>CM028138.1:576890833-578214166 GCA_016271365.2 Neoceratodus forsteri
TGGAATACCACCAGGTTTGCAACTATGACCCATGACATTTTAGTGTATGGTCAAATGCCTGCACATTGGAACTGTTGGCACAAAAGTACTGTTTTTATTATTTTAGCATGCTTGAAATGGGCAGTCTGGCACATAAGGTGTCAGAGGGTTTTACAAACCCACACAGTCACCATTAATGATATTCTCTTTAATGTTCAAGCAGAATTGGATGCAGTGTATCAAACTGAAAGTACTCGTTGGGGAGCTCAGTTTTGTGCCCACCTCTGGAAAGGAACTGATTAGGTGGGATAGGTTTTACCATTCAATAAGAGTTCACTGCTCTGTGCCACGGTCTGGTTCTGCTTGGATCTAGGAGGGGTAGAAGGCTGCACAAAGACTGAGGTAACTGACTTCAGGGGGGCGGATTTTAAGGAAATGGGAAGGATCCTTAAGGAGCACTTGGATGGGATTGGGTCAGACATGGACACTGATAGTAGGTGGGAAATCATCAGGAGAGGGGTGCAGGATGCTACCAGCACCTGTGCAAGAATAAGACGAAAATGCGGTAGGGCCCGAAAAACCTGCTGGTGGACCAGGGAGGTCCAGGAGGTGGTGCAGGGAAAGAAGGCAGCCTATAGGCAATTCAAGTGCTCAAGGAGTGAAAGGACCAAGGGAATGCAGGCGATGGCTAGAAGGGCCACTAGGGGTGGTGAGGCGGCCAAGGGCAAGGAAGGAGCAGAACCTGGCCAGGGAAATTAGGAGAGGGAACAAGGGGTTCTTTAGATACATTGGGGAAAATGAAGGGTGAAGGGGCAGATTAGCAGGATTAAAATGGGAGAGATGGGCACAAGACCCGGGGAGCAGGCTGAGGTACTAAATGAGTACTTCACCTCAGTTTTCACCAAGGAAAATGGGGGTGCTGCATCATACATGGGAGGAGACAGTGATACTGAGGAGGGGGTCCCTTACCGATCAGCGGGTCTGGGGAGAGGGGGAGGCATCACTGGCAGGAGGGGGAAGGCTAAGCAGGGAGAAGAGGTAGCGGAAGTGGAAATCACAGCAGAGAGAGTGAGGGAAGCCCTCAGGTCCCTTAAGACGGAGAAAGCACTGGGGCTGGATAAATTACATCCCAGAGTGCTGAAGGAACTTGCGGATGTCCTGACGAAACCCTTGGTGGAGCTTTTCACCATCTCTCTGAGGACAGGGTGGGTGCCCCAGAACTGGAAGGTGGCGCATACAGTGCCTATCCACAAGGGGGGATCAAGGGAGGTGGCAGGGAACTACAGGCCTGTCACCCTGACATCGGTGGTGGGCAAGGTGATGGAGGGCATTGTCAAGGAGAGGCTGGGGGGGACCTGGAAAAGTCAGGGTGCCTGGATTCATCCTGGGGAAATCGTGTCAGACAAACCTTGTGGAGTTCTATGACTGGGTGACGAAAGTGCCTTGGACCTGGGTAGACCAGTGGATGTCCTCTTTCTAGACTTCAGCAAGGCATTTGACTCTGTTCCTCATGTGGGCCTGTTGGATAAGCTGGGAGAAATGGCGTGGGAAGCAGATAATCAGATGGATAGGCAATTGGCTCCCCAGGACCCGGACCCAGAGGGGTCGTAGTTGGATAGTCTCATCCCCAAGGAGGGTCATTAGTGGGGTCCCACAGGATCAGTCCTTGGGTGCCTCCTGTTCAACACCTATGTCTCTGACATAAGGACAGGTATCAGGGAGTGAGATGAGTCTCTATGGATGACTCAAAACTGGGGGTGGTGGTGGATGGGGAGGAGGGGAGGGTGGCCCCAAGAGGGACCTGAGGCTCTGGAAAGATGGTCTAGAAAGTGGAAGCTGAGGTTCAATGCAGGAAATGCAGGACTGCACCTGGGGCCAGAAACTGGGCCAAGTGTACACCCTGGGGAGGAAGTGCACAAGTCTCAATGGCTGAGAGGGACCTGGGGTGGTGGTGGATGACAAGATGAACAACTTGGAGACTTGTAGGAGGGCAGCAGCCAAGGCCAACAGGATGCTGGGATGCATCGCTAGGGGATCACCTCCAGAAAGAGGGAAGCGATATTCCCTCTGTATAACTGCTTGGTGAGGCAGCACCTAGAGTACTGCGTGCAGTTTTGGAGCCCACACTTAAAGAGGGACATTAAACTCTTGGAGAAGGTCCAGAGGAGGGCAACCAAAATGATTTGGGGCTTGGGGGACAGAACCTATGAGGAGAGTCTTGAAGAGCTAAATATGTACACATTGGAAGAGAGAAGGGACCGGGAGGACATGATAGAGGTCTTCAGATACATGAAGGGGGTAAATAGGGGAGGAACAGTGAGGGTGCTTCGAAGGAAGGAGGAGGGGGCCACTAGAGGGCATGGGTGGAAGCTGGAGGGGGAAGATTCAGGCGAGAAAGGAGGAGGTGCTACTTCACTGAGAGGGTGGTGGAGCCATGGAATGCGCTGCCTAAGGGGCTGGTGGAGGCAGAGACAGTGGAGGGGTTCAAGAGGGGTTGGGACAGGTACAGGGGAAGGGTTCTGGAAGCAAAATCCAATGCAGCGAGAATATCCGGAACTGGGAAGGGAGAAGCCAGAGAAGGCGAGGGGGCAAGGTCAGCTCCTAGTGTGGGGCTGACCAATGAGCAGACACGAAGACCGTTAGGCCTATTCTGCTGCATTTTAGTATGTTAGTATATACTGTTTCCATATTTCTTTTATTTTAAGAAAGTCTTTCATGTACTGTTTTTGGCTTTCTCCCATGTGTTTGTATTGTATTTTATTTCTGGTTTGGTTTTGAATATAATAAAAATTTTCCCTACTCTTTTCGATAAGTGCCATGGGGTCTTTAACATCCACCTGAACTACCACCAATCCAGGCAGATGGGACCTCGGTTTAACGTCTCATCCGAAAGACGTCACCTCAGAAGTGCAGCACCCCGCCTCATGCTGCACTACAGTGTCAGTATTGGGATATTAACCCAAGTGCCAGATGTGGGAACTGAACCCACAGCCCTCTGATCTCCCATCCTCAGCGGCGAGTGCGCTACCTACTGAGACACTGACACTGCTAGTTACCCATACACTGTTCTATGTATAGTATATAGTACAGCGTTGTTGTGTATGGCTTTCCATCCCTTTCAAAAATGCTGCTGTAGGGCCGGTCTGGTGGCGTGGAGGGCTGAGGCAGCGATACCTCACTTCCTACCTCGCCCGGCGACCGTAGTTGGCCTGCGGCGTGTCGTTAGGGGCCAGCTGGGGTGGGAGGAGGACTACATACTAACCGCCAGCAGATTAGGCCTTACAGTCTATCGAGTCTGCTCGAACCTCAGATCCCTAGTTGAGTGCCGAGGCCCCCCTTGTGTTCCACAAACTCATCATCCATCCCTCTGGCCAGGCCATCACCTGATACATCCGCTTTCTGTGTCTGTCCCACCCTCTCTGCAGTCCTCCACTGTGGAGCTCTGAACCAGCTCGCCAGGCAATGCATTCCGAGGGACTACCACCTCTCAGTGAAAACCTCCTCTTTTCCCCTCTCACCCTTCCACCTTCCAACTCAAACCATGCCTCTGGTGATACCTCCCTGCTTTATTCTAAATATCCCTCCGTGTTTACTCCTATTTATTCCCTTGGGTACTTGAAGACCTCAATCATGTCCCCTGTCTCTCCTCTCCTCCAATGAAAACAGGCAGAGCTCCTCAAGTCTGTCCTCATCGTCAAATCACTTAGCCCCTCGTGATCATCCTAGTTGCCCTCCTCAGTACCTCTCCAGGAGCTGTATGTCCCTCTTCAAGTGTGGTCTCAGTACTGTACACAGTGCTCAAGGTGTGGTCTAACCAGTCCATTGTACAGCGGCAGAATCACTTCCCTGCTCCTAGAGGTGATCCCCCTTACGATGCATCCCAACATCCTGTTTGCCTTGCTAGCCACTCTCCTGCACTGCTCAGTTATTCATACATGCATACACCATGACCCCTAGGTCTTTTTCCCCTGTTGAGGCCTCCGGTGCCTCCCCTCCCAGGGTGTACCTGTGTTTAGGGTTTCCCCACCCAAGATGTAACACCTTGGACTTGGTGATATTGAAATTTAATTTCCATGTGTGAGCCCAGCTTTCCAGGGTGTCCAGGTCCCCTTGCAGGACCAACCTCCCCTCTTCCCCTTCAACTACTGCTCCCATCTTGGAGACATCAGCGAAGAGACTCATTTGTCACCCTATATGGCTCCTGTTTGTAACCTTGACTCTGTATTTTGTTTGCTTGACTCTGTATTTTGTTTCCTGTATGCCTTGTAACTCTCCCGGGTCGCACCTGAAAATAGGCACTTGGTTGTCTAGTGTGCTTACCTGGTTAACAAAAGCAAATAAATAAATAAATATACCCTTCCTGATGTCCGATATGTATGCATTAAACAGGATCGGGTTCAGGACTGAAAGCCCTGCGGTACCTCACCATCGACCCCTCTAGGGTTCAAAAGCTCCCCACCGACCACTACTCTCTGAGTGTGACCAGCTAGCCAGTTTTCAATCCATCTGACCACCAAAGGGCCTACTCCCAACCCAGTCAGTTTCTCCACCAGACCATTGTGGGGGACAGAGTCAAACGCCTTGCTGAAGCCCAAGAATAATACATTCACATGACTGAGCATCCAGAGGACAGTTCTTCTGTCCTGGGGAGGGTGGGAAACAGAGGCCAGCATTTGCCGGACACCTAGTGGTGGCTAGGTGTTGGCACACCTGGCCAATACAGTGGGGCACAGAGGCGGAGCAGCCAGCGGGCACGCTTACATGTGGATGCACACATGGCATGCCCACTGTCAGCACTGCATACTCCACCAACATCGAAAAGGGAAAAAATGGCAGCCAGGTCGTGCGGCAGTGGCCATCCGACTACCGCCATCTCCAACAGCGCCACCTGTACTGGATCTGGTCCTGGTGGTGGGGGTTGATGGGCTGCCCACCACCCTGCTAGGAGGTGGTAAGCTGTGGGGTAGCAGGTGGTGGCCCAATTTGGAGACGGATGTGGGACAGACAGCTGGCGGAAGAAGAGGATGCCCAGAAGCAGGAGCCGACTGGGGGCAAGGGAGAAATAGTAGCAAAAAAAAAAAATGCTGTTATACTAAGGTTCATAGGTCATGGAATGTGAGTGCACCCTTCTGTGGTACACAGCATTCTGAAACCCTCAGACAGCACGCGAGTTTTGTTAAATGGAAAGAACTGCAGCCCATGTATCAAGCAGTTGAAATGAACTGCTATGATGGCTGTGGCTTTTGTCACAATTCAGACAACCATCCAGAGTTAATTAAACTCAGAGAACAACCTGCCCAACTATACACTACAAAAATGCTGTATGGGCAACTACATACTCAACCAGCCTGAGCTGTCACCTTGGGGAACGATTACTTTGGATCTCTTGAGCTTCTCCCTCGAGGTCAGAGGTAATCAGAGCCCCTCTGTGGCAGCACTGCTGCCCATCCAGTTTTCTCTACACTGCTTGGTTAAGCTATTTCCCACCATAGAAAAGCTGTATGTACATTTCCTAATAAGGCACACTTGTCACTTATATTTAATCAACTGTGACGTCAATACACTAAGTTATCAAATATGAAGTCACCAAGTTCTTAACCTCAAAACCAGATTCAGAAAAAAAGGTTTTTCAACAGTTTGTGTTCCCCTCCCCAACACAAACAGGTTTTAAAATCAAACAGATTTTCATAAAAATTGCTTACAAAGAAACACAGAAATTGTCAGCAGATAAGGACCGCTTGGCCCACCCAGTCTGCCCATTTTTTTCTACCTGCAGTATCACCGTAGACCCTACTTGATCTCCAGCTCTTTCTCCTGCCCCCATTTCTTTCCACTAAGACTCCCTTGCGCCTATCCCATGCATTCTTGAGCCCCACCACTATTTTCACCCCCACTACATCAACTGGTAGGCTGTTCCAAGAATCCACCACTCTTTCTGTGAAGAAGTACTTCCTCACATCTCTCCTGAAACATCTCCCCTCCAAGTTCATAGCATATCCCTTTGTTCTGGTGCACCTTTTTTTCTTAAAAACACTTCCCTCCTGTACTTTATCCCCCCCCTTTAAGGTATTTAAAGGTCTCTATCATATCCCCCTTTCTTCCAGGGTGCACATATTGAGTTCCGTTAGTCTCTCCTTATAGGGCTTTTGATGCTGACCCTGCATCATTTCAGTTGCCCTCCTCTGGACTGCTTCCACTCTAAGTCCTCCTGGAGATGTGGCCTCCAGAACTGTACACAGTATTCTAAGTGAGGTCTTTTTTTTCAAACTCTATTTTCTTCACCCACTACTTAGGCATCTCTCAGGTTCCCTTGCTCGACCTGCGGCTCCTGACCGCCCACCTGAACCGCAACACCCCCGACTTCTGAATCGGGTTCTGGACTCCCATCTCCCCCAGCGCCTTGGAGAGGCCAGGAGTCCCTAGAGAGTAGAGTCGGGGGATGCGGCCGGCATTGGCGTGTGGGCCTCGGCCACTGGAGTTCGCCGTTGCCTCACCCAATCGGCGGGGGTATTTTCTGTGTTTTTTGCCCTCCCTGAGACGTGCACTGGCGTCTGGTGACCCCGCCACCAGCCTCTGCCCCACTACTTGCTGCCTGACGTGCGCAGTGCCTCTCAGTCTCCAATGGGGGCCGCTGCAGTACTGAGCAAGCCTGGATCCTTCCCCAGAGCTCTCCCTGCTGACCTCCGACGACCAGGGCCTCAACCCTCAGCACCACCAGGCCGGTCATTAAGTAAGGTCTTACTAGCAATCTATATACAGGCAGCACCACCTCTCTCCTTCTGCTGATAATACCTCTCCCTATGCACCCCAGCTTCCCACTGGCACTCCCCACTGCCTTGTCACACTGCGTGGCCACCTTTAGGTCATCCGTTATGATTACCTCCAAGTCTCTTTCCTGCTTGGTGGTCATCAATACCACTCTACCCATTTCACATCTGCTTTCCTCCAGTCCTCCAGAACCACTCCTGTTTCCAGTGAGCTGTTAAATAGAACTGTCAGAGGTGCAGCCAGTATTTCCCTGGCTCCCTCAATACCCTTGGATGCACCCCATCTAGCCCCATTGCTTTGTCCACCTTCAGATTAGCATGTCCCTTCGGGACTCTATCTTCCAAAAAAGGACTAGTGTCCACCTCCCTCCCAAGCTTTTGATACTTTTTTGTGGCCTCCTTTCTCTGAACACTGAATAAAATTATTTGTTCAGAACGTCTACCTTTCCTGGTCCCCTCTGCACAGTCCTTCCCTCAATCCCACCCCAATCTTCCTCTTTTCACTTACGTGTCTAAAAATGTCTTGTCCCCTTTGTTACCTCCTGGGCTATTCTCTCTTCAGTTTGGGCCTTTGCACTCCTTACTGCTTTCCCTGCTTCCCTCTGTTTTCCTGATACACCCCATCCTCCTCCAGTCTCCTTATACCTTCTGAATGCTACACTTTTAGCTTTGATCTTTTCAGCCACCTCTTTCGAGAATCATAGTGGTTCTTTTTCCTCTTGCTTTTGCACACTTTTTGACACAGAGGTTTGTTGCCTTTGCTATGCTCCTTTATTTTTGCCCACTGTTCCTCCACTCCACCAAGGTCACCTACCCTTGCTAGATCATCCGTGAGGCATTCACCCATCTTTTTAAAATCTGCCCAGGACCCTCACCCTTGTGTGGTTCGATTCTGCAGCCGTCCTTATACTGAACCACACCGTACAGTGATCACTGGTCCCCAAGTGTCCCATCATTAGCACCTCCCCCTTTTCTGCCATCTTTCCTATGGCTTCCACCAGTACCTTATCTAATTCCACCCTCTGTGCTGGAGGTCTGTAGATCACTCCAGTGCGAACAGAGGCTCCATTGCCTGTCTCCAGGGAGACCAACAGTACCTCGGTCTCCCCCTGTATTCCCTGTATCTCCATGGCTTTTATGCTTTCCCTACTGCCTTGTTGCACTGCCTAGCCACTTTTAGGTCATCCAGTATGATTACCCCCAAGTCTCTCTCCTGCTTGGTGGTCAATAACATTCCTCCATTCTGTACTCTGCCCCTTGGTTTCTGTGCCCCAAGTGCATTATTTTGCACTATTTTGCATTGAAACTCCTATGCCATACCCTTGACCACTGCTCAAGTTCTCTCAGGACTCTTCTCTGCCTTTCCACCCCCCCCACCCCGAGTATCAACCCTATTGCAGATTTTGGTGAATTCTGCAGAGAGGCAGACCTTCCCCTCCAGCTTCTCTGCACTGTCACCTATAAAGACATTAAGAGGACCCGTCCCAGCACTGATCTCTAAGGCACCCCGCTAGTCACCCTCCCCTCCTCAGGGTGAACTCCATTTACCACCATCCTCTGTCACCTAGCCTCTAACCAATTTCTTACTCGGTTTAACACCTTTGCACCACTCATAAGCTACCCAGATTGCTTAACAAGTCTCCTATGTGGAACGGTGTTGAATGCCTTACTGAAATCTAGGTAGGCCACATCCACTGCTCCACCCTGATCTAACTCCTTGGTCACCCAATCAAAGAAAACTATCAAATTAGTACGACATGCCCTCCCACCCCTGTATCCATGCTGTCTTGGGTCTTGTAACCCATTAGATTCAAAATATTCCACTATCCTCTCCTTCAGCAGTGATTCCATTAACTTTCCCACCACCGATGTCTGGCTAACTGGTCTGTAATTATCAGCCTCCCCCCTGCTACCACTTTTGTGAAGTGGGACTACATGTTCCCTCCTCCAGTCCTCTGGAACAACTCCTGTCTTGAGTGAGCTGTTAAACAGGACTGCCAGTGTTGCAGCAAGTACCTCCCTGAGCTCCCTCAGTACCCCAGAATGTACCCATTCTGGTCTCATCGCTTTGTCCACTTTCTGATTAGTGAGTCTCTTTAGGACCATCTCCTTTCAAAAAGGACTAATGTCCACCTCCCTCCCTCCCTTCAGAGCTTCTGTTACTCTTCTGTGGCCCCTTCCTTCCTCCTCCCACTGTAAACACTGTACAAAAGTGTTTGTTCAGGATGCTTGCCTTTTCCTGGTCCTCCCTGCACTGCACCCCCCAGTCCCTTTCTAACCTTACACTCCCTCCCCTGCTCTCGCCCTTTTCACTTACATACCTAAAGAATGTCTTGCCCCTTTTTGTTACTGCTTGGGCTACTCTCTTTCTCTTCAGTCTGTGCCTTTGCACTCCTTCCTTACTGCTTTCCCTGCTTCTCCTTATTCACCTCCCTATTTTCCTCCCTGTGTCTCCTTGCATCTTCTGAATGCCACCCTTTTAACCTTTACCTTTTCAGCCACCTCTTTCGAGAACCATAGCAGTCTTTTTCCACTTTTACTTACTTGTTTGATGCAGAGGTTTGTTGCCTTCACTATGCCCCCTTTTAGCTTTGCCCACTGTTCCTCCACCCCTGCCAGGTCATCCATCTGGCATTCACCCATCTTTATAAAAATCATCCCGCCTTAAGTCCAGGACCTTCACCCTTGTGTGGTTTCAATTCTGCAGCCATCCTTATAATTGAACCACACTATATGGTGACCACTGGTCCCCAAGTGATGACTCACCTTGATGTCTGCAACACTATCCCTGTTAGTAAGTACCAGGTCCAGTACCGCCCATCATGAGTTACTTAACAGTTTGGGTTCACGCCCTAACACACACAGTTTAAAAACAATGGACTTTCAACATAGCAAACAAAGATCATGAGTCTTATAGCTTCTGAGGTTTTCAAACCATTTCAAAATGCAGAAGAAAGTACAAACTGAGGAACACAGCACTCACACAGCACACAAGCTGATGGTACACACCTTCCACTGCCATATGATCTGCAAGTCACATAACTAACTGCTAATAACCTTCTTCAGTCAGATGCAATCATTACCAAGCCCATTGAGGATTAACTCCTACACTGCTGGAAAGTTTTTCACACCTCTAAAAAAGTTTAAATAAAGCAGAGCTTTGACTAACCAAATGTACTATATAAAACAAACACTAGAAAAAGCTGTGTCCTCGTTAAATAATCCCATTGTGAGGTGGCCTGAAAAGCTCATACATCCACTGGTTTTCAGGCTCATGGTTTATGAGCTCATGAACACACACACACTGGAAGAAACAGCACAGGACAAGCTGGCCCGGCGGCACTGAGGGTTGAGGCGCTGGACGCCACACCTCGCTCCACACCGGCGACCCGGGTTCGGGAACAGACTCCGGTCGTGGGGGGTTGTAGGCGGAGAGAGATTGGCGCCGAGGCTTGCTCTCCTCTCTGCGGGAGGGGTTCAGTGGCGTGCACTGGCACCTAGCGGAGGCTGGAGGGACATTGCTGGCAGCTGGCTATGGGGAGCAAGTGGGCACGGTGCCGGGAGGGAGTGCGTGCGGATGCATGCGCGCTCCCCCCTTGGCATCATTGCACGCCCCACTCACGCAAGCCACTAGTAGAGGAGGAAAATGGTGAACGATCATGGCTGCTTGATGGTCGTCCACGGAATGCTCAACCTTGGGAGCACCGCTGCGATGCTGGATCCTGTTTCGGCGGACTCTCTGCCGCCCCGCCACGGGGGGAAACCACGGGGGTATTTGGCAGTGGGGGCTCCATTGGGGGCTGAAGCAGACCAGACGGTGGCCAGATGAATGGGATGCCAGATGTGATGTGCAGATCAGGAGTCACAGGTAAAAAGTACTAAGAAAAAAAAATAACACACGACATAGTGTGGGTTTTAGTGGGTGACACAATACAACAATATGTCATGATAAATCTCAATCAAGATAACCTATGGTGGAAAAAATATATTGCGATTATCATGCAGCATGAGATACCATGATAAACAGTCTTGACATTATATCTCCAGGCCCAACAGACTGTCCCTCTCCGAGGGCGACTAAGATTACTGATTCTCCATCCCCCGGCCCATCAACTTTTTACCATTTTTCTAAAAATAAAGGCTACAAATTATTGTGATAATCAATTTATCATGATATGTTTTTTCCCCAAAAATTCTATGACATCTCCAGTGGACTGTGCTGGAATAAATTACAGTTATGAGTGAAAATAACTGGCTTTAAGCTCCCGTAATAATGGTTTATCTCAGCATGACCCACAAATCCTGTGTTCTATTACACTTATAAAATGAAATGGGACGTGGGTATGCTATAGAAAACTGGATAAAATGAATGAGACAGTTGTTTGGCTCAACTCGTTACTTGCTCCTCACACCGAGGAGAGAGAAAAAATACAGGTTACTCACCTGTAACAGGAGTTCTAGGAATGGTATATGTTGCTCATCCACACTTACTGGCAGGTTCCTTGCCGCTTTAAATCTTGCCGGAAGGTCTTCAAGCTGGCTCCTTCCACCCAACCGGGTGGTAAAACTCTCGGCTCTGCCCCATGACACCATATCTAGCCCGCTGGAAGCCAGGTTGTGCGTCGAAGCCAGGGAGGTCGGGTGGGTTGTGTGGATGAACAACATATACCATTCCTAGAACTCCTGTTACAGGTGAGTAACCTGTATTTCTAGGGACATGGATATGTTGTTCAATCCACACTTACTGGCGGATTCCTAGCAGTTCTCCGGGAGGAGGGAGGCAAGGCATGCACCAGCTACTTGGGAAATAAGGACTGGAGAACCGAGGTCCCAAAACCAGCATCCCGGTGTGACTCAATGTCGATGTGGTAGTGGGTAATGAAGGTGTGTGCTGACTTCAGGTAGCAGCCCGCAGATTTCCTGGATAGGGACTGTCCCTGGAAGCAGCCATCGATGCGCAGCGTTATGGTGGGTAGAATGGCTCTTATCCCTTTGGGAGGCACCATGCCCGCCAACCTGTAGCAGAGATCTATGCAGGAGGTGACTCACCTGCCTATCGTCCGTGTGGCTGCATGTCTGCCAGGTGTGGCTTCAGCGTAGGTGACAAACAGCTGGCAAACCTCTCCCTGAACTTCAGCCGTCCGCTCTTTGTAATAAGAGAGTAATCTTCTAGGGTCCAAAGTATGAAGCCTAGCTATACTCAGCCTCCGAGGTGTGATTGGGGTAGAACACTGGCAGAGTCAACACCTGGTTAAGATGAAACTCCGACACCACCTTCGGAAGGAATTTTGGGTGGGGGCGCAGGACAACCTCGTCCCTGTGGAAAACTAGATAAGGAGACTCGATGGAAAGTGCCTGGAGCTCTCCCATCCTTCTGGCTGACGTGATAGCCACCAAGAAGGCGGTATTCCACGACAGGTGAGAAATATCACACCTGTGCATCGGTTCGAATGGCTTGCCCATGAGCTTAGCCAGTACCAGCAGTAGATCCCACGGAGGTGGAGGTTCTCTCACCGGAGGGGATATGTGATCAAGGCCTTTGAAAAAGTGCCCAACAACCTTCTCCTGCATCACCAACTGCTTCCCGGCCCATGCCCGGCAAGCAGAGATGGCTGCCAGGTGCACCTTAAGGGTTCCCAACCGGCCCTAGCTGAGAAAGGGACCACAGGTAGTCCAGAATGCTTGCCAAGGAACAGGAGGAAGGGTCCAGCCCCTTGTCCTGACACCAAATGGAGAATCTCTTCCATTTGAAGGCATAGCATTTTCTGGTCGACCCCTTACGGGACGCCTCAACAACGTTGAGGACCTCGTCGGAAAGACCCAAGGCCTGGAAATCTAGCCGTTCAGAAACCAGGCCATCAGGTGCAGATTGAAGGTCCGGTGGAGTACCTTCTCCCTGTTGACTGAGATCAGGTCCGGGCAGGTTGGAAGCCGCCTTGGGAGCCTGGAGCTGAGGCGGAGAAGATCTGGGTACCAGAACTGGGGGGGGCCAATCTGGGGCTACCAGAATCACCTGCGCCTTGTCCCTCCTCACCTTGAGAAGCACCTTGTGGATCAAGGGAAATGGGGGAAAGGCACAGAAGAGGCCCGGGGTCCACGGCCTGAAGGCATCCCCTGCAGCGAGCCCCTGCTGAGGGGGCGGCATAAACAGCCTCACTGCATTCTCCTGGAGGCAAACAGGTCCACCTGAGGTGTGCCCCAGTGGGAGAATAGATCTTGTACTACCTCCGGCAGGAGAGACCACTCATGAGATGCAGCACCTATCCAGCTTAGGGCATCAGCCAGAGTGTTGGAGGCTCCTGCCACATGGATGGCTAGGAGATCCGCCTCCAGTCTGCTCACGAGAGACCAAGTGTGGAGAACTTCTTTGCACAGAGGCAAGGAGCGTGTCCCACCCTTGTGGTTTAGGTAGTACATGGTCATGGTGTTGTCCGTCTGGACCCGGACCACTTGACTCCATACAAACGGAGTGAAGGCGGTGAGGGCTAGTCGGACCGCTTGAAGCTCCAGCAGATTGATGTGACATCGAGACTCCTGAGGGGACCAGAGGCCGTGCACTCTGAGCTCCCCCAGGTGGGCACCCCAACCCATCAGAGAGGCGTCGGTCGTTAGAGTGACCGCGGCTCTGGGCGGACTAAACGTGATACCCTCCTGCAGATGAACTGGAATCGATCCACCACTAGAGAGTGTTCCACATCTCCTGGGTCACTATCACTGGCTGGTCCAGAGGACCGAGAGCTGTGGCTATTGGCGGGCCAGCCCCATTGAAGGGGAGGTATGTGCCAGCGTGCCCAATGGACCACGCTGGTGCAGGACGCCATGAGGCCCAGGAGGCGAGGAAGTCCCGGTAGGAGCAATTGCCCAACCAGAAATGATTGGGCAAAGGAGGAAAGAACCTCAGTCCTGTCCACCGGTAGCCATGCTCTGGCTCGAAGAGTCGAGCTCTGCCCCGATGAACTGAATCACCTGCGTTGGCACGAGTTCCGATTTGGCCTCGTTGATGAGGAGGCCAATCTGAGAGCAGACCTGGAGGGCCAGATCCCTGGACCACTCCACCCCCGGCTTGGAGGAGGCTGCAATCAGCCAGTCGTCCAGGTAAGGGTACACCCGGACCCTTCGGTGCCGCAGGAATGCTGTCACCACTGCCATGCATTTGGTGAAGACCCAGGAGCTGAGAGAGGCCAAAGGGGCCCAGAACTTCGTAGGGATCCCTCCACTCTGAAGCTGAGGAATCGCTGTGGGATGGACGGATTGGGACGTGAAAGAACGATCCTGAAAGTCCAGAGAACAGAACCACACGCCTTGTTCCAAGGATGGAATGATCTGAGCCAGAGTGACCATCCTGAAGGTTCGAGACCTTAGGAACGTGTTCAAGTCATGTACGTCTAAAATGGGGCGCCAGCATCCCCGTCCGTTTTGGGACCAGGAAGTACCTGGACACAAACCCTAGGTCTGATAGAGGATCTGCCACCTCCCTGATCACCTCCTTCTGGAGGAGCAGGGCAATGTCGGCTCGATGAGCCGACAGAGAGGCTGCAGACCCCGTAGCCCCCCGTGCGGCGCCGGCTCGATAGGGTGGGGACTGCTCGAATTCCAGAGGGAGACCCTTTCCTACCACTTCCAGCACCCAGCGGTCTGTGGTGATATCGGACCAGGTGGAGAGGAAGTGGCGGAGCTGTCCCCCCACGGAGGGGGAACCTGGGGAGGAGTGACGAAGTTGGGGGCGACACCCCTCAACCCGTCACTGGGCAGGCTTGGAGGAAGGACCGGCCGAGGAGCCTCCTGGACCTTTCCCTCCTGGCTTCCTGCTGGAGGAAGCAGCAGGCTTGGCTTTGGGGTGCCAAGTGCGAGCCTGCTGGCCCTGATGCTGGTGTTGCTGGGCTGGACGTGCTGCAGGGGCTAAAGGCCGAAAGGGCTTACGCTGCTGCTGGCGACCTTTGTCCTTCCCTGGGCAGAGCGTGACCGAGTCCAAGGTGGCGTTGGACTTCCGATCCTTTGCAGATGACCCTCCACCCGGGACCCGAACAAGTGGTCCCTAAGAAGGGCACGATCTGCCAGCTTGTGCTGGGTATCTGCCGTGGGTAGAGGCACAGCCAAGCTCTCGGCGCGCGTTGCCACTGCGGCCGCTACTGACTGGGCACATGAGTCAGCGATGTCCAGAGAAGTCTGGAGCTGCTGTTTGGCCTCCGCCCTTCCCTGATCCCGCACCTGCTTGACAGTCATCTGAAGGTCAGCCGGGAGATAAGGAATCATCTCATCCAGGGAGCCCAAAAGGGCGTGTGAAAAGTGTGCCATCAGAACGGCCGAGCTGGCCTGACGAAGGCCTAGAGAGGAAGCAGCATAGACTTTCTCGCCCAAAGTAGTCCAGTTTCTTGGACTCCTTATTGGGTGGCTTGTCCACATCCCGAGTGTTCCCGGAACGCCGGAAAATGCTGTCGGTCACTAGCCTGTCCGCGGAGGGGTACTCTGAGAAACCAGAGAGTGAACCAGTGGGAACGGCATACTTTCGAGCCATCCTAGCCGAAGGTGCTGGACAAGAAGCTGGCCGCTGCCATAGCTCCAAGGCCGAGCCAACAATGGCTTCTGCCACCGGGAAGGCCTCCGTGGGGGAATCCCCTTGGTCCAGTATCTCCATGAGGGGATACTTGGCCCATTTTGAAATGGGTTCGAGTTTCATCCCAGTGGACTCTGAGATGAGTCAAAGCATTCCAAGAAACGAGGATGGGCTCTTGTCCACCGACTGACCCCCGGTGGACTCCAGGTCAAGCGGCCTGGAGAACAAGGAAGAGTCATCGTCAGACTCCAAGGAGTCTGCAAACAGCTGCCGACCTGAGCCACCCTCCACCTGCGAGGTCGATCGGGAGTGAGGGTGACCGACAACCGATGGGGCAAGCCCTGACCCGACCGGAGAATCCTGGTCGGGGCCCCAGTTTTAGGTTGTAGAGCGGAGGTTCCACCACAATGGGTGGCGAGCCGGTTTCGACAAACAACCGCTGCCGCTTTGGCCTCGACTACAATGAGGGGTTGTTTGACCATCTCGTGACAGCCACTTAATGGCTGGGGAAGGCACGGAGTCTGTTTATATCCGTCAAAAGGAGCTGCTGACATTAGATCCTCATATCGCGGACGCAATCTGTGCCAGGAGCCTATCCTCCAAGAGGACGATGACGAGGATGAGCGATGCTGCCGCTTTCCATGGTGCTTGAGACTGAGAGCTGATGTTGGCAGGATCGGCTGGACCTGGAAGAGGTCCGAGAGGAGACTTTCGGTGTTTCCAGGGTGGGTCTGAGAGGGCGGGGTAAACCCGCCTCCCTCAGTTCAGGGACCTTAACCAGGGACTCCGGCACAGGAGGCACAGGCAAGTCCTCAGTTTCCACCGGGGGAACCGGTGAAGAAGGGTTGTTGGCTTCTCCAGTCGACAGCCCATCCGACGGGTCAAGAAAAATCTTGACTGCGTCGACGGGTGTCTCGGCCGGTTGACCTGACAGGGACACCATGAAGCCAGCGGCCTTAGTCGCAACCTCGACTGAAGTCGAGTGTCGACTGTCCTGGGAAGGGGACCGCTTCCGCTCCCACGAACGTTGATGGTGGGACTTACCCTTAGAGTCCTTCTTTTTGGACCAAGAAGAATGTCCCGAAGGCCCCTCTCCCTTGGTGGAGAGGGACTGATAAAGCCTCTGAGCGAAGCCATGTAGGAGGAGCCCAAGGAGAGTGGGATAAATGCTGCAACCGTTGAAGATGATGCTGTGGCCTGGGCGCTTCCTCCTCGAGGGCGATCATCTCTGAGCTGTTCAGCCGAGCCATAACCCGCGACACCACCCAAGCGGGCCTCCTTACGACTTTGACCGGAGGATAACGCTTTCTCGGCGCCAGTTGCAATCTGGCAGCTAATCCTCTAAGACCGTGGTCCGAAAAGGTCTTGCACAAGTCACAGGCCTGCGAATGGTGTTTAAGCCCCAGGCAGTAAGCATGCGTGGTGCGGATCGGTCCGGGACATCTTCTACCCACAGGGCACCGACTTAACCGGAGTCGATTTGTCCATCGCAGCCGGAAGGAAGATAAAGACCAAGTCTTGTAAATTTTAAAATTAGTTTCGGGTTAACCAAGAGTTTGGATCCAGGCCTAAACGCAGAGCGCAAAGGAGGGAACCGGAGTTCCAAGCGGTAAGGAAGATCTGGCGCCATGGGGTGAGCTAGAGTTTTACCACCCGGTGGGTGGGAGGAGCCAGCTTGAAGACCTTCTGGCAAGATTTAAAGCAGCAAGAAACCTGCCAGTAAGTGTGGATTGAACAACATATCCATGTCCCTAGAAGTAGTGCTTTACATCTGCTCAGGCATATTATTACAAGCACCCCCAACCCACCACCCAAAAACCTGCTCTGTTTGTTCAGTACAGTCAGTGGTTAAGCAAGGGTAGAAAGACATCCATGTGAAAGTTACTAAAATGCTTGTGTGCACATCTTTTTTACTTTGCTGAGTCATCGACATAAAACGCTCATACAAGTTAGGGGCTCTGTGTTCTTTAGCTACAGCTCTCCCTCACAGTGACTCAAGCAACATGTTTTTATAGCATACAACAGGTATCGCGCAACAGGAAGGGTTTTTATATTATAGTTTGCTTTGGCTGCCAAAAGAGGTGCCAAACTCGAGGGTGTGCACCAAACTGCAGGATTTTTAGAATTAGAATTCCTTGTACACCATGTTTTTGTAGTATTTATTTTGTATGTATTAGCTTTGTGCCAGAAATGGCCAATCAGAAGCTAGAACTCTTGAACAGTTAAAGCAGCAGCATTTCTTAGTTGGCAAAAAGGTTTTATCATAGTTTTTTGGGGCTTTTTTTTTTTTTTTTGGAAAAAAGCACTATATCCATTTTTCTTTTCAATCTCATTCCAGAACTGAGACACGTGTTTTTGAAATGTGCACAAGTTCCTGCTCTCTGCCACGCCACCTTGAAAAAACTAGACACTGTGGTGTGGTAATGTGCTGCTTACCATCAGAAACATACTAGAATCATCCTAATAAATCTGTACTATAACTAGTGCGTCCTGTCAAACGTTGCCTTGATCTCCCATGTGGGGCGAGCGGGCATAAACTCTGGGTTATAGAGCAGTCAAACCCTCCAGGGGAACCTGGAGCTGACGACTGGAAGTAGGAGGCGAGTCTGGCAAGTAGCCTGGGCCATAGGAGGTCTACAAAAGTGGACTGCTTAGGGGATGAAGGGAGAAGCAAAGAAAGCTCAACAGAAGAAATTTTTGTGGCAGCCATCTTTAGTGACTCGAGTCATTAATTACAAAACCAGTAATCAAGAATGTTTAAAAATATCTGAGGGAACTAAAAATATACTAATGAATCTAAGGATGGCAGAAAGTATTGCTAAAACAATGACTATGTGAAGAAATCTTTTGCCACTATGCAATATTATGATTCACCTAGAACTCCCAGTACTGTATGCCTTTATCAAGTGTGGTGAAATTCCAGCAAGTGGTTCTCAAGATGTGACCAAATAAAACCTGTAAATTCAAAGAATGTAGGCAGTCCAGTGGCACTGAGGGCTGAGGCATCTGCCTCACCTCGCGCCATGCTGGCGACCCAGGTTCAGGAGTGGACTCGGGCCGCTGGGGGTCGGCAGGAAGGACAGGACTGAGCATCCATCTGGAGGACAGCTCTCCTCTCCTGGGAGGAAGGGTAGGGATTTTCTCGCCATGTAGTGTCCCCCCTAGTGGAGACTGGAGGTACTACCGCTGCTGAGAATGCATACTGGGGAGAAGCGCGGTGGACATCTGCAGGTGGGTGCGCACCCGCTGTGCGCTGACGTCACTGCACGTCCACACTTCAAGGAAGGGACCCAAAATGGAAAACATCCAGACTGTGGGGGGACGACGACGGCGCCACATGGGGATGGCTCACACACCCAACGTCAGACTCTACCAGACTAGCTCTCCCTGGTCTCCACTCCCGAACCTCGGACCACTAGATTTCAGAAAGGGCACCAGATAAGTAGGTGGCCCCGCCCCAAGGGGCACAGAGCCATGGGGATGGTAGAGTGCCTCGTGGAGGAGAGGGACCTAGCACCTGATTTCCTGGTCGGGAGGGTCTCAGGCAGGGTGGGTAGACGCCTGAGGGAGTTCCCACAGCCTGGTGACTGAAGGGAAAAACAGTTTAAAAAAAAAAAAAATCTAAAGAATGTATGTATCCAGAATACATTAATTTACTTTTTAAAGGGGCACTGTCAACCCCTCCAGAGTGAAAAAAGTTCAACATACGTTTTTTCCACATAGCTGAATACATGATGTTAAGTCAAATAACATTGTGCAATTACTTTTTGAAAATGAAGCTCAGAGATTGTGCACTGATGTATTATTACCATGACAGTGCATACATATCACGACCACACATGTACTGTCAGTGTATCCTGCCTTTTATGGCTGCACATTACATTTATTCTGATGTAATGTTAAAATGAATCATAAGCCTGCTTTTCATTCATTCGTTTGTAAATCAAGTTCTTCAATAAATCCTGTTCAAAGGTCAGTGTCCTGTGCTTTATTTCTGAGCCTCACTTTTAAGCTGCTATCTTACACTATACATATAAAACATAATCTCAGAATGATTTATGAAGCGCACATGATTTAGCTGCAGGAACGATACTTTTTATTTTGTACTATCGTGTGATATTAATATAATTACCGGTGAGCAATTTTTTGAATGGACTCCGCCGGTTGATATTTGCCGTAATAACCAATCAGTTATTACGGCATTCACGCGCTGTGTCTGTCAAAAGTGAGCGTCCCTCACTGGCGCTTTCTCTGTGTGGGCGGGCTGAAGAATTTCAAGAAACGTGGTGGTTCCGTTCAACTTCTGTATCTTTATTACGGAGAAGCTACCAACAAACCCTTGCCGATCCCGTAATCTTTTTAATTATCTGGTTAATCCTACTATTCAATCAACTGTTAATTGTTAATTGTGAAAAAAAAAAAAAAAAAAAATCTGGCGTTTCTTAGTTCCCAGCTTCACGAGCCACATGCCAGCGAGAGGCGGTCCGTTGCTGCTTACCCACACCAAGAGGTAAGTGCAAGTGCAATCAAACATCAGCTTTCTGCTAAGCAAAAAAAGAATTTGTGGGACCTGAGGGAGCTGGGCTGCTGTGCTGTCTTCAGCTAAGGGGCAAAGGAGGACAGGACTAGGTGGGGACTGCTGTGGAATCTGAAGTGGGAGCTGGGTAGCTGAAACTACATGCTGCATTTGGAGTTGTGTGAGGGCTGCTGAAGTATGCCCCCCAAAAGTAGACTGGTGTGTGTGTGTGTGTGTGTGTGTGTGTGTGTGTGTGTGTGTGTATGACTAGGAGAGAGTGTGTGTGTGTGTGTGTGTGTGTGTGTGTGTGTGCGTGTGCGTGTGTGTGAGACAGCACTCATTGGAAAAAAATTGCTCACCAGCAAATTATATAAAATAAAAAAATGAGGACTTGTGCATATGAGAATTTAATGCACACCCTCGGTGTGGGATGCTTCCATAAACCCCTCGGGCTTCGCCCTTGGGGTTTATGTGGCATCCCACACCTCGGGTGTGCATTAAATTCTCATATCACACACTTCCCCATCTGTTATTCTATATGTCTTACTCGTTTTAACTTGATATTTCTTACTCATGCTATTTTTATATCCATTCTATGGATCTGCTGTCACTCATCTATCGCCGTTACCCCCTACTCCCTACTCCCACCATCACATCAGCATATATACAGTTTTATGTTTACATCTGTATATCACTGTTTAGTTATGTGTTGTTATGCAACACTTCTATTTGTTATTCTGTTTTTCATCCTCCAGGTGTTGTCATATAATGCCATCCAGATTGTGTGATATGATGTGTGTATGACAGGATCAAATTATTAGCATGCATCTGAAGCAATCCACTTTGTGATATAGCTATCATTCCAAAATGCCTGTATGTTCATTTTTTTTACTTTTTTTGTTTGCAAACAGTGATCATGAATTCATGATGTAGCTTGTCCATTACATTTTTTCATTTCGTGAAACCTTCTATTCCCTGTCCCAGTTGCACTGTTGTTCAAATCCCACCTCTGGCACCTGGCAAGTTCCTATTCAAATGAATCTCCATAAAAGTCTCATTATGAAGCTATACCAAGGCCAGCCCAGTGGCACTGAGGGTTGAGGCGCTGGACGCCACACCGGCGACCCAGGTTCGGGAACGAGCCAGGGTCGTCGGAGGACGGCGGGGGGGGGGAGAGAGGATGCGGGTCGCTGCCATCTGGCAGTGCTCAGCCTCGGGAGAAGATCTCTAGCTCTCTCGGAGCTTGGCCACCCCCTGGTGGAGGCCAGAAGGACAGTGCCACTCCACGAAGAGCTCTGGCCTAGGTCGATGGGGAGGTGAAAGGACCCAGTCTGGAGCTCACAGTGCAGCATGTGCGCCTCCATGCATACGGTACCGCTTCCGGAGGTCCTGGGGTAGCGATCACGCGGGAGAAACGGAGGAAAAATCGTGGGTGCCGACGAGGATGATGCCCCTGGACTGACTCTGGGGATCCGCCAGAGTGCGCATGGCGCTACAAGTCCCAGTAGGACCCCTGAGTTTGGTAGGCTCGGCGGACACAGAAGTCAACCCGCCACAGGAGGATACAGTTGACAAAAATTTTTTTTTTCAATGGAACTACACTAAGACAGTACTCTTCAATCAATAATTTTTTTCAATTATTTAATAGTTTATTAGAAGAACTGTAATACAGCAGGTGTACAACCTGACAACATACACATCTGAACCTTACAGCATGTATACAATGGGAAGAAGTCAGCAAATAATTTGTATATTTTATCTGCATCTCTATCTATATAGACTACAAGGAGTCAAAACCATACAACTGCAACATCCTTTACCCAATGAGTGGGGGATAGGTGATTTTTTTTTTTTATAAATTAATTTTGGCAACATCTCTCACTTATTAGTTTTTTATTGTATGATGTGTCATATACAACAAGCACGAATCTTAGGCAGGTGATGGGATTCAAACCGACAGAACTAATAAATACAATGTCCGATAAAGTAAATGTCAGTAATGTGCATTATAGAGTGGCTCCAAAAGAGCATCATAACACACATTAGAGTTTATTTACTGAACAAGGCAGTACTGAATCACTTGATAACCACACTGAACGTCTCCAGTCTCATATATGCATGGATTTTAAAACAGGAAAAAAAAAAAGAGATGAAAGAAACAATTTAGGATAAAAAAATAAAACCCGATGGAAAGAAAAAGAAACAGCGACACAGAACATAATAGTATTCAAATAGGTTTTTGTATAATTTATAAATAAGTCCTAGGGTGTCTGTGTTAGGTTGGTGGGGGCTACAATAATCTTTTAAGCGATAGTCTGATACACTTCAATACAATTCAGAATGAAAACAGGAATGCCATTTTCAAACAAATGTTTCATTAGCATCAGGACACAGCAGGCAACATTATATAAACCAAACTGCATACATGCAGTATTCTGTTACACAGGTAGGATGGGATTTGTATAAGAGCACTCATGTCCGGGATAACAGTCTAAATCAGTAGGTATTTCTATGTTGCAGAATGCCATATGCATAATAAATAAGATGTGCGAAACTGACATTAACTAGTGGCACAGTACATCATATCATGAATTCGGCAGTGTCAGTGCCCTACCTACAATATTTTTTGTGACGATCTTCTGCATCACTGACTGTCCAGATATATAGCAGACATGAAATACTCGTCTTTCCATGTGAGCTGAGCCAAAATAACTTAGCCCATCCTCGTTACAATTGTGCTACACCGTTTTTGTTTTTTACTTTCAAGGATGACATGTCAATTAAGATAAGACAGGTGGTAAATGACAGCGCGTGTGCACAAATGCAAATGCACATGCAAGAGACTCGCATTTATTTATTTTTTTAGTTTATCTGTTTCTCCCTAGGTCCCCACCAGTCGGCATACCTTCTCTCAGCCACCCACCCAGCCCTACAGCTGACATCAGGCAGCTGTCCCCATCTTCTCCTATGGTTTCCCCTCCATGGCAGGGCAGTGAAGAACCCCCAACTCGACTCACCTCAAATTGGATCCAGACTCCGGGGGAGCGCCATTCTGAGTCGGGGCCTCGGAGGGTGGCTGTTTCATCCTGCTCAACCTGGGACCTCTTTTTCCTGGTTTTCCAGTTTCCCCTGAGATTGGAAGTGTGCAATGTGGAAGCCAATGGCCAAGCTGTGCAGCCCGCCCAGCCAGCAGCTGACTGCTCCACCCCCTTGCTTCACGACAGGTTCTATGGTGTGCTGGCACCCAGCCTCCGCTAGGTGTCAGGGAAGCGCTGACACTGTACTCCCACCTCCCCGGGAGAGGACAGCTGTCCTATGGACGCTCGATCCTCTCACTCCCCGGCGACCCACTTGCACCGCGAACACGGGTCACTGGCATGGTAGGAGGTAAGGCACGGATGCCTCATCCGTCCACGCCACTCGGCTGGCTCAAGCCTCACACTTATGAAGCGCATGCGCACAACAGTCAGGTGAATGTCATCAAGCTACTTGCGGATATTACGAGTCTTGCTGTCAGAGACCAGAGAGGTGATGATAAAAACACAACAAAGGCAACATTTCTGAAATTAATTCTATTCATAAAAGAGTATGAAAAACACGACACTGAGAACAGAGACACATTTTGTTATAAAACAACAGAGTAAACAAACCCACTGACGTAGTTGACAGGATCCCTTTAAAAGGGACACTGCCACCCCCTTAGGCCTCTAAGTATCCATAGTTTAAAAAACACGTTATGATTGTTCACATTCTGGAGAGACTGTTGATGTAGCTGGTAGCTTGATTCAGACTTTTTTTTCCTTTAAGAAGTGACACGACTGTCCACCATACTGGTGTTACGACACTAAAACATGTTTGTTTAGGTTCCTTGATCAACTCCCACTGTATATTTCCTGGACTTAAGAACACATCTATCCACTAATTATGCAGTGTGATGAGAGGGGACTGGTGCATCATGAGTAGCAGCACTGTTTGGAGGTGTTTCTAATGTTCAGGAAGTATGCAGTAAGAGTAGATCAAGGATTTGAAACAAAACAAAAGGTTGGGTATAGCTATACATTAGCATGCATTTCAGTTCTACTGAGCTAGGAGACAGATAAAACAACCAGCAACATCAATGAATTTTACAGGAGGTAAGCAGTGATAAAATGTTTTTTAACTAGAAATAATATGATGCTAAAAAGGCTGACAGTGTCCCTTTAATGGAAGAGCCGTTCATGCCAAGCAGAATCTAATCCAGATGAGTAGTTCCCAGATTTAGATTTTATCAGCCCAGCCAATCACAAGCCAGAATTATGCAAGCGTAAGACGTCTACCATGATCAAGCTTCTAATACCCTGAAGAACCAGCACTGGATAAGTGGGTTTAACATTATAGCCAAAAATGTAAGAGCCAATCAAGAGCCAGAGCACAATGTGTGACCGTGGGCACGTTGTTCGATTTCCCTGCACTTCAGACCCTCTCTGGGCAGAGGCAGGACCCCAATATACATATAAAGTTGCACCTTGGCTGGGCAGTCCCAGGGTAAAGAGTAAATATAAACTGCATGCAGAGGTAGGTGACTCTGGTCAAGATTCTCACAACCTCAAGAATCATTAAAGCAGCGGTACAACAAAGGGGAGCCTATTAGCATTTTGTGATCTGGCCTTTCAATTGCTGCCTTTTTTTTTGGGGGGTTGTCTACTATAAAGAAGGCTCTGTCCTTTAACTCCATGATTCTGCACATGCATGAGTAGTACAGATGTTGCAGGGTCAAAAGTCAACATCATCTTAAGGGAGGGGCAGCTGCAGAATAAGGGGTGCTAGTTGCACATTCAAGCAGACTTGATCGACCTCTAGGCCTTTATCTGCTGGCAAATTTCGTATGTTCGTATCTTATGGTGCACAGAGAAAGGATTCTAAAATTTTAGGCTGGCCCAGTGGTGAGCAGGCAGCAGTTTCACTGCCAGCTGGGAGTCTGGACTTTGCATGCAATCCCCAAAATCCCAGTGTGGAGTCGGCTAGAGGCTGGGCTGCAAGGGTGAGGTACTCTGCTCCCAAGGAGAGAAGATGCCAAATTATGGACTGACATCAGTTGCAAAGGCAGTAGCTCACCCACCCTACTGGCCAGAGGATGTGTGTAGCCATGGCAACCCCTGTAGTCAGGGGACTGGAAATCAAGATTAACAAAATACATATATTTGTACTGGTATGCAGACACACAGCTCTCCCATGATGCAAACTGGTACTGCCACCAACTCCAATTATATGATGCCAACACACAGGGAGATGTGACAGCCTCCATCTTCCCTCTCCCACTGACAGCACTACCATTTAGTCCCTCAGTGGTACAGTATAATGCACAGGACCCACAGGGTTCAAAACATTGCCACTAGGACAGTTAGATAGGACATCACACTGTTCCCATCCCTCAACATACTGGAGTCTGTGTTGATCACGAGGGGGCTAGGGGAAAGCTGGTGGGCCACTTCTAGCTCAGAATGCCACCTTTTAAAAATAAATTACTTTTACCTTACAATGAATGGGGCGGGGGCATAATGCAGAAAACCTCTTTAAAGTTGTCCTGTTTTATAAGAAATCTGCTCCATCATTACAGATGTACTTCAAGTGGTTCAACTGGTCAACCATACTGGATGCTAAAAACACTGTGTGTGTGTGTGTGTGTGTGTGTGTGTCTCTCTCTCTCTCTAGATGTTCATGTTTGCGTGTCTGGGTACCAGCTGTGTGCACATTCTGTGTTACTGCATGTGTATATGTGTGTCAGCCCAAGGGTGTCTTGAACAGTTTGTAAAATACTCTGCTTCAGCTTGTAACACAGTCTAGATCATTGGTTTTAGCACAATATTTGCTTCAAGTCCTTTAAAGAAGAAAGAGGATCAAATGCACAATCCAGGTGTGTCAAGCAGACACAATCTTATCAGCAGCTTTGCCCGGATCTGATAATCTGGACTTCCCTGGCGACACATGACAGTTTTGCTTGAGACAGTACTTTTCCCTCAGTGTGTCAGCAGTCCCTGGAATTGACTCTTTCCTCCTTCGTGAAATGGTTCATCCCTCCCTGTATGCTAGTCCATACAGATCAGTACCAGTAAGATTTCCTTGGCCTCCTGGTCTCCACAATTCCCATCTTCTCCAGAACATCCTCTTCAAAGGTTTTCAGGGATGAGATGTATGTCTTCTCCAGTGTGTCATCCACAGATGTGTCCTTGGGACCATCTGTCAAAAGCCATGACAATAATAAATATAAATATTAATTAGATGTTAATGACTGTAGGCTGGCCTGTAGGCACAGCAGCAGGGCTACCACTTGTGACTCCAGTGATCTGCGTCAGGATACAGCCTGTGGGTGTCATGGGCTACCAGGAGAGGGGCAGGACTGAGCATCCCACTGGATGCTCTCCAGGGAAGGGGGTGACAGATGCCACTGTATGAGAGTCACCTGTGTGACCACAGTGGAGCTGTCTGGAGCAGTGCTTGGTGGGGGCCGTGTTGGCTGGTGCCAAATGTTAGCACACTTTTGCAAACTCGCCATAGACATCCCCAGGAGAGGAAACCCAAAACACTGAAACAGAACCTTGACCAGCTCAGGGTGAAGCTGAACTTCTACAGGCCCCACACTGTTGGCCCTTGGCACCCCCTCTTCTGGATTCAGTCTCTGAAATGGCTTGGGAATCCCAGCATCCCCATCATGGGGTAAGCTAGGCGCTTCATTGCTTTTTTGGTCGGTATGGAAAAAGTTCACATATCCATTAAAACACTGGAAATCATTATTCACATTTTCTGTCCTGCCAGACAGTCCTAACAACAAAGATACAGGCGAGTCTCCTCCACCCGCCTTCCACAGCGTGCTATGCAGGTGTCCCGGTGCTTGATCACACCCCACCCCTACCAGCACAGGACCCTGAGGCACCCCACACAACAAAGAAATTGGAGCCGGCCCGGTGGCGCTGAGGGTTGAGGCGCTGGATGCCACACCTCGCGCCACGCCGGCGATCCGTGTTCGAGGCAGCCGCGGGTTGCCGAGTCGGCGGGCGGAGATGGATTGAGCGTCGGGAGGACTGCTCTCCATCTCTGGGGGTGGATTTGGTCGGCCGGTGCTATCTTCGACCTCAGCGGAGGCTGGGGACCGACAGCACGAAAGCCGCAAGACTAGGGAGGCGGACGTGATTGATGCTTGACTAGTGCGCGCACAGGCGTCGCGCGCATCAGTCGCTGGGCGTCATTGCACGCCATGGCCTGTCGGGGGACAAGAAAAATGGGGCCGCGGGAGACGATGCCGTTCACTCGGTGCCATTCCTGAGGACGCCCTTGGCATGGATCCGTTGTGGTGGGTCGAGTCGCTCCTCACCACCCTGCCAAGGGTAAGTCGAGCGGAAGGGAGGGGTCTCATGTCCGGGAATGGCACCGGGGAATGGCGGAGGCGGGGGTAGCGGATCTCAAAATAACACCTCAAAAACAAAGAAATTGGGTCAGAGGAAAAAATCCCCGACACAACTCTTTGTGATCTCCCAATGAGGAATGAAGTGAACCACTGTAGAACGGTTCCTGACATTCCACAAATTTGCCTCAGGCATGTTAACACCACCATGTGATCCACAGTGTCAAAAGCTGACGAGAGATCAAGGAGAACCAGAATGGAACGTCTCTTCTGATCCCTCGCCCTCAGATCATTAAGCACCCAAACCAGCGCAGTCTCGGTGCTATGTCCTTTACGGAAACCAGACTGGAAGGATTCGTAGATACTATGGATGGTTAAATGGTCGTCCAATTGGGCAGCCACAACCTTCTCAATAACCTTCCCAATAAAGGGAAGGTTAGAGATAGGTCTGAAGTTTGAGAAACAGTCTGGGTCCAAGGAAGCTTTCTTCAAGAGAGGTGTCACCACCGCCTCTTTCAGGGAGCTAGGAAACTCACCTGACTCCAAGAAGCACCAGACTATTTGCACCAGGACTAGACCAATGATATCAGAACAACCCAAAATTAGGGTAGTTGGTCCAGGGTCCAAACCACAACTTGTGGGACGCACACTATGGATGATCCTCATAATATCCACAAACTCACGTCGACAAAAGGAACTCCAAGAGAACTGAGGCACTGTGATCTCGCACTGTCCACTGGTAGGGCGTTCCATTTTGCTACCACTCTCTCTGTGAAATAGCGTCTCCTCATTTCCTTCCTAAATCATCCCCTCCATTCTTGGCCTGTGCCCCGGTGCCCCTCCCCTCCTTAACTTAAAGACCCCATCTGCTCCATCCTTTGATTCCCCTCAGATACTTGAATGTCTCTATCATGTCCCCTGTCCCTTCTATCCTCCAGGGTGTACATATTGAGGTCTCCCAGCCTGCTGTCATAGTCTTTCCACTCCATTCCACATATCATCTTTGTTGCCCTCCACACATCATCTTTGTTGCCCTCCTCTGCACCCCTTCCAGCAGCCTGATATCACATGCTTCAGGTATGGCCTCCAAAACTGCACACAATGCTCTAAGTGCGGCCTTACCAGCGATCTATAGAGGGGCAAGATCACCTCACTTCGCCTGGACGAAAACCCCCTGGCTATGCACCCAGCATTTTGTTTGCTTTTGCAGCCGCTCTCCTGCACTGGACAGTGTTGTTCATGGTCCCCATTATTACCCCAAGGTCTTTCTCCTCCTCAGTGATCCCCAGCTTAATCCCCCCCCCCCAGCCAGTATTCTCTCCTTGGGTTCTTCACCCCAAAGTGCAGAACCTTACACTTCTTTGCATTGAACCCCAGCTGCCACCTCTCTGACCACTCCTTAGCTTGCTTAGGTCCCCAGCAGCTGCTTCCACCCCTCCTCCATCCACCACTACTACAATTTTGGTTTCGTCAGCAAACAGACTTACCTTGCTCACCACCCATGTCTAATGTCGGATATGAAGAGCCCAACAATACTGGCTCCCAACACAGAGCACTGTGGCACCCCACTTGTCACCGGCCTTGGATTTGAGAGCTCCCCTCTAACCACCACCTGTTGCAGCCTCCCACTCAGCCAGCTTGTAATCCAGTTCATCATTTTTTCCCCTACTCTTACACCAGTTAGCTTCCCCCCAAGCCGCCCATGAGGCACCGAATCGAAGGCCTTGCTGAAGTCCAAGTAAAGAACATCCACCGCATGACCCTTATCCAGTTCACCTGTCACCCAGTCATAATATTGTATCAGGTTGGTTTGACAAGACTTCCCTGAAACGAACCCATGCTGCCTCACATCCTGGAGGCCATTGTCCTCCAGGTACGACACCAGTCTTTCCTTTAGTATCGTTTCCATGAGTTTGCACACTATGTATGTGAGACTTACCGGACGATAATTATCTGGTTCATCCCTTGGCTCGTTCTTGTGTAATGGCACTACATATGCCATCCTCCAGTCCAGTGCCACACATCCCGACTCCAGTGAGGTGCTGTACAGATCCACCAGTGGCTCCGCCAACACCTCCGCCATCTCCCTCAGCACCCTGGGGTGGATACCATCCAGCCCTGGTGCCTTTGTCTACCTTCAGTGCCCTCAGTCCCTAGGATTCTACTGCCTCAATTCTTCCATCTGTCACCTCCTCTCCTCTCCTCCTGTCCCCACCCTCCCAGCCCATGCTGGTAGCAGTCCCACTTTTTTCCATGAACACGGAACGAAGTATTCATTCAGTGATTCTGCCTGCTTCTCCCCTTTTCTGTCCACTCCCACCCCTTTTATCCTCACTATTGTCTCCTGGCACTTTCTTTTCTCCTGATGTATCTGAAGAAGTCCTCCTCTATTTATTCCTGTAGCAATCTCAGCTCCCTCTGGGCCTTGGCTTCTCACTTTTCTGGTCACCTCCTGGACCATCTTGCATATTCCTCCTGTCCTCCTAAACCTCTGGTGAGCCACTGTTTGCCCTCACCACCTCCACAACCTTGTTGTTCAACCAACATGGTTTTCTTGCACTTGCTCTTACTCTGTGCCTTGGTGCAGGCTTCTGTTGCCTCTGTAACCCCATTTAATTATATCCTATTTCAGCTCCACGTCCATCTCACGCCTTATGCCCTCCAGTTTCTTTCAGTACTTCCGTATCCTCCCAAAGTCCACCCCCCCTGAAGTTTACCACCCGGGTAACTGATTTCTATGGCTCCCCAAACATCGTGATATTAAACCACACTGTTTGGTGATCGCTGTCGGACAGTGGGCCCTCTACCTTTATTGTCCTCACTGCCTCCCCATTCGACAATACTAGATCTAAAGTGTTCTTTAGCCTAGTAGGTACAGTAACCAACTGTGTCAGGAGATCCTCCTGGATCGCATCCAGGAGCACTTGCTCCCCATACCTGGAGGTGACCAGAATGCTCCAGTCAACCCCGGCAAGTTGAAATCTCCATGATGACCACCATCCCTTTCTACATACCTTTCTGATTTGTCCACTAGCTGCCTGTCAAGCTCCTCAGACTGAGATGGCGACCTGTATACCACCCCAAACCTTAGTCTCCTACCCCTTGAGTCTAGGAGCTGCAGCCAGATTGACTCTGTTCTCCTTTCTTGTCCCTCGTCCCTTCTGCATTTGATCCGTCCCTCACATAGACTGCACCCACCCCACTCCTTACGGTCTTTCCTGTATACAGTGCCTTCAGAAAGTATTCAACCCCTAGGATTTTGTCACATTTGTGATGTTGCAAACTCAAATTAAAATACATTTACATGGGATTGTCTTGTCACGTATCTACACAAATTACTTTATAATGTCAAAGTGGAATGAAACGTCTGGAATTTTTTATGCGTGTAATTTAAAATAAAACTTGAAATGTCTTGATTTGATAAGTATTCACTCCTTTGCTATGACACTCAAATTGAGCTCAGGTGCATCCAATTTCCTTGTGAGATCACCCTAAAACTGAATGGAGTCCACCTGTGGTCAGTTCAAATGGTTGAAATGATTTCAGAGGAAATACACCTGTCTATATATGGTCCCACTGTTGACAGTGCATGTCAGAGCAAACTCTACCATGAAGACCAAAGGAGCTGTCTGTGAACTCTGTGACATAATTATGAGGAGGCAGAGATCTGGGTAGGTGTATAAAACATTTCTAGGGTGTTGAAAGTTCCCAGGAGCACAGTCAAGTCCATCATTAGAAATGGAAAGATTACGGAACCACCAGGCTCTTCCTAGAGCAGGCCGTCCTCCCAAACTGAGCAACCGGGCAAGAAGGACCTTGGTCAGGAAGTGACCAAGAACCCAATGACCACCCCTGACAGAACTACAGAGTTCCACGGCTGAGATGGGAGAACCTGTCCAGAGGACAACAATCTCTGCAGCACTTCACAGATGTAGCCTCTATGGGAGAGTGGCTAGACGGAAGTCACTCCTGAGAAAAGGCCACATAATAGCATGCCTAGAGTTTGCAAGATGGCACGTGGCAGACTCTGAGACCATGTGGCAAAAGATTCTCTGGTCTGATGAAACAAAAATTGAACTCTTTGGTCTGAATGCAAAGTGCTATGCCTGGCGCAAACCGAACACAGCTCATCACCCGTGTAACACCATCCTTACCATGAAGCATGGTGGTGGCAGCATCATGTTATGGGGATGCTTTTCAGCGGCAGGGACTGGGGCACCTGTCAGGATAGAGGGAACAATGAATGGAGCCAAATACAGGCACATCCTTGAGGAGAACCTGCATCAGTCTGCAACAGACCTTGGACTGGGGCGAAGATTTACGTTCCAACAGGACAACGACCCCAAGCATATAGCCAAAGCAACACTGGAGTATCTTCAGAACAAGATAGTGAATGTCCTTGAGTGGCCCAGCCAAAGCCCAGACTTGAATCCCATTGAGAATCTGTGGAAAGCCTTAAAGATTGCCATTCACCAACGCTCCCCATCCAACTTGACAGAGCTTGAGCAAATCTGCAAGGAAGAATGGGCTAAAATCCCCAAATCCAGATGTGCAAAGCTGATACAGACATACCCAAGAAGACTCAAAGCTGTAATTGCTGCCAAAGGCGCTTCTACAAAGTATTGACTCAGGGGGGTGAATACTTAAGTAAACAAGATATTTCAGTTTTCAATGTTTCATAAATTTTTGTTACACAATAAAAATATTTTTGCCCCTTTAAATTGTTGGGTATGCTGTGTGAATCAAGCGGGAAAAAATCGTTTCAATGCATTAAAAATTCTGGTAGTAACACAACAAAATGTGACAAAATCCAAGGGGGGTGAATACTTTCTGAAGGCACTGTAATTTGTATACTGGGACTGCCAGATCCCAGTCCTGATGCTCTGTTGCCCATGTTTCTATGACAGCTGCAATATCTACCCTCCACACTGCTAAGAGTGCCTGTAGCTCAGTGGATTTGTTTCCTAGGCTTCTTGCATTCAATGAGGCCACCCTCTATAATGTCCCCCTTCCCTTCACTAGCCTCCATCTTGTCCCTTCTACTCCCTCCTTTTTTGGCCTCCCCGAGTCCTTCCCTGCTAGCCTGGGGGGGTAGGCTGCGACTCCACTCTATCTGATCCCTGCCTACCTGCTGTCCACTTGCTACCCCCCCAATCTAGTTTAAATCTACCCTTGTCACAATATACCTCTCCAGTCTTTGCCTTAATACCTCCTTCCCCTCCCCTCCCCACTCAAGTGCACCCTATCCCTTGCAAACAGATTATTATCCCAGGTACTGCCCCAGCTGCCCACAACCCTATACCCCTTAGTTTGACACCATTCTACCAACCATGTGTTCAACTCTCTAATCCTTTCCTTTCTCACTGTGCTTGTGCAGGGTACTGGGAGCACTTCAGAGAAGGCCACAGACTCCCCAGTCTCCTCACACAACCTTCCCACTTCCTCAGTCCTCTCCCTTGTTGCCTCCACCGTTTCCCCCACTAGGTCATTTGTCCCCACATGTACCACAATGTGTGGTTTCCTTCTACCCCTCTTTATGCACCTTAGGATTGCCTGTCCTGCTATGTCTGCCTTTAATCCTGGTATGGACTCCACCCATATCCAACTGTGCCTCTCCCTTGCCACCCCATCTGATCTCCTTGAGTATGGAGTTCCCCAACACCATTACACCCCCTCCTCTTTCCTTGTGCCCATCTCCACACCCCCACCCAGGTTCTCATTTTTGGAGCCACTCAAGACTGTGTTTTTACCATGTGCCCCAGTGTCTTCCCCCCGTCCCTCCCAATTAAGACTCCTCCCTCTCCTCCCATTTGACTGCCAACCTCCCTCTCCCTCCTTACCTCTCCAAGTATTATCCCTCCCTCTGTCACACCACGCTCAATCTCTCCACTAGTAATGCCCCTCACACCCTCTTCTTTGTGAGTGCTATCCCTTGTGCAATCACCTCCTGCATCATCTTTTCCATGTGTTTCTAGCAAAGTAAACATGTTCCCTATCTCCTTTGCCTTACTATGTGCTTTCTCCTCCCCCCTCCTGCTGCTCCCCTTTTTCTAGGTTCTACTAGAGTCCACCTTTCATCAGCTGGCTTCCTATCTAGTTTACCCCCTTCCTTGACCCACTGTTCCTTCTCTGTGGTGCCCCCACAATACTCTCAGATGTCAACCCTCCTACCGATGAAGTCCTCCACATCCCTCAACCTCCCCAGCTCCCTGCCCAGGCACTGAACCTCTTCCCTGAGCCTCTTTAGCCTGTGGCATATTGGGCACCCTCCCAGCATATTCATCTGCATTGCTGCCCCACAACCATTGCACCCAACAATCCTACCCATGGTCTACACTACCTATACAGTCTCTGCACACTAACTATCCCTACAGCAAGTAGAATTAAGTAATCCTAGCACAGTCTCCAACAGAAATACCTGATATAGTCCACTACAACTATTACTTTCCATACTAATGTAATAACTTGTACTGCCTGTTTCTGTATTATGTTGTATATTTTATTTATTCATTTTTATTTATTTATACTCCTTTTCTCTCACATCTGCACCCATCATCAGGGTCCTCAATGCTTTTCGCAGCTACGCTGGCAGGATTAAGAGGACCGGCTCCTATAAGTGCCCCACTCCCACATACATGATCTCCGGATGGCCCCCTGGGTGGGACAGAGGAGTCCTCAGTGACTTCCCCAATACTTTCACGGAGAGCAGGCAACCAGAACCGTGTCCCCTGGTCCCTCCAGTCGTTGACGCAAGGCCCATCTCCTGGTGAGGACGTGAGAGTATTTTTCCTTGTTCTCCCCGGCCCCTGCTGATGTCAGAGCACAGGGAGGACCAATAAGTCAGAGGCATGTAGATGCAACTCTGCTCCGGTCCTCAGCTAATGCCGCCCCTCCCTTGCTGTCAGCTTCCTCTGCCACACCAGTACCATCCGTGGTCATCCAGGTGGTGGTGGTATGCGGCGAGGAGAGCTGCCCACCCCTGTAGGAGAAGGAGAGCGGCCCAGCGGGTGCGCAGTCCTTCTCCCCCCAGCCAGCCCTCTGACGATCCAGGCTCGCTACCGAACCTGGGTCGCCAGTGTCACAGGCGGTAGCACTACAACCGCCATGGGCCGGCCATGTTAGGTTGTATTTCGATTGCTTCATTTGTACTCTCCCGGTCATGCCTGAAAATAAGCATTTCTATGTCTAATGCACTTACCGGTTATCAAAACAAATAAATAAATTTTAAGAGAAAAGTAACATCTGAAAACTCCCTCCCAAATAATACAGAACAAACAGCCCCAACCCAACCCCTGCCCCAATCTTCTCGCTCTACTCTTATGATGAACCCTAGACCCGGTAAATTCATTAGCTGCCCACACCTACCTGCCATGTTAGCTGCTAATAAACACAAAGCCACAACCGACACTCCTCTCCGCATCCCACTACAGGCTCTACTCCATAAGTCCTGACTCCAACTCACAGCTATGATTCACCTCCTGCTGACCACACTGCCCAGCTTCTCTCAGTGTTTCAAACCATTCTGGATGTAGCATCAGCTCAGCAGCAGAAAAGCAGCACAGATCTTCATGGGACCATGGTTTTGTACTCTCCGTTTCTCCCACTAGACCACCAGGTACTGCTGATGAGGACACAACTGGGACACAGTAACAGCGGAATCAGGCACTTCAAGGCAGTGAAGTGAAGTTAGTAGATACAGGATGTGGCGGTGAGCTCTGGTTCCAGTGACAGACTAGAGGGGACAAATAAATAATTAATCTTATTCTGGGTTCCTTTCTCTCCCACTAGACCACCAGGTATATTTGAAAATGAAACAAATGGCAGGCTAGCCCAGTGGCACTGAGAGCTGAGGAGCTGGATGCCTTACCCTCGCGCTACATCGGCAACCCATGTTCAGGAATGAGCATAGGCCACTGGGGATTGGCAGAGAGGAGAAGGAATGAGCATCCGAAGGACTGCTCGCCTTCTCTGGGGAGGGGGTTGGGGACACCAGTGACTGGTGCTCGACTGGCCCCTAGCAGAGGCTGGGGAGCAGTGCGCCGACACTGCAAGTGGGGCAGAGCTGGGGCAGATGCCTGAAGGAGCATGTGCGGACGCGTGTGCGCCCCCTCCGCCAGCGTCACTGCACGCCCCAGACATGCAAAAAGGGGAGGAAATGGAAAATCATGGTCCCAGGTCATGCAGGATGATAGAGCCACTCGCTGCAGGCCCCTACCCCAAATGGCACTTCTGCATCCTGTTCTAGATGAGCTGAGCGGGGGCCTCTCGCCGCCTGCCATGAAGGGTAAACCATGGAGGAAAACAGGGTATGCTGCCTGATGTCGGGTGGGGCTGGATGGGTGCTGAAGGACAGACTTCACTAGGGACCCGAGAAACAGATAAACAAAAAAAAAACTGAAACGGAAGGATAACCGTGCACTTAGAGGAGGATTATGCTAAAGATGGTATCACGTAGCCATGGGGTTCTCATGAGCTCGGACTGCAACCGCATTACAAGCAGGGATCTTCACCTCTGTGTTTCTCCCACCAGACTACCAGGTATTTTTTTTTTTTTTTTTTTTTTATAAACAATATGGGAGGTGGTGCAGGATTGGGAATATGCTGCATTAAGAAGAGTGGACACTGGACAGTGGCAAGAGGGCTGATGACACAGGAGGAGACTGCTGGGATGTACTGTGCTGTGAAAAAATATGTTTCAGCATGGTGTTCTACAAACTTTAAAAAAAATATATCAAACACTTAACATAGTGATCATTGTTACCGATTAGAACAAACTGACTGTTAAATGAAGTGAGAACACTGATCTACTGCATGATGGCTGAGCCCGTTACGGCACTTGTTGCTATCAAGCTCTCTGCTCATTGAGGTAATCACACTGCAAATCAGCAGCCATTTTAGAGAAGCTGAATGAGATAAATCTGAATCAGGAGAGGTTGTTTACATTTTTTAAATGCTACGAAACTGCATTTATCTTAAATAAATGCTGTTTCAGCATTCGTGTAAACAACAGCCTGTCCTTTAAGGGCTATTTTTAGAAAATCAACATGTCAAATTTCTGTTTAGGTGTCCTTTAACTGCCGCTAATGTGGTTTGTACTATTTATGAAATACCCAGACAGTGTTCCCATGGAGCCTCAGCTCCTCCTGGTTTTATGCACAGGGGATCACACATTAAAATTCCTGTCTTCAGAGACCAGACAGTCAAGATGGGGGGGGGGGCACGGAGAATACAAAATCCCAGACAGGGGTCACAAAGAGTCCTCCCCTTACTGTACTTTCCACTGCCATTACTTCGCCCAGAAAAAAAACCATGGCTGATAACATGCAGTGTTGCCGCCATCTACTGACTAAATATCAACACTGCAATGCTTACATAGCAACATTGCAATGGTAGTTTACTCACCTGGTAAAGGTGATTGTGTTACTGTATATCCATGGCACCTCCAAACCTTACCTTAGGGTTATGTACGCCTGATAGGCTGCTGATGCACATGTGACCTAAGATCAAGTTACGGTCTGTCCTCCAAGCCCCTTCCTGTTTCCTCTCATCTCCAGTTTCGATACTTCCATAGCTGTGAAAGAAATAGTTAGTTGATATGCACAGACAGAATGATGGTACCCCAGACCCTGACATGTCACAACAATCCGATTTATTTACCATAATGCTTACACTGAATTCCTTCTGTCTCCTGGGTCGCGATAGTGCCAGTTATGTACAAAATTATTTTTTTTATCGTTCCACCGTCAGCTCCCCAGGGAGCGCCGATGTGCCATGGATATACAGTAACACGATCACTTTTACCAGGTGAGTAAACTACCATTGTGTTGTCTGTATATCCATGGCACCTCCAAACCTTAACTTAGGGTGATTAATAAGCAGTACCCTCATGACTCGGGAGGGGGGGAGCCGAGCGTAGGCTCAATATGTCCACTAACAGTTAGTAATACCGTATGTCCAAAAGTGTTCTTCACTGGAAGTGAAGTGTTCAGTCTGTAATGTTTCGTGAAAGTGTGAATAGTGGACCATGTTGCCGCCGAGCAAATCTCTTGAGCTGTTGCAGAGTTGCGCTCTGCCCATGATGTCGATATCACCCGGGTGGAATGTGCCTTTATTCCCATGGGCGGTACTTTCTGACATGATGTGTACGAGTCTGTGATTGCTCTTTTGAGCCAGGTGGCTATTGTTCCACGTGCCACGGCAGATCCCTTTTTATGTCCTGTAGTGATGACAAATAGCCTCTCAGTACGTCTGAGCGGCGTAGTTCGGTCTATGTACATCTGGAGCATTCTGTGGACGTCCAGCATGTGTAGGGTCCTTTATGAATTGTTGTTGGGATTGTCGAGAATTTTGGTAATTCTATCTGTTGGCTTGTATGGAATTATGAGTTTATCTTGGGGATGAATGAGGGGACAGTTCATAGAGTGACCCCTTGCTGTGTGAACACTGTGAATTGTTCCTTGTGTGATAAAGCTGTTAGCTCTCCAACCCTGCATGCTGAACAGATTGCAACTAGGAATACCGTCTTTATTCCCAGTCAGTATAGCTCAATATCTTATTGGTTCGAATGGGTGCTTGGTGAGCACGTTCAGTACCAGCGTGAGGTCCCATGGTGGCACGCTTGCTCGTATTCTGGAGCAGATGTTCACCGCCACTCAGAGGAAGCGCAAGGTGCCTGAGTGCGACCGGGGTAGAACCCTTCAATCCTCCCTACTGCTGTGCCTAGTGGATGGATATGTACTCTCAAGGTGGATGGGGCCAGACCGCTGCCAAGACCTTGTTGTAGATATAGTAGGATCTCAGGAGATTGTCAGGATTCAGAGATAATGTTTTTGGAATGGCACCATGCGGAGAAGCCATTCCATTGTCTCAAGTAAGTCATAGTGGTTGAGTTTCTTTCTTGATCGAAGCATGGTCTCTGTGACCGATGTGTGATATCCTGCGCTCAACAGTCTCTCCCTTTCAGGAGCCAGGCTGTGAGAGCGAAGTTCTTGGGGTTGGGGTGAGTCACCGGCCCCTGCCGTAGTATGTAGTGGTGGGCTGGTAGGGTCAGTCTGTCCATTGCTACAATGGTTGCGAACCATGCCCGTCGTGGCCAGTAAGGTGCGATTAGGATTCTCCGTGATTGATGGATTTTTGCCAGTACCTGGTTGAGTAGTGGCAGGGGCAGGAAGATGTACGAGTAATCGTGGTGCCATGGTATCGACAGGGCATCCACTCCCATGGATTGTGGTTCCCTGAATCTGGAGTAGAACTTTTCAGTCTGCCTGTTTGTCACCATAAGATATATGGCTATCCTGACCCATTTCCTCTGAACCTGAGCCATTACGCCTGGGTGGAGTTGCCACCCCGGATGTAATTGCTCCCAGCTCAGCCAGTCTGCTGTGGTGTTTAGTTTCCCCGCTAGATGTATGGCTGACAGTTGTGAATGACGATGTTGGGCCCAGATCAATATTGCATTCGATTCCCGCATCAACCCTATGCTCCTGGTTCCCCCGTTTGGTGATGTATGTTACTGCTGCCCCGTTGTCCAATCGTATTAGGACGGATAATTGTTCTATCTGTAGTTGAAATATCATCAGGGCATTGCGAACTGCTCGCAATTCCAGCACGTTGACTGGTAACTTCCTTTCCTGGGGAAGCCACCTTCCCAGGGCCGTCCTGTGTCTCAGTGTTGCTCTCTGCTCCATAGACTGGCATCGTGTCCATGGTGACATCGTGTACTACTTCTAGTGGGTTTCCTTGTTCGAGTGGTGTGGGTTTGTCCATCACTGCAGAGATGACCTGACATTGTAAAATAGTTTTACTTTGTGTGCATGCTCCTCGGGTAAGTGACCCATACTGAGTAGCAGTATCTGTAGCGGGCGATATGGAACCTTGACCAGGGTATCAGATCGATGCCTGAGGACATGCATCCCAGCAATTGGGATATTTGTGCTATTGTTGGCTCAGTTGTGTTATCAGCCACCTTGTCAGCTGGATAATATTTGTGATGCATGCCTCTGTGGGCCTCACTAGTCCCGCCTTGGTGTCGATAAATGCCCAAGTGTTCATGCTTGAGACAGAGTGAGAAAGCTTTTGGTCAGACTGCTCACCCAGCCATGGTCTCTCAGGGCTTGTAGTGTTCGCCTGGTTGCTGCTCAGACTCCCGGTATGACCTGGTTTGATCACCCAGTCGCCTAGGTAGGGGATGATGTGAATGCCCTCATCTGAGTTTTGCCGCTAGTACTATTGACACCTTGGTGAATACCCGTGGTGCTGATGCTAGTCCAAAAGGTAGTGTCCTGTACTGGAATTGCTGTCCCGTTATCTGGAATATGAGGTATTGTCTGTGTGTGGGGCGCATGGGTTTGTGGAGATATGCGTCCTATAAATCTATGGAGATCAGGAAGTCTCCTGGTCTTAGGGATCGGAGCATGGATCTTATAGTGTCCATTTTGAATTTTCTGGGAGTTATGAACTGGTTTACGAACTCTAAGTCCAGTACTGGATGGTATTCTCCTGTCTTTTTTGGGACCAAGAAGAAGACTGAGAAAATTCCTCTGCCCCTTTCCTGTTGAGGGACCCTCTGGATGGCATTTGCCCTGAGGAGTGCGTCTAGGATATTCTGAACCTGTCTTGGGGGGGCATCTTTTGTTTGATATGAGCAAGATTATTATTCTTTCCCTGTCTGGTAGCTCCTTGAATTTGATGGCGTAACCTCGTGTTACCATTTCATTCACCCATCTGTCCATCGTGGTTGAGGCCCAAGTTGCACTGAACAGTTGTAGTCATCCCCCTAGTGAGGGGTTGGGGCCTATCATCTGGATTGGTTGGACCTGTAGGCCTGCCAGGCAGTCATTGGGTGAATTTTTTGAAGGGTCGTCCCCTTGAGAGGAATTTTCCTCTTGGGGGTTAGTTCTGCTTCTATATGAGCTTTGTCCCCTGGGTTGGTAGGTAGATCTGCTGTGAAAGTTGGTCGCTCATCCCGAAAGGAGTTGCTGCTGGACTCAAGCATCTGCTCTCGAGCAAAATGTGTGATATCGGGCTCTGTGGGATGGCAGCTACCCTGAGTCTCTGTCACTGTCCAACTCCTTGCCCTGACCTCATCACATCAGGAATTCATGTAGGCCGTCCCCGAAGACTCTGTCTCCCTTGAATGGTAATTTTAGCAGACGTGTCTTCGTGTCCGCTTCCCATAGCTTCAGCCATAGGGAACTCCTTTCCCTGTTTGGCACGGTTGCCGACCTGGCCCCCAACTTAAGTGAGTCCATGGCTAGATCCCCCAAGTATTTTGCTGCTTGTGTGGTCTGCTCCAGCAGCTCAGCCTCTTGTGAGTTGGAATTAGCTTTTTAGCCATCTCCTCTAGCCACCCGATTTGTGCTCTAGCAGCATAGGCCGCTGAAGTCGATGTTCTTATGGACTGTCCTGACATTTCATATATCTTTTGAGGAATTCTCAATTTTCTTGTCCCCAGGGTCTTTAGTGCCGCTGTTTCTCTGCTGGTAGGACAGTTCTTTTGTTAAGTTCCACTATTTTTGTCCATTTTTTGCGGTGCACCATATCTTTGTGCTGTCCTCCTGTACTGAATATAATCTATCCATAGATCGCTTTTTCGGGATCCTGGCTGGGTCAATGGTCTCCCATTGTTTTGTTATTATGTCTGCCAACGTCGGGCATATTGGAAAGAAGTTTGCTATTTTGGGGTGGCTGGAGCATTGGGTCCAGCGTGGTTTCTAGGGGAGGTGGGTGCTTGAGCCCAATGTTGCCCTGATCCATTGGATTAAATCACTGATGTTTTTGGGTGAGAATAGTCTGGTGGCAATGGATGACACCTCTGGGAATGGAGGGTCCTCCATATCCGAGTCATGTGGTGACTCGTGGCTATTCTGAGATGATGCAGGCTCCGTATAGTCATTACTATTTTTATTATTGTTGTTGTTGTGTTCTCCTGTGTCGACACGGTCTGGTTGTGTAATTTCTGTGGCCACCCCATTATTCAGATTCTGAGTTATGTGTGGTGGGTGGGGCATAGGTGCAGGATTATTCCTGCCTGCCAATTGGTCAAGCACCTGCAGCATGAAGGTTTGTTGGCTTTGTAGCATAGCTGCCATAGCCTTTTGTAGGGCAATCGTGGCCGGATCCACATGCCAATCTCCTCTGGAGTGGCTCGGGCCAGTCATATTAAAGTCCTGAGTCTCTCTTAGGTGCTCGGGACTATCCAATTTGCACGCTGTGCAGAATGCTCCTTTTTGGTGTGGCAGTAGTGGGACCTCACAAGTACTGCACTCCCTGGATGCTGACATCTGAAAGGACAGCAGAGGGTCTGTATTAAGATCAGTGCTTAATGGAGCTTGGTCATGTATGTCATTTTTACATTGCCAATATCCTCCTCCCCCTTGTGTGGTATCTTGCCAAAGGACGACTCCTGCTTTGCTTGTCTCCTCCCTCTCTCTCCCTTTCCCTATGTCCTCTGAGGCAGAATTGGTTTCTGGGTTTTTCTCACAGAGTCGCGAGGTGTTGTGCGATGCAAGGTACTGAGGTCCTCCACGCGTGTATCTATATTGAGGAAGCTTAAAGGCACCAAGATGGCGGAGCGCCAATGATATGCGCTGGCACGGGAAGCTGTCCCGTGATGCCTCTATGGTCCTTATGAGGTAGTCGCTTATCAAGATGGCGGACGCCTAGTGCACATGCACGGCCAGCCTACTGAGCATGCACGTGCGTTCGAAGTGCCTCCGCACATGCTCTGGGAAGGAGGAGAGATCCAGTGATGAAGAAGGAGGTGGAGTGGCCAGCAACCGCCATTTAAAGCTGTTTCCAGCCAGAGATGCCTGAGGCCAAGTCAGTAGGGGGAAGGATAGGACGCACCAGGCACATGCAGGGAAGAATTACTTTTTCGCCTGGCGCGCTGTCCGTGTTTCACTGGTCTGTTGGTTGGGGGAGCTGTTTAGAGAGAGAGAGAGAGAGAGAGAGAGAGAGAGAGAGAAAGAAAGAGAGTTATTGAGATCTAGAGGGTGATACTGTCAATTGTCCTGGTAGATGCAACATCCGTCCGCTACGTAAGGGACTGATGTGCTAAAATGGACGCAACATCAGTCCGCTACGTAAGGGGACGGATGTGCCAAAATGGGAGGAGGTACAATAATTTTCTGTTTTTACATGCCCCAGGTACCGTGCAATTGCTGATCAGGGATTGCACATGTGTAATGTTGCCAGACGCCCTCGCTCGGAAGGGAGGGCTCCGTAGTAAGCACAGTACCATTAATATATATATATATATTTTTTTTTTTTTAAACCTCTCGTACAGCTGTAGATCATTCACTGCCTGCTTCTCTTTATTCTGCCTGATGCTATCCTTTAAAACTGACACTAGTTGACACAGTAATAAGCTACATGCTAATTCAAACTGCAAGATGCTGATTCAAACTGCTGTAAATTCTGTAGTATGACCATATCCTAAGTCCACCTTGAGGAAACCTACTTTAAGTTCCTCCCTTGTGGAATAAAGATGCTTTGTACTGTACTGTCTGTGCCAATAATAGATTTAAAAGAGTTAATTACTTTATCCTAGATTGTAGTTACGCTTGGTGCCTGAGGAAATGTTGCAGCCTAAACAGATGCATATAGAAGACTGAGATGAGAGGAAACAGGAAGGAGCTTGGAGGACAGACCGTAACTTGATCTTAGGTCACATGTGCATCAGCAGCCTATCAGGCGTACATAACCCTAAGGTAAAGTTTGGAGGTGCCATGGATATACAGACAACACAATACTTCAGTATGACTTTTTTTTTACTTTTTATTGAGGAGACTGTTACATACAGACATTAAAATACAATCGCTGACATATTGATAAATTCTCCATCATACTTTGTGCAAAATCTACTATCACATTCTGCTGAACATTCTTGCAGAGTTTACATCAGTCTGTTACATATTCATTCATGTGAGTCTACTAGTAATCTATTATTCCTTTACCTGACAACAGTCTGTAATCCTTGTTTTGCCACTTCTATCTCTAACCTAATTAATTTTTACTTGGAACTCTCATACATTAACCAAAGGACTTTGTTTTCATTTTTAAAACTTTTTTGCTAATTAAAATTGAAAACGTTTATTTGTTAATTATTTTGGATGCTAGTGGACCGATTTCATAATCACAATAAGGCACTCCAGGGAGTACACTGTGGGATAAGGGTGGAGTATATGGGGGATCTAGCGAACTCTAATGAGTGTGGTGCAGCTGTATCCTGGGAAGTGTTGGGGAGATCTGTAGTGCTCAGATCCCAGTTGGCTGCAGTACAGTATGAAACATGCCTGCTGTGTAGGCACCTGGACTGGTGTCTGCATTCAGTCACCACCCTCTGCCCCAGAAACTCACAGGTCCTTGGGGGATGGAGGGTGGTTAGGACAGGGGGCTGAGTCTGCAACACTGGATGCCATTACGGATCCCAGTGTCTCAACTGCAAATAGCTCTGCACCATTGGTAGAAGCAAAATCAGTCTCACTTAAGGGGGCTCTATGCTTATCATAAACCAAGGTCCAAAAGCTGCCATTAGGGCAACACCCAGAAGTAAGGAGGAGCATAAGTCACAGAGCACTGTAAGTTTGTGGTGGTAGGAGACTCTGATTAGGAAGACTGAAAGGTGGTGTACTTGGGTAAGTGGGAGGGAGGAGAGATGCCACCAGGGCCAAAGCTAGAAGGGATGTTTAAGGCTAGAGCACAGAGGAATAATAAAGAGAATTGTGTGTGTGGGGGGAGCCAGAGGTACCTCCATTTGTGGATGAACAGCCTGGCAAATCAAGAGCTTGAGGAGGCAAGGGAAACTTCCACAGGCTTGGCACCGCATTGAGGAGGCAGCATCATCAATGTCCTTCTGAAGTTCTGCCTGTATGGGAGAGGAGGATGACAGGCAGGATAAGACCAGGCATTCAACAAGTGGCTTATGGGTGGTGCAAGAAGGAGGGTAACAGGAGACTATTCAAGAGGGAACTGTATCATCTTACAGGTGAAGGGCCACTGCATTAGGTCAAAAATTTGATGTATATATGTTGGTCATTAAACCTTTAGGCTGCCAGTATATTTAGAACATACAGGGATTCAGGACATGTACAGAAGTCCGAGGAGAGCAAGGGTTAAACTGAAAGGGGAGGCCATGTTGAAAAGCAGGGGAGATGAACCTAGCTAGTTCTTACCCTAAATGGGGAAGAAAGTGCATGAAAAGAACACTGGAACAGGAAGGTAGGGGATGAGAGCACAGGAGGTGGTTGGGGTGGGGAAAAAGGAAGGCATAGAAAAGGCAAACAAGGGGTATGTGGGGGTGATGGTAGGTAGGGCACACACACAATACGCAAGGCAATAGCAGACAGAAATACTAAGAGGAACAAGTGGCAGGCAATTTACCTGAACACCAGGTGTTTGGGTAACAAAATAAGCAAACTCCCGGCAAACAAGGGGTATATTGTGGGGTGGACAGGGCAGGATAACATAAGATACATAAGGCAGCAGCAGAGTCAGAACAAAGGGGGAAGAAGTGTCAGGCATTTTTAACTGGAATGCCAGATGCTTGGGTAACAAATAAGCAAATTCTAGGCATTGCCATTGAAAGTGAGCTTGAAATAACTGCTGTAATCCGAGACACAGGCAACAAATAATATCATGTGGGATCTTGTGATCCTGGACTACACACTATTCAGAAGAGATGGGGGGTTAGAGAGGTGGCCCTACAAGTGACAGAGGGAACAGAAGCCATGGAGGACCCAGTGATCAAGAAGGGGGAGGTGGAATTAATTTGGGCATAATTACAAACACTAGGGGAGAAAGAATCAGACTAGCAGTGGTCTACAGAACACCCAGTCAGAGAGAGGAGGTAGAAAGAGACCAGAAAAGGGTGAAGTAATAATAGTAGAGAACATAAATATGCCACACGCTGACTGGGCAGCTCTTACAGCTACAAGTGGCAGGAGTCAGTCTCTGTTAGAGATCATGCTGACTCCTCCTAGTGCAGAGGGTTAGGAGCCTACCAAACAAGGTGTATTCTAGACCTGGTATGATCCACACGGAGCTTGTATGAAGTAAAAGTTGGGGAAAGCTTGGGAACCATAATCCAGTACGGTCTGTGACATTCACAGGAGATACCAGTAATCATTCAAGGCCATTGTACTTGACCTTAAAAAGGCAGACTTCGGGAGTATGAGAACAAATTAGGGACAAATTTGAAGGGTGAGGGTCGAGGCTAAATGGGAAATAGTGAAGAGGGGCCATAATGGAGTTTACAGTCTTCTGCATGTGTACAGTTGCAAACAGAAAGACACACAAGAAATCAATCTGGTTTTCTAAAGAGGTGGGGGAGACTGTGAGGGCCAAAAGAATGGCCTTTAGGAGATAAAAGGATAACAAGGTGGAAGAGGTACCAGCTCAAATTAAGATATCAGTACAGAAGCTACAGCAGAAGCAGTGTTGCAAGCCAGGCGACTGGTGCTGTGGTAGAGTTTCTGCTCGTGACACCGACAACCTGAGTTCAGGAACGGACTCGGGAGTCAGAGTGTCAGCTTGGGGTGGGGAGAAGGTCTGAGCGCCTCTTGGGCTGTTCCTCCTCTCGGGGTTCCTGTGTCTGTGCATAAGGGATTCCTGGCGGAGGCCGGGGTAGCGGCCGGCACCCGTACTGGGGGAGACAGGATAGATGGCCACGCACACGCCACTGACGCCATTGCATGCCCTGCCTCCCGGGAACATAACAAAACCGGAGGATGTCACCATCATGCCCCATCTGCGCCACTGCCCTGTGAAGCTGACCCGAGGGGCTCTCTGCCCGACACCAGAAGTGAAGTCCAACAGGGCAAGGGCCCAGCTCCTGAGGCCCCACCCTAGGGGTTAAGCCAGGGGTACACTGGTAGTGGCGTGGACACAGCGTGACATGGGCTGACGGGGGAGATAGTAGTCTGAAAGAGGAGAGGGTGGTTGAAGATGATGGCCAAAAGGCTATGGTACTGAACTGACTTCTTCTGCTCTCCCTTCACAGTGCAGAATGGGACCACTGCTGGACAGTGGGTTAAAAGTATCAGCTTAGAGGATTAGAAAAAGTGGTTAGAAAAAGTGGGAAGGGTTGAGATTACAGTGGAAAGAGTCTGAAAAGGGCTTGCAGCCCCAAGGGTCGAGAAAGCTCTAGGTCCTGATGGTCTGTATCCCAGAGAACTGAAAGTGCTGTGGCATGAACTGGTGATACCTCTTGCAGATCTGTTCAGATGCTCCTTGGAGATTGGGGGGGGGGGTGGTCCCAATGCACAAGGAGGGAAATGGGGACATCCAGGGAACTATAGGCCAGCAAGTCTCACTTCAATTGTTGGTAAGCTCCTGAAAATGAAAATTAAAGAACAAATATTGGAATACCTGGAGTTCCATGGATTGGTTTGTGACAGGTAGGCTGAGCGAGACCACTTGCTGAAATTCTCCGGCTGGGTGACAAGGGCAGTAGAGAAGGGTTAGGCAGGTGACCTGCTATATCTAGACTTCAGCAAAGCCTTCAGTCCGGTGCCACACAGGAGGCTACTAAAAAAGGTAGAGGACCTAAGGGTAGACGGGCTCATCAGGTGGATCAGGAGCTGGTTGGGGAAAGAAACGGGGTAATGATGAACAGGGTCAAATCAGGAGACAGGGTTTTACTAGCTGGGTGCCACAGGGTCGGTTCTGGGTCCACTCCTATTCAGTATTTTCGAAGCGTATTGGGGAGGAATATGGAGCAAAATGCATCTCTTTGCAGATGACACAGAGATCTGTGGCAGGGTGGACAGCATGGAAGGGACCAAGAACTGAGGAAGGACACAGAGGCACTGGAAAGGTGGTCTGAAGTCTGGCAGTCGAACTTCAACTCTATAAAGTGTTACGGTGATGCACACTGGCAAAACAAAATCCAGGCACAGACAACTCTATGGGAGGGATCCAGATAGCCAAGACGATGAAGAAAGATACTTGAGGGTTATTATAAGCACCGGTCTGAAAACCTTCAGTCAGTAACAAGGTGTACAGCAAGCAGCTGTGATGCTGGGATGTATAGAGAGTGGGTTTGAAAGCCGAAGAGGGAGGTGATATTGCCACGATACAGGCCCCTGGTTAGGCCTCACCTGGAGCACTATGTCCAGTTCTGCAGTCCCCATCTAAGAAAGGACAGAGACAGACTGAAGATGGCATTTAGGGTCACCAAATGATCCAATGGCAGCAAGGCAAATCCTACAAGGAAAGACTGGCAGATCTGAACATATACCGATACTACAGACAGGGGACAGAGGAGGGATGTGATTGCATCTTACAAATTCCCAAGGGCAATAAACAAGATAGAAAGCGAGGTTCTCTTCACCAGGAATGACAACACAGTGACAAGAAGTCACAGGTGGAGACTGGTTGGGGGTTATGGGATATCTTCCTCCATCTCCTCTGAAGGCCTGTCTACTCAAATTCCCTATTTTCCAATTTCTCAATCTTCCTTTCTCTCGCACCAGTCATTTCTCTGTTGCAAAGTATACTCCTAGCTTGTATACGAGCTTACAGTGCCAATGTAAATTTGTCTCTTGCTTCATATTTGTAAATTGAAACGCACAAACTGGAATCACTGTTTACAAATACCTGCATGTACAATGCACTTGAAAATGCCACCTCAACTATGTACTTAAATGGATGCTTGCCAACAGTTTATATTGTTTTGGCCAATATTGTATATACAGTATGTATTTAAATGGAAGTTTCCCCGTATATACATACTTAATGGATGTTTGCCAGTAGTGTATATTGTTTTAACCGATATTGTATATTGTTATTGTACCTATGAGTGCCTGAACCGCTGTACTACTTATGACCACTGTAAGTCCCTCTCCCTCTCCCCGGTCGCATCTGGAAGCGAGCCCTCGGCTCAGTGTGCTTTTCCCGCTACCAAAATTTTAAAGCAAAAATAAATCAGAAGTACTATTTGAAAGAGAGGGCGGTGGAAAATCCAATGGCTAATCAAGGGAAGTGGTGGAGGCTGGGTCTACTGTCAGCTTCAAGAAAGGCTGAGATCACTTCAAGGGACTGGTAGTCTGTAAGGAAGGAATAGAAACATAGAAATCTGATGGCAGAAAAGGATCCATTGGCCCATCTAGTCTGCCCTTTAAACCCATCCCCATAGGTAACCCTAGACCCATCCTTTGCACCCATCCACTGTCCCCCCGATGAAGACTCCAGCCTCCTTCTTCTTCCAGTTTCATCCCCTCTCTCTGGTTATTCCATGTGTTTATCCCATGATCTGTTAAGTTCTCCCACCGCTTGGCCCCCACCACCTCTTCCAGTAGTCTGTTTCAGGGACCACCACCCTCTCCATGAAGTAGTAGCCTCCTATTACATCTGAACTTTCCTCCTTCAAACTGTGCCTCTAGTTTTTGGACTTTCTCCAAAAGAGTTCCTCACCTTGTTAATCCCTTCAAATATTTAAATGTCTCAGTTATGTCCCCTTCTCCCTCCCTAATTTCCAGGATACAGATCAAGCTCTTCCATCCTCTCCTCACAGGGCTTCCGTTGCATGCCATGCACCATTTTGATCACCCTCATCTGGATTCTCTCCACCCTACCTATACCCTTACATAGGTGAGGTCTCCACAACTGGAACCCATATTCTAGGTATGGTCTCACTAAGAACCTGCAGAGGGGTATTAACACCTCCTCCTCCTGATTTTTATACTCCTCCCTATGCATGCCAGCTGAGAGTTGCCTTGCCTGCCACTTTATTGCACTGGTTAGCCACTTTTAGGTTGTCTCAAATGATAATCCCCGGATCCCACTCCTGTTTCATTACGATAACTTCTTCTCCCCCCTAGTGTGTACATGGCCTGTGGGTTTTGGTGCCCAATGTGAATTATTCTGCATTTCTTTGCATTAAACCTTAATTGCCAACTTTCCAACCACCCCTTCAGTTTTCTCAGGTCCCCCCTCATTGTTTCCACACCCCCCCCCCCGTGTGTCCACTATACTGCAAATCTTTGTATCGTCCGCATTCTGTCCTTCTGCAAGATCACCAGTGTAGATGTTAAAGAGGATGGGCCCTAATACTGACCCTTGGGGCAGTCCACTTGTCACTCTTTCCTCCTTAGAGTGCACCCCATTTACCACCACCCTCTGGCATCTCTTGCTAAGCCATCTCTCCACCCATTTAGTGATTTTTGGCCCCACCCCTAAATTTCCCAGCTTCTTCACCAGCCTCCTGTGAGAGACAGTGTCAAAGGCCTTGTTGAAGTCCAGATAGGCCACGTCCACCGCCCCTCCCTGATCAACCATCCTCGTCACCCGGTCAAAAAAGCCTGACCAGATTCATATGGCATGACCTTCCCTCCGTAAACCCGTGCTGTCTGTTGTCTTGCAGACCACTGGTTGCAAGGTAAATCAACAATTCCTTCCTTCAGGAGTACCTCCATAATCTTACCCACCACTGAGTTAAAGGCTGACTAGATGATAACTGCCTGCCTCCCCACTGCTGCCACTCTTGTAAAGCGGCACCACATCTGCCCTTTTCCAATCACCTGGATACCTCCCCATGTCTAGTGACAGATTAAACAGTTTAGTCAATGGTGCTGCCAGTTCCTCCCTGAGCTCCCAGAGCAATAAAGGATGTAGGGCACCGAGACCCATTGCCTTGTACACCCAACTTGCTCAGTTCCTCCAGTACCCTGTCTTTTAAATGGGCTAGAGTCCACCCCCTGCCCTCCATGTCCCTCCCTCACAACTCTGGTCCTTTACCTTCCTTTTCCACCGTGAAACTGAACAAAAAGTACCTGCTCAGTAAGTCCGCCTTCTGGAAGTCATCCTCTACAGGAACTCCCCTCCCTCTGTGTCTCACTATTCCTGCTTGGATTTCTCCCTCGCTGACATACTTGTAGAAAGTTTTATCCCCTTCGGACTTCCTTAGCTATCCTCTCCTCTGTATCTCGCTTTGCCCTCCCAATTGTCTGCCCTGCCACCCTCAGTTTCTCCCTGTACACATCTCTCTGTCCTCCTTCCCCTGTGTTCTTTTATATGTCCTGAATGCTCATTTCCTTTCACTTATTGCCCTTACCACCTCTCTGGTGAACCAGACCTGCCTTCTCTTTTTGTTTTGTTTACCTCTCTTATGCAATGATCAGCGGCTCTCAAAATCCCCCCCTTTATTACACCCATTTCCTCCATGTCCCCCAGTTCCTCTTTGCCCCCCCACAGCCTCCCTGAAGATCTCCCTCATTTTGTTGAAGTCCGCACACCTAAAGTCCAGTACCCTTGTGGTGCTTCAACTCAATTCCATCCCCATCCTAATCCTGAACCTTACAGCTCTGTGGTCGCTGGAATGGGGTCAGAGGAAGAGGAGGAAGGCTGGCAGATAGAAGGGTAGAGAAATATGGGGCAAGTACCATATCTGGCCAGTGGCAGAGTGTAGGTGGGGAACCTGGGCAGACTGGATATTCTGCAGTCTTTATTTGCCTACCTTTTTTTTTTTTTTTTTACGCTTTCAACCTCATGTGTAACCCAATTCAGGCATGCTGTTATCCCCACTACAACACGCCCCTATCATGCCATACTGCTTTAATGGCAATCCGAGGAAAGGGCATTCACATACCAGTGATGGCGGTCACATGAATGCATCTCAGACTGGTTTTAATGTAGTCATTAAGCCAAAGTTACATATATCTCCTTCTTACCTGTCCACTGCTCTGGAATAATGCCATCCCGTCTTTGGACAACTGGTTTGGGGATGATCCTCCCTGTCCGTAGAGACACCCTCACCTTTCGCCTCTTCTGTGTATCGCACTCCACTTCAGTGGTTTTTCTGATTGAAATAAAACATGTCAATGTAGTTTATGGATTTAAAAGATTTTACCGAAAGCCACTTGAACCAAGACTCAAGTACCAGGTACAACTCGGGCGGCGACACAGAATCCAATAAATACAGTAAATGGTGCATTTAAACTACAAACAATATAAATAGAAGTACAATAAGGGTATACATTTTTTCCTATTTGTTTAGCCATTTTCACCCACCCTCACGTCCTTGGTGTGAGCGTGCGAACGTGGAGGCACACGTGCCTCACGCACTGCTGGATGTCCCACCCTACCAGTCACCCCTTGGCCGCCTGCACCGCCACTAGACCGCCACCTGGAGACAGTGGGACTGGGGGAGGACAGCCCCCCTCCCTGGGAGAGAAGAGCCACTGTTAGGCAGCTCAATCCTGCTCTCACCTCTCCCCACCCCGTCGCCTCCCTGAGGACTAGAGTCCATTCCCGAACCCGGGTCGCCGGCTTGGTGCAAGGTAAGACATCCAGTGCCTCAGCGCCATTGGGCTGGATAATAAAGGTATTTTAAAGAATGAGTGATGTACAAAGTAACAACGATGCCAAAGATTGTTCAAGATGTGACCTGGGGAAAGGAATATTATGAAGTACAAAGAAATTAAATGTAGCAGAGAATGGTACATGTACCTCAATCAGGTTCTAAAATACAAACAATGAGGCAGATATGATTAAAATATGCATTCAATGGTGAGAGCCTTCAGAAAGGGTCTGCCCCAATGACAGAAGACTTCCCTCCCACTATGCAGTCAGTGCACCAAAACCTTGTGAGGGCAACCTCCGGATGCAAGACAAGCTTGACATGATGGAGACCGTTTTGAAATAAAATGGTTATATTTCATTTTCTCATATATGTGTTACCAGGCATGGCTGAAAATGTGGACTTGTAACCCAGTCCCTTTTCCAACTCATCAAAAACAGCAATTAAAACTGAACCCTTGGCTCCATCTAAGGCCTTCTGTCGTGTACAGAGGGGTGGACATTATGTCACAGGAATTCTGCAGAAGTCTGAATTCCTGTATTCCATGATAAACAAACCTTCCATCTATTGACTGTGTGGAAAGACAAGATGATTGACAGGTGGGGGAGGGACTACCTTTTACTAGTTACTTTTGACAAAAGAAAATATTTTTAATTTAAAAAAAAGGATGGTATTATTTCTCAGTTTACCAATTTTATAAGCACAATAAAGACACCCCACTGCACTGGCTGCCTGGAGTTAATGCACTTACAGGTGCTGAAGGCACTCGGCACAAGCACCTTGTGCCTCACTATTCACCTGGGAATGCATTAACCCTATGAACCAATGCCTTGTCATGTCTTACTGTTTATGAAAAAAAAGAAACAGCAGACTGCCACTGTGTGACCTGCTCAAAGATATGGCTACAGCCCTGTTGCATTTTATTTTCACATAACTCATGCTGACAAGGAAGAAGTCTAGCAGAACCCTGGATAAGATTCTGTTCCATACCTGTCAGTGGGGTCCACCAGGAGACATCCTTCACCAGCAGAGGTGCCTCACTGGCAATGTAGGTGCTACGGTAATCACCGGACTTGCCTATGTAAGCGATAGTGCTGCAAAGTAAGCAGAGAAAAAATATACTGTTTAAAATTAAATGGGAGGGTCAGTACAGCAGTTATGTTCAACCCCAAAGGAAAATATGAGATCAGGGAGGAAGGTGTACTGTGAATGAGATGACTACCTGACTATACCATTAGGAAGAATCTCTCTGCTACACAAGAGCTCAACCAGAACTGGAAAATTGGCCCTACTATCGATTCCATTAGGTGGACACCACAGCTGTACCTAACATGCCAGCAGATAAAGGCCTAGAGGTCTACCAAGTCTGTTCGAATGTGTGCTAGCACCCTTATCCTGCAGCTGCCCCTCCTTCCACCCTTCCCTTCATTAACCCTCCTCTTGTCCTGTCCCATCCTCGCTTGAAGCAGTCCACTGTTCTACTGCATACCACTTCAGCAAGTAACACATTCCACCCAGCCACCACCCTCTCTGTAAAAAAGTGTCTCCTCATCTCCCTCCTGAACCTTCCTTGCTCCAGTCTCATATCATGGCCCCTGGTGGCCCTCCCCTTCCTTACTTTGAACAGCCCCTCTGTTCCTGTCTTGTTTATTCCTTTCATGTATTTAAAGGTTTCAATCATGTCACCCCTGTCTCTCCTCTCCTCTCCTCCAGTGAGTACATGTTCAACTCCTTCAACCTCCTCTCGTATGATAAGTCCCCCAGCCCCTTGATCATCTTGTCGCTCTGCGCTGCACCCCCTCCAGTAACTTAATGTCCCTATTCAGATACGGACACCAGTACTGCACGCAGAACTCCAGGTGTGGTCTAACTAATGACCTATAGGGTGGCAGAATCACCTCCTCCCTCCTCGAGGATATACCCCTTGCAATACAACCCAGCATTTTGTTGGCCTTTGCAGCTGCCTTCCTACATTGTGCCGAGTTGTTCATTGACCCTGTAATGAGCACACCCAGATCCTTCTCCTCCTCTGTCTGGGCTAGCTGCACTTCCCCTAGCTGGTAACTCCTCCTTGGGTTCTTCATCCCAAAATGCAGCACCTTGCACTTTTTTGGCATTAAAGCCCAGTTGCCAGGTGTCTGACCAGGTTTCAAGCTTTGCCAGATCATCCTGCAACCCCTGCCATCCCCCTAGGTCATCCACCACCGCGCCTACCTTGGTATCATCAGCAAACAGACTGATCTTGCTCTTGATGTCCCATGATATGTCTGCAATGAATATCCCAAACAACACTGGTCCCAACACTGAGCCCTGTGGAACACCGCTCATCACTGCCCTTGGGTGTGAGAGCTCCCACCCACCACCACCCTCTGTTGCCTTCCCTGCAGCCAGTTTCCTACCCATCTCACCAGCTTTGCATCCGCCTGTGCCTACTAACTTCCTTCCCAGCCTTCCATGTGGCACTGAGTCGAATGCCTTACTGAAGTCCAGATACAGGACATCCACTGCATGGCCCCTGTCCAGTTGCCTAGTTACCCAGTCACAGAACTCGACCAGGTTGGTTTGGCAGGATCTGCCATGTATGAAGCCATGCTGTCTGCTGTCCTGTAGTCTCTTGGCCTCTAGGAGGCCACCAGCCTCCTTCAGGAAAGTCTCCATTAGCTTACCCACGATGGATGTGAGGCTCACTGGTCTGTAGTTTCCCGGTTCATCCTTGGGGCCACTCTTGTGGAGGGGCACCACATGAGCCATCCTCCAGTCCTAAGGTATACACCCTGAATGTAGTGAGGCATTAATAGGTCTGCCAGAGGTCCTGCAAGGACCTCTGCCAGCTCCTTCAGTACCCTGGGTGGATGCCATCTGGGCCCAGCCTTGTCCACCCTCAGTGCCTTCAAACCCTCTCGAACTCTGCTCTCCATACTTTCCCATCTGTCACCACTCCCCCGGTTTCTGCCATTTCTCCACCTTGGGTGTCACCCCTCTTCTTTTTAGTAAATACTGAGCAGAAGTATTCATTTAGTGCTTCCGCCTTATCGCACCCTGCTTCCACCCAACCCCCTCCTTCCTAATCCTTACTATGTGGTCCTTACAGCTCCTTTTCTCCCTGATGTACTTAAAGAAGTCCTTCTCCCCTTCTTAATGCCTTGTGCCAGCCTGAGTTCCGTGAGATGCTTTTGGCTCCCTTACTGCCCTTGTCACCTCCTTCGATTCTGTCAGTACTCCTCCTGTCCTCCCCTCCCTGTTTTCTTGTACTTCCTAAAGGCAGCTGTATGGCAAAGAGAGTGTCACCACAACCACATGGGGGACGACGGGGTGAAATATGCTGTTCCAGCCACAGTAGGGAGCCATCACAGTCACATGGAGTACAGCTATGTGGCATAGAGCTATGTGCCATTGCAACTGTGAAGACACCAGGGTGCAGTCACAGCTACATCATGGAGAACATAGTACTATCACACTTGCATGGCCATCAGCAGAGTGCCGCTGCAGCCACAACATAGAAAGGCAAGTCAAACTTTATTTACAAAGCCCCCCCAATATCAGTGACTCAGAGTGCTGTACATAATAAATAGGTGATATGCAATTGCCAGACAGCTGTGGTGTCCACTAGAGGGCCACTAGAGGGCATGGGTGGAAGCTGGAGGGGGGGGAAGATTCAGGGGAGAAAGGAGGAGGTGCTACTTCACTGAGAGGGTGGTGCAGCCATGGAATGCGCTGCCTAGGGGGCTAGTGGAGGCAGAGACGGTGGGACAGGTACAGGAGAAGTGTTCCAGAAGCAAAATCCAATGCGCGAGAATATCCAGAACTGGGAAGGAGAAGCCAGGAAGGCGGAGGGCAGCAAGGTCAGCCCGCAGGGTGAGGGCTGACCAACAACAGACGCGAAAGACCATTAGGCCTATTCTGCTGGCATTTTAGTATGTTAGTATGTTAAATTAAATATTCTATCTTCATGAGTGTGGGTGCAGGATCAAAACTCCTGAGTGGCAAAGCCACACGTGAGTTATGAAGGTCCTTCCCCAACACATGAAGGTGAGTGGTATATCCTGAGTCAGGCCATTGTGTGTTCAGTTTACCAGACACTGTCAAATGAATATTCTTCAAATTAGCTTTTTTTTTTTTTTGTGTGTGCGGTAACTGTCTAACCAATTATCCTTTTTACTGAGATTTCCATCACACAAATACATTAAAGGCAACAAACAAGACATAAGATATGAAATAAAATTGTTAATTTGTTTCTCCACTTTCCCTTAGGGCGCTCCCTCCTGCCAGGTCACCCAGCCCTGTCTCACACTTGCAGCTACCTCTCCACTTTTCCTCCATGGCTTGTCCCCGTGGCGGGCGGCAGGGATCCCTCAACCTGCAGGAACGGATCCGGTGTGAGGGTTACTGCAAATCGCAGGAATGGGGCCTGCAGCGACCGGCATGCATCCTGCCGAGGAGCCATTTTCCATTTTCTCCCCTTCCCAAGTGCGGCCTGGCTTCCACTAGAGGTCAGTCATGCAGCGGACTCCGTCCCACCCCCTCCCCAGGAAAGGAGAGCTGTCCTTAGGATGCTCGATCCTTTCCTTCCCAGCCGACCCCGGCAGCCCGCCCGCACTGCGAATACGGGTCACCGGCGGCAGGAGGTAAGGCATGATGCCTTAGCCTCCACACCACTGGGCCAGCCCATAACTAATCAGTCCTAATAAATAAATATTGAATACTGTACATCTCACATGAATATTACTAAATTATTAAACAGGATTAATTAAACCCAGAGTATTCTTTTTTCAATTAAAAGTATATATAGAAGTTTATCTTGTTTAATAAAAAAAATTACTAGTGGGGCCGGCCCGGTGGCACTGAGGGCTGAGGCACTGGACGCCACACCGCAACCCGTGTTTGGGAACGAGCACGGGTGCCGTGGATCGGCAGGGAGATGGATTGAGCGTCCAATGGACTGCTTTCCATTTCGGGGAGGGAGGAAGGGTTTCCTGCAGCCGGTGTGCCTGCGACCCCTAGCGGAGGCTGGGGTCGGTGGCAGCGCGCGCCACGCCCGCAGGTGCAGCAGACGCCTGACTGGGGCACGGGCACCCAGTCGCTGGCGCATGCACGCTGTAAGCCCGTAGGGGAGAAAAGTGGAAAAAAGGGATATCCAGTCACAGTGGCTTGATGGCTGTCTGTGAGCACCTGTGCCGGCTCCAGGAGGGGAATCGCCAAGTGTGGATCCATATTAGGTGGGGGAATTGGCCACCCCCTACCTCCCTGCCACGGGGGTGAGCCGTGGGGCAATTGGGTGGTAGCCCTCCATGAAGACCAGTACGAGTCAGACGGCGGCCAGAAAAAGGGATGAGATGACAGATTGGCCGACTGGAAGCCCCAGGAGAAACAATACCACAAAAAAAAAAAAAGTGACTAGTAGCCTTAACTCTAGAAGACAGGTTTTCCAGAATCACAAACTGCTATCATGCTACTCCCTCTGTGAAACTGTATGATCATTTTTTCCTTTTTTTTACTTTAAAGGACAGCTAAACAGCCTGAATCACAGAAATCAAGACAGCAACATCCAAAAACTTTGGGCTGTAGTTTAAGCCCTTACCTGTCACATACTGTACTTTGTTTTGTCCCTAAAATCAGTACATCAGCATTTCATTACATTTTAAAAATGTAGACAAATTGCCCACTCTTTCAAAATACCCGCTCCTGTAACAGTCCAAGATGGCCGCAACGTGCTTGTGTGATGATGTAAATGAAGCCACAGTGCTCCGGAGGAATAACACGAGCTGCATAAGGACCTGTTAAATATATTTCTTTCAACATCCGTGGCTTGCATATATGGGTAAAATCCTTCACTGTCTTGTGTGAAGAAGGTATCACACATGCACAGTGAAGGATTTTACCCATATATGCAATCCAAGGGTGTTAAAAGGAATATATATAGACCTTCATCTCTCCAGGTCCACCTGGAGAGATGTAGGTCTATACTGGCATGATGGTCTACATCTGTTCAGGAAGGGAAACACACTCCTAGGTGACAGGTTTAAAGGCTTCCTTGGCAAGCTTTTAAACTAGTCAAGGGGGGAGGTGCTGATAGGAAAAGTACAGTTACGTAAGAACTTACCATAACAGTAGATCTTCAGAACAGCTCTTGCAGCAGTTACACCATTAGGACTGAAGCCGCAGGCATCAGGACCCCACGGAAAAATTCTAGCTAGCTATCTTCAGCGGGACCGCCTGATGTCGGGTCCCGCCCGACATCAGGCGTGGTACATAAGGGGCGTCCCGCCAGATTCCCTAGTTCTCCCGCCGAGACTCCGGCCCAATATGACATCAGAGTGGGAGACCGGAGATCCACCGTCAGAAGATAATAAGGAGAAAAATCCCAACATGAAAGGCAAAGCCATGCCTTCCTCCAAGGGGAAGTTGCTGGAGTAGTATTTGGCAGAAGAGCTGTTCTCAAGATCTACTGTTACGGTAAGTTCTTACAAGAACTGTACTATCTTACTCGAGATACAGCTCTTGCAGCAGGTTACACCATTAGGACCGATTCCCAAGCAGTAACGCTGCCAGAAATTCCAGAAGGAGGAAAATAGGAAGTACTTTCCAGGTCCTGAACCTAGGACAGGAGACCCTGTAGCACCGCAAGGCCGAAACCAGCCCTAGTAGAATGACCCCGGACCGAGCCCGGGAGGGGTTTTTGTTTTATATCATAACAGTAGGAAATACACTGGACAAGCCAGCGAGACAGAGACTGTTTGGAGACTGATTGGCCCATCATTCTCTCAGAGAAGGAACGAAAAGCTGTTCAGAACTACACGAGGTTTAGTTCTGTTGAGGTAATACCTCAGGCTGCGTGAACATCCAGGGTGTGGAGCAAAGCTCTCCTCTATTTGAATAACTCGAAAGTAGACCGGAAGGTCAATATCTTGGTTTAGAGAGAGGAAGAGACCACCTTAGGTAAAACTTAGGATTCGGCCTCAGGGATACTCTGTCCGTGGAAAACTAAATAAGGCTCTTTGCACATGAGAGCTGAAGCTCAGAAATCCTTCTCGCTGAAGTAACAGCAACTAAAAATAACATTTTCCACGACAGAAAACATAGCTCGTAATCCAGCAGGTTCAAAGGGGAGGCGTGAGCTGTTCCAGGACAAAGAGCAGATCGCATGGAGGCACAGGGTCCCTAATGGGGGCCTAAGGTGTAACACTCCCTAAGAAATTCTTAGAGGCGCTCCAATTGAGCTGGGCACGCTGTCCCACCGGGAGGTGATAGGCAGAAACACAGAGGTGCACCTTAATAGAGGAGTAGGCTAGGCCTGAATGAAAAAGGGAGAGGAGGTAATCCAACACTACTCCCACAGGACAACCTAAAGGGGAAAGATCACGAGCTCGTGACCATAAACAAAAACGGCGCCATTTCATGGCGTACGTCGCATGCGTTGCCGGCTTTCTGGCTGCAGAAAGAACCTCTGCAACCTCTTGCGAGACCCCGTGACGCAAGATGGCTACGTCTCTAGGAGCCAAGCATGCAGGTTCAGAGAGCGTAGGTCCGGATGGACTAATGAACCTTTCTCCTGAGACAGGAGGTGGGAGCTGAGCGGCAACGGGAGCGAGGTTCCCGAGATAGTTGCACCAACAAAGGGAACCAGATCTGTCTGGGCCAGAATGGGGCCACCAGGATCATGAGTAGTGCTCCCTCGCGCAGTTTGAGAAGAACTCTCTGGATCAACGGAAGGAGGGAAAGCGAGGAATCTGTTCACCCAGGAGAGGGATACGCCCGCCAGAAAACACCAGGCCCTGGATCTAGCGAGCAAAATTGGGCAGTTTTATGCTGGATGGGGATGCAATGTCTAGTTCTGGAATTCCCCATCGAAGAAACAGATCCTCTGCTACCTCTTGAAGAAGTTCCCACTCATGGACTCTGGCCTGGGATCGACTCAGGCCGCTCTGCGATCGGTGTTGTCCACCCCGGGAACGTGCACAGTGATCAGATTTGCGCCGTGTCCGATTACCCAATCCCACACCCTCGTGGCCTCCCTGCAAAGGGGGTAAGAGTGTGCGCCTCCTTGTTTGTTGAGGTAATACATCACCGCCGTGTTGTCTGTCTGAAGCAGAAGAGTACACGGCGGGATTACTGACTGAAAAGCCTGCAGGGCATAGAGAACCGTCCTCATCTCTAGGACATTGATATGGAGAGGAGCTTCCAACGGGGTCCACGTACCCTGGGACTTTACCCCGTCCAGGTGCGCCCCCCACCCAAGACCCGAGGCGTCTGTGGTGAGGGTTACCTCCGGGGACGGCGCTACAAATGGGACGCCTTGGAGAGCGACCTGGGACTAGCCACCACTGCCAGTCTCGGATCACTGAGTTCGTGATCCTGACTGGATGCTGCAAGTGGTCTTGCCTTGATCCCATTGCACTTTGAGCATCCACTGGGTTACCCGCATGTGAGCCTTGCAAGGGACGGTAGGAATGGCCGCAGCCATGTGTCCGAAAGAAGCTGGGACCGACCTGGCAGGTACGTGTCTTGTTCGGACGACAAATCCCTTTATGAGGATCTGATGTGCTCCGCTTGTCACCCGGAAGAAAAGCTCTTCCCTGAACAGTATCTAGGACTGCGCCTATAAATTGCAGTTTCTGCGACGGTACCAGGAGAGACTTCTCATAATTTATGAGAATGCCCAGAGATTGGAACAAGTCCTGGGTGCTCTGGACCGCAAGTAACAGCGCCTCTCTGGAGGCGGCCATGAGAAGCCAGTCGTCGAGGTACGGGAACACATAATGGCCCTGTCTCCTTAGAGACACTACCACGACTGCCATGCATTTGGTAAAGACCCTGGGTGCCAATGACAGCCCGAATGGAAGGGCTCGGAACTGAAGATGGTGGCCGGGAAACTTGAAGCGCAGGAACCTCTGGTGCGCCTGAGCTATGGGGATGTGCAGGTATGCGTCCTGCATGTCTAGAGACGCTAAGAAGTAGTCCTGCTTTAGCATGGGAATAAGACCCGGAAGAGTCACCATGCGGAATCTTTTGTAGGCGACCGACATATTGAGGTCGCTGAGGTCCAGAATCGGACGGAGGTCCCCTGTTTTCTTTGGAACCAGGAAGAAGTGGGAATAGTATCCGTATCCTATCTGGTTCTCTGGGACGTACTCTATCGCTCCCTTTTGCAGGAGCGTGAGTAGTTCTTGTCTGATCAATGACTTGTGCTGACCCGAGTACCATGAGAGCAGAGGAGGCCTCGAGGGTGGCTTTTCTGCGAATTCTATAAAGTGGCCTCTTCCAACCATCTGGAGAACCCACCTGTCGGTGGTTATAGACGGCCATCCTGGCAGGAAATTCGCAATGCGACCCCCGACCATGAAATCCCGTTGATCCTGAGGGGCGGGGGCCGGAAAGGAGTCAGACTGTGGCGGCTGAGGGGCCCTCTGGCTGGGCCGACTTAGGAGAGCGCTGGCCTCGACCTGCGGGTTGTTTCCTGGGCTCTGTGGAAACCGAGCCCTCTGTTGTGGAACGGGCGGACTGTTGTCTCTGCGTCCGTCCATGAAATCGGGCTTTGGTTCCACACGAAGGAACTAAGCTTCGGTCGGTACATGGCTTGAACTGACTTCACCGCCTTCCAGCCTCTTGAAGTTTGGTGATTACCTTCCGAGGGCTGACCAAATAAAACTTCTCCTCGAATGGGGCGCCCATGATGTTTTTCTGGACGTCCGTAAATCGGAGACACGGAGCCAAGAGTGCCTCCGGAGGCATATGCCTGAAGCTGCTGCTCGGGCCGAGGAGTCCGTGGAGTCGCACGCGGCTAGTAGCACTTGGGTTCCCACGTCCGAACCCGTACGGAGGAGCTGCAACATCTCCTCCTTCTGCTCACCTTCTGGCAATTTCTCAGCCGCATCCAGACCCTGCTCCCACAGGGCATTTTGGAACTGCACCATGTGGGTCAAATAATTCAGGGATCTGATGGCGCAGGTAGCGGAAGCATACGTGCGCCTACCCATGGCGTCCAGCTGCTTGGACTCTGGGTCTGGTGGCAGGGTGCTCAAATGTTGCGGTCTCCGGGACCGGTCATGAGGGCTGTTATGACCAGAGAGTCGACCTGAGGATGCTGAGCCAAGTACTGGTCTTCCCTTGGAGCCTTGTACAGGCGGTCAGCTTTCTTCGCATCACCAGGAGTGAATGTGGATGCTTCCACGCTGCCTTGGTGACGTCCACGAAAGTGTCTACCAAGGGTGGCACCACCACAGGCTTGGGGTCCTTCTGTCAAGATATTTCGCAAGGCGAGCTCTTCGGGTCTAACTCTTCCGCATCCCATCCTATGTTCTCTTGGATGTGTCTCATGATATCCGAACGAAGGGTCATCGGAGGAGACTTTGGAAGCTCACGGGTCCGGAGAAGGGATGGAGAGGAGATGGGGATCTGGATCCTGTTGAAAACTCTGATCCCGTGTCCTCCGTCGGCGAACGGGCGCGCTTCTGGGTCTCTTAGGCTGGGTGACCCAGAAGAGGATATGGACGGAGGTCTCCTTTTATCTGGTCTCCCCCTTGGAGGGATCCTGGGCTCCCGGGGAGGAGATAACCGGCCTGCAGACCCAGATGGAGAAGGGGGCGCAGGAACCGGAGGAGTAACCGGTGTAGGAGGAGGAGGAGGAGGTGGGAGAGGAGGTGGAGTGGGGACCATGTCCTTTTTGATGGTATCCCACCAGCAAGTGAAAAGGTCCTTTATCTCTGAAAAAGAAAGGCCAGACGACGGACCGGGTGCCGGTGGTTGGTCGTCGGGTCCCGGTGTTGGCTCCACAGGGGCCTCGGGTTGCGGGGAGGGTTCCCTGGGAGTCTCAACAGGACCGGGGTCGCCCGTCTGGTCCTTGGGCTGTGTCAACTCCTCCTCAGTGATGGTCTCCTGACCGACGTCGGTCGGAGGCGTCGGGGTCCTTTTCTCGATTGGTGCGGGCGCTGGTCCCCCTACCGGCGTCCGGGGATGAGTAGGCTTGGCTGGCGATGGTCTTCTGATGGACGACGGCTCTGGGGACCTGTGGCGAGAGGCCGACGTCGGGCGAACCGGCGTCGGGTCTAATGGCTTCTTAAGTGAGGTGAGCTCCTTGGTCTTCCGCTGGGGAGGAGGAGGCAAGGAGGCGGACCTGACGTCGGGTTCAGAATGGCGGGAACCCGACTTGTGGTGATGGTGACGATCCCCCGACTTAGCCAGGGCCTTGGAGGACGAGGAAGGCCTGGGAGTCTTGGCCTGAGAAGAGGAGCCTGAAGATTTTCTCACCGCAGCGGGGGGAGGCTGAGAGCTGGCCCGGGAAGGAGAGCGGTCGGACCTGGAGCCGGAGCTGCAAGATCGGAGGCCCCAGACGGGACCTGGAAGGGCCTCTCTCATGCTTTCAGAATGCTTATGGGCCTCTCTGAAGAATCCCCTGGAAGCCATGGTCTTGAGTTGTTCCTCAGCAGGAACGCCTGTAGGGCCTTCTGGCGACGGTTCCGGTTCTGCTGTTGAAACCTGGCAAAAGTGCAGGACCGGGTGTCGTGGTTCGAGCCTAGGCACCGACATTAGGGCCGAGTGCAGATCCTTGAATGGGATCTGCTTCCACAGGCGCACTTCGAGGAGTGACCGAGGTTGAGAGGACATCAGACAAAAAGCTGAACAAGAGAACTATTTCCGTAGGAAAACACTTTACCACGCGGCCGCTAGAAACTGGAACCAAGGGTCGAGACATGCAAGTCGACGGCAGGAAAGAACTGGGAATCTGGCGGGACCGCCCCCTTATGTACTACGCCTGACGTCGGAGGCGGGACCGACGTCGGGGGCGGTCCCCGCTGAAGATAGCTAGCTAGAAGAATTCCGTGGGGTCCTGACGCCTGCCAGCTTCAGTCCTAATGGTGTTACCTGCTGCAAGAGCTGTATCTCGAAGTAAGATCTACAGTAGATTCCCTGATTACTATTATTATAACCAAGTTGAACCCCCCCACCCTAGAACTGTGTTGGGACCGCCAGCAAAAATTCAGCTATGTCCAGTTACAAGTATATGCAAATAAAAGAACACACTTAGAATACTACACAATTACAGTAAGTATTCCAACTCTGCTGGACATCTGAAAGATGCGCTGAATGCCATGTGATAAGTGTGCCTAAAGTGACTGTTCATCAACTTTGTATGCTCAAGAAAACAAATTCCGGAGCGAGTGCTGAAGCCTGTCCATGCAGCACCTTACACCGTTCGCTCCAGAACTGTGCCCCCTACTCTGCTGCAGATTGGGGAGAGGACACAGGATCGACTTATCGCAGTTGGGTTAGTGTCCACACTGCCACATTTGCATAATTGCAGCCAGAGTGCTTGAGTTGCCTCAGTGCAAATGGAGCAGTGTAAACTGGCCTAATGACTTCACAGATTTCTTATCCCTAGCAGAATTTTCTACAGTACATTCATTTTATTTATTTTTTTTGTAATTGTTTTTCTTGCATTCAAAAAGCAGAGTCAAAGGGTTAAACAAAACAATTTCTACACATGGGTAACATTGCAATATCAGGAGCCAATTAGTTAAAAAATAAGATATCCTATAACAGCTTAGAGCATCCAATGCCTTCAGTAGAACTTTGAAAGCAACATTTGGACACAATTAGCTTTTGTTTTTGTGTAGTTCAGTATTTCTTCTCCTCATCATTCGTTACCAACACAGTATACACGAGAACAAGATCCCACTTATAGGTTTGTTGTTTTACGGACGGAGTCAGAACTTACTACCCTCTCGCTTAAAGAAATGTGACTGCTTATGGCTTTCATTTTAGTTAAAAATATCATACTGAGGCACTGGCAACATAAGTGAGTTTCCCCACTTTTGCTGAATGGTTATCAGAAATTTCACCATGGGCTAATCATAAAAGCTCCACAATACGGACACAAAAGGCACAGCACAACTTCTAAAAACCCCAAAAACGTTATTAGCTTCACACAAAGAAAATTCCCCGGCGCTTTGAGGACTCACTGCCTCTTCATCAGGGGGCGAAGTCAAACAGGCAACGTCACACTTTTATACAAAGGTGAAAAGGAACATGGACACATTTAAAGCAATACCCATATCAATTAAAAATGCATCCCAGTATCCAGCAAGTAATTCAAAATGTCACGTTATACACTTTGCATAAAATGTAAGGAAAAATGCACACAAGAGCTACTATAATTTAAATGCAGCTAATCTGCTGAGATGGCGATCAACATTAAGGCACTTGCCAAATTATAATGAAAGAACTGTCCACCTGATTCCTAACAGAACAGTTACATGTTATGAACTATGGAATCATTTCCCCCATTCACAACTATGCAAACTTTTGAATGAATAACAAGTTGTTCTTATTTTAAGCTTCCCTCAGGGATAGTTTGAAAATATATCAATATTTATTAATGTTTATTGTTTTTTGAATGGATTTTCAGATGTGAATCTGATGTCAACCAATCAAAAAGTTAAATTTTGTTTTAGTTGCAGCATGTTCCTCTCTGTAATAATACAGTAGTGCTGTGAACCTGTACTAATCGGGTGACATGCAGTGCAACAGCATTTTACAAACAGGACCAGGCACAACTAAAGCAAAAAAAGTAGGCCTCTTTGACTACAAATCTAAAAAGAGATTTGTCAGTAAAATACATGTACTGAGTCAGGATGCATTTGTGCAAAAGGGTGAGAGCCACAGGAGGGGAAATCTTGGGTTTCATCAGGTGTGTTTCGGGTTAGTTTAGGTTTGGGTGCTGGTTTAAAAAGACATTAAGAGTCGCAGGTTGTAATTCATGAAGTCATAGTTGTGAATTATAGTGCAGTAAAACACTAGATTTCAGGGATCGAAATTAAGTTTTGCAGCCACTAGCCAGCAGGGCTCGTAACTGCGGAAAATCCACTAGCCCCACAAACTTCTCCACTGGCCCAGCAGTGTACTTATTAAGATGTTACCTTCTCAACGTCACGTGATGAGCTTCTGTGAGTAGCTGCTTGGGAAGATCAATCCAGCTCCTTTCATTTTATTTCTGGTACATACAATTTTTTTTTTTTTTTTTTTTTTAAGAGTAGGGAGGCAGTATAGCGCAGTGGTTTAAGGCTCTGAGCTGCAAATCTGGAGACCTGGGTTTGAATCCCACAGGCCCCACTTGCATACTGTGTGACCCTGAGCAAGTCACTTAACTTTCCTGTGCTCCCAGGTCGCACTTGTAAAAAAGTTTTCAGCTTAGTGTGCCACTCCTGGTTAAATAATTAAAAAAAAAAAAAAAAAAGTATAGTTGATCTTTCTTAATTGGATAGCAATGAACTGCAGTTTAGACTCAGCAGTTTAACATTTAGTGATTAAAATGGAGGTGAAGATGAAAAATGCCCCCATAAGCCATACTCCAACTGCTACCCCAGACTGGCTTAAAAACTTCAAGCAAACTAAAGCGCAGGCCTCTATTGGTAATCATTCTGCTCCGGCGCAAGATACTACACCTTTTTCGCTAACAGAGGAGAGATTCTTGTAGGAAAGAAGTCCTTTAAAAGAAATTGTCCTTGTACTGTTTGAAAAGATAAAGGCTATATGATCTGTGACAGATACTTTATCGAGGAGGTTGGCGGATGTGGAAGCGAGAGTGAGCTCGGTCGAAGACTGGAGAGATCGGTGGGAGCCTGAAACAGTGCATCTGAGGCAAAAAGTTAATCATTTGGAAGACCAAACTGAAAATATGGAAGGATGGCAGTAGAAACAACATTGTTATTGTTGGTCTTCCAGACAAAGTAGAAGGTCAAAATGCGTGTGGTGTTTGGTCAAAACTGATCAAAAAGCTTGCAGGCCCTCACCTAATGTGCCTATATGCATCATAGAAAGGGCTTATCGAGCACTACGCCACATGCCTCCTAAAAGTTCCTGACCACGTCCCTTGCTTTTTAAATTCTGAAACTATCTGGATAAGCAGAACTTGTTATCTAAACTTCGAGGGCTGCAAGAAATAAAAGGGAAGATTATCCCATTAAAGTATTCCAGGATTTACCATACTTGGTCCGGATGAAAAGAGCCACCTATAGACCTTTGATTTCTAAACTAATTGCCGCAAGCATTCGATTTAAGCTACTATATCCAGCTCGTTTTCAGGTTCTTCTGAACGAATCATACAAATCTTCTGACTCTCTGGCTTCAGCGCAGCAAAAATTACCCCAATTATTCCCAGATCTTTTTAAGAAATAAGGCAATTAACATGGCATGTCTGTTGTTCCATGATATAATTAACCTTGATACCTGGAATAATATCAGTTTGAACATCTTGGGTGTATATATCTGTCCGGAAGGAGTGAGTTATACACTGGCTTAGTTTTTCTTTATTTTGGACTGTTTCTGATATTGGAGCCCTATATTATACTAAGACTTGAAAACTGAATTGGCTTTTTGGACTTTCATGTATAAGGCATCTCCCTGATGTTGGCCTTTCTTGATCCGCTCAGCTGGTTTAATTACTGCTCAGTTTATCAACGGCTCTGTTCAGCTTAAGGATTCTACATGAGATTGTTTTTGGATTGGCAAGTTGTGTTATATATTCAATCTATGCTGCGAGAGCTAGCACGCTTTCACTTATTAATGATTGATATGGACACAGAACAGACTTCAATAATGTGGCTTCAGATATAACTGAGCCATCTCCATGTTTTTTTGATTCAGTAAAGACATGAAGAGCTGGTGTGCTACAGTATATTGGATTTCTGTTCTACAAAGAGAAGGATATAATCAATCCCGATATCTGGAGTAATATCAGTATGAACACTCTGAGTGTATATATCTAGTCAGAAGGAGAGGGTTATATTTAGGTGCAGTTTTTCTTTATCTTGGGACTATAGTTGTTATGGGTGCCCTATAAAATAATAGGATTTGAAAGCAGAATGGGCTTTTTGGACTTTCATGTTATAGGCAACGTGGAGTATTTTTTTCCATCTCTTCAATTTACAGCTTAGTTGACCTGCTCAGCTGATTTAACTACTGCTTAGTTTATCATTGGCTCTAATTGGTTTAAGAACATGTACGAGATTGCTTTTGGATTCGTAAGTCAACTGTGGAATATATCCGATTTATTTTGCTAGAACCAGCTCATTCTCACATGTTTGTGATCAACATGGATACAGTGTAAGAATATGCTCACCCTACAATCACATGACGTATACAAGGTATGTCATGACTATAAGCGAACACACACGCCACGTGCACAAGTCACGTCAAAATAACCTGTATGCTCTTGCCAAGCAGATGCCGTATCAGCACACACACACGCACAGAATTTTTGGGGAAACACATTACATATAGAGCTAGAAACATCTATAAGTTTAGTACAGGTTTACATACACATAAGGCTAGGTGATTATTCTTGCATAGAACCTAGATACATGCTATGAACCTGCACTACTTCTGAAGCACGACCTTTACCCTACATATCGTCCTGTAGGGGACACTCAAAACACCATGAATGATTTGCTAGGCTGGAACTTTACTGCCATTTTGCTGCGATAATGTCAGAAATATAATGATTTATTTACCCGGGAGCGCCCTCTACAGCTAAGGTGTCATCTGCTGGCACAGCTATATTATATGAACAGACCTTTCAGAAAACATGATGATACATTACAAAATGTTTCACCCATAAGAACACGTCTTTGACACAAGCGTATTCTTAAGACTAGAATGCTACACTTTGTAGAATTCTAAAGGGCAATTGAGATAATACTCTGCTGCCCCAAATTGACCAACAGAAGCAATAGTAAGTGCAATCACCACACGACATACGCTGGCTATCACAGACTAAGATTTTATCAGGATATAAACGCCTTTTCCCATTCCCCTCTCTGAGGAAATCGCAGGCAGACCCTGCAAGACACTGCAGTGTTTGAGAGAACCAGACTTTAGCATCGTATTCTCACATGACTAGCATGTAATGTATAATGACTGTTCTATAACTATAAGCCAAGTGACATAATAATAAAATAACCTTATACTGCTTTTATGATCGCTTCTGATTCTCATCATTAGTTGTTCTCAGTCGTAGAACATGTAAGAGAGGTATTGTATGTTTTGTTACGGTGTAGTAATCTCTAGCGTTCCTCAAAGGGCTATGTTTCCCTGCAGGTAACTAAGGGTTTGTTAGATCATAATAATGAAATCAGAGGGAGTCCAACAGAGCCCAGCAAAATACCTAACGGCAGCTCTGGATAATGTAGCCTCAAATATTACTGAGTTATTTCCATGTTTCTCAGATTCCTTTAGGACATGAAGTGCTGGTGTGCTGATGGAATCTTTTGCATGAGCAGCTTTTCAAATGCTGTCTTATACTAACTTCCTTAGTTCTAAACTCCTCAGATTTCTCTCTGCGCCTAATAAGTCTAGATGCTCACAGATTCTCTCCTCTTCATCATCATCTTCTAGTGTGAGAAACCTTATAGAATATAAGTATTCTTTAACATTTCTTTTGCTGCCTTTTACTTTTTGTAGTTTTAGCGAACCTGTAGTTTTAGGTGTTTAAATTGTAAGTTTCTCGATTTCTCTCAGTTCGGTATAACCAGGGGTAAACCAAAATTTATCTTATAGTTATCGGAGTTTTCTGACTGAAAAACTCCATTAGTTATGTTTAATTTTATTAAATTAGTTTGTTTTAAGAACCACTAACACCGGTTCTTTTACTGATCGTCTCAGTTCATTTTTCCTCTGTTCCTGGGACCCGATCGGTACTTCATTGGTTCCGAAACCGACTGCAACTGCTAAATAAACTTTAAATTAAAATCTTTTTAGCGATTGCAATTTTTATTGGTTTTACATTGAAAATTCCATAAAAACTGAAAAGAAAACCGGTGACCCCTGTTTCAAACTATATATTCTGTGTGGTGAAATTCTGTTAAGTTCCTTTTGTCTACCTATCTGGACATGAACATTAAAAGCAGAGTGAAATCTGCATTTCATGTCCTGAGAAAAACTATTGCAAAATGCCTGGATAAGGCTAAAAAAAAAAAAATACAAAAAACTTTCACCATCCTAGGGTTCCTCAGCTCTGACCAGCTGACACCCTAAATTACTGTGGGTGAAACCACAACATTCATGAAAACTGCTACCTCTGAGACGGGTATACAAGTGAGAGGCTTGCTGAATTGGCTGACTACCTGGTTCCCTCTGATAAAACAAATAAAACTAAGCACACAGAACCCCCTATACAGCGTGATGGGGACTTCTGTGCCTGCTAGAAAGCCTGACAACCCCTACAGATTGTCATCTACGGTGAAGCCCACCAGGATGAGGTACAGTGTCTCAGGTTTACTGTATCATTAAAGGGATTAATTCCCACTGAAATGGTGTTCTTACTGCAGTAACTTTACTGCAGAATTTTGTAGCGCTGTGCTTCATTTTGGTGGCTTTTCACTGTAAGTGAAGGTGTGAAAATTGTAAACTTTCCTAGAAAAAAGTGTAAAATATGCCTGGAATGGCTAAAGAAAACACTTTTAGGCTTACAAGTGCTGTCTACTTCTCAGCAGCAGAACTCTGCACAGCAGCCTGTCTCCTCTGATTAGTCTTCCCATAATCTGGAGGAAGACTATGGATTTCACGGAATGCTTGGTTTTCACCAAAAGCATTTGAAGATTATCCTCACTCTTCACATTTGTGAGAAATGATTGACTGACACCCACTGAAAGCTTCTCCTTTCTGTGAATAAATTCATCAAGGAAGACACTTTAAAAGATTTTACAGATTCTAAGCTCTGTTCCCCCTCTTGATAACAGGATGTGTAAGAAACATTAGCTAGACAGGGAGGGAACTCAAAGTTTGTCCCCTCACCCTATACACCAAGGAGAAGTTGAAGTAATAACTTGTGACAAGGCAAAGAGATCTCTGGCATCCTACTCTCCTAACATAGATCGAAGGAAAACTGACATGGCATAAAAGGGATACAGTGGCGTGAAAAAGTATTTGCCCCCTTCCTGATTTTCTCTATTATTGCATATTTGTCACACTGGATGTTTTCAGGTCTTTAGACAAAATATAATATTAGATAAAGGGAACCTGAGTGAACAAATAACACTTTTTTTTTTTACTTATTTCATTTATTTAATGAAAAAAGTTAACCAACACCAACTGGCACTGTGTGAAAAAGTAATTGCCCCCCTAGTTAAATCAACCCAATTAAAGGGATAATTAGAGTCAGCTGATTGAACACAGTCAGGCTTGATTACAGCAGCCCTGCTCAATATAAACCTCACTTATTTTGCCCCTTACCATCAGAGTCACGTTGCCAGCACAAAGATTCAACAAGCACATTATGCCATGATCAAAGGAAGTTCCTGAAAGATCAGAAAAATTTGTTGCCCTCTATCAGTCTGGAAAGGGTTACAAAGCTATTTCTAAGGCTCTGGGACTCCATCGAACCACAGTGAGAGCCATAATCTCCAAATGGGGAACACTTGGAACAGTAGTGAATCTTCCAGAGAGGCGGCCTGCCAAAATTACTCCAAGGGCGAGCGTGAAATCACCCAGGAAGTCTCAAAGGATCCTAAAACAACATCCAAAGAACTGCAGGCTTCTCTTGACTCAGCTAAGGTCAGTGTTCATGACTTCACAATCAGAAAGAGACTGGGCAAAATGGGCTTCATGTGAGAGTAGGCACGGAAACCACTGCTAACCAAGAAGAACATAAGCAGTCGTCTCTCATTTGCCAAGAAGCACCTGGATGATCCACAAGCCTTTTGGGAAAATGTTCTATGGACAGATGAGTCCAAAGTGGAACTTTTGGACGACATGGATCCCATAATGTCTCGCCGAAAGGAAACACACAGCATTCCACAGTAAGAACACCATACCAACAGTCAAACATGGTGGTGGTAGTGTGATGGTGTGTATGCTTTACTGCCTAAGGACCTGGATGACTTGCCAAATTAAAGGAACCATGAATTCTGCTCTGTACCAGAAAATTCTTAAGGAGAATGTCCGGTCATCCTTCCGTCAGCTGAAGCTGAAGCGTAGTTGGGTCATGCAGCAAGACAATGATCCAAAACACAAAAGCAAGTCCACATCAGAATGGCTAAAAGAAGTAAAATTAAAGTTTTGAGTGGCCTAGTCAAAGTCCAGACTTAAACCCAATAGAGATGCTGTGGAGGACCTGAAACGAGCAGTTCATGCTCGAAACCTACCAAATGTTACTGAATTAAAGCAGTTCTGGCGAGGAAGAGGGGTTAAAATTCCTCCACAGCGATGTGAAAGACTGATATTGAATTATAGGAAGTGTTTGGTTGCAGTCATTGCAGCTAAATGTGGTGAACCAGTTATTAAGTGTAAGGGGGCAATTACTTTTTCACACAGTGCCAGTTGGTGTTGGTTAACTTTTTTTCATTAAATAAGTGAAATTAAAAAAAAAAAACAAGTGTTATTTGTTCACTCAGGTTCCCTTTATCTAATATTACATTTTCTCTAAAGACCTGAAAACATCCAGTGTGACAAATATGCAATAATAGAGAAAATCAGGAAGGGGGCAAATACTTTTTCACGCCACTGTATTTATCAGGTTCCTTGGCTATCGAGCAGGCGCACTTCAAGTCCACGTTACTCCCCTGTCAGGTGATCTAGCTGAAGCAACTAAATCTGGTTTGGAAGCAGCCATATAACAGTTTAATTTTTTTATTTTTCTGACTACTTCTGTTTATCGTTATTGCTTAGTGTTACTGCTTCTTACTGACCATACCTGTAATGTTCCCGCACTCCTGTAATGCTTGTTGTATGCTTGTCTTATGTTGTACTCTCCCAGGTCGTGCCTGAAAATAGTCATTTCATCGCTAGCGCACCTACCCGGTAAACAAAAACTAAATAAAATAAAATAAATAAACAAATGGCTGCTGCTAGATCGATGGTAAATACAGTGGTTCAAAGGGGGTTTGCCTGGTTGTGCGTCACCAACCTAACTCAGTATTCCCAAACCAAGGCTACGGATTCCAAGTCCAGGGCAATTCCTCTTTACGGAAAAACATAGAAGTGTAAAAAAAAAAAAAAGTTGGACGAATACACCACAGTAAGCTCCTTTTGTTGTATCAGACTAGGTCTGTTCTTCAATATTAGCAATACCTACAGCAGGGGTATTTCAGACACCACAGACAAGTGGTCATGCATGTAGTAAATCAGGGATTGTCTCTGGGTTCAAATCCCTTCCAAAAAAAAAAAAAGTTTTCAATCCATCTACAGATGTAGAGAAAGAAAACTTCAAGAAAAGGAGGTTCAAAACCTGTTACTGTCAAAGACAGAGGAGTCTGTCTTGGTATAGCAAAAGGTACTACAAAACAGATGGGGAGTGGCAACCTGTCTTAGAGGGTACTAAAGCAGGCCGTCTGACAAAGCCAAAGTTCAAAATGGTGCTTTTGGCACTGATTCTGCCAACACTTCAAAGAAGGGGAAGATATGGCATCACTGGACTTAAAAGTATTTCCACATCCCCATCAGCGCAGAAAGTACCTCACATTCAGACCCCCATTAGCTCATTCTCTAAGAGAGTGCACAGTGGTTGTAGCACCTTCAAAGACAAGGTATCACAAGTTCTTCCTGTACCTAGAGTACTGGCTGTGGTTGCAAAGTCACCCCAGCAAGTGGGTCTGCAACTCACCTAGGGGCTCCTGGAGTCTCTAGGTTTCCTGACAACTCTAGAGACAGTTTGTCTCTCAGCCTGCTCGGCCACTACAGTTCATAGGAGCAGAGCTTAATACCCTGTGAGACAGGGCTTACTTGCCTACAAGCAGGGCAAAAAGTATTCCACTGATAGTGGTTTCATTCATCCTGGATGAAATGAATAAACAAACTGCAGAACAGTTTCTCAACTACTGCTCATGGCACCTGCCACTGGTGCAGTCTTGGAATCCAGGTTACAAAGTGCTATTCTGTTTCACCTCAGGATTCACTGGTGTCAGAGAAAGGACCCTCTGTCATAACCAGTTTTGTAACGGAAATATTGTTACAGACCTCCAATGGAGAAGAGAGGAAACCAACCTAATGGAAGGAGTTTATTTTTCAGCAAAAAGCTCCATCAGTTGTCTGATAACAGAGGCATCTTGACTGGAGTGTGGCGCCACCTGGAGGTTCACACCTCCCATGGCACATAAACCTGCTGGGGCTAAGGGTAGTGTTACTGGCACTAAAGGTTTTAGGTAACTACTACAAGGAGGAAGTACAGGTCAGAACAGACAGTACCACCACAATGTACTACATAAACATTTCAGGAGGGACAAGGTTAAGCCCTCCCCACTCAGGATTCATGAAAACGGATCCATCATGCTCAATGGACTCTTTTCAGGATATTTACCTGCCACTGCCAGGTAAGGACAGTACCTTGCAGATACATCAACTCAAATCAGCCAGCCCCATCATGAATGGGCCTTAAACAGTCAGTAGTGCAAGTTATCTTCAGGAGCAAAAGAGGAGGGGAAGTGCCTAATCCAATTAACAGAAGCACTCTTGATAGGGAGGTTGATCCCAGTCCTTTCACAGAAGAAAGGGTTCTGCAAGAACTCCTAAAACTGAAGGTGGACAAAGCAATGGGTCCTGATGGAATTCACCCCAGAATTCTAAAAGAATTAAGGAAGGAACTAGTGAAACCACTGGCTACTCTTTTAATAAATCATGGAGGATGGTGTGGTACCCGAGGACTGGAGGAAGGCTGATGTGATTCCCTTCACAAAAGTGGGACCAAGACAGAGGCAGGAAACTACAGACCTGTCAGTCTGACCTCTGTGGTAGGGAAAGTGATGGAGTCACTTCTGAAGGAAAGAACAGTTGAGTACCTAGAGGTCAGTGGAGCACAGGATCCAAGGCAGCTTGGGTTCACAGCGGGAGGTCATGTCAGACGAATCTAATAGATTTCTTTGACTGGGTGACCAAAGTAGTAGACCAGGGAGGGCTGTGGACATGGCCTCCTAGACTTTAGCAAGGCATTTGACACAGTCCCACACAAAAGATTATTAGTCAAATTAACCAGCCTGGGAGTGGGTCTCAGGGTGGTAGCCTGGGTAAAACATTGGCTGGACAACAGGACACAGAAGGTAATTGTAAATGGAGTCCACTCTGAAGAAAGGGGTTACTAGTGGGCACCGCAGGGTTCAGTATTGGTCCAGTCCTTTTAATGTCTTCATCAGTGACATTGCAGAGGGACTGAAGGAAAGTATGCCTTTTGCAGATGACACAAAGATCTGCAACAGGGTTGATACACAAGGAGGCGTGGAAAGGATGAAAAGGGACTTGGCAAGGTTGGAGGAATGGTCAAGATGGCAGCTAGGATTCAATGCAAAAAGTGCAAATAATGCACCTGGGAAACAAGAACCCAGGGAAGAATACACAATGGGTGGGGAGGTAGTAGAGAAGGCAGTAGGGAGGGCCGGGGGTATACTGGGATGTATAGGGAGAGGCATCAGCAGCAGAAAACAGGAAGTTGTTATCTCTGTACAGACAGTTGGTGAGACCCCATCTGGAATACTGTGTCCAGTTCTGGAGACCCCATCTCCGTAAGGACATAGACAGGATAGAGGCAGTCCAGAGGAGGGCAACTAAAATGGTGCAGGGTCTGCAAGAGAAGCTCATGAGGAGAGACTAAAGGAGCTTAATATGTATACCCTTGAGGAAAGAAGGGAGAGGGGGACATGATAGAAACTTTCAGTACCTCAGGGAATCAACAAAGTCCAAGAGGGTAGCATCTTTCAGAAAAAGACACTTGCAAGAACAAGGGGACACAATTTAAAGATAGAGGAGGAGGCGTTCAGGGCAATGTGAGGAAGTATTATTTCACAGAGAGGGTAGTGGATGCATGGAACAGCCTTCCTGAGGAGGTTGTGGGTCTAAAACTGTGGAGAATTCAAGAATGCATGGGACAGACATAAGGCAATTCTTGTGGGGGGGCAGGAAGATATAGGCTGTTGGTTAACTAGGATCTGCGGCCTATCCTGTAGGTAGGGAAATGGGCAGACTAGATGGGCCTAGCGGTCCTTATCTGCCGTCAAAGTCTATGTTTCTATGTTTAGGTGGGCCACCACAGAGATTGCCTTGTTCGCATCCCACCACAACCACCGTCTGCCACAGTACGATGACAGACAGCCAGATCTGGGCTCTGGCTTTGAGCTGGCAAGGGAAGCAAGTGCATGTATCTTCTTTCTGGTGTACAGAGCAATTTTCTCAAGCTCAGGTCCTGGTCAGCATCAATAATCTTGACAGCACTAGAATGGGCCAGACAGACATGGCTCTCTCTGCTACCTTCCATGCCTGGGCCCGAACCAATACACCTTCCCTCGGAGGCACAGTCTGCTGACCTATCAGGAGGCTCCTGTATCCAAACCTAGGATCACTCACCTTCAAGGCATGGCTCTTGAGTACCTTTGTATAATAGGCAGATTTGCTTCTTTCTCAAAGTATCTTAGGCACATGATGTGGTTACAGGAAGCTTTCCACTAAGAAAATCTGCTTCAGAATGGGAAAAAGTTTTATGATTGGTGTTCAACCAGGAAATTGGTGCCAGCTGTCTCACTATCTTATCTATTTACAGTCATTGTACTGACTATCCGGCACCCTCAGTCCACCTGGTTGCAGCATCTGCTGGCATATTAGCTGGACAAAATGTATTTATTGCTTCAGATCCTAGCTCCAAAAGGCACTTTATGGGCCTAGAACATGTCAACACAGGCTGGTGTTCCTGTTGTGTTGGACTATCTTACCTATTTGCTCTTACTGGGCTTGCAGTCCAGTACCTTAAACGACCACCTACGCAGCATCTACTTACACTTCAGTTGTACATAATGACAATGTTTTTCAGGCCTCTGACCCTATCTTCAAAGGGTTCTTTAAAGGCCTGTCCCATTTGTACCCCCTCACAAGGGACTGGTGCCTTCATGTGGCCTAGATGTGTGTATAGTTTGGCTCATGGATCCCACTTTTGACCCTTTGTCTTCAATTTATTTGAAATAAGTATAAAAAAAAATATATATATTTATCTGTGGTAATCACTTCTGACAGAAGAATCAGTGAGCTCAAGTCTCTGAATTGAACAGATCTGTATTTCATTCCACAGACACAAAATTGTCCTGGGAACAAACAGGAAGTTTCCTTTTAACATGACCTCTAATTATCATTTGAGCCAAACCATTACCTTACCTGTCTTTTCCTGGAACACTTTAGTCCTAGTGAAAAAAGTCTTCATAGTCTGGACGTCAAAAGAGTTTTTTAGCTACTATTTGACAGCCTCTAAAGCCCTTAGGCAGGATAGAAAACAGCTGTTTCTGACCTATGGGAATGTGAGAAAGGGTAACCCAGCATCAAAGAAGGTCCACTTATTACTGGATAGTACAGTATAACCAGTTGGGTACTCTAAGGCTGGAAAGGAGCCCCTTGTGGGTGGAGGGCCATTCCACAAGCGGCACAGCTGCTACCATAGCAGCTTTCAGGGATGTTTCCCTGGTGAATCTCTAAAGCAGCTACCTGGAAAACAGTACACAGCTTTATGAAGCATTACACTCTGGATAATCTGCCCAGGGGTGTTGCCAGATTTGGCACAGCAGTCCTGCAAAGTCTGTTCCTAAGATAAGGTCCTGTGCTCACCTCCAAAGGTACTGCTTGGTAGTCTGCATACAGTTATGAATACCTGAGTATTACTGGGGTTAGAATAAAAAATTACTTAGCTGGTAATCTCGTTTCTTCCAAGTGATACTCGGGTATTCATAACTTTCCCACCCTGCCTCCCCTTCAGGAACCTTTAGCCTCTGCACGCCTGAATACTGTGCATTCAGGGGCATAAATGCAATTTCTTGCACACATGTTGTGATTGGGTTCCCTATTGCTGTCCCCCTCCCCAATTTCAGGTGATTTGGACATTCTAGGGTGTTCTTTCATATGCTATGCACTCCAGTTGGAGGCCTTTTTTGCAGGTTAAGGGAGATCTCCCTAATTATTACTAATAATATTATTACACTTCGTATTAAGGGAGTGCCCTGTTATTATTATTAATATTGTTATTACTATTATTATACTTGGTCCCCGTGGCCCTGTCTTTTCAGGCATCCAGGAAATCTGAAGTGTTTAGAACTAAGGCAGTTAGTATAAGGCAGCATTTGAAAAGTGGCTCCTGCAAAAGATTCCATCATTTGCATATGTTCCAAATTCTCTCTGGGCAGTTCTACTTAGGAGGAAGACTGCATACAGTTATGAATACCCGGAGTATCACTTGGAAGAAACAAGATTACTAGGTAAGTAATTTTTTTCTTTTGTCTAGGAAGAGGATATAGCAGTTATACACTTTTCTTTAGTCATTTGGACTAATCACAGTCGGTTCGAAGAGAGACTGTGGACTGACTTAATTCTCCCTTGATGGCATCAGTTTTCCTTTCTTTGGTGCAAACTAAGTGGGTTTGTTGAGTTGTTTTTTGTTGTTTTTTAAAGGTTATTTTACACTCTACTGACCTCACCGCATTTGAACACTGGTTAGGCTTTAACAGAGGGCTGAAGTATTCTCCTACTTTTATTTTAGTATGGGAAATTAAAGCTCTAAAGTAAGTTTTGTTTTTCCTGTCATTTGGGGGGATTATAATTTAAACAACAGAGAACACGGTCATATTTTTGAGAACTGATGTGAATTTTTCAGATATTAATATGAACGAGATTTCTATTATTCTGGTATGTTTCTTCACGTTTGTATGAATATTTCAGACTGGTCTTTGTAACTAGATAATGCCAGCTTAATTCAATGCTACCTAATTTTGGTTCATAGCTTTAAAGGGGAACTATCATCAACAGGATTTCTTAATGTCTGAACGCCCATAAAAAGCTAATTTGATTGAGCCATTGTGTGTATCTGTTAGTCTTTGTAGTCCTGAGTTATTCATATGTAAATCACCCTGTAATTAAGGGCTGGTGGCAGCCATATGTTTTGGGCTCCTGACAGGAAATGATGTCACCGAGGGTCTAGGTCCTCCTTTCACTGTATTTAATCCTCCTTTCACTGTATTTAATCCAACAGGTTAAATAGGAAATCAACTGTTTTATTAAGTGTGTTTTAAGGTGTTATTACAACACTTTCTACATCTAAAATGTTTTGTATGTGCATTCAAACTAGTGAGTTATCACCTTTACATTTCAAACTGTTAGTAACAATAATCCAGCTTCAGGATTGTTTTAACCTCTAGGATATATAGTACTGCCAACTGAACATGTCACTGCAGATTTCTGGGGCTGTCAGTACCACCTTCTGTCTTTTTCTGTTCCCTCGCTTACAGCCTTTTCTCTTACAATTTTGTGTGTGAACTCAGGTCTACAAGATGCAAATGTGGCTATGTACCAACTGGGTGGCATCATGGCCTCCCTGTGCTCCCACAACACACCCAGGAACAAGCTGTTACTCAGGTCTACAAGATGCAAAATGTGGCTATGTACCAACTGCGTGGCATCATGGCCTCCCTGTGCTCCTACAACACACCCTGGAACAAGCTGTTGCTCAGTGTGCCTTTCCTGGACAAAGACAGTAAAAACAATCTAAGCATGTGTTATGATTATGAAAATATGCTCTTTCTATCCAGATTTGACTTGAAAGGAAAAAAATGGGACAATTACTATAGATGTACAACACTGTTAAAACATGCATAATCTGAAATGTATTAAAAGCGTATTTTACTTCTTTTGATGAAGTTAAAAGTAAAACAGTTTCTTACTGAAATACTTTGGATGGAATGGGATTTTGTAATTACAACACTTTCTACATTTATAAATGTATAATATTTATTTTGTATGTGCAATGAAATTAGTGAGTTACCACCTTTACATTTCAAACTGTAAGTAAAAATAAGGGAAAGGGGAAATTGTTTAACCAGGAAAGGCACACTAAGCTGAAGCTTGTGTACAGGTGTGACCTGGGAACACAAGGAAGTTAAGTGACTTGCTCAGAGTCACACAGTATGCAAGTGGGGGCTGTGGGATTCAAACCCAGGTCTCCAGGTTTGCGGCTCAGTGCCCTTAACCACTGCGCTATACTTCCTCCTAATAATCCAATAAATTCTGGCATTCTTACAGTAGAAATCCCATTCCATCCAAAGTATTTCAGTAAGAAACTATTATTTTAACTTCATCAAAAAGTAAAATACTCTTTAACTAATGGTGATAATTTTTACATACAGATAAATACACTTATGTCCAGTTACAACTTCCGGTTGATATTTGTGAGTTACAACCAGGTCGTCTGTAATCAACACCTGTCAATCAAGCGTCACTACAGAAAACTAACTGGCGTGTAGTTTCACTGTGGATGGGCTGAGCATCTTGCCCAACATGGCGGCTCCATTACCGAGCACCGGTATCAGCACTCAAACTTTACCGCACACTGTTAAGACAAGTAAGATTTTAAATATATTTAAATATCTATCTAGTTGACCCTGTCTTGAAAATGAAAAAAAAAATCAATCTGGTTGATCCTGCTGCTCATACCCTTCAAGCTCATCTTACACTATGCAGAAACACAGAAACATAGAATTTGACGGCAGATAAGGACAGCTTGGCTCACCCAGTCTCCCCATTTCCCTACCTAATGGATAAGCTGCAGATCCTAGTTAACCAGCAGCCTACTTCTTCCTACCCCCACCCCCTAGAATTGCCTTATGACTGTCCCATGCATGCTAGAATTCCACCACTGATTTTGACTCCACAACCTCCTCCGGAAGGCCGTTCCATGCACCCACAACCCTCTGTGAAAAAATACTTCCTTAAATTACCTCTGAGCCGCCCCCCCATCTTCAAATTGTGCCCCCTTGTTCTTGCACACCTCTTTTTTGAAATATGCTACCCTCTTGGACTTGTTGATTCCCTTGGAGGTACTTGAAAGTTTCTATCATGTCCCCCTCTCCTCCTTTCCTCGAGGCTATACATATTAAGCTCCTTAAGTCTCTTCATATGTCTTCCAGTGCAGACCCTGCACCATTTTAGTTGCTCTCCTCTGGACAGCTTCCATCCTGTCTATGCCTTCTGGGAGATTGGGTCTCCAGAACTGCACACAGTACTCCAGATGGGGTCTCACCAGCTGTCTGTACAGAGGGATAATAACTTCTTTTCTACTGGTGATGCCCTCCCTATGCATCCCAGTATCCCCCAGCCCTCCTTGCTGCCTCTCACATTGCTTGCCCACCTTTAGGTCATCTGATATGACTACCCCCAGGTCCCTTTCCATTTTTTTGTTGTTAGCATCTCACCCCCCTGTGTACTCTTCCCTGGGTTTTGTTTCCAGGTGCATTACCTTGCACTTCTTAGCATTGAATCTAAGCTGCCTACATTTGACCATTCCTCTAACCTTGCCAAGTCCCTTCTCATCCTTTCCACCCCACCTTGTGCATCAACTCTGTTGCAGATCTTTGTGTCATCTGCAAAGAGACATACTTTTCCTTCCAGTTCCTCTGCAATGTCGCATATAAAGACATTGAAGAGGACCGGTCCTTCCTAATACTGAACCCTGCGGTACCCTACTAGTAACCTCCCTTTCTTCAGAGTGGACTCCATTTACTATTGCTCTCTGTGTCCTATTCTCCAGCCAATTCTTTACCCAGGCTGTCATCTTGGGACCCACTCCCAGGCTGGCTAACTTGTATATTAATCTTTAGTGTGGGACTGTGTCAAATGCCTTGCTAAAGTCTAGGTAGGCCATGTCCACAGCCCTCCCGATCTACTACTTTGGTCACCCAGTCAAAGAAATCTATCAGATTGTCTGGCATGACCTTCCGCTGTGAATCCATGCTGTCTTGGGTCCTGTGCCCCTCTGGCCTCTAGATACTCAACAATTCCTTCCTTCAGAAGTGATTCCATCATTTTCTCTACCACTGAGGTTAAACTAACAGGTCTGTAGTTTCCTGCTTCTGCCTTGCTCCCACTTTTGTGAAGGGGAATCACATCTGCCCTCCTCCACTCCTCGGGTACCATCCCATCCTCCCATGATTTGTTAAAGAGGGTAGTCAGTGGTGTCACTAGTTCTACCCTTAGCTCTTTTAGAGTTCTGGGATGAATCCCATCAGGCCCCATTGCTTTGTCCACCTTCAGTTTTAAGAGTTCTTTCATAACCCTTTCTTATGTAGATGGGCTGGTATCAACTTCTGTATCCAGAGTGTTTCTACTGTTTGTTTTAGGTATCCCTCTTCATTTGTAAATACTGAGCAAAAATATTTGTTTAGTATCTCTGCCTTTTCACAGTCACCCTCTGCCCACCTTCCCTCCCTCCCTTTATTAAGCCTCCTATCCCTCCTTGGTCTTCCCTTGCTCCTAGATGTACCTATAAAAGGTTTATCCCTTTCTTAACTGAGTTGGCTATCCTTTCCTCGGTTTGGGCCTTTGCTGTTCTGACTGCCTTCCCAGCTTCCTTTTGCTTTAACTGATACAGTTCTCTGTCCTGCTCCTTCTGTGATTCTTGTACTTCCTGAATGCTTTCTTTTCTCTTGAACCTTCCTGCCACTTCCTTTGAGAAACAGCAGTGGTTTCTTGTCGCTTCGTTTTGTTTATTTGCTTCACACAAAGGATTGTTACCTCTGTGATGGCAGTTTTATTATTCCCATTGTTCTTCCACCCCTCCTTCCTGCCCATTTGCTAGTGCATTCCTTAGAGCACGCACCATTTTGGCAAAGTCAGCCCTCCTAAAGTCCAGTACTTTTGCCTTTGTGATGCTGGACTCTATTGCTGTGTTTATTGTGAACCATACTGTTCGATGGTCGCCTAGTTCCAGATGGCTACCCACTTCTACATCTGTGATCTCTCTCCATCTCCATTTGAGAGAACCAGGTCTAAGATTGCTCCCTCTCAGGTGGGCTCCAATACTACTTGTCTAAGGCATGCCCCTATAGGGCATCTAGAATAACCCACTCTTCAAGTGGCTGCTGCAACTGCACTCCAGTTAACATCTGGCATATTTCAGATCACCCATCAGCAATATCTCCCTTTTTTCTGCCATTCTATTATACTTTCTATCATTTCTTGTCCATTTCCTCCCCCTGAGAAAGTCTGTATCTAACCCTGTGCGGATTGTGGTGCCATTGCCTGTCTCCAAATTGACCCACAGTGCTTCTTCTCCTCCCTGTTTACCCTTTTGTTCTGTTGCTTGGATTCCTTCCCTATGTAAAGAGCTACTCCTCCTCCTTTTACCCTCCTGTTCCTCCTGTAGATAGTGTATCCTGGTATGTTTACGTCCCAGTCCATGGTTTTTGTGTACCATGTTTCTGTGACTGCCACGATATCAGATGTTCCTCCTCCATCAAGGCCACTAATTCAGGAAGCTTGTTGCCCAGACTACGGGCATTTGTACTCATTGCTCTCCATTTTTGATGGCTTTACCTTCTGTTGCTGCATCCCCACTGACCTTTCTACCTCGGGTCTTTTCTCATTTAGTACCCTGTTTTGTAGGGAGAGGCTGGGATTTTCCTACTGCTTATCAGTGCCTCCCCCCTTGACTAGTTTAAAAGCTTGCCAATGAAGCATTTAAACTGACTGCTCAAAAGACTTGTTCCCTTCCTGGACAGATGCAGACCATCCTGCCAGTATAGGCTGGTGTCCCTCCAGGTGGAACCCCAGTCCCCAATGAAGCCAAACCCCTGTGCTCCACACCATTTTTTCAACCATTCATGAAACTGCATGGTGCAAAGTACCCTTGCCTCACCCATGCCATTGACAGGCAGCACCTCTGAGAAGGATACGTGTGTGCTACTTGTCTTAGGCCCCTTCCCAACTCTAAGAGTCCTCCTGCACTGCTCTAATCTTATGATGAGCCAAGTCATTTGTCCCTAGTGGACAATGGCGTCAGCTCAGACTCGTGCAGCTGTTCTCGTGATCCTGAGGATGCTTCCTGTCCCTCCAAGCCATGGCACCAGGCAGGCACCTTACTTCAGTTTTCCCTGCTCCCCCAGTTCTATCCTAATAATTGAGGACCCCCACCAGGAGCTGCTTCCTTTCCCTGTGGTGTCCTCTGCCTCCTTCCTGTGGGCCTCCCTTGACAGCTGTCCTCAGCCTCCTTAGTCTCCTCTGCAGGTGCATCCATAGGGAGCTATGCTCCCCAGAATGGTGTCTGATTGTGGAGTGGAACAACTGACTGGGTGTGCCTCTCTTCCACCATCCTCACCCTCCCTGAGCCCACTGTGGTCCAACTGCTGTGCTTTCTTTGCAACCTCTGAGGTAGTGGTGGTGGCTCTGGTGCTCCCTGGATGGGGGAGGTTCCCTTCCTACTGTCCAGTGTGGCCTGGGGGAAGGTTCCCTTACTACTGTCCAGTGTGGCCTGAAGACGGGCAACTTCCTCCCTCAGGGCAGAGACTTGTCTGCAAATAGGGCAGCATCTCAGCCTCCAGAAAGACTCCTGGAAGACTGCTGCTCCACAGTCATTACATTGCACTATTCCCCACATGTTTATCTACGTGTGTGTGTGTGTGTGTGTGTGTGTGAGAGATTGGTTTGTTATATAGAAATATATATATTATACAATGTGTATGCTTATATTGTCAGTGCAGTGTGCTAGAGAGGATATGACAGTGATATGCACCTTGCACTCTTGAGGAAATGATGTCAGAACCCCAGGTATAAAGGAACTATTTCCAGGGGTGGGTGGCGTGAGGGGTGGAAAGGGGTTGGGCCTAAACTGTGCCCTCACAAAACAATCAGCTAAAAGCTCTGACCCACCGCTGCAATGAGTGCCTTCCTGTCAGCAAGATGCCCTACACAACAATTTGACAGAGAAAATACCCTGCTAATCAAACAGAGAAAAATCCAGACATCCAAGTCAGACACAGGTAAACCTCCCCAGCCCCAAAACAGCCTGGTGGTTTGTGCTCTGAAAGCAGTCAGCCCCAAAATAAGTCAGCTGTGCTTTAAACTCTTCCTGTACTGAAAATCTTAAGAATTGGAACAAAAGTAAAGCTAGATCCACCTCCCTCTGTTGCTTGAAAGACTGTCTTTCCTGATAATTCTAAGTTCCTTATTTCACCTATCAGTTAGAAGTAGCCTCCACCTGCAGAATATCTGCTACAAACCAAAGACAATTGTAAGGTTCACCTCCCTCTGTTGTGAGCACAACTCGCTTTCTTGCAAATCCTATGTTCAGTATTACAGCTTCCAGCCAGAGGTAGCGTCACCTGAAGAATATTAGCTGTTCTGATGAGTTTGCTATAAAACACTTGCTTATAATACTGTGTTTTCAGGTCTATACGACTCTTCCAAAGCTATTGTGATAACTAGCTATGATGTAAGCACTTCCTGACACAGTCTGGCCCTGACCTTTTAAGCACACACAGATAAACACAAAAAACAGTTTCCACCCCCTGGGGCACTTGTCTGGGTCAAATACACAGCCTGTACCTGCACTTACTTCAGGACTTATGACAAATTCTTAGCCCAGGGTTTAAACTCTTCCTGCACTGAAAATCTTAAAAATTGGAACAAAAGTAAAGCTAGATCCACCTCCCCCTGTTGCTTGAAAGACTGTCTTTCCTGATAATTCTAAGTTCCTTATTTCACTTTTCAGTTAGAAGTAGCCTCCACCTGCAGAATATTTGCTACAAACCAAAGACAATTGTAAGGTTCACCTCCCTCTGTTGTGAGCACAACTCACTTTCTTGCAAATCCTATGTTCAGTATTGCAGCTTCCAGCCAGAGGTAGCTTCACCTGAAGAATATTAGCTGTGCAGCAATGCTGATGGACTGTGACTTTCCAGAATGTTGTTACCACTGTAATGTTAAAAGAAGAAAAAAAAAGGAAGAGACAGGGTGTGTGTGTGTGTGTGTGTGTGTGTGTGTTTTATCTCTGACAGAAGTGCTGCACTAACCGAACTGTGCTGAAAGGGGGAAAATATCACCATTAAATAATGTGCGAGTGTGTGTGTGCATAAAACCTCAGGGTTTGTGTTGCATCCCACACCTCGGGTGTGTGTAAAATTCTGGTTACACACACCCACTCATAGTATTATTCTATGTTTTAATAATGCATTTCAGGTTATGCATGTTTTAAGAATGTGGTCCATCTATGTGTTTTTGCAATTAATCAAGTAACTGTGTCCTATGTTTTTCTTTTCAAGTCAAATCTGGATAGAAAGAGTATTATATTTTCAGAATCTTAACACATGCTCAAAACCCATTCTGCTGGATGAACAAAACTTGTTGATAGCTGTACTGCCAGCTGATAATCAAAAACTACACATTTCAAGGCTGGCCTCATGATGCCAGGTCAGTAGGTACATAACCACATTTCCATCTTGTAGACCTGAGTTTACAGCTGAAATTGTAAGAGAAAAGACTACAAGAGAGGGGATGGAAAAAGACAGATGGTGCTGTGGCAGTCCCAGAAATCTGTACTGACATGAACACAGCCAGGGTTTAGAAATCCTGATATGGAGTCCCAATACCTGTTGGCACCACAGAGCCAGCCTTGAGATGTGTAGTGTTTGATGATCAGCTGGCAGTACAGCCTAGAGGTTAAAGCAGTCCTGAAGATGGATTGTTTTTACTAACAGTTTGAAATGTAAAGGTGATAACTCACTAGTTTCAATGCACATACAAAACAATTATTATAGATGTAGAAAGTGTTGTAATGACACCTTAAAACACACTTAATAACAGTTGATTTCCTATTTAATCTGTTGGATTAAATACAGTCAAAAGAGGACCTAGACCCTCTGTCATCATTTCCTGTCAGGAGCCCAAAACAAATGGCTGCCAGCAATTACAGGGTGATTTACATATGAATAATTTAGGACTGCAAAGACTAACAGATAAGCACAATGGCTCAATCAAATTAGCTTTTTATAGGCTTTCAGACATTAAGAAATCCTGTTGCCGGCCCGGTGGCGCAGAGGGCTGAGGTGCTGGCACCTTACCTCACACCACGCCGGCGACCTGGGTTCGAGAACGGATTCGGAGCGCTGGGGGGCTGGCAGGGGAAGAAGAGAACTGAGCATCCGGAGGACTGCTCTCGTCTCCTGGGGTGGGTTGGGTGGAAAGCCTCGCTCTGTAGTGTCCCCCTGGTGGAGACCAGGGGTATTACAAGAGCGGTGCACAAGAGGGGACAAGAAAAGCATGAAAATGCACGCATGCCATCCGGATGACGGCGACCCGCCTCCCTGCATCTCCCAACCATGATACCTCCAGGCTGCATTTTTACGCCCTGGTGAAGCTGCAAGGGAGTGCTTCGGACACTCCGGCCTCTCCTCCTGATGGCCACAGCGGGATATGGGAGAACCCCCCCCCCCGGTGAAGGGATAAGACAGGGACAACGGGGGAGTCGGAGCAGCTGGATGGTGGATTGGTTGGAGGAGGCAACGGCAGGACCTGGCCGCCCGAAGAAGAGGACGACAGACGGCGCATAGGAGGAGGTACAAACAGAAAAAAAAAAAAAAAAGAAAGAAATCCTGTTGATGACAGTTTCCCTTTAATATCAGGTTATACCCTTCTCTCTCTTTTTTGTACAACATATCATATATATCAGATGAGGCAACAAGAAGATGTTTTCTTCTGAGACCCCTTGAGTCATTTTTATATTGATATTCTGATTGGTACTTATTTTGTATATTATGGATTTAAGATTATAAACATCATTTCTTTCTTATTTCAGGATCAGTTCATGTGATCAATGTGTATATACATATATATATATTTTAGTGATATGGTGGAGCCATTGGTTCTTTCATGGTTCTTTGATTTATAATTCATGTTGTGATCAATATTTTATATATATGCCATATGATGGGCCCCTGGTTCTTTGTTTTATAAGATGAGGTTAAAAATATTTTTTTTTGTTACACACACACACACACACACACACACAACATATATATATCCTTATCTTGATTCTCATGATGAATTTGGATAGATCTCGCTTCAAACTTCTAACCACAAATAAATATATTTTTGGTTAGAAGTTTGGGGCGGATCTCCCTTGCCATCCAGAATTTCATCAATGGCTATCAAAATAAGGAGAGACTGTCGTTAGGACTGGGGGTAGGTGTGGTTTTGTATAGGAATGGCTTTATTTTGTGGACATTATTTGAAATCATGTTTTTGGGGGGTAAGCTGTTTTGGGGATGGGGAGGGCTTTTCGGTTAAGGACTTTTCTCAGTTTGTTAAAGATTTGTTTCTTCATTATATCTCGGTGTGCTTAAAACATAACTGTTTGACCAGATCCAGAGTATTGGGATACTATAGTGTGGTATATATAAAAAAGAGAAATTATTTTATTGCATGAATCTTGATTATGTAATGATATCTTGGAATGTTAAGGGAGCCCAAGATAATAAGAAAAGATACATGATTGTGCAACATTTAAAAAAGTTGCAAGCTGATACTGCATTTATACAAGAATCGCATCTACTTAGGGAACAAGCCACTTTATTTAAACGACTATGGGTTAAACAAGCATATGGTTCTGGTAACAGTTCTAGGACAGGTGGGTAGTATTATTTGCTCAGCAAGTATCTTTTCAACTAATACTGGAATTAGTCGACCCATTGGTCTTTATTTATTTCTTCATGGTCGGATAGGTATTTATGACGTGGTTTTAGGTACAATATATGGTCCAAATAAGGATTCTCTTTCCTTTTTTTTTTCAGAACTTAGCATTCTTTTAGCTCCGTTTTCACACTTACCAGTAATTATTGGTGGAGATAGGAATCTACCTCTACAAAATGAATTACATAAATCAGAAGGTAAAAAACATGGTTTATTCCCAGGGCAAAGGGGATTGCAAGACTTTACAGACTCCTTAGGGTTAACAGATCCCTGGTATCTTTTGCATCCTCAAGAACGATGATACAAAATCTCAATTATTGATAGACTCTAATATAAACAGAAACTCACAAAACACATTATAAATTGTTTTTGAATTGAACAAAGATACTGTCTCTGCTTTGGGCATATTATGGGGTCTGCTAAGTCGGTTATTCAGGGTGAATGTATCCACCTAATGAATATGTAAAAAGGAACACCAATGCACGGTAGATCAATTACTACTGGAAATCAGACAAATTGAAAGAACACTCAATTCTCATACATCATCAGATATTTGAACTCATTTAAATAAACTAAGAGCTAAGTATTACAGTTTATGTGTGGAATTATCCATTTTTCGAGCAAAAGTTGGATACTTGGAGTCAGGAGAGAAATCAGGAAAGTTACTAGCTCTTAGTCTTCATCAACAGGATGCCTCCCGGGTGGTGGTTGGTCTCCAGCCTCTGCCAGGAGCACAAACTGTAACTAATCACTGAGATACAGTTAAAATATTTCAGGACTATTATAGTACTCTGTATATCAGAAGATTAGGGAGGATCTAGCAGTCTAGAAAATACGAATGAGTATTTAGAAGTCTCCTGTCACTTAATTCAATACAACAAGACGTATTGGAAGGTCCAATCACAGGTAGAAGTATTAAAAGCAATTCAACAACTCTCCAATTATAAGGGTCCAGGACCAGATGGGTTCATCTCAAATTTTTATAAAACCTTTTCAGCTGAACTAGCCCCTGTCCTTGCAGATTTACACTACCGGTCAAAAGTTTTAGAACACCCCCATTTTTCCAGTTTTTATTGAAATTTAAGCAATTCAAGTCCAGTGAATAACCTGAAATGGTACAAAGGTAAGTGGTAAACTGCTAGAGGTTAAAAAAAGGTTTAGGTTAGCAAAAACTGCTGTAGAGAAATTGCAAAGAAAGCCAAGGTGTCAGTGAGTACAGTTTCCTACACCATCAAAAGGCACTTGGAAACTGGAGGAAACTCTGACAGGAAGAGGTCTGGCAGACTCAAAGCCACAACAGAATCAGAAGACAAGTTTCTGAGAGTCAACAGCTTGCGTGATAGGCGGCTCACAGGACAACAGCACAGAGTGACTGGCACCCTGAACCAAAAGGGCTACCACAGCATTTTGCAGCGCCATGCAATACCCTCTGGTCAACGCCTAGTTGGTCAGGGGTTCATCCTACAGCAAGATAATGACCCAAAACATACCTCCAGGCTATGTCAGAACTACCTTCGAGGAAAAGAACAAGACGGTAGGCTTCAAATCATGGAATGGCCAGCACAGTCTCCAGACTTAAACCCCATCGAGCTGGTTTGGGATGAACTGGACAGAAGGGTGAAAGCAAAGCAACCTACAAGTGCAACACATTTGTGGGAACTTCTGCAACAGTGTTGGGAAGAACTTCCTGAACAATATTTGATGTCCATTGTAGGAAGAATGCCACGAGTGTGTTCATGTTACAGTATATCTGCAAAAGGTGGCTACTTTGATGAGTCAAAAATTTAGATTAAATTTTGTTAAACAAAATGATTCTATGATTTTTTTATCTCCAATTGTTTATTTGTTCTATGCTTTAATTTCAGAGTACATTGAGACATTAACCTGCGTAAATTTCAATAAAAACTGGAAAAATGGGGGTGTTCTAAAACTTTTGACCAGTAGTGTATTTAACTATCTTTTTGCACAAGGTTTACATGATCACACTTTGACCGAGGCACTGATCACTCTACTTCCAAAACTAGGGAAAACCCCTTATTTAGCATCTGATTACAGACCTATATCACCGATTAATACCGATTTCAAGATGCTCGCTAAAATCTTGGCTGACAGATTAGCACAAGTTTGGGATGTTTTGATTGGACGAGAGCAGTAGGTTTCGTTAAAGGAAGGGTATCTAGTGACCATCTTCGTAAATTGTATCATCTAATTTCTGCATCAGGAAGAAGTTAGATCCCTGCAGCTCTGGTTTCCCTCAACCCAGAAAAAGTTTTCAACAGGGTTTCCTGGCCTTATCTTTTTACTCTGCTAGGTAAATATGGAATTCCTTTAGACTTTTTTCACAGGGTACAGGTGCTTTATCAATATCGCTCTGCAAGAATATGGTGTAATGGTATTTTGTCAGCTAGAATCACATTACAAAGAGAAACTAGGCAGGGATGTCCCTTATCGCCTGTTATTTAACTTGTACCTGGAACCACTAATCCATAAATTATGTGTTAACGAATCTTAAGGGTACATTTGCAGGGAATACCAGGTACAAGTTATCGGCATACGCAGATGATCTTTTATTGCATGTAGAATACCCTAATGTGTCTCTTCCTGCCACTCTTGAAGAAATCCAAAATTTGTCTATCTTTACTGGTTATAAATTAAATATTAATAAAACTAAAGTTTTAGCCCTTAATCCCTTTGTTTATAAACAGGACATTATAAAGATGGGTTTGGTATAGGAAACTAAGTCTTTAAAATACTTAGGCAGTATATATTTTGAAATCCTTAAACACTTTAGCTAAAGTTTAGTTAATTTAGATCCACTACTTAATTCAATTAAGTATGACTTATGACATTGGACATGTCCTCCTTTATCATTTTAGGACGGTTCAAGTTATTAAAATTAATATTTTACCACACATTTATATCCACTGGGTATGATGGACATTTATTTACCTAAGAAGTGATTTATAGGATTACAGTTCCTTTTCAATGAATCTCTTTGGCAGGGTCTCCAGGTTCACTGAGCTTATTTCAAGTTGATCACTCTGCAAGTTAAAGGAGGTCTTCACCTCCCTAACTTATATTATATCACAGTGCCTTACACATGTAAATACTGTTTATGGGCTTTGAAATCAGAGATCTGTTTTAGTTCAGGATCGCCCCATTATGGCTGAAACTTTGAACAAGATGTATGTCTCCATTATGGATTACAACGTTCTAGTCTATTGTACCGTAAACCTTCAAACTGTTTCTCCTCTTAAGTCAATGCCAATATATTGGTCATTGAGGACACACTGATAATTAGGTATCTATTTACATCTGGACTGGTATAAGGATATAACACAACAAATATTTGTAATATTAATATCAGAGTAACAAACGCCTCTCTCTTCTGTTTTTGGCCTAAACTTCCAGTATTTATGGTTGCAGATTTGATTGATGGTTATAAGTTCTTATCATTTAGTATATTAAAGCAAACATTTTCTTTAACAAAGTCAGATATTCTTTGATATTTTCAACTGACTCATACCTGCATACTTGGAGTCACCCCCGAAGACCAGATTAAGTGTAGATGTTTTATTACGGATGGTGTCCATTGCTTCTAAGCCACACTCCATAGCCGGCCTTTATAAATTGCTTCAAGAAATTGATTCCAATTCCCCTTCTGGGATTTGCTATTATTGGCAGAATGTATTAACATTGCAAGGGGATAAGTTAACGTGGCGCCATATGTGGCTTTATTTATACCACACAATTAAGCAAGATAGATACCGTCTGATGCAGTTTAAAATTACGCATAATTTATACTTCACGCTTTAAATTGAAACAGATGGGCAGAATTTCTTCTGCTGTATGTACTAGGTGTGAACTGGAAGAAGGTACTTTAAAACGTGTTTTGTGGGAGTGCCATAAAGTGGTTCCTTTTTGGAATGAATTGCATATCTGTCTGGGCTCTTTACTTAATGCAACAGAGTTGTTCACTGTAGAAACTTGTATTCTGTGGCATTTTCATCAGATGTACTAGGTTATAACTTATAAGAGAGCTTATATGGCCTTACTTTCTTGCATGGCTAAATCAGTCATTCTTAGACAGTGGACAGATTCTGACATGAAAGAGAATGGCACTTTGAAATATTATAAGCGTTAGCAATTGAAAAACATATTGCTTCCCTTAACCATCGTCTCCAGTGTTTTGTTCTAGATGGGAGTGACTCTTGTTATTGTTATAGAATATAGTTGTTTATTTCTAAGGATTCCGTTTTAATTCTTTTTTTTTTTTTATGTTTTCTTTCTACTCAATTAATATGTGAATGTCATACCATTAATCGATTATTATTGTTTATAGGGTTAAAATATGTTTTATTTGATACTTTCTTCTTAGACTGTATATACTTGTATTCCATTCACTGGTTTATCTCTGTACATTTTGATTGTTTTCACACTTGGATGGGGAGGGGAATAAAATTTTTTTTTATGTATATTGTCAACAATAGCTTCTAAATAAAATGTACCTAATTAAAACAAGATAATCTACCAGCATTTGGCTAGTGAGCTGGTGCCAATTTCGACCCCTGGTTCTGTGAATTATTAGTCCTAGCCACATACTATACAGAAATAGTCAAATCATATAAATTATGAAACCAGGAAAGGCCAAAAGTAGCACAAACATACAATTCATATTTACAACTAGTTCAAATACTGACATGACAGAAAACCCCTGTTCAAAAAGGAACATTTCAACTCCTACTTAAAATACTCCACCGAGCTACAGCTATGAACAGCCAGTGGTACAGGGTACCATCACAGCCATAGAGTCAGACAGCAGGGCCAGTTCCATGATTTGGAGAAGGATATTAACTTCATGATGTGCATGAATCAAGTATGTGATACAAACAAAATAAATTAATTCCAGGATTTTAGTGACCTGGGAAGAAAGTGATCAACCAATAATGTCTGATGTGGCCTGAAGGCAACAATTCTGTGACACGGGCACAAGGGTAAACAGTTCTGAGACACGGGCACAAGGGTAAACAGTTCTGAGACACGGGCACAAGGGTAAACAGTTCTGAGACACGGGCACAAGGGTAACAGTTCTGAGACACGGGTACAAGGGTAACAGTTCTGAGACACGGGCACAAGGGTACCAATGCTGTGACATGGGCACAAGGGTACCAATTCTGTGACATGGGCACAAGGCTAATTATTCTGTGACATGGGCACAAAGGTAACAGTTCTGTGACATGGGTACAAGGGAAATTCTGTACAATTTACAATTGTAAATTCTATTTGTTTTAACATTTTAATTAATCAAGGTTAAGGGAGTATTTGATCTTGGTGTGAATTACGATTTAAACCAAGTTCATTTTAAGTTAAACTTCTCTCTCATTAATACAGTTCTTTTTAGGATGGGGTTCAGAGGGGAGTTGCTCAGTTGTGTGGACTCTTCTCCAGGGATGTGCTCTGGAGGAGGGGGCACTGCTCCATCAGTAGGACTATAGCAGAGCTCTGTGATCCGCTGGTAGCAGCGAGGGTAGAAATATCTCGGCTGTGCTTGGCTCAGCAGGAGCTCACCTCCCACATCTCCACCTCCCAGAAACCCAATGGTCCAGAGGGATGAGAGTGGTGGGGCACAGAAGGCTACCCCACCCACCCATAAGGAGGTTGTCCAACCCAGTACCTTCCAGACAGCAAATCACTCACACCCCTGGAGGAGGTTCAGGCACCTGACTAGCCTGGGGGACTCTGGGTCAGTCAAAGGAAAGGGCAGGACAACCTGATGGTACCAAAGGAGGGCAGGCTGCTAGGAAGGTCTTAGCGGTTGGAGACTCAATGATTTACATATGTCCTGCCTAACTCCGCTACTTACCAAGCTTAGGCTGTACTGGATTGTATAATCTGTTGTTGGTTTTATTTATGTAATATTTATTTGAATCAATGTCTCAAAGCTGTTCTTCTATTGCCATTTTGTTAAATTGTACTGTTGTGTGTTGTTTTATACAATTCAAATGTTAAGGGGACATGATAGAAACTTTCAAGTACCTCAAGGAATCAACAAAGTCCAAGAGGGTAGCATCTTTCAAAAGAGGTGTGCAAGAACAAGAGGCACAATTTGAAGATAGAGGCGGCTCAGAGGTAATTTAAGGAAGTATTTTTCACAGAGAGGTTGTGGATGCATGGAATGGCCTTCCGGAGAAGGTTGTGGGAGTCAAAATCAGTGGTGGAATTCAAGCATGCATTGGATAATCATAAGGCAATTCTGGGGTGGGGTAGTAGAAAGAAGTAGGCTGCTGGTTAACTAGGATCTGCAGCTTATCCAGTAGGTAGGGAAATGGGCAGACTGGGTGGGCCAAGCGGTCCTTATCTGCCGTCAAATTCTATGTTTCTATGTTATTATTCCTTGCTCGCTGTAACCATTGTGATGTGTTGTACTTCTCCTGAGTCATACCCGAAAATAGGCAAATGTTTACCTAGTGTACCCCACCCGGTAAACACAAGCTAAATAAATAATTAGGGGTGTAGAAAGGGCGACAGAGGAGGGGTCGGCTAGGAGGGGGATGGTCCAATGCCTGCCTGGAGCATCAGTCAACAGGGATTTAGACAGAATAGGGAGGATGGTGGAGAGGGAGCAGGGGGAGCCTAGGATGCTGGTACACCTTCGTACCAACAATCTGGCAAACCAGTCGGTGGAGGCAATGGAACTCTGTAGACTGGGGGACAAACTAGTGGCACACTCAATCTCCCTGGCCTTTTCCGAAGTCCTCCCTGTGTAGGGAGGCAGGATAGGACAAGAAGTGCTGAAATAGAGAAGTTTAATAGTTGGCTTAAGGGTTGGTGCTGTGACATGGGGCACCATTTTGTAAGGGATTGGGGGAACTTCTGGGACAGAAGACTCTTCAAGGGTGATGGTCTTCCCCTGATGAGAGAGGGGGCCAGCGCATTGGTGCAGAAGTTTAACTATCTGATATAGATGTCAAACTGACTGTGGGTGAGTATGGGTCTAGGGTAGCCATGATGGATGGTGAGCAGAAAGGGATCTAGACAGTACTCCCCCAAATCCAGGGGACCATAGCAGCAAAGAGGATACAAAAATGTCAGTAGTGTTTACAGGACCAAGTGAATGGGCAGTAGTGACAGATAAAACAAAGGGTAAAAGCCCCAACAAGGGTGGGTGAAAACATGAAAAACAGGAGCAAAGTAAAAGCAGGTGTCAGATGGAAGGGGGTATGCCTTAATGCCAGGAGCCTAGGTAACAAACTCAGCGAGTTCCAGGCTCTGATAGCAGACAGTGGCGGACCTTGTGGCCATCACTGAAACGTGGGCCACAAATAATAATCACTGGGAGATGATGGTCCCTGGGTATTCACTGTTCAGGAGGGATAGAGGAACTGGTAGAGGGGGAGGAGTTGCCCTTTTGCAGTGGTGAAGTTGAGTCAGTATGGGTGCAACTCATGGCAGCCTCAGGCAGGAAAGTACACTTGGGGTGATATACAGGCCTTCAGGGCATTGGGAGGAAAAGGACAGAGAACTCATACAGGAACTTGAAAGAGGGGTAGCAAATGGGGAAGTAGTGGTGTTAGGAGACCTGAATCTGCCAGACATCAATTGGGAGGTCCTAGTGGCAAAGAGCGCCAGAAGCCTTCCAAGACCATCTACTGGTGCAGCTAGTTAGGAAACCAACCAGGTAGACCGCAGTCCCTGATGCGCTTCTCACCAACTCAAGAGATGGTGGGAGTAGAGGAGCCGCTGGGGGAACAGCGGCCATAACTCTGTTTGGTTTGAATTGGCCCTCAGAGCTGGCAAGCCACAATCCAGAACTGAAGTCCTTCACTTTAGAAAGGCTGACTTCGATAGGATGAGAGAACTGGTCAGGAATAAGTTAGGGGTGGAGGACATAGGTTGGGTGGAGGGGAGATAGGGGGGTTAATTAAGGGGCCATACTCAAGGTATCTAAAGTATACATAAGCACAGTAACAAAGAAAAACAGGTTTAAGAGACCACTGTGGTTCTCAGCAAAGGTCAGGGAAGCAGTAAGGACCAAAAAGAAGGCCTTCTATAAATACAAGAAAACAGGGGGAGGTAGAATTGGAGGATTATCTACAGAAAAACAGGGAGACAAAGAGGGTCATTAGGGAGGCCAAAGCAGACACAGAGCTGCCTATCGCGGAGGGGGTCAGGAATGGATAAAAACAGTTTTTCAGATATATTAGTGAAAAAGGAAAAGGGTGGGGGAATCGAAAGGCTGGTTGAGGGGGAAGGTGATAGGGGAGGATGGGCAACAGGCCACCATCCTAAATGACTAATTTTGCTCAGTTTTCACTAAGGAGGACAGCGGTCCATGTCAGGCAGTGGCACTGAATTGGCCACTAAGGGAATCCCAGAAATGAGACAGCCATTGTTTACTAGTGAAAGGGTTCTGAAAAGGCTGGCTGCCCTTAAGATAGATAAGGCCCGGGACCAGATGGGCTGCATCTGAGGATACTCAGGAATTAGCAGTGAAGCTGGCTGAACCACTGGTATGTCTGTTCAACAGCTCATTTAGGTCTGGGAAGTTCTAAGTGATTGGAAGGTGGCAGATGTTGTACCACTTCATAAAAGGGGGGATAAGGAGCAACCAGGGAACTACAGGCCGGTCAGCCTAAACTCTATAGTAGGGAAGCTGATGGAGTCACTAATCTAAGAGATTGTCATAGACTACCTGGAGAGCAGCAGGCTCCAGGATAGTAAACAGCATGGTTTGTGGCAGGAAATCTTGTCAGGTCAACCTGATAGTTTTCTTTGACTAGGTGACAAAGGAATTAGACAAGGCCCACGCTTTGGATCTCCCTACTTGACTTCAGCAAGGCTTTTGACTCAGTACCTCACAAACGATCACTCACGAATATGGAAGACCTGGGTGCAGCTAAACCAGTTGTGAAATGGGTGGGTAACTGGCTCGAGGGGAGGCAGCAGAAGGTGGTGGTCGATAGGGTTAAAATCAGAGGAGATGGAGGTTATGCAGGGATCCATAGGGATTGGTCCAGAGTCCAGTCCTCTTCAACATGTTCATTAGTGACACTGGAGAAGGAATCCAGGGCAGGTTGTCTCTCTTTACAGATGACACAAAACTATGTGGGAGGGTGGATACTGATGAAGGAATAAGGAAATGCAGAGAGACCTACAAAAGCTAGACAGGTGGTTAAAGGTCTGGCAGTTAAAATTCAATGCTAGAAAGTGAAAGGTAATGCATCTAGGGTAAAATAACCCCAAGACAGAGTACTGGATGGGAAGAGAGACTCAGCACTACAGCCGAGGCAGGATCTGGGAATTATCATCATTAGCAACTCATTTAAGCAATCAAGTCAGTGCAACAAGGCCTATAGCAAGGCTAACAGGATGCTGGGATGTATCGGGAGGGTACTGACAGCAGAAGAAAGGAGGTAATACTTCCCCTCTACAGATCCCTGATGAGGCCTCACCTAGAGTACTGCACCTAGTTCTGGAGTCCCCACCTCAGAAAGGATAAGGATAGGTTGGAGACAGTGCAGCGCAGAGTAACAAAAATGATTCAGGGCCAGCAGGGCTGATCCTATGAGGAGCGCCTCAAGGCACTAAATATGTACTGATTGGAAACCAGAAGGGAGAGGGGAGATACGATAGAGACCTTCAAGTTCCTTAAAGAAATTAACAAAATGAACTGTGGGAACTATTTAGCCTGAATACCAATTCACGGTCACGTGGACACGAATGGAAATTAACAAGAGGTAGGTTCAGGAGAGATGTGAGAGTACTACTTTACAGAAAGGGTGGTGGAACCTTGGAACAATCTGTCAGTTGAAGTGGTGGGTGAGAAAAGGTCAGGAGATTCAAGCAGGGCTGGGACATAGTGAAGGAAATAGTAGTTACCAGGGCAAAAGGCCCAAGGAGGAGACTAGAGACAGGACGGGAGGGTTAGTACCCTGGAGGAACAGGGATTATAGGGAACTTGGGCAGACTTTTCTGCCATCATTGTCTATGTTTCTACATGTTTCTAAAGGTAACAGTTCTGTGACATGGGCACAATGGTAACAGTTCTCAAGTCTTTCAGATGAGACGTTAAACCGAGGTCCCATCTGCCTGGATTGGTGGTAGTTCAGGTGGATGTTAAAGATCCCATGGCACTTATCGAAAAGAGTAGGCGAATTTTTTATTGAAACAAATGATAATACAAAATGGTATTGCATAATACAACTCATAAGGAAAATCAACAAAAACTGAAAAAAAGTAGTGCATCATACAATCACCCCGAGCATAACCAAAAAAAACTCTCCCCACCAAAAGAGTAGGGGAATTATGTATGGAGAAGAACAAAAGCAAAACATTGTAATACAGTATTACAGTAGACAAAGGAAAACAAAACGAGAAAGCAATAAAAGCATATAAAGGTTATACAGAAAACCAAAAAGTAAAAAAAAAACACAAAAGAAAAATGGAACCCACCCCCAGAAAAACAAACCCACCCAAAACAAAAAAACAAAACAATCAAGCATCAAAAATCCAGTCACAGGAAGCCCAATAAGAGTGAAAGTTGGTCTGAGGCAAAGAAACCAATTCCCAGTTATAATAACAACGAAATCAGAAAGTATCTGATTGAAAATTGTATTCCAGTATACCTTTTTTGTTGTAAAAGCTGAGCACATCTAGCCTGCCATAAAAATATTTACAAAGGGCAAACATAAGTCAAAGAGTACTGTGATGATATTTGGAGCCAGCACTAGGAAACTGGCCAAACACCAACATATCACAGGAAACATAAGAAATGCATTTTTCCTTCCACTTATGGAGCCATAAAGTCCAAAAGTCCCTACTAAAAGGACACTCAATAAAGAAATGCTGCAGGGACTCCAAAACATTCGGACAAGTGTCCTGAAAACACAGTCTGTCCTATGATGGTGGTTACCCCAGACACCCAATTTTCCATGACAAGACAACCAGGTCACATCCCATAATTTTGGGGGAAGCCGAGGATCAACAAGTTGGTGAAAAATCAAAGAAACATCCAGTTCCATGCCAGCGGAGTCCAAAATACAAGGGAGAGCAGAAAAATGAGCCTGAATAAAAGAGACCCGTGATAACTGTTTGTCTTATCATAAGGAGAATGGACCGATGGGTCAAGTTCCACTGTTTCAACTTAAAAAGCGTTGAAAACAGAAAACAGGAATACCAGAAGACCGAAAAGTCCTCGGGATTGCCAAGGAGAACCACAACATAAGTCCCATAGGGAGAAACCAAGTACATACATAGAAACATAGAAACACAGAATTTGACGGCAGATAAGGACCACTTAGCCCACCTAGTCTGCCCATTTCCTACCTAACAGATAAGCTGCAGATCCTAACTAACCAACAGCTTACTTCCTCCTACCCCCACTAGGACTGCCTTATGTCTGTCCCATGCATTCTTGAATTCCCCCACTGTTCTTGACTCCACGACCTCCTCAGGGAGGCTGTTCCATGCATCCACAACCCTCTCTGTGAAAAAATACTTCCTCACATTACCTCTGAGCCGTCCCCCTCTATCTTCAAATTGTGCCCCCTTATTCTTGCACATCTCTTTTTCTGAAAGATGCTACCCTCTTGGACTTTGTTGATTCCCTTGAGGTACTTGAAAGTTTCTATCACGTCCCCTCTCTCCCTCCTTTCCTCAAGGGTATACATATTAAGCTCCTTTAGTCTTTCTTCATATGTCTTCTGGTGCAGACCCTGCACCATTTTGGTTGCCCTCCTCTGGACAGCCTCCACTCTGTCTGTGTCTTTGCGGAGATGGGGTCTCCAGAACTGCACACGGTACTCCAGATGGGGTCTCACCAACTGCCTGTACAGAGGGATAAGAACTTCCTGTTTTCTACTATTGATGCCTCTCCCTATGCATCCCAGTATCCCCCAGCCTCCCTTACTGCCTTCTCACATTGCTTGCCCACCTTTAGGTCATCGGATAGAATTACCCCCAGGACCCTTTCCATTTTTACTGTTGTCAGTATCTCAACCCCCATTGTGTACTCTTGCCCTGGGTTTTTGTTTCCCAGATGCATTACCTTGCACTTCTTTGCACTGAATCTGAGCTGCCATACATTGACCAACAGAAACCCAATGGGAGAAAGGGGGAGTCTCAAAAAGGAAAATAAATTTAAAAACAAGCAATAAAAAAACTACAGGATTAAGCATCCGCACCCCACCCATACAAAAATCCTGATACAAAAAAACCCTCTTAATGGGGGTTCAACCGAGAACCCCAAAAGCCTTGGAAAAAAAAGATTATAACTTTGTACTTCCAAAGAAAGAGGTAAAGGAAAAACTGTGGCAACATGCAAAAATATAGGCAGCACTAAAGTCTTCAAAAGCAAAACACGTCTACGTTTAGCAATAGTCTTACCTTTCCAGGAAGAAATCAAAGCAAGGCCTTTATCAAGAGCCAAATTCCAATTATAAGTGGAGTAATCAGAATTACCAAAAAATAAGCCCAGAATCTTCAATGGGCCATGTGTAACAGGAATCTGGGCCACAAAAGCAGAGGGGGGAAACAGAATCAGGGATAAACCTTGCCACACTTTTATGAAGACTCAATTTGTATCCCGAAAAGGTCTCAAAGTCAAAAAAAAAAAAAGTCAACAAACCCAACTGTATCCAAAAGGGGTGTAGTGCAAATACATAAATCATCCGCATAAGCATAAACACTAGGGGCATACTGACCACCAGGGAGCAACAATCTGGGGATAGCATGACTAGAAGCAAGCCGTCTCAAAAAGGGGTCAATCTGAAAAACATATAAAGGGGGCAGCCCTGAAGCACACCCTCTTATGCAAAACTCCATGCCATGTTCTTGTATAACTGTTACCTTCTCTGTTTCTTCCGTCCTCCACGTGATGAGGTACCTTTGTAAATGTGCCCTTGGCTCCAAGGTTGTTAAATCAATACTTCAAATAAATAAATAAAAAATAAATAACTGCATCCTATGGTTTGTTACTGACTACACTCCCACAGAGTTGCTGTTTTTCTGGGTGCTGTTTGTGTGTAACCTTACCCCTTGACTTAGATGTGGAACCTTTGTAAAAGATCACCTGCGCTCAGAGCTATTTTCCCAAAAGAATAAAATAAAACAAAATAAAAAATAAACATCTGTCAGGGTGTACCTGGCTACAGTACTGGAGTATCAAGCTAAGGCAGAATGCCTGACAATTGCTCTGATTGAATGATCAGTTATTTTATTTTTATAAGGGACTTGACTATGTCCTCCATTTGTGAACCTCCTTGGTGTAGGACCTGATCTGGCCCTTGCCAAGCTCATAGAGAAAGTCTTAGAGCCAACAGTTTTTAATGTTCGAATTTGGCAGTTTTCTGTGTTTAGATTTATATGTTTTGTGGTAGGGATTTGGCTGCTTATATTTACATGTTTTAGATGTTGAGATTTGGGTGGCTTAAGATGTTTGCATTTGGGTGTTTTGGAACATTTCACTTTGCACGTCTTAAAACATTTGGATTTGGATGTCTCTGAATGTTGACATTTGGATCAGTTCAGTCACCTGCAAAGGTTAGCCAAGTAGTTAGCAGGGTTTTGAATTTAACTGGGGATGCATTATCTATTAGGCTATCAGGCCATATGTTCCAGCTATGTGGTACTGTACTTTTTGTCTTTTACTTCCCAACAATATTCCCATGTTAGGGTGCCAAAAAGGTTGTGAGGTCTGGGAGGTTTCCTCTCTGTGTTTGCTTTTGCAGCTGGAGCTGAGGGGCAGGTCTGACCCTCACTGAAGAATCTGAATGCTTGGAGCAGCAGGAAGGCAGCATCAATGCCCCTCCCCCCATGTCAGGTTTATGTTGGACAGCATGAAAGACCCTCTTACACCACAGGGAAATTAACTTTAAAAATATTTAGATGCAATTGACATATAATTCAGGTATTTCCTGGATTTCCCTTCCCCTTAGTCTTTAAAGGAGAACTGTGCTGAATGTATAAGTCATTTTCCCCAATAGAAGCTGTTTTTTCAAATATTGATTCCGGTTCTGGTATTGCTCTAGCTGTCCAGGCTTTTTAGTTATCCTTGTGGTTGTTTCTACATAGAGACATAGAAGCATAGACTTTGACAGCAGATAAGGACCACTTGGCCCACCCAGTCTGCCCATTTCCCTACCTATTGGATAAGCTGCAAATCCTAGTTAACCAACAGCTTACTTCCTCCTACCCACTCAAGAATTGCTGTATGTCTGTCCCATGCATTCTTGAATCCCTCCACTGTTTTTGACCCCACAGCCTCCTCAGAAAAGCCATTCCATGCAACCACTACCCTCTCTGTGAAAAAATACTTCCTTACATTGCCCCTGAGCCATCCCCCCTCTATCTTCAAATTGTGCCCCCTTGTTCTTGCACATCTCTTTTTCTGAAAGATGCTACCCTCTTGGACTTTATTGATTTCCTTGAAGTACTTAAATGTTTCTATCATGTCCCCCCTCTCCCTCCTTTCCTCAAGGGTATACATATTAAGCTCTTTTAGTCTCTCTTTGTATGGCTTCTGGTGCAAACCCTGCACCATTTTAGTTGCCCTCCTCCTGACAGCCTCCATCCTGTCTATGCCCTTGCGGAGACGGGGTCTCCAGAACTGCACATAGTATTCCAGATGGGGTCTCACCAACTGTCTGTTCAGAGGGATAACAACTTCCTGTTTTCTACTGGTGATGCCTCTTCCTATGCATCCCAGTATCCCAACAGCCCTCCTTACTGCCTTTTCACATTGCTTGCCCACCTTTAAGTCATCTGATATGATTACCCCCCCCAGGTCCCTTTTCATTTTTGTTGTTGTTAGTACCTCCCCCAACATTGTGTACTCTTACCCTGGGTTTTTGTTTCCCAGGTGCGTTACTTTGCATTGAATCTAAGTGGCCATACTTTTGACCATTCCTCCAACCTTGCCAAATCCCTTCTCATCCTTGCTATCCCTCCCTTGTGTATCAACCCTGTTGCAGATCTTTGTGTAGCCTGCAAAGAGGCATACTTTCCCTTCCAATCCCTCTGCAATGTCACCGATAAAGACATTAAAGAGGACGGTCCCAGTACTAAACCCTCAGGTACTCCGCTAGTAACCCACCTTTCTTGGGAGTGGACTCCATTTACTATTACCCTCTCTGTCTTGTTGCCCAGCCAAAGTTTTACCCAGGCTACAACCCTGGGACCCACTCCAAGGCTGGCTAACTGATTTCTATGCTGCTGATAAGAACCATTTTAGAACTGTATGATGTAGTTTATGTCCCTGTTCTACTCTTCTGTTGTTGGCACAATGCATCCATGTATAGAGCTCGATGACTAAGAGGGACATAAACTACATCATACCACTTTAACCCTGGTGCCGAGCTGTAAGCCTGGAAACCCTGCTTTAAAGAGCTACTGACGCCTCAAAGAAAACTTTGAAAAACAATAATTAGACACAATTCAGCTTGCATTCCATGTATATGCTATATATTTCTCTTCCCCAATATTTATTACTGAGAAAATCTGCATGGATACGCAGTCTTTATCCTTTGAGTTTCCTTACAGTTCATCTGCCTCACAGCTACTCCCTACTTCAAGTCATAATCCTCTGTTGTGACATCGCAATCTGTTGGCATGAGAGTAACTGTGATGTCACAAGTAGTGCTCTATGACTTCAGGTAGGGACAAAGCAACAGAAAGAGGTGAACTCTTCAGGAACAAAGATTTTGGTTCAATGCAAATGACCTCCGTAGTAAATAATATGAAGGAAGAATATAGAGCTAACATCACATACAAGCTGAACTGTGACTAGATGTTATGTTTTGTTAAAGTTGCCCTGAAGATGTCAGCTGGTCTTTAAGCAGACACACTCACTGAGATTACTAAAAGGCCTGTATAGGTGGAGCAATAACAGAATTTTAACCAGTACTCAAAAAACGCCTTCTATTGCAACAAGTATTTGTCAGTGCTGAATGTTGCTTGCTTCTATGTGCTGTTTAGGTATTTGGAAGTCATTGGAGTGCAAATATTGAAAATTTGTGAACTCACGGCGCATGCAGGAACTGCACACCTACGCTGTGAAAACAGTAATTGTTAGAACTTTTTCACGTAAATTTTCAACATAGCCATTTTAAGACCTCTGCTCATGAACAGTGTCACTGTGATTTTGTTAATGTGTCCCATACATTGAGTTTGCACACCGACTGCGCCATTGTGCGCTACATGGGCGGAAACACGCTTTTGGGCAGGATGTGAAAATGACAGCTGTACTGCTCATAAGGAGGTGTGGTAAAATGGCAATGTTGAAAATCTGGAGTGGAAATATTGAAAATTCGCAAACCTACGAGCCTGTGTAGGAACTGCGCAACGCACGCTCGTAAAACAGTCATTTTTAGGAATTTTTTCACCAAATTTTCAACATAGCCATTTTAAGACCTCTGCACATGAACAGTGTCACTGTGATTTTCTTAATTTGTCCCGTACATTGATTTCACACACTGACTGTGCCATTCTGCGCTACAAGGGTGGAAACACATTTTGGGTGAGATGTGAAAAATGACAGCTATACTGCTCATAAGAAGGTGTGATAAGATGGCAATGTTGAAAATCTGGAGTGAAAATATTGAAATTTCGCGAACTTACGAGCCTGCGTAGGAACTGCTCAACTCGTACGAAACAGTCATTTTGGAATTTTGGACCAAATTTTCAACATGGGGTTTTTGGGACCCCTTCTCATGAATGATGTCACTGTCATGGTGGTATTCAGGCCCAAAGGGTGATTTCGCAGTAACTGCGCAGTCACTGCGCGAAATCACCCTCTGGGCCCGAATAACGCCATGACAGTGACATCATTCATGAGAAAGGGTCCTAAAAACTCCATGTTGAAAATTTGGTGCCAAAATTCCCAAAAATGCCTGAGATATGCAATAAAGTTGACCCCCATCTAGCCCATTATACAGCTTACCGGCATTTCCTCAGTTCGCGGTCGGCTTTGAAGAGTGCAGACGTGTTCCCGGTCCACCGAAGATCATCGCGCCGGAGTCCGGAGGTAAGTATGGGGTGAGGGGGTGGGGAGGCTGGGAGGCAGTGGGTGGTGCGGGTTGTGGGAGGGGGGGCCTGGAGACTCACTGGAACCGTTTTTGTTTTATAGGCTTAAAAAAAAGCGTTGTGGGGCGTTTGCCATGCTGGGTGGGCTCCCAGTGTGGCACAAGGATGGGGGGGCCGTTCAGCGGCGGGATTGGGCACCCCCGTCGGCCAAGGACTGATTGCCGCGTAGGGTGGGCTCCCAGCGTGGCTGCTACTGGGGGATGGCGCGCTCAGCCCGTGGGGATTAGGCACCCGTCAGCTATACAGTGCGTCGTTGGGGGCACCGCATGCCTCGCGTGTGGGGGAGCTATGCTTTTATTGCTGCTCACTGAAGCGTAGCTCTTTTCAATCAGAGTGCCACTGCATTTTGAGCGTGTCATAGACAGCTCCAAAATGCATTGGCTTACAGGCCGCGCCTTCCAGCTCACTGACTGAATTGGAGGAGGAGGTGACACACCTCCGAAATCTCTGATGATGGCACTATGTTTCTTGCACATGCGTGCAAGCAACATAAAAATGACTTACAGGTTCAGCACAGTTCTCCTTTAAAGAGAGAGAAACAGTGTGGTCTAATGGCTAGAGTGCTGAGCTGTGGTAAAATTGGAGACGTTTAGTTAGGGGAACACACATCTAGATTTCTAGGAGGGGGAGCTGCCACTTCTAGGTAATAGAACTCTCCTGTAGTAGTCAGTGGAGAAAGATGACAGGAGTGGTGGAACTGCCATACAATTTTTAAGAGATGGTGGAACTGAGTTTCTGTGAGCTCCTGCCCACTTTAACCCTGGTGCCGAGCCATAGGAAACCCTGCTTTAAATGTCACTGCTGCCATATTCCCTGTGTGAATCTGAGCATGTACCAACCTCTGGATAAGCTAATCTCACTCTTATCTGTCTCTGTGCTGTTTGTATCATTCTGTGCGTCAAAACAGCAGCAACATTCTCTGCCCCTCCCTCCCCTTTGATTGTAAAGGACTTTGAGATACAGTTTGTGTGAAAGGCACGCTTCAAAACCAAATCTCATTTCTTTTCCTTCCTCTATTATCATATCATCAGTGTCAGTTGCTCAGCAGGTTGCACACCCACCTCTGAGTCAGGAAGATCAGAAGGTTGTGGGTTCTAACCCCACACCAGGAACCTGAGGTAAATCCCAGTACTGACACTATAGTGCAGTATATGGGGGATGCTGCACTCCTGATTCCAACTTTTGGATGAGATGTGAAACTAAGGTCCCATGTCCTAATTCTGGTGGTTGTTCAGGTGGATGCTGAAGACCCTATGGCACTTCTCAAGAAGAGTAGGGGAATTTATCCAGTATCTTCACCAGTTTCCCCCATTTACTAAAATATCATCAATAGCTTCATATGGTTTAACATTTCAGTTTGCATCTGTATCCCCACTCCTGGGGATGAGAATGAAAATAGGCAGACTTGCCTAGTCCTCTTTTTTCTGGTCAATAAAAACTAAAATAAATAAAAAAAAACTATTACTAAGGACACTTGCGATAGTATATCTGTCACTTTGTTTTCATCTGCCCCTACTGCTCATCTATGGGCATCATAATCCACTGCTTGTGACATTTGTGATGCCATCTGGGAAGATTATTACATCACTTGTACACAAGGCTAGAACAGATGAAGACCAAGTGACAGAAAACCTGTTTTGTGACCCTTCATATTGTAATAGATAAAGCATGAGAGGAAGGTAATAATACAAATTTTAATCTAAATTGTGGGTACTTATTACACTTTTTCAAAATTGTCCCTGTGGCCGCCCTGATGATCCAGCAGCAGTGGCTTGCCCTGCCGTCCAGGTGACTCAAGTTTGCGAGTGAGCTGGGGATGCTGTGTCGGGAGGCAGGTCAGACTATAGTAACTGCCTTTTGGCAGTGCACTGCAGTTGGGGAGTGCTGGCCTCGGGCTCCAGTGCTGCAGTGCCCCTTCAGTGGGCTAAGGGATCCTACTGCCTCTGAAGGACATCACTGCATGCAACTGAGACCACCAGGAAGGCTCTGCCCAATGCCAGGGTGGTGGGAGGGCCAGGAGAAAACTGAAGCCACCAGTCAATCCTAGTCCTACAAATAGGGCTGGAGCCCCTGCCATGCAGGCAGAGCTGTGTAGGTTTCCAGTCTCGGTTGGGACCCAGGAAGAACTGTAGAGACCAGTGTGAGCAGGGTATATCCCCCTCTCCTGTACTGGTTTCTCAGTCCTGCATAGTTCTAACTGCACTTATACCACTAGCAGCTCCTCCTTGGCTCAAGGATCCCCTTTCTGACCCTCACTACATTTCCTCCCCTTCACTTAGTATCCTGACCTCCAACATTTCATCTTTCCTGCTCTCCCTCAGGCCCCTCCTTTGCCTTAGTTTGATTGCCTAGACACCTTGCTCTGATTCTTACACTTTCTGGGCCTTCTATCGTCTATACCCCCACACTTACTACTCCTTGACAAAGTCTGTTCTCCTGGCTGCTTATCATGGTTATTGTATGGACTCTGTAATCTCTTAGTGCATACATTGTGCTCATTACTTTATCTTGGTGTTCCTTTGTAAATGTGTATCTACAATTGCAATCTTATAGTATAATATGTTGTGCGCATTACTATACCTTTATTGTGCGTTTGTATTTGTGAACCCACACTTTGTAATTACTTATCTATGTACTGTCTAGCTTTCTGTTGACGTGGAACCTTTGAAAAAGAGCACTTTGCTCAAAGGTTATTTCTGAATCATGAAATAAATACAAAAATAAAATATCCCTGCCAAAATGGTGGCTGGGGGCATCAAAAAGCTCTATGGCAAAAGAGCTGGGGTCTGCAGCTCTTGAACAGAAATTAGAACTACCGGCAAGATCAGGTGTCATTTTTTAGCATTTAGGGAGCTGTGTTTTTTAGAGAGAGTTTCTACTGCTCAATAAATTTACAGTCTAATGGGTTATTTCCAAGACATGATGGATTTCAAAATGCAGTAGCCAAAATTCCCGCTTGCCATTCCTGATGTACAGAATTCCTGATAGTCTAGGACCTGCAAGCCACTGATGCAATAAATGTCAATGCCAGCTGAAAGGAACACCAAGGGCAGGACTTTCAAAAGTAGTGACACAAGGACCTTTTACATGCAGCCTCCGTGGGAACATTGCAGTTTCAATCCGCTCTCTCTCTCTGCTCATTCTGCGCCCCTTACCTTTGTGTTTACATGCAGCAATTCTACATCAATCTCAGGGCTCTTCCAGCATTTTTACTGGTTTTCCAGCCAGTGGAGAGCCCAAGCCTTGGAGCTGGGTGTGTGTATCGTTATTCAGGCAGCACTAGAAGGCATAGGATGCCTTCATAAATCCGAGGGGTTAATGAGCACACATACAGTCATTATCAAAAGACAAGTTGGCCAGTAGCATATTGAAAAGGGTAGAACATATCAAAATTACATCTGAAAGCTGAGCCATATTACATGTGCCTATACACAGCATAACTTTGGGGTATGCATATGTATAGGCACATGCCTGGTATCATGGCTCGTTTTTGGATGTAATTTTGATATGTTCTAGCCCTTGTTTTCAGTATGGTACACTTTTAACAAGTTCAGCACTCTTGACAATAACTGTAAGTGTATACCTTAACTTCACTTTTGCGAGGTGTGCACGAGCCTGGTACTTGAGTGCCATTTTCTTACGTGACTGAGCTGTTACGATCACACGGGATGCTGGATGGTCTTCCAGGACTCTCTCTCCTGGAGTGCAGTGAGCACTCCTGTGTGATTACTTGGCCACCCAAACCATTCCACAATGATGCGCAGAAACGGCAAACCCAGGAAAACGGGGAATGTCAGATCAGAGAGTGCTCATTTTGGATATGGTGTGGGTTGCCTGTACACACAAAAAAGGGAACATTGCAGTTGCTCTGCACCAATGACAATGGTGCAGAGCATGTCGGGTAAAAGGCCTTGCAGACACGCATACATATTCCACCTGAATTGACAGCTGCAGACACACAAGCATGTTTCACTTACGTCAGCAGATACAAACACACATGCATGTTTCGCCAACATCAGCAGATGTGGAAACACATGGATGTTCCTCTTGCATATGCAGATGAGACAGATGCATGTTTCACCTATATCAGCAGAAGCAGAGACACATGCGTATCACTTACAACAGCAGATGCAGGCACACATCCATGTTCTGCTTGCATTCGCAGGTGCAGACACACATGCATGTTTCACCTACATCAACAGAAGCAGACACACATGCATGTTTCCCCACATCAGCAGATGCAGACACGTGCATGCTTTACCTACATCAGCAGATACAGACACACATCCATGTTCTGCTTGCATTGGCAGATGCAGACACACATGCATGTTTCACCTACATCAGCAGATGTAGACACATATGCATGTTTCACCGTCATTAGCAGATGTAGACACACATGCATGTTCCAACTCTGTCAGCATATACAGACACACATGCATGTTCCACATACACTCACCTGATTGCAACAAAACTCGACAGCCCTATTTTTGAAGGGTCCTGTGTTTTTGCAACAGTTTCTGTGATTTGCAGCAGTTTGGGCCCAAAGTTCTGATGCTGCTTTATTACTCTATTATAGTCACATCCAAAACAGGGCACAGGGCTCTGAAAATCCAGCCTAGGGTGCTTCTTGGTTCTTTTCAGATGGCAACAAACATGGAAAACAACTTACTGTGCTTTTGAATCACAATTGATATATTACAGTACTGACTGGCCTAATTTATTGAAACAAAATACCACCCCTGTAGGTTTTTACGGCGAGGAACCCTTGAGGAGGGTTCCCCTCCTTAGGTGCTGCCGGAATGATTCCGTTGGCTAAAGGTAGCTTAGAAGGAAGCCCACAGGTAAGAGAGATGAGCCACTGGAGGAGGAGGGGTGGATGGTGGGGCAAAGAGAAACCAATCCTGGAAAGGCCCAAGGTGAGTGACTTTATATAGCCTGATGGGGGAGTGATGTAGTTGCTTCACCCACTGAACCTCAGGCTTATAACTTCCCATTCGATTGTGCTTATGCAGCTGGATGAGATGATTCTTGTGTGACTTGATTATGTTTGTGGCTATCTGCCCTCTATCCGTGGGATATACCATCCTGCAGAGGTATGACACAAGGAACCCTTGAGGAGGATTCCCCATAGGTGCCATGGGAATGATTCCATTGGCTAAAGATAGCTTAGGAAGAAGCCCAAAAAGAATAGCCAGTTGGTATCGAGCATGGAATAAGAGAGAGAGTAGAACATATCAAGACTGGAATGAATGTGAGAGGATATAGGCTGGTATAATGGGAGAAGATGAGAAAAGGCGAATGAGGAATGAAAGGAGATCTGAGAAGATGATTAAGGTGGACTTCCTAAGGAGAGAGGGGACAGAAGGGGCCATCATCCGACTCCATCACATGTAAACCTAACTAAATAACCTAATAGAGCACTAACCTTAACTAATATAGTGACCATTGGCATGGAGGAGAGGAAACCCCTCTTTTCTTTAAGGAGGACACCTTTGGGGATCCAAGGTCTAGGTCACCTTCCTCCAGGCTGATGACATTTGATTTGAGGACGATGTCGCTAAAGAGAAGAATATGCATAGGAAAGATGATGACAGGATATGAAAAAAACCCAAAAGAAAGCATGGACAATGATGGAGAGAAGCTATGAAGGCTTGAAAGAGTGAAGAGGAGATGAGAAATTAACCTGAATGATGGTGGAGAGCAGCTAGTTAGCTCTTAGCAAAAGGCAATGAACAGGAAGGCATGTCCTAGAGTGAAGATGAGTCAGTTTGAGGCAGCAGGGACCTGAGAAGGCATGCTCAGTAGTTGATGTGATGCAACAGACCTACATGAGGGTTGGAGGAGCAGGGCGTTAGACGAGTGAGGGATACCCGGAGGCAGGCATGAGAAGTTTGAGAGAGTAGGTTGAATCGAGGTAGCATGGAGTATTCAATGTGAAGAAGTAGATCCATGGAGAGGTCAGATGGGCGAGGATTATCCAGATGCGCCCATGAGAAGACTGAGGATGATGAAGACTGATGATGATGATCGCTGCAGGAGCGCAGCAGGTTGATGAGGCAGCATAAGACCCAATGAGAGGTATGCCCACTCGATCGATGTGAGGAAGTAGACTCCAAGGCCAATAAGGCATGCTTGGAGCCAGATAGTATGAACCCAGATGGCCATGAGAAAACAGATGGAGAAAATAACTGCAGGTGAATGGCGATTCAATGAGGTCGCAGCAGTTCGAGGAGGTAGCATAGGATTCAAGGACAGAAATGCGTGAGTAAGTGATATAAATAGATGAACCACGAGGTAAAGATGAGGGAATGATGACCGGAGTCATGAACCTAAATACATGCGGCAGAAGGGCTGTGGTTTGATGAGGTGGCATATGATTCATGATAGGTATGCCCCAAAGAAATATTGATTGTAGGCCTAGATTGGAGTGAATCCTGATGGTCAGTATGGGAGGAAACTGCAGGACAGCAGCCGTGAGGACGAGTGGGAATCAATGGAAAATTACGATTCCAGGGCTGTAAGAGGCTAGAGATGTCGGTGGGAGCCCAGGAGTAGCAGACATAGAATGGCAAACTGAGAAAGCGCTATGGTCATGCCCTGAGCAATGTTATGGGAGGTGAGACTGGAACTTGGATGAGGTATGGTGATGGAGTGAAGTGGATCCTTGATGGATGGTATGAGGAAGATAAAATAGGAAATGTATGAGGTACAATGATGGGTTGAAGCCTTGGAGGCTGGCGGATGATGGGCAACAATGGAAAGAGGCCATGAAGGCCTGAACGGTATAAGGTGAGGAAGGAATTGGATGATGTATGAGCATGAATGAAGCCTAGAAGGCCGGAGTGGGTAAGATAAAATAGGAATGGACGATATATGAAGATGGAGAGAAGCCTTGAAGGCATGGATAATTGAAGGTGAGACATGGATTAAACCCTGGAAATGTTGAAGATGAGACATGACATAAACTTTGAATGATGATGGAACCCTGAATGAGTAAGCTTGAAGAAATAATGTAAAGGAATAGACCCTGAGGTCAGACTGAGAACCTGGGGCAGACTGAGTGAATGGGCAACATGCAGGAGGGAGAATCCATGTGAATAGCTGACAAAACAGCAGGAAGAACTGGAAGCGAGTCAGCAGCCAAAGCTGTTTTTTTTTTTTTTTTTTAACTGAGAAGTGCAAGAAAATAGTCGAGATCTGCAGCCATACAGAGCAGAGGGACAGCTGATCCAGGGAGATACAGAAAATGGCAACTGAGGCTAAAGCGGTGGGGGCAGCCAGGTTATGTCCCATGATCACATTAAACAACAATAGCCCAATTCCAGAAGCCCAGCGTCAGATATCCCATATCCAACAGAAAAGTGTCAGATTCTGAACCGAGTTGCTTGAAAGGGAAGCAGCACATGTAGCATATAGCTAGCACTAGCTAACTATGGAGGACTGACAAATCATCATGAAGAAATTGAAGCAGCATTGAGAAACCACTTGCTGCAAAAAGGCTGTTCAATAGCCCTGTGAGGGATTTGGCTAACACTGAAGTTCCATTATCACTCCTGAATTTTTATTACAGCAGAGCACTGTGCTCTAGGAGTCTCACCTAACTGTTAAATCTCTGGGCAAACAGCTGTCAGTGGCTGAAAGAACACACCTAGAAGTGCCTGTATAGGAGGATGAAGCAGCTCCTTCTGAAAACTTTCCAAACCGTGCTACCGCTATGAATGGCTGCCCACTCAGCCCATGTGCAAAGGCGTCACAAAATCATGTGTGATGTTGATACATGAGCACGCACTCAGTACACCTGTGCGTTGCCCTCGCATAGACTGCAAAATACTGTGCGTTATGCATTATTGATGGAAGTGCAATGGATGCTAGTGGAAAGCTAGGACAATGTATGTTAATCTTTTGTTAATTCCTCTGTATGGTTCAGAGGATATGAAATAAATCAAGCAGTGTACACTCGTATCCTACCACATCTCTCATGGCAGTGAAAGAAATACACTTAGCAGAAGATAATTGAGATGTGTTGGAAAATGACATCGAGAACTGTTTAGCAGTGGGTTGTACTCATCATACTTAAGAAAGCAATCCATTCATGACACTGTGGCTCAGTTGGCCTGAAGATCTTGGGTTCAAACCCAGCAGTGCCGCTTCATTCCTTCACACATAAAAGCATTTCTAACATTCACTTTCAGACATAACAGAAAATATGGAACTGCATGAAGATAATTACTTTTTCTGGATTTTCTGGGTATTTTTTGGTGGAGGAGCAGGCACCCAAAGAATCTGAGAGTGAAAAGTGGGCCAAATTAACCCGCACTGGAAGGAACAGGCACCTGTGATGCATTAGAGTGGTAGTTGGTAGAACCGAGCAGCATACAAACAGACCAGAGAGAGCAGTAGCCGTTATTGAGAGCAGCTGCACCATAGGTAAATGTGAGCAGGTGCAGATTGCTTGTTGAAGATATGAACGGAGCAGCAGTTATGGAGAGCAAGGTATGGAGACAATGGCAGGGGTGGGTGGGAGAACAAGCCAGCAGCCAAGGCATGTTTCATGCGTCATTGAATTAAGGAGCAGCAAACAGCCACGAGCGGCGAAAAATGGAGAAGAGAAAATGGGAAGAGGCGGGGGAAGGGATGAAGCAGCTGAGCCACGGGAGAGAGAGAGAGAGGAGGACGGGAGCATGCAGTGAGTTTGGTTTGCCGGTAGAGATGTGGGAAATGGAGAGCAGAGGGGGCGAGTGAGATGTGCATATGACGGCCGAGGAACAGTGACAGAAAGGGGGCCCATGAGAAGCAAGAAATCGAGGGCAGACGAAACAAAAGAATGAGGGAGAAAAGGCAAACAGGCAGGAGACCAAGCTGGGGGCGACTGCAGAGAGAGGAGGAGATGGGCGGAGCTGGGGTGATGAAGAGCAGCGCCTGCACGCAAAGAGAAATGAATCCTGGAAAGGCCCAGGGTGAGTGACTTTACATAGCTTGATGGGGAGTGACGTAGTTGCTCCGACCGTCGAACCTCAGGCTTACAGCCTTCCCATTATACAAGTGTATTTCAAGCACACATCTATGTATTTCATCACCCAGATTCAAACCTCTAGCTCTAACACTCCTGCAACCATCCTGTGTCATAGACTGTATTAGAAATTCAGGTTCCTCATTGCAGTTCAGAGTGGAAAAGGGGTGAATTACAACACATTCCTTGCCAGTGTACCAGGGCCCCCTCCCACAATAAAATGGATGGAAGGTGCTCAGCTCCTGGAGGAGTACACAGATCCTCCTGTGTTCAATCGCCAACTACCGATCAACCAAAGAATGACATTGTCATTTTTTGAGAGACATTCCCCCTACTGCCAGGTGTGAGTAACTGTGGCCCCAGATGATTAGGAAGATAAAAACAGCCATCACATGAGTACGTATGACAGGAGAATTGCAGATAAATTGCTTGTTAAAAAAATTTGCAGTTTGGGGTTAACACCAATTCCAGTGTAGATAATGGTTTTCTAGTCCTTGAAGCACCTTAGGATATTCTTTTCTACTTTACTACCTATGTAAAGAATGCTGTACTTACATTTTAAATGTAGTCTATAATTGTAATAAGTTTTATCTTTGTGACTGTAAAATTTAGAATAATGTATGGGGGGGGGGCATGTTTAACTAGGTATTTTAACACAGATTTCAGCCTGAAAAAAAGTGACTGAGATTTTTTTGAAACTTTTTATTTATACATTAAATCTGTCAATATGTTACATTGAAAAGTAAGACACAGTAGTTTTCTTTTGAAGCTCAACTACCCTATCAACAAGCTAGGTAGTAAATTGCTTTCTAGGGGCATGGATAGGTTGTTCAATCCACACTTCTCGGTGTGATGTAGACAGCCAGTTCTGAGTGCTGTATCATTTTGTTTTTAATATAAAATGTATTACTGAATGCCTCTGCTGAAAATCTGATGCTCTTAGAATGACCTCACTCATTAACCCCCCCCCGCCAGGTTTCAGTTGAAAGATGAAAGCCATGAGAAAATGCTGAAAACAGCATGTGAGTTCACACACACTCAGTTTTTAGAGACAATGTGTTACATGGAAGGCTTTAATCAAGGATCCTGTTTGTCTGAGTTTATTACAGCTGTAGTTGCTATATCATAATCCATTTTATCATGTTGGAGGAAAACCCAGCTTATTACATAGAAGTGCGAAATCATAAAGATGCTTTCATGTCCTGAAAGGAGGAAGCTTATTATGAGATCAAAAGAAGTGTAATTTGAAGGACATGAATTATGCTGAAGTTGCAGAATGTAATACTTTTGCATAAGATATATATTTTTTATACATAATCTGACAGAGGAGGAGCTAGCTGACCTCACACAAAAGGGTTGGCCAATACAGTTGTTAAGGAATACTCTGTTTTACTTAGACCACATTTTGATCTAGACTCTGACAAGGAAAGATCTTTGGAGCACTTGAAGCAGATATTAGAAAGAGTCAAATCTACAGTAAGTACTGTAAGTAGGAATTTGCACTGTTTAAACCTGTTTTATTTAAGTGATTGTATGTCTTGGGATATAATAGTTCTGTATTTTGTGTTTTACATATTTTTAACTATTTTAGTAAAATTCTTTTCAGAACTTACTTGGTCTGTCTTTGACTTCTTTTTAGATGTAAGAAAATTACATATAGTTATAGCAGACAATAGACATAAGCTTGAATGGTGATACCAAACTGGAAAGAGAAGTGTTTTAAAATCTGAGGTCTTTATTAAAGTCTTTAAGGGTTCATCTCTGTATACCTGGTTAGGTGCCCATAGGCAAAGATATATGGCCCACCGAAGACAGATATGTCTGAGCCTGTGCATTGGGTATGCTAGCAAGAGGGTAACAGTTTGAATCCCTCCAGAACTTGAGACCAAAGGTTGATCCGAACTCACAAAACAGACAAGAGGGTTACCTTGTTCTGTTAAACTGTTCACAAGACTGCACTCAGAGATTGGCACTTTGGGAGTAGAGGGCCTGCCCTGCTGAGTGGGTTTGTGACACTGGCAGGTACTGTGCCCTTTAAGATGTGCCGGAAAGTCTTAAAGCTGGCTCATCCCACCCACCCGGGTGGTAAAACCCTCAGCTCCTTCCCATGATGCCAGATCTTCCTTACCACTTGAAAGCTGAGGTTCTCTCCTTAGTGCTTTTGTGTCATTAGGCCTGGATCCTAAACCTTTGGTTTTACTGAAAAGTGTTTTGAAGTTTACGCGACTTCAGTCTTCACCTTCCTTCGAGGCTGCGAAGGACTCTAAATCCACTCCCAGCTTCTGTCAGTGCCCTTGCAGGCAGAAGATGTCTCGAACCAACCCACACACCACGTGCGTCTACTGCCTTGGTCTTGGCCACGATCCGCTGACTTGCTATCTGTGCAAGTCCTTTTCATCATCGGTTCTGAAGACTGCGCTGCTCCACTCCATCTGGGGCACCCAGAAAAATGGTTTCCGCTGGTGAAGTTGAAGGAGGCCCATTGGGCGGTGTCTGTGGTGGTGGGCTCCACGGAGCAGCTGGATCAGTTAACGCCCTTGAGGAGGAGGCAGCCCAGGCCATGGCTTCATCATCCTTGGCATCAGCATTTATCCCGCCTCTCCTTGGCCTCCTCCACACTGCTTCCTTCGGAAGCTTTTGCCAGTCCCTCCATCAAGGGAGGGGCCTTTAGGGACTCACTTCTCTCAGTCAAAAAGAAGGACCCAAAGGTAAGTCCCACTGTTGATGTTCATGGGAGATCTCGCCCCGGACTGTCCTCTATTGACTTGGTCAAAGTTGCCACCCAGGCTGCTGGCTTCTCTGTGTCCCGCCAGGCCAGCCGACTGAGACACCCATTGATTCAGTCGAGATCTTCTCAACCCATTAGACGGGCTGTCAACTGGGAGGCCGACAACCCTCCTTCACTGGCTCCCGGTGCTACCGAGGGCTTGCCCCAGCCTCCTGAGCCGAAGTCCCGGTCAAGGACCCTGAACCGGAGGATGTCGGATCTCCCGCCTCTTCTTGACCCATCGTCAGTGACCCGACAGTCTCAGTCCTCTTCCGTGTTGGACAAGTCCCGCCAATGCCGGCGGTCTCGGTCCCGACATCACGGAAAGCAGTGTCGCCGCTCATCCTCATCATCCTCCTCAGAGGAGAGGCCCCTGCACAACTTGCTTCAGCGCTATGAGGATATGATGTGGCAGCAGCGCTTACTGACCATCAACAAGCCAACCCCATTGCCTTCCCCAGCAATAAGGCGGCTGTCACCCGAGTGGCTGAAGCAATCTCCTGCCCTCGGTTCCTTGGTCGAGGAGCTGACTCTGGTGCCAATTGCTCGGCTGAAACCAGCTGCTCCACCCATTGTGGTGGAACCCCCACCTCCTCAGCTGAAGACTGAGGCCTCGGCCAAGGATTCTCGGTCGGGTCAGGGCTTGTCCCACAGGTTGTCGCCACCCTCACCCCTGATCAGCCTCAGCAAGTGGAGGGTAGTTCAGGCAGTCGGCAGCTGTTGGTGGACTCCTCAAAGTCTAACAACTCCTCTCTGTATTCCAGGCCCCTCAACCTGGAATCCTCTGGGGGTATGTCTGTGACTAGAGCCCATCCTCGCTCCTTGGTATTCTTCGGCTCATCTCAAAATCTACTGCGATGCAGCTCAAACCCATGCAGAAATGGGCCAGATATCCCTCAAGGAGATTTTGGACTGAGGAGATTCCCTATGGAGGCCTTTCCTGTGGCTGAGACCATTGTTGGTCCAGCCTTAGAGTTAGTGGCAGCGGCCTGCCTTTTGTCCTGTGCCCTCAGCCAGGATGGCCTGCACATACACACAGTCCCGACTGGTTCCTTCTCCATTTTTTTGGAGCACCTCTCGGCTGAAGGGCTGGTGACCGATAGCATTTTCTGGTGCTCTGGAAATGCCAGGGATGTAGAGAAGCCCCTGGACAAGGAGTCCAAAAAGCTGGACTACTCAGGGCGCAAAGTGTATGCTGCTGCCTCCTTAGGCCTTTGGCAAGCTAGCTTGGCTCTGCTGATGGCACACTTTTCACATGCCCTTTTGGGCTCCCTGGATGAGGTGCTTCCTCATCTCCCAGCTGACCTTCAAATGACGGTCAAGCAGGTGCAGGATCAGGGCAGGGCAGTGGCCAAGCAACAGCTCAGACTGCTCTGGACATTGGAGACTCTTGTGCCCGGTCAGTGGCGGCCGCAGTGGCCATGCGCCCGCAGGCTGGCCACGGATCCCAACATTCACGGGCAGATACCCAGCACAAGCTGGTAGACATCCCCTTCTTGGGCACTGAATTGTTTAGAACCAGGGTGTAGGGCCACCTCCAGTGGTTCGAGAAGTCCAATGCCACCTTGGACTCAGCCACATCTGCCCAGAAGAACAGAGGCTGCCAGCAACAGCATGAGCCCTTTTGCCCTTCCGCTCCTGCTGCACAACCGGCCCAGCAGCACCAGCAGCAGGGCTAGGAGGCTCATGCTTGGCACCCCAATGCCAAGCCTGTTGCTTATTCCAACAGGAATCCTGGAGGGAAGGGTCCAGGTGGCTCCTCAGCCAGCCCTTCCTCCAAGCCTGTCCAGTGACGGGTTGAGGAGTGCTGCCTCCAACCTCATCACTCCTCCCCTGGGCCCCCCCCGTGTGGGGCTGGCTCAGCCACTTCCTTTTGACCTGGTCCACTATAACTACGGACCGTTGGGTGTTGGGAGTGGTTGGCAGGGGTCTGCCTCTGGAATTTGAGCAAACCTCTCCCTTCCGAGCCAGCGCCTCTCGGGGGGCTACCGGTTCTGCAGCTTCTCTGTTGGCCCGTCAAGCTGACATAACTCTGCTCCTCCAAAAGGGGGTGGTCAGCAAGGTGGTGGATCCTCCTCCATGCCCAGGGTTTGTGTCCAGGTACTTCCTGGTCCCAAAACGGATGGGGGGCTGGTGCCCCATTCTCGATCTGCATGACCTGAACAAGTTCCTTAGGCTGCGCACCTTCAGGATGGTCACACTGGCTCAGATCATACCATCCTTGGAACTAGGTGTGTGGTTTTGTTCTCTGGCTCTCCAGGATGCGTTCTTTCATGTCCCAATCCATCTGTCTCATCGGCGATTCCTCCACTTGAGAGCGGAGGGATCCTTTTATGAGTTCCAGGCCATGCCCTTCGGCCTCTCTCCAGCTCCCAGGGTCTTCACCAAATGCATGGCAGTGGTGACAGCATTCCTGTGGCACCAAGGGGTCTGGGTCTACCCTTACCTGGATGACTGGCTGATAGCAGCCCCCTCCACGTCGGAGGTGGAGCGGTCCAGAGATCTGGCCCTCCAGGTCTTCTCTCAACTTGGCTTCCTGATCAATGAGGCCAAATCAGAACTCGTGCCATTGCAGGTGATTCAGTTCATCAGGGCAGAGCTCAACTCTCTTCGAGCCTGAGCCCGGCTCCGGGCGGACAGGGCCGAAGTCCTTTCCTCTTTGCCCGATCATTTCAAGTTGGGAAATTGTGCCCTGCCTGGGACTTCTGTGCCTTCTGGGTCTCATAACGGCCTGCACCAGCATGGTCCATTGGGCCTACTGGCATATGCGCCCCCTGCAATGGGGGCTGGCCCGCCAGTGGTCTCAGTACTCTGGTCCTTGGACCAGCCAGTAACCATGACCCAGAAGATGTGGGATGGCCTGCAGTGGTGGCTCATCGCAGTTCATCTGCAGGAGGGTATCCCGTTTGTCTGCCCCGAGCCGATGGTCATCCTTATGACCGATGCTTCCTTGATGGGTTGGGGTGCCCATCAGGGGGAGCTCAGGGCCCATGGCCTCTGGTCCCCTCAGGAGTCCGATGCCACATCAACCTGCTGGAGCTTTGAGCAGTAATGGTTAGTCCTCACCACCTTTGCTCCGTTTGTATGGGGTCAAGTGGTTCAGGCCCAGATGGACAACACCCGACCATGTACTATCTCAACCATCAGGGTGGGACGACCTTGCCCCTGTGCAAGGAAGCTCTCTGCATTTGGTCTCTCGTGATCAACCTGGAGGCGGATATCTTAGCCATCCATGTGGCAGGAGCCTCGAACAGTCTGGCCGATGCCCTCAGCTGGATAGGCGCTGCATCTCACCACTGGTCTCTCCTGCTGGAGGTAGTTCAAGACTTGTTCTCCCATTGGGGCACCCCTCAGGTGGACCTGTTCACCTCCAGGGAGAACGTGAAGCTGAGACTGTTTCATGCTCGCCCCCCTCAGCAGGGCTCGCTGCAGGGGGATGCCTTCTCGAGGCCATGGACCCCGGGCCTCTTCTACATCTTCCTCCATTCCTCTTGCTCCACAAGGTGCTTCTCAAGGTGATGAGGGACAAGGCACAGGTGATTCTGGTAGCCCCAGGCTGGCCTCGCCAGTTCTGGTATCCAGATCTCCTCAGCCTCAGCTCCAGGCTCCTGAAGCGGCTTCCAGCCCACCTGGACCTGAACTCAGTCAGCAAGGGGAAGGTGTTCCATCCACACCTTCAATCTCTGCACCTGATGGCCTGGTTCCTGAGTGGCTAGAGTTCCTGGCCTTGGGTCTTTCTGATGAGGTCCTCAATGTTGTTGAGGCATCCCGTAAGGAGTCGACCAGAAAATGTTATGCCTTTAAATGGAAGAGATTCTCCATTTGTTGTCAGAACAAGGGGTTGGACCCTTCATCCTGCCCGTTGGCTAGCATTTTGGACTACCTGTGGTCCCTTTCTCAGCTAGGGCTTCGGTCGACAACTCTGAAGGTGCACCTGGCAGCCATCTCTGCTTACCAGGTGCAGGCCAGCAAGCAGTCGGTGGCGCAGGAAAGGTGGTCTGGCGTATTTTCAAAAGGCTTAGATCACATATCCCCTCCAGTGTGAGAACCTCCACCTCCATGGGATCTACTGCTGGTATTGGCCAAGCTCATGGGAAGCCATTCGAACCAATGCACAGGTGCGATATCTCCCACCTGTCATGGAAGACTGCCTTCTTGGTGGCTATCACATCAACCAGAAGGATGAGAGAACTCCAAGTGCTTTCCATAGATTCTCCGTATCTGGTCTTCCACAGGGACAAGTTTGTCCTTCGCCCCCACCCGAAATTCCTTCCGAAGGTGGTGTCAGAGTTTAGCCTGAATCAGGTGTTGGCTCTGCCAGTGTTCTACCCCAATCACACCTCGGAAGCCGAATACAGGCTCCATACTCTGGACTCTAGAAGAGCGCTTGCTTATTATAAGGAGCGGACGGCTGAAGTTAGGGGACAGGTTCGCCAGCTGTTTGTCACCTATGCTGACACCGCACCTGGCAGACCTGCAGCCAAATGGACAATAAGCAGGTAGGTCACCTCCTGCATAGATCTCTGCTATAGGTTGGCAGGCATGGAGTCACCCAGAGGGATAAGAGCTCATTCAACCTGCCATGCCGCTACATCGGTGGCTGCTTCTAGGGATGTCCCTATCCAGGAAATCTGCAGGGCTGCTACCTGGAAGTCAGCACACACCTTTATTTCCCATTACCACATTGACCTAGAGTCACACCGGGATGCTGGTTTTGGGACCTCGGTTCTCCAGTCCTTATTCCCCAAGTAAGTACAAGGGGGTGCGAGCCTTACCTCCCTCCTCCCAGAGAACTGCTTGGAGTCTGCCAAGCAGTGAAATGAACAACATATCCCGTCCTAGATATACAGGTTACTCACCTGTAACAGGAGTTCTAGGAGTGGTATGTGTTGTTCATCCACACGACTCCACCGACCTCTTTGGCTTCGACGCACAACCTTGGCTTCCAGCGGCTAGATCTGGCATCATGGGTGGATCCTGAGGGTTTTACCACGTGGTGGGTGGAAGATCCAGCTTGAAGACTTTCCGCACATCTTAAAGCGGCAAGGTACCTGCCAAGAAGTGTGGATGAACAACATATACCACTCCTAGAACTCCTGTTACAGGTGAGTAACCTGTATATATGACTGGTTGGTTTACCAGAATCTGTAGCCTGGCTGTGGGTTTGCTGTAGCAGACTAGATATTGTTTTAAATATCTGCCAACCTCTGTACATCCTAAATGTTGGCAGATACAAGACGGTGACAGATAATAGAGGGTGTCAGTTAAAGAGGGAGATAACATTTCTGGAAAATGGAATTGGTGCTCATACTGACTGTAAGCAAGGGTGGCAGATGAAGGGGCACGTAAAGGAGGGAACAGAACATAAAGGGAGGGAACACTGTACTGGTAATCACCTTAAGTTAGGCAACAGAAAGAGAGGGAGGAAGAGAAGGAGACTGAGACTCAGATGGAGTCTATTGTGACACAGAGGAAAGGTTGGCAAAATGGACAGAAATAAACTGAAGAATGGAGCTGAATTCAGATAGGTGAGGTCGCCGTGTCCTGAAGTTGGGCATTTGAGATGGAGGAGAAAATACTGATGAGAATGACAAAGACAGTCAACCAGGCTAAAATGGGATGTTGCAAACTGTGCTGGATTGCCCATGTTCTGCAGTCTGTGTTAACAGCACAAGTCCAGTACCAGTGATATAGTCTGACCACAGACTAGCCATCCAGTTTTACCATATGCATTTTACCAGTTAATCTAAACAAGTAAAGAACTGTATATTATCACTGTTTCTTGAGTAATGGTGTGACATAAACATGGCTGAAGAAAACCACGTTTGACAGAAAGTTCATCCCAGAACAGCAAGGAGGTTGGCACAGTGTACAGTCAGTGTACAATTGAGCAATGCTTTGAGGAGTGAGCAATTTCTTCAGCCTTCAGGAAGTGACCTGCTGATAATACCCAGAATCTTGAAACCAGCTGAGTATTCTATGGTAACAAACCTGACTGAGATAACCTCAGTAATTCCTATCGGTTATAATCTGGATGCTGGAATCTGAGGGGTATGATGAGACAAGTTTGTTTGAAGGGGGCATACCACAAGTTATGTGTTTAAAGGGACACTGTCAGCTTTTAGCGGATTTTTAAGTGCCCTGTCAAAACAACTGTTTAGCCATATCGATGAATGCCTTCCGTATAAAGTGCCTGCTGGACTTAAGAATATAATTTTTTACTAGTCAAAACAATGATTTGGGCACTTACCACCTTGTAGAATTGGACACCACATGGCATAAGACATTTAATAACAGAAAACAAGAGCGAATTTCTTATGCTGCGTGGTGTCCATTTCTACAATGTGGTGAGTGCCCGAATTGTTGTATTGACTAGTTGAAGTTTTTTCATGAGCACCACCGGCCCAGGCACACTTTGTTTTGTGTTTTTTAGCCTTTTATTTACATTATTTTCATATTTTTGCCAACCTGACTGAAACCCAGCTGACCGCTCTTTAGGCACGTACATGTTGAACATGGGGCCAAAGCGCCTGTACGCTTGTCCTTTGCTGAGTTTGACTTTTTCTTAGTACTATATTTTAAAGGTATTTCCCGATAGTGGCTAGTGTCCTGAGTGCCAGCAAGTAGCCTGTTTATAAAACTGAGTGCTGTAACATAAGCAATTGTAGCTGCAAAATGTAAAACTGTGACTTTGGGCATGTGCATCAGCACTGATGCATGGAGCTGGCAGCTGGGAGACAGTGTGGTTGGTGGTCAGGCTGGGCACCCACTGCATTTCTATTGTTGATGGATTGGATGGGTGGGAGGGGTTCTGGCAATGGGGCTGGGCACCCATTGCCCTGTTAGAGACTGCTAATGAGCCATTTTTTGACTATTAAGACAAGAAATGGCTCACATCAACAGTTTTAAGGCACTAAAACAGGAGCTGCTGTTGACGTGAAACACACCTTATGAATGGACCCCTGAAAACAAAGTTGACAATGCATGCACTAACATGTGATTTTTTTTCCTAATAATTTTAAAGCAGCAGTGCAACAAAACTGGACAAAAAATCTGATCCTACCTTTTTCCACTATAAAAGATTTCAGTTTTATTTGGTGATAAAATGTTCTAGTTGCACCAAAATGTAAGTATTTTATAACTTTTTAACATTTTTTTTAGGAAAGGAGATGGCCACTGCATTTGGCTTAGAAATACCATGATAGACATAGTATGGATTAGGATCAAGAAAATAAGAAAGAAACTCAGAGTGCCCAGCACAGGTGGTACCCGGAAAATAGATTTGACAGATATGCTAATATTTTTACAAACTGCAGCTGAAACTATATTTGTGAAAAACATGTTTCATTGCACTGCTGCTTTAAAAAATTAACATTTTAACTAGCCCAGTGGCATGATGGTGGTACTACTTCGGTGATGCCGCACCCATATTTGTAATGAACTCGGTCACATGGGGCCTGCAGGGAACAGAGAAGGAGCGCCCGGGACTGCCTCCCTCTCAGGGAGATACATCACACTGCTGCTCAGCTGCCTCCCACTGTCTGCATCCTCATAGTGTGTCATTGCACTGCTCAGCAGCGTGGGGCAGAAAACAGGGTGGTAAATCCCCAGTTGGCAGGATGAAGCCCCAGTCCCCTACAGGCCCTGCATCACTGACTGGGTTCCCCTCCCAATCTGGGTTGTGCTCCAGAGGAAACTGGAGTGCCACAATGAGTCCATCATGGGGGCATTCTGTGGGGTACTCAATGGAGGGGGTAACATAGAAACATAGAAACATAGAAGTTGACGGCAGATAAGGACCGCAAGGCCCATCCAGTCTGCCCATTTCTTTTTCTACCTTATAAATGTGCCATCGGCCTTTGCTATGTCAGTGACCTATCTATTCATAGTCATTTGTATTGCTCCCTTATGCCTATCCCATGCCTGTTTGAAGCCCTGCACTGTATTCATAGCCACTACTTCTTGTGGTAAGCCATTCCATGCATCTACCACCCTTTCTGTGAAAAAGAATTTCCTCACATTCCCCCTTAATCGGCCTCCCTCTAATCTCATGCTGTGTCCTCTTGTCCTGCTATTTTTCTTATATTTAAACATGTTAGACTCTTTCACCTTGTTTATGCCCTTAAGGTGTTTAAATGTCTCGATCATATCACCTCTCTCCCTCCTTTGCTCAAGGGTATACATATTGAGCTCCGTTAATCTGTCCTCATATGTCTTCTGATGCAGTCTCTGCACCATTTTGGTTGCCCTTCTCTGGACTGCCTCAATTTGGTTAATGTCCTTGTGAAGGTGTGGCCTCCAATACTGCACGCAGTACTCAGATGGGGCCTAACCAATGTCTTGTACAGAGGATTATTACCTCCCTCTTACGACTTGTGATACCCCTACTAATACACCCTAACACCCCCTAGCCTTACCTACTGCTTTAGAGGTCTGCTTGATGATTTCAGGTCATCAGTGATGATGATGCCCAAGTCTCTTTCTTCCTTTGTGACTGCTAGCAATCCCTCCCAGCCTATAAGTGGCTTCAGGGTTTCTCTTCCCTGAGGAAGGTAACTGATAGGGCAGGGGAAGGTGCCAGAGTAGAAGTTGATTGGTTGGGGACCAGGAGGAGAAACAATTGATTGGGGGGGGAAGGGGGTTGCGTCAAACTGTAATGAACCTGAAAGTTTCAGATTTCAACTGGCAACCACTATTGAGCTATAGGTGAGCAGAAAAGTATTAATGTCCATACTGTTGTGTATTTTCAGCCTTCCAAAACCTTTAAACTGCTGAACCGATCATTCCCAAATTGTCAAAATCCAGACTCCCCACGCCCCTGAATGCACTTGCAAATTCCAGGCTAGTCTGTCGAGTGACGAACATGTTATTAAGGTACAAAAATTGTGGATTAACATAGAACAGCATTTGTAACCCTAACTACAGTATGCATATAGAAATATGTAGATATGAAGTGGCCGTGCTTTAGTGCTTCTCTTTCCCATTAACACCCAGCTGGAAAAAGAACACTTTGGAACACCAGTCACCTCATGATAAATGACCCCAGAAGTTCCCCTGGGTATTTCATTTGTGTGTGCGTGGTGGGGGGTGCAGGACTAGAATTAAAAACCCAAAAGAAGGAAGGAAAAAAAAAGAATTTAGTGAAACAAAAACAAACAAAAGCCAAGTGCCCTTCCCTTTGATCTGGGGGACATTGACAAACTGCTCGTTAAGAACCATTTGTCACACAGCTGTCAGGGCTGGACGCAGGAAGATCAGTAATCAGTTCTGTAGCGGAGATTAAAGGCAGAGGGCTCTCATTATTTCAGGCTACATAAAATGACTGCTGTCTGGTCGCCTCCAGCACCTCAAAGAACACAGAGGGCCTTTCCTGTTGCCCCGGTTCCCTTTATTAGTATTGCTATTTAAAGGATTTTACCAGAAGCGATTTATGGAAATCAACCATCCTATTTACAAGAAGGTCATGGCAGACACAGGGGTTTCACTGGGCCAGAACCCACAGAATTCCACCTCCTCTGCAAAATTGTTTTAGAGTTCCTACTTCTCGGACACATTTCTCCTGGGTGGACATGCAGTGGAAGCAGTGTCACGTTCTTCTGTTATAGTGTGCACTAGCACATGGGGATGCACCTTCAACATTCAAGAGAGTTTTTGGGTCTCCAAACCATAGATGGACTCTCAACTCAGTCTCAGAGCAAGGCATTATGGGTATGCATATCCTTGTGCAAATCAGGCTGACAAGGCTTTACCAGAATAGACATTACTCATCAGCCCGATTTGCACAAGGATTTGCACACCCATGATGCTTTGCTCTGGGAATAAAGCTTGAGAGTATGAGTATGATTTGGAGAGAAGAATAATCAGCATTTATATAGTGCTTTTCATACACTTCATATCCCAAAGTGCTTTACAAACAAAGAGAGTCTGGTAGTGAAGTGACTGAATGTGTAGTGGCAGCCATTTCACACATCAAAACCCACACACAGCCTTGGACAATTGCATGAATCAGTTTTATGGGAAGGGCCATATTGGGCAGGTCACTGGGAAGATCTGCTACGCTTGCGAATAGTGACTTGGGTTCGTTTACTTCCACCCGAATACCCACCAGGATAAAACCAGAGATGGGTAGAAGGGACTTTGGTTTAATGTCTCATCTAAAGGATGGTACACTCCAACAGTATAGCACCCCCCTAGAACTGCATTCGAGTGCCAACATTTATGGTATAAGCCTATCCCAGAGTGGGACGCAAACTCACCACTTTCTGGGCCAGAGGCAGATGTGCTACCAGCTGAGCTACGTTGATTCACCAAATAACAAACAATTTTGCTATTTCTTCTCTCCTAGTATCATTTATGGATCCCATATACTGCTTTCCCTGCAAACTGCCTCTCTAGCATGCTCACTCCAAGTGTTCTAAACCAGCATTGCCAGTAGGGGTCTGTCAAGATAGCTGGCTGAGATTATGACTGCAGTACAGAGGCATCCCAGAGAGAATGAAATAATGTGTCTGCACTTTTGTCACTGTGGGTCTAAGCTGGATCAGATTTACAAGCCTGTTTAAAAGGCAGTCTGCTCCGGGGTAGCCTTGTCAGCCTGCTTGCACATGGATTCGCATATTCTTGATGCCTTCAGCATAGAAGGGAAGTACTATACTGTACATGCAAGAGTGAGACATGGGAAGATCGGCAGCGTCAGCAGGAAAAAGACCATTGGCCCATCCAGTCTGCCCAGTTGTACCATATCCTACCGTGCGACCTGTTGTCTAGACGGGGTGTTCGCCCTCGCCCCCTGCCCTTGCTCCTTGCCTTACTGCTATCCCACTGAGTAACTATTCAGCCCTTGTTCCAGCTGTGCCTGCATCCATTAACATTCTTTGCACCCACCACCTTGACCAGTAGGCTGTTTCATGCTCAGTCACTTCTCTGTAAACTAAAAATGTCTTGCATCCCTACTGAACCTCTCTTCTCACCAGCCTCCATTCATGCCTCCATTCATTTTCCCTTGTTTTAAACCTGCCATTCTGACTAAATAGTTCTTCACAGTTTACCTTGTTTATTCCTTTCAGGAACTTGAGGGTCTCTATATCACTCCTTGCCCTTCTGGCCTCCAATAAATACATGTTCAGTGCCCTAAGCCAGTCTTCACAGGATCTGCCCTGTTGGCCCTGAATCATGTTTGTCACTCTTTGCTGCCCTGTCTCTACCTTGTCTCTCTTTTCTCAGGTGAGGACTCCAGAACTGGGTACAGTATTCCGGATGGGGTCTCACCAGTGATATGAACATACAAACATATGAAAGAGCCAGCAGAAGAAAGCCAGTTGGTCTATCGAGTCTGCTCATTATTATTGCTGTGTCCCTGGCTCACACCATGGACCCTGCTCCCCCGTCAATCCTTCCTTCTTAGCTTCCCTCTTGGTCCCATGGGTTACCCTTATGCCTATCCCAGGCCCTCTTAAAGTCACTCACTGTCTTCACTGAAACCACTTCTTCTGCCAGCGCATTCCATGTGGTCACCTCCCACTCCATGAAAAAATGCTTCCTATCATCCCTCCTAAACTTCCCCTCACCAGATTTAAACTGTGTCCCCTTGTGGTTCTGTTGTCACTTAACTCAAAGAGATCTTCCCTACCCACTCTATTTATCCTCTTCATGTACTTGAAGGTCTCTATCATGTGCCCCCTCTCTCCCTCTCCCTCTCCTCTCCTCTCCTCTCCTCTCCTCCTCTCCTCCAGGGAGTACATTCTCAGGGCTCCCACCCTCTCTTAAGACTTCCACTGTTGACACGTGATTATCCTGCTTGCCCTCCTTTGGACCCTCTCTATCAAGCTAATGTCCTTCTTATGGTAAGGATGCCAGTACCTTACCCCATATTCTATATGCAGTCTCACCAGAGACCTGTGCAGTGGCAATATGACCTCGCTATGCCTACTGCTGAATCACTTGGCTATACACCCCAACATCCTGTTCACCTTCAATGCTGCCTTTTTGCAATGCGAGGAGTGTTTCAGGTCACTAGTGAGCACCACCCCCAGATCCTTTTCTTTCTCCAGTGCTGTTACCTGGACCCACCCCAGGAAATACTCTGTCCTAGGATACCCGGCCCCAATGTGCATCACTTTGCCTTTCTTGGCATTGAAGCCAAGTTGCAAGATCTCCAACCGTCTCTGAATTTGTTTATTTATTTATTTATTGAAATAGTTTCACCAGGAAAGGCACACTGAGCAACAAGATACTCACCTCCCGGTGTGACCTGGGGGGAAGGGGTACAAGGGGGTTGGATAACACGCAAGTTGTCAACTTAGCAAATAACAGAGTCAAATAGTAGCATATGGATACAATTACATTAAACTACAAACAACAATGCATGGAGTACATTGGATATTGTATGGAACATATAACAATTACTTGACATGTAGCAGCAATACATAGATACATAGACAGTGTCGGCAGATAAGGGCCTATGGCCCACCTAGTCTGCCCATTTGAGCTTGTAAGTTCAGTTTGTTTTCCTAGAAGTTTATTTCCCCTTACCCCTGACCTCTAGAATTCCTTTATGTCTATCCCATGCATTCTTAAATCCCGTGATTGTTTCAGCCCCCACCACTTCCTCTGGCAGGGTGTTCCACTTGTCCACCACCCGTTCTGTGAAGAAATTCTTTCTCATGTTTCCTCTGAATCGTCCTCCCTCCAACTTCATCCCATGCCCTCTAGTCCTGAAACATCTTTTTCGCTTAAAAATAGTGTTTTCCTGCACCCTGTTCCTCCCTGTAAGATACTTGTATGTCTCTATCATATCCCATCTCTCCCTCCTCTCCTCCAGGGAGTACATGTTCAGTTCCTTCAACCTGTCTTCATAGGACTTGTGATGCAACCCATGCACCATCTTTGTTGCCCTCCTCTGAACAATACAAGGGAAAATTTAGCACACAGTAGTATGCAGGTATAAGCAACAGTAGACATAGAACACATGAAGGTGTAGGACAAAAAGGCACAGGACAAAAGTTCATAGGTTGGGGCTATATGCCCGCATTTATAGCAAGCTAAGGCCGCTGGTCAGCCAGTGGGGAGGGGAGCAATTGGCGCATGGCCAAAGTTTACTGAGGTCCTCCCGCAGATCCTGTATCCCTTCTACTGTGTCCACCCTGCCACAGAGTTTGGTGTAGTCCACAAACAGGCACATCTTGCCCTTTATGCCTTCCCCAATGTTGTTTATGAAGACATTGAACAACACTGGCACCAATCCCTGCAGGATCCCGCTGGTGACCTCCCTGATGGATAACTCTCTCCCTACCATCACTCTCTGGGTTCTGCCACTTAGTCAGCTTTCTACCCACCTTGCCATTTTCTCCCCAACCCCAAGATCTGTCAGTTTCCTGACTAGCCTCTTATGCAGCACTGAATCGAAGGCTTTGCTGAAGTCCAGGTAAATGATGTCCACTACCTGGCACCGATCCACCGCCCTGGTGACCCAGTCCAAAAGTCAAACAGGTTCATTTGATGTGATAATCTCCACACAAACCCGTGCTGCCTCTCATCCTGGAGACCATTCTCTTCTATGTACCTTACCAGCCTCTCCTTAAGTATGGTCTCCATGTGTTTGCACATAATTGAGGTCAGACTGACCAGCCTATAGTTCCCCAGAACATCCCTGGGTCTGTTGTTGCAGAGAGGCACCAGGTGTGCCATTCTGCAGTCCTGCGGCACCACGCCTGATTCCAGGGATCCATTGAAGAGGTCCGCCTGTGACCCCGCAAGCTGCTCTGCTAGCTCTTTCAGTATCCTTAGGTGTATGCTGTCCATCCTGGGGATTTGTCTGCTATCAGTGCTAGTAGCCCCTCCCTCACTCTATCCTCTTCTATTACCACATCTGTAGCCCCTAATCCTTTGCCTCCCTTCAGGTGGCAATTACCATCTTTTTCCTTAGTAAAGACAGAGCAGAAGTACTATTCAGTACCTCTGCCTTGTCCTCTTCTTCCTCCACACATACATTCCCCTTCCTCATCCTAACTATCCCATCCTTCTTGTCCCTCTTCTCACTTATGTAGCGAAAGAAGGCCTTCTCCCTATCTTGATCCCTTCAGCTATTTGCAATTCTTTCTGTTCCTTAGCTTGTTGCAACTCCTTGCCTGCCACTTTAGCTAACTTCAGGTATTCTTCCTTATCTGCTTCACTCGCAGTCCTCCTGTATGTCCTGTAGTCCGTTCTCTTGTCCCTAAGCACCCTGGCAACCTCAGAGTTGAACCAGATAGGTGATTTGGACACTGATTTCTTCTCCCTAAGTGTAACCCCCCCCCTTGGGGCTTACCAGTAACTTAATTGCCCCTGTCACTCCCGTTTGTCTCCCATTGCTGCTGGCATCCCCGATTGCTTCTCTGGTGCCCCTGGTGCCCCTGGGGTCCTCCGTTGCTCCCCCATTTCCCCAAATCAGTCCAGCAACTAATTTCAGCCCTGTTTGGGCTTAAAACTTAAAGCTGCAATCCCCCGCTGTTTGTTGTGCACTGCGATGCAAGTGGGGATCGAGCATGCGCACAGTAGCGTGCTTGATGTACCGTCTGCAGGCTTTGCAGTCATTCAGGGAGTTCCTCATTGGTCCAGGTGTCCCTCTTCAGTAAAATTGGGACCGGTGACCTCGGCGAGACTGTGCAGGAGCCCCAGCAGCATTTAGAATGAAAAGTTTAAAACGGGCATGAAGGGGGCTTGTAAATATTAAATAGTCCTCATTAATATTTATGAGGAGGTTGCTGCCACCTGGGGGGACTGTATTTCGGCAGCAGCGACAGCTAAACTCTGGGGGTAAAATATTTGAAAGTGGGTTTATTCAAGAGGGCACAGTTGGGGCTACATGTTTGGGGGGAATAAAAAAAGAGAATGTATTTTTCCTGGCTGCACCAGAACTCTAAACGTGGGGAACTGTATAAACTATATGAAAACTTTATCTGCAGCTACCATCTTTACAGCCAGCTAGCCAATCATAAGCCTGGATTTCAGCCAGAGACTTGTGGAAATTAACAGAGACTTTTGGGAGATAAATCAGAGGTTATTTCTGGTGCCTAAAATGCAACCAATTAAGGAATTGAGACTGCGATTTACAGTTTAAGCAGCCAACTGGATTTCTGGAATTCTGCCCTTTATTTAAGGGGGACTGCTTGAACTCAGTGTCGGAGCTAAAGTGGTGGTGGGGGTGGAGCAGTTGCCCCTCCTGGCTGCCCCATTGTGAGTAGTGGTGCCCCTCCACCATCCTTTTTCACTGTTCAGTGCCCATTGTGGGGCCCATGATTGACTGAATGGCTCCCTCTGGCACCCAAACCTGGCTCCGCCACTGCTTGAACTGTTAGAGATTTGAGAGAGAATCCAGCTTGAGACATCAAGGAGAGAGGAGCCTGTTGGTGTCCTGTCCTGCTTCACAGGAGAGGTCTGCATTGCCTCCTGTGAGTCATCCTTGGTCCAAAAGGGATGGAGTGCCTGGAACTGCCAGTTTTCCGACCAAAAGGGTTCCTCAGCAAGCTGCTGAGGGAATCTGCTAGAAAACCGAAATGAGGGAAAGGTCTGCTGTTTCTTTAGCCATGCTGCTTGTGGCCTACCTTACGTGTGGAAGATCTGATCCTGGGACTCCTGTGCCTAATCAAGGGTCAGTCGTGAGTCAGAAGAAGTTCATCATTGACCGCTGGAAGTTTCACCAGCAATCAAATCGAACTTTGCAACAAACCAAGTTTTCTTTACCTGGGCCTACAGTACATCATCAGAGGCCCAAGCAGACTGTTCCTGTACCAAAGCAAGCACCACCTTGGCAAGACTTGGGGAGTTGGCCCTTGCGCCTCTGTTCTACGCAGGTTGCAGCCACCTACAAGGAAAGGCCGTGAAGTGGAGATGAGTCATGTCAGACCTTGTCCCCACCATCAGCTCAAGCAAGCAACAGGTCTTCATGTCACCAGCGCTTCCTTCCATTTGTCTGGGTACAGTGAGTATAATTAGGGTAGCTCCCTGCAACAAAGCTTCAGTTGTATATGGTACCATCTGATCTTGTTTGGGCCATCATACCATGGATACAAATGGTTGTGGTTTTGCAGATGTGTTGTTCTCAATTAGTCACCCTTCTTTCCATCAAAGGCCCCAACATCAGCTGCAACTCTGGCCAATCCGCGGCTCCACCCCAGGCATACCTGTTTACACTCTGGGTACCCAGCAGTTGCCAGAACTGATAAGTCAGGGACTAAAAGTGATCAATAAGCCATTAAGTCTGTCTCCATACAGTAAAATAATCATTTGCCTAAATTCTCGCCCTTCCCTTCTTCACGTCCCCCTCAATAAATCTGATTTGCTGTTATACTGTTAACCTGACTTGTGAGCATATTACTCGGTCTAAAGTTACGGAAATACTGGCTAAAAATATTGAAAGTGCATGTTGTATTGCTGAAATTATCTTTTACAGGGGGTTGCAGGGTGAATGCCAGGAGATCGAACCCTGCTGGTAAGTGGAGGTTGCAAGAGCATATCATTAATTGTTAAACTGCTTTGTATTCTAACTGTTAAGTATTGCAACTGTTTTGTGAAATCCAAATGGTCACTAGGTAGGATTGTGGGTGGTATTAGCTTCCCAGAGGGCTGTACCTACTATGATAGTTACCCACAGAAGAATTACTCTTGGTGGAGGTACCATAATTGTAGTACTACTACTGGTAGGGATTCCCCGGTACCAGCTAGTTATGAACCCAGGTCCCTCAACCTGTTGTTAGGAAGGCAGGCAGGGGTAGTAGCCCTTGATATAATGGCATCACAGCTACAAGCTTGGAGGCATCACTGGGTTACTGCCCCCGAGTGGCCAAAATGAAAAATTGCAACTGGAAAGTTTATGGGTACCACTGAAGAAATGACTGTGCAGCAGTTAATTAGTTGATGTACGGGAAGTGAAGTTGACCCCCAGAATGCTCGTTTAGTGCTAGATATACCCCTGGGCACTGACAAAAGAGTCATTGAGGAGGAACTTACGAAAACTGAACGCCTTAGGGAGGTTATGGTAGTAGGTTGACATGCTGATCTAACCGCTCAAACACTAATGGCTCTAGTGGAGTGTAGAAACCCCATAGACTTTACCAAAGTGCTTAAAACCATTGCCATTGATGGGTCCATGGCAGTCTGGAGGGTGGTAACCAAAGACAGTGAGGTCCCCTCTGAGCCAGAACCCCCACTCCTATCTGAGAGTTTTGAAGAGAAGCTTGCTAAATTGTTACAGGCTGAGGGTCAAACCCTCGAGGACTTGAAACAGTTACTTAAATCTCCTGGGATACTCCCCGGGGCCTGCACCTGCCCCTATGCCTGTGGGAGTCCTGGCACCCATACCTAACCCTGTGCCAGCACCTTCCATTAGTCATGACTCTTACTGCAGACTGCAAATGTTTTCTGGCACCTTGCCCACACCTAATGGGGAAGATGATTGGGAGACATGGGTCAATTATGTTGCTCACCTAGTGCAAGAATGGCAATGTTCCAAGGTGGAGAAAAGGAAAAGGCTAAGTGAAAGTCTCTGAGGTCCCACTCTGGATACTGTCTGCTCGGTGCAGGCTGATGACCCAGAGACCTCTGCACAGGACTATTTGGCTGCCTTGGTGACGATCTTCTGTGGAGGTTTAAACAACCCATCAATGTCAAGGGAGCCCTTGTCAATGTATGTACCGGCTTGAGAAGGCCCTACAGAAATGTTTTAGGAAAGGTGGTGTGGCCCAAGATGAGCTGAACTGGATTAGGTTGGACCAGATACTTCAATCAATCAATCAATCAATCAAGTCTTTATTTAACCAGGCGTACATCGTTGAGCAGAAGCTCATTTGCAAGATGGACCTGGGTGGAGCATGAACAATTGTATATACAGGTCAACACAGGTATTTACAAGGCAATACAGATAATACTCTTTACAGAGAGGAAGAAAAAGAAGTTCATATGTACATAGAATTATACAGATATTGTACAGATTACACGGTATTTACATACATAGAAGTGTCTATAGGAAGATAAAGCAGGTTATCTAAGGTTGCAGGAGGAAGTGAAGAAAGAAAAAATAAAATAAAAATATACACCAGGTAGAGGTGAAGGTAGGGGAAGAGAGGGAGAGAAGTAGGGGAGAAAGGCTAGGAGGGCACGGTGCACAGAAAGGAGTTGGTAAAGCTGGATGTAGAGAAGGTGGATGGAGAAAAGGAGTATGTGTGAGCCCCGGGATTGAATGCTATAAAGTACGGGGCATGGTAGGATGTCACAACCCAGGGTAGTGAGCTCCTATCCAAGGTTGGGAAAGGAAGAATAAGGGATGGATGGGCCTAGTGTTGATAAGACAGGGGATAAAGAGAGAACAATTAGGTTGGTGAGGAGCAAGCTGGGGGTCAGTACTTAAAATTGGGTCTAGTGGCTATATACCAGTGCAGACACCGTACTGGATCTGAGTGGGTGAAGCAGTTACATACTTCTCTGATTGTAATGGAAATAAAGCATCTGAAAGCATTTATACCGATTAGAGTGTTTAATTTGAGGTTTTTGTAGATCGCTCCATAAGGTAGGTAGCACGTAGCTTATGGCTGCCCTGCCGAAGTGGGATTTTGCTTTGGGTACTTTAAGTGTAATAGCTGAGTAACTTCTTAACGCGTATTTCCCAATTATACTCAGGGGAAGACAGCAGGAGATATAGTAAGGCAGCTTATTAGAGATGGCTCTATAGGTCCAGAGAGCGGAGTTTCTGTGGCGCCTGAACTTTAGTGATGTCCATCCCACTGCTGCATATAGGGTGCAGTGATGTGTGTCGAAGGGGAGTCCCGTTATAAACCTCAGTGCTCGATGGTAGAGTGTGTCCAGTTTAACCATGTAAAAGTTGGGGCATTGGCTGTAGAGGAAGTCAGCGTAATCAACCAATGATAGGAAAATGGATTGGACCAGTTGTTTCTTGGCATCTCTGGTGAGAAATTGGCTGATTCTAAAAAACAGTCCAAGCCTTTGCCGAAGTCGTTTTAGCAAGTCCTCGTTATGTTCAATGAAGGAGAGTCTTTGGTCTATCCAAACTCCCAGATACTTGAATTTTATAACAAATTCTAGTTTTTCACTTAGAACTGTGGTAATTTGGGGAACTGTCCCACTGGACACAGGGTTAGCTGTACGGATAAAAGGAGAGAGGACCATCGCTTTAGTTTTTTTTTGGCATTAAGGAGTAGCTTTTTTTGGAGGAGTTGGCTTTGCAAAAGGTTGAATTCTGACTGTAGGTCATTGCAGGCAGCTTCAGGTGTTGGGTGACTCACGTAGAGAACTGTATCATCTGCAAACAGATGGATGTTGGCTTCTTTTATACAGTAGTCGATGTTATTAATGTAGATTGCAAAAAGTAAGGGCCCTAATATAGAACCTTGAGGTACCCCTACTTAAGTCTGCCTCATATTCTGATCTATTGTTGCTCAAGTTATGGCTGCCAGAACGATGGAATTCACTTACCTCCTATGACTGGTTGATGAAAGAAATCCAGGAGGTCGAACAAAGAAGACCACTCTGGGGTGCCCCTCATGTATCTGCCACTGACACACAGGTTACTGATAGTGTTCAGGGGGGCGAAATTCAATGGTTGAAAGTAGCACCAAGAGAGCACAAAGAGACTGTTAAAGGACTTCTCCGCTATTGACAGAGAAACTTAAACAAATCCAAAAACTGAAAACTGGTGCCACCACTAAGGCTGCCTCTGGTAAAGACCAAGATACCTGTCAAACCGTGTCTGCCATAGGAGTGGGAACACACGCCCAGACACCAGGGGTGCATGGGGACTTGAAGACATCAATGAATGAACTGTCTAGCATGGAAAAAGAATTGATGGGATCTAGTGTGCAGCCTCCGGCATGGCAAAGAGAGAGAAGCCGAATAAAGACCTCTGCTGTCAGTGCCCCTGCTCAAGCGCCAAATACGTATTCCTCCCCACCCCCTAACCATGAATATTGGCCAACTCCCAATGTATCATCACCACCCAGGCAGCCTAGAGAAGGTATGTTCTGCTACCACTGTGGGAAGGACAGGCATATGAAGAGAGATTGCCGGTCTCAAGGAGACCCAGCAAGGGTGATAGATAGGCCGCTTGCAGAAAAGCACCTGAAGCAGAGCACTTCCAGTAGCACCCCAGCTCAACCGACTTGCAAGACTTTTGTATCCAAAGTGACTGTGCACTACCCTACCAACATTGTCCTTCCTGACTTGTCAAAAGTGGTAGGTCCCTCCATGGAGACTACCGTATATGTCAATTGCATCTCAGCCAGAGCTGTTTTCGACAGTGAGTCTCAAGTTACAATAATATTTAAGGACTAGTACAATCAGCACCTGAATGATCATCTCTTACAACCTCTAGATGGACTGCATGTGTGGGGTTTAAGTGAAGCGTCTTATCTGTATCTTGGATTCTTAACAGTGTGACTTTCCTTCCCATCCACTGTGGCAGGTGTGGACAAACCAGTAGAGACAATTGCGTTAGTCTGCCCATCTTCTGGCCTGTATGATGGGGTCCCAATACTGATTGTCACTAATGCACATGTTTGGCCGCTTAGCTCAGATGTGCCAAGAATGACAGAGGCAGACGACTGAAAAGCACTATGCATTCATGCTGTGATCAAGAAGACCTATGAGAAGCAGATCCAGCCTGAAGAAAGTGATAAGGACGAACCAGTGGATTTGTATGGAAAAAAGATCCTTCGACCTTTGTTCTTCCTCCAAATGTACAGTGCAGTATCAGTGGGGAGGTGAGGATGCGCCAGGATGTGACAAGCAAGATCCTTATGCTGGATGCCCCTGAAGAGGGGAGACTGCCTGATGGACTCCTGATCAAACCCAGTGTGCTTCCTGTTCATGCTCACACATATGCTAGAAGTTGTGGTCCAGATACAGAATGTCACTGGCAGAGATATTAAAATCCCTCGAAGATGCACTCTAGCCAAAAGATACTGCACAGATACTGCTGTCCTGCCGTCCAAGTGTCATAACAGAGAAGATGAAGTATCTCCGGACATGTTTGAGTTCAGAGAGTCACCCATTCCAGATGGGTGGAGGGAGAGGATTAGTCGAAAGTTGGTAAAGAGAAGCAAAGTATTCTAGTTAAGAGTGGGACATTGGTTGAGTTACTGGTGCAGAACATCACATTCACCTGCACGACGAAAGGCCCTTCATGGAAAGATCACGCTGGTTAGCTCCTGCTGACATTGACAACATCAGGTGCCATCTACAGGAAATGCTTGCAGCTGGTATCATTTAGGAGTCACTGAGTTCTTTACACTTCTCAAATTGTTGTAGTCTGGAAAAAGAATGGTTCTGTCTGTATGTGTGTAGACTACAGGACTCTTAATAAAAGAACTGTGCCTGACCAATATACTATGCCATGCATACAAGATGCCTTGGACTTTCTCAATGGGAGCAAGTGGTTTTTAGTCCTTGATCTCCGCAGTGGGTACTAGCAGATCCCAATGACACCAGAGGACAGAGAAAGATAGCATTCATTTGCCCTTTAAGCTTCTACGAGTTCCTCCACATGACTCAAGGTATATCAGGTGTACCTGCAACTTTTCGGCGACTAATGGAACATGCTGTGGGAGATATGAACCTTCTCAAATGTTTAGTCTACCTTGATGATGTTACTGTCTTTGGTAAAACCCTTGAAGAACATGAGGCTCGCCTGTTCAAAGTGCTGGACTGACTTGAAGAATTCAGTTTAAAGTTATCACTTGACAAGTGTCAGTTTTTTCAGAGCTCCGTGAACTATGTAGGCCACATTGTGTCATCAGAAGGCATCCAGACAGATCCTAGCAAGGTAGAAGCACTCACCGACTGGCCAAAGCCCAACAATCTAAAGGAGCTGCAACAATTCTTGGGTTTCTACGGCTACTATCGCTGTTTCATAAAGGACTATACCAAGGTAGTGCATCCATTGTTAAATCTAATGCAATGGTACCCTCCCACTCAGAAAAAGTACAAGAAAGGCACTGAGAAAGAGGCTGAAAGAAGCTATTTCCACCTAATGAACCCCTTTGGACAGAGATGGACATAGAAACATAGAAACAGAATTTGACGGCAGATAAGGACCGCTTGGCCCACCCAGTCTGCCCATTTCCCTACCTGATGGATCAGCTGCAGATCCTAGTTAACCAGCAGCCTACTTCTTCCTACCCCCTAGAATTGCCTTATGACTGTCCCATGCATGCTTGAATTCCACCACTGTTTGTGACTCCACAACCTCCTCTGGAAGGCCGTTCCATACATCCACCACCCTCTCTGTGAAAAACTACTTCCTTAAATTACCTCTGAGCCGCCCCCCTCTATCTTCAAATTGTGCCCCCTTGTTCTTGCACACCTCTTTTTTTGAAAGATGCTACCCTCTTGGACTTTGTTGATTCCCTTGAGGTACTTGAAAGTTTCTATTATGTCCCCTCCCTCCTTTCCTCGAGGCTATATGTAACCCCTAGATGGCGCTATTCCAGGGGCTACTACCCCTGCCTGATTTGCCACTAACAGGTTGAGGGGCCTGATCCGATGGCGGTGCCTCCACCCAGAGGTCAGGGTTTGCAATAGTTAAACTAACTTGGTCACAGCCCTCTGGGACACTGCAAACCCCTTTCTTCCCACTAGTGGCCCACACAATATATCAGAATTACCTTCACAGTATACACTTACCCCAGGACTGGTTCAGGCACTGGGACCTCCTGTAAATAAGATACAGTGCAACAATCACAGTACAATACTTTAACATAGACAAATACCTCAGGCAGTATAACTTGCTGAAACAAGCAGCTCTGATTTATTTAGGGGCTATAACAAGGACAGGGGAATCAGGTTAATTAGCTTATCACTTTACTCATCTATCCATGGCTCTGTGCATAGGCCTATCCCTACCAGTTACTGTCCCTGGGTACCCAAGCCCTAGTGGCTAGTCCAAACCGTGGCAGCTGGTAGGGCCCTTTCACACAGAGAAAAGAAAATGAGTTAAACAGTCAGCAGTACAGTAATTCCATTTGGATTCAATGTGGCAATTCAACAGGGAGCGACCCTGAATTAGTACTCACGACCTCCAAACAAGATAGGGTCCTTCAATGTCAGCAGGGCTACTTTGAGCTCCAGACCTCACACATTTATATGGCAAACTGCAACAGGCAAAAGTCCTTTAATGGCAGCAGGATTCACTTGAGCTACACAAGCCTCTCACACATTTATATGGTGAACAGTAACAGGCAAAGTCCTTTAATGGCAGCAGGATTCACTCAGCTCACAAGCCTCCTCACACATTTATAGAGTAAACAGTCACAGGCAAAGTCCTTAATGGCAGCAGGATTCACTTGAGCTACACAAGCCTCCTCACATATTTATATGGTGAACAGTAACAGGCAAAAGTCCTTTAATGGCAGCAGGATTCACTCGAGCTACACAAGCCTCCTCACACATTTATGTGGTAAACAGTCACAGGCAAAAGTCCTTTAATGGTAGCAGGATTCACTTGAGCTACACAAGCCTCCTCCACATTTATATGGTAAAAGTACTATACCAGGCAGGCTGCTTTCTATCCCGATCGCAATTACTGCACAATACCCGGGAGAACACACAGCAGATTCAGTTCCTGACAGACCGAGTGCAATTCAGCAATTTCTTCAGTCTTCTACAGGGTGAGCCTGGTTTCTACTCTTCAGATATCCTTTGATTCTCTCTCACAGGACGGATTCAGTCCTAACAAGCAGTTACACAAGCTGCAGACCGGAACTCTGGGCCTTACACGCTGCTTTCCGACTAAAACTGCACACCAAAAAGCACAGGGCTCCTTCCTCTTCACTGCCAGAGCTCAACTGAAACTCCAGCAGACAAACCGGGCACTTCCTTTGAGTTCCTCCCAGTTCTTGGCTGGATTGGCTGTCACTCACAATAGATTGCCCCTGTTGGTCCAAAAAGGCGCCGAAATCTAAACTACATCTCCCAGAGTCACTGCCCATACAATCCTCTTGTGGCTGGCTCAGATTATGAGTCCAAGTTCTGATTCGTCCAAGGCACCATTTTAGAGCTACCTTAACCCACACTGATTGGTCCAGTTCAGCAGTTCAAAACTAGAATGGGGAACTAGGCAAACACAGTTCTGACTGCAAAGAAAGCAGGTTAGACAAACTGTAATTTCATTATTACTCTAAATGATTTCTGGCAAACAGTTACATCTTTCAGATAGGTTCCTTTGCACTCCTAGTGACTGCAAAAATGGAGTGAATTGGCAGCAGCTCGAGTGGTACTCAAGCAGAGAAGCACACAGTCCCCCATACAAACTAATTATGTCTGCAAGCAGACAGCTCTTAAAGAGACAGTACCAGAGGCTCTAAAAACACTCACTGATAAATGGCTTAAACGCCAAACACCATTCAGGCTTGGAGCATTCAAGCAAGCTCCTGGAAGTCTTTTGGGAACCCCCATTTGCAGGGGGGTTACACCCTTCCTGGCCTGGGAAAGCTTGACGTCCGCGTCAAGCAAGTACCCCCATAAAAGTTTCAACTGCAACCATATACATTTGCATTAGGCTCACACATGTAATCATCAGTCAATACATCATTTTACCAAGAACACATTTCTGAAACATTGCAGTACGTCACTCTTATTAGTATTACACACACATTGTACCATAACTCAAGTTATTACCTCTTGTACATGAAACCTGAAGAGAGGGGGCCCTTCCCTATCAGTTACCTTGGGGCTGGACGGGGCAAGGGCACCATACTTAGAGGGCAACACAAGTAACTTGGAGTTAGCACTGACGCTTAGTTTGGGCAATGAGCTCGGGGACACATACACTCCTTTATGGACAACATTGAGAGGCAAGTCCACAGGCCTCCCAAGGGAATCATAACTGAGGTGCACCACAGGCTTTACAGCTCGACCAGTCTTTCTAGGGGGAACTGTTACAGTCTCTGCACTCTGAGCCTCATTTTCAGCATTATCCTCACTTGTCAGGGGAGTCTCCATGGGGGTAGAGAGGCTAGAACTTGGGGCACTTTCAGCTCCAGGAGTTACAGTTTCTGAGTCCACAACATTTGGCTCACATGGAGAGCTTTCAGACACTGGCAGTAGACTGTCAGGGCACTCAAAATACTCTTCTTGTTCTGGTGTATCACCAGTCTGCCCCAATCCATCATTTTCCTCCCCTGAAAGCTCAAACAGTTCAACCATGCACAATGATTCCATTTCATCTGATCTGATGCTTTGCACTTCACTTTCTGGGAGCATTGGCTCCAGGGATGAAGCTGGGGGCTTTGACAGTCCAGAAGGCCCAGCTTCGTCTCCAGTATTGACTAGGGGATTGCCCCAAACAATTGACTCAGTTCGTATGAAGGATAGTATTCAAAGTCACTCTCATTTTCTTCTTTATATGGACTGACAGTCATGCTCAACTGGGACTTGTGGAGGGGAACACTTTAACTCTGCTTCTGTAGGTGCAGACTTTCTTGATCTTTTCTTAGCAGCAGCTCTAGTCACTGGTCCAGAGGGGCATCTTCTGGGGCTCAGACTCAATCAAGATTTGTCCAATGGGCAGTAAATGATTTCTATGCATTGTTTTTCATCTTTTGAATTATTCTCAGGCCTTACTTTGTACACTGGCAGATCATCTAGTTTGCCCACTACAATGTGAGGGAGATGGTGCCATCTGTCAGCAATCTTGTGTTTGCCATGCAGTCCCAGATTTCTTAGCAACACCCGATCTCCTCTTGGAGTTCCTGTGCTTTCACCTTTTATCATACCTTTCTTTGTTGGCCAGATTTCTTTTGGCAGCCATGGTTTGAGCCAGTTGGTACACATGAGTTAGCTGGGCCTTTAACTTTTGCACATACTGTAAATAGTTGTCAGCTTGAACCCCATCAGGAGAGACCCAAAACACACATCTACCGTAGTCGAGCTTCTTCCAAACATCAGGCGGTAGGGGGAGAACCCAGTGGTATCACTTTTGGTGCAGTTATAAGCATGTACCAGGGTGCTAATTTGTTGGCTCCATCTAGGCTTGTCCTTTGGGTGCAGGGTGCCTAGCATATCTAGCAAAGTGCGGTTGAAACGTTCAGGCTGTGGGTCCCCCTGGGGTGGTAAGGAGTGGTTCTGATTTTCACACTCCCCACAGAGAAAGCATCTCTTGATCAGACGACTCTAAAGTCTCTCCTTGATCAGAATGGATTCTTTGTGGAGCCCCATAGTGAACAAAAGTTTTCTACAAGTACTTTGGCCACAGTGGATGCTTTCTGGTCTTTGGTGGGGAAAGCTTGGGCATATCTCGTGAAATGGTCAGTGACCACCAGCACATTACTGATATTTCTTTGATCTGACTCCAAACTCAGAAAATCAATACAGACCAGCTCCATGAGTGCACTGGTGGTGATGTTAACAAGGGGGGCAGCCCTCTGGGGCAAAGCTTTCCTCTGTAAGCAGCGACTACAAGTTCGAATGTATTGCTCCACATCAGCCCCCATCTTAGGCCAATAGAATCTGGATCTCACCAAGTCAAGTGTTCTGTCTATACCGAGGTGCCCCATGTGGTTGTGCAAGGACATCAGTACTGAGTCTCGAAAAGCAGTGGGCAGCACTAGTTGTTGTTTGTCTACTTGTCCCCCTCTGTCTACTGTTTATCTGTATAATAGTTTATTGATCAGTTTCAACTTAAGACCTTCTTTGTATAACAGTGCAGTTCTCAAATCAGTGGAGCGTAATTTGGACACATCTTTTGCTGCATAGAGGGCTTCTAAAGCTGCTTTGATCATGGGATCGCGGGATTGAGCCCGTCGAATACTGTCATTGTCCAGCTGAGGCAGTGCACCAATGTCTATTGCAGAAAAGTGGCAATAAGCAGCAGGTATGCAATTCTCAGAGGGTCCCAAGCAATCCACCATGCAGTCCACTGCGTCCGTGGACATTTGTTCCTCCCTGTCAAACTTCCGGCAGAGTGCTCGAATGTCAGGTTCTGCCAATCGGACCAAATCATTCTGGGGAACAGGCCTCCGGGAGAGAGCATCAGCATCTATGTGGTTCAGACCTGCTCGGTATTCGAGAACATAGTCATATGTAGATAATGCAGAAAGCCACCTATGGCCAGTGGCATCTAACTTAGCTGAGGTCTGCACATAGGTCAAAGGATTATTGTCAGTTTTTACTAGTATTTTAACCCCATACAAGTACTCATGGAATTGGTCAACAATAGCCCACTTCAAAGCTAGAACTCTAACTTATGTACAGGATAGTTCTTTTCGGATGGGGTCAGGCTTCTACTGGCAAAGGCCACTGGTCTCAGGCCATTCTCGTGCTCTTGGTACAACAGCCCCCAACCCTTGCAAGCTAGCATCAGTGTGCAGGACGTGGGGTTTTCTTGGATCGGCATAGGCCAGCACTGGAGCATGGGTAAGTTGATATATGATCTCATGAAAAGCAGTCTCACAATCAGGAGTCCAGCGGGCTCCAAATACTTCACTCGGACGAAAATACACTTTTCAGTCTTGAGGGACGCTGACTTTGGTATTTTTTGTGGGTTGGGGACACTTGAGTAAGGTTAAGTAAAGGGCGGATCACTCTGAATAGTCCTTGATGAAACGCCGATAATAACCACAGAATCCCAGGAATCTTTGCAGTTCTTTAAATTTTTGGGCTGTGGCCAGTGGTCAAGGCCTCAACTTTACTTGGGTCGCTTCTATTCCTCGGTGGATACTATGTGTCCCACATACTTTACTGATGTTTGAAAGAATTGACACTTATCAATGGACAGTTTAAGGCCAAAGTCCTCCAGTCAGTCCAATACCTTAAATAATCTGCTCTCATGTTCCTCCAGTGAGCTGCCAAACACAATAACATCATCTAGGTATACCAGGCACTCTAGTAGTTCATGTTCCCCACTGCACGCTCCATCAATCGTTGAAAAGTGGCTGGGGCACCTGAAATCCCTTGAGGCATCCTCATGAATTCATAGAAGCCAAGCGGACAGATAAAGGCTGTTTCTCATGGTCCTCTGGGGCCATCGGGATCTGGTAGTACCCACTGCGAGGAGATCCAGCACAGAGAACCACTTGCTCCTGTTTAGGCAGTCCAAAGCATCCTGAATGCGGGCATTGTGTACTGATCAGGGATAGTCCGGACGGTTTAGGTGTGATAATCCACGCACATCCTTACTGTCCCATTCTTTTCCTCACTACCACAAGTGGGAAGCATAAGGGCTTCTGGATTCTTGTATTACACCAGCAGCTAACATCTCTTGCAGATGCCGTCTCACATCATCTATATCAGCAGGTGCCAGGCGTGAGACCTCTCACAAAATGGTCTTTCGTTATGCAGCCGGATATTGTGCTCAGCTCCTTGCAGCGCATCCTTCAGTCCCATTCCTTTAAAGAAAACACCTGGTCTCTCTGGGAAAGCTTCTCACTGATCCTCACTTTCCATTCAGCTGGCAACGGGAGTGAAATCAAACAAGTCAGGCGTTACTCTGTCATTCTTCCTCGAACTCTTGCTGCTGGGTAGCACTGCAGTGTCTGCACAATGCACATTAGCCAGGATGCAACCTCTATTTACTCGAATGTCTCTTTCAGACACATTATGAACTTGGACCATTACCCTTCTGGCATAAGCATGGGCTCTAGCGGCAAAATACTAGGCTTGACCAGCAGTCCCTCTGGCAATTTTCCACGCCTGGTGCATCCAACATTAATATTTTATTCTTAACATCCTTTCTGATACGGACCTCTCCTGTAAGGTACACTGGGCATTTGGCACCAGGATCAGAGACTCAGGATCCTTCTTCCATACAATTCCGACCGGTTCCTCTGGTTCTATTTTTTCAGCATCTCTCTGTGCCTCATAGGCCTTCTTAATTAAAGCCGGAACTCTTAAAGCTCTACTAGTCTTTGACCCCTGTTTTTCATAACACAACTGTGCCAGCCTTCTGAACATATGAGCATTTGTTCCAATCAACAAAGGGACACCATCATACAGTCCAGTGGGGGGACACAGTAAGGCTAGGGTCTCTACTTGTTCGGCCACGCCAGCCACGGAGGTGGGGAAAGACAGCCAAATTCGGATATACCCGGAATAAGGGTAGGCTTTCTCACTTAACCCCCATACATGCAGTCCTTCTAATGGTTGTAAGGGTACGTCTGACAAATGCTTCTGATACCAATCCTGGAACATAATTGTCACTTGGGAGCCACTGTCTAATACAGCTCTTGTAGACACTCCATTCACCTTTACAGTGGTCTCCATGGAGGGACCCACTATTCTGGACCAATCTGGAGAGGCGGTAGTGGGGGCCTGGGCAACTGACCTTGCCACAAAAAGACGTGAGTTAGCATTTTTGGTGCCCTCACTGGGATCATTTTGTGCACCTCTTAACCACTGATTTGTTCTCCGAAGCTCTCCTTGTAGCCTATATGCAACTTTGTCAGTGTCTTTTGGGGACCGGCATTCCCTCTTCATGTGCCCATCCTTCCCGCAATTATAGCAAAACATACTTTCTGGAGTTTGAGCTGGCCGAGGCACCACACTGGGAGCCAGGGCTGGGGTACTACTAACTGGAAACCTTGGTGCCATCTCTGTCTGCGGCGTGATAAGCATTTGGAGACATCTCGTCAGTTTCTCCACTTCCATGGTCAAGGAATTGAGTTTGGAGCTGTTATCAGCAGGAGATACATGGGTGGGTACCCCCACCCCATAGCAGATGCAGTCGGATATAGGTCGGGGCCTGTACTTGCAGGCGTGCTTTCATAAAGGGACTGTTTTGAATTCCGGATCTCTCTCAACAGTTCACACCATTGTGGCATATCTTTTTCCTTGTCAGAGCACTCATTGACTGCCAACCTCTGCCCTGAGACTTCACTTGATGGGCCACCCTCAGTCACTCAGGTCGAGGCCGCAGCTATTGGTGCAGGTCCCTCCCGAGGTCGCTTTTCTCAACTCCTCGAATTTCTCTCATTAACTCATCATAGGAGGGTGGGATTCCATTCGATTTGCCAGGTGTAACTGAAGTAACAGCAGTTCTGAGAAGGGGGCAGACTTAAGGATCCTGTCCAGCCTGGTTCGGTCCAGTTCAATCGCTGGCAAACTACCCTTTCTGAGGCATTCTTGAAACAATTTCTCCAGCCGAGATACATACACAGACAACAACTCCCCTTGGTACTGTTGTGCATTTCTTACTCTCCACCATAGATCCTCATCAGAATCTGGGCTCCCATACACATTCTCAAGGCCTCAAGATAGGCCTGTGCAGTCACTTCAGGGTTACTGGCCCGTTTAGCACGGATGGTAGCCAGGGCAGGACCTCAGAGGCTCTCACTAACCCTCTCTTCGCTGCTTCTGAGCATTGCCATTCTAGCACTTGGGGGCAATAGTCTATCCAGGTCTCCCAGTCATCCGCCTCTTGGGGGTGGGAGGGTGCCAGAGAAGATCCTCAACCTTCGTAAGAGTCGTGACTAATGGCAGGTGCAGAAATAGAGTCTGCATTGGTTCAGCCACCATTACGGGTACTGGAGCAGGAGAGGTGTTGGGGAGGAACACTCCCAGGTGGCAAGAATAGTTTCTTCAAGTCTCCACAGTTTTCCTTCCCCAGCAACCATTTAGCAAATTTCTCCTCAAAAGTTTCAGACAGTGGTGGGGGCTCATTCCCCGGTCTTTACTGTACTTAGTTATCACTCTCCAGACAGTGAGGGCTCCTCTGGGGTAATGGTCTGTGGCACTTTGGAGCTATTTATGGGATCCTAAACTCTACTAGGGCCAGAAAAGTGTGGGTGAGCAGATTAGCATGCCGACCCACCACCACAGGGTTTTGTAAACCTTCCACCTTGGAAAGTACTCCCTGTACAGTGTCCGTATTGATACCCAGGGGGATGTCCAGGATAAGCATAGCATTTTGGGGGTCAATCTCCTCCCCAGTACACCACTCCAACAGCCGGTGCACTGTGCTTCTGTCGGGTACCCATTTTTTTCTTAACAGTGGTTCGTGAATATGGCCACTAGAGGAAACACAATCCCAGCGGTGAGCCTCCAAGATGTAACCCCTAGATGGCGCTATCCCAGGGCTACTACCCCTGCCTGATTTGCCACTAGCAGGTTGAGGGGCCTGGATCCGATGGCGGGTGCCTCCACCCAGAGGTCAGGGTTTGCAATAGTTAAACTAACTTGGTCACAGCCCTCTGGGACACTGCAACCCCCCTTTCTTCCCACTAGTGGCCCACACAATATATCAGAATTACCTTCACAGTATACACTTACCCCCAGGACTGGTTCAGGCACTGGGACCTCCTGTAAAATAAGATACAGTGCAACAATCACAGTACAATACTTTAACATAGACAAATACCTCAGGCAGTATAACTTTGCTGAAACAAGCAGCTCTGATTTATTTAGGAGGATATAACAAGGACAGGGGAATCAGGTTAATTAGCTTATCACTTTACTCATCTATTTATGGCTCTGTGCACAGGCTCTATCCTTACCAGTTACTGTCCCTGGGTACCCAAGCCCTAGTGGCTAGTCCAAACCGTGGCAGCTGGTAGGGCCTTTCACACAGAGAAAAGAAAAATTAGTTAAACAGTCAGCAGTACAGTAATTCCATTGGGAGTCAATGTGGCAATTCAACAGGGAGCGACCCTGAATTAGTACTCACGACCTCCAAACAAGATAGGGTCCTTCAATGTCAGCAGGGCTACTCTTGAGCTCCACGAGACTCCTCACACATTTATATGGCAAACTACAACAGGCAAAAGTCCTTTAATGGCAGCAGGATTCACTTGAGCTACACAAGCCTCCTCACACATTTATATGGTGAACAGTAACAGGCAAAAGTCCTTTAATGGCAGCAGGATTCACTCGAGCTACACAAGCCTCCTCACACATTTATGTGGTAAACAGTCACAGGCAAAAGTCCTTTAATGGCAGCAGGATTCACTTGAGCTACACAAGCCTCCTCACACATTTATATGGTAAGAAGTACTATACCAGGCAGGCTGCTTCTCTATCCCGATCACAATTACTGCACAATACCCGGGAGAACACACAGCAGATTCAGTTCCTGACAGACCGAGTGCAATTCAGCAGTTTCTCCAGTCTTCTACAGGGTGAGCCTGGTTTCTACTCTTCAGATATCCTTGATTCTCTTCACAGGACGGATTCAGTCCTAACTAAGCAGTTACACAAGCTGCAGACCGGAACTCTGGGCCTTACGCGTTTCCGACTAAAACTGCACACCAAAAAAGCACAGGGCTCCTTCCCTCTTCACTGCCAGAGCTCAACTGAAACTCCAGCAGACAAAACCGGGCACTTCCTTTGAGTTCCTCCCAGTTCTTGGCTGGATTGGCTGTCACCCACAATAGATTGCCCCTGTTGGTCCAAAAAGGCGCCGAAGTCTAAATTACATCTCCCAGAGTCACTGCCCATACAATCCTCTTGTGGCTGGCTCAGATTATGAGTCCAAGTTCTGATTCGTCCAAGGCACCATTTTAGAGCTACCTTAACCCACACTGATTGGTCCAGTTCAGCAGTTCAAAACTAGAATGGGAACTAGGCAAACACAGTTCTGACTGCAAAGAAAGCAGGTTAGACAAACTGTAATTTCATTATTACTCTAAATGATTTCTGGCAAACAGTTACATCTTTCAGATAGGTTCCCTTTGCACTCCTAGTGACTGCAAAAATGGAGTGAATTGGCAGCAGCTCGAGTGGTACTCAAGCAGAGAAGCACACAGTCCCCCCATACAAACTAATTATGTCTGCAAGCAGACAGCTCTTAAAGAGACAGTACCAGAGGCTCTAAAAACACTCACTGATAAATGGCTTAAATGCCAAACACCATTCAGGCTTGGAGCATTCAAGCAAGCTCCTGGAAGTCTTTTGGGAACCCCCATTTGCAGGGGTGTTACATATACATATTAAGCTCCTTAAGTCTCTCTTCATATGTTTTCCGGTGCAGACCCTGCACCATTTTAGTTGCCCTCCTCTGGACAGCTTCCATCCTGTCTATGTCTTTGCGGAGATTGGGTCTCCAGAACTGCACGCAGTACTCCAGATGGGGTCTCACTAGCTGTCTGTACAGAGGGATAATAACTTCCTGTTTTCTACTGGTGATGCCTCTCCCTATGCATCCCAGTATCCCCCCAGCCCTCCTTGCTGCCCTCTCACATTGCTTGCCCACCTTTAGGTCATCTGATATGACTACTCCCAGGTCCCTTTCCATTTTTGTTGTTGTTAGTATCTCACCCCCCATTGTGTACTCTTCCCCTGTATTTTTGTTTCCCAGGTGCATTACCTTGCACTTCTTAGCATTGAGATCAGATTGTGACACAGCCTTTAACTATATCATCTACCAGCTAACTCATGCAATTGTTCTTGCATATGCAGACCCATCCAAACCTTACGTGCTGCATACTGACACTAGCCTGAGTGGCCTAGGAGCTGTGCTGTACCAGGATTATACAGAAGGACTGCACCCCATGATGTATGCCAGCAGAAGTCTGGCATCCTCAGAAAAGAACTATCCCGTGCACAAATTGGAATTTCTCACTCTCAAGTGGGCAATTGTGGAACAATTCCACAAATACTTGTATGGCGCCAACATACTGGTTAAAACAGACAATAATCCTTTAACTTACGTCCCACCTTCAGAGAAACTAGATGCTGCTGGACATAGATGGTTCTCAGCACTATCTACATATGATTATGTGGTGGAGTACCGATCAGACCTCAATCACGTTGATGCTGATGCCTTATCATGAAGTCTTGTTTTCAACCAAGAGTGGGTATGAATTTCAGAGCATTCCATAAAAGCATTAAAAGCATTGTGCCATAAGTTTGACAGAGATGAAACTCCCTCTTAAGAGACTGTGAATTGCCTAGCAGATTGTTTGGGACCCCTGAATACCTGTTTGCCAATAGCTTATTGTAATTTTGTTGCTTTAGACCTAAGTATTCTGCCTCAGCTAACCCCAGCTGATCTTCAAAAGGAGCAATATTATGACCTGACGATCTGACCAGTCCTAAATGCTCTCACTACGGGAGAAGATGTGTCAGAATTGTGGTCAGTTGACTCTAAGACTGCCTTGTTGTTCAGAGAAGGGCCTAAACTTAAGCTTAGAAAGAAATTGCTGTACAGAGAGTTAACTGATAACCTAGGGGAAGTTGTAAAAAGATAACTGGTGTTGCCCTCCAAATTCAAAAATATTGTATTAAAAGCTATCCATGACCAAATGGGACACTTAGGTAATGAAAGAACTCTGGACTTGGCCCATGCACATTTCTACTGGCCAAAAATGGCGAGACATTGAACAGTATGTCAAAACCTGCAGCAGGTGTCTCCAGTGTAAAGCACAACCGCAGAGAGCAGCTCCTTTTGTTAACATAACCACCTGGCTGGCAGTATAGTCTAGAGGTTAAAGTAACTAGCTGTGAATGAGTTTGGTACATCCAACAGACCAGACCTAGGTTTGATTCTCACAACCTCCATTTGCATACTGTGTGACTCTGAGCAAGTCACTTAACCGCCCAGTGCTCCCAGGCTGCCCCTGAAAACAGACACTTGTGCCTAGTGGGCCTTACCTGGTTACCAAAGACTAAAATAAATAAAATAAAATAAATATGGAGCTCATATGTATAGATTTCCTGAGCATAGAACCTGATTCAAGAACACTGGCAACATGTTTGTAGTAACAGACCAGTTCACAAGGTATGCTCAGGCAAACCCAACTAAAGACCAGAAGGCAGGCAAGGGTTGTAGCCCTTGGTATAACAGAGCCAGGGTTACAAAAGCATAACACAGTCTGCTGTGGCAGCCAGTATTGCAACCCTGATGATGGCCCATTTTCGGTCCACCCCATGTCTGCTTTGATGCCCTCCAATTGTTACCTCAGCACCTGATCCATTTTCTGAAAATATTCTGTCCTGAAGTCCAGGGTTTTGGTCTTAGTGGAGAAGTTTTCCCTTCCCATTTCTAAACCGAACCACACTGTGCTATGGTCGCTACCCCTCAGGGGTTCCTTGACCATTATCTCATGTACATGCTACCCATTTGTGAGTACTAGATCAAGGATTGCCCCCTCACTGGTGGGCTCTGTAATGCCCTGGGTCATGAACCCTTCCTGCATTGCATCCAGAATCTTCTAACTCCTGGCACAGGATGTGACTGGTATACTCCAGTTCACCTTAGGTAAATTAAAGTCCCCCACTACAACCACTTCCCCTTTACCTACTACTTCCAGCAGTTGTGAACATAGCTCTCTGTCTCTTTCTTTGTCTTGGTTAGGCGGTCTGTAGACCACCCCCAACTTGACCTTGCTCCCCTATTGGTCTGAAGCTGGACCCATAGTGTTTCCACCTTCCCTGTTCATTTCTCCCTTGTGCATGTTATCCCATCTCTGATGTAAGCCACCCCTTGCCAAACACTCTGTCCCTTCTGTACAGCTTGTACCCCGGGATTGAGAGGTCCCAGTCATGGTATGCTGTAGCCCAGGTCTTGATAACTGTTGTTACATGTACCTTCCCTGCACTAAGAAGGCCTGCATGTCTGCATCTTGTTGCAGAGACTCATGAGCATTGAGTGATGCCACCTCCACCTTGACTCTGTGCCTCTTTGCCTATTCCCTATATTTTCTTGACATGCCCATCCCTACACTCCCCCTTCACCCCTGCACTTGATTGCCCTCCTTGCCCTTTGCTCTCCTTTCCAATTGCTACTGCCTGCATGGGGAAGGTCCACAGACCTCCCTTCTTGAAGTTTCTGTGCCCAATGGCCTCCCTCAGCAGTTTAAACTCAGATCTTTCTCTGTGTATTCCCCTAGTTTGTCCCTGAGAATGTTCAATCCCTTCCAATTAAGGTGTAGTCTATCTTCTGAATATAGCACCTTGTCCGACCACTTGCCTCCCCAACCCCCAATACAACTGAACCCTTCTACTCTACACCAGCTTCTCAGCCAATTATTAAACTCCTCAAGCCTCCTTTTCTGACTGTGCTGGCTCTAGGACTGGAGTTACCTCTGAAAAGGCCAAACAGCTCACTGAATCCTTGCAGGTCCTTGCTAACTCTATGAACCTGTTCTGCACCACCCCCACCTCTTCTCCTGCTAAGTCATTGGTTCCTAGGTGGATGACCAAGTTAGGCTTTCCACCCACGTCCCTCACAACTTCCCTGATCCATGGTTCTGCCCTCTTCATCTCCGTCCTCAGTATACAACTATCACTCTTCTATTCCTTGGGTCCCCCTCCCCCCCAGTGGATACCTTTAATTATGGAATCCCAATGATAACCACCCTTCTGTCACCCACAGGCTTGTTCTTTGATCTCCTATCCACTTCTAGTAAACAAAAGTATTCCCCCTTCAACTGCTGTCGGTCTGCTTGGGATGTATTCCTGTCTGTGTCATCACTATCCCCTCCTACTGCTTCTCCAATTCTCCTTTTTCCCATCCCTCCCTGGCTAACTTTGCTTGCTTCCACACTACCCTCCCATTTCCACCCCTAACTCTACCTTGTCCCCCATCCTTTGCTCCACCCTGACTACCTTTCCCTCCTTGCCCCCTCAAAGCTACTCACCTCTCCCCTCTTTGCCACCATCCTTGAACTCTGTGTTTCCTCAATCCTCTACTCTCCCACCTGCTCCCCATCCCCATAAACTGGCCAGTATTGCATACCTGTTCAATGAGTACACCCCAGCACCAGAACCTCCTTGTGTTCTTCCATCTTGCTTTTCTCTCCTTCCCTCTATGCTGATCCTCTTACTCACCTACACTTTCCCCTTACCACCTGCCATTCCGCCACTCCAGTTCCACAGTGTACTTGAAGGGATGTCCCTGGACGCTGTGGCAAACTCCTCTGCTTCCAACCTGTGCCTGGCATCCAAGTGCTCCAGGGCAGTCCTTACCTGCACATTCAGTCACTGTTCTTTTCCCCTGCCTCTCCCATCCCCTCTTTCCAACTCTCATCGTAGTCACCTTATCTTTGCCCAGATTTGCTCTAGGTTCCTGCACACTAGACAGCCCCCTGCTCTCCACACTGTTCCCAGAAATACTTCGGTCCCACATCCATTACAGCTGACCACCCTCCACTCACCATCCTGAGCACTGTATCTTCTTGCTTCCCTCCATCTCCCCTTCCCAGCTGTCCTGTTGCCTGTACCAGCTCTCTGCTCCCCACATTCTCCCCAATCAGCCTATACCAGCCCAGCTATGTATCTCCACTGTTCCTGGACCATATTTCAAATATGGGTTGACCCTAGATAGGGTTATGCTGCAACCCCTTTTCCTGCTGGTTAGTGAAAGGTTAGCCTTTCCTTAGGGTTTTGTTACTTTCCTATGATCTATAGAGAGATAATATTACCTCTTTACTCCTGCTTTCGAAACTCCTTCCAATACACCCCAACATTCTGGCTGCCTTGCTGTAAGTATTGTTATGTTGGCTAGTTTGTTTTAGGGAGTCATTTTATGATGACCCCCCCCCCGGTCCCTTTCCTCTGAAGTAGTGGCCAGCTTAACCCCTCCCATCCAATATTCCGTCCCGGGGTTCTTGTTCCTTATGTGCATTTCCTTTGACTTTCTGGCACTGAATTCTGACTGCCAGACCATGGATCATCTCTCTAACCTTTGGGGGAGCGCTGTTCTGTGAATAAACTGTGCAGGTGGGGGAGGGTCTCTAGACTTGAGGCTGCACTGATGTCGAGCAAGGAGAAGGTTACTAGGCTGGAGGATGTATTGTCCAAAAGTTGGGAGACCTTTTCCACTACTCAGGGATCATCGAGACTGATGCCGTTACCTCAAAGGATGCCAGATAGGAGGAGTGGCTGGACTAAGGTGCGTTCAAGGAGGGAGGTTGGTGAAATCAAGAGGTTGGGAGAGTGCAGTCACAGGAACATTCCTCAGACACAGCCAGTACCATTACAGAATTCATATGCCACTCTGGTGGAAGGAATGGGACAGTCAAGAAGAAGCACCTATAGTAGTGGCCAGGGAGGAAGTGGAAGTTCTCTTAAGTGGAGGTCCCAAGGAGGGAGTAATTGGCCCCCATAGATGGAGAAAGCAATTACTAGTAGGTAACTCTATTGTCAGGGGGAATACAGTTGGGACTAGAAAAGGGGATGGAGAGGGAGGTCAGGTGCTTACCAGGTGCCACAACAAGGAGATAGCTAGGACAGTAGGAGGGGAAGGGTAGATGGATGTCATTATACAATGGCAAAAAAGAATCCTGGATTCTGATTGGTCAGTGTGTGCCTGGGAGAGTGATGATATTGCAGTATAACATCACTGTCATTGATTAGCATTAGCTTTGCTTGCTGTCATCATAGGGCACCTGTAATTTTTTCCTCTTCTCTAAGAAACTCACTAAAAATCTACTAAAACATTTTTACATTTTTTATTTTATTTTGTATAACAATGAATCATTAGATAGCACAGCACTTCAGGGTGGGGAATATTGTGTAATAAACATCTGGTGGTGGAAGCACCTGCTTGCCCCTGCGTTTCAATCTCCACCGGTATGCTGATGTTATTACACACAACACACACCCTGTCGTGCCTTATTGCTTAATTGTCCTCCTGGGAACAAATGACCTGGCTAGGGACGAAGTAACAATAATGGAGGGGGAGTTTAGGGAACTAGGAAGAAGTCTTAAACAGATAGTATGCTTTGTAGCTTTCTCAGAGGTACTTCCTGTCTATGATGGGGGAAGGAGAGGGAGCTCTGCACCAAGGCTTTTAACTCATGGTTGAAGACCTGGTGTAGAGAAGAGGGAGTTTTGCTACATTGGGGACTGTGGGTCCATCTGGGAGAGTAGGGGCCTTTACAGAGGAGATGGTCTGCATCCATTTGTAAGGGGGACTAGAGTTCTCAGTGGAAGATTTAAACATTTTTTTTGATGAATGTTTAAACTAGGTGGGGGAGGTGGATGAGAACAGGGAAACGGACACTGCCTCCCCAACCCCCAAAAGCAGAGACAGAGTGTATAGAAATTCTGAAGAATGATAGTTCAAAATGGATAAGTTAAATCAAATAGGTAGGAGGTAAGAAAGGGATAGGGGGAAAACTGAACAGACAGATGAAAAATGGGAGTAAGGGGGGACAAAATGAAAAAAGGGAAATCAGCAAACAAGGAGCACACAAAATGTAGAAGGTCACGTGTGCTAATGTTAGGAGTCTGAGAAAAAAAATTCAAGACCTAGAGGCCATCCTGGCGGAGGCTGACCTGGATAAGGTGGAAAGGGAGGAGTGTTGCTTTATGTGAAGGACAGCATAAAAGCAACAGAAATACAGGGAGGGACCTCAGGGAGGGGCTGAGATGTTGTGAGTTACCCTAGAGTCAGAAGAGAGAGACAATATTTGGACAAGAATGATCTACAGGCCTTTGACACAGAGGGAGGACTTAGATACATAGGAACATAGAAATTAAAGTTGAAAAGGACCCTGGCCCGCCCAGTCTGCCCATTCATTTTCCCTACCTAATAAAAAGCTACAGATTCTAAATGGTCTCTAGCCCCTACCCTTCTGCCCCTACCCCTACCAGTGGTGTTTCCAGACCCTGTTCAGGCCCCTGGTCACATTCTCTTCCTGGTTTTGTGATACTCAGATGTCTGTCTCATGCCTTCTTAAATCCTGTAACCATTTTAGCCTCTACCACCTCTGCTGGCAGGCTGTTTCAGGGGTCCACCACCCTTTCCATGAAGAAATACCCTGATTCTTTTTTGGATCACCAGATAATATATTGTGTAAGGGGACAGAAAATAATAAAACAACCAGGAAAAATGGTTCAATTTAGGTCTTATAGAAAATTTGATTATATAAGTTTTATACTTGAACTAGATACTTATAATTGGGAAAGATTAGTATTCACTGGTTCTAACTGTAAACAAAGCATGGAGTTTATTTCATGAATATTTTATGACCATCTGTAATCGACATGCTCCTATAAAGTATAGGACGGTTACATCAAAAAATTCCCAACTTAGAAATAAATATACTGCTGCAAATAGTAGGCAAGATTTCTGTAATAGAGAATTAACATCTAACTTGTCTAAAAATCCAAGGGATTTTGGAAAACAGTTAAAAAGCTGAAGCGTGTACAAACAATGGATTATCCAGAGAATTTTGAAATAAATAAAATAAGGACTCCGCTAGGCCCACAGGTAGTGGACAGTTTCAATAATTATTTTGTAACCATGGGTACAGAATCCCTTCCCCAAAATCTTTACAAACCTAATATTTCACAAGAATTTAATCATTATACTTCTGAGGGTTTTGAATTTTACAAAATAACTTCCATAGAGGTTCAAAGAGAACTACTGAAAAGCAATATAAGAAAATCTGGAGGGTTAGATAACATTCCTAACACTTTACTTAAATATGCAGTTCCAATTATATAATTTCCTTTGGCATTTATTTGCAATAATGCAATCTTGGAAGAGCAATTCCCGGACATGTGGAAAACGGCCAAAGTAATTCCTATATTTAAATCTGGATCAAAACACAATATAGAAAATTACAGACCAATTTCTTTGTTACCAATCATTGCTAAAATAGTTGAGAGATTGATAGTTAAACAGTTGCAAGAGTTCTTGGAAGCAGGAAAAATCATAAATACACATCAATCTGGTTTTAGACCCCTGCATGGTACTACATTGGCCTTTTCTAAAGGTAACAGATGATATCACTAAGGCTCTGGACAAGAGAATGTTGGTGGGGGCAATATTCGTTGATTTATCAAAGTCATTTGATACCGCAGACCATGACATCCTCTTGCCCAAACTAAAAACCTGGTCTTGCATTGGAGAGGACACCAGCAATTTCTACTCTTTGAGATCTTTTTTCCAGATAGCTTTTAAACCAAGCTGTGAAGTCTAGAGAGAGCCCAGCATTTAAGAGCTGTTCTAGGAGCAGACGATGATGGATGGTATTGAAGACCTTAATTAGATCTATAAAGACCGACCAGCTAGTTGCCCATTATCTAGTGAATTGTGGTTGGCTCCGTTGAATTTACCCCAACCAATCAGTGAATCCAAATCCCCAGCATCACAACAGGTTAATCTGAGGAGGCAATGTTTCTCCTGATTACACAAGGTCCTAAATACCTTCATATTACTATAAAAGGTTGTAAACAGAAAGCATTATTACACAGTATGTACAATAATATACATTACCAGTAATAACAATTCAACAATACACAGTATGTACAATAATATACATTACCAGTAATAACAATTCAACAATACACAGTATGTACAATTATATACATTACCAGTAATAACAATACAGCAATACACAGTATGTACAATTATATACACTACCAGTAATAACAATTCAACAATACACAGTATGTACAATTATATACATTATCAGCAATAATTCAACAATACACAGTGGCCCAGATATTCAAAAGGGTTGCACATGGTGCAACAGTGTTGTGCCATGTGCAACCCACTGATGCGCCACGTAGCGATATTCAAACAGGAATTGTGCCTGGCTGCAAATCCCGATCTGCGGCGCATCAGTAATGTATGCAGCGCAGGTGGAGGGGGGGGTGCCCATGCATACTCTGCACATCCTGATATTCAGCCCAGGATGTGCTGAGTCCATGCATGCGCAACTCCTACTTGGCCCGCACAAAGTTGATCCAAAAACAGGAACAACGGCTGGCCAGCTGCCATATTGCAGGGCACAACACGGCAGCTGCCACCTGTGGGTGGCCACCTGAGCTCCGGCTACACCTCCGTAGTGGTGCCCCCCCATGCCTGATCATGGGCATCTGTTCAAAAAATCACGTCCAATATCCCTGGTGGTCCGGTGGACCGCTGTCTGCCCGATCGCAGGCTTCAGTATAAATAATAAGAATCCTATATCCCTGGTGGTCCAGTGGACCGCTGTCAGCCTGATCGCGGGCGCTTGTAATAAAAAGAATTACGTCCAATATCCCTGGTGGTCTAGCAGTACCCTCCCCACCCACCCACTGAGCCCCACCGCCCGCTACCCCTAGTCACCCGCAGGCGGCGGTACCCACCTGCCTGCCGTCCGCCTCCACGCCGACTAACACCGTAGGTAGGGCTGTCGCCCATTGGTCCACAGCGTGAGCCAATGGGCGTGCAGCCCATACCATACCGTACTACACATTCCAATAAGTTCATTCGGCATACCGTGATATAGGCAAACGAAACTGAGTGACTCAGACATGAGCAACTCAATTTCTGCACCCATAGGATTAGTGAATGGGTTGGGAGAGTGAGGGAAGGGAATAGCGACTGCAGAGCAATGGAATAGCAAGGGCGAATGACGGGGGATATGGAATAGTGTTCTGGGTGAAAGGCAGTAGTACAACCTGGCCACCTGGTGTAGTGCATGTGGTCAGTGCCTAGAGTGTTGATTGTGCTGGGTTCGGGACTGCCTGCGGGTAAATAGTTTTTTGGTATTTTGATGGCCCTTAGTGTTTATTTTTTTGTCTTGCCTCCCATGGTTCCCCTGACTGTGTTGCCCCAGCCGGGGTATACTGCCCCCCACACACCATAGCTCCTTCCCACGTATTCCCCTTTTCCCCAGTGTCCACTCCCCCGGAGTTGATTATATTGGTTTGGGGGGTGCAGGGGGTCTGCCCCCCACAAAGGGGGGGTGCAATCACACATTAAAGTTACATTGTCCGTGTTTTGCACTGTGTAGTGCGGTAGCTGTTTTGAAGTTCAGTGTCATGGGTGCAGAGCCGATATAGCGTTCCGTGATATGCACTCACTGTTATGGGAGTCGCCGTTTAAAAGTTGCCCTTATGACATGGAGCCGTTCATTCTAATACTATCCACTCTTTGGACAAGTGGGAGGGGGAAATGCACCCATACTTCTTTATCTTTACTTAGGGCCTGCGAAATCTGATCATAATTAACTTTCAAGACCATCTCATAATCTTTAGCTATATAGACTGGCCAAGTATTTAAAATTGGCAAGACCTCATTTGAACCAAAACCGCTTCCTGATTACTTTATTTGTAGGACCTCTGTTTTTGTGGTATTAAGTCTATAGCCTGCTGAGTCTCTGAACTGCTGTAATGCATCCCAGAGGTGTGGAAAGCACTGTCTGGGTCAGATAAAAATTAGGAGGTCATCCATGCAGAGAGTCTATTTGTGCTCCCCATCTCCCAACCTCACTCACGTGATACTCTCCTGCTACCGAACAGTCTGTGCAAGTGGCTCTAAATATAGGTCAAAAAGTAGGGGAGATGGTGGCAACCCTGAAGGGGTACCCCTGCCCAACTGTAATGATGAAGAAAGTCTACCATTGATTTTAACATATGCCATAGGGGAACTGTACAGCACTTCTATCATCTCGACAAATTTAGGAGGCATTCCGAATCACCATACAACCTGGAATAATAAGGGTCACACCGCTGGCCCGGTGGCGCTGAGAGTTGAGGCGTTGGATGCCACACCTCACGCCACGCTGGAGACCCAGGTTAGGGAGCGAGTTCGCGCCGTGAGTCGGCAGGACGGATCGGACGAGCGCTCTCTCCTACTCTTGGAGGAGGGCCTGGGTGTCCAGTGCACCAGCGGCCCTGGTGGAGATTGGGGCATTGCTGTGCATTAGACGGCAGTGATCTCTGTGGCCCTGACATCGGCAGGGTTGCCATGCACCGACGGGATGTACCACGCAGGAAGGCAGGGCAGAACGCACAGAAACTAAGGGGAAAACACCCCTCCCGCCCGGATGGCGGCAGGCTCCTCAGTGCCACTGCCGCCACATGCCCAATGCTGGTTCTCGTTACTGCCTCTTCTACTGGGCCGGAAGAGCCCTCCCCACTCGGGCACACATCCAGAAGATGGTGGGAACACAGCGGGCGGTAGGGCAGTCACGGCGAGTGACGAGCTCAAGAGAGTTCCAGCCGGAAAGGCGAGAAAAATAATCTCCCCCCAAAAAAAAAAAAGAAGAAGGACCACACCACTCAGTCAAAGGCCTTCTCTGCATCTAACCTTAATAAAAAAAATGGTCTCTCAGACCAGGAGGCCTTATGGAGTATATGCAATGCTCTTTTGATATTATCCAGCGTCTGGTGTGAAGACACGAATACGGTTTGATCATTATTTAATTAATAAGGGTAAAAAAGGCTTGAGCCTTTTTGTTACTATTGAAGTGAATATTTTGTAGTCCACATTAAGGATAGATATTGGATGGTAGGAAAAACAACACTGTCCTTTCCCAGCTTCAAAATAGCCCAAATGGTAGTCTGCCCCTACAATAGAGGAATGGGTTTACCTTGGAAGAGATTTGCTCCAGTCTGAAGCAGCACCAGAGTAAGGGAGGCTCGAAACATCTTAAAGAATTTGCCCATGTAGCCATCCGGTCCTGGGTTCTTATTGTTCTTTAACTGTTTTATTGTCTGGTCCACCTCAGCCTGTGATAGGTGAGTATGTATCCTCTGTTGCTGGGCTTTGAATAGAACGGGCAACTTCAGGGGCCTTAAACACCTACTCATCTCTTCCAACACAGGGTTGACCTCCACCTGATATAATTAAGTATAATAATCTTGAAAGGCCTGAACAATTTTATCCAGCATCATTTCCTGGATGTTAGTAAACGGTGTCTGATATGAGTTACTATGTTATGAGACAGCTTTTATCTCAGTCCATATGCCAGCACTTTGGGCGCAGGCACCTACATCCTTTGTAGTATCTCTGTTGAAGATATCTCGAGCCATCTCCATTTTTAGGTCTAAAATATTTTGTATCTGTTGCTTACTTTGCTGGAGTTGGGAAGGACTGAGTGGTCCCCTTGCATATAGGACTGCTGAAGGATCCATAGTTTATCCTGTAGTACATTTGTTCCTCTCTCTGTTTTTAAGCTTTGTTGCATAAGTAATAATATCCCCACTGTGGAGAGTCTTTAACATATCCCAAAGGATGGAGGGGCTCACTTTTCCTTGTCATTATCCAAGAGAATCTGTTGGCTTCTGTTTTGCATTAACTCCTTAAACTCCATATAGGGTATATTGTACTACTCTTTACCAAATGGAGATGTTCTGCTGATACTAAAATGCATTCGATCCTAGTATAGGTACCATGTGGAGCCGAACAGTGCATATATACATGGTCCCCCAAGTGCTGTGTGCACCAGGCATCAATCTAGGCCATGTCTCTAAACAATGACCTGCAATGGTTTGGTGCTTGAGTGTCCCTAGGAGACCATTTGTTAATTGTGCCCTTTGAAGCTAGTACAAAAGTAAAGTCTCCCACTAGTATTAACATCCCCTCCTGGAAATTCACGATTCTCCTATACATTTGATTCACAAAAGCAGCAGCTGAGCCAGGCAGGAGGCAGAGACTGACCAGTGTAAGCATCTGATTGTGATAAGTACCCTTGATCATCACCAGACAACCTTGAGGACTGGTGAAAGTGTCTGATCCTGGAAAGGTGTTTGCTTGGGTATGAGGAACTGCAGCACTTCGGCATTTTCCATTGTGGAAGGAAGTGGCTACCACATGTGTATAACAAACTTCAATAACTTATCAAGTTCCAAGGCAGTCAGATGAGTTTCTTGTAACAATACAAAGGAAGCATGATGTTTTCTTATCACAGTGAGAGCCTTGCATTGCTTAACTGGATGGTCTAATCAATGCAATATACCTTAACAAGGTTTTGTTGATCTAATGGGGTCACCTAAGGCTCTCAAGAAATATGTGTGCCAAAGGACTCCCTCCTTCTCTGGTGAAATAAATAATACTAAATTCTGAGAATAACATAGCCCAAGGTACACCATAAGTGCCACATACAATACATGGGACAGGTCTCCTCACCCACTTGTAAATCTGAAAAGTTGGAGCCTTAAACATCAAAAACGTCAGAATAACAAACAAACAAGAAAGAACTTGAGATAAATTTAACAGAAACTTAATACTAATACTGAACTGTAATTTGTCCATGGGAAGAATAACAGCCTGACTTCCAATGGAGGAAGGCTCACTAGGAAGCCCTCTGTGGGATTGGGGAAGTGTGTTGTTAGTTAAAGACACCCCTGTCTGGGAAGTAAAGCACCAAACCCCTGGTGTGCAGCCTTGCTGATCTCTAAAATAACATTTAGGCTCCCCCAACACAAAGTGTTATGAACAAACGAACATATGAAGAAGCCAGCAGAAGAAGGCCACTTGGTCTATCAAGTCTGCTCATGTTGCAGGGCCCACAGCTTGAGCTTATGTCCCTGCCCTCCTCCCCACTCTCCCATCCTTCCTACCCATGACCCTCACCTCCCTATGCCTGTCCCAGCCTCTCTTAAAGCTGCCCACTGTCTTCACCGAGATTACCTGTTTTGGCAGCGCATTCTAACTGTACACCACCCTTTCTGTGAAGAAGTGCTTCCTGACCTCGCTCCTAAACCTCCCACCCTCCAGCTTAAGACTGTGTCCCCTCGTATTATGGTTGCCACTCAGCTTAAAGAGACTCTCCTTGTCAACCTTATTTATCCCTTTCAAGTACTTGAAGTTCCAAATCATGTCCCCTCTCTCTCTCTCCTGTCTTCCAGGGAGTACATGTTCAGTGCCCTCAACCTCTCCTCATATGCCTTACCCTGCTGACCGGCTATCATCTTTGCAGCCCTCCTCTGGACCTTCTCCAGAAGGTTAATGTCCTTTTTGAGGTGTGAGCACCAGTACTGAACTCTATACTCTAGATACTGTCTTACCAGTGACCTGCACAAGGGCAGTATAACCTCCTCTGTCTCCTACTACTGATCCCCCTAGCTATGCATCCCAGCATCTTGTTTGCCTTTGCTGCTGATTTCTTGCACTGCTGGAGTGCTTGAGGTCACTAGGATCATTACTCCCAGGCCCTTCTCCTCCTCTGATGCAGATACTCGGACTCCACCTAGGTAGTACTCTGTTCTGGGATTCCTGGCTCCAATATGCATAACCTTGCATTTCTTGTCATTGGCGTCAAGCTGCCAGATCCTGGACCACCTCCCAGATTTTCCAGATCTTCTTGTAGGTCCTGTATCACTTCAGCTGTGTCCACACTCCCACAGAGCTTGGTGTCATCCATGAATAGGCACATTTTGCCCTTAATGCCACCCCAATGTCTCTGATGAAGACACTGAAGAACACCAGCCCCAGCACCAAGCCCTGTGGGACTCTACTGGTTACCTCTCTGGTGCCAGATAACTCTCCCCCACAACCACCCTCTGGGTTCTGTGCCTCAGCCAGTTTTCCACCCATCTGGCCATCCTTTCCCCAATCCCAAGATCCACCAACTTCCTTATCAACCTTTTGTGGGGCACAGAGTCAAAGGCCTTGCTGAAATCAAGATAGAGGATGTCTACTGCTTGGCCCCTGTCTACTGTCTTAGTGACATGTCAAAGAAGTTAATCAGATTTGTTTGACACGATCCCCCCAATGAACCCATGTTGCCTCTCATCCTGGAGACCATGCTCCTCTAGATATTCCACCAACCTTTCCTTTAGTATGATCTCCATGAGCTTGCCCACAATGGAGTTCAGACTGACTGGTCTATAATTCCTGGGTCATCCTTGGGACCGCTTTGTGGAGGGGCACACATGTGCTGTTCTCCAGTCCTGTGGTATCATGCCTTGCTCTAGTGACCTATTAAATAGGTCTGCCAATGGCCCTGCCAGCTCCTTAGCCAGTCCCTTTAGTACCCTTGGATGTACTTGGTCCAGGCCTGGTGATTTGTCCACCTTCAATGCCTGCAGCCCCTCTCTCACGCTATCCTCCTCTATCACTACATCTGTGTTTCCTTCCCCCCCCACTCCTGTTTTCCCTCCTGAAGGCACTGGTCCGTCCTTCTCCCTGGAGAACACAGAACAGAAGTATTCATTTAGTGTCTCTGCTTTCCCCCCATTATCCTCCACCCACTCCAACCCTTTCTTAAGCCTAAAAATCCCTTCCTTTTTGTCCCTTTTTCACTTAAATAGTGAAAGGAAGCCTTCTCCCCTTCTTACTTCCTTCAGCTATCTGCAGCTCCTTCTGTGCCTTTGCTCGCCAAACTTCCTTAGTTGCCTCACTAGCCATCCTTAAGTAATTTTCCCTATCCACCTCTCTCTTGATCTTCCTGAATTTTCTATAGGCCAACCTCTTTTCCCTTACTGTTATGTGATGTGATGGGCAGTAAAGTGTCAGAGATAGTCGCAAACATCACTGATGCTGTGGTTACTGAAGCAAGTAAATAGCCCTGCCCAAAGCAGGAGAGTAAAAGTGAAAAATATCCTGGGGATCATACATACAGGAGCGTCCTCATGATATTAGTACCATATCATGTAAAGATAACAGTACTAGTCTATGGTGATAATACTGAAATGCTAGATGAAACCCTGGCTATAGAAGACCTGATTTGGAAAGGACAGACTGCTTTCTGGTAACCTGTTGCAGCCTCCATGAATATACATCAGTAAGACTGCAGTTCTAAGGCAGAGGGGAAGGCCTATATAAACAAAACTTGTGTGACATCTATCAAAACATCTTAGAGGTACGCTGAACATTCTTAAAGCGTGGAATGCTGATTTGCACTCTGATATCTCTTAAAAAAAATGGCTGAAGCTGATCCTCCCTTCAATGAAAAATTAACTGGCCCCATATTGGCGGGAATTAATTTGGATATGTCAGACTCATTTTTATGTTTGCTTGCACGCATGTGCAAGAAACATAGTGCCTTCATCGGAGATTTCGGAGGTGTCACCTCCTCCTCCAATTCAGTCAGTGGGCTGGCAGCGCGGCCTGTAGCTAATGCATTTTGGAGCTGTCTATGACGTCTCCAAAATGCAGTGGCATACAGTTGAAAGGGCAGCTTACGCTGAGTGAGCACCGATAAGATATCGCTGCTCACGGCAGCCTCCACAGCACAGATAGACGCGCCCGGCTGCATATAGGCCGACGGGTGCCCAATCCCCACTGGCTGAGCCAGCCCCCACCCTCCCAGTTGTAGGTGCCACGCTGTGAGCCCACAGCGTGGCAAGCACTGTAGTCCTTTGGCCGCGGGGTGCCCAATCCCTGTCGGCTGAGCGCCCTCCCCAAGTCCTTGTGCCACGCTGGAGCCCACCCCAGCGTGGCAAAGCAGTTACCGTTTTTTTTTATTTTGCCGATGGGGTGCCCAATCCCCCATCGGCTGAACCCCCAAGTCCTTGTGCCACGCCTGGGAGCCCACCCCAGCGTGGCAAACGGTGCTCAAGATTTTTTTTTATTTTGCCGATGGGGTGACCCAGTCCCCGTCAGCTGAACGCCCCAAATCCTTGTGCCGCTGGGAGCCCACCCAGCGTGGCAAACGTCCCACGACGTCTTTTTGTTTTAGACCTGTAAAATAAAACTCTTCCCGCAGCGTCTCCCAACCCTCCCACAACCGCACCCACCCACTGCGCACCCAGCCTCCCCACACCCCACCCCATACTTACCTCCGGACTCCGGCGCGACGATCTTCGGTGGACCGGGAACACGTCTGCACTCTTCAAAGCCGACCGCGAACTGAGGAAATGCCGGTAAGCTGTATAATGGGTTACCTAGGGGGGTTTCAACTTTGTTGCATATCTCAGGCATTTTGGGGAATTTTGGCACCAAATTTTCAACATGGGGTTTTTGGGACCCCTTCTCATGAATTATGTCACTGTCATGGCGTTATTTGGGCCCGAAGGGTGATTTCGCGCAGTGACTGCAAAATCACCCTTTGGGCCCGAATACCGCCATGACAGTGACATCATTCATGAGAAGGGGTCCCAAAAACCCCATGTTGAAAATTTGGTGCCAAAATTCCCAAAAATGACTGTTTTACGAGGGTGCGTTGCGCAGTTCCTAGGCAGGCTCGTAAGTTCGCGAAATTTCAATATTTTCACTCCAGATTTTCAACATTGCCATTTTACCACACCTTCTTATGAGTAGTACAGCTGTCATTTTTCACATCTCACCCAAAATGTGTTTCCACCCATGTAGCGCAGAATGGCGCAGTCGGTGTGCGAAATCAATGTACGGGACAAATTAAGAAAATCACAGTGACACTGTTCATGAGCAGAAGTCTTAAAATGGCTATGTTGAAAATTTGGTGAAAACATTCTAACAATGACGCTGTTTCACGAGGGTGCATTAGCGGTTCCTTTTTCGTAAAGATGTAAGCAATTTTCAATATTTTCACTCAGATTTCCAACATTGCCATTTTATCACACCTTCTTATGAGCAGTACAGCTGTCATTTTCACATGTTACCCAAAACATGGTTCTGCCCATGTAACACACAATGGCGCAGTCGGTGTCTTGAGATCAATGTACCGGACAAATTAAGAAAATCATAGTGACACTGTTCATGAGCTCAGGTGTTAAAATGGCAATGTTGAAAATTTGGTGAAAAAATTCTAAAAATGACTGTTTCTGATGCGTTGCACAGCTCTATCTGCTAAATGAAAGTTCACAATTTTCAATATTTTCACTCCAAATTTCCAACATTGCCATTTTACCACACCTTCTTATGAGTAGTATAGCTTTCATTTTCACATCTCACCCAAAATGTGTTCGCCCATATGGCGCACAATGGCACAGTCGGTGTTAGGAAATCAATGTCTGGGACAAATTAAGAAAGTCACAGTGACACTGTTCATAAGCAAAGGTCTTAAAATGGCTATGTTGAAAATTTGGTGAAAAAATTCCTAAAAATGACTGTTTTATGAGGGTGCATTGCGCAGTTCCTACGCACACTGTAAGTTCGCGAATTTTCAATATTTTCACTCCAGATTTTCAACATTGCCATTTTATTACACTTCCTTATGAACAGTACAGCTGCCATTTTTCATATGTCGCCTAAAATGTGTTTCGACATGTAGCGCACAATGGTGCTGTTGGTGTGGAAAGCAATGTTTAGGACAGATTAAGAAAATCACAGTTACACTGTTCATGAGCAGAGGTCTTAAAATGGCTATGTTGAAAATTTGGTGACAAAAGTCCATAAAATGACTGTGTTACAAGTGAGCAATGCAGATTTCCGCACCCTCGTAAGTTCATGACTTTGTAATATTTTCAGTCAGATTTTCACCAGTGCCATTTTTCACACTTCTTATGAACAATACAGCTGTCATTTTCTAACATGGCTGAAGTGTGTTTTCACACTTTCAGCGCTGAGATGCATGGTCGCTGTGGGAAATCATTGTTCGGCACAGATAAAGAAAATCACAGTGACACTGTTCATGATCGGAGGCACCAAAATGCCTGAGTTGACAATCTGCTGTAAAATATCCCCAACCTAATTATATTACGGGTGTGCGTTGCACAGTTTCTATGTACGCTCATGACTTCACCATTTTTTTAAATATTTTTACTGCAGATTTGCAACATTGCCATTTTTTACACCTCCCCATGAACAGTACAACTGTCATTTTTACATCCTGTTGAATGTTTTGCACCTGTGGTGCTAAATGCCGTACTAAGCTGTGCATAAGCAGCTTTCGACTGTACAAACTGATATTCCCCTGTTCATGAGGTGGGGTCACAAAAAAACATGTTGAAAATTTGGAGGAAAATAAACAATGCCTGAGGATTAGGGTTTCCAAACCATAACGCCTAACCCTGTAGAGAACGACAGGCATCAGGGGTGTGACTTGGGATTCTTGCCTGTATTGCTCATACCATTCCACACCCTGCAGCCAGTGACAGGCATCGAGTATGCCTTGGACTCTTCAGCCCCAAAGTTCACCCCATTCTCCTATATCAGCACCCATCTCACCGCATTTCTAATGAAATGGGTGCGAGCAGGGCCAAAGACCCAAGGAACACCGTGACACGCGTCAGTGTCTGCAGGGTGGTGTGAAATGGCGAGGCCATTATGCCTGATGACCCAAATGCACACCCCAATGTCTGTCACTCTCTGCAGGGTGGTGGTGGGGTTGGCTTCAGTTCAGTACTTCACTGCCATTCCTATTACGCAGCTCTGTAACTTCTACATTACCATTGCCAATGCCAGCAAGCAAACATTCGGCATTGACAAATGCTTGTTTTAATACCCCTGATAAACTGATTAAATATTCACCATCGGCATCTGGTGCCTGTTGGAGGCAATGTGGGAAGCCCCAGGCAAAAACAGTTCATATTTTCTGGAGCTGCCCCCAAGGTTTCTCTGTTTTGGCAGGAGGTTGGCTCTAGCTTGACACAATTAATATGTGCAGAATTAATTCTAACACCACAATTGGTTTTACTATATATATTTTTGAAGATGGCACACTGCCACCCCATAAATATAAGTTATATCTTTTCCTGACAGCGGCAAAGACAGTAATTACTCACTCGTGATGTACTACCACAACCCCAACATGGGCCCAAAGGTATTCGGTGATGAATGAAGTTTATTTTTTAGAACATACAGTTACTACTCAGCTGGGTAGAGCACACCAGTTTGAGTTGTCCTAGAGGTCTTGGGTGTTTTATATGTCGCAAACTGATGAATCATGTGTCCCATAAATAATATTGGGAATTCATTTCTCTTACGGATTATACTCTTACTGTTCCCCTTGGGATATACTGTAATTGCTGTGTTACTTGTATTGTACTGTAAGAAATGTCATATAATGTATGTACATGTAACTAAGTGATTGCTGAGATGATATTACTTTGCATATTGTATTATCCCTGCTATAAAAGAATACAAAAAATAAAGAATATAAAAAAAACACCCTAGAGGTGTGTGTGTGTGTATGGTTGGGGGGGCTACTTTAAGCGTTATAAACACAGAACATGACGTTATAATTAGTAAACACTTATAAAATTACCTCTTTCACCCTCAGTGCTCTCTCCAGGAATGAGCCACAAGCAACAGCACTGGTATGCCACCTCCCTATCTGATGGCAGCTCCTCTGGCTGCACCTCGCAAAGATCTAAACTTGGGGTGCCGTAGCACCATTGCACCCCCCCCTCCATGTGTCTGTCATGGGAAAGGATTGGGGTATGCAAACAAAAAATTGACAGAAAAGGTTGTAGCTAGCTTTGCCTGCCAGAACTTCTGCTAGGTTGTGCAGGCCCCCTCTCCAGGCAGACTTAAGTGCAATCCCACCCCCACTTCCCTCCGGCCACCAACATCCAGTGAGTAGAATAATCCTCAACTAACTTATTGGTAAACATTGATCTACAAATTAACAGTCTATAATGTAATCATCCTTTAAAGATTTCCCCTTGTCTGTTTTCCAACCAGCCCCACAGCTGTAAATCAATGTATCCCAACTTTGGTGTGAAAACACCTTGTACCAGAAGCAAGATGAAGCATAGTTCAGGAAGAGGGAAAGCACGCAGGAGCTCATCAATTCAGCATGTGTAGGTAAACTAGCTGATCACAATTAAGGTCTGAGCCAAGTCCCCCCACCCCACCCCATGGACAGAAAATGAAATCTGCTCATCAATATAGCTGCAGCTGGCTAGGAAAGGAAAGAAACAAAATTCATGTTCTTTCATCTTGATTTCGGGTCCTTAGTCTCTCTGTATAGTCTATGTTTGCTATGTACCCAGTAATAGCATAAGGAATACAATATAAGCTTCACTAAGTTCCATGCAGCTGGAGCCAATCCACCCATCAAGTCTTACGAGTAAATCCCAGTGGCTGTTACTGAAAGCAGGCTACCATTAAAGGGGAACAGTCACCTCGATGGGGGATCTCTGATCACTGACGTGCTTGCAAGGGACCTGAGCATTTCCCACACACCCTGCATGGTGGTGGGGACCACCACTTTTCCCTTTTAATAACTGCATTGCAGTTTCCACAGCTGCCACTCTGAGGACTGTAAGAGCTGCGACTGGTTCCTGGGAGTCGTAGATGGGACATCCCAACCTTTTCATTCAGCGCTTCAGTCACTTCTTCATGTGTGTGTGTGGTAGATCTCTGCCCCTGTCTCCCAAAAAACATAGAGGCAAGCGGGCTATGGAGTCTGGTAACAGATATGATACTTTTTCAACACCTGTAGAATTCCACCATAGGCCTGCCAGTTTTTTTTTGTCACCTCAGGGGAACAGTTTTGATCAAAGGTGAATTTGGCTGAATTATAAGTGATATTTTTTTTCTGCCAGGCAGTACAGAGAATGGCTTCTTTGTCATTAAAAGAGCCAACTTTCATGATGATGGATCACAGTCTGCAGGTAGGGCTTGTAGGCTTTGGCACCAATGTGCAAAGTGCCTTTTCGATTTGAAACTGCATAGTAGGGAGAAGCTCCAAAACATCTTTAAAGGGAAACACTAGAAAAGGCACAGCTTTACGCAGGCACAACAAAAATGCCTGATTAATGCTTTCAGACTAACATCTTTATGTTTGCTTGCACGCAGCAAAAGAAACATATTGCAGCAGCTTGGTGCCGAAGCAGGTTCTGGAGGTACGGCATTGTTGTGGCCAATACCAGCACGGCATTTTGGGGCATGTGTGATGTCCACCAATAATGGGGGACACAGCCGGTGGCACTAGTTTGGAACGTTGCCACCAACTTAAAAGAAAACACGCACCTGGATGCACTCCTCCACACACACACACGAAAGCATGCACATTGCATGGTAATCGCTCCCCCACAAACACTGTATGGTCGGCAGGGGTGCCCAATCCCCATTTGTTTCAATGTTCCCCCAACAGAGAAGCAGGTGCCATGCTGGGAGCCCATCCCAGCATGGCAACAGTCTATATGGCTGGACAGGGTGCCTAATCCCTGTTGGCTCCACGGCCCCCACCCAAACAGCCTTCCAGCTGCCACGCTGGGAGCCCACCCCAGTGTGACAAAAGTCCCACGTCGTCCAAGAAAAAGAAAAAGAAACCTGAAAGAAAATCTTCCTACCTGACTGTCCTGACCTCCGCTCCCCCCCCGCCGCCTACCCTCTGCGAACCCTGTCTTCCTACACCCCCCCATACTTCCACTCTTTGCAGTCCGGCACGACGCATCTCGTGCACTGGGAACACGTCTGCACTCTTCAAAGCTGACCGCGAACTGAGGAAATGCCGGTAAGCTGTATAATGTAATAAATAGGGTTTTCTCAACTTTGATGCATATCTCAGGTATTTTTGGGAATTTTTTCACCAGATTTTCAACATGGGGTTTTTGGGACCCCACCTCATGAATTCTGTCACTGTCAGTTTGTTAATCGGCCCTGAAAGGTGATTTTGCAGTCACTGCATGGAACCAGCCTTTCGGGACTGATTTATGAAATGACAGTGTCACAGTTCATGAGGTAGGCCCCCAAAAACCCTATGTTGAAAATTTGGTGAAAAAATTCCCCAAAATGACTGTTTTATGAGCATGCGTTGCGCTGTTCCTACGCACACTCGTAAGTTCATGAATTTTCACTATTTTCACTCCAGATTTTCAACATTGCCATCTTACCACACCTCCTTATGAGCAGTACAGCTGTCATTTTTCACATCTCACCCAAAATGTGTTTCCGTGCATGTAGCTCACAATGGCGCAGTCAGTGTGCGAAATCAATGTTCGGGACAGGTTAAGAAAATCACAGTGACACTGGTCATGAGCAGAGGTGTTACAATGGCTATGTTAAAAATTTGGTGAAAAACGTCCATAAAATGACTGTGTTACGGCGACCATTGCGCGGTTTCACATACCTGTAATGGGTTCATGGTTCTAATATTTTCAGTCCAGATTTTCACCGCTGGCATTTTCCACACTTCATACGAACAGTACAGCTGTCATTTTTCACACCATGGCCGAAATGTGTTTTCGCACTTCCAGCACAGAAATGCGTGGTCGCTGTGGGAAATCACTGTTCGGGACAGATTAAGAAAATCACAGTGACACTGTTCATGAGCGGAGGTTCCAAAATGCCTGTGTTGACAATCTGCTGTAAAAAATCCCCAAACTAATTGCATTATGGGTGTGCGTTACGCGGTTTCTACACGCTCGTGACTTCACCAGTTTTTAATATTTTCACTGCAGATTTTCAACATTGCCATTTTCTCACCTCCCATGAACAGTACAGTTGTCATTTTCCACATCCTGTTCAAAATGTGTTTTCCACCTGTGGTGCCAAATGGTGTAGTCGCTGTGCAAAATCGGCTGTCTACTAAGACTGATATTGCCACTGTTAAATAGATGTAGGGGTCACAAAAACCTGTGTTGAAAATTTGGAGTGAAAATGCCAACGAACGCCTGAGACGTTAGGGTTTCCGACCATAACGCCCCACCATGTAGAGATTGACAGGCATCAGGGGTGTGACTTGTGGTTCTCACCTGTAATGCTCATACCATTCCACACCCTGCAGCCAGTGAGAAGCATCAAGGTTTGCCTTGGACTCTTCGGCCCCAAAGTTCACCCCATTCTCCTATACAGCACCCATCTCACCTTATTTCCTGATGGAGTGGGGTGAGCATAAGGGCCAAAGACTCCAAGGCACACCGTGACACTTGGTGTCTGCAGGGTAGGGTGTGGTAAAAGGGCGTGGCCGTTATGCCTGATGACCCAAAGGCACACCCCAATGCCTGTCAGTCTCTGCAGGGTGGTGGCGGGGTTGGCTTCAGTTCAATACTTCACTGCCATTACTATTATGCAGCTCTCTAACTCGTACACTACCAATGCCAATGCCAGCAAGCAAACATTCGACATTGACAAATGCTTGTTTTTTAATTGCCTCTAATTGCTTTTTTAGTGATTTAAACAGTGGCCTTCAACTTTCACTTTCTGTTGCTGGCAGCCACCATCTCATGGAGCTTCCTGAGCTCACTTTATGCTAATATGTCCTGCCAACCAATAGCAGAGGCCAAACAGGCATATTAGCATACAGTGAGCTCAGGAAACTTACTGCTGCTCATGAGATGGTGGCTGCCAACAACAGAAAGTGGAAGTTGTGAGTAGCTGTTTAAAATCATTAAAAAAAGTTGTTACTGTCTGAAAGCACTAATTGAGAGTTTACGTAGTGTCTGAGGAAAGCTGCATCTTTTCCAGTATTTTCCTTTAAGTAAGTCCTCCATAAAATTGATAAGGTGCCCTGTTTTAGAGCCTTTGAGAAGTCCATACATTCTCAGATTATCTCAGCGTGAATGCCCCTCCATTTATCATAAAGCTTTTTGGCTTGATCAGCTAGGAACGTTGCCGCTCTGTGCAGCTGAAGGGCCCCCTTCTCAACGACTGTTACTCGTTCCTCCACGCCATCCATTCATTTCTCCAAATGTTGGAGTTGCTTGTTAAAGTTCTTAAATTTTGCTGTTTTCTGCTCAGAATCCCTTTATTTCTGCCAGGATTGCATCAGAGTGAGTACAGGAGAGATGCCCGGTCTCCATAGCTGTGTCATATGGCTGGCATGCCATACTCTTTGAAGAGGCACTTCTGCTCTGATCCAACATCTCCCAGATCAATCCTTCACCATCCGTTGACCAATCTTGCTTGCAGACCCTGGATCTAGTGATTTGGTCTCCCCCTTCTCTATAAGATTATCTTCATTTTTCTGTAAACTTCACTGTTTTTTGGGGAGAAAATTGATTTGTGGGAGCAGAGCTGCAGGTTCAGGGTGCCATCAGCATCGTGATGTCACTGGAAGTCCCCAAGAGGTGTTCCTCTAAATGGAGTCTGGCGCTTTCCATGAGGCAGCCTCCATTTTCCCTAAGCTGAGAACAGTAAACAGAATTAATGCACTACATCTCTGAGCAAACTTGTCTTTCATAGTGCTTCTGCTTTCCCTACACCGAGAGAACAGTAACCAGAACTAATGTCCAAAACCTCAGTTGTGCTTTGGTCCTTCTCCTAAGCCATAATTAAATCCAACCAAAAAGCAGCTGACCTCATCTTTGTGGATCTGCAATCATGTAAATAGTCATTTTCAAATGGTAATCAGTATGTATGCAGTCTAACATGACAATGAAGGGTTAGGCAGCCACTGGCTCCCAAATAATTGCCTTGTCTCTGCATTCACTGTGGATTACGCAGCTAGGCTTCAGGAAGCAGAGTTTTTTTTTCTATTACCAACAGTCAATTATTATATCAATCTTAAACATTAATGACAGCAATTACTGTAGTTATAAAGAGAGTCTGCTGGAGCTCCTGCAAAATAGGAAAAGCAGTCGATGGGTGAGAAAGTGGACTGGTGTGGAGGGGTCGTTCCGAAAGCCCCAACAACTGTGAGCGTTTTCCTTGTCACGAATTCAGTGTTTCTTCTCCTATTCCACAGAAAGTCTTACATATTCTGTTCCTATCACGAGGGGGTTTTATGCATAGACTACTCGTGTAATGCCTGTCTGTTGTGCTTCACCCATGCTCTTATGGGGGGGGGGAGCCTATTTCTGCCTGTCAATTTGAGGGGTAAGGACTTGGTGGGGTTGGCCTCAGAGAAGATGGCATCTGGGTTCACTCAGCTGTCTCTGGGACTTTTCATAGCAGTGTCTCTACCCCAAAAGTTCATTCCTAGGTAACAGCCTTAGGGTGCTGTCTTGAGGGATGTGTAATGTATACTTGTGGCATCATCAGGCTGTTTTGGGGGAGGCTGAAGCCCCCCTAATGTAAGCTCAAGTCCCCCCAGTCATTTTCCCTGAAAAATTTTAAGACTCACAGCTTCGCTACTTGCTGAGTAAAAAAGGAAGCCATGGTTTAGAGTCAGCACTTTATAGCTCTGCCACATGGAGCACACTTTCCTTTTTCTTTGCCAGGCCCGGGTCTTCCGGATCTCACTGCGATCGTTGGTGGTGCTAGTGGTGGAGGTCGGGGAACTCTGCTCCCACCCAGTGCTTTGGTTGCCCCTGAGCAGTGGCAGGGCGGAATGTTAGTGGTCTGGGTGCTGGTTTCTGCCCAGACATACTTTGCTGCTCTTTGACATACTTTGGTCCGTCTGCCCAAACTTTTTCCTTCTTGGTGAATGTCGTATGGACCGCAATCAGCTGGACGCCCAGGTCCACGACTGCAGTGGCACTAATTTACTGTGGAAGGGAGGTGGGGAAGAGAGCCGAGCAGGGGAACTCCACCACCAATGACCACCAAAACAGATGCCGTTGCTTCATTCAGAGGGAGGGAGGCTACAGGAGAAGGACCACAGTCGGGGGTCATCTCAGGGGACTGGAGCAAGAAAGGGGTTCAAGGAGTACACTAAACAGATAAACATTAAAACAAACAAGCATTTGTCAATGCCGGACGTTCGCTTGCAGGTATTTGCAGTGGTGTTTGGCACGTATGGTGCTTTACCCTAATGCCCTGTGTGATTGCTGGTATTTGCACTACAAATTTTCAGCATGACCTTTTGTTACCCCCACCCTTAAAAGCATTTGAGACCTCTGCTTATGAACAGTACCACTGTTATTTTGTTAATCTGTCCTGACGTTGATTTCCCACAGCGACCACACATTCTGCTCCACATGTGCAAAAACACAGTTTGGGCAGGATGTGAAAAATGACAGCTGTAGCATTCATAGGGAGGTGTGAAGGGATGGCAATGTTGAACATCTGGAGTGAAAATACAACAATTTCTCGAACTTACAGGCGTACATGGAACCTGCGCAATGAGCGCTCATGACACCTCATTTGTGGACTTTTGTCACCAAATTTTCAACATAGGCATTTTGGGACCTCTGCTCGTGAACAGTGTCACTGTGATTTTCATAATCTGTCCTGAGCATTGATTTCTCACTGTGACTACACCATTGTCGCCTGGATGTGCAAAACACATTTCAGCCAGGATGTGAAAAATGTCAGCTGTACTGTTCATAAGGAGGTGTGAAAAAATGCCAGTGTTGAAAATCTGGAGTGAAAATATTTCAAATTACGAAGTTATGGTGTCTTGGAAACTGTGCAACGCCGCTTCAGTAACACAGTCATTTTTGACATTTTTCACCAGATTTCAACATAGCTTTTGGAGCCCACCTCATAAACAGTGACACTGTTGTTTAGTTAATCAATCCCAAAAGGTGATTTTGTGCAGTGACCATGAAATCACCTTTGGGGGACCAATAACTCACATGACAGTAACTGAATTCATGAGGTGGGGTCCCAAAACCCTATTGAAAATGTGGTGCCAAAATTTGCAAAAATGCCGAGATAGCCACCTAAGTTGAAAATAAAAACATTTATGCCATTATACAGCTTACTGTCATTTCTTCAGTTTTGCTACGGCTTTCAAGAGTGCAGGCGTGTTCCCACTCCACTGAAGATCATTGCGCCAGGCTCCGGAGGTAAGTATGGGGTGAGGGGGAGGTGGGGTATGCAGAGGGTGGGTGTGGGTTCAGGGAGGGGGCACAAGACACAGCGAGGGACGGTTTTCTGTTTTCACAGGTTTTAAAAAAACAAAAGATGTTGCGGGACAGTTTTCCCATTTACAGGGACAATGGGCATGCTGGGGTGGGCTCCCAGCATGTCACCTGGGTGTTTGTTGGGGGGCTGGAGACAATGGGGACTGGGCACTCCGTCTGCACATACAATGTGTTTGGTGGGGGCAATAACAAGGGAGCAGGGTAGACGGCAGCAGAGGGAGGAAGTGGGAGGGATTTTATTAGCAGCCAGAGGGAAAAGGGTGACGTCAATATGTTAAATACACATACGTTACCACCGCTGATTGCAGTGGTGCTTTTCTTTTAACTGAAGACCACTGCAGCCAAACTGCTGTCATAGACAGCTCATGCATCCATTGGTGCAGTAGGGTTGCCACGTTACACTGAGCACTGCATTGGACAGGAGGGTCACACACCTTCAAAAAGTCGTACTGTCCCAAAGCGTTCCTTGCACATGCATATAGCGAATGCAAAAATAAGCAAGCATTTGTCAACGCCGAATGTTGCTTGCTTCTATGTGCTGTTTAGGTATTTGGAAGTCATTGGAGTGCAAATATTGAAAATTCACAAACTTACGAGTGTGCGTAGGAACTGCACAAAGCACGCTCGTAAAACAATTATTTTTAGGAATTTTTTCACCAAATTTTCAACATAGCCATTTTAAGATCTCTGCTCATGAACAGTGACACTGTGATTTTCTTAATGTGTCCATACATTGAGTTACGCACACCGACTGTGCCATTGTAAGCTACATAGGCGGAAACACGTTTGGGCAGGATGTGAAAATGACAGCTGTACTGTTCATGAGGAGGTGTAAAATGGCAATGTTGAAAATCTGGAGGAAAATATTGAAAATTATTAAACTTACGAGAGTGCGAGGGAACTGCCAACGCACACCGTAAAACAGTCATTTTTAGGAATTTTTTCACCAAATTTTCAACACAGCCATTTTAAGACCTCTGCTCATGAACAGTGTCACTGTGATTTTCTTAATGTGTCCCATACATTGAGTTCGCACACCGACTGCGCCATTGTGTGCTTCATGGGCGGAAACACATTTTGGGCAGGATGTGAAAAATGACAGCTGTACTGCTCATGAGGAGGTGTGGTAAAATGGCAATGTTGAAAATCTGGAGTGAAAATATTGAAAATTTGCGAACTTCTGGCGTGCGTAGGAACTGCGCTTAGCCTTCGGCAACGCGGTCATTTAGAAATTTTTCCACCAAATTTTCAAAATAGGCTTTTGAGCCCACCTTATGAATGCTGGCAGTGTCATTCATTAATTGGGCCCGAAAGGTGATTTTCGCGATGACTGCGAAATCACCCGCCGGGCCCGAATAACCCGCCATGACAGTGACATCATTCATGAGAAGGGTCCCAAAACCCCATGTTGAAAATTGGTGCAAAAATTCCAAAAATGCCTGAGATATGCAACAAAGTTGAAAAACCCCATCTAGCCCATTATACAGCTTACGGCATTTCCTCAGTTCGCGATCGGCTTTGAAGAGTGCAGACATGTTCCCGGTCCAGCGAAGATCATTGCGCTGAGGTCGGAGGTAAGTATGGGGTGGGGGGTGTGGGGAAGCAGGGTGCGCAGTGGGTGAGTGCGGGTTGTGGGAGGGGCAGGGAGAAGCCCGTGGGACGTTTTAATTTACAGGTTTAAATAAAAAAAAAGGCGGGACGCTTGCCACCTGGGTGGCTCCCAGCATGGCAGCAGGAAAGCTGTTTGGGGGCGTGGAGCCGGACCGAGGTTGGGCACCCCGTCAGCCAAAAACAAAATTTGCAGCGTGGCACCAAAGCTTTGGGGGGCATGAGGCACTGCCAGCACACAGCGGTGGTTTCTTTGAAGTGAAGACCACCGCTGTCATACACAACACCCGCATCCATTGGTGCAGGACCGCCATGCCTGCTCAACGGAGCAGTGGATTGCACAGGACAGTCACACCTCCAAACTGTCCTATTCTCCCAAGATGTTCCTTGCGCATGCGTGCAAGCAAACGTAAAAAATGGCAAAACTGAAGGCAGAAAATAAAGAGCTCCCCCCAAAAGGGCACCACATCCCGCAACCAGCACAGGAGGCCAGGCAAAGGGATGGGAAGCAACCTGGAACCCCCACAAAGGGGAAGAGAAATAAATTTAACAAAACAAAGAAGAGAAAAAAAAAATAACCACTCCAGCAAAGCTGTTCAGGGCAACAGCCTGCTGACCAGCAAGTAGCACCAGAGGCAGTAAACAGAGGAGGAAGGACAGGGGACTGCAATGGCAGCCTCATGTGTGGCAACACCCAATGTCAGTGCCAGAAAGAAAACAAAAAACAGCCAGCATACTGGAGAGGGAGACAGGGGAACTGCAATGGCAGCCCTCAAAAAAACACAAACCATGCCACACTTATTCTGTCAAATAACAGGAAGCAAACTAACAGACTTGCCAAGCCATTTTTTTATTCGAACAAAAGAGAACCTGGGTGAGTATTACCCTCTTCACTTTGCATCTGAAATGTGATGCTTGTGCTACATGCACTACTAGGCACCCAGCGTCAGGACACCCCAGAAAACCCCAAAACAAAAACTGAAAACCAAGAGAGCAGACAACTAAAGGGAGCTCACCCTATGGAACTGGCTGCTGCTGGCCATCAGGAGGACTGCTGGTCCTTTTCCGGAGCTAAGGTGTGACTGCTGCTGTTGCTGGAGACCTCCGAGGACCACTGGCTATAGAGGAGCAGCCACCCAGGAGCTACAAACCCGAGCTTCAGGTAAGCCTCCGGCCATCCGTACTGCTGTGCTCTCTACTCTGCCAGTCACCCAGTCCAGAACTGCCACTGGCTAGCAGGGAAGACCCTTTCTAGCCTAGAGGTGGACCTGGCTTTTGGACAGATGATTGGGTATCTGGGGGCTAAGATCAGCCCGTTTGGCTAATTATTGGCCCCTTTAGGCACTGGCTGGAGGCCTGGCCAAGACAAAGGATCCAGTGCCAGAAGGCTCAAGGAGGGGAGGGGGGAGGGGGATATAGACAGGAAATATTCAGCCAGCCAGTTTGGTCAATAAGCCAGCTGGCTGTGCATGGGGTGGGTGGGGAGTTAACCCTTTCCCTCCCTGAGTCCTCTTTGATCTGCTTACCTGGCAAACTTTGGGGCACTACATTCGTCCACTCACAAGTCTGAAGGAGAAAAAAGAGTAAGTCTCATGAGTGGACTGAGTGCACTGGTGGCTGGCTGCTGTGTACTGTGCTGTCGACAAAGAGACGATTGGAACAGGAGTCAGGACGTCACCATGGGAGAGGTCAGAGCTTGGGGCAGGGATTTGTCATCATCACTCCCAGGTTAGCTGGATCCCAATCTGACAGGGAGCACTGGGGGGTTTACAACAAATGCGCTGTGCCTCCGCTAGTCTCTTGGACTCTGTTCAGTGGGTTCAGAAGCACAAGAGGTTTAGCATGCCTTGCCTTGTAGGAGGGAACACTTGGACAGGACTAGGAGCGGTTGACATAAATTGGGATTGGTGACCACCTTTTAGTAACTGCCATGCCAACACAGTCAGCATTGCTTGCACAGCAGGTATATTTTTCAGGCAGGCACAGATGCGGTACATATCTAAAAGGCTGTGCAGCATGAGTCTTTACACAGTTGTTTGGCAGTTTAGAGAAGAAAGATCTGTGCCTGTGGCTTGTGTGAAAATAAATTTTGATTTATATAGCACCTTTCATAAAGACTGTATTCCTGAGTACTTTACAATCCAAAGAGGGAAGAAGAGAATGTTGCTGCCTTTTTATATAGCAATCTACATAGACAGAGTCATACAAATCATCCCCAAACTCCTTAGAATTCAGGAAGAGGGGAGGGAGGGGAAGGATAGTTGCAGCACACAGGGAGATGCAAAAACTACAGAAATTGACAAGAGAGAAAGAGAGAGAGAGAGTGCATGCAGAGAGATTAAGGGCAGGAATGTTAAGTGACTTGTTCAGAATTATGCAGTGCGGAAGTGGTGGCTGTTTGCTCTGGGGCCTGTAACCTTCCCAGCAGATCTGCTGGGATAATGGTGTCTGAATGGTCTCTTATTTGCTGTGGGGGACTGTAACCTTCCCAGCAGACCTGCTGGGATAATGGTGTCTCTCTTTCCATTGTTCTCACTGGTCCAGTAACCACATTTTTGCACACGTACCATTTAATAGATCTCCAGTGGTCGTCGACCCAGAAGCTGCTTCAGCATTCTACGACCAGAACCCACCTCTGCGAAGCCATAATCGGATTTACCTCTGTAACCCCTAGATGGCGCTATCCCAGGGGCTACTACCCCTGCCTGATTTGCCACTAACAGGTTGAGGGGCCTGGATCCGATGGCGGGTGCCTCCACCCAGAGGTCAGGGTTTGCAATAGTTAAACTAACTTGGTCACAGCCCTCTGGGACACTGCAACCCCCCTTTCTTCCCACTAGTGGCCCACACAGTATATCAGAATTACCTTCACAGTATACACTTACCCCCAGGACTGGTTCAGGCACTGGGACCCCCTGTAAAGTAAGAAGATACAGTGCAACAATCACAGTACAATACTTTAACATAGACAAATACCTCAGGCAGTATAACTTTGCTGAAACAAGCAGCTCTGATTTATTTAGGGGGATATAACAAGGACAGGGGGAAATCAGGTTAATTAGCTTATCACTTTACTCATCTACCTATGGCTCTGTGCACAGGCCTATCCATACCAGTTACTGTCCCTGGGTACCCAAGCCCTAGTGGCTAGTCCAAACCATGGCAGCTGGCAGGGGCCCTTTCACACAGAGAAAAGAAAAATTAGTTAAACAGTCAGCAGTACAGTAATTCCATTTGGATTTAATGTGGCAATTCAACAGGAGCGACCCTGAATTAGTACTCACGACCTCCAAACAAGATAGGTCCTTCAACGCCAGCAGGGCTACTCTTGAGCTCCATGAGACTCCTCACACATTTATATGGCAAACTGCAACAGGCAAAAGTCCTTAATGGCAGCAGGATTCACTTGAGCTACACAAGCCTCCTCACACATTTATATGGTAAACAGTCACAGGCAAAAGTCCTTTAATGGCAGCCGGATTCACTTGAGCTACACAAGCCTCCTCACACATTTATATGGTAAAAAGAAAGTACTATACCAGGCAGGCTGCTTCTCTATCCCGATCGCAATTACTGCACAATACCTGGGAGAACACACAGCAGATTCAGTTCCTGACAGACAAGCGCAATTCAGCAATTTCTCCAGTCTTCTACAGGGTGAGCCTGGTTTCTACTCTTCAGATATCCTTTGATTCTCTTCACAGGATGGATTCAGTCCTAACAAGCAGTTACACAAGCTGCAGGCAAACTCAGGGCCTTACACACATTTCCGACTAAAACTGCACGAAAAAGCACAGGGCTCATTCCTCTTCACTGCCAGAGCTCAACTGAAACTCCAGCAGACAAAACCGGGCACTTCCTTTGAGTTCCTCCCAGTTCTTGGCTGGATTGGCTGTCACTCACAATAGACTGCCCTGTTGGTCCAAAAAGGCGCCGAAGTCCAAACTACATCTCCCAGAGTCACTGCCCATACAATCCTCTTGTGGCTGGCTCAAATTACGAGTCAAAGTTCTGATTTGTCCAAGGCACCATTTTAGAGCTACCTTAACCCACACTGATTGGTCCAGTTCAGCAGTTCAAAACTAGAATGGGGAACTAGGCAAACACAGTTCTGACTGCAAAGAACAGGTTAGACAAACTGTAATTTCATTATTACTCTAAATGATTTCTGGCAAACAGTTACATCTTTCAGATAGGTTCCTTTGCACTCCTAGTGACTGAAAAATGGAGTGAATTGGCAGCAGCTCAAGTGGTACTCAAGCAGAAGCACACAGTCCCCCATACCAGTCTAATTATGTCTGCAAGCAGACAGCTCTTAAAGAGACAGTACCAGAGGCTCTAAAAAAACACTACTGATAAATGGCTTAAATGCCAAACACCATTCAGGCTTGGAGCATTCAAGCAAGCTCCTGGAAGTCTTTGGGAACCCCATTTGCAGAGGGTTACACCTTCCTGGCCTGGGAAAGCTTGACGCCCCGTCAAGCAAGTACCCCCATAAGTTTCCAACTGCAACCAGCACATTTGCATTAGGCTCACACATGTAATCATCAGTCAATATATCATTTTTACCAAGAACACATTTCTGAAACATTGCAGACGTCACTCTTTACACAGTATTACACACATGTACCATAACTCAAGTTATTACCTCTTGTACATGAAACCTGAAGAGGGGCCCTTCCCATCAGTTACCTTAGGGCTGGAAGGCGCAAGGGCACCATATTAGAGGGCAACACAAGTAACATGGAGTTAGCACTGACGTCAGTTTTTGGCAATGAGCTCGGGACACATACCCTTTATGGACAACATTGAGAGGCAGGTCCACTGGCTGGCCCAGGGAATCATAACTGAGGTGCACCACAGGCTTTACAGCTCGACCAGTCTTTCTAGGGGGAACTGTTACAGTCTCTGCACTCTGAGCCTCATTTTTAGCATTGTCCTCACTTGTCAGGGGAGTCTCCATGGGGTAGAGAGGCTAGAACTTGGGGCACTTTCAGCTCCAGGAGTTACAGTTTCTGAGTCCACAACATTGGCTCGCATGGAGAGCTTTCGGACCTGGCAGTGGACTGTCAGGGCACTCAAAATACTCTTTTTGTTCTGGTGTATCACCAGTCTGCCCCAATCCATCATTTCCTCCCTGAAAGCTCAAACAGTTCAACCATGCACAATGATTCCATTTCATCTGATCTGATGCTTTGCACTTCACTTTCTGGGAGCATTGGCTCCAGAGACGAAGCTGGGGGCTTAGACAGTCAGAAGGCCCAGCGTCTCCAGTATTGACTAGGGATTGCCCAGAACAATTGACTCAGTTCATAAGAGGATAGTATTCAAAGTCACTCTCACTTTCTTCTGATATGGACTGACAGTCATGCTCAACCTGGGACTTGTGGAGGGAACACTTTAATTTTGCTTCTGGTAGGTGCAGACTTTCTTGATCTTTTCTTAGCAGCTCTAGTCACTGGTCCAGAGGGGGGCATCTTCTGAGGGCTCAGACTCAATCAAGATTTGTCCAATGGGCAGTAAATGATTTCTATGCATTGTTTTACATCTTTTGAATTATTCTCAGGCCTTACTTTGTACACTGGCAGATCATCTAGTTTACCCACTACAATGTGAGGGAGATGGTGCCATCTGTCAGCAATCTTGTGTTTGCATACAGTCCCAGATTTCTTAGCAATACCCGATCTCCCTCCTGGAGTTCCTGTGCTTTCACCTTTTTATCATACCGTTCTTTGTTGGCCAGATTTCTTTTGGCAGCCATGGTTTGAGCCAGTTGGTACGCATGAGTTAGCTGGGCCTTTAACTTTTGCACATACTGTAAATAGTTGTCAGCTTGAACCCTATCAGGAGAGACCCCAAAACACACATCTACCAGCAGTTGAGCTTCTCTTCCAAACATCAGGCGGTAGGGGGAGAAACCAATGTGGCATCACTTTGGTGGAGTTATAAGCATGTACCAGGGTGCTAATTTGTTGGCTCCATCTAGGCTTGTCCTTTGGGTGCAGGGTGCCTAGCATATCTAGCAAAGTGCGGTTGAAACGTTTCAGGCTGTGGGTCCCCTGGGGTGGTAGGAGTGGTTCTGGACTTTTGCACTCCCACAGAGAAAGCATCTCTTTGATCAGACGACTCTCAAAGTCTCTCCCTTGATCAGAATGGATTCTTTGTGGAGCCCCATAGTGAACAAAAAGTTTTCTAAAAGTACTTTGCACAGTGGATGCTTTCTGGTCTTTGGTTGGAAGCTTGGGCATATCTTCGTGAAATGGTCAGTGACCACCAGCACATACTGATATTTCTTTGATCTGACTCCAAACTCAGAAAATCAGTACAGACTAGCTCCATGGGTGCACTGGTGGTGATGTTAACAAAGAGCAGCCCTCTGAGCAACTCCTCTGTAAGCATGTTTACCACAAGTTCAGAATGTGTTGCTCCACATCAGCCCCATCAGAGGCCAATAGAATCTGGATCTCACCAAGTCAAGTGTTTGTCTATACCAAGGTGCCCCATGTGGTTGTGCAGGATCTCAGTACTGAGTCTCAAAGGCAGTGGGCAGCACCTAGTTGTTGTTTGTCACTTGTCCCCTCTGTCTACTGTTTCTCTGTACAACAGTTTATTGATCAATTTCAACTTAGGACCTTTTGTATAACAGTGCAGTTCTCAAATCAGTGGAGTGTAATTTGGACACATCTTTTCCTGCATGAGGGCTTCTAAAGCTGATTTGCTCATGGGATCTGGGACTGAGGCCGCGAATACTGTCATTGTCCAGCTGAGGCAGTGCACCAATGTCTATTGCAGAAAAGTGGCAATAAACAGCAGGTATGCAATTCTCAGAGGGTCCCAAGCAATCCACTGCAGTCCACTCGTCCGTGGACATTGTTCCTCCCTGTCAAACTTCCGACAGAGGGCCCGAATGTCAGGTTTCTGCCAGTCTGACCCAATCATTCTGGGGACAGGCCTCGGAGAAAGCATCAGCATCTATGTGGTTCAGACCTGCTCGGTAGTTGAGAGCATAGTCATATGTAGATAATGAAGAAAGCCACCTATGGCCAGTGGCATCCAATTTAGCTGAGGTCTGCACAGAGGTCAAGGATTATTGTCAGTTTTTACTAGTATTTTAGCCCCATACAAGTACTCATGGAATTGGTCAACAATAGCCCACTTCAAAGCTGGGAACTCTAACTTATGTACAAGGATAGTTCTTTTCGGATGGGTTAGGCTTCTACTGGAAAAGGCCACTGGTCTCAGGCCATTCTCATGCTCTTGGTACAACAGCCCCCCCAACCCTTGCAAGCTAGCATCAGTGTGCAGGATGTAAGGTTTTCTTGGATAAGCATAGGCCATCACTGGAGCATGGGTAAGTTGATATATGATCTCATGAAAAGCAATCTCACAATCAGGAGTCCAGCGGGCCCCAACTACTTCACTAGGACAATACACTCTTTCAGTCTTGAGGACGTGACTTTGGTATTTTTGTGGGTTGGGGATACCCTTGAGTAAGGATTAAGTAAAGGGCTGAGTACTCTTGAATAGTCCTTGATGAAGCATGATAATAACCACAGAATCCCAGGAATCATTGCGGTTCTTTTAGATTTTTGGGCTGTAGCCAGGTGGTCAGGACCTCAACTTTACTTGGGTTGGTCTCTATTCCTCGGTGGATACTAGTGTCCCACATACTTTACTGATGTTTGAAAGAATTGACACTTATCAATGGACAGTTTAAGGCCAAAGTCCTCAGTCGGTCCAATACCTTAAATAATCTGCTCTCATGTTCCTCCAGTGAGCTGCCAAACACAATAACATCATCTAGGTATACCAGGCACTCTAGTAAGTTCATGTCCCCCACTGCACGCTCCATCAATCGTTGAAAAGTGGCTGGGGCACCTGAAATCCCTTGAGGCATCCTCATGAATTCATAGTAGCCAAGCGGACAGATAAAGGCTATCTTCTCACGGTCCTCTGGGGCCATCGGGATCTGGTAGTACCCACTGTGGAGATCCAACACAGAGAACCACTTGCTCCCATTTAGGCAGTCCAAAGCATCCTGAATGCGGGGCATTGTGTACTGATCAGGGATAGTCCACCGGTTTAAGGTGCGATAATCCACACATCCTTACTGTCCCATTCTTTTCCTCACTACACAATGGGGAAGCATAAGGACTGGATTCTTGTATTACACCAGCAGCTAACATCTCTTGCAGATGCCGTCTCACATCATCTATGTCAGCAGGTGCCAGGCGTCGAGACCTCTCCAAAATGGTCTTTCGTCATGCACGGCGGATATTGTGCTCAGCTCCTTGTCACGTGTAACCCCTTGCAAATGGGGTTCCCAAAAGACTTCCAGGAGCTTGCTTGAATGTCCAAGCCTTAATGGTGTTTGGCGTTTAAGCCATTTATCTATGAGTGTTTTTAGAGCCTCTGGTACTGTCTCTTTAAGAGCTGTCTGCTTGCAGACATAATTGAGTTTATATGGGGGGACTGTGTGTTTCTCTGCTTGAGTACCACTCAGACTGCCAATTCACTCCATTTTGCAGTCACTAGGAGTGCAAAGGAACCTATTTGAAAGATGTAACTGTTTGCCAGAAATCATTTAGAAGTAATAATGAAAATACAGTTTGTCTAACCTGCTTTCTTTGGCAGTCAGAACTGTGTTTGCCTAGTCCCCATTCTGTTTTGAACTGCTGAACTGGACCAATCAGTGTGGGTTAAGGTAGCTCTAAAATGGTGCCTTGGACGAATCAGAACTTGGACTCGTAATCTGAGCCAGCCACCAAGAGGTTGTAAGGGCAGTGACTCTGGAAGATGTAGTTTGGACTTGGGCCTTTTTGGACCAATAGGGGCAGTCTATGAGAGTGACAGCCAATCCAGCCAAGAACTGGGAGGAACTCAAGGAAGTGCCTGGTTTTGTCTGCTGGAGTTTCAGTTGAGCTCTGGCAGTGAGGGAAGGAGCCCTGTTTTTACGGTGCAGTTTTAGTTGGGAAATGCGTGTAAGGCCCTGAGTTCCGGTCTGCAGCTTGTGTAACTGCTTGTTAGGACTGAATCCGTCCTGTGAAGAGAATCAAACGATATCTGAAGAGTAGAAACCAGGCTCACCCTGTAGGAGACTGGAGAAATTGCTGAATTGCACTCGGTCTGTCAGGAACTGAGTCTGCTGTGTGTTCTCCCGGGTATTGTGCAGTAATTGCTATCGGGATAGAGAAGCAGCCTGCCTGGTATAGTACTTTCTTTTTACCATATAAATGTGTGAGGAGGCTTGTGTAGCTCAAGTGAATCCTGCTGCCATTAAGGACTTTGCCTGTTGCAGTTTGCCATATAAATGTGTGAGGAGTCTCGTGGAGCTCAGAGTAGCCTGCTGACATTGAAGGACCCTATCTTGTTTGGAGGTCATGAGTACTAATTCAGGGTCGCTCCCTGTTGAATTGCCACATTGAATCAAATGGAATTACTGTACTGCTGACTGTTTAACTAATTTTTCTTTTCTCTGTGTGAAAGGGCCTACCAGCTGCCACAGTTTGGACTAGCCACTAGGGCTTGGGTACCCAGGGACAGTAACTGGTAGGGATAGGCCTAGTGCACAGAGCCATAGGTAGATGAGTAAAGTGATAAGCTAATTAACCTGATTCCCACCGTCCTTATTATATCCCCTAAATAAATCAGAGCTGCTTGTTTCAGCAAAGTTATACTGCCTGAGGTATTTGTCTATGTTAAAGTATTGTACTGTGATTGTTGCACTGTATCTTATTTTAAGGGGTCCCAGTGCCTGAACCAGTCCTGGGGGTAAGTGTATACTGTGAAGGTAATTCGATTATTATGTGGGCCACTAGTGGGAAGAAAGGGGGTTGCAGTGTCCCAGAGGGCTGTGACCAAGTTAGTTTAACTATTGCAAACCCTGACCTCTGGGTGGAGGCACCGCCATCGGATCCAGGCCCTCAACCTGTTAGTAGCAAATCAGGCAGGTGTAGTAGCCCCTGGGATAGCGCCATCTAGGGGTTACACACGCATCCTACATCCCATTCCTTTAAAGAAAACACCTGGTCTCTCTGGGCAAGCTTCTCACTGATCCTCACTTTCCATTCAGCTGGCAGCGGGGAGTCGCCGAAATCAAACAAGTCAGGCGTTACTCTGTCATTCTTCCTTGAACTCTTGCTGCTGGGTATCACTGCAGTGTCTGCACAGTGCACGTTAGCCAGGATGCAACCTCTATTTACTCGAATGTCTCTTTCAGACACATTATGAACTTGGACCATTACCCTTCTGGCATAAGCATGGGCTCTAGCGGGCAAAATACTAGGCTTGACCAGCAGTCCCTCTGGCAATTTTCCATTGCCTGGTGCATCCAACATTAATATTTTATTCTTAACATCCTTTCTGATACGGACCTCTCCCTGTAAGGTACACTGGGCATTTGGCGCCAGGATCAGAGACTCAGGATCCTTCTTCCATACAATTCCGACCGGTTCCTCTGGTTCTATTTTTTCAGCATCTCTCTGTGCCTCATAGGCCTTCTTAATTAAAGCCGGAACTCTTAAAGCTCTACTAGTCTTTGACCCCTGTTTTCATAACACAACTGTGCCAGCCTTCCAAACACATGAGCATTTGTTCCAATCAACAAAGGGACACCATCATACAGTCCAGTGGGAGACACACTAAGGCTAGGGTCTCTACTTGTTCGGCCACTCCAGCCACCGAGGTGGGGAAAGACAGCCAAATTGGATATACCGGAATAGGGTAGGCCTTCTCACTTAACCCCCATACATGCAGTCCTTCTAATGGTTGTAAGGGCACGCCTGACAAATGCTTCTGATACCAATCCTGGAACATAATTGTCACTTGGGAGCCACTGTCTAATACAGCTCTTGTAGACCTCCATTCACCTTTACAGTGGTCTCCATGGGCACTGGACCAGTCTGGAGAGGCGGTAGTGGGGGCCTGGGCAACTGACCTTGCCACAAAAGACGTGAGTTAGCATTTTGGTGCCCTCACTGGGATCATTTTGTGCACCTCTTAACCACTGATTTGTTCTCCAAGCTCTCCTTGTAGCCTATATGCAACTTTGTCAGTGTCTTTGGGGACCGGCATTCCCTTTTCATGTGCCCATCTTTCCACAGTTATAGCAAAACATACTTTCTGGAGTTTGAGCTGGCCGAGCGCCACACTGGGAGCCAGGGCGGGGTATTACTAACTGGAAACCTGGGTGCCATCTCTGTCTGCGGCCTGATAAGCATTTGGAGACATCTCGTCAGTTTCTCTACTTCCATGGTCAAGGAATCGAGTTTGGAGCCGTTATCAGCAGGAGACACATGGGTGGGTACCCCCACTCCCATAGCAGATGCAGTCGGATATAGGTCAGGGCCCGTACTTGCAGGCGTGACCTTCATAAAGGGACTGTTTTTGAATTCCCGGATCTCTCTCAACAGTTCGCCCCATTGTGGCATATCTTTTCCTTGTCAGAGCACTCATTGACTGCCAACCTCTGCCCTGAACTTCACTTGATGGGTCACCCTCAGTCACTCGGGTCGTAGCAGCAGCTGTTGGTGCAGGTCCCTCCGAGGTCACCTTTTCTCAACTCCTCCAATTTCTCTCATTAACTCATCATAGGAGGTGGGGATTCAGTCGATTTGACAGGCGTAACTGAAGCAACAGCAGTTCTGAGAAGGGGCAGACTTAAGGATCCTGTCCAGCCTGGTTCGGTCCAGTTCAATCGCTGGCAAACTACCCTTCTGAGCATTCTTGCAACAATTTTCCAGCCGAGATACATACACAGACAACAACTCCCTTGGTACTGTTGTGCATTCTTACTCTCCACCATAGGTCCTCATCAGAATCTGGGCTCCCATACACATTCTCCAAGGCCTCAAGATAGCCTAGGCCTGTGCAGTCGCTTCAGGGTTACTGGCCCATTTAGCATGGATGGTAGCCAGAGCAGGACCTCGGAGGCTCTCACTAACCCTCTTTCGCTTTTTGGCTTCCGAGCATTGCCATTCTAGCACTTGGGGGGCAACATAGTCTATCCAGGTCTCCCAGTCATCCTCCCCTTGGGGGTTGGGGGTGGGTGCCAGAGAAGATCCTCAACCTTCGGTAAGAGTCGTGACTAATGGCAGGTGCAGAAATAGGAGTCTGCATTGGTTCAGCCACCATTACGGGTACTAGTGCGGGAGAGGGTGTTGGGGAGGAACACCCCAGGTGGCAAGAATAGTTTCTTCAAGTCCTCCACAGTTTTCCTTCCCCAGCAACCATTTGTCAAATTTCTCCTCAAAAGTTTCAGATAGTGGTGGGGCTCATTTCCCCGGTCTTTACTGTCCTTAGTTATCACTCTCCAAGCAGTGAGGGCTCCCTCTGGGGTAATGGTCTGTGGCACTTTGGAGCTATCTATGGGATCCTTAAACTCTACTAGGGCCAGGAAAGTGTGGGTGAGCAGATTAGCATGCCGACCCACAACCACAGGGTTTTGTAAACCTTCCACCTTTCTAAAGTACTCAATGTACAGTGTCCGTATTGATACCCAGGGGGATGTCCAGGATAAGCATAGCATTTTGGGGGTAGATCTCCTCCCCAGTACACCACTCCACCAGCCGGTGCACAGCCACTTGTGTCGGGGTACCCATTTATTTATTATTTTTCTTAACAATGGTTTGTAAATATGGCCACTAGAGGACACACAATCCCAGCGGTGCGCCTCCAAGATGTAACCCCTAGATGGCGCTATCCCAGGGGCTACTACACCTGCCTGATTTGCCACTAACAGGTTGAGGGGCCTGGATCCGATGGCGGGTGCCTCCACCCAGAGGTCAGGGTTTGCAATAGTTAAACTAACTTGGTCACAGCCCTCTGGGACACTGAAACCCCCCTTTCTTCCCACTAGTGGCCCACACAGTATATCAGAATTACCTTCACAGTATACACTTACCCCCAGGACTGGTTCAAGCACTGGGACCCCCTGTAAAGTAATAAGATACAGTGCAACAATCACAGTACAATACTTTAACATAGACAAATACCTCAGGCAGTATAACTTTGCTGAAACAAGCAGCTCTGATTTATTTAGGGGGATATAACAAGGACAGGGGGAAATCAGGTTAATTAGCTTATCACTTTACTCATCTACCTATGGCTCTGTGCACAGGTCTATCCCTACCAGTTACTGTCCCTGGGTACCCAAGCCCTAGTGGCTAGTCCAAACCGTGGCAGCTGGCAGGGGCCCTTTCACACAGAGAAAAGAAAAATTAGTTAAACAGTCAGCAGTACAGTAATTCCATTTGGGTTTAATGTGGCAATTCAACAGGGAGCGACCCTGAATTAGTACTCACGACCTCCAAACAAGATAGGGTCCTTCAACGTCAGCAGGGCTACTCTTGAGCTCCACGAGACTCCTCACATTTATATGGCAAACTGCAACAGGCAAAAGTCCTTTAATGGCAGCAGGATTCACTTGAGCTACACAAGCCTCCTCACACATTTATATGGTAAAAGAAAGTACTATACCAGGCAGGCTGCTTCTCTATCGATCGTAATTACTGCACAATACCGGAGAACACACAGCAGATTCAGTTCCTGACAGACCAAGCGCAATTCAGCAATTTCTCCAGTCTTCTACAAGGTGAGCCTGGTTTCTACTCTTCAGATATCCTTTGATTCTCTTACAGGATGGATTCAGTCCTAACAAGCAGTTACACAAGCTGCAGACGGAACTCAGGGCCTTACACACGTTCCCGACTAAAACTGCACACGAAAAAGCACAGGGCTCCTTCCCTCTTCACTGCCAGAGCTCAACTGAAACTCCAGCAGACAAAACCGGGCACTTCCTTTGAGTTCCTCCCAGTTCTTGGCTGGATTGGCTGTCACTCACAATAGACTGCCCCTATTGCAAAAAGGCGCGGAAGTCCAAACTACATCTCCCAGAGTCACTGCCCTACAATCCTCTTGTGGCTGGCTCAGATTACGAGTCAAGTTCTGATTCGTCCAAGGCACCATTTTAGAGCTACCTTAACCCACACTGATTGGTCCAGTTCAGCAGTTCAAAACTAGAATGGGAACTAGGCAAACATAGTTCTGACTGCAAAGAAAGCAGGTTAGACAAACTGTAATTTCATTATTACTCTAAATGATTTCTGGCAAACAGTTACATCTTTCAGATAGGTTCCTTTGCACTCCTAGTGACTGCAAAATGGAGTGAATTGGCAGCAGCTCAGTGGTACTCGAGCAGAAGCACACAGTCCCCCATACAAACTAATTATGTCTGCAAGCAGACAGCTCTTAAAGAGACAGTACCAGAGGCTCTAAAAACACTCACTGATAAATGGCTTAAGCGCCAAACACCATTCAGGCTCGGAGCATTCAGGCAAGCTCCTGGAAGTCTTTTGGGAACCCCCATTTGTAGGGGGGGGGTTACACCTCCTTTAGTACTGTGTACTCTCCAACAACCCAGCCTATAACCGTATGCACCTTCCGCAACCAGGTCGTCAGCGCTTCCGAAAACATTGCCCATGCCCAGTTCCTTTAGAGTTGTGACCGCAGCTCAGCCATCCCAAACAGCTAAGGCTTACGGATAGTGTTACAACAAGCCTCCAACCCTCACATCACTTAGCCACAATGTGAGCAGAAAGTATTCAGCACAGTGCCACAATCAGAACTCCCACTTTGCACCCTACACCTCGAGACCCCATCTGCTCTCCCTCCTCGACCATTCCATCTCCATGCCATTTATATAATTAGACACACCTAACTTGTGCCTCATGGACCACAGTTTTTACTGTTTACTTAGTCTATTTTTCTGGTTTACCCACATGTACTTTTGTACTGCCTGCACTTATGGAGAGAATATATGTACTGTAACTCCTTTTATCTGATCTTACGGTTATTTAATTTGTTATATTGTCTTTTCTTCCCATGTACTGTTGTAATTCCTGTATTTATGTGTGTCTACGTTATTGTTTTTGACCTTGGTGATGCAGGTCCACCTTGCAAATAAGCTTGCTCAACGGTGTCCGCCTGGATAAATAAAGATTTGATTGATTGATTGATTGATTAATAGATATCATGATAACCGGGATTCTGAAACATATATTTCACCATTAAAATGCAGGAAAAGCCACTATTTGAAGGTAAAAATCTCAAAATTTTCCGTGGCAACATGCCCCCGGACACCCCTAGCTTTGTTAGGATTTTGACTGTGGGGCATTAGCTCCCCCAACTTTATACCTCTGGTGACGCCCTGGGAAGATAATGAGGGGTCTCCACAAACATCACCATTCTCAGAATACCTGTAGCTTCAGGCTCACTTCACACATGCTAGTTCTCTTATTCAGTTCTCCTGTGCTCATTCATAGCTGTGACACCCCAGGTGACATCAGTATGAGGAATCTGTCATGACAGCACACAAACAAGCATTTGTCGATGCCAATGTTGTCGCATTGGCATTGGCGAGTGGCAGTGGCGGAACTAGAGGCATAGTGCTGTGATTTTGTTACTGTGTCCCAAAAGGCGATTTTCCACAGCGAAAGCACGCCATTCTGCGCCACAGCTGCGGAAATGCATTTTGGGCAGGTTGTGAAAATGGCAGCTGGACTGTTGACAAGGAGGTGTGCACAAATGCCAGTGGTGAAAATGTGGCATGAAAATATTGCAGATTTACAAAGTTACAAGGGTGCGTGGAAACTGTGCAACGCATGCTCGCAACACAGTCATTTTATGGACTTTCGGCACCAGATTTTCAACATAGGCATTTTAGGACCTCTGCTCATAAACAGTGTCACCGTCATTTCCTCAAACTGTCCTGAAAACTGATTTCACACAGTTACCATGCAATTCTGCACCAGACGTGCGAAAACACATTTCAACCAGCTGTACTGTTCATAAGGAGGTGTAGAAAAATGCCAATGATGAACAGCTGGAGTGAAACTATTACAAATTCACAAAGTCACGAGCGTGCGTGCAAACTGCGCAATGCACGCTCATGAAACACTCATTTTATTGACTTTCATCCCCAAATTTTCAACATAGGCATTTTAGGACATCTGCTAATGAACAGTGTCACTGTCATTTTAATAATGTGTCTCAAACACAGACTTTCCGCAGCGACCGCGCTATTCTGCGCCGGAACTGCAAAAACAGTTTTTGGTCAGAATGTGAAAAATGACAGCTGTACTGTTCATTAGGAGGTGCAGAACAATGGCACTGTTGAAAATCTGGATGAAAATATTATAAGTTCAGAACTTATGAGTATGCGTGCAAACTGCTCAACACACACTCGTAACACAATCATTTTATGGAGTATTGTCACCAAATTTTCAACACAGGCATTTTAGGACCTCTGCTCATGAAAAATGTCACTGTCATTTTCCTAATGTGTCCTGAACACTGATTTCCCACAGCAACCGTGCTATTCTGCCCCGGAAGTGCAAAAACACATTTGGGCCAGGATGTGAAAATGACAGCTGTATGGTTCACAAGAAGGTGTGGTAAAATGCCAGTGCTGAGAATCTGGCATGAAAATATTGTGAATTCGCTAACTTACGAGCGTGCATAGCAACTGCGCAACGCATGCTCGTAAAACAGTCATTTTTGATTTTCCACCAAATTTGCAACATAGGCTTTTGAGAGCCCCTCATGAACAGTGGCACTGTCATTTCCTTACAGATTCCAAAAGGTGATTCTGTGCAGTGACTGCTGAAATCATCTTTCAGGACGAATAAGCCATGACAGTGACAGAATTCATGAGGAGAGGTCCAAAAACCCATGTTGAAAATTTGGTGCCAAAATTCCCCAAAATGCCTGAGATATGCATCAAAGTTGAAAAATACTATTTATTCCATTATACAGCTTACCGGCATTTCTTCAGTTTGTGGTCGGCTTTGAAGAGTGCAGACATGGTCCTGATCCACTGAAGATTGTCGTGCCAGACTCGGAGGTAAATATGGGATGAGGGGTGTGGGAGGCAGGGTGCGCAGAGGTGGGTGCGGGTGGGGAAGGGAGACTCACGAGGGCAGTTTTCGTTTTACAGGTAAAAATTTAACTGTGGCAGGACAGTCTTTTTTTTTTTTTTTAGGGGGATTTGGCACGCAGGGGTGGTCTCCCAGTGTGCCACCTAACTGTTTGGGAGGGTTCTGAAGCTGATGGGGATTGGGCACCCTCGTCGGCACACGATCGGGAATTTATGCTGAGGGATTGGGCACCCCCACGGCACACAAAGAAAGTGGGGGGCAGAGCTGAGGGGATTGGGCACCCCAGTGGCATTTAAAATGGGGTTCTTTATGCCAATGGGGGTAGGCTCCCCATGGCACCTAAAGAAATTGGGGAGGTAAGAGCCGAGGGATTGGGCACCGCCCTCGGCATATAACAAATGGGGTACTTTTATGCCGACAGGAGTGGGCTCCCCTCCTTTATACATAGAGGCAGAGAAACTGACAGGAGGATTAGGCACCCCAAGTCGGCAGTTTGGTGGCCAGTGTGCCGCCATGTTCACTTAATGTCGGTAAGCACGTCAAAGGTAGGTCCGCTGTCTGTGAGCTTTTCGGTGCAGTGGACCTTTTCTTAGATGTGCTATACATTATGTGTGCATGACGATGGTGCCATCATGCAGGCTGATTGGGTAATGAGGCGCACTACTGGTGCGCCCTGCATTTGCCCAACAGTGACCACGCCTCCAAAGCTGCACTACTGCAATATGTTGGCTGCGCAAGCGCGCCAACATAAAAAGTACAGTTTAAGCAAGTTGTTCTGTGAGCAAGTTTTGGTAGACCCAAAGTGGCTGTGTCCCATGCAGAGCTTAAGTCCTACTTAAAGCTGTAATTCTGTGGTTGCGCTCAAACTGACACCCTCTAGATACAGACCCTCTCTAGATGGGAAATGTTGGCATTTAGGGAGATTTGCCTGCAGGACCACTCATCACTCTCTAGATCATCACAGGCCCAAGGCAACCATGGTATTGGGATATATCTACGAATATACAAACATAGATTAAAGAGAGGGAAAGACACTAGGGGGAAAAGTCTGAAACTGGAGGTGGGAAGGTTCAGGAGGGAAATGGGAAGGCACTACTTCATGGAAAGGGTAGTGACTGGGTGGAACACATTACTAGAAGAGATGATATCCTTAAAGTCAGTGGGCAGTTTTAAGAGGGTGTGGGACAGGTTCAGGGGGAAGGTCACTACTTTACAGTTGGGGGAGCAGCTGCAGAGTAATAAAGTGATAGCTGCACACCCAAGCAGACACAATACACCATGTGGCAAGTATCTGCTGGCATTTTTTATATGTTTGTATATTCGTATACCTTACAGGTGTCTTACCCTGGATCTGGAATCGTCTCCATGACAACTCCAGACTAGCTCCTCCTGTCCCTTTTTCTGTAAACACTTCTACCAGCTTATCACTGACTGAACCCCATCCTCCACAAGAATGTATATGTCACTCTCAAACACAGTGTATGAACATATACGTAATATGAACATATGAAATTTGCTAGCAGAAGAACGCCTTACGGTCATCATGGTTACTCAGTTGTGCAGCTAGCAGTCCTGTATTTTGCAGTGTAGATGTCCCTAACTGCTGGAAAGTTAGATTGCAAGTCTCACACTTGAACAACCACTTCCAATGACAAACAGTAAGGAAGTGAGCCTCAAGCTCTGGGTGGTGCAGGGTCTGGGGTGTTGCTAGGTGGCCAGCCCAGCAAACAATTAAGGAAGGAAGAAAGTAGCTGGACACTAGGAGGGATAAGGACTGGGGTGGAGTTGTCCATCAGGGTGAAGCTTCACTGAGCGAAGCGCTTGGGCAGCTGGTGTTCAGCCAGTATTGTCCTGCTCTTCTGTACCATGGTATCTGAATCTGCAATATGTGCACAATAAATGAGTATCTGCACTTTATCCGTGGTCTCAATTCCTTCTTGGTGTGCAGCTGTATTCTTACTTCCTCTCTTCCATTAACATGCTGGAATTCTCACTCCCACATAAAAGAAGAGGGCAGTTGCAAGTCTCACTTTCCCAGGAGTGATGCACCAGAACCCTTAGTTTTTCATTATTGTTCAGGTCACACTTTCCATGTGTAACCCCTAGGCAGCGCTATCTCTAGGGTTACTACCCCTACCTGTACTTTGGACAACAGGTTGAGGGGCCTGGGTTCAAACTACAGGCAGAGGTAGTAACCCTAGAGATAGTGCCACCTAGGGGTTGCATCTTTGGAGGCACTGTTGGGATGTAGCGCCCCCTAGTGGGCAAAACCCAAATTGCAGTTACTTGTCAATTTGGCACCAAAACAAAAAATTGCAACAAAAATTTTTGAGGATCACCCTAAAGAAATGGATCAAGTATTTTCGGTGATTACACCAATGCCTCATGGAGAGGATGATTGGGAAACATGGAAAGAATATGCCACCTTGCTGGTGACTGAATGGCAAGGTACAGATGCTCAGAAAAGGCCGGAGATTATAGCAAGCCTCCGAGGTCCTGCTCTGGACATAATTCTGGCATTCAGATCCACCGAATCTGATGCTTCCCCACACCAATATTTAGATGCATTGGCCACTATCTTTGATCCCCCTGAGGATGTAGACCAGCTTATGTGGGAGTTCAAGTCTACGCAGCAGCAGAAAGGAATTGTTATCTGCTTACTTAATGAGGTTGGAAAATGCTTTGTTAAGGGTATTCAAAAGGGAAGTGTGGCTGTCCAAGAGTTAAACTGGTTAGGATGGATCAAGTCCTAACATCTGTTGAGGACCACAGCTTCTTGTTGCTTCAGCTGCAGCTGTGAGGTCATATGGATGATTCCCCTCTTATATTTCTCTAATTCAGGAAGTGCGAAGAGCTGAACAAAGACAGTAGTGGATTGGCCGTTGGACTGGTGTGACCTCTGCTTCCTCCCTCGCTAGCCAGGAAGTTGTCTCTGACAAGGATCAGATGCTTCAGCATGCAGAATATACTATGCAGATGACAGGGTCTGAGGAGGTTGTGGGTGGTTCCGCTAATGAGGGAATTGTTAAACTGGCTGGAGGCTCAGTTAGTTAAATTGTGTGATGTGCTACAAAAACTCTTAAAGCGTCCGTGTCACGCCCTGTTCGGCAAGGAAAGAAGGAATTTGGACCAGGTCTTCTACTCATAATCCCATCACAGTTTTCAGCTACACACCTGGCACGATCCTACAAACTTAAGCCTAAGCCAACTTGTGATGTATCAGATCAACTTAAATGGTCTGGCACTGTGTGTTCTGCTACCATTGCAGAAAAGACGGCACATAAGAAAGAATGCCAATCTAGAAAGGGTGGTCCATTGGCTAATTGTGGAAAAGCATCCTAAGTCACATACTTTCCATAACCACCTCTACGAAGAAAAAAAATATACGAGTCCTTACCTGAAGCTGAAATATCTGGGCTTAGTGAACCTGACCTCAACTCAAAAAGTATTGCTAATTCTGAAAGTGCCAGAAGTGTACCAAATGATTTAAATTTTATTGAAATACCCCTTGCTGATGAACCAGAGACTACAGAACAAGCAAATGCAACTGCTACTACCAATACAAATAATACTTCCAACTCTAAACAAAGAGTGCAGAGGTGCCCCTTTCATCAGAAGCTGCTTTATTGCTGGACAGTAAGCTGGGGGCCGCAAACCTGAATGCAAATGTTGAAATGACTGTGCCCCCTCCACCTAGAAGATCTGAAAGAGTTGTCAAGCCTGTAGTACGGCTTATGTATAATTCTCCCGGAGAACCTGTAGACCTTTCTATGAATGTCCAAAAAGGGGTTTATATTACAGTCAGTTCCCTTCCTAAGATAACATACACTACAGCTGCTAAGTTAGTGATAAAACCCTCCAACCAATATACCCGTAGTCATTTTGCAAAAAGTCCAGAGTTAGGTGACAAGTTCAGATTACCAGCCATGTGGGTTAGTGTACAAAGAGTGGTACAGACAAGAGTAATGCATATAATTAGCTAACTGAGATAGAATAAAGATACGAAATAAAAGGTTTGAAATGAAAAGGTAATTGTCTAAATGATACCACTGTTTATGAAAATGTTGTTTATGAGTAAAGCATGGTTATTCTAAACCTTAGCAATAATACTGCACAGTAATGTATATAGTAATTCATGGTTGCAACCTGTATATGATGAAAAATAGTATAATATTAAGTAAAAATGTTTATGGTGTATAGACTTGAGGTGGACGCCAAGTTTCCTAGGCAGGTGAAAGTGTAACCCACACCACCACCAATTTGGGGCTTACCTAAAGTGTTTCCCAGAACTCCATCAATGCCCACTGACAGACAGACATCCAGCAGAGATAGTAAATCCATGGTTATTTTGTAATCCTCTTCATCTGCATGACAGCGCCATGATGTGCATCTGCAACTGTCCCTTTAAGGCTATAGCCAGTGTGTATACAGTGAATGGTCTGGGTTGGGTCTGAGTGCTTCAAAGCTTGCGACCGGCCAGGCTCTGTCCTGATTTGCTCCACTCTGTGGTTGACAGCAAAGTAGAGGGAGCTCTAACTATTGCTGTAAATATTTACTTTTAACTTGTTATGTTTAAATTAGAGTGCTCATTTTAACCTGCCTCTTGCAGCTTATGCATCCAAGTGGGAGCCACCATGTTTGGCCCTGGGACTTCCAGGAATTTGGACCAATTAGCATAGGGGACCCGAGGGGTCCTTAGTTCAGGTGCCTTGTGGGAAAGCTGTGGTTCTTTAGTTTTAGAGGCTGCCTAAACTGACAAATGGGAGCAACAGAACTGTGATTGACAGCTCCCAGCCAACCAAAAATCCAGAAAAACTGGACTAGTTCAAGAACTGTTAGAAAGAAAGTGCAGTGTTGTTGGAGTTGAGAGAGTGAGCAGCACAAGCCATTGAGAAGCAGCTCCAAGAAAGGAGCTGAGAAGAATTGGCAGAGAGAGACCTGATTTGCCTCTGTGCTATTATCTACAGACATGGACTGCCTTATAGCAGGAAAACAGACTAATTTGAAAACTAATCTTAAACTGTGGCAGTTAGCTCCAAGGCTCTGAGGAGTGCAGCTCGAGCTATTGGACTGAGAGGAACTTCTGTGGAGCATTCGGCCAAAGTACTGTGATCAGAGACTGTTTCTACAGACTGCTTTTGCTGATTGAGAGGTTTGCTCAGTGAATCGACTGCAATTGCGAACCGGCCTGAAACCGATCTGAGAGGTAGAGAAGTGAATGTTTTCATTAAATGTGCTGAATGTTCACTGTGAGGATTACTAGTGGGGTACCCCAGTGTTCAGTACTGGGGCCAGTCCTTTTTAATGTCTTTATAAGTGACATTGCAGAGGGACTGGAAGGGAAAGTATGTTTCTTTGCAGATGAAACAAAGATCTGCAACAGGGTTGATATGCAAGGTGGGGTGGAAAGGATGAAAAGGGACTTGGCAAGGTTGCAGGAATGGTCAAATGTATGGCAGCTTAAATTCAATGCAAAGAAGTGCAAGTAATGCACCTGGGAAACAAAACCCAGAGGAAGAGTACACAATAGGGGTGAGATACTGACAACAACAAAAATGGAAAGGGACCTGGGGTAGTCATATCAGATGACCTAAGGTGGGCCAGCAATGTAAGAAGGCAGTAAGGAGGCTGGGGATACTGGGATGCAGAGGCATCACCAGTAGAAAACAGGAAGTTGTTGGCCCTCTGTACAGACAGTTGGTAAGACCACATCTGGAGTACTGTGTACAGTTCTGGAGACCCCATCTGTAGAACATAGACAGGGTGGAGGCTGTCCAGAGGAGGGCAACCAAAGTGGTACAGGGTCTGCACCAGAAGACATATGAAGAAAGACTAAAAGAGTTAAGATGTATAGCCTCGAGGAAAGGAGGGAGAGGGCACATGATTGAAACTTTCAAATACCTCAAGGGAATCAACAAAGTCCAAGAGGGTAGCATCTTTCAGAAAAGAGATGTGCAAGAACAAGGGGCACAATTTGAAGACAGAGGGAGGATGGCTCAGAGGTAATGTGGAGGAATTTCTTCACAGAGAGGTGCTAGATGCATGGAACAGCCTTCCTGAGGAGATCAGAGAATCAAAAAACAGTGGGGGAATTCAAGAATGCATGGGACAGACGTAAGACAAATCTAGTGGGGGTAGCGAAGTAGGCTGTTGGTTAACTAGGATCTGCAGCTTATCCGTTAGGTAGGAAATGGGCAGATTAGGTGGGCCAAGCAGTCCTTATCTCGCCAAATTCTTTTGTTTCTATGTTTCTGTGGTGGTTTCCACCAGCAAATAAACTGAACTTTGCCAGAAATGTTAATCCAGCCTTGGGCTCATGCCAAACCCAGCCCAGGCCGACTATCCTTGCACCAGTGACTGTTTTCTCAGTGAGAGACCAGCTTGGAGATCTAGCCCATGTGCAGCAAGAAATCACAGGTTGCGCCACCTTGAGGGAAAGGCTGTGAAACGGAGGTAAGCCATGCAGGCCCAGCTTCTCCATGTTCTTCAGTATTTTGCAGCAGGTCTTCATATCGCCAGGCCAATTCCTACCAACTGGTGTTGTGAGTAAACTCAGGGTAGCTCCCCGCAGCCTTCCTTTAAATCATTTTGTGGTACCATCTGATTTCATCAGTGTATTACAGGGTTACATTGGACCAGGCCAACCGCCGAGGATACAAATAGCCAAGTCTTTGTCATTGCATGTTTAACTGCCTTCTTTCCAGCAAGGGCCCCAACAACAGCTACAACCTCGGCAACGATCAGGCTAGCCACTAACACTATGGGTACCAGCAGCTGCAAAACTGTACAAGGGGACTAAATGCATGCATGCAAATGTGCCCTGGTTTAAATCCAGTACAGTACTCATTCATCTAAATCTGCCCTTCCCTTGTTCAAATCCCCCTTGATAAATCGATTGGTTTAACTGTTACATTGCCTCACGAATATCTTATTTTCTGGGTTGAGGTTGATGTGTTTGGGGGAAATGCATTTAAAAGTGCATGCCTGTATTGAATGCTGTTTTACAGGGGGTTCCAGGGGGATTTGCTGAAGATCAGACCCTGTTGGTAAGTGCAAAGGGTGTGTGCATATTGTAAATGTTTATTGCCAACTGTGTGTTAACTGCTAAAAGGGGCTGTGTTTATTTCAGAGGCCCTTGGTGGATAGCTGGGCTTATGGGTGGATATAGCATCCCAGAGAGCTATACCAGGTTAAGTAGATACCCCCACATACTTTACTCTGGGTGGAGGCACCAAAATCTGATTACTGAGGGCAGGAGAACCCTGGTAACTGTTAAGTTTGCACCCAGGCCCCTTAACCTGTTGTCCAAAGTACAGGCAGGTGTGGTAACCCTAGAGATAGCGCCACCTATGGGGTTACATCTTTGAACATCTACCTGGCAGTGGGCATTGATGGAGGCCTGGGAGACACTTAAGGTAAGCCCCAAATCGGTGGGAGGGTTACATGGCAACACAGCAAAGACCGCTTAAATTTCCCCATATGGAACATTGAACACCACAACAACCTACACATGTGCCCATCCAGATGAGGCTGAAACTGTTCTAGCCTTGCTGAGGAAACATACCTGTGCCATCACCACTTTGTGATGACCCCCATCCTGTTTTTATATCCTGCAAACCTCTCCTGTGGGCTTACCAGAAATTCCTCCCCATCTGGGAGCGAGCTGGCCACCTGCACCAGCCCAGCCCTGCAGTTCTTCACTCAGGTTTCTGTGGACTGACTGCATTTAGGGACCATGATCAGCTGCACAGAGGCAATCCTCTTTTGTTGTGCCCACTGGTGTGCAATCGAACTGTGACTGTGACGGAGGACTGAACTGGGTTTTCCACATATGATAGGGGTCTGATCAAGAAGCCCACCTGCTAACAAATGTAGATAGTTAGGGAGTTGATTAGATAGATTGTGCAAGACCTGCATGATCTCAGAAGTGGCCATAGTTAGGATACTTCCGCTACATCAGAGTCTGTTTATTCCAACTCTTAATTGCTTCTGTTGGAATGTTGTTTGGGGCCCATGCCCCCCACAGTAAATACTTCCATGGTTACTGCATCATTCTTAGCCACCAGGTCTGCGCCCTGTGGACTCTGAGTACCCATATAGTGCGTGGCAGCTCCCTGAAGGGACTTTGGGTATTGGTGCACAAGAGGAAGGGGGTTATTTGGTAATGGTTTGGCACTATGTTGGGGATAGTTTCTTGGGGGGTGGGCAGATGTGCCATGGGAGGCAGGAGAGGAGTCAGTAGACTCTATGAGACACAAAAGTACCAAATAAAACAAATAATAGGTAAATAAGCATAGAAAAAAATTAACAGTTGTGCAAAGGCAAAATATTCTGTGTCATTAAGTACACTGTGGCACAAAGTGCTGGGGGAGAACAATTTGCAGTGTGCAAAAGGCAAATTTGAAGTTTATGGGGAGAGACTGGCAAACTGCAAAAAATTAAAAAATAAATAAGCAAAGATTGTAATTTCAGAGGGTGTAAGGATATATGTTTAGGGGTTATTATACACAGCTACTGTTAAATCTGCAAAGGGTGGGGATACCTTATAGTATTATTTTCTTGGTAGGTAGTACCCTGTTGTTGGAAGCATCCTATCAGGTGGAGACACTCCACTATTTGAATATGAAAATACCACACCCCAGAAAGTCTCAACCCCAGGGCCATCTGTCCTAAGGTGGAACGGCACCAGTCATAACATAACATCCAGCTGGTTGTACCAGCCGTTGAGGGGGGCAGGGGTTGTAATGTAGAATTTGTATCCAGTCCATGTTTTACTAAGAGCACTCCATGTAAACTAATAAATCCAGTACAGGTTTCGCAGTGAGAATATGTAGCCCACACCTTGAAAGCTGGAGGGCTAGATACCAAGGAGAGTGAAAGCAACTATCCTACTTAGCAACTTAGTTAAAAGAATAAAATAGCAGACTGAAAATGTTATTTATTTTAAAAAGTAGGGTCTTAATACTTTTCATTTCTGAATTATTTTTCTATGTGCTTATTAGATGGTTTTCTACAGTACCTCTGTCATGCCCCTCACCCACCGCCTGCTTTCTCCCTCCTTCGCAAACTCCCTCCACACAGCTGCACTTGCAACTCATTTCTCCCTTGTCTCACCTCTCTAGCCCATCTATTTACCCCCATTCTAATCCTACCTTGCATTCTCTGCCTCTCTAAGCATGACCCAAATTCTAAGTTACCTTTCAGCTCTGTCTCCCCTCTCCATTCATGCTAGTACCATTGTTATCACTGTATACTGGTCACCTATCATTGCCTCCACTACTCAGCCTTCAGATAGCTGCTCCGTTATGTTGTACTACCTGTGTATATATTATCTGCTGCTGTATTTGGGATTGCTGATCTGATTTACCTGAATGTATACCTTAGCTGTACTTACTGATTTCTGCACTATTGATATGTCTTACTTTATGTATGTATATCTGCTGTTATAGTTCCCCTTTCCCTCTTCCCCCAGGTCACACCTGGAAATGAGCCTCAGCTCAGCGTGCCGTCCTGGTGAAACATTTGAAATAAATAAATACATAATATTTGATGTAATATGGATAGCAGCACTTTACCTGGCAGTAGATCTGTCTACTTCTGTTCCTCCCATTACATCATCAGCATGTGACAGTTCGCTCACTGTTACATCACAAGCCTTGCTGCTTGATTAGTAACATGTGTCACAAATCACCAATCAAACAGCAGGAGACTGGCTGTTCTTGGTTACTAGTGATGTCACAGTCAGTTAGGCCACAATGCTGATGTACAGAGGAACATAGAAACAAAGAATCTGTCAGCAGATAGGGTCTGCTTGGCCCGCATAGTTTGCCCAGTTTTCCATGTCTATGCTGTCATTACAGACCTTACCTCTGACCTCCGGCTACCTCCTCCCCTTGCCCCTAACAAGATTCCTTTCCGTCTGTCACATGCATACATTAAGCCCACCATTGTTTTCATCCCATCACCTCCGCTGAAAGATTGTTTCAGGCATCCACCACTCTTTCAGTGAAAAAGTACATCCTCACATCCCTCCTAAATTTCCCCGTTTTGACTTCTTTGCATGCCCCCTTGTTTTGGTGCACCTTCTCCTCTGAAAAATACTCCCCTCCTGTACTCTATTCACCCTGTGAGGTATTTGCAGGTCTCTATCATGTTTCCACTCTCCCTCCTTTCTTCTAGTGTGTATATATTGAGATCCCTCAGTCTCTCCTCATAGAGCTTTTGATACAGCCCCTGCACCATTTTAGTGGACCTCCTCTGGACAGCCTTGACCCTGTCTATGTTTTTCCTGAGATGTGGTCTCCAGAACTGGACACAGTACTCCAGGTGGCTCTCACCAATGACCTATGCAGTGGTAACACCTTCTCTCTCCTTCTGCCAGTGATACCCCTCCATATGTCCCCCCCAACATCCCGCTGACCCTACCTACTGCCTTGTTGCATTGCCTTGCCACCTTGAGGTAATCAGATATGATTACCTCAAGGACCCTTTCTTGTTTATTGACCATCAGTATCCCCCCTCCATTTATACTCTGTCTCTGGGTTTCTGTGCCCTAGGTGCATGCATGCTTTTGCACTTTAGTGCCTTTTATTTATTTATTTTTTTTACACAGTTTTCAGCCAGCAAAGACATACTAAGCCAAGGTGTATTTCCAGGTATGACCTCAGACCACAGGGAAGTTAAGTGACTTTCTCATGGTCACACAGTATTCAAGTGGTGGCTGTGGAATTCAAACTCAGTTCTCCAGGTTTGTAGCTCAGTGCTCTTAACCAATGTGATATACTGGCTCCCCAATTGCCATGCCCTTGACCACTCCTGGTTTTCTCAGGTCTCTACACATTCTGTCCACCCCTTGAGAGTGTCTACCCTATTGCAGAGTTTGGTGCCATCTACAAAGAGGCATGCCTTTCCTTTCCAGGGAGGAACAGACTTGATTATGTCCGACTCCATGCTGCTTCACACATCACACCTAGAGCTGTCAGGTAGAAAATCTTCTAATGAGCAAAACAGAAGAGAATACCTACATCAGACATAAGAAGTGATAGCTAATTACTTCTTAAAGTTATTAATTCCAGGTCATACACTAAATCTTTAAGCAAATCTCTGAACAAAGGATTATGTTGTAAAGGTTTGTTAATAGAACTGTTCATTTGAAACCTGTATGTATTTGCACCTTCTATAAACAACTCCTAAGGTCTGATTTGCTACAGGGGTTACACTCCAAACATTAACTAGTGCAGCACTGACCCTAGCTATCCTCAGCCCTTGTGAACCTTCTTGCTGGGGCCCCATATCAGAAGTCACGAAGCCCCCAAAGAAAACATAGAAAAAGTGATGGCAGAAGGAGACCATGGGTCCACCTAGTCTGGTCAAGAGTTTCCAAGACCTTCTATAGGTCCCGGAATCTAGCCTCCCTTCCGAATTTTACTCTTTCCTGGTCCTGCAGTTCCCCCTTGAGCACTTGCTCTATCCCACCCCTGTTTAAAAGCTGCTATGATCCTTGCACTCACCACCTCCACCAGCAGGCCATTCCAGGGTTCCACTACTCTTTCAGTGAAGTAATGCTTTCTTAGGTCTCTTCTGAAGCTCCCTCCCCGTAGCTTCCATTCATGCCCCCTGGTGGTTGAGCTGGTAACTCTCTGGAATAGTTCTGGATATGGCACCTTATTAACGACTCTCAAGAACTTGAACATCTCAATCATATCCCCTCTCTCCCTTCTTGTTTCCAGTGAGAACAAGTTTAGCTTCTTCAGGTGTTCCTCGTACAAGAGTCCTTGGAGGCCCTGTATCATCTTGGTCACACTTTCTGCACAGCCTTCAACCTATCCTGTCCTTTATAAGGTGCAGATTCCAAAACTGGATGCAGTACTCTAGGTGGGGCCTCACCACCAGGGGCCTGTGTAGTTGGAGGATCACCTCCTTGTTCCTGCTGCTAATCCCTCTCCCAATGCACTCAGCATTCTATTTGCCTTGCTGTAGGCTTTGTTGCATTGGCTCAAGTGCCAATTGCTCGATTGAGAAAATCTTCATCCTTGCCGTGACCTTCCCTATATGTTCATTTTTAGCACGTTTTGTGTTGTTTTTGCACTTTTACTTGAATTAGAACATAGAGAACCAGGGAAAAAGGAGGCCAAGTGGACACCTGAGGCTTTGTGGGGTCCTCTGCTCTTGGGGTCCTGTGCAAATGCACAGTTCACACCATGCTAAGGCTTGCTCTGAACTAGTGCAAAAGAACCTGGATGGGTCCTCTTTGTATAATGGCTGACTTCTAGTATGGCTTACAATCCTATATAGCATTTACTAAACGTGCTGTTCAGCTCAGCTGCATTTAGTTCTGTTAAACACAGCCTTTGAGACTCTACTGTATGGCAACCTTGAATCATGGAATGCTGAGGCATTTAATAGAGCCTAATTATCTGGAGCAGGACTGATTATGGCTCTTTGACAGTGGGGGTGGGGATTCCTGTGTTGTGGACTGGAAACACACCACCTTGGGGGACCCCCATTTCAATCTTCCACCTAAACACATTAGGGCTCCAGGGGACTGAAATGTGCTGAATATTTGTGTCACATTCTGGGTCTGTGACCCAGTGCCACTTATAATTTTTATTTTTTATTATATATTATTATTTAGTTTTGTTGACCGGTAAAGGAGGGCTAGGCAATCTGCTTCATTTTCAGCCTTGTCCCAGGAAGGAGGGTATAGATGGAAACCAACTGACTCTAAACCAGATTAAGCTGTTGGTGTTAGTGAATGGTGGAAATTTGGCCAGGACACCGAGGAAATTTCACTCTTTTCAAGAAGTGCCATGGGATCTTTAATGTCTATCTAAACATCCACTAGAACAAGCAGATAGGACCTCAGTTTAACGCCCCTCTGAAAGACAGCACCTCAGGAGTGCAGCACCCTCTCATGCTACACTACAGTGTCAGTACAGTACTGGGATTTATCCCAGTTTCCTGGTGTTGGGATGGAATCCACAGCCTTCTGATCTTCCGGCCTCAGAGGCGCGTGTGCTACCTGCAGAGCCACTGACATTTACCAGGGCTGTCAAGTCTTCCCAGCCCAGTTACAGCTGGAACCCCCTTTACTCAGGTCTGCTGCTTCTCAAACTTTCTGTTAGAACTAAAGATACTGGTGAACAGGAGATGTGGTCCTTTTAATGTCTACAGGCCTAAATGTTGTGTACATATTATTACTGTACCTCCCCAAAAGTGACACACAGTTCTGTAATGACTGAGCAGCCACACTGCCTTCCTCAGCTTTAAGAGTTTGAAACCTGAATGTTCGGATTTGTGAAGATTCTAAACTATGTTCTGATGTACTAATCTTGAACAAGTCTTAATAAATTTTTTCCTGCTCAAACATACAAAGAAAATGTTTGTTGATAAAATGTTACAGAGCTAGATTTCCTTTTGTCCCTATTCAGTAGGGAGACAGGGACAATAGCGCATCATTATTTCAGCCCTCCAGTTGCAGGCAATGCTTTGAAGCATGTAAACAAGGCACTGTGAATGGCATGCATTTTGGCTAATAGTACAGGTACTTTAAAACACTTTTTTTATTATTTAAATTTTATTGAAGTTTACAATATAGAACATTACACATAGTGAGCATTGGATCATCACATTATTCCTAGCTGGAGAAAACCCCTTGGAAGTACAGCGCTATACGTGGTCACAAAAAGTAATGAAATACAGCAGCACTTTGTAACTACTTGTAAGACAGGAACGAAACACAGCCTGTAAAGATTTATGTAGTATTAGGATACAACTTCTGACTGTCTTACTGTCTAGCTCTGCAACTATTATAACAGTTATCCAGACAGCTGGGGCAGTAAGACAACTGCCTTGCAATGTCTTTGGCAAGCTTGTTAAGTGCTACAATGCCCATGACTATCAGCTGACCTGCATCCAATGAAATGCCTTCCCACATGGGAGTCGCAGTATTCCCAAGCCCACCCAAACAAACACACTTGTGGGATTTTACAATACTTAGAAGCTAGGAAGGGGCCCAAAATCTTCCCATAGATGTCCATCTTGTGCCCTGTGGCATAATGGACCCTTTCACAGCAGGCTATTTTATCCAGTTCTAACAGCCACTCTAACAGCTGGGGGAGGAGGAAGGGGAGGCTTTCCCTCCAGTATCTACAGAAAGCATAATCCATTTTGCCATAACCAGCTCCCCTTGAAGACAGTGCTTAACCTGTACAGGAGTCCTCGGGCATATACTAGAGCCCTCAGTAAGACCCAACATCACCAAAGTGGGAATGAGAGTAATGCTTGAGTTAATGAGGTCTCTGCAAACTTGCTGAACCCTGGCCCAAAACTGTTGTAATCCTGGGCAGTACCAGAAAAGATGGGTGATGCTTCCCACCACAGAGGCACACCTCCAGCAAGCAACCCCAGGTAAGAGTCCCCACTTGTGGAGCTTCTGAGGGTTCTGTGCCACCTATACAAGATCTTGAACTAGGTAAAGTGGTTTTGTGTGTCTCTCACCACTGATTTCAGTCCAGTCCATCAGGAGTCCCATTCTCTGAGAGAGTTCCTCTACCCAGCTCTGTACTCCATGCTGTGCAGTTTCTCTGTAACAGATGTCCCTATATCGCATAGCTTTTGTAGATGCGACTAGCCCTAGACAATCCATGGTTTCTGGAAAAGAAATGTTATCTAGCATGTTTGGGCCCTTATGTTTGTAATGCATCCCCGGGACAAAATCAACACATGCCGTTACAGGTATTGTCCATGCTGGCTGTTCTGTAGTCCAAACTCTGCCTGGAGTAGCCCAAAGGCCTTTAGGTGTCCCAACTTTCCATCAATGAGTTGATCTACATAATGTATGCCCCTGGTGGTCCAGGCACGCCAGTCTATGGGTTTGCTCACAGTTTTGAGGGCCTGATTTTGTCAGACTGGAAAGCTGGTTGAGCAACGTGGGTGTTAGCATCTGTCTGGCTAGAAGGGACCATAACTTAACCATAAGGCCTATCATTGAGTGAGTGTGCAGCATTGGGGAAGTTTGCCAACACCACCATCCTCTGGAGGCTCTCTCTAAAGGTGAGCTTCACAACTAGCCCATTTGGTCCTAGGTGTGGCAGTCTATAGGGAGATGTTTGTGCCAGTTGTAAAAGCATGTGAGCTATTTGCTTCAGAGCAAAGTTGGGAGATTTAGCTCTCTTTCTTGAGAGGCAGAGTAAGCTTCTTTTGATTAATTCTCTTGGGCCCTTGCATCAGAAAAGTTTAGCATTCTTTGATGGGCCAGTCTCAGCAGCTCAGGTTTTATCATGCTGGAAGGTTGTCCAATATATATTGTACTCCGAGTGCTTCCCATCTCAAATGCCTGTGCTTTTCCCCAGTGTGATAGGAGCAGGTAACTCTGTCTGGCAAAATCCTTGTCCAAGGTCACCAGCAAGGAGGGGCAAATTAATCCCACCTAAGTCCCTGATATTCCAGGAAACGTGTATCCCAAGGTATTTCAGTTTGTCCTCAACCTCTTGGAGCCCCTAGGGAAAGCCTTGCTACTGCTGAACCTTAGGGCATGAGACCAGAATGAGCAACTTGGCCATATCAGCCTTGTAGCCAGAGTGCTGAAATGGTGCCGCACTTCCAGTAGGGCCAGCACTGAATTTTCTGGTTGTGTCAGGGTTAGCATTATATCATCAGCATATGCTAATGCTTTATGTTCAGTCTTCCATCTGTAAGCCGTGAATACCTGCATGCTGCCATATTGCTTGTAGAAGAGGCTCCAGTGCAATAATAACTAGAAGGGGGGTGAGAGGGCAACCTTGCCTTGTCCCTCTCCCCAAGGGAAAAGGAGCCGAAGCTATCAAGTTGGTGACTGCTGAGGATAATGCTCCTTTATAGAGGGTTTGAACCTGATTGATAAATGCTTTCCTGAAGCCCAACACCCTTAGTAATAGAAATGCCCACTTCACCCTATCAAATGCTTTCTCTGTATCTATAGAGATAAGTGCTGCCAGAAGGTGGAGTTGGGATGCCTGCTATAGCAGATTTATTAGCTACCGAGTGTTATCTATGTTCCATCTTAGCGGTATAAAGCCTACCTAGTCTTTATTTATTATACCAGAGATGACACCCTTTAGCTAGTGGCTATCATCTTAGCATATGCCTTGTACTCTGCTGAGATCAGTGATATAGGGTGATAACTACCACAGAGAAAGGGATCCTTGTCAGGTTTTGGAATTAGGGAGATTGCTGCTGTTTGCATGGGATTGGGGAGTGTCCCAATTTGAATGGCTTCTGTGAGGCATCTACCAGTGGGTCTAGTAGTACCTGCATGAAATGCCTTAGAAACTGCTGCTGGCTATCACTCCCTGGGGCTTTGCCAGCAGGCAACATGCAGAGTGCAACACCCAGTTCTTGGACAGAGAAAGGCAAGTCTAACACATCCTTAAGTTCAGGTGATAGTCTGGGTAAATCTAGCAGAGCAGTGAAGGTGATCAGATCTTCTTGACAGGGCGACCTACCTGCATGTAGAGATTCTTGTAGAAAGCAAGGAGTGCACCATTAATTTCTTGTCCCGAATCTGACCTCCCCAGCTGTAGTTTTAATCTCTGCAATTTTGGAATTCTCCTGTGTCTTCCTGAGCTAGTAGGCTAATAATCTCCCTGGATGCTCACCCGACTCGTAGAAAGATTGTTAGAGTTTGAAGGGGGCAAACTTAGCGCACTGGTGCAGATGCAAGTTAACCTTATACCATGTACATTTATCTCCACAAGTAGCTCAGGAGGTTGGCATCCAACACTTTAAGGGTCTGGAACTGGTCTTCCAAATCCTTTACAAGCTATTTCTTAAGGTGGGAAGCATAGCTTATGCATCAACTGTGAATGTATGCCTTTAGAGCATCCCAACGGGTGGCTGTAGAAGTGTCTGCCAGGTTGCTGAGTGCTAAAATGGGAGCAATATCTTCCTGCAACTCTGGAGAATTTTGTCTGTCTCAGCAATGATGTGTTACACCTCAGTTGCTGCATGGGGAGAGGGCTGGTGTCTGATGACAGCCACATGAAGGATACTAGGGCATGATTGGAGATGATTACTGTGCCTATTGTGACTTGCATTACCTCTAGGACCCACTGATGTGGCATCAGCTACATGTCAGTGTGGAAGTACTGTACGTGTGATGTGGGGTGGAGAAGAAGGTGTAATCCCATCCCCGGGCATACACAATCCGCTGTATGTCCTTGTGGCTTAACTCTACTGCCAGGTGCATTAGGGCTTGTGACGCTGGCAACCTAGGTCTCATCGGTGCCTTGCTTCTGTCCAAAGAGTCATTCACTGTGAGATTAGTATCGCTCCCACCCAAGGATTATGGTACCTTTGATGTGCATTGAAAGTTGCTGGGCCAACGCTGCGAAAGAGGCCTTATCAGTTGCATTTGGCCTGTACATGTTGGAAAAAGTGCCCTTTTGGTTATCTAAGGTGCCCTGTACTATGACATGCCTCCCCTCTGGATTATTGACAGTCGTGGTTACCTTAAAAGCAATATTTTTGTGAATAATTGATGGCTACTCCTCTACACTTGGGAGATGCACCTCATTTTAAGCATGCTTGTTTCCTTCTGTGTTGTGTCTCCTGCAGAAAGCAGATGGTCTAGAATTTTCCAACATTTGACAGGAGAATTTGTACCCTTTACATTCCTAGACACCAGTGCTTGATTTACAGGGAGGCCTGGGGTGCCTGCCCTTAGATTTTTGGAGGGTCCCTGAGTTCCGTGTAATTGAAAGGTGCCAGGGGCCATGTTTTGGCCCTCTTACTTCTCACTGCTGAAGCTGTGATCTCCATTCAGTCAGGAGCACAAACTGCAGCAGCCCTGCCTGAGTGAAAAATAGTAATTAACACCATGTTTTCCCTTTTACCAGCCATCCAGGAAAACAACAGCCTCCCCCAACCCATAGCCACACAACTGGCATCAAAGTGAGTTAAGTGATACTTGAGACAGATATTTATCTAAAGCCATGTTTACATGACTGCAGCCTCTTGCATTTGTGCTACTCCCTTCCCACTATGCTGGCCGCTCCTCCATCAATTTAGTGTTTACACTGCCCACCCTCGCGGCACAGCAGGTCATGCTGAGGACGGTCTGTAAATTCAGCAGAGGATGCTGGAAGACACATAAACAGAAAGCTTCCCATCAGAGCGAGCGCATCAAAGGGTTTATAATGTCAGTTGATGTGCTCACTCCGATATAGGTACCCACAGCTGAGCTGCAGCAGAAAAGGGATCCAAAGCACATTTAGGGAGCTTCAGAAAGTGTCTATAAAGCAGACTTTGCAGAGCATCAACCTGTGTGCATAGGTTGATCATGGCTACTGCGTCAGCGATGTAATCATGCTGTTGCTTGACTGCTTTGATGGCTGCCTTCCTGGAATACAAATAAACAAAAGTCTCCCACAGTTATAAGTAGTATCCACAGCTGCCACCAAAGCTATTCCTTCACAGATACTTTAAAAAGATGATAGTTAGAGATCCTTATCTTTGTCCTTATTTATTGTAAAAAAATGGTGCTGTGCTTGCCTTCTTTGATGTCCAGTGTGCCACTTCCTTAAACGAGCACAGTCGGGGTGTTCATTTCATTTCAGACTATAAATGACTTAAACCAGAATTAAAAGTAGTAGCACCCACACTGAGCCCCTGGGAACAACTTATTTTGTTGAGAGAGAGAGAGAGAAAACACAAGCACAGTTTCAGGAGCCCAGAGGACTAGTGCAACACCTCTGCTATACTGCCTGCTCAAATCAGATTACTGCTGACTGTTCTACTGGAGGAGCCTTGTTATTTTAGACAAGGTAAGAAAATCAGAGCATGCAAATCCAGACGGTATGTAAATATATATATATATATATTTTTTTTTTTTGCTTACTTTATGTCTGCTTGACTCCTGGTCGGCAGCTCTTCATCGCATCCCCTCCTGTATCCGGCCACCATCCTGTCAGTCCCCCAGCTTCTTTGAGACCCTCACCTTCTTCCCCCATGGATTGCCCCCCCATGGCAGGGTGGCAGGGAGTCCCCCTCTCACCCGCCAGGTCCGAATCCAGTTCCGGTGATGTCCCCAAAGCTGGGGCGCCCATAGGACAGCCATCAAGCTGCAGTGACCAGGATGCCATTTTTCCTGATTTCTCTCCCCCTTATGGGGTGAGGCATGCAATGATGCCAACAACGTGGTTGCGCATGCTTCCATGCATGCTACATTACGCATCTGCTGCGCTCCACCCTCTTACATTCATGGCACCATGTCGTCGACCCCCAGCCTCTGCTAGGGGTCATGCACACAACGACCAATGTTTCCCCCCCCTCCACGGAGATGGACAGCAGTCCATCAGATGCTCAGTCCATCTCCTCCATGGCAATCCCTATTCGCTTCTGAACACAGGTCACCGGTGTAGTGTGAGGTGTGGCATCCAGCGCCCATAGGTGTCAGAGACGGGGCCTACTAGGGCCATGTGGCCTTACAGTTCTTACAAGTGGCCCTATCAGTTTTGCAATCATGTTAATGTATTTAATAAGGGAGAATTTACACCTTACATCCTTGGCCCTACCACTTTTCAAAATGTTCCAGCACCAATGCCAGCGCCTCAACCCTCAACGCCACAGGGCCAGATGTAAATATATTTTTTTTGTTTGTATAAAGGTGGGGGATAGGCAGGAATTAGGATGAGTAAGTCAGGACTCAGAGGAACCTGGGGTGGGCAGGCAGTGCTAGCTGGCTGGGGCTGAAGTGTAGGGTAGGGCCAGATGCGGAGCTGTACTAGATCCTGGATCCTCTGGCAGTGTCAACACAAGTTGTCACCATAGAGAGAGCTGAGAAACAGAGAGAGAGAGAGAGAGAGAGAGGCCCTGAATGAGCCAGTGTTACACCCTTCTGGACTCCTCAGCCTGACCTTGCATACGGGGGTGGTGGCGGGGACTTTAGTCTCCAGAGCCCATGCAATAAGGCAAGTTTGGGGAGGTGGTACTTGTCTCCAGTGCCAATGTGAAGTAAGGTAGAAGCCTAGACAGAAGGTTGTTGTTTGTCTCAAGAGTACATGTAAAGTAAGGCAAGGCTGGTGGGGGTGTGTTCTGTCTCCGGCCCCTGTGAAGTAAGGCTAGGTTGAGGAGGGGGGCGTTGTCTCCAGAGCCCATGTGAAGTAACACAAGACAAGGCAGAGGTGCATGTTTATCTCCAGACCCCATGTGAAGTAAGGCAAGGCTGGGGAAGGGGTGTTTCCAGAGCCCATGTGAAGTATGGAAAGGCAAGGTGAGGGGGTTCTTTGTGTCTCTGAAGCCCATGTGAAGTAGGTGTAATCCCCCCTGTCCTGGGGGCTTACCTTTCTGCCCCCATTGGGGCTCCCGCTTCTCCCATTTCCCCCCAGGGTTTTGGTCCACCCCCATTCTTTTTTTCCTTCATGGTACTGGTTCCCTCCTTGTAGCCCTGTAGGCCCCTGGATCCTTCCTAGGTCTCCCACATTGTTTTGCTAACGGAGCGGAGCAGAGGGAGATGGAGCATGGAGCCACCAGTTTGCAGTTTGTTTTGCACCTTTGGGTGCTGGGCAAGCTCCACGCATGCACAAAAGTGCAATTTCTTTTGCCTGTTGCTGCGGCCTTTGAGGTTATCTCTCCGGTGGTGCCGGTCCTTTTTGGCAGCAGAAGAGGGACCGGTGACCTGAGCTGGGCCAGAGAGATGACCAGGGAACAGAAGGAGAGCATTTTCTGAGCGCCAATCATGCTCGTGGGATGGGGAGCAACCTGATTAATATTTATAAGGTGGTATGAATAATGTATGAGGTCGAGCCTGTTCAGCACTTAGGGCAATCTGTATTGGCTCTAGCGACAGGAAAACAATGGGATGAATTAAATAAACAAAGCTATGGTGCATGGGCAAAAGGGGATACTGAGGTTCTGTGGGGAATAAATAATAAATAAAAAGGATCTACATGGACTGCACCGGAAGAACGAGGTGGACTGTGTGTGCTGCCTAGAGGCTTTACAGAAAAGCAGCAGCAACAGAAAAAGGGCTGAGGGGAATTACTAAACTGTGGAGTCTCTTTGTAGGTCACAGGGCGGGCTACAAATGTGTGGGGCAATGATTAAATAAAAGCAAATGGTCTAACTGTAGGAGCATTTATAACTGGGGACTCTGGATAAACTGCAGGGGAACTCTTCACTTTGCAGCCATGTTTTGCATCCACATGGCACTGTCCAACCAATTAAGAAAGCCAGGACTTGCCTAGAGGATTCTGGAGTTTGTGAAAACTTCTGGGAAAATACTGAAAATCTAGGTGCCAGTTTTTGCACCAGTGAGGTGTTGAGGGAACCTCTATATATATTAATTTTCTTAAGGACAGTGGCTTTCAGCCAATGGGGAGCTGTCAAAAGCCTCAAAAGTACAGGACTTGTATTCAGGGTCAAGTCTGGGGAGAGCCCCTCCACAGGAGAGGGGCTCTGCCTCTGGTGAGGAGATGGGGCTGCAAGGCTGGGAGAGGGCCTTGCCCAGGGCTGCCAGCAACTCTGTCCCCAGGGCTGGTCATGCCATCCCTCACCAAGAAGAGAGTGCATGCAGAGAAAAGAAGTTAAGTGAGCAGCTTTGCTGGAAGAGATTGAAAAAGTTGTAGGTTCCTGGAAGAGTCTGCTGTGGCAGGAGAATGCAACACAGCGGTGAAAGAAAGACGAGGTTGAAGATGCACCACAGCAGTGAGAAGATAAGGAAAAGATTGTGTCCTGAGCCTGGGAAAAGGATAAAGGTTGTGTCTTGATCCTGGAAAAAGACAAAGGTTGTGTCCTGAGCCTGGTAAAAGGACAAAGGTTATGTCTGAGCCTGGGAAAAGACGGATATTCTCGCCTGCATCTCTTCGTGGTACAGGAATGGGAAAGGAAACTGGATACCAGATTTCTGAGAAATTGAAGAGAAAGCCTCTTCAGATTGAAGAATTGTTATGCACCTACAGTGCGAAAAGAGACTTCTGATGTGCTAATGAGAGAATGAGTTGCACAAATAGTGTGAGCCAGAGCAAAAGTGGCTGTTGTGTTTAAAGTTGAGAGACTGTGTAAGCAGAAGGACAGAAGGTGCTTCTGGGGTTCGGTACCTGCTGTCTGCTCCTGAGAATGCAGTAAGGAGAGACACTGTTATGTGAACCTGTACTTTCAGGCTCTGCACAGTCCCCCCAGATCCTGAACTTCAGGAGAGAACAGAGAACACTTTTGCTGCACAACACAGCTGGATGAAGAAGAAGAAGAAGAGGAGAAATATGTTGAATGTTAACTCTGATGCTGGGGCCAGGTGGGGAACTCGCTAACCCCCATCAAGTGGGGTTGCCTGCCTGCAGGGGATCACAGGGCTCATCCCTGAGTGCACCCGCACTCTGATCCATGGGGGAGCCTGGCTGGGGGGCCACTCCTGGGTCTCGGTCCCTTGTGGGTGGCAGGCCTTGCACACGTGCCCTGCAACAGGCCCATAATAGGCCAAAGGGGACAAGCTGCAAGATCTCCAAGCAAGCTGAAGATACAGGCTGCAGCCTCTGTGCCCCTTCCAGTTGTGATCAAGCATTGGACCCGGTTCTGCAAGTGCTATCTCCATCAACCCCAGGACATCAGTGAACTATGCCACCCAAAGACTGATTCTGCAGAACTGTGAGTAAACAGCAGGAATTGCTCTGCAACAATCTAGGGACTGTACATAGTTAGTGTTCAAGTTTGCTCACTGGCAAGGGAAGCCAGTACAGCAAGCCCAAGAGAAAGGAATGTAAAAGGTTCATTTTAAATCAGCAAGTGCATCAATGCCTGCTACCCACTGCACCTCGCGCCTGCAGCTGTAAGATATGGGTACCCAAGGACAGAATAAGGGCGTCATTCTGGACTGGTACCAGTTGGGGGTTCTGGGTTTGGTAACATCTGCAGCAGTTAGTTACGTGGAGGCTGCATTGAATAAATCTGGGTTGAATAATAAAAGGGGAAATGTGATTGTGGGACTATGCCAACTCTTTAAAAATGCAAATAGTCTTAAAAATGTTGCTTAACTTCCATTCCACTTAGCTCATCCTTACCCTCCCGTGTAAATAAATTTGATGTTACTGTTCTTGCAGAACTTACTTTTAGTGGGCTGAGATGTGAAATGCTAAATGTCTGAATGTGAGGAGGTTCAAAGCTTGGTAAGTTCATGTCTGGGGTAACTGTTGGGGAGGTGGGTTGGATGACATCCCAGGGGTTATACTGGTAAGTGATCACACCCACTAAATATGTACTCTGGGTGGAGGCATCACCATTTTATTTGTATCTTTGGGAAGAACCCCCGTGTAACAGCTATAGGAACCCAAGCCCCTTAACCTTGTATTGGCTGGCAAGGCAGGGGTAGTGGCCCTCTCTAGGATGGCGACAGAGAGGGGCTACACAAGGCAAGAGAAGTGGCAGGTATTCTGCATCTCCAGAGCCCATGTGAAGTGGGGCAAGGCTAGGGGGTGCTTTGTGTCTTCAGAGACCATGTAAAATAAGGCAAGGTGGGGTCTGTGTGTCCCCTGGAACCTATGTCAATTAAGGCAAGGCTGGGGGGTGCCATGTGTCTCTGAAGTCCATATGATGCAAGATATGGGCGGGGTGCTTTGTGTCTCCGGAGCCCAGGTGAAATACGTATATTATAGAAAACAGACAGTATGTTGCTTTCTGCTATTGCATTGCATCCAAGTGATTTGTATAGTGCTGTCGAGGCATATCTGCAACATTCTCGGATTTTTGACCAGTTTATCAAGGAAAGTTAGCCTGTATGTGTATAACATGACAGATGTTCAGTGCTAGATCCAGTAAAAGGAGATCCTATGAATTATGGATATTTTGGATAGTGGTGTGACTGTGTAAGGCGTGTGAGACCAGTCAAAATAAGGGGCTCCTGAAAAGTAGGGAGATCTGGAAGGAAATATTGCATGTGTTAGAAAAGACCCATGTTAATCTCTAAATCTGCCAGCAGTGACCCCTGAGAGGTGGGACAACATGTTATCAGCCAGGGGCTTCATTTAATTATTTAAGGGGGATGTATTTGACTCCTAATAGTGAAAAATGTAGGTGACTTTGAATTTTGCAGGCATGGAAGTCAAACAATGGTGTGATATTTTTCTGAATGAATGGGGGCATGTCTTTATCATTAATGTGTATGTTACACAATTATCTCTGACAACATTATATTGGCTTCCAAAGTTGTAACCTGGGAAGTATTTTGACATCCCCAAAACTGGAATGACTTTCAAATTTTGACCACTGAAGTTTTTGACAGCAATCATTCAAAATTAACTGAACCTCAGAGACCATAGTGTGCAGCAATCTTATTTAAGAAATAAAGTGGGTGGTATGTGTGTGTGTGTGGGGGATCCATTGTTAACTGGTGCAGGATTCATTCACAAGTTTAATTTAATCTTTTTTTTAATATTCTGCCTATCATCATAATGCACAAATCACCCTTTGGTTGTCCCTTAACAGTAGCGGACTGGGTCCCCTCCCCGTTTTCATTGCCTGCTGGTCTAGTGCTCTGCTGCTGTGTCCCTTTCTATATTTGCCTGCGTGCATGCGCAAGAAAGATTATGAAGCAGCTTAGGAGAGAAGCGGGTTGTGGAGGTGTGGTACTGTGGCAGCCAAAGGAGGCATTGCATTTGGGGTCTTCGCACTAGTGGACCAATGGAGGCACAGTATGCTGATGACACACTGGCTTCCAAAAGTGCCACCAACTTGTAACGCTTTCGCCACAGCAATCGGGGGGCCACCTCGTCATTGCAGCATCAGCCATTGCTGCAATGAGGGAGCGACCCGTCATTGCAGGGTGGAACGTTACCTAGTGTAATATTGTTTGTGAACATGGCGGCGCACCGCCACCATGTTCACAAACAATATTACCAGCTCCCACTGCCGAGGGGGTGCCCAATCCCCTTCGGCAGCATGTGCCCCTAAAACAGTGTTTGTTTTCCAACAGGGGCCCAATCCCTGTCGCTTGTTCTCTCCTTCCCAGTTTCATTTGCTGATGGGGAGCCCACCCCGTCGGCACTGGAACAAGCTCACCCTCCTCCAACCAAATGTCTTGACACTGCGTCCAGATATTCTGATCATAGCAGAAAGATGGTTAAAGCCACACAATCTGGATGCTGAATTATCAGTCCCGGCTACACACTAATTCGCATGACCACCAGGGCAATAAAGGGTGGTGGCGGCCATGTTCATCTCTGCCCACCTGCAGTTCACCCTATCCAACTGTCCCTGCCCATGCTGTCAATTGACTCCTTGCTGATTAAGCTCTCACTCCCACACTCACTCCCTGTTTATGTGGCAAGGTTCTATTGTGCCCTCGACACCCCTATGCCTCTTATAATGGACCACCTGAGCACCCTTAAACTGCTAGGCTCCAGGGTGAGCTCCTTATCCTTGGTGACTTCAACTCTAACTGGCTCTCCAGTGCAAGCTCAAGCTATGGAACCATGTTGCCACATTAAATATGTCCCAAACATATCGAACTCACACGTCTGAATCACAAGTCCAAGAACCACTCCCTACTTGACTGGGCCCTTACCACTCACTACTCGGATTCTCGAGTCTGGATTCCTCCCGGACCTCGCTAAGTGATCACCACATGATCTACATGGTTAGGAGAATATTCAGGCCCAACGCTCCTCCACCACAGACACTACTCACCAGGTCCTACAAATCCTCAACCCCAGCTCCCTATTTGATCTGTCCAACTTTGATTGGTCCTTCATCCCTCTTGCCTCCTCCATCGATGTTGCCCTTGATCTTTTCAAGTCTAATTTCGCCATATGGAACTACCATGCACCCCTGAGAAGGACCTGAGTACGGGGTGCCCACCTGCCCTGTGTCACCGCCATTATAATCGAACAGCTACACACCAGGAACCAAGCATGGAAAGCCTATAAGGCATCAAAAACCCTGGAAGCACTCCAGTTCTACCATACACTCCGAAACTCCTGCACTAGGCTCCTACGGCAGGCCAAAGCCAGCTATTTCAAGGCTACTTTCCAATCTAACCTAAACCACCCTGCTAAATTCTGGAAATCAATCAAATCTCTTCTCATTGCCCCAGCCCAGCCTCCCACCCCAGCCATAAACATTGATGGCTCCACCATCACAGATCCAGGTGAAGTGGTCTCGGTCTTTAATACCTTTTTCACCAGCTGCGCGACCTCTCTCCTACACACTGTCCCCAAACTCACTCTATCCCGCCTACTTCCACTCTTCACACACTCACTGGATTCGCCTTCCGCATGGTCACCACCTTAGAAGTGCTAAAAACCCTGCAGGCTCTTAACCCCAACAAAGGTAAATGCCCCTCGAGTCTGGACTCCAAAATGCTCCATCTTTCTGCCCCCGCCATCGCCTCCCCTCTGACCACCTCTTCAGTCTCTCATTCTCGCTTGCATCAGTCCCCTCTGACTGGAAAAGTGCCACTGTTATCCCCCTCCCAAGAGGGTGACCCTGGAACTGAGTAACTACCACCCCATCTCCCTCCTCCCCATCCTGGCCAAAATTCAAGAATGGCTGGTGCTCGAGCAGCTCTCCTCCTTTCTTGACGCCTCTTCCTTCTTCACTCCCTATCAATCAGGATTCAGGAAGATGCAATCCACCATCACCTCCCTCCTCAGGCTCACTGACACCGTCCTTACGGGCATGAATCGAGGGCACATCACCTCGGCTATCTTTGTCGACCTCGCCAAGGCATTCGACATAGTCTCTCATGCCCTTCTACTATCCAAACTCGCTAAGGCGGGACTTTTGGGTACTTGCACCAACTGGTTCAAATCCTATCTTGAAGGCAGATCCCAATCTGTGCAAATCAGTCATCATACCTCAGCCACCCTCCCTGCAAACACGGGGGCCCCCCAAGGTTCAGTACTTGGCCCGATTCTGTTCTCCATCTTCCTGAATGACCTGCCCTTCATATGCCTAAACACTTCCATTCATACGTACACTGATGACACGGCATTGTACGCATCTGGTCCCTCCCCCACTGAAGTGGCCTCCAGACTTCAGAAAGATTTCAATGCTGTCCAGCAATGGTTTTGATCTAACCAGCTCTTTCTAAATCTGAAGAAAACTCTCTCACTTACCTTCGGTACTAGACAGAGCTCTCCCGGCTCCCATCGACCTCTTCATATCATATTATCGATGAGACTCCGCTGGAGGTCTGCACCTCCTTCCGTTACCTTGGGGTCTGGCTCGACCAGCACCTCAACTTTTCTGATCATATCAACTCAATCCACAAGAAACTACACCCCAAGCTGGGCGCCGTATATCATAACAAGGATAGCTTACCTCTGGCAACTCACAGAGCAATCATACAGCAAATGATTCTCCCTATTATTTTTTTTTTATACTTACTATTTTCTATGCCCCTTTCTCTCTGCTCCAGGAACCTCTCTTCGGGGATCCCAAGGTCGTGCACGCTCCCGTAGTCCCGCCCCAGGTACCTCTATTCTGAGTACCAGCTGCCTGCCCCCATCCTGCCATGGTTTACCCCCCGGGCGGGGAGGAGAGGGTCTCCCCTTACCCTCTCTCACACCTCAAGTACGCTTCGGGAGGTCAGCTGGCCCCATCTCAAGAGCTCGGTTATGGGTTTTCTCGGGATGACCGGGTCCCGTCTACAGGAACCTGGGGCAGGGTATTTCTGTTTTTCTGGTCCAGCCCTTGAGACGCCTGCAGATGCTAGGGAAGCCTAGGGGCTAAGCACGCCATGACGTGCTTGTTGGGTTCGCCTGCGCAGGCGCCCCTCATCTTTATATTTGCAAGCTGCCTCACTGCACCTTCACCTGTGGTCACCCAGGTGGCGGTATAGCAGCGAGACTTGCATCCCACTCTCACCGGAGGAGGAGGCAGCCTTCGGCGCTCAATCCTCCTCCCTGGCTGGCCTCCAGCTGCCGAGTCCGTCCTCGAACCCAGGTCGCTGGGCGCTGCGGAGTGGTAACCTCACCGCTGCACCGCGGGCTGGCCTTGATTCTCCCTATTATTGAATATGGTGACGTAGTTTACAGCACCGCACCAAAGTCCATCCTTGCAAGACTCGACCTCTTTTCCATTCCTTCTGCCGCTTTGCCCTAGACTGTCCTCCTCAGTGCACCACTGCAATCTTTACAAGCTGCTAGACCTCCCTTGCTACAAGATCAGAGACTTAGCCACTGTGCTGGAACCGGCAAAATTCTGGATCGGACCCTCCCCCCACCTCAGGTACGCCTTGCAGTTCAGCCCCCCCGTGTGCTCTCTCAGGAATGCTGGCTCCCAGTCCCTGTCTGTCCCACACATGTCCACAGCCAAAGGGCAGTGGCTTTCAGCTACCGCTTGCCTAAACTTTGGAACTCCTTGCCAGCTGACATTAGGAACACAGACAACTCTCAGCAGTTATACCAGCTCCTCAAGTCACTTCCCCTCCTGTTCATGCAACCTGTGCCTCCGAAATGATATATATCCCAACCTCACTCATGCTTTTACCAATCCTTGGCACATCTCTACTTGCCTAGCATCTGGCTCCTAGCCTAGCGCTTGGTGCTTCCTGGCCGCTATGACTGTCAACCTAGGCGTCTCGCTAGCATTGGTGTCTCACTCCTAATTGCACTGTTGGTCCATGGACTTGTTAGTAGCTCACACCTGTTAGCCTACTGCCTTGTTATTGTACTGTTTAACTCCTGCTAAGATGCTGTATCAGCAATCTAAACTGTTGTGTCAAATGTGCTAAGATGTTGTTATCTGCAATGTGATTATTGTGTTCAAATGATATACTTGCTCTGACCTTAACCCCCTCCCGCTAGGACGCATCTGGAATCAAGCGGTACTCCACTCAGTATGTCTTCCTGGTGAAACTCTTAAATAAATAAATAAATACATAATGCCCCCCCCAAAAAACAACCTTTGTTTTCTGCTGAGGGGGGTGCCCAATCTTCCTCGGCTCTTGCCCCCCCATATGTGCCGATGGGGGAGCCCAATCCCCCGTTGGCTACTGCCCCCAAAAACAGATGGGTGGCACGCCTGGGAGCCCACCAGCGTACAAATGCCCCTGTTGATAAAAAAGTCCCACAATGTTTGTTTTTTCCATTGTACCTGTAAAGCAGAAACGCGGTCCTCGTCGCTTCGGGTGACCCCTCCTCCAACCCGCGCCCACCCTCTGCGCACCCTGCCTCCCCATACCCTCCTCACCCCATACTTACCTCTGGAGCTCAGCGACGATCTTGTGGACCGGGAACATGTCTGCACTCTTCAAAGCCGATGTGAACTGAGGAAATGCCAGTGAGCTGTAAATGGCATAAATAGGGTTTTGTCAACTTGGTGCATATCTCAGGCATTTTGGGAATTTTGGCATCAGATTTTCAACATGAGGTTATTCGGACCCCTCCTCATGAATTCAGCCACTGTCATAGCGTTACTCGGTCCCAAAAGTTGATTTCACGGTCACTGCGCGGAATCACCTTTCGGGACTGATTAATGAAACGACAATGCCAGTGTTCACGAGGTGGGCTCTCAAAAAGTCTATGTTGCAAATTTGGTGGAAAAATCAAAAAAAAATGACTATTTTACCAGTGGGCGTTGCGCAGTTGCTACGCACTCTCGTAACTTCGCAGATTTGCAATATTTTTACTCCAGATTTTCAACACTGCCATTTTTCTGCACCTCCTTATGAACAGTGTAGCTGTCAATTTTCACTTCCTGGCTGAAATGTGTTTTCACACTTCCAGCACAGAATAGCGCAGTCGCTGTGGGAAATCAGTGTTCAGGACACATTAAGAAAATCACAGTGACACTGTTCATGAGCAGAGGTCCTTAAATGCCTATGTTGGAAAATTTGTGACAAAAGTCCATAAAATGAATGTGTTACAAGCGCGTATTGCGCAGTTTCCATGCACTGTACTTCAATGAATTTCCAGTATTTTCACTCCAGATTTTCAACATTGCCATTTTTCCACACCTCCTTATGAACAGTACAGCTGTCATTTTCACATTCTGGCCAGAATGTGTTTTGCACTTGGCATAGAATAGCGTCACTGTGGGAAATCAGTGTTCGGGACACATTAAGAAAATCACACTGACACTGTTCATGAGTAGCGGTCCTAAAATGCCTATGTTGAAAATTTTGTGACGTCCATAAAATGAGTGTGTTACATGTTTTATGCAGCTTTCCACGCATAATTGTGAATTTCGCAGATTTGTATTTTCACTCCAGATTTTCAACATTGGCATTTTTCCACACCTCCTTATGAACAGTACAACTGTCATTTTTCACATCCGGCCAAATGTGTTTTTGCACTCCGCAGAATAGCGTGGTCGCTGTGGAAAATCCGTGTTCAGGACACATTATGGTAATCACAGTGACACTGTTCATGAGCAAAGGTCCATCTCTACAGGATGGAGGTGGGGTCGGGTCAATACTTCACTGCCATTCCTATTCTTCATCTGTCTAACTCCTGCATTTTCAATGCTAACACCAGTAAGCAAACATTTGGCATTGACAAATGCTTGTTTTTCTTGTGCTCAGATCAGAATGGCAGCTGATATGATAATAATCCTTTGCATAAGCTGCCTTGCTTGTCCACTTCTTATGATTGGGATATGGTGTGTGACTTGCAGGCAGTGGATGGCAAAAACCTGGGGTTGGTGTTCATGGAAGAAAGGGTAATTCACAAAGGGGATAAGTGTGATCTGCGGGGTCTGTTCTCCAAGAGTGTGAGAGAAATGGGGAGTGAGAAGCAATCCACTTTACAAATAAAGCAAAGAATGCAATTTCTTAAACAGTTTCATTTTTAAAACATTCTTGCAGGAGACGGTAACATCCTTATCACAGAATGTTTCATCCTGGTGGGCTTTAATGTACCTTACTTAGCTCTAAAATGCAGGAAAATACACCGTTTACAGTGATGTTTTTAAAAAATTTCCTAGGGGAGGGGGCATGCCCCAAGTCCCTGCTAGCTTTGTGAGGATTTTTGCACCCCCTTATTCACTGACTCTTCGCACACCTCTGAATACGGGCCATCAGGACTCCCTACTTTTTTCATTATAATTCGAGCACTGCTAGACACCCACTTTATAGTGCCTGTAGCCATCTAGATGTATTCAAGAAGCTGAGGGTATTTGATGGGGATCTGATAACTTGCCATGTGCTTACCATGGAACGTTTAGCCCCTGCCTTGGGGATCAATTATCACAGGGCACAGGGTAGAGGTGTCTGACAGGTCCAGTTACCCACTTTCAGTATCTTCCAGCTTGGCCCCATAAGGCTTTAGAATCTGATGGCCTAAGTAGTGCCCCGTGTGTATAAATAACAATATCAACAACAATAAGGAAAGAGTGCATAAAACAGTGCAAAACCAAGAAAAGGAAAACTTTGTATGAAGAACTAGTAAATGATGAGACTCACGTCTCCCACTTAGAAAACAATTCTTTTGCTGGGGAGGCAAGAACTTAGCCTGAGTGGGAGTAGAGACCCCCAAATCGGCAGCTCACGCCTCTCTGAGCATCAGCCTGGAGGGTAGAATATCCTGCGTGATGAGACCGTGCTTGTACCACCCAGCAAGGTAGTATTTATAGTGGTGCATAGTAACATGTGTGCAGAGATATATATACCCCAACCCATGGACATGAAGAGGAAGTTTATACACAGCTCAGGATTGGCAGTGCTTCCTCCATGCGAGCTTGTCTCCCTTACCTGCCCTATGGTGGGTGAGGAAGGTGATGACAGGCCAGTGGCAGTGATGGGTCCACAGATACACCCCTGAGTCACTACTGAGGTGGAGAGCAGCTTATGGTGTGGAACTGTGGGAGCCGTCATGACTCTTACCCCTGGGCTGCATTGTGGGTGAGGCCAACAAGGTGCAGCCCATTGCCCCAGAAAGGCCCCCAACCCTCTCTGCCAATTTGGCTATCGAAGTGGGGAGCAACCAGGCCCTCTTGTCTTGTGAGGTACCTTGGACAGGCGCACCTGATGCACAGATCCACTGTGACATGCTGTCTGATGTAAATAGTCCTGCCCAATAGGAGGCTTCGGGTGGGAGGGTCACCAATAGATCATCACACCAAGTCTAGGACAGTGTTACTGTACCACCCAGTTGTTTGATATCTCAGGCCCCATGCACCATAATGTGCAACCGTGGCAATAGTCAAATACACCTCTCCAGGAATTGATGCCAGGCCAGCGGGTGAGATAGCCTTGTGGTCAATCTCCGCCAGACCTTCAATCCATGTCCATGTGCTTCCTCAGGTATCCACTAATTAACAGCACCAGAGCTTAGGTCAGCCTGTTGAGAGATAGCCAGTACAGATGGTAGCTGCTCACCACACCTGGGCGGGGACCCTCTGATATGCATGTTGGCAGTCCTTCTTTACCACACCTGTAATGGGAGGACCTCTTGTTACAGTTCATGTGGAGGAGGAAAAGGAAGATGGCAGCAATCACAGTCATGTAGCTCATCCACCTCGGATGTTCAGCTGCCCCTGCTAAATTGTGATAGCAACCACATGGTGATGTCTAGTGGGGAGGAGGCATGAGCTGTACACCAATCACTTCGCAAGATGGAACCAACCTATCTGTCAGAGACATCACCTAAATGATGAGTGATTCACCACCTCAAAGTGTAGCCCAGACCATCCGATCTTAAGTCGGTCAGTGCACCCCTCCTTCCTGAGTGACAGATTCCTCGACTGATGGCTTTTAGAGTTTATAAAAATCCTAGTGACTAGTCAGCTGTGGCTGAGGGAGTCAGAGGTACAGAGGCATCAGGGGGAATTCAGGCAGGTACACAGGCCTGGAGACGGGACAACCCAGCAATGGGTATTGAAGGGAGGAGATCAGGCCTCCAAAAGAAACACCATAGCTCCACACAAGAAGAAATTATTCTAAAACCATAATCAGCTCATACCTTCTGCAGACAATCAAAATGAACATAGTCCTAGAAATGGTCCCAAAATGAAAATTACAGCAGGTTTGAGTCAGTTTAAAAAGCAAGTTCCTGAATGCAGCCTTCATCCATCAGTCTGTTTGGGCCCTGCCTCCTGCCCACCGCCCAATACCACTGCTGGCTGCCTCTGCCCCAGCTATCCTGTCTGCCCAGGACCTGCCATCACCAGTCCACTGTGTCTGCCGAGTATCCTTGCAGCCTTGGCAGAGATTCTGGGAGCAACATCTCTACAGAAGATATCAACTGTTTGCCAGCAGTCCTGGGTACAGGCTCCTGGTGGAGTCCGTGCTTATTGCCAAATGCCCACAGCCTCTGTGCTTGTCCCATTATCCTGGGACACCCATCTGTCCTGCATGTCTCTGTCTGTCTCCCCTGCAGTTTGACCACTTAGCTCTTGGTGGTTTGCCAGTCTATGCCTTCAGACTCCAGACTGATCAAGCTGCTAGGGGATTATGAATTCCTCAACAGCCTGTAAGGGTGCTGCCCTTAGTCAGTTAGCTCCTGAATGCTGCTTGTGCGTGTTGGAGGCAGAGCTTTGGCAGTTCTTGGAGAAAACAGTGGTAGACTTCCTCCGGGTGTGAAAAGTATGGGGGACCTCATTCCTGGATATGCTCACTTTGGTAGGGTATTGCAGTTTGTATTGTGTGCCCTTTGGCACAGTGCTAGCTCAGTAGAATAATCCTTGAAGACATACATTCTCTGACCCTGCCACATCAGTGGACCTCTGTCTCTGCAAGGGCAATGATCTTCTTCTTGTCTGGAAATCTCAAAAATCTGACCAGGATGAGTCTCAGTCCCTCTCCTGGCTTGGGGACCAGTCCAAGAGTTCTGTGTGCCTGCTTGATTTCCAGAACAGGCTTCCAAGTGTGATGTAATAGCTAGGGCAGTTCCTGTTTGAGATATCCCACTGTAACTCAGTTCTCTACCCTTTCTGGGAAGTCAGTGAAGAAAGGTTGTTGCAGAGGCTCCTGTTGTCAGCATCCTCTGCCCTGTCCCAAAGCAGTGCCACCAGTCTCTCCAGCTCCTATATGTGTGCCTCATGTTGGGTATCTTTGTCATCGATATAAGACAGATAGGTTTCTGTATCTCTAGACTATTGTTGTAACTCTTGCACTTTTCCCTCAAGGGCTGCCATGGACATTGTGAAATTTGTGATTTCCCTGAGGATCTGGTGCAACATCCCCTTGATCTCCTGGGTGTCTGTCAATGAAGCTGGAGCTGCCACGCCATCAGCCATTTTCCCGCCTGCTGAGCCAGCCATCACCACAAACTTTAGGTAAATTCTCCCCTCCTGAATGAGTTTTCATTCTGGGCTTCAAGAGTTCATTAGAACAGAATTTTCCCCATTGAATGAGCCCACAGTAGCAAAAATCACTATAGTAAAACTAGATTCCTGCACAAATGTAATGCTAGGTGCCACAGAGCTGAAGGTTTAAGCTGGCATCCTGCTCTGCGGCTCCTTTAAAGCACTTTTGAGAGAAAGGAGAAAATTTGAAACGCGCTAATGTTAGCAATTGCACATACCGTAACTCTTCTTACTCTTTACAGCAAGGTAAGGAGAGATGTGGTGGGCAACATTTCTATAATAGTTGAAATTTATATATATGTATATATATAAACTTATTTAGGCAGAGAGGTACAGGCAAGGGAGAGAGTCAAATACAGCAGGCTTTGGTGGTGTCCCACAGGTCCTGTAAGGCTCTACACTTTCCTTATGAGTTTGCCGTGTCTCATGGCATAATGTATAAGCCAGAGAAGCAGGTCTATTTTTCTGTTGCACCACTTAGTTCTGTTTTGCTCCCCACTGTAACTGGGTAATAAAATTACCTTTCTCATATTCTTGTTAGAACGGCACATAGGAAGAGACAACAGACAAGTGGTGCACAGGTAATAAATGTAATTTATTACTGGTAAATAATAATAATACAGGCTTACTACCAACAGCATATACACCAGGAGAGCTTCCAGTTTTCCTTACCTACGTAGGTGTAGCCTCTAGTCTAAGAGAAGCTATGTGCCCCAATAATTACCATGGACACTATAAAAGAAGATACATAAAAAGTATGCAATTGGACAGTAGCAGGTGGTATGAGTAACCATCCTAACTAACATGAGAAGCTGCTTAGCTAGCAAAAGATAGTATGAACAATGGGGTCTCTTAAAAGTCTCCAAGGTCACTTGCAGTTACAGTGATGCACAAGCACTAAAGGTGGCACTGTTGCCTAACTTATGATTATGCAGTAAAAATATAATGGAAAGCATCTCCCAGGAGTAAGATATATCAGTAAACTATGATTGAGCATAATATGCATTTGTGAGATACAGTAGAACACAGATCCTGACACTTACAGTTGTACAAGAAGTGTCTCTGCCCTAAAGTTAATACATATAACTACATATGTGTTGCTGTCCGCGAGGTGGGGGTACAATCAGGGGTACTGGACCATGGATAACACCACACAACTCTACATAAACATTTCTCCATAAACTTTAGCTTGGTACAGTTTTAACATGTTCCATGGGAAAGGCTTTTAGTTTTCTTGATGAACCACCCTCATTGTTTGGAAATTCTTAGCGAGACAGTGTTAGTGTCTTCTCATAGTGATATGTTTTTTGAACTATTGCCCATTGTCAGAAACTATTGCTTGTTGCTAAGGGAAAGCAGGGCAATATTTCCAATTAGTAAATCTTGATAAATAAATCATGGTCTTTGATTGGAACAAAGTCTGTCACATGACATACACAGTTTTTGATCTATTGCCCAGTTCAAAACAAAGAACTAGGCAATACTTAATTTTTTTAATTATTTTATGCTTTGGTAACCAGGTAAGGTCCAGTAGGCACAGGCGCCTGTTTTCAGGGACGACCGGGGAGCACTGGGGAGGTTAAATGACTTGTTCAGGGTCACACAGTATGCAAGTAGAGGCTGTGGAATCAAACCCAGGTCTGTTCATGGATGTACCAAGCTCAAGTATTTCTAACCTCTTGGCTATACTGCCAGTCCATTAGAACCAGGCAATAGTGCATTAGAAGAGGCAATAGTTTTTTCAGCTATTGCCTTTTTAATCATATCATATGACATTTAACTTTGACCAGTCATATGACAACATTTAAAGCCAAGGTTTAGTAATGCAAGCTATTTCTGGTCATGTGACTGGCTTTTGGCTGACAGAGTAATATGATGATCTAACATTTAATGAACACCAGTATTCACTAATGGTATCTGAAGGATTGTCACAAAACACATCAAATGCATTTAAGCAATAATACGTGACAGGATGTACTACACCATGAGATATCCATTGTGAGGCACAAGGCAATACCCTCCTGAACTCATTCTGCTGCTTTGATATTAACTCCCGCTCAGAACCCACCACCTCTCTAGGCCTATACCCCACTTTCCCACCGTCCCTCATATTCACTCCTCACTCTCATTTCCAAATTCTGGTTCAACCTGCTTCCCCCCTACTTATCTGAATGTCTCTCCAGGTCTCTCACTCCCCCTATAAGCTGGGACACAGGAATGCTAGATCCTTCACCCTGCCTCATACATCCACCTCAGCTGACAAATCCACTTTCTCCTATTGGTTCCCCAACTTGTGGAACAAACTCTCCCCCTCTATCAGGAACTCTACCTCCCACTTTGCCTGCAAACAGCATTTCCACCTCACTCCACCCACCGCTTGTTCCTGTCAAGTTAGGGCCTCTCCTGCTCCACTCAACTGACTTTCCTGAGTACTGCATCTCGTAGCACTTATCCTCAAATACTTATCGTTGTGCACTTACATTTGCAAATTCAAGCCAAACAATTCATGATTTGTATTTGTTCTGTATCACTGTACCAATCTGTTGTCTACATAATTCACTCTGTAAAGATGTATTTTGTTTCCAATTGTTTGTACTCCCTTCTCCCCTCCCCTAGGTCGCACCTGGAATTGAGCCTTGGCTCAGTGTACCTTTCCCGTTATCAAATGTTTAAATAAATAATAAAACAAAAATAATCCTCATAATCAGGGGCAGGTTTAATAAAACAGATATTGACCAGAGTTGTGTCAGGATATAGTGGGAAAATAAGGACCCTCTAGGATGAATTATTGCCTTCTACTATATATTGCCCTCAGGCAATATAAGTATTCTCATTCAATAGTTTATTCTTGGAATCAGTATTTTACACTATTTTCCTCTACTTTGGCCAACATTCCACTGTCATTTGACTTGGTTTTGACCAATGATATGACAGCATTTAGAACCAAGGTTTAGTAATGTGAGCTATTTCTGGTCATGTGACTAGCTTTTGCCAATGACAGAGTAGTATGATAATCTAACGTTTAATAAACACCAGTATTCACTACTGGTATCTGAAGGATTGTCACAAATACACATGAAATACATTTAAGCAATAATACATGACAGAATGTGCTATGCCATGAGATATCCATTGTGAGGCACAAGGCAATAGGCCCAGTGACATCAACCACCTGAGAAGGGATGATAGCCCATGATATCACACACCTTGGTTTGTATTATAGCATTTAAGAAATGGTATTATTTTTGAATTAATAACAAATGTAAAAGTAAATAGTAAATTTTTTTTTATAATTGTTGCTGATTTATGGCATAAACTGCTTGTTGAGGTTATGCATGAATGGCATTTGTCACACTGGGATTATGTACTGAGACATATTCCCAGCTCAATGTGGTTTCGGCTAATCAGATTTAAGGATACTGACCACCCATTTCATATTTCAAATTCTGTATTTAGCATTGCTGGCTAGATTTGATCCCTACCTGCAAGGCTGAAAAATGTGAAAGTCCACAGATTTACCGAAAGGCTGAAGGAGCAGCTACTTAGCATAGTTAGCAAGATTCTGGCTTAGGGCCAGCCAGCTAGGTTTGTTACACTCTGTTACGAGTGAGAAATGCTAATGTTCCCAGAACTAAGCTGATGTTATTTGATTTTGAGGGTGTTCCGACTGAACAGGTTATGCTATTTAAATATTTAGATGTCTGGCTTAATGTTTTTAACTTACTCACCAAGTCAAACAAGTTAGCAAAGCTATAAATCAAAAAGTAGATGTTCTTTATAAATTTCACTGTCTTTTCTCCTTTGAAACTAGAAAATCTATTGCTGGGAGCTCCTTGCTTCCTCATTTTGATTATGTCTGCTATTTGTATTTAAATCTTAATAGTAATGAGTTTAAAGTATTGTCCATAGCTTATAACAATATCTGCCAGTTTATTTTGGCTGTTCCGTTTAGAACCCATTGTTGCAATCTTTATCTACAATTAGGCTGGTTATCTCCAAGAAGTAGGATTGATTACTTTTTAGGTTGCTTGATTTATAAGGTAGCCTGTGACAATGGCAACCGCAACTGCGCACTTTCAAAAAGGGCAACTCAATCGTAGTGCCTGTCCACAGGGAGGGTGACCAGATGGGGGGGTTCACGAATATAGCAACAGGATGTCGCTATATGTACACATGCATGGGGGGGAGCGAGCACGCAGTGCAACGGGCATAAGGGGAGGGAGGGTTTGTGAGGCATAGTGCAGCAGTGGGCTGCTGAGCTGGCCCTGTGGCATGGTGGGTGGGTGGCAGGCTAGGGTTGCGAGGGTGCTGGGTTTGGTTCTGGGCACACGTTTGTTTTGTTGCAACTGGCTTAATTTATTTCCCTTTTTCACCCCCCCAAGCACCCCCCTGGAGTAGAGAATCCTTTAGTGGGTGGGTGCGGTGGGCACAGCCCCGCACATAAAAAAAAAGTCCTTTTGCTGTGCACCAGGAGTGTACATCGCCAAAACTGATTTTCAGTGATGTACACTCGCCCTAACGGTGATCGCCTTTCCACGATCACCATTATCACATGGAACCATTTATAGATGCGTATCTTCCCTCTGCTATTTTCTCTTGTCTGACTTGGTGGAAGTCAGTTACACTCTTTCCAAGTTAAGATCGGCTAGTGGTATTTTACTAACAACAATAATTCACAGAAATTGGTGTGGGTTGCGGTCCTTTTCAATTGCAGCACCCTCTTTCTGGAACACTTTGCCAGTGACTGTTCATCTCTCCTTATCTTTAGTTGCGTTTAAAAGGAAGCTTAAGTTATTGCTATTAGAAAACTCAATTTGTACCTGCTAAATTACTTCTTTTTTTATTGTTTCATGTTGAATGTTATTTGTTCTTGTTCTTGTTACTGTAATTGTCTCTGGGTCGGACCTGAAAAAGAGCCTGTTCCAGTGTCCCAATCCGGTTAACAAATTTATAAGTAAGTGAAAAATAAAACTAGGGAGGCGGATGATGTTTCTGGTTTCAACTACATTAGAATCCAAAAGGGATCTAAATGTATCTTGTTTTCAAACCTTCTTTGGAATCCAGTAATTTGTAGACCATTGCATAGCAGGTACATACAAATCATATGATTATCACTCATTTTCATTTTGAACCACTCAGACATGCAGACAGTGCAGCCCCAGTAGTTAAAGCACAATGCTATGAGCCAAGAGATCCCAGGGTTCAAATCCCACCAGAACCATTGAGTCACTCTGGACTCACCTTGAGTAAGTCTCTCGACTGGTGAGTGCTTTAAGTCCTGCCAGTTGCAAAATGGGTAGAAGCATGACCACATTGAAACTGATATCCTACACCTCTGGCTATCCTACACAAATAAAACTGTTTCAAAGGGTTGTTTTTGGTTTTAAACTGAGAACAAATCAGATTCATGGGCTTGCAGATTCCTACTTTGAATCTCACAAGTGAAGCCATACCTGTAATAAGGATTAACTGACCCCAAATTTGTTTTCAGTGAATACTGACACTTCTGTCTTGGATTCAGCCCAGTCAAACGTTTGGTCCACTTTGGATCACTTCACCCAAATAAATAAAATAACCCTTTAATCCTTCCCAGGTGGGCAGGGCTTGACCTATGGTCTCCCCTTTCCCCACCCCAGTCACTTTCCGCCCTTCCACAGACATTTGTATTTTTTAACTAAAACTGACTCTTGGCACTGTGCCATGTTCTTACTGCATTTTTTTTGTCTGTATTTTTAACTGATTAGAGGAAGGGGAGAGTAATACATTGAGTTTTATTTTATTTCATTTTCATTTCTCAATTAAGTACATTAGATAAGAATTGCCTATGTTCTGGCATGGCCTGGGAGGTTACAAATAAGATATACAGGAAATATCAGCAAACAGACCAATAACCAAATGTATAACACAACAATATAAACAGAAAGAGATGCCTATACATTTTGCAGTTACAGATGCAGTACAGGTAACAGAGAATTTGCAACATGTAGCAAACCAGTGAATTAAATACAGATGAGATAATGAGGAAATAGTTAGGAATACATTCTGCTTTATGATATTTCGACTGGAGCGTACCAGTGGTGGTGGTGCAGGAGTGTCTTTATCCCCAGTTTTAGCCGAAATGCCTGGCCCTTTGGCCGAAATGTCAAAGCCAGACCGAAGACATGGGTCCAAATTAAAGCCACACCAAAATTACCAGTTTTCACATTTGCTCACCCTTACACAGAAAACTTGTATCAGTCTCTGCCTCAGAGATGCGGGCAGGACGACCAACCTGAGTCTTGAAACTCACACAGAGTGGAGCCAGTCCAGAGGAGGGCAACTAAACAGTGTGATCTCTGCACTGAAAGTCCTACGAGGAGAGACTAAAGGAACTCAATGTGTATACGCTGGAAAAGAGGAGGGAGAGGGGGATTTGATAGAGACCTTTAAATACCTCACTGGAGTGAATAAGGTTCAGGAGGGAAGTATTTAAAAAAAAGATGCAAAGAACAAGGGGACATGCTATGAAGCTGGATGGGGGAGGGAGTTTTAGGAGAGATGTGATGAAGTTCTTCTTCACAGAAAGGGTGGTGGATTCATGGAACAGCCTGCCCTCCAAGGTGGTGGTGGTGGAAACAGTGGTAGGGTTCAAGAATGCATGGGACTGACATTCAGGAATCTTGATAGAAACAGATGGGGAGACAGAAACAGCTGGGGATCAAGTAGGGTCTATGGTGACACTCAAAAGAACAAAGTAGTGGCACTCTAGTCACAAACTCAAGAAAAAATAAAGTGAGTTTATTATGGCAGACCAAGAGGATGCTGACAAACTGTGCCCTGGCACTTCGACCACATGGTCATCCTCAGGGCCGTGATACTGTAGATAGGGAAAAATGGGCAGACTGGGTGGACCAGGCGATCCTATCTGCTGACAGATTCTATGCTTCTATGACTGCAGGATTTTTTCTCCCATCGTCCTATCTAGTGTGCTCCACCCAGCCACCCCAGCTCATCTGCTTGATGCTACCCATTGCCTTTGCAGAAATAATCGGCCAGATTCATGCCCTGGTGATGGACAGGGAACAGACTAATCAAACTTACGAGCCTTTCCTTGGCAAGGGCAGTGCTGTGATGGTTCCAGCATGGGGGGGAGGGACAATGAGCCATGGGGGTATGAGTCAAGAGAGGCAGCAAGACTTATTCTTTGGCACTGCCCACCAAACCACCACTACACAGTCTGGAACGGCCACTTGCTGCCTCCCCCACAATCTCCTCTGCCAGTGACATCACATACATCCTCATATGGATCCACCGCTACTGCCGAACAGAACTTCTTTTTCCCACTCCCACTGAAGCTCTCCCACATTCTTTCTGCCTGGCCTTGGTACTTCAGCCCTCTTCCCTCCGGATCCCAGTGCTCAGGTGACACAGCAAGGAACCGCATAAAACATAGTAGATGGGGGCCCTCCATGATGGTGGAGGAGGCAGCTCATGAATCTTTCGGGTTCTACATTTTTTCCAATGAATGATCTTTAGGTTAGAAGCTGAGGTGAGGAGGGCACAAGGACCATGCCTGTTGGGGTGGGAGTGGTCCTCACCCAGGGACAGTTTTGTTCACCACAGCCCAGGTAGATTGTGGAGCTTGACCCAGTGAGCTGGGGCAGGGGTGTAGCCAGGAATTTTAAACTTGTTCTCAAATCTGATGCACTGTTGCCCCCATTATGTAAACATAAACCAAAATTTGTGCTGCCATGCCACACCAACAATAGCCCCCCATTTGCCATGTTGTCTGAGTTCAAGTAATCAGTTTTTCCTGTAATCCTCCTTCCTTTGTTTTCTGCCTGCCTGGTAAGTTGTCCTTGTTTGTATATTTGACTGGTGGCATCAGTGCCCTATAGCGAACAACAAAGGCAAAAGGTCTCAGCGAGACACAGACACAATGTGACTCACAATGTCCTTGCTTTCCTTTTGTTTCCCTGCCTGATTTGTTGCCCCACCTGATTTTTTACTGTACTCTCACTGAGTACTGTGCGAGTCGCCGACACCCCCTGAGCTGGGGTGGGGGAGGGCAACCTGGGTCCTTCCTCTTTGGTGCATTGACCAGGTCATGGCTGACTTGAGAAAACATGCAGACTATGTTTGCAACCTGTAAACACAGTGTCTGGCCTCTGCAAGCACTATGACAAAATGTTCACCCCCCAATCAGATGAGGTATAAGTATGGGCCATGCCGCCTTCCCCATCTCCTCTCCCACTGGGCTATCCACCCTTCCCCCAGCATCCCATCTATTCAGCCTATCCTCCCACCTCTGATTGGGCCCACCTGGGGCATGGGCTGCATGAGGGCCAGTATGGTTTGGGGAGTCTCAGCACCTTTCTCTGGTACCAGGAGCGGGGATGGCAGCCACACTTGCCTGCTGAGAAAGTGACCACAGTCTTACTAAACAAACTAGGGATGATGGAGGCTCTGTTCATGGAGAATGAAAAAAGCTCCTCCTCCTGCAAACCTGTGTTCCTTAAGTGGCCACCAAAACAAAACATGGAAGGAGTTCATCTATGTTTACGTACTGTATGGGGAAGAGGACTCTAAGACAAGGAAAAAGCTGCTGTTGGCAAAAAGTAAGAAACAAAGAAACCAAAGGTTAAGCAGGACATGTTGAGATGGATCTCGACTCTTATGAACATACAAAATTACCAGCAGATACATACCATTAGGTCTACCTAGTCTGCTCAAGTGTGCAACACTTCAGTCCATTAGACTGCAGCTGCCCCCATCATATGTCCTTCCCCATCTCCCACCCTCCAGATTTGTACCCTCCCATTGAATCTGTCCCACCCCCTCTTGAAGCCCTCAACACTCTGCAGCGATACTACTTCCTCTGGCAGAGCGTTCCACCTTGCCACCACCCTTTCTGTGAAATAGTGCCTCCTCAGTTCCCTCTTCAACTTGCCCCTTCCAACTTCATAGAGTGTCCCTGGTTTCCTTCTGCCTTCAGATTGAACATACACCTGGTGTCTACTTTGTTCAAACCCTTCAGGTACTTGAAGGTCACAATCATATCCCTCTCTCCTTCTTTACTCCAGGGTATACATATTGAGCTCTCTCAGTCTCTCCTCATATGATCTGTCCCCCAACCCCAGGATAATTTTGTTGCCCTGCACTGTACCCTCTCCAGTAGTTTGATGTCCCTTTACAAGTAGAGGCACCAGAACTGCATGCAGTATCTCACCAGGGACCTGTATGGGGGCAAGATGACTTCCCAACTCCTAGAAGTAATCACCCTTGCTCTGCACCCTGGCATCCTGTTTGCCTTCGCTGCTGCCTTTCTGCACTGATCAAAGTGGTTCATCTCCCCAGTTACCAGCACTCCCAGATCCTCCTCCTCCTCCTTGGATTTTGTTAACAGGACACCCTCCAGCCAGTAATTGTGTCCTAGGTTCTTGCCTCCTAAATGCATCACTTTGCAGTTCTTGGCATTGAAACCAAGCTGCCAAGTGTGAGACCATTTCTCCAGTTTTGCCAAATCCTCCTGAAGTACTTTTGCTCCCTCCCCCCCATCTACCTTGGCTCAAATCTTTGTGTCCTCTGCGAAAAGACTGATCTTGCTCTTAATCCCTACTGTAATGTCGGCTATGAAAATGTTGAACAGAACTGGTCCCAGCACGAGCCCTGTGGACACCACTTAGTTACTGCCCTGGTTCAGATGCCTCCTCCCCCACTACTACCTTCTGCTGTCTACCCTGCGGCCAGTTCTCGACCCATCTGACCAGTTTCCTCCCTGCCCCAGACTCTTCAACTTGCAGGTCAGCCTATTGTGTGGCACTGAGTCAAAGGCCTTGCTGGAATCCAGATAGAGGACATCCACCGCATGTCCCTCTGTCCAGTGCCCTGTAACCCAGTCAAAATCAATGAAGTCTGCCTGGCAGGATCTGCCTGAGACAAACCCATGCTGACTGCTGTCCTGGAGATTGTTGTCCTCAAGAAATTGCACCAGTCTTTCCTTGAGGATTGTCTCCATCAGTTTTCCCACAATTGCAGTAAGGCTCACTGGTCTGTAATTCCCTGGTTCATCCTTGGGTCCACTCTTGTGGAGAGGCACCACATGTGCTTCCCTCCAGTCCTGGGCACGCACCTGAGTTCAGAGGGTGCTGAACAGCTATGCCAATGGCCCTGCCAGGACCTCTACCAACTCTCTTAGCAGCATAGGGTGGACTCCATCTGGGCCAGATGTCTTGTCCACCTTCAGGGACTTAAGGCCCTCCCTCACCCTTTCCACTGTGATTGCCCCATTCGTGGTTGCTTCTCCCCAACCCTCTCCCACCTCACCCTTCTTCTCAGGTATGGACCCATCCCTCTCCTTGGTGAAGACTGAACAGAAGTATTCATTAAGTATTTTGTATTTCTTTGAAACTTGGCTTCCTGGCCAATGTCCTTTGGGGTAACCATTGCCTCAGTGCTTATGTACTGAGGTTCTTTGTTCATGAAGTACTTCTGCCTGCTCAGCCCCATTTTCTTCCCACCCGCTTCCCCTCCTGATCCTAACAATTTGATCCTTGCTCTTTCTTTTCTCTCTAATATGTCTGAAGAAATCCTTTTCTCCTTCTTTGATCCCCTGCGCTAACCTCTGTTCCCTAGCCACCTTTGCTGCCCTTACCACTCTGCTCACTTCTCTGGATTTCTTCCCATATTCTTCTCTGTCTTCTGCCCTGTTGGATCTCTTGTAGATTCAAAATGCATTCCTCTTTTCCGTCACCTTCTCCACAACCTCTCTACTCATCCAGTTGGGTTTCTTGGTCCTGGCTTTCTTGCTCTGGCTCTTGACACAAGTTTTAGTGGCTTCAGCCAGTCATGCCTTGATGACTGCCCATTTTTGTTCCATGTCCATTTCTGGGCAGATGCTTGCCATATGACTTTCCAGTATGTGTCCCATCCTGCCAAAGTCTGCCCTTTTGAAGTCCAGGACCCTATATTTTGTAGTGGCTACTTCCCCGCCCAGATTGATTGAGAACCACACTGTGCAGTGGTCACTGCTTGCCAGAGGTTCCTCCACCCTTACATCCCTGACCTGTTCACTATCTTTCAGTACCAGGTCTAGTATATTCCCCTCCCTTGTTGGCTCCATTACATGGGCGGAGATTTGGGAGGGCTTGGGGGGCATTGTCCTCCCAAATTATTTGATGTCACACACAAAACTGGCCACAGCTGCCCTCCTGTTTTTGTAAGTGCATGTACTGTTATGGGGTCACGCATGTCGCTGCACCTTTAAGAAAACTTCTTCACCATGATGACCAGAGTTGTCGAGCGTGCATGCACGCAGAGTGTCCACTCATGCACCAGATCCTCGCTACCAGTGCATGACGGTGACTGTGGATTTGTTTACATGATGATGTAAGTGGGAGCCCAGCATGTCCTGATGTATGGTACCACATGATGATTTCAGGGCTCCCATTTACACATCACATGACATACAGAATTGGTTCCTCCTCCTCCTCAGACTTCGGCACTCAGCAGTGGTCCAATGACAGATGGTACACTGTTGATGGGCAGCGGGGCAGAATGGGACAGCCAATCGACATCTCCAACTCCTGTAAGTACTCTCCCTTCTTCTGTCCTCGCCAGCAGTTGTGTTGTGTAGCATTGTAAGGAGAGGAGGCTCGTCTGACTGCAGGCACACACGGCTTCTGTTCTGTGAGCGGGAGGAGATGGACACCGTCGCTTCTGTGATTTAAACTAAAGTAGGCTCGGGCTGCGGCACTTGTGTTATTCCATGTTTGATTTAAAAAAAAAAAAATTATTCACAATCCACACTCTGTCCAGGTGGGTGTCTGTGTGTGTAGCATGCAGATGTGTGGTGTGGCCATACTGGGGAAAGGGCACCAGGCCGAGGGCGGGCTGGAAGGAAGTCAGCGTGTTGCTGGCTGCTTTTTCTTAATTTGCAGAGCAACAAATAAATTATTACGGTGTTCCTCATTGTGTTCTGAATTCTTTTTTTTTTTTACGATGCAATGCACTATGAGGATTTATAGCAGAAATAAAAGTAAGTTTAAAGCATTATATATCTAGAACACTACTCGATAATAGCATACAAAGCTTGTAGATATGTTTATACATTATAATATTACATAACCTCATATAATGTTGCAAAGGCATGCGTAGCAGGGTTGAGAATAGTGAATGGAAATCCAAAAGAGTAAACAAGAGAGGAGAGATGCAAGGAAAAAGTAGGGGAGAAAAAAGGGAAACTTTAGGATAAGGAAACCAGAAAAACGAGACTACAATGGGAGATCTGCAGTGAATCTCAGTGGAAAAAAGAAATACATTATATATCGAATCCATACATTAGCTGTCAGAAGATTTAGATGATTCTAGAAAATTAAAATAGCCCTGCCAACATTTACTATATATATCAAGAGTCGGTCAGCAGAAATATGTGTCATACGGTCAAGTGAGGCATACTGAGATAATTGTTTAAGAGTATCTGAAAGGGTGGGGATTATATTAGATCTCCAGTACATAAGTATAATACATTTAACTTGGAGAAATAGTATATTTAACCACCTGTTCTGTGAACGGGAGATTTTATAAGAACAATAATTAAAAATACCAAGTATGCAATGTTTAGGGTTCAGGGCAAAGGGTTGACCAAGCAGTTTCATTGCAAAGATGTGAGTATGGTGCCATAGTTTTTGTATGGGGGACAATACCAAATATATGTCAATCCCATTGGGGAGTTGCAGCACCAGCAGTTGCTATTTATTCATTAAGCCCATTTTTTGTAATGCCACGGTGTTCTGTACCACAAATGCAGGTATTTTGTCTGAATAAGAGAGCTACGCTTATCCCTGAAGGATTGGTGGCAGAAAAGCCAACACCTATACCATTGTGCATTGGTTATATTATAATGTAGTACGCATTCCATTTGTATTTTTTTAATGGCTTGGTCAAGAAGTGTATCTCTAATGTCTTTATAAATAGTGCTGTTCAAATAGGTCATTGTTTTAATCCATTTAGAAATACAGTATGTTTATCATATATAGATGTATTAGAGAAAAGTGTGAAGTAGGAATTGCATGCCATACGAAGCTGTAGATATTTTCAAAAATCCTGATGGGGAAGGTTCCATAGAACATGCAGGTCTGAATAGGATTTTAATTTTAACACCGGAGTTTTGAGTACATCTTGCAAAAAGAAAATACCCCTATTTTTCCAGGTACGGCAGAAAATTGGATGATAATCGAGAGATATATGACGGTTTCCCCAAAGGGGGTATAAGCTAAAGGATTTGGGTTTGACTTAAGGTGTTTGTGAGTTATTTTCCAGTAGAACACAGATGTAGCTATGGTGGGGTGAGACTTTAAATTTGAGGGAAGGGGGTTATAAATGAAGGAGGTAGCCACATTACCAGGACATGCTGATGCTTCCATTGTGACCCATAAAGATGATTGGGTGTTGGGTTTATTAAACCAATTGATGGTTTGGGCTGTACGAAAGGCCCATAAGTAAGCTTGGAAACCAAGGGAGACCAAAACCGCCTCTTGACCAATGGGATCGGAGTTTGTTGCGGCTAAATCTAGGGATTTTGCCTTCCCAAATAAAATTGCCAATTAATTTATCTATTTTACTGAGGAAATTGGAGGGAAGTATCAAAGGAATATTGGAAAACAGGTATAATATTTTAGGAGCTAGTGACATTTTACTAGCAGAAATTTTTCCGTTAAAAGATAGGTTAAGCATTTGCCATCTGTCAAGTGTTGTTTTGATACTAGTTAGCAGAGGGGAAAGGTTAGCATCCCGTAGTTTATCTAATGTTGAGGTAATCCATATACCTAGTTAGGAGAGACCTTGGGGAGCCCATCAAAAGCCCAATGGGTTGTTCATGAAGGGTTTACAGAGAATATTCAATGGTAGTGTTTCAGATTTGTTGAAATTCAGAGCTAATCCAGAGAGAGAGGTGAATTTGTTTAGTAGTTTGATTAGAGGTTGCCCAGAGTTTTCAAGATTTTCTAGTAAAATGAGTAGATCATCTGCATACGAAAGTGAGGTGTAATGAGAGTTGCCAATAGGGATACCTTTGATTGTATATGATTGACATAGAGATGCAGAGAGAGGTTCCATGGCTAGTATAAACAAGGAAGATGACAGGGGCATCCTTGTCTGGTGCCCTTAGCCAAATGAGGGGGAGGGTAGAGGGAATTGGTGAGAACACGAGCAGAGGGGAAGTATACAGTAATTGAATACATGCACAAAAGTTGTTAGTAATATCAAAATGCGATAAAACATGATATAAGTAGTTCCAATTGAAAGAGTCAAATGCTTTCTCAAAATCTATGGCGATTGCGGCAGCCGGAGATTTAAGGGTTTTCGCTTTGTGAATTAAATTAAATAGTGATCAAAGGTGATCAGAACTATTTCTGTTTTTAATAAATCCAGATTGAGATGTGTGGACGAGTTTCAGTATTAAAGATTCTAAATGAAGAGTTAATAGCTTGGTGAAGTTTTTGCCATCTGTATTAAGAAGTGATATCGGTCTATAATTTGAAGGGAGAGAGGGATCTTTATCTTTTTCTGGTAAAACTGTTATAACGGCTTCAGTCATAGTGTGGGGAAGTTTACTTTTGGAGATTACTAACATACTAAAATGCCAGCAGAATAGGCCTAACGGTCTTTCGTGTCTGCTCGTTTGGTCAGCCCCCACCCTGGGTGCTAACCTTGCTGTCCCCCTCGCCATCTCTGGCTTCTCCCTTCCCAGTTCCGGATATTCTTGCTGCATTGGATTTTGCTTCCAGAACCCTTCCTCTGTACCTGTCCCACCCCCTCTTGAACCCCTCTACTGTCTCTGCCTCCACCAGCCCCCTAGGCAGTGCATTCCATGGCTCCACCACCCTCTCAGTGAAGTAGCACCTCCTCCTTTCTCCCTGAATCTTCCCTCCAGCTTCCACCCATGCCCTCAGTGGCTCCTCTTCCTCTTCTCGAAGCACCCTGACTGTTCCTCCCCATTTACCCTCTCATGTACCTGAAGACCTCTATCATATCCCCGGTCCTCCTCTCTTCCAATGTGTACATATTTAGCTCTTGAGCCTCCTCATAGGTCCTGTCCCCCAAGCCCCAAATCATTTTGGTTGCCCTCCTCTGACCCTCTCCAGGAGGTTAATGTCCCTCTTAAGTGTGGCTCCAAACTGCACGCAGATACCAAGTGTGCGCCCTCACCAAGCAGTTATACAGAGGGAGTATCACTTCCCTCCTTCTGGAGGTGATCCACCTAGCGATGCATCCCAGCATCCTGTTGGCCTTGGCTGCTGCCCTCCTACAAGTCTCAGAGTTGTTCATCTTGACATCCACCACCACCCCCAATTGGAAGAAGAGATGGCTTCTAAGAAAACATTAAAAAGTACGGGGCAGAGAGTGTCAGATAGAATTTTATAGAAATCAACAGGGAAACCATCACTCTCGGGTGCTTTACTGTTTTTAAGGAAGATAATGCAGTCTGATCTACTTGTAGGGTAAATGGTTTATCAAGCATGTCCATGTCATGTTGTGAAAGGTGGGGTAGCTGTAATTTTCCAAGAAGTGTTGTATTTGGTTAGGTTTCATGGAATTTTGATGAGAGTATAGTTGATGGTAGAAGGTGCATTATATGATTGATTGAGGGGTTTTCTGTGTGGGTTAGACCTGAGGAGTCTTTAGGCCTGCACACGTGTCTGCATCTGTTGAGCTTTGAGCTGACATGAGAGCAACTTCCACATTTATCCTCTTGTTCCCAATAGCGGTGTTTGAGCCTTAAAAGAGCAAGTTCAGCTTTCCTGGATATCAGTTCATTAATTTTAATTTTAATTGAAGAATCTCTAGATGAAGTTGTGAGTTATGGTCGGTTTTTTGATTTATAATATTGGACTTCTTTTGTCTTAAGGGATTTTTCTAAATTGGCTAATTGTTGTTCTCTTAATTTCTTTCTATGAGCTGCATAACTAATAATTTTGCCTCTGATTGTGGCTTTTAATGCTTCCCAGATTGTACCTTGAGATACATCAGGGTGTCATTGAGTGAAGGAAATCTTGAATCTGGGTTTTAATCCAAGGAACGAATTCTGGGTCTCTTAGTAAAAGTGGGTCTAGATGTCAAGATGGGATTTAGAAGGTGTGGGCCCAGAGTAGATGTAACCTTATAGGAGAGTGGTCTGATATAATAATCGAAGTATTGCTGTGTCGATGTTTTTTCGGTAATGAGGGAAGAAGAGAACCAATAATCAATTCGACTATAAGATTTATGTAAAGAAGAGTAAAAAGTATAATCTCGTTGCCTGGGTTGGTGTAGTCTCCAAATGTCGGAGAGACCAAAATCCTTCATTAGCATTGATAGAGAATTAATACTACGGGGATGGGCATCATGTGAAGAATTGCTTTGGTCTAAGTGTGCCTCTAATGCTAAATTAAAGTCTCCACCTATAAGAATAGGTGAGTTATTGTTATTATTAATCATCATTTGTTGAGACAGGTTATGGAAAAATTTGGGGGAATCCGATTTAGGAGTGTAGACATTAACTAACATAAGCAGACCTGCAGTGGAGTTTAATATGGCTATAATCCATCTAACATCTGAATCTGTAATAATTTTTGGGGGACCAGTTGAGATTTATCTATTAAGATACGTAATCCATGCTTTTTGATGAAGAGGAGGACGATATACCTGACCAACCTAACCTTTTAAGTCTGTCAACATCCTCCAATAACAGTTTAGTTTCTTGAAGAAAGCAATATGTGTTTTTGGTTTTTTGAGGTAGGTAAGTATTTGCTTGCGTTTACAAGGCGAATTGAGTCCCTTAACATTCCATGAATGTAGGATCAGGTCACTCGTGATAATGAGAAATAAAGTTTTTAGTTACAAAAAGGAATGAGGGACTCGAAATATATAATTTAGAGGATGTCTTAGGATCAAAAGGGGGGCATAAAAGGTAAACAAATGTATACAGGGCTATTAGGCTGTATGGATACAAAGGAATTGCATATTTATATCCATTGTGTCTCATAGGAAAGAGTTTAGAGAAAGATTTGTCAGGTAGATAAAAATTAGAACCAACAAACACTAATGTAATACAGTAAAAGGAGGATCATTAGAAAATTACTTTTATGAAGTGTAGAGAGATAAGAGTCGGTGTGTACACCAGAGACTCTCACGCTACACCACTAGGCGTACAAAGAAGTAAGTCTTACGAAAAAGCAACATGCTGTAATCTTAAGCTACAAACCATGTACAACAATAAAACAGTAAATTGTGATTGAGACTAGTACTAAGGTAATTCAAACATTGCAGTGGAAAATAAAAACACAGAACATCATCATACCAAACTGTAGACATAATTACAAGTTGGTAATAAACTCCAGACAGTAATTTAGCTTGAACTACAATGTATAAATTCAATAATAAGGAAAATATGCCAGCATAATGCAACATATTGCTGAAATAGTGTGAGCCAGAATAGAGGTTACCTGTTATATATTGTCCACATAAAGCCATGTTTATACAGAAATATTTAAATTATGTGTGAAGGCTGTTCAAACAAACATAAGGTTGTCGATAGAGAAATGGAAAATGCTGAATGAAATGTGGATTTATAAGGCACCAACGTATTATAGGACCAATCTGGCATATTCAAATAATATGTAGGATGGAAGGATTAATGTATATTGTAGATCCATATAAATTTTATGTTGACATTTATTATGGTTATGATATTTAAGGAAATTCAGGCTTCAAGGTTCTATATATGTTGTACATGAGTTTGAGGCATTGATGATAGCACATATCTCGAACATTGCCTAAGAAGAAAGAGGAAGTGATTTTTATAGTGGGTTGACCAGGTCTACAAAAAGGCCTGGTAAGCCTCGACTATAAGGCTGTACAGAAGTGTAAGTATATTTTAGGAAAGAAGGCTTCGAGCAAATCTGTGCTATGATTATTGATTATAGTATTGGATTCAGATAATAAGGTACAGAAACCTTGAGTATTGCCTGCAACATAATGTTAGGGGGAACATAAAAGATCAAATAGTGCATAAATAGGTGAATTTAAGGTATTATCATATCTGTAAAGGGGAAAGGGAGGAGGAGGAGGAGTATAATGGGATGGAGGATAGTACGTGAGGTATACATAAATTGGGGAATTAAAAATGCAGAGTATCGCTGTGTGAGATATGGTGAAAATACCGTTGATGCTTCATATAAATTCAATGACGTAAATGGTAAATAGTGGATCATTAAGTAGGTAATGGTAGAGTGTTTGTAAAAAAACATCATTCGCCGGCCCGTTGGCGCAGCGGTTGGATTCCCATCTGCGATGCCAGCGACCCAGGTTCGGGAACAGACTCGGGTCGCTGGAGGGCCAGCTGGGGGGAGAAGGATGGAGCGTCTGGGGACAGCTCTCCTTCTCCGGAGGGAGGGTGGGAATGCGCACTGACACATGCTGACTCCTAGCGGAGGCTGGGAGCACAGCTGTGACGTCCGGGTTCGTTGCTTAAGGGGGAGTGACAGACGTCGGCATATGCCTTGACGTCATGACATCACTCCCCACAGAAAAAACAGGAAAATGCTTCCTGGCTGGCCGGATGATGGTCTCTCTGCCTTCTGCTGACGCCTGATCCCAGGACCGACACCTCAGCAGTACCCCAGGCTGAATGAAATAGTGCTGGCCGCCTGCCTTCGCCTCGGAGGAGGGGACCCGCCCGGCCAAGGGATGTGCCGGTTACTTGGGGACTGCCATGAGGCTGGCAGCCGGTGTGGGAGTTGGGGCAGGCAGTCGGGAGGGCAACAGAGACCCGAAGGAGTGGGCAGCCAGTAGGAAGGGGAGGTGCAAAAAAAAACCAAAAAAAAAAACCATCATTCACACATAAATGCTGGTGTTTATGTGGCAAATTATATTATTCGTTAGGGGTAAAGAGCACCCTAACCATAGCATATAGAAAAACACTGTTTAGCTGTACTGTATATACAATGCGTTACCACAAGGTGTCGCCAAGGCTTAAAAAGAAAATCGAATCTGTACAGCATTTAAAATGAACAATATCTGGCATTACACAGAATCTTCTGAGGAGAGACCTTAAAAGATAGTTATTAATTATTGCATGTAAATAAAATTACACAGAGAGTTAGTAAGTACTGTAGGGACTAAAACTCCATGGTCCAGCCGCTAACAAATACAGCTCCTCAATAATAATCGCAATCTACCGCTGTGATTATTCTAAACCTGTTGGGTGCGTTTGTGATGCATGGCTAGGAATGCTGTATGCGATTAAAACGAGGGAGGGTTCTAACACTCTGCTGGACTGGAAAAAGGAGTTAGTAATAGGGCTATGATGTGCCTCATTTGTATTATGAGTTTGTCAATGATTGAGGTGATTATGTACTTCGGAGGCAGCATCAGTATTTTTGTTTTTTTTCCAATTTCCCTTTTCTTTTCTTTTTGGTGAGTTCAGTAGACTTAAAAGGAGAGCTGGTGACTAGTTCAGCCCAAGAAGAGTCGGGAGTTGCTACCAGGTCAGACATTCTTGGGATCTTTAGTTTGTAGAACCAATTCTGCCTCGCGTAGATCTTCCAGAGATGAGTTTACATCTTCTTGAAATATAGAGAATTTATTCGAGAGGGCAAGAGGAGTGGAGAAGCTGATATGGCATTCCGTTTGAGAAGAGGGTGTAGAGGAAATGTCACTAGAGCAGCACATACTTTTAGGATGCAGAGAGTCTGAAGATTCTTTTTCTTGTAAGCGCGCTGAGAGTCGGCAGAAGCTGCAGCGGCAGATATGATAGTGACAGGCTTTCTGTGACCCCAACAACACTCTCTGCAGGTGAACCATGTTTCCCAGGTTGTGGAGTATCTAAACTGATACAGGAGTGATCTACCACATCATCACTGGTCGATGTAAGTGCTGTTTGATTTTTTTCGAGGAATTCTGATAGGTTTTCTGGGGTACTGAAATCTCTGGTTGAGTCTCCCAAGAATAGGCGCATTATCGCAGGGTATCGTAGTATGAACTTAATGTTACGCTGGTGAAGAATGGTTTTAATTGGGTTATAGGCTCTTCGTTTATCAGATAATTAATTCCTTTGAATAGTCTCTAAAGATTAATATTCTGTGCTCCTGCCAAGTAAGTGCACCCATATGTCTTGCCTTTTGAAGTATCAATTCAGTGTGTGCATGGTTTAGAAATCTGGCGATTATGGGCCTGGGTTCCTGGTCTGGTCTGGGCCTCGGACTTAGAGTGCGGTGCGATCTTTCAATTGTGAGATCTTGGCCAGGTGGGATTTTAAGCAGGGATGGAAGTACATGCGTTAGAAAAGCACTGGTGTTTCCGAGCTCAGAACCTTCAGGAAATCCTAGAAATCTAAGGTTGTTTCGTCTATTTCTGTTTTCCATATCATCTATTTTGTCTTGAAGGCGTCCAATAACTCTGTCCTGTTCCCTAACTGTGGCTTGCAGTACGTTGATGGAGTTTTCATTTTGAGCAGCTTTAACCTCTGTAGTATTGATTTTTTTGATCAAGTACATGCATATTGGTAATGTTTTGTTGTGAGGTTTAATTTTAAATCATTGATCTCACTAATTAGCTGCGGAACATAGACTCCACTCTGTTAAAGTAAATGTGTGATTTTAAAAAATCACAGTTTGGCTTCTAGCTCGCCACTGGGGCATGCGCAGCCCCTCTGTGTGAAATTTTCATGACTGTATGGGAGCGATCGCACTTGTTAATTGAGCTTGACGCATTCTTTCCTCTCAAGACTGCCTGACTACACCAGTGCCCCTCGCTTTTAGACATGCTACCAGGGGAGAGTGCGGATCTTTTATAGTTTAGAAGTTCTTTTTAAAATTATTTTTTATTATTTTGGGGTCAGCTACTGCTCAACTCATTAGGGATCCTATTAGTTGGAGCAGTGGCTTTCATTTTTATCAAACGCTAGTTTCAAGCATATAAAATAATTTTAAAAGTTAGCCCCACAGAACTGTATTAGGCATGTCCCCATGCTCTCCCTGGTAGCACGTCACAAAACTGGGGAGCGCGGGGCAGATCAGGCAGACACGGATGTGGGAAGGGATCGTCTGGCTCCCAGTTCAAACAAAATTATGATCCCTTCCCAAACGTCATACAGTGAGTAAAAAAAAATGTTTCACATGGAGGGGCTATAGCCTCCCCAGAGTAGTGGGCTATGAAGCCCAATCTCTTAGCTCACACAATTCCTTTAAGAGAGCTATTTTGCGGAGATTGGTTTGCCATGGTTACAGGCCTTAATAGTGGAGTTGTATGCCTGTTGGTAACAAGTTCTATAGTTGTAAAGCAGAAAAAATACTGTACCTGAGCTGATCAGTGATGTAAGTAGTGAAGATCTCAAATGCTGGCAAAAGCAGATTGTCTGGGAGCTGTTGGATGGATGATGATAGTTGGTAAACCCAGGAGATATAGAATTAGGCAGCCATCTTCAGCACAGCCAGGCCACGCCCTAGTGTGTTCTGAATTTCTAATAAATCCTTTCAAACTACTACTGTACTCTACTAAAAACACCTTACCAAACATAACCAATCCACCTCAGAGGCTCACAAGAATAATGCTATTTGGAAAAAAATATTATTTTATTTATTTTACATAAAGTAATCAACAAGCAGCACAAAGAAGCAAGCCCAATGTGTTTCAGAAAATAAACCAAGCCTAGACCCATCGTGCAGACAGACGTCTGTGTGTGTGGTGACTTGCAGAGTTGCAGTTGTGGCCTGGGTGGAAGGAAGGAAGGAGCTGGAAGTTGTAACTTGGCCTCCCTCAGGTAGCTTGCTGCTGCATTTTGCAAAACTTTATTTTTGCAGCTATAAAACAGCTATTATTATTTCCTAATCTAGTCAGCGGAGCCCTGCCCCCCAAATGACAAAGTCAAACTACGCCTACGCTTCCATTACCCTCTGCAAGGAAGCCATCCTGGAATGCTTCCAGGAGGATCTGCTCCCTGGCGCAAGTGGTTGCTGGAATGCTCCAATCCACCCCCCAGTAGATTAAAATCCCCCACCACTGTGCTCCCTTTGCCACTATGCCTCCTTATCTGCTCCACGAGTTCCCTGTCATTGTCCTCCTTCTGGGCCGGAGGTCTATAAACAACCCCCAAACAGATCTTGGTACCTTTCTGGCTGTGTAGTTGTAGCCAGATTACTTACTAACATACTAACATACTATTTGCCAGCAGATTAGGCCTTATGGTCTATCAAGTCTGCTCGAACCTAGATCCTTAGTTGGGTGCAGAGACCCTCCCATCCCTTGTGCTCCAGAAACCCCTATCATCCATCCCCACCCCCGGACAGGCTATCATCTGATACATCCACTTTCTGTGTCTGTCCCACCTCTCTTAAAGCCTCCACTGTGGATCTCTGAACCAGCTCACCAGGCAGAGCATTCCAAGGGTCCACCACCCTCTCAGTGAAAAACCTCCTCCTCTTTTCCCCTCACCCTTCCACCTTCCAACTTCAAACCATGCCTCTGGTGATGCCTCCCTGCTTTAGTCTAAAGATCCCCTCCATGTTTACCCTATTTATTCCCTTGAGGTACTTGAAGACCTCAATCATGTCCCCCTGTCTCTCCTCTCCTCCAATGAAAACAGACAGAGCTCCTCAAGTCTGTCCTCGTAAGTCAAATCCCCTAGCCCTCGTATCATCTTTGTTGCCCTCCTCTGTACCCTCTCCAGGAGCTGTATGTCCCTCTTCAAGTGTGGTCTCCAGTACTGTACACAGTACTCAAGGTGTGGTCTAACCAGTCCATTGTACAGCGGCAGAATCACTTCCTTGCTCCTTGAGGTGATCCCCTCACGATGCATCCCAACATCCTGTTTGCCTTGCTAGCTGCTCTCCTGCACTGCTCAGAGTTATTCATACATGTATCCACCATGACCCCTAGGTCTTTTCCCCTGTTGAGGCTTCCAGCACCTCCCCTCCCAGGGTGTACCTGTGTTTAGGGTTTCCCCGACCAAGATGCAACACCTTGCACTTGGTGATATTGAAATTTAATTTCCATGTGTGAGCCCAGCTTTCCAGGGTGTACAGGTCCCCTTGCAGGGCCAACCTCCCCTCTTCTCCCTCAACTACTGCTCCCATCTTGGAGTCATCCGCAAAGAGACCCATTTCACACCCTATACCATCCCTGATGTCTGATATGTATGCATTAAACAGGATTGGACCCAGGACCGAGCCCTGTGGTACCCCACTAGCAACCTCTGTAGGGTTCGAGAGCTCCCCACAGACCACTACTCTCTGAGTGCGCTCCAGCTATCCAGTTTTCAACCATCTGACCATCAAAGGGCCTACTCCAACCCCATCAGTTTCTCCACCAGACCATTGGGGACAGAGTCAAACGCCTTGCTGAAGTCCAAGAATAATACATCCACAGGCTTACCCTGTCCAGTTCTGATGTTACCCATTCATAGAACTCCACAAGGTTGGTTTGACATGATCTACCTGGCACAAACCCATGCTGCCGACTATCCAGACCTCCCACCTCCCCAAGTAAACCCCCAATCGTTCCTTTAGTATACTCTCCATTAATTTTCCCACCACCGAGGTTAAACTGATGGGTCTATAGTTTCCTGGTACTTCCTTGACCCCTTTATGGATTGGTACCACATGATTGCCTCTCGCCAATCCCTAGGTACCCTCCCTGTCTCAAGTGACCTGTTGAAAAGCTCCGCCAGGGGTGCAGCCAGTATGTCCGCCAATTCCCATAGTACTCTCGGATGAATGCTATCCGGCCCAGGAGATTTGTCTTTCTTTAGGGCCTTGAGGGCAAACCACACCCTTTTGGTGGGGATGGCATCATTTGTCCCCTCCACCTTACTGGTCTTTTTATCCTTATCCAGATGTGACACCCCTGGAGTACCTTTCCCTCCCTTTTGCTCCATTTCTGTTGCTCCCCTGATCCCACTCCCTGCCGCTTCTATCCCCTTTGTGCCTTGCTTTGTAGATATCCCATCCCCCTCCCTAGTGAACACAGAGGCAAAGTACTCATTAAATACCTCTGCCTGGTCCCTCGCCTCTTCCACCCACCCTTCTTCTGTTCTCAATCTGCTGAGATGGCCCTTAGTTTTTCTCCGCTCCCCAATGTACCGGAAGAACCCCTTTTCCCCTCCATGTATCCCCTGTGCCAGCCGTTGCTCTTTACTGGACTTTGCTCCCCTCACCATACGGGTGACTTTTCTAGATGCAAGCTGGTACATTTCCTTATCCCTATCCCCTCTTGTTGTTTTATATTTTTTGTAACCCCTTCTTTTCTCTGACTGCTACCTGGACCTCACTGGACCACCAGCATGGTTTATGTGACCTTGCTCCCTACGTTTCAACTTAGCGCAGATCCTGACTGCCTCATGAAGTCCCGTTTTATGACCTCCCATCTCCTTTCCACACTTGTCGTTGAGGTAATCCCCTTCAAGTGATCCTTGAGAATATTTCCCATGCCCGTAAAGTCTGCCCCCTGAAGTCCACTGCCAGTGTCCTAGATCTCACCCCCACTCCCCAATGCTTATTTGAAACCAGACAGTATTGTGGTCACTACCAGTCAGGGGTCCTGTACAACCATGTCCCTTACCAGATCCCCATCTGCCAGAACCACATCCAGGACATGCCCTCCTTGTGGCTCCATCACATGCTGTGTTAAGAACACATCCTGGAAGCCATCCAGCAGCCTCTGCTCCTTGGCCACCTTAGAGGACATGGTTCCCAGTTTGTACCTGGCATACAAGGTCCCCATCAACACCACTCCTTCCCTTTTGGACCACACTGGGCAATGATGTTGTCCAGCAAACCATCCTCTAGAACATCACTCATCCTGGGGCCTATATGCTACTCCCAGCTTGACCTTATCTCCTGCTGGGGATCGTAAGGTGACCCATAAGGCCTCCACGTTTCCCTCTGCCTCTTCTACCATAGCAATTTCTATGTCATCTCTAATGAACATAGCCACTCCACCCCTCTGCCCTCCTTTCTATCCTTCCTAAGCATAGTGTACCCCGTACATTTAGGTCCCAGTCATGGTTTTTGTTGCCACGTTTCCGTGACTGCCGCCACATCCACCCCTCGAACAGCATGGCCTGGAACTCTGGCAACTTGTTTCCCAAGCTCCTGGCATTTACTAACACTAACCCCACCTTATCCCTGATCCTTTTGTCTAACCCCACCCAGATTCCTTATACTTCCATCCTCCCCTGCTTCTCCTGGAAACCTCCACCTCCAGTCTGTTTCCCCCTCCCCTTGGATCAGAAGGCTACTCCCTCATCTGGAGGGAGGGCTCTAGTCAGCCCCTCCCTTATCCCTTCCCCTTACAAGTGCCCTCCTCCTTCCTCCCTATTACATCTGATCTCTTCCCTTATGTAAATGGCAAACCCCAACCTTCCCTTTATCTCTATCCCTCCAGAATAGTTTGTACCCTGGGATGGTTAGGTCCTAGTCATGGTGCCTGGTTACCCACTTCTCAGTAATGGCAGCTATGTCCACCTCCCCCTCTGCCATCAATGCTTGCAACTCTGCCAACTTGTTACCCAGGCTCCTAGCATTTAGTGAAACCATTCTCCACACTGATTCTATCCTTCCTGCTTCCTTACCCTTCACTTAAACCCCTATTTTGCCTAAGGTCGTATCTATCCTTTGGTGGGGGGAGATCCATGGGACCCCCCCTCCTGGTGATTTCCAGCTCCAATGCCTCCCCCCTACCTAGTTTAAATGATACCTCTCATTGATGAAATCCCCCAGCTTCTGCTTCAATACCTGTGACCCTGCCCTGCTGAGGTGTAACCTATCTCCTGCATAAAGATCTGTGTTATCCCGTATGCTACCCTAGTCCACGACCAATTCATACACCTTGGTCCCACAGCATTCCCTCAGCCACTTGTTGAAGTCACTGATTCTTCTCTTCCTGTCTGTACTTAATATACTGAGCACTGTAGTACTTGATAAACACCCTGAGGAGGTGTGCAGCCACATAAAGTATCAGAACTTGATCCTGAAAACCTATTATTCAACCTCCACTTACATGCTGTGTGACCCTGAGCAAGTCAATGAACCTCCTCAGTACTCCCAGATCACCACTGAAAACAGACTTTGGGCCTAGAGGGCCTTACCTGGTTACCAAAGAATAAAACTAAATATGATAAGGCTATTAGGGAACAGATGGCAGTGGACCTGATGTTGAAACATAGAAACATATGGGATAGGATGCAAACATTCCTGTATGTAAAGAATAGTTGCACAATGTGAGCCTTTCTCATTACTTGGATGGACAGTGGTCTGCCATCCAACCCCAAGGGGCAAGAAAGAGGAAGGGGGAGGAAAAGGGGAGGGTATTTTCAGAATGTTCACTGAAGGAACTTGGCAGTTCCTCACAGACTGTAATTATAAGCATATCTGCTCCTCACAGTGGGAAGCAACCAGGTTCAAAATGTAAAGAGTTACAGCAAGGGGTGGCAGTCCAGTCGGGTTCAGGATAACGAAAGGTACCAAGGTCAGATAGAGTCAGGGCCCTTTCTTCATGGCGAGCAATTTAGCTGGATAAAGGTTTGACAAAGGAACTACCTCAGAGCTCTCAGTAAGGAGTTCCACAGGACTGGGCCTGCTACCTCAAAGGCCCAGTTCCCAGAGGCTTTTAACCTTACCCTGGGAACTACCAGGAGGCCCTCCTCAGCAGAACAGATAGGACGCGAGTGTACATAAGGGTACAAGAGATCAGACAGGTAGCACTTTAGGATCTTGTATGTGGGTACCAGGTTGGTCAAAATCTAGCAATCTTAACTAGTGAACACCAGAAGGTGATGGAGCTGGAGACTATCCTTAGCCCCTTTTCAGAGGCTCTGATGGGGAACTGGTGGGTATCATTATTGGGACTGGTGCTGAAGAAGACCCCAGGCAAATTCCAAGTAATACATTACGTGTCATTCCCAAAAGGGTGTTCAGTCAATGATGGCATAGCTCTGGAGTTAGCTGTTGTTATCCTATACCTCATCTGATAGGGCAGTCAAATCAGTGAGGATTTGTGGCCCAGGAGCCCTAATGGAGAAGACATATATTGAACTGACTTTGTACCTTATCCACATACATCCAACAGACTACTGCCTGTTGGATATGAAGGAGGGGGAAGCAATTTGTATGGCAAATGCATGCCCATGGAGTACTCAGCATTCTGTGTAATTTTTGAAAAGCTCAGTTCATTTGTAAACTGGTTTGTTTGTTGAAGGTTGAGGGTGTGGTCTGCACTGCACTACCTGGATGGCTTCTTAGTCATTGGCCCCAAAGGGAAAGCATGTGTAGGAAGGTACTGAAGGTCTCCTTGGTCATGGCCAGGAAGTTTGGGATCGATTGGCAAGGTACAAAATGGAAGAACCTTGCATGACCCAGATGTTCCTGAGTATTGAACTAAACTCGATGGCCACGATTCTAAGCTACTGCAAGAAAATGTGACGCCACTTACTCATGATGGTACAAGAGGTTAGCAAAGCAAGGAAAGTGATATTGAACCAGTTACAAGTCTTACATGGCCACCTTAACTTTGTGTGCCAGGTGATACTGATAAGGTGGCCCTTCTGTGGGCAACTGGTGAGAATTACGTCTGGTGAGCAGGGCCCCATCCTTTCATTTCATCAGGGTCATGAGGGAAATAAGGGAGAACTCTGAAAAGCAGGCATAATTCTTAGAGCAATTAAACTGGGTGGCAGTATAGCAGACACTGGTGGCCTCAGATATGGAACTGAAGTTCTTTACAGACACATCAGGGGGTGGGAGCTTTGGGATATAATGTCAAGGGGAACAGTGCACCAATCCACAGCCAGAGAAGTGGCATAAGGAAGGCATAATAAATGACCTGGACTTTCTGGACATTTTTCCTATAGTGGAGGCCTTAGAGGTATAGGGAGATAAGTTGAGGAACAGAGGGGTGGTGTTTTGGACAGATGACTTGGGACTTCTCCACATGATCAACAAGAAATCATCAAAATGTAGGAGAGTTACCAAACAATTGCAGGTATTCCCAATTAGATGCCTATGATTAACATGACCTTTGGAGCTAAATACGTGCCAAGAATGGATAACCAGATAGCAGATTACTCTCTCATTTTCAGTGGACAAATGTTTGACTGTGAGTTCTCAAACAAAGGACACTCCGTAGACACTGACCAACCACCTGTGGGATTGCTGATGGATTGGACTTGTAATTGCAAGGTGGTCATCCTGAGAATGTGGAGGGTGTTTAGAGAGATGACGCTGTACATGGTATACTGTGAGACATGAGGAGGAGTCTTAGCCAGTGACAGTGAGTACATTGTTAGATTTTTTTGGGTGGACCAGGAAAAGGGTAGGACATCACACTCAGCAACAGGGGCCCATGATAGAGACAGCATTTTGGGGGCAGCTGTTAGGAAAACAGCTTTGCAGTTAGGACGTTTTTGGAAGGTTGGTCTCATGACTTACCATTATGCCCAGATAGCAGAGAGCCTATTACACTGATGGGCTTGGGTCGGTTAACAGGGGCAGTTGAGCATTGCATGAGAAGTGATTTACAGGTTAGGCTTTTAAGGGCAACCTTTCATGGGGCTTTCAGTGTAAGTGAGTTGGTTGCAGTGTCAAAAGAAGATAAGGTAGGAAGTTTACATGGAGAGGATGTCATGTGTGCTCCAGATCAGATGCAGATTAGGCTACAGTGGTCAAAAAATGGATCAAACAGGAAAAGAGATGTCAGTAATTCTAAGGTACTCAAAACAGGCTGAGATTTTCCCAGTGGGCAAACTGCAACAGTTTTTGGTGATACAACCTTGGGTGGGGGGTCAGTTGTTCAACCACATGGATAGGATCCCACTTGCCACTTATTAGTTCAGCAAAATTATAAAGGTATATCACTGGATTATTGTGGATTAGATCTGACAATCTATGGGACCCAACTCATTTCAGATAGGATCTGCTAGCACAGTGTCAGATCTTGGATTATCCAGCAAGGCAATAAAGTGAATTGGGAGGTGGAAGTCGAATGCATACATGCGGTACATCCAAGCTTGGCAACTGCATTATAATAATACTAAAGTGTTTCTGTCCCTGATAGTAGAAAAAGGCAGCTGGTACAGGTATGCATATTGGGGTGTTCCTACATTTTGGAGGCCTAGAAGAGGGCAGAGGTGAGAGCAGGTGGGGCTTAGTTGGGAATGACCCAGAGCAATGTCCTTTGGCACTGAACAGGGAAGCAGGGCATGTGGTGGGAATAAGGATCAAGCAAGCCTTTAAGAAACTAAACTGGGAAACTGGGAATTTTGTCAAGTGGTCTGGGGGAATGGTAGTGTCTCATGAGGTGTTCTCAACTGGTTGCCAGGGCTCTACCATACTAATGGTGTCCATCTGTTGGCTATCAGTTCAGACATTTTGAACTCGGCAATATGGGTATGTCTTGAGCAAATTATAGGGAATAGTTGAAACCATTTAGGTTTCAGTTGGGAGGAAGAAGGCAAAAACAAGGTTTTGCTGTGCCTCTGCTGTGGTGGAGAGAGGGTTACCACTGGGAAGCCTGGTGCATGGGCAAGACAAATTTTCCTCCTCCTGCTGACCTGAGGTGTGAGAAGTGGAGAGCTGGTTAGGTACTGTGTGGGGTATCCTTCCTTTCAGGGGTGGGAATGGATTGAGCAATGAAGGGTGTTCTATCCACCACCCAGTGACTGGAAGTGGCAGTAGCAGGCCTCAGAGGCAGAGGCCTCCATGGTTCAAGGCAGGTGACTCTCTTGGTTTTGGGATTGAGGTAACCCACACCCAACCATTGCAAAAGTGATGATGCTTTGTAAATATGTACAATATTGATTTTGTTGTTATAAAGTTTAATTTTGTTTTTGTTCTCCAGGAACAAGGAGGTAGGAAAAGGACAGGTGAACTGTGACCTTCCTAAGCCAATGAACCTTCACCTGTTGGGGGTGAGGGTGAATTTGGCATGGACTCACCAAGACAAACCTCATCCACCGACCCATGATGCTTACACTTTCTCTCCCCAGTCTGGTGGTCTCCAGGCACCAAGGTGGCAGGTAACACTAGGGTTGGGGGTGGGGGGCAATGAAAACAGGAGATGGCTGATAGAAGTAGTCCAGGGCTTGGAGCCTGCCTATGTGTGGGAAATTTACATGCTTAAAAACCCACTACAAGTAGTGATTCCGCCATCCATGCCACCCAGCCACATACCACAGGAAGCCACCAGACATTGAGAAGGATTACAGAGTAACAGTCTCCCCACCATTCCACGCAACATCGGTTTGAGGTTCTTAACACTAAAGATGTGTATAGCATATGCAATAACTGGACATGTGTCTTTAACTTCCTGCTGTTATACTGTCATAGAACATTTTCTCTTGATATGTGCTTGCTTTGGCATGTAAGGATGATAGTAGAGGGGTTACCTCTGGGGAAACCTGGTACAAGTTTGCCCCCAGCTAGCCCAAAGTGTATGTGGCAGAAGGCTGTTAAGGCATTGTGTGAGGTAGATCCCCACCCTTTCTGGAACGGGGAGGGATGAATGTAATAGAGGGGTGTCCTGCCAGCCACTTGGTGGGTAGAGGTGGTAGTAGCTGGCTTCCCCCAGAGACAATGGCCTTCCTGGTTTGCAGGGTGGGGGGTTGACTTCTGTTTGCTTTTGGTATTGAAGTAACCCTCTACCAGCCGTTCCAAAAAAGATGATGCTCTGTGCAATATTTATTTTATTGTTGTAAATTTGAATTTCATTGAGTAAAGCTTACTACAAGGTATGAGGCCGAGCCTCTCTATGGATATCATCCAAGTCAGGGAGTCACATTTGAGGTGCAGAATGGTTGAAACAAATGCAGTTGTTTCTTTCATTTTTAACCAGCCTGGATGAAGAGAGGGTTAAGTCAGAATATACTCATTTTGTGGTGAAGTGTCTGGCACTGTGAATGCTGATAGATGGGTTGATCAGTTGGAAATAGAAAATGACTGCATGCAGTAGAGAGGATGAGCTCATGTGGACAGCTCAGACAGCAACACTTGTCTTGTGGTGACCCACAGGCCAAGGCAGTAATCAGACTCAGAACAAGCCTTTGTGTGTGTTTACAAGGATGCAGCCCCATGGTTGCGTGTTAGAGGTCAGCTTGGGCTTTGCTTAATGAGGCAGTTTATCAGAAAAACAGATTTAGAAGATCCCCCACCAAACAATTACTTGTATCAGTGTCAGTGTGACTCAGTCTGATATACTCACCTCTGGGCCAGCAGGTCTTGGGTTTAAATCCCACACTGCTGACTGAGACGATACACAACTGTAACACTGCAGTGCCATATTATGGGTTTACAGATTAGTCTCACACCAGAACATGGCTCATACCCCCTTCTTGACACTGCATTGCCGTACTATGCATTCACAGACTAGTCTCACTCCAGGACTTGGGCTCATACCTAACGCTGACACTGCAGTGCTGTACTATGAGGGTACAGAATAGTCTCACACCAAGACATGGGCTCTTACACAACACTGGCTCTGCATTGCTGTACCATGGATACAGACTACAGTAGTCTCACTCCAGGACTTGGGCTCATACCCAACGCTGACACTGCAGTGCTGTACTATGGGGGTACAGACTAGTCTCACTCCAGGACTTGGGTTCATACCCAACACTGACACTGCAGTGCTGTACTATGGGGATACAGACTAGTCTTGCTTCAGGACTTGGGCTCATACCCAACGCAGACACTGCAGTGCTGTACTATGGGGGTACAGACTAGTCTCACTCCAAGTCTTTGTTCATACCCAACGCTGGCTCTGCAGTGCTGTATTATGGTGATACAGACTAGTCTCATGCTAGGACATGGGCTCATGCCCAATGCTGGCTCTGCAGTGCTGTACTATGGGTATACGAACAGTCTTACAGCAGGACATGGGATCATACCCAACATTGACACTGCAGTGCCATACTATAGAGATGCAGACTAGTCTGTCAACAGAATGTGGGTTCATATACAACTAAAACAGAAAACATTGCAGGCACTCCACTATATAAGCCCTTAATAAGCTGTACAAAATATGCATCCAAACAAAATATAGCGCCAGCTGCCCCACAAAGCTACTGGGTACTATGCACCCTGGACTTTTGTACAAAAGATATAAATATCCAAGTAACCATGTCTTAGCAGTAAAAAAATACTATTTATTTAATCAACTGAAAAGTGGTAAAAGAGATTTCCAACATGCAGTGTAGTGCTAGAGTATACACATGCTGAATGAGAAAGGTTAAATATGTTGGTATCACCAGCAAATAGGAACTAACGTTTCATATAGTCTCTACTAGGATTTCTTATACACAATGCAGACACTGCAGTGCTGTATTATAGGGGTACAGACTAGTCTCACATTGGGAGTTCGCTTGTACTGAACACTGACACCAGAGTACTGTACTATAGAGGAACACACTATCTCACATCAGCACATGGGCTCATACTCAGTGCTAACACTGCAGTACTATACTATGCATTTATGGACTAGTCTCACACCAGGACTTGGGACTGCACCCATTGCAGATACCACAGTGCTGTACTATACACCAAGCAGGAAAGAGACCTGAGGGTAACTGTATCGTATGACCAGAAAGGTGGCCAGACAATGTAACAAAGCAATCAGAAGAGCTAGCTGGATGCTGATAGATACTGTAGATATTATCAACAGGAAGAGAGAAATGGTGTTGGAACTATATAGGTCTTAGTAAGACCCCACCTGAGCACGGTGTCCCGCTTTGGAGGCCACATCTCAGTAAGGACATAGACAGGATGGAAGCCATTCCAAAGGAAAGCAGCCAAGATGGTACAGGGCCTACATCAGATGTCCTAAGAGGAGAGGTTAAAGGAATTAAACATGTACACCCTGGAGGAGAGGAGGGAGATGGGGGATATGATCAAGACCTTTAAATACCTCATGGGGATGAATAAGGTAAACGTATAAGGTATTTTTCAGAGGAAGAGTTTCTCCAGAACTAGGGGCTATGACATGAAGTGGGGGTAGGCTTAGGAGAGATGTGAGGAAATACATCTTCACAGAAAGGGTGCTGGATGCCTGGAATTTTCTTCCAGCAGAGGTTGTGGGAGCAAAAACAGTGTTGGTATTCAAAGATGCTTGGGATAAGCACAAGGGAGTCATAAAGGATAGGTAAGGGGGTGACAGAGAAAGTTCCATAGACCTGGAGGGGTCTACAATCAATCAATCAATCAATCAAATCTTTATTTATCCAGGCTACAGTGTAAACAATGCAACAGAAAAGGACAGACTGGATGGGTCATGCGGCCCTTATCTGCTGTCAGCTTCTATATTTCTATGTCCCTATAGGGGTAAAGAGTAATCTAACACCAGGACTTGGAGTCACACCCAGTGCTGACACTGCAGTGCTGTACTGTGGGGTACAGACTAGTCTCACATCAGAACTAGGGCTCATACCCAGTGCTGACACTGCATTGCTATACTATAGCGGTACAGACTAGTCTAACACCAGGACTTGGTCTTATACCCAACACTGACACCGCAGTGCTGTACTATGGTGATACAGACTAGTCTCACTCCAGGACTTGGGCTTCTACCCAGCACTGACACTGCAGTGACGTACTACGGTGATACAGACTAGTCTAACACCAGGACATGGGCTCATACCCAATGCTGATGCTACATTTCTGTACTATGGGGATACAGACTAGTCTAGCACCAGGACATGGGCTCATACTCAATGCTGACACTGCATTGCTGTACTATGGGGGTATGGACTAGTCCTACACCAGGTCATGGGCTCATACTCAATGCTGATGCTGCATTGCTGTACTGTTGGGGTACAGACTAGTCCTACACCAAGAATTGGGAGTTTATACACAACACTGACACTGCTGTACTATATGATGGGGTACGTACTAGTCTCACACAAGGGCTTGAAGCCACACACACAATGCTCACACTACAGTGCAGTACTGTGGGGACACAGATTAGCCTAACTCCAGAACTTGGGCTCATACCCAACGCTGGCTCTACAGTGCTGTACTATGGGATACAGACTAAAACACCAGGACATGGACTCATACACAACACTGACACTGCATTGCTGTGCTAAGGGATACAGACCAGTCCTACACCAAGAACTGGGCTCACACACAACGCTGGCACTGCAGTACTACATACATGGTACAGACTAGCTACACCAGGACTTGGAATCACACCCAACACAGACACTGCAATATTATATGATGGGGTTACAGACTAGTCTACACAAGGACATGGGCTCATACCCAACATTGTCACTGCAGTGTTGTACTATGGGATACAAACTAGTCCCTACGCCAAGAATCGGGTTCATACAGAACACTGACACTGCTGTACTACTGTATATGATGGGTACATGCTAGTCTCACACCAAGGCTTGAAGCCATACTCAATGCTGACACTACAGTGCAGTACTATGGGGATACAGACTAGTCTCACTCCAGGACCTGGGCTCATACCCAGCACTGGCATGGCAGTGCTGTACTATGGGGATACAGACTAGTCTCACTCCAGGACATTGGCTCGTTCCCAATGCAGACACTGCAGTGTTGCACTGTGGGGAAATGGACTGTGGAGAAGCTTATGGATGTGGTGGGGCTTCTGCCGCCGAATGACCCCAGATGTAACTAATCCCGATACTCTCTGACACTAGATATAATGGAGACCTAGGTCAGGAAACATGAGCAGTCCAGGAGAAACTGTAGAAAAGTCACCAGTGGTGGCTTATTATTCTTAATCACAAAACTAAAATAAAGCAGAACACATTTCAGCATCTCTTCTTCTTCAGCAAATTAGAGGACAATTCAAGACATGAAATCAGCACGTCTCCTCTAGTCTCTCTTCAATTCAACCTCTACAACAGGAAATAAAGCAGCCTGTTTCATCTCTGTCCAAAACCATGTCTCCACACATCTCCTCAATAGGACAGGCTTTTGTAGTTGCTGGTTGCTAGGCATAAGATTGTGACCTTGTGACCTAGTAGCTGGCCAAAGCATTGTGACAGACTACATCAGTCCAAGGTCTGTCACAGCTCTCTGTGCAATCATTTCAGCTATTTCTAGTTATACATCAGGGAACCCAGTTTCATATATGTGCCTTACAAACATACATAAGCAAGGCAGAAATGAGAAAGTACAGGAGGTAGAGATAAGATTCGACTGTGCAGTCTAATAGAAAGTCAGAAAAGATAGAGATAGTAGAGAAATCCTTGCTACAGATTCCTTCCTACATAACTCAAATGGGACAGGGCCTAACTTAACCCCACTGGAATTCAATCCTATAATTGTACGCATTGTGCAGTGCTATATGATGGGGTTACAGACTAGTCTCACACCAGGACATGGGCTCAAACCCAGCACTGACACTGCAGTGATGTACTATGGGGGTACAGACTAGTCCTACACCAAGAATTGGGTTCATACATAACACTGACACTGCTGTACTATATGATGGGGGTACGTACTAGTCTCACACCAGGGCTTGAAACCACACACAATGCTCACACTACAGTGCAGTACTGTGGTGACACAGACTAGTCTTACACCAGGGCTTGAAGCCATACCCAGTGCTGACACTACAGTGCATTACAGTGGGGATACAGAATAGCCTCACTCCAGTACTTGGGCTCATACCCAACGCTGACACTGCAGTACTATATGATAGGGGTATGGACTGGTCTCACACCAGGGCTTGGAGTCTTACCCAGCATTGATACTGCAGGGCTATACTACAAGGGGTATGGACTAGTCACACCAGGGCTTGGAAGTCATACCGAATGCAGACACTACATTGCTGTAATATGGGGAATACAGATTAGTCCTAATCCAGGACTTGGGCGCATACACAATGCAGACACTGCTGTGCTGTACTATGGGGGGTACAGACTAGTCTCACACCAAGACATGCAGTCACACCCAATGCAGACACTTCACTGCTGTACTATGAGGGTACAGACTAGTCTTACACCAAGACTTGGGCTCATACACGATGCCAACACTGCAGTACTATATGACAGGGGTACGGACTAGTCTCACACCAGGGCTTAGAGTCGTACCCAATACTGACATTGCAGGGTTATGCTACACTGGGGATACAGACTAGTCACACCAGGACTTGGGCTCATACCCAGTGCTGACACGGCAGTGCTGTACTATGGGGATACAGACTAGTCCTACACCAGGACATGGGTTCATATGCATGCTGATACTGCTGTGCTGTACTATGGGGATACAGACTAGTCTCACTCCAGGACTTGGGCTCATACCCAATACAGGCACTGCAGTGCTGTACTATGGGGATACAGACTAGTCCAACACCAGGACATGGGCTCATATGCAATGCTGATACTGCTGTGCTGTACTATGGTGATACAGACTAGTCCTACATCAGGACATGGGCTCATATGCAATGCTGATACTGCATTGCTGTACTATGGGGACACAGACTAGTCTCACTCCAGAACTTGGGCTCATACCCAATACAGGCACTGCAGTGCTGTACTATGGGGATACAGACTAGTCCTACAACAGGACATGGGCTCATATCCAATGCTGACACTGCAGTGCTGTACTACGGGGATACAGACTAGTCCTACACCAGGACATGGGCTCATATGCAATGCTGACACTGCTGTGCTGTACTATGGGGATACAGACTAGTCCTACACCAGGGCATGGGCTCATACTCAACGCAGACTCTGCAGTGCTGTACTATGGGGATTCAGACTAGTCCTACACCAGGACATGGGCTCATATCCAATGCTGACACTGCATTGCTGTACTATGGGGATACAGAGTAGTCTCACACCTAGACATGGGTTCATACCCAACGCTGGCACTGCAGTGCTGTACTATGGGGATACAGACTAGTCTCACACCAAGACATGGGTTCATACTGAACGCTGGCACTGCAGTGCTGTAGTATGGGGGTACAGACTAGTCCTACACCAGGACATGGTCTCATATGCAATGCTGATACTGCTGTGCTGTACTATGGGGATACAGACTAGTCCTACACCAGGACATGGGCTCATACTCAATGCAGACTCTGCAGTGCTGTACTATGGGGATTCCGACTAGTCCTACACCAGGACATGGGCTCATATGCAATGCTGATACTGCACTGATGTACTATGGGGATACAGACTAGTCTCACTCCAGGACTTGGGCTCATACCCAATACAGACGCTGCAGTGCTGTACTATGGGGATACAGACTAGTCCAACACCAGGACATGGGCTCATACCCAATACAGACACTGCAATGCTGTATTATGGGGATACAGACTAGTCCTACAACAGGACATGGGCTCACATGCAATGCTGATACTGCTGTGCTGTACTATGGGGATACAGACTAGTCTCACACCAAGACATGGGTTCATACCCAATGCTGGTACTGCAGTGCTGTACTATGGGGGTACAGACTAGTTCTGCACCATAAAAAATACAGAAAGGCAGAGCACACACAACCACACATACCAGGGGCACTGGTCATTAAAAAAATATTTATTTACATACCAACTTATTGGAGGCCTAAAAAGCCTGATGCGTTTCGGATACTAAGACATCCTTTCTCAAAGGCCTTGCTCTTTTCTGGTGAATAATAGTCCTGCACCATGGCATGAGCTCATATGCACTGCTGATTCTGCAGTGCTGTACTATGGGGATAAAGACTAGTCCTACACCAGCACATGGGCTCATATGCAATACTGATACTGCAGTGCTGTACTATTGGGATACAGACTAGTCCTACACCAGGACATGGGCTCATACCCAACGAGATACTGCAGTGCTGCACTATGGGGTACAGACTAGACAACACCAGGGCATGGGCTCATATGCAATGCTGATATTACATTGCTGTACTATGGGGATACAGACTAGTCTCACACCAAGACATGGGCTCATACCAACGCTGACACTGCAGTGCTTGTACTATGGGGTACAGACTAGTCTTACACCAGACATGGGCTCATAAACAATGCTGATACTGCATTGCTGTACATGGGGATACAGACTAGTCTCACACCAAGACATTGGCTCATACCCAACGCTGACACTGCAGTGCTGTACTATGGGGGTGTGCAGACTAGTCCTACACCAGGACATGGGCTCATATGCAGTGTTGATACTGCATTGCTGTACTGTGGGGATACAGATTAGTCCTACACCAGGGCATGGGCTCATACCCAACACAGATGCTGCAGTGCTGTACTATGGGGGTACAGACTAGTCCTACACCAGGACATGGGATCATACCCAATGCAGACTCTGCAGTGCTGTACTATGGGGGTATGGACTAGTCCTACAGCAGGACTTGGGCCCATACCCAACACTGACACTGCAGTGCTGTACTATGGGGATATAGACTAGTCCAACACCAGGACATGGGCTCATACCCAACGCAGACTCTGCAGTGCTGTACTATGGAGGTACGGACTAGTCCTACAGCAGGACTTGGGCCCATACCCAACACTGACACTGCAGTGCCGTACTATGGGGATACAGACTAGTCCTACACCAGGACATGGCCTCATATGCAATGCTAATACTGCAGTGCTGTACTATGGTGGTACAGACTAGTCATACACCAGGACATGGGCTCATACCTAACCCAGACACTGCATTGCTGTACTATGGGGATACAGACTAGTCCTACACCAGGACATGGGCTCATACTAAACACAGACTCTGCAGTGCTGTACTATGGGGGTACGGACTAGTCCTACAGCAGGGCTTGGACCCATACCCAACGCTGACACTGCAGTGCTGTACTATGGGGAAACAGACTAGTCCAACACCAGTACATGGACTCTTACCCAATACAGACACTGCAGTGCCGTACTATGGGATACAGGCTAGTCCTACAACAGGACATGGGCTCATATTCAATGCTGACACTGCAGTGCTGTAATATGGGGATACAGACTAGTCCTTCACCAGGACATGGGCTCATACACAATGCAGACACTTAGGAAATTGCTTTATGCAGATTCAATTACCAGATGAATATACAGCTTTCCTTTCAAGAAAAAGTTTCTACTGTCAAGCACTAATGTGGTAAATTCATTTATTCAAGAAATTAATTCTGCACATAACTGCATTTTGAAAATGAGCATACTAAGTGAAACGGCTATATGTTTCTTTATATTTCAGAGAAAATAATTCAAAGGCCCTTTGAAAAAGCTTCAATAATGAAGCGAAACATCAGGGTGAATTTTAAATAATAAAAGAAACATTTCTGGAACTGAAACATGGTTTATTCTTGCATTTTTTGACAAAAAAGCTTTGGTCCAGACTCTATCTCTCAGCCTAATTCTTGTACCCATGGACCATATTACATGAAGTAATATCCATTTCCTATGGACCTACTCCTACAAAGCCCTGGACAGGTGCAGGCTGCATGGATGCATGACTGCAAGCACCCACAGGGCATCTGTATGCAGCCCCGCCCCCGGGCAGGATTGCAGTGGGCAGTCATGAGCGGAGCAGAAGACCCAGGCAGGCATTCAATTGGCTGCCTGCGCTGGGTCACGGAGTGGAACCCCTGTGCCATGGGAGCTGGGAAGATGCATGTCTGGTCTGGCAGAATGTACCGGCACTCATCTGAACGCCAACCCCCAGCCCTACCCAGCTGCCCAGGGGGCTGGGGCAACATGAAGGAGCTAATTCCAGCATAAGAACAGTATCTTAAAAAGAGGTTTAAGAGACCACTATGGTTCTCAGCTAGGGTCAGGGAAGCAGTTAAGGCCAAAAGAAAGCCTTCTATAAATTCAAGGAAAAGCAGGGAAGCAGAATGGAAGGAATATATAGAGAGAAATAGGAGGCAAACAGGACCATCAAGGAGGCGAAGCAGACACGGAGCTGTGTATCATGGAAGGGGTCAAGAATGGAGAAAAATAGTTCTTTAGATGTGTCAGTGATAAAAGGAAAAGGGGGGCATCACATGGCTAGCTGAGGGGGTAGGGTGATAAAGGAGGATGGGCAAAAGGCTGCCATCCTGAATGACTACTTTTGCTCGGTATTCACGAAGGAGGACTGCGGGTCCAAGCCAGAAAGAGGCATCATAGCTACCGCTAAGGTAGTCATGGAAATTAGGCAGCCAATACTTACTAGCAAGAAGGTCCTGAGGGGGCTAGCAGCCCTTAAGATAGATAAAGCCCCAGGACCAGATAGGTTGCAAACCGTGATACTACGGAATTAGCAGCAGAGCTGGTTGAACCACTGGCTGGGCTGTTCAACAGCTCACTTAGCTTAGGGAAGTTCAAGGATTGGAGGATAGCAAATGTTGTACCACTTCATAATGGAAGGACAGGGAGCAACCAGGGAGCTACAGGCCTGTCAGTCTGACCCCCATTGTGGGGAAGCTGATGGAAATCGCTTGTGGATTACCTAGAGAGCAACGGGTTCCAGGATAGCAAACAACACAGCTGTGTGTCAGGAAGGTCTTGTCAGACTAACCTGATTTTTTTTTTTTGTCTGGGTGACCAAGGAAGTAGACAAGGATCACACTGTGTATCTGTATACTTTGACTTCAGCTAGGCTTTTGATTCCGCACTCACACAAAAGGTTGCTCAAAGATGGAAGAGCTGGGTGCAGCTAAATCCATAGTGAATTGGGTGGGTAGTTGGCTAGACAGGAGGAAGCAGAGGGTGGTGGTCAACAGGGTTAAATCAGAGAAAAAGAAGGTTATGAGTGGGCTTCCACAGAGATCTGTCCTTGGTCTGGTCCTCTTCAACATGTTCATTAGTGACACTGGTGAGGGAATCCAGGACAGGCTGCGTCTCTTTGAAGATGACGCAAAACTATGTGAGAGGGTAGATAGTGATAAGGGAATAAGGGATATGCAGAGGGACCTACAAAAACTAGAGGGGTGGTCAAAGATCTGGCAGTTAAAATTCAACACCAAAATGTGCAAGGTAATGCACCTAAACCCCAAGATGGAGTACTGGATAGGTCAGGAAAGACTTAGCATTACAGACAAGGAATGGGATCTAGGAGTTATCATCAGTAACTCCCTTAAACAAATGAGCCAGTGCAACAAGGCCTATAGGAAGGCTAACAGGATGCTGGAATGTATCGGTTGGGGTATTAATAGCAGAAGAATAGAGGTAATATGTCCCCTATACAGATCCCTGGTGAAGCCTCACCTGGAGTACTGCATCCAGTTCTGGAACCCTCACCTCAGAAAGGACAGGGACAGGTTGGAAACAGTGCAGCGCAGAGTAACAAAAATGATTCAGGGCCAGCAGGGCAGATCCTATGAGGGTGCCTCAAGGCACTAAATATGTACTCGCTGGAAACCAGAAGGGGAAGGGGAGATGTGATAGAGACCTGCAAGTTCCTTTAAATAATCAACAAGGTAAACTGCGGGGAATTGTTTACCCAGGGTTCAGGAGGGACATGAGGAAGTACTTCTTTATGGAAAGGGTGGTGGAACCTTGGAGCAGTCTGTCAGCTGAGGCGGTGGGTGCAAATACAGGCAGGAGAGTTCAAGCAGTCCTGGGATAGAATGAAGGGAATAGTGGTTGCCCAGGGTGAAGAGACCAGGAAGGAGAATGGGGATAGGACGGGGAAGGTTAGTACCCTGGAGGAACAACAGATGCCAGAGAAGATTCCAGGGATTATAGCAAATATAGGCAGGTAGATGGACCATTGTTTTTTTCCTGCAGTTTTGGTCTATGTTTCTATGGCTTGGGCTTAGCCAGTGCTGACACTGCAGTGCTGTACTATGGGGGTACAGACTAGTCTCACACTAGGATTTGGGGGTTCCAGAAATGTTGTTTACTTTATTACCCATTATAGATTAAAAAAAAAAAAACACTGATTGTGCAGCAGCTCACATCACATTTTCAAATTGGCTTTTGCTTACTGCCATCTTGATGCCCCTTGCTGACTGATCAGCCCACCACTGCATTGTACTCTTCCTCACTGAAGCCTCAGTTCTTGAAGTGGAATTATGAACATATGAACATGCCAGGAGAAACAGGCCATTATGGTCTATGAAGTCTGCTCGAATGTGCAGCACAGTTTATTCTGCTGTAGCTGCCCCCCCCCCACCCATTTCTTCCCTAGATTTATCTTCCTCCACCCTCCCACAGAATTGTCCTTCCCTTTGACTCTGTCCCATCCCTCTTAAAACTGCCCACTGTTTTCAGTGAGATCACTTACATAGATACATATAAACTGTCGGCAGATAAGGACCACCAGGCCATCCAGTCTGCCCATTTTACTCCTGTAAAGAGACTTCCTTTGGCAATTTGTTCCACCTTGCCACCACCCTTTCTGTGAAACAGTGCCTCCTCATTTCCCTTCTAAATCTCCCCCCCACCAATTTCAGACTGTGCCTTGTGGACACCTCCCCCTTTAAGTTGAAAATGCTCTCTGCTCTAACCTTATTCGTACCTTTTAAGTATTTGAAGGTTTCTGTCATGTTCCCCTTTCCCTCCTATCCTCCAGGGAGAACACATTGAGCTCCCTCAGTATCTCGTCATAGGGTTTGTTCTCCGGGCCCTGGATCACCTTGGTCGCCCTTCTCTGCACCCTCCTCCAGCAATTTGCTATCCTTCTTCAGATATGGGCACCAGAACTGCACACATTATTCCAAGTGTGGTTTAACCAGGGACCTGTACAATAGCATGATGACTTCCTCACTCCTTGAAGTCATTCCTCTGGCAATGAACCCCAATATTTTGTTTGCTTTGGCAGCTGCTTTTGGCACTGAGCAGAGTGTTTCATGTCCCTCTGAAAATCACACCTAGATCCTTTTTTCCCTCAGAGAGGGTACCTGCACTCTCCCCAGCCAGTAGCTAGTTCCAGGGTTCCTAGCTCCCAGGTGCATGACTTTATGCTTCTTAGCATTGAACTGCAACTGCCAGATGCCTGGCCAACACTCAAGCTTAGCCAGGTCCTCCCCGAGCTCCTGTCTCCCCTCCTCACTGTCCACTCTCACACATATCTTAGTGTCATCTGCGAATAGGCAGATTTTACTGTTGATCCTTTCTGCTATGTCCCTAATGAAGATGTTAAATAACACTGGACCGAGTACTGAGCCCTGTGGGACCCCGCTTGTTACAGGCTCAGGTTTCGATAGTTTCCCCCCTATGGTTACCATCTACATCCTGTCCTGCAGCCAGCTCCTGGCACACCCCACCTGTTTCTCCCCTACTCCCAGGTTCACTAGTTTACTGAGCATCCTACTATGTGGCACTGAGTCAAGGCTTTGCTGAAGTCCAGATACAGGGCATCCATGGCATGGCCCCTGTCAAGTGCCCTTGTGACCCAATCAAAAGAGTATATTAGGTTTGTCTGGCAGAATCTCCCCAAGACAAACCCATGCTGCCTATCATCCTGGAGACCACTAGCTTCCAGAAAGTACACCAGCCTCTCCTTCAGAATGGTCTCCATTAACTTCTTTACGATGGAGGTGAGGTTGACCGGTTGTAGTTACCCAGTTCATCTCTGGGTCTGCACTTGTGGAGCAGTACCACATGTGCCATTCTCCAGTATTGAGGCACATGACCTGACTTCAGTGAGGTGTTCAACCGGTCCACCAAAGGGCCAGCCGGACCTCTGCCAATTCCCTCAGGACTCTTGGGTGCATGCTATCTGATCCCAGAGCCTTGTCCACCCGCAAGGCCTTAAGGCCCTTTAAAACCCTGTCCTCCGGGATTTCAGTTGCTTCAGTGAAACTTTGACAATGATTGGCACTGGATCCACTCAAACCAGCTCTTGCTCAATGCCAGAAGGACTGTCTGTATTGCTTTTGGCACTGGGCAGAGGCTTGCCAGGCTCCATACACAGCAAGGGTTCATGGCTTTTCATGAATTTCCCTGAAGAAGCCCCTTTCAAGTACTCGGTGTGTAACTGGATCCAAACCTTAATTTCTTAACCTCATCTAGTGTAAAATTCTTTAAACGTGATAATGCAGGCTCACTAGAAGGGAACCTGGGCTATCCCTTAGCATGCAGAAGGGGAGGCACCTGGTGAATACCTAGGGCATACAAGGATACTGCAGATTAATGCAACTTAAGACCCTGCACCTGTAGTATCACATATCAGCCCTTTTTGTATAAGATGCATCTATCACAGACCTCAGAGTGCTGGTGATGCAATACCTCAGAAGACACTCTCCTCCACCTTCTCTGAGACTGTCTTAAGCTTCAAGATCGGTGGCGCCAGATACTCTCTTTAATAAAGCAGGCCTTGGCAGCCCCTATCCCATGCAATGCTTTGCTGATCTTCCTGGGAAACGCTCTGAGACTTCCCATACATTACAAACCTTTCCAGGATTGGTTTATGGCTGCCATTACAGAGGCTAAGAGGTTGTTGCTATGCCAGTGGAGGATGACACATATTCCCATGCACAGTGAGTGAGTTAATAACATGTATAAACTTGCAGGCTCTGAACGACTATCGACACTTAGCAGTGGGTAGACAGTACCGTTCCAGGTGGTATGGAAGCCCTTTCATACATATGAATACAATGTAAGAAGCTCAGCAGAAGAAGGCCATTTGTCTATCAAGTCTGTTTAGAGATTTTTTACAGGGGTCCATATGCTTGAGCTAATGTCCCAAGTGCTCCTCCCCACTCCTCCTAGCTTCCCTACCCATGACCCTTATCCTCCCCATGCCTGTCCCAGCCTCTCTTAAAGCTGCCCACTGTCTTCAACGAGATTACCTCTTCTGGCAGCGCATTCCAAGTGTCCACCACCCTCCCTCTGAAGAAGTGCTTCCTGACCCCCCTCCTAAACCTCCCACCCTCCAGCTTAAGTCTGTGCCCCCTCATGTTATGGTTGCCACTCAACTTAAAGAGACTTTTCTTATCAACCTTATTTATCCCTTTCAAGTACTTGAAGGTCCCAGTCATGTCCCCTCTCTCTCCCCTGTCTTCCAGTGCCTCCCTGTGTGGCTCTGCTGAAGCACCAGAACCAGGTGGGACACACCCCCAGCATGCCTACATAACTGGTGTGGTATAGGTTACGCCATTATTTTGGTCATGGCTCCATGACGCACCTCGCCTGGCATTTACCATCCCTCCTCCTCCTCCATGGTTAGACTTACCCTGACAGTGCCAGACAATGGCATCTCGTTTCTTTCCTAGTTACTGTTGTGACTGTTTTATACACTGTCCACTGTTTTTATCACTATGGACTTAGTTAAGCATGGATCTTCTTTATTCTTACTACTGGTGTTGAGGGACAGGTGGGCCTTAGTGTTTGCACAACTGTCAGATCAGCTCTCTGTTTAATAGTGGCATGCGGAAACGTTGTTATGGGTGTTTCTGTGGGCATCACAAGGTTCTCTGTATTCGAGTGGGATAAGCAGTGGTGCAAGTGGTAGACAAGAAGTACAGGAACTCAGGCACTGGCAAATATGAAATGCAGAATGAAGTTCCTTGATCTGAAGGATAACTGTATAGATGCTATGGGATTCAATTAGGGAAACTGAAGTATTTCTAGGAAAATATCAACGTTGTGCAAGTCAAATTTTGTGATGGAATCCCTGATTTCAGGTCAAAGGCCCAGAAACTGTCATTATTTTGCTGGTTTAAGAATGTCAGTTCCAGTATCAGTGGGAAGAAGTACAGGAACTCTGTTCCTACTGCATAAAAAGTACAGGAACTGAGTTCCTGTGCATTCCTGTTCACTTTCATCACTGGGGATAAGCTCTGTTTACCTTCACTAGTCTGTAATCCAAGGAGCAGTTTCAGCATTTGCTCTGGCCAGGCTGGGAGATTGTTTTGGTTGTAACTTGTCAAGTTGTTCATATAGACTGTAAAACCTCAATAAAGTAGAAATTATTAGATAACAAGCATTTGTCAATGCCGAATGTTGATTGCGTTGGTCCATTGAGCTCACTCACTGCCACTCTGTCACTCGCTCTTTCTGTTTCTCTTGGTGCTGCAGGCTGCTGTTTTGTACTGGGCTCCTGCCTGCATTGGCACCCTTTTCTGTCCAAAAAGAAATCCGCATCTATTCCGACAGAGCTCCATTGAGGTGGCTCACTCCCCCTCTCTCACTCGCTCATTCTGTTTCTCCTGGCGCTGCAAGTTGCCCTTTTGTACTGCGCTCCTGCCTCTGTTGGTGGCTTTTTCTGCTCACAAAGAAATCTGCAGTAGTCCTGACACAGGTCTGTTGAACTTGCTTACTCCCCCTCTGTCACTCGCTCATTCCAGTTCTGCCGGCACTGCAGGCTGGCCTTTTGTACTGGGCTCCTGCCTGTATTGCCACCTTTTTCTGCCCACAAAGAAACTGTGAGTAGTCACTTATAGAGCCCATTGAGCTTGCTCTCCCTCTCACTTCGCTTGTTCTGTTTCTCCCACCGCTGCAGGCTGCCCTTTTGTACTGGGCCCCTGGGTGCATTGCTGCTTTTTCTGCCCACAAAGAAATCCTCAGCAGTCCCAACAGAGCTCCATTGAGCTCACTCACTTCCCCTCCCTCACTCGCTCATTCTGTGTATCCCGCTGCTGCAGACTGCCCTTCTGTACTGGGCTCCTGCCTGCATTGGTGGCTTTTTCTGCCCACAGAGAAATCTGCAGCAGTCCTGACAGAGCTCTGTTGAGCTTGCTCACTCCCCCTCTCTCACTCACTCGTTCCGTTTCTGCCAGCGCTGCTGGCTGGCCTTTTGTACTGGACTCCTGCTCATGCTTGCACACCTTTTCGCCCACAAAGAAATCTGCAGCAGTCATGATAGAGCCGTTGAGGTCATTCACTCCCCTGTCTCACTCGCTCATTCTTTTCTCCTGGTGCTACAGGCTGCCCTTTTGTACTGGGCCCCTGCCTGCATTGCCACCTTTTTCTGCCCACAAAGAAATCTGCAGCAGTCATGATAGAGCTCGTTAGGGTCACTCCTCCCCTGTCTCCTCGCTCATTCTTTTTCTCCTGGCACTGCAGGCTGCCCTTTTTGTACTGAGCACCTGCTTCATTGCTGCCTTTTTCTGCCCACCAAATCTGCAGCAGTCCCGACAGAGCTCCGTTGAGCTCACTCACTCACTCCCTCTCTCACCACTCACTCATTCCTGCCGGTGCTGCAGGCTGGCTTTTATACTGGGTTCCTGCCTGCATTGTCGTCTTCTTCTGCCCACAAAGAAATCTGCAGCATTCACGATAGAGTTCCGTTGAGGTCGCTCACTCCCCTTCTCTCACTCGCTCATTCTGTTTCTCCCGCTGCTGCAGTCTGCCCTTTTGTACTGGGCCCCTGCATTCATTGCTGACTTTTTCTGCCCACAAAGAAATCCGCAGCAGTCCCAACAGAGCTCCGTTGAGCTCACTCACTCCCTCCCCCTCATTGCCTTGTTCTGTGCCTCCCGCTGCTGCAGACTGCCCTTTTGTACTGGGCTCCTGCCTGCGTTGGCGGCATTTTCTGCCCACAAAGAAATCTGCAGCAGTCCAGACACAGATCCATTGAGTTTGCTCACTCCCCCTCTCTCACTCACTCATTCCGTTTCTGCCAGTGCTGCAGGCTGGCCTTTTGTACTGGACTCCTGCCTGCATTGTCGCCTTTTTCTGCCCACAAAGAAACCTGCAGCAGTCATGATAGAGCTCCATTGAGCTCGCCCACCCCTCTCTCACTCACTCGCCTCGCTGTGTTTTCTCCAGCTCTGCAGGCTGCCCTTTGTACTGGGCTCCTGCCTGCATTGGCACTTTTTCTGCCCACAAAGAAATCCACAGCTGTCCCGACAGAGTTCGCTGAGGTCGCCACCCCTGTCTCACACGCCATTCTGTTTCTCCTGGTGCTGCAGGCTGCCCTTTGTACTGGGCTCCAGCCTCTATTAGCACCTTTTTCTGCCCACAAAGAAATCTGCAGCAGTCCCAACAGAGCTCCACTGTGCTCATTTACTCCCCCTTGCTCATTCTGTATATCCAGCTGCTGCAGACTGCCCTTTTGTACTGGGCTCCTGCCTGTGTTGGTGGCTTTTTCTGCCCACAAAGAAATCTGCAGCAGTCCCAACACAGCTCCGTTGAGCTCGCTCACTCCCCTTCTCTCACTCGTTCCATTTCTGCTGGCACTGCAGGCTAGCCTTTTGTACTGGGCTCCTGCCTGCATTGCCACCTTTTTGTGCTCAAAAAGAAATCCACAGCAGTCATGATAGAGCTCAGTTGAGGTCGCTCACTCCCCTGTCTCACTCCGCTCATTCTGTTTCTCCTGGCACTGCAGGCTGCCCTTTGTACTGGGCTCTGCCTTGTTGGCATCTTTTTCTGCCCACAAACAAATCTTGCAGCAGTCCTGACAAAGCCTCTGCTGAGCTTGCTCACTCTCCTCTCTCACTTGTTCATTCTCTGGCTGCTGCTCCAGGCTGCCCTTTTGAACTGGGCTCCTGCCTGTGTTGCTGCCTTCTTCAGCCCACAAAGGAACCTGCAGCAGTCATGATAGAGCTCCACTGAGCTCACTCACCCCCCTTCTCTCACTTGGTCATTCTGTTTCTCCTGCTGCTGCAGGCTGTCATTTTGTACTGGGCCCCTGTGTGCATTGCTGCCTTTTTCTGCCCAGAAAGAAATCTGCAGCAGTCCCATTAGAGCTCCACTGTGCTCACTCACTCCCCCTCGCTCACTCGCTCATTCTGTGTATCCTGCTGCTGCAGACTGCCCTTTTGTACTGGGCTCCTGCCTGTGTTGGTGGCTTTTTCTGCCCAAAAGGAAATCTACAGCAGTCCCGACACAGCTCCGTTGAGCTTGCTCACTGCCCCTCGCTCACTCATTCCATTTCTGCTGGCACTGCAGGCTGGCCTTTTGTACTGGGCTCCTGCCTGCATTGCCACCTTTTCTGCTCACAAAGAAATCACAGCAGTCAATGAGAGAGTTCGCTGAGGTCGCCACCCCCTGTCTCACTCACTCATTCTGTTTCTCCTGGCACTGCAGGCTGCCCTTTTGTACTGGGCTCCTGCCTCTGTTGGCATCTTTTTCTGCCCACAAACAAATCTGCAGCAGTCCTGACAAAGCTCTGCTGAGCTTGCTCACTGCCCCTCTCTCACTTGCTCATTCCGTTTCTGCTGCTGCTCCAGGCTGCCCTTTTGAACTGGGCTCCTGCCTGTGTTGCTGCCTTCTTCTGCCCACAAAGGAATCTGCAGCAGTCATGATAGAGCTCCACTGAGCTCGCTAACTCCCCTTCTCTCACTTGGTCATTCTGTTTCTCCTGCTGCTGCAGGCTGTCATTTTGTACTAGGCCCCTGTGTGCATTGCTGCCTTTTTCTGCCCAGAAAGAAATCTGCAGCAGTCCCATTAGAGCTCCACTGTGCTCACTCACTCCCCCTCGCTCACTCGCTCATTCTCTGTATCCCGCTGCTGCAGACTGCCCTTTTGTACTGGGCTCCTGCCTGTGTTGGTGGCTTTTTCTGCCCACAAAGAAATCTACAGCAGTCCCGACACAGCTCCGTTGAGGTCGCTCACTGCCCTCTCTCACTTTGTCCATTTCTGCTGGCACTGCAGGCTGGGCTTTGTACTGGGCTCCTGCCTGCATTGCCACCTTTTTCTGCTCACAAAAGAAATCCACAGCAGTCACGTATAGAGTCTGCTGAGGTCGCCCACTCCCCTGTCTCACTCCGCCATTCTGTTTCTCCTGGCACGCAAGCTGCCCTTTTGTACTGGGCTCCTGCCTCTGTTGGCACCTTTTCTGCCCACAAAGAAATCTGCAGCAGTCTCAACAGAGCTCCGTTGACCTCACTCACTCCCCCTCTCTCACTCACTTGTTCTGTTTCTCCCACGGCTGCAGGCTGTCCTTTTGTACTGGGCTCCTGTGTGTATTGCTGCCTTTTTCTGCCAACAGAGAAATGTGCAGCAGTCCCGACAGAGCTCAGTTGAGCTCAGTCACTCCCCCCCCCACTCGCTCGATCCTAATCTGTCCCAAACACTGATTTCTGATAGCAACTGCGCTATTTTGTACCAGAAGCACGAAAACACATTTCGGCCAGGATGTGAAAAATAACAGCTGTACTGTTCATAAGGAGATGTGGAAAAATACCAGTGTTGAAAATGTGGCGTGAAAATATTACTAATTTGCGGAGTTACAAGGGTGCGTGGAAACTGCACAATGCACGCTTGTAACACAGTCATTTTATGGAGTTTCATCACAAAATTTTCAATATAGCCATTTTAGACCTCTGCTCATGAACAGCGTCAGTGTGATTTTCTAAATGTGTCCTGAACACTGATGTCCCACAGCGACTGCGCTATTGTGTGCCGGAAAAGCGAAAACACATTTTGGCCAGGATGTGAAAAATGTCAGCTGCACTGTTCATAAGGAGGTGTGGAAAAATGGCAATGTTGAAAATGTAAAGTGAAAATATTGCAAAGTTGCGAAGGTACGAGCGTACGTAAAAACTGCGCAACACACACTCGTAGCAAACTAATTTTATGGACTTTCATCACCAGATTTTCAACATAGGCATTTAGGACCTCTGCTAATGAACAGTGTCACTGTCATTTCATAATGTGTCCCAACATGGATTTCCCACAGTGACATGCTTATTCTGCGCCGGAACTGCGAAAACACATTTTGGCCAGAATGTGAAAAATGACTGCTGTACTGTTCATAAGGAGGTGCAGAAGAATGGCAATGTTGAAAATCTGGAGTGAAAATATAAATTGAACTTACGTAGAGTGCGCAAGTAAACTGCACAAGCGACGCCAGAAAGTCATTTTGGATTTTTCCACGAAATTTGCAACATAGGCTTTTTGAGCCACCATCATGAACACTGACACTGTCATTTTGTTAATCGGCACAAAGGTGATTCCGCGAGTGACCACGAAATCACCTTTGGGGCTGATTAATGCCATAACAGTGCCAGAATTCATGAGGAGGTGTCCCAAAAACCCCATGTTGAAAATTTGTGCCAAAATTCAAAAATGCCTGAGCTATGCATCAAAGTTGAAAAAACCCTATTTATTCCATTATACAGCTTACCAGCATTTCCTCAGTTCACGGTCGGCTTTGAAGAGTGCAGACGTGTTCCCGGTCCACTGAAGATAATCATGCTGGACTCCAGAGGTAAGTATGAGGTGAGGGGTGCGGGGGAGGTAGGGTGCACTGTGGCTCAGCATGGGTTGTGGGTTGTGGAGGGGCAGGAGATCGGTGAGGAACCGTTTTCTTTTGACAGGGTAAAAAAAACAAAACATTGCAGGACCTTTTTTATTTAACAGGGGCATGTGGCACACTGGGATGGGCTGCCAGCATGCCAACAGACTCTTTTTGGGTGGGCAGCTGTAGCCGATGGGGGATTGGGCACCCCAGTCGGCACACAACAAAAGCAGGGGGTGACATTATGCCGATGGGGACTGGGCTCCCATTGGCAACATCACTCGGACACTGAAGCCAATGGGGATTGGGGCCTCTATCGGTAAACAAACACGTTGGGGGCCCATGCTGCTGAGGGTTTGGATCCCCTCGCAGAGGGGTTGTTAATATTGTTTGTGAACACGGGTAAGTCACCACCAATTTCAAACAGTATCACTGTTACAAGGTTTGGCCCAGCAATGATGGGTCGCCTCCCCATTGCAGCAGAATGGCTTATGCTGCAATGACGAGGCGGCCTCTGATTACAGCGACTGAAACCTTACAAGGTTATGGCATGCTGGCTGAACTAGTACCAGCAGCAGTGTGCCACGTCATTGGGGAAAGCGGGCCAAGCCTTTAAAGGCTGTGGGGGCATTGGCCACAACAGTGCCATGCCTCTACATCCTGCTTCTGGTAACCTGCCGCAAAATGTTTCTTGCGCATGTGAACAAGTCACATAAAAATGATGATGATGCCAGTGTTTGATTATGCAGATGTAATCTACAGTGCTCCTCCCAAACCACCCTCCTACACTGAACCCACGTTTGCACTTTTGTCACTTTGCCTTTAACTCCTCCCAAAACTGTTACTTCTTGCTTGCCCGAATGCATTATGTCACCCTGTTTGAACTACCATTTTATTTTAAGATTGTGCTGAAGTCTTGATCAGTTTAGATTGCATTTTATGATCTGTTGTTCCTCCAGTGACATGCCTGTGTTACCTTATCCAGCTGTTGCCCTCTTCAGATCACATCTGGAAATGAGCCTTCCCAGTCAACAAATTTAAATAAATAAATAAATAAAATTAATCTATTATTGCTCTTGGCCACCCACCCCACCCCTGGCAGAATAAAGGCAAATTATTCTTCCTGCCCATGCTGTAATGTCTGGAGAGAATAAATGCTGAAATGTACCACTATATTGCAGTTCGCTATGGCTACCTCTCTCCGAGTGCTCAGAACCACAGCGTGCCCATGGGAGGCAGGATGATAACATGTGAGTTACGGTTTTTCTCCCACCAAGGGAGATTAACTGTACCACTGACAGGGAGGAAATGGATTCTATCAACAACACTTTACATCTTATGACTGTTATCTTTTTACAAAGAGGGCAGGGGCAGCCATAATTAGTGTGAGCAAATGAAATGACATCAGTGGAATGCATTGAGTCTGAGAAGTCAGCAGTGGAGGAGTGAGGCACATCTCGGCTCAAGCTTACTGTAAGCAGAAGCAACACTGTATTGTTTTGTGAGCTTACTATGTCCTAAATGTTTCCAATAATACCAATTCTCTTTCTCTTCTGGGAAGGGGGGTACTATGACTCCAGCTCCTCTCTGATATGAAGGGTGGGACAATGGCAGCCCATACAACTGAAAATGGCATGGTGGTGGGGCAAACAGAAGACTGTTTGAGGTCTAGACAGTCTGCTTTGCCCCTCTCACTGTCTCAAGGGCAGAACACATCAGCTGTGTAGTGATATCAGCCACTACACGAATGCAGCTGTCTAGAATTGAAAATACAGCATTTTCCTAAATGAGTGTTACCGTGAAGCCCCCCGCCCAGCCAGCTCCCACCCCACCCACTTTTATACTGAGGTTCTTTGTCTTTTTAGGCTGTTTTTCCATTTTGGGCTCACTGTGGCTTGAACCCATAAGACCATGATAAGGGCTGGTTTATTCTTCCCCCCGGGTGAGATACAGATAAGACATACTGGTGAATCCTGAGAAGGACAAAATATGTTTCTGTGTCCTCTGTTTTCAGCCTTTGCAGTGAGCGTAAGAGGCCATCCGGCACCATGCACTCCAGAACTCGTCTAAATCATTTCATGCTGATTTGCATATACTTTACATCCCATCATGCTTTGTATTACTGGAGTAGGTGTGATTTTGTATTTATTCCCTACCTGATAAAGGAATATACTGAATAGCAGGTTACATTTGCAGGCATTTTATTTTCTGCTATATTCACAGAAGGCCCTAACCACGAAAATAAATTGAGAGCAAATATTACAGTAGTATATTTAACTGAAGTTTGACTGCTATTTCTTCAGTCTGCTGCAGCATCAACAACACTACCACTAAACAACACTACCAGTATTTTCATACCATTTCTTTCTATTTCTGTCCCTGAAGCAAAGTGAAGCCAAAACTGGGTTGTCAGAACAGGTTCGGTAAGATTCGAACCCTCATGAACCCTGGTGTTGAGTTCTAACAGAACTCGAACACTAAGCGGTTCGCAAAAGGGTTCGAATCACCGCGAGACGACGTGGGGGTCGAGTAAGCTACGCGAGCCGCGGGATCTGTGGGGGTATTTAAGGAGATGCGCCATGAGGAGGAGCGCCATTTGCTGAGGATCATCGGAGCAGAGGCAGCAGCAGCAGGCAGCAACCCACTAAACTGTAGCAATTAGCGGTTAGCGCATATACCGCTACTCTTGTCCAGTGGCCACTTCTTCTTCTCCTGTGAGACCGAGAACAAGAGAAAGGCTCAAAAAAAAAGCTGAAAATCGGGAGACTGGGAGTGGGACTAGGGGGAGGTTCAGGACAGAAGGAGGGATTAATCAAGATTGGGAAGGGACTGGGGAATAGGAAGGGATTGAGACCAATATCAGGACTGGAGGAGGACTTGGAGAGAGAATAAAAAAAAAAAAGAAGAAGACTGAAGATTAAGAACCTTTGTGAAATGTGATTATTTTGAAACTGCAGCACACTGCACACTCAGCAGCTGCCAGCAACAAGCATACAAGGGGGCAAAAAGACAATAAATCTTTCTGAACCCTAGTGTGTGTGTCACAGAGAGAAGCCCAGTGTGTGCCCATCACCCTGCTGTTGTGTGTCCTTTGACTGCACTGTACCCAGTGTGTGTGTTACAGAGAGAAGCCCAGTGGCCAGTTGTGTGGTGGCATTAACCTTACATGACAGAAACGTAGAAATATAATTCTCATTCCCTGGGTTGTGTATGTGACTCTGTCTCCTGTGGTCAGCCCATCACCCTGCTGCTGTGTGCTCCTTGATTGCACTGTACCCACCCATTTGTGTGTTACAGAGAGAAGCCCAGTGGCCAGTTGTGTGGTGGCATTAACCTTACATGACAGAAACGAGAAATATAATTCTCATTCCCTGGGTTGTGTATGTGACTCCGCCTCCTGTGGTCAGCCCATCACCCTGTTGCTGTGCACCTTTGATTGCTATGTGTATGCTCATGCCCAGCAGCCCAATCATTCTGTAAGCCTTGAACCTGGGATCCTTTAGTTGCAAACTGTCATATTCTTCAATTACTTTCAGTCCACGTGATCACAGTGTCACACAACCAAAATAAAATTTTGGAGTTGTAGCCAGCGATTACAGATCACATTGCTTTGTTACATAGGAATTGTTTGGGTGTTGGTGTTTTCACTGCAGTATACTGGACTGGTAGTACTGGTACTTACTGTCTGTTATGGCTGACACCAACATAGATGAAGCATTTAGTGCTGGTGTTGGAGGTAGTGTAATCCTGGTGCTAACAGAAATAACCAAAATGTTTCATGTGATAAAATTCAACAAACAGCAAAGAGCAACAGTGAAGTGTGGTAAAGGGGACCTTTTAAGAAAACCTGTACAGCTGCTGGGGTCACACGAGAGGCACCATAAGGTATGCCATTCATGCTGCTAAGATCCCTGTGACTAGCAGCAATAATGCAAGTGACAGTGAGTCCTCTCTGACTCAGACAGTAGCTCTTGTCTCAGTCCCACACTGTTGTGTCTCGCGACAAATCATTACTTCCTCAACAAAGTGAAATGAGCAAGTCTGCTGACAATGAATCAGGTAGTGTACTTGCAAATACATCCAGCACTGTTGGCAATGAAAGGACATATCCATTGAATCCACCACTTCTGTGTTGGCCAGCAATGAAAATCCATCAGAGTCTTCTGTCCACTCTTCTAGCACCAAGGAGCATGTCCCAGGTTCTGTTAGGACAGGTGAAAAGACACAAACAGTCTTTAGCTATCTTCCTAGCATTGAACAAAATCTGTCACATCTGAGGTGTGGAATTATTTCTCTGTCAGTAAAACTGATCCATGCAGAGCAATTTGTTCCCTGTGTAACAGAGTGTAAGCCGTGGTAAAGTTGTGTCATGCCTTGGCACTACAGCTCTTAAACGCCATCTGAAAAAGCATTCGGTTTTGCTGATCATCCAAAACCCATGTCCTCCATCTTCCAGACCGCACATGAGAAGGGTCAGAATCTGAAATGGATACTGAATTGTCTGAACTTGATGCGGGCAGAACCACTGCCAGCCCTAGGATCACTGTTACCACCAATGCCAGCACCATTAGTACCAGTTGCACATCCAGTGATGGCACTGAATGGTAAGTCCTAGTCCACCATTTCTGCGTCCATCTGCCCATCGAGCACGGTGTATAATAAACCAGCAGGGACATGTTGCAAACAGCTAACACTGTCTCAGGCATTTGAAAGGAAGAATACCTTACTAGAAATCATCCAAAGACTCTTCATCTTAATCACCGAATTGGTGAACTGTTAGTGAGCCCTTCTCCCATACTCTTTGGTAGATCATGAGGATTTTAGGGAGCTCGTGACATTAGCAGAGCCTCGTTTATGTTCCTCATCAAGGCATTTCTTTTCCTATGTTGAAATACCAAACATTTATCAGGCTTTAAAAGCTGACAGTGATGCTTGCACTTAAAACTGCAGAGGGTGGGGTTATTCATGTCACAACAGATATGTGGACCAGCACTCAAAACATAGATTACATGTCCCTTACCGCTCATTGGGTCACGTTTTCTTGTGCTTCTTCAAAAACAAAGACACCCCAAAAGATGGCGCTGCTGCATATAAAGAAGTTTGGGCAAAGTCATACTGCTGCAAACATCTTGCAGGAACTAAATGACCTCCTTGACGAATGGGTTTATTCTCACGGTCTAAAATGTGGTTTCATAGTAAGTGACAATGGAGCCAACATCTTAAAAGCAATACAGGATGGAGGATTTCTGCATGCTTCTTGCTTGCACATTGCTTACACTTAATTGTCGGGATTTCTCAGCAACGAAACACAAGTGGATGGGTATGATTGCTGTTTGCAAAAAATTGTGACTCACTCTTTCACATTCAACCAAGGCAATACGGACATTGACCGAACTGCAAAATACAAGCTGCCCCAGCAAAAGCTGATTCAAAATGTTTCCACTCTCGTTGGAACTCAACGCTTTATATGCTGCAGCGCTTGGAGCAAAAGCAAGCTGTACATGAGTACTGCTCCAGTTACATTATTGGAGATGGCATTATGCTGTCTGTGCTGCAGTGGAAATTAATGGAGACAGTGTGCTGTATCCTAGCTCCTTTGAGACAGCTACAAGGACATGTCTTCTGAGGTGCATCTGTGAGTCAGGTTATCCCACTCATAATGCTCATTTCACATCATCTTAGTGTTCTAAATCTACAAATAGAAAAAGACAGATCTGAAGCGCAGACAACATGTCGCCTATATCATGGGAATCTCGTGAAAGAGAATGAGCGAGCTTCAAAACAATGACAAATTAGTTGCAATGACGAAATCAAGACACTACATCCTTGCAACTCTCTTAGATCCCAGGTTCAAGGCTATACATCTTCCAAAAACAGATGATATAGAGCAGTACAAATGTATGTTGCTAGATGAGCTGCAGCACTCACAGGAGTCAAACACAGACACGCACAGTACCATCAGGTTGTCATCACCACAGCATGCAGGTTCATCTTCACAAAGGGATACAGAACTGGAAAAGTCACCAAACATTAACAGTAGTTGTTCCACAACTGCCACTTCTTCAGCCCTTAGTAGCAAGCTAAATCTGTGGCAAAACCTTTCCAAAATTGCTGCCATACCAGCTGCTTCTGCTGATTCCTCTTCTGAGCAGTCTCTGTCCAACATGGTAGACAGTTACCTGCAAGAACTGCCTATTCCTATTGATGCATGCCCTTGAATACTGGAGATCAAAAAGTCAATTTGGACAGAGCTGTATGATGAAGCCTGTAAATATCTTGGTTGTCCTGCAACAAGTGTCTCTTCAGAACGCATGTTTAGTACAGCTGGCAATATTGTGACAGACACCAGAAATAGGTTGCTGCCAGAAAATGTACACACGTTAACTTTATTAAAGTTAATAAGTCAAGATTTTAGTATCCCTACAAGAGTATACAAACTGATCCTGAAGTGATTGATGTTGTGGATGTTGATGGTGATGATGACAACTCAGATGGTGGTGGCTTGTAAAATACTGTGTGGGACGGAGTCTCTCTGCACCAAAAAGGAAACTTTTACAGACTGTGATGACTTTGGTTGTCGTCTCTCTCCTTTCTCGATCTACTACCTTGGACTATATACCCCAAAAACTTTCACCATTTCATGGCAAACTGCTTTGTAGCTAGGGTCTAAACTAAAGTCAACAAGTTTTATATACAGGGCAATTTTAACATCAGTGGGAACAGGCCCAAATTTGGCATAAAAGGGACACTGTCACGTCAATCCTTTCTGTATCATATTATTTATAGTTAAAGTGCAAACATATATTTTGGATTTACCTTCTGTGACTTTGTGGTGCATCAGCATGGGCTGGGACAGAGGCAGTCTATTTTTCAATTTTAAAGAGGACAAAACAATGAGTTCTAATTGGTAGCTGTTTATTATTTTTCAATTACAGAAATGTTAGCCATAAACGAAAATGGATGCTAGTACATGGGTGAGGGTTGTGGATTGGTTTTAACATGGGTGTAAGGGTGGCATGGGTGCTACTGCACAGATGAGGGTGGTGGAAGAAAAGTGGAATGGGTGATGGGGTGAAAGGTAGGTGTTGTTTTAGTTCTTTCATTTACAGATTCGTGATCAGCTGGGGATGGTGAGGAAAAAAATGATGACAGACCGAACCTACTGTACACATAATATATATTCTTATTAAATACATTGCAAACTGCTGCCACTTAGCACAACTGTCCTGTCCCTTTAAAAAGAATAAAGGAATCAGAAATAAAAGAAAATCTGCATCAGCAGTTTTCACAGAATGTGAGATATCATAGTGTTTTTGCTTTATAAGTAGTGATAATTTGATACATAATGGGGTTGACAGACGCTGTCCTTAAACATCACATGCCAACTGCTGCAGCTACATAAATGTTCCTTAGTATGTGGTGAGGAAACCACTGTTTTATTTATGTGACTGAAATACAAATTTTATTGAAGTATCAGCTGCAAAAATGCATCATCTTAGAATTTTTTGTATGTATTACTTCAATTTGCCAACAAAAATGTTGGTATATGTATGCATTACCTTAGAAAATTGCATGCATTTTGCTAGCAACAATGACTGGCATATTTTTTTTATTAAGAACAAAAAGACACAGCACCAACACTTCAAAAAATATACTGTATTGTGCGTTTTAACTGATAGCATCACAGTACAGAAACGCCATGCAGGACAAAACAGTTTAAACAGACAAAATAGGTCTCATACTGAATCAGTGTTCAGGACAGATTATGAAAATGACAGTGACACTGTTCATGAGCAGAGGTCCTAAAATGCGTATGTTGAAAATTTGGTAACGATACTCTATAAAATGACTGTGTTACGAGTGTGCATTGTGCAGTTTGCACTCACGCTCATAAGTTCGCAAATTTATAATATTTTCACTCCAGATTTTCAACATTGCCATTGTTCTGCACCTTCTTATGAGCAGTAGAGCTGTCATTTTTCACATCCTGGCTGAAATGTGTTTTTGCAGTTCCAGCGCAGAATAGTGTGGTTGCTGTGGGAAGTCTGTGTTCGAGCCACATTATGAAAATGACAGTGACACTGTTCATTAGCAGAGGTCCTAAAATGGCTATGTTGAAAATTTGGTGCTGAAAGTCCATAAAATGACTGTATTGCAAGTGTGCATTGCGCAGTTTTCACGCACCCTTGTAACTTCGCAAATTTGCAATATTTTCATGCCAGATTTTCAACAGCGGCATTTTTCTACAGCCTGCCCAAAATGCGTTTCCACAGGTGTGGCACACAATGGCATGGTCACTGTGTGAAATCACCTTTTGGGACATATTAACAAAATCACAGTGCCACTGTTCATGAGGGGAGGTCACAAAATACCTATGTTGAAAATGTGGCTAAAAAACTCCCACAAATAATTGGGTTACGGACATGTGTTGTGCAGTTTCTATGCATGCTCATGACTTCTCCAGTTTTTCATTTTTTCACTCCAGATTTTCAGCATTGCCATTTTTATACACCTCCCATGAACAATACAGTTGTCATGTTCCACATTCCTGCTTAAAATGTGTTTTCATCCCTGTGTCGCCAGATGGCATAGCTGCTGTGTAAAATCACCTTTCAGCTTACAAACTGATTGGGCCACTCTTCATGAGGTGGGGTCACAAAATGCCCATGTTGAAAATCTGGAGTGAAAGCACCAACACACGACTATGGTGTTGCAGTTTCCAACTGTGGCACCCACCTGTACAGACTGACCAGGCATCGGGTGTGACTTGAAATCATCGGCTGTAATGCTCTCGCCATTCCACCCCACCCTGCAGCCAGTGACAGGCATCGTGGTGTGCCTTGCAGTGTTCAGCTACAAAGTTTACCCCATTCTCCTATACTGCGCCCACCTCAGCGTATTTCCTTATGGAATGGGTTAAGTATAATGCCCAAAGACCCCAAAGCACAACACGACACTTGTCAGTGTCTACGGGTAGGGTCAGGTACAATGGCATGAGCGTTATAGCTAACGACCCAAAGGCACACCCCCAATGCCTGTTGGTCTCTGCAGGGTGGGGGTGGGGTTGGCGTCACTTCAGTACTTCACTGCCATTCCTATTATGCATCTCTAACTCCGACACTACCAATGCGAATGCCAGCGAGACAACATTCAGCATTGACAAATGCTTATTTACCACACCAAGCCTGCGCAGAACTCCATCACGTACAAGGGTCCTAAGGTTTACAATAAACTGCCCCCTGAACTTCAGGCCTGTAGTTCAATTGGCTCTTTCACCTCCTCCCTCAAGGACCTCCTCCTCCATTCCACCATTTGTGCCTGCTCCAGTAGGCAACCCCCATCAATATCTGCCAACCTCTTGAGTTACCTTAGAGTTTATATGTATCTATATTTTGGCTCTATTGTTGTGTGCTCTGTATTTGTTTTTTTTAATCTAGATGATCCTGTCATATACATTGTTCCTATTGTAAATATCGTAAAGATTGCAAATATTGTTTTACCTTTTTCTCTGTATCATTGAATTTATGTACCACTGGACATTTGTGAAAATGGACATTTTGCTCACATACTTTCCAGTATAAAAAAAAATATAAAATAAAATAAATAAAAATAAAATGAATGCCTGATAAAGGGATAGGCCTGTTAAATGAATACCTGATAAAGGGATAGACCTGTTAAATGAATACCTGATAAAGGGATATTACTGTTAAATGCATACCCGATAAAGGGATAGACCTGTTAAATGAATATCTGATAAAGGGATATGACTGTTAAATGAATACCCGGTAAAGGGATAGACCTGTTAAATGAATACCTGATAAAGGGATATGACTGTTAAATGAATACCCGGTAAAGGGATAGACCTTTTAAATGAATATCTGATAAAGGGACAGACCTGTCAAATGAATACCTGATAAAGGGACAGACCTGTTAAATGAATACCTGATAACGGGATAGACCTGTTAAATGAATACCCGATAAAGGGATAGACCTGTTAAATGAATAACTAGTAAAGGGATAGACCTGTTAAATGAATACATAATAAAGGGATAGACCTGTTAAATGAATACCCAATAAACAGATAGGACTGTTAATGAATACCTGACAAAGGGATTAGCCTGTTAAATGAATACCGTTAAAGAGACAGACCTGTTAAATGAATGCCTGACAAAGGATAGACCTGAAAAAGGAACACCTGAGAATGGTATATTCTTGTTAAACAAATAGTCTGCCCCACTTATGGTGGATGCAGTTATAATAGGTGTCCACTTACAGTGGATGAAACTCAGATGCCCAAACCCTTTCTACAGGAATCAATGTTATTCATGAACATTATAGTGTATGTGACAGTTCACCTACAGTACAGCGGACATGCACAAAAAATTTATGTTTGTTAAATCAACTTTTTTCTGACACTTCCACTGGCTGTCAACTCAGCTATTAGTGCTGATGTCACTATGTCACTGCATCCTATTGGCTGCTGACTTGCTTGACACGTGAATTATGTTCTGGCTTACATCTAGCTAAGTGTAACAAAGCCACAAGTACTCAAGAGCATTAAAGTTTAATTATTTTATTTTTCACTTTTTTCACTTGTTTAATAAATAGCCTTTGTCATAGCAGCAAAAGATATTATTTGATGTGAATCATTATATGTCTTGAAATGTTTTAACAGAAAACAAAACAAATTGCAGTTACAAACCAGCATTTTGTGATGTACCTTACACGTGCTTATGATGCGCATACCGCGTGTGCATGGATAAGTCCACTGCAAGTGGGCCCCACCTGCCAGGCTAACTGTGCCATAATATCTATTTTGGTATCCATGGTATGTTCTCTGTATACCTCCAACCCTACCTAGTTAGGTAAACCCTGTAGTCTGGTGGTATTATCTGCATTGCTCCCTGCACTGTTTTGCACTTGTTTCATAATGTGCATTACATCTCATAGCTGGGACTGTGCACTGATATATATATTTAATTTTAATTTAGTGCATGCATTTTTACTGTACTTATTTTATTATTACTGCACCTTACACAGTGTACTTTTACTATGCCAGCCCGCCGGCACAGCAGTTGGATTTCTGCTTGCGATGCTGGTGAACCGGGTTCGGGAACGAGCCCGGGTCATCGGAAGGCCAGCCAGGAGGAGAAGGATTGAGCATCCTAAGGACTGCTCTCCTTCTCCTGGTGGGGTGGGGTTCTGCAGTCGGTGCGGAGTGGCACCTAGTGCAGCTTGTGTATATTGCCCGAGGCACCGACGCATGGTCAAGGGGACTCTGGGGCGGAACAGATGCTGGTGTCATTGCATGTCTCTGTCCCAGTCTATAGGGATTAAAAATCCCTCTGTAATGCGCCTCTATGATGCCCTGCCCCCGGACTCAATGAGCCACCTGGCCAGTGCTCCCCCAACCAGATATGGATTCATGGCACCAGTGCCCTCTGTAGTGCCGTGCCCTTCCTGGGGGTATGCCAGGAATGACCAGTGGAGCGAGGGGCTTATAAGGTGGTGGAGTCTCTGGAGCACTGTGACCAGGACAGAAACCTGACGTCTGGCAGAGAAGGGGCAAAAAGTAAGACAAATTAAAAAATTTACTTTTACTTTTCATCTAGAACTGTTTACTTCCCTGCCCAATCCCACAGGATGGAATTCAAAATGGTGCAGGGTCCACCGGAAGACATATGAAGAGAGACTTAAGGAGCTTAATATGTATAGCCCCGAGGAAAGGAGGGAGAGGGGACATGATAGAAACTTTCAAGTACCTCAAGGGAATCAACAAAGTCCAAGAGGGTAGCATCTTTCAAAAAGGGTGTGCAAGAACAAGGGGCACAATTTGAAGATAGAAGGGGAGGCTCAGAGGTAATTTAAGGAAGTATTTTTTCACAGAGAGGGTTGTGGATATATGGAACGACCTTCCAGAGGAGGTTGTGGAGTCAAAAACAGTGGTGGAATTCAAGCATGCATGGGACAGTCATAAGGCAATTCTAGGGGTTGGGGGTAGGAAGAAGCAGGCTGCTGGTTAACTAGGATCTGCAGCTTATCCATCAGGTAGGGAAATGGGCAGACTGGGTGGGCCAAGCGGTCCTTATCTGCCGTCAAATTCTATGTTTCTATGTTTCTATGCATCTAGAAATGAGGTGTTACAAGCTCGGTATGTCTTTCCTGGTATAACTTTTGAAATAAATAAATACCAGGTAAAAGGATAGACCTGTTAAATGAATACCTAATAAATGGATACGCCTGTTAGATGAATACCTGATAAAGCGACATACCTGTTAAATGAATACCTGATAAAAGAAAGGCAAACATCTTGAATAAATACTTTTGCTCAGTTTTATTTATTTATTTATTTGTTTGTTTTTGATTACTGGTTAAGAGCACTAGACATCAAAAATGCCTATTTTCAGGCACGACCCAGGAGGGTACAATGTAAAACAGACAAGTTCAAAACAGGCAATCACATAGTGGTACAGTGAAAGTATACAATAACAAGTGCGTGGTAGTGCTCATAAGAGCTAGAATACATAGTACAATGACAGTATCAGAGGGTACGGTCAAACATGATAAAATAATACATTCAAGTAACAAATAGAGACATAAGCACTGCAATAAGGTGGGAGGACTGGGGATATGAAGAAAGAGAATTCATACAATAATCTCTAGGCATAACAGAGAAAGGATAGTTTAGTTGTGTTTGATGCAGAGCAGTAGAAAAGCACCAAGTATTTAAGGACAAGTGATCAAGGAGAGGTGTGTCAGGAAGGGAAGAAGCAAGTGCAGGAGTTACAGGCAGTGAAATGGTTGTGTAAATCTTATTTAAAGCTGGCATGGGTGTCTGAGTGTCAGAGGGATGTAGGTAATGAGTTCCAATACTGGGGAACAAGGTGGGAGAAGGCCTGAGATCCCATGTTGGATCTGCATCTGGGAACTGACAATAAGATGTGTTCACCTGAATGAAGGGCACAGTGGGTGCTTGGAGGAGTAAGCATACAGGCTAGTGAGGAAGCAACACCAGATCAGACAATGTTATCAATTAGGGTACCAAAAGCATAGGAACGGTTATCCTCAGGAGGAAGCCGGTTTAGACCCTTATATAGTTGACATCGATGAGTGAGGCATTGTCAGGAAAGGGTGACTCAACAAACATTATTGTAGGTGGTGTCCCATTTGTGGAGATTGGCTTTGGCAGTACCAAAATAAATAACAGATGCATAGGTTAGAGTAGGGAGAAGAATGCCCTGCACAATGGCAATTTTGGCAGAGGGTGTGTGTGCTTAGCTCGATTTATTTGCCAGGCCAAGTTTACAGTGTATAGCTTTGCATGTGTTGGAAATGTGTTGACTAAAGTCTAGTGAGGGGTGAAGGGCGATGCCAAGGTATTTAAAAGTTCTGTCATGTTCAAGAGGAGGACCGTCATAGCAGGAGATGGATAATTGATCTGGGCATTTTCTTAGTCTAGAGGCAGAGCCAAAGAGCATAGAGTGATTTTTGTCTTTGTTAAGTACTAGCTCTGCTTTTGGTGAGCCAACTTTGGATGTAGCTGAAAATCAGAAGTAAGGGTAGAGTTAAGGTCAGAGAGATTGCTGGAGCTGGTATAGAGAACAAGATCTTATGCATAAAGCAAAGAAGAGCATGAGGAGGCATTGGAGGATACATCATTAATGAAGACTCACAGTAGAAGGGGAATGGGAGGGACCGCAAAGACGCACTAGAAGCTTAGAGGTGAGAGGAAAAGACAGTAGTCTGTTTTCTATGAGGAGAGTCCGAAAACACTTAACAACCTGTATGTAGACAAAGCTATGGGGCTGGACGGGGTACATCCAAGGATACTGAAGGAACTAAGGGAGGTACTGGCTGCACCTCTGACATACCTTTTTAACAGATCACTGGAGACTGGTGTGGTAGCAGAGGACTGGAAAAGGGCAAAGGTAGTCCCACTTCACGAAAGTGGCAGCAAGGAAGAGGCGAGCAATTATAGGCCTGTCAGCCTGACATCGGTTATCTGTAAGTTGATGGAAACACTACTGAAGGAAAGGGTTGTGGGATATCTTGTGTCCATCAGATTGCAGGACCCAAGACAGCATGGTTTCACGGAGGGAAGGTCATGCCAAACCAATCCGATAGACTTATTTGACTGGGTGAACAAGCAGCTAGATCAGTGAGGTGCAGTAGAAGGAATTTACCTGGATTTCAGCAAGGCTTTCCACACAGTTACACTCATGAGACTGGTGGGCAAGTTGAGTAACTAGGGCTTAGATAATAAGGTGGTAACCTGGATAAGAAACTGGTTGGTCAATAAGACACAGAGAGTAGTGGTGAATGGAGTGTGAGCAAAGGAAGGGAGGGTGACCATTCTTATCTTTATAAGTGACACAGCAGAAGAACTGGAAGAGAAAGTATGCCTCTTTGCAGATGACACCAAGATTTATAGCGGGGTGGGGTGGATAGAATGTGCAGGGATCCAAATAGATGGGAATTGTGGTCAAGAGTATGGCAGCTGGGTTTTAATGCGAAAAAGTGCAAAATAATGCTTCTAGGCCATAGGAACCTGGGAGCGGAGTACAAGGTGGGCAGAGTGATACTGACAAAGACCAAGCAGGAAAGAAACCCGGGGCAATCATATCAGATGACCTAAAGGTGGCCAGGCAGTGTGATAAAGCAATTGGCAAAGCTAGTGTGATGCTTGGGTACATAGGTAGGGGTATCTCCAGCAGAAAGAGAGAGAGATGATTCTGCCCCATGTAACTTTATTGTAAGACCCCACCTTGAGTACTGTATACAGTTTTGGAGACCACATTTCATAAAAGACATAGAATGGAGACAGTCCAGGGAGGGCTACCAAATGGTGCAGGGTCTGCATCAAACGCCTCTAAGAGGAAACACTTAAAGAGCTAAAAATGTACACCTTGGGGGAAAGAAGGGAGAGGGGGGATATGATAGAAACTTTTAAATACCTTATGAGGGCTAATAAGGTACAGGAGGAGAATATCTTTCAGAAGATAAGCTGCTCTAAAACAAGGGGTATAATATGAAGCTGGAGGGGTGTAAATTCAAGTGGGATGTGAGGAAGTACTTTGTCACAAAAAGGGTGGCAGATACCCAGAATAGCCTTCCAGAGGAGGTAGTGGGGGCAAGAACCGTAAATGGATTTAAAAATGCCTGGGACATGCACAAGGGAATTGCGTTGGTAGGGTATCAATCAATCAATCAAGTCTTTATCCAGGCGAGCACCACTGAGCAGGCTCATTTACAAGGTGGACCTGCGTTACACAAGGTCACCAATAACACTTTTATGTACAGATAATAAATAGACATAATTATACAGAAATAGAAAAAAGATACACACAGCAATAACAAGTATTTCAGGTATAGGATTAACAAGGTTACGGAGAATGGTATGAGAAGGGGAATTATAACATTCTGAAACAGCCAGCATATTAAAACATTGTCAAACAGCACGGCATATCATTGGTCAGGAGATAAACAAACTTAAGGGGCAGATATGGAGGGGAGGGGTACAGGACTGCAGCTGTTCTAGGAGGGGTGCGACGGTAGATGGGCTGGGGACATATATGTTAGGAGTCTGAGGGTAAGAAAGGTAGTGGGTTAGCAGAAAAAAGGGGGGTATAGGTGGAGACAATCCAGGGGCCGGGTTAGGTGGAAATGTAGTGGGCAGGTAATCAGTAGGCACCCTAGCACGCTAGGGTAGAGGGTATAATAACAGTAATCATAAAAAACACAATAGGGCAGGCTGGGTGGGCCCAGCTGTCCTTATCTGCCTTCACATTCTATGTATCTATGTGTGATAGAGCTGGTAAATTAATACTTGATAAAAGGATAGATCTGGCAAAGGAATGCCCAATATATGGATACACCTACTAAATAAATACCAAGATAAAGGGATAGAACTGTTAAATGAATAGCCGATAAAGGGATAACCTGTTAACCCTTAGACTGCCCTCAGAATTATAACGAATAGGAATTCTGGACAGATGTCAGTCAGAGCACAGAAAATTTTAAAGGGACACTGTCAACCTTTTTTGCATCATATCTAGCTGAAACCTCACATTCTGTGACAGCTTACCTTCTTGAAATTCATTGATGTTGCTGGTTGTTTTATCTGTTGCTTTTTTTAGAGTACTAAATTGCATGCTAATGGTGTAATTATACCCCATTTTTTTGCTTCAAATCCTTGATCTACTCTTATTGCATGCTTCCTGAACATTAGAAACTCTCTCAACACAGTGTAGCCACTCATGGTGCAATAGTCTCTTCTCCTGCCACTGCATCACGGGCGAATAGACTGTGCTGGGGGTGTTTCCAAGTCCAAGAAGTATGCAGTAGCAGTTGATTAAGGAATGTAAACAAACAGTTTTTTTATAGTAACACCAGACAGCAAGCAGTCTGTTTTTCACTTTTAAAAAGGAAAAGGAATCAGAGCCAAACTACTAGCTACATCAGGAAACTCTTCAGAATGTGAGCAATCATAACGTGTTTTTAAACTAGTGACACTGTGAGGCCTAAGTGGGTTGACTGTGTCTCTTTAAATGAATACCCAATAAAGGCATAGAAGTGTTAAATGAATATCTGATAAATGGATAGACCTGTTAAATAAAATATCTGATAAAGGGATAGACCGTTAAATGAATACCCGATAAAGAGATAGACCTGTTACATAAATACCCGATAAACGGATAGGACTGTTACATGAATAGCTGATAAATGGATAGACTTGTTGAACAAATACCTGAAAAGGGACAGACCTGTTATGTGAATAGCCACAAAGGGATAGACCTGTTAAATAAAGACCTGATGAAGGGATAGAACTGTTAAATGAATACCTGATAAATAGATAACCTGTTGAATGATTACCTGATGGAGGGAAAGAACTGATAAATGAAGACATGATAAAAAGAATACAACTGTTAAATGAATACCTGATAAAGGAATAGAACTGTTAAATGAATGCCTGATAAAGAGATAGAATTGTTTAATGATTACATGATCAAGGGATAGAACTGTTAAATGAATACCTGATGAATGGATAATCTTTAAATGAACACCAGATAAAGGGATAGACCTGTTAAATGAATACTTGATAAAGGATAGGCCTGTTAAAACACCACTGCTGTCAACCTAGAGACACAGGTTGGAATCCCACAACCACTACATACATACTGTGTAACCCTGAGCAAGTCATTTTACCTCCTTGTGCTAAATCCTGTAATTACAGTCACTGTCTCAATCTATCGCCATACTCAGTGTGCTGAAATGGCAGCAGCATCCTCTCCTCCTCCTCCTCCTCCTGAACAGTGAAATGCTTAACTGTGGCACAGGCTACAATAAAATGCAATAGGAAACCAAACTCCTGTCATTTATCATTGCCCTGTTTGCATGCACCTGGAACTCAGTTACTAAGAGAATCAAGTACCTAGTAATCAAGGGTTTGGTCCATATAAAAAGGGCAAATGAGGATCTGAGAATTGAATTCCAGTCCAGTCAGAGTGCACTGATACAAGTGATCTGATTACTGTTTATTGGGTCATGCTATGTTTGTAAACCCTATCAAGGACTGTATCAGTTCTGTGCATAGTAGCAGATGAAGTTCTGTGTTTGTGCAGCATTGTATGCTTCTTTGCAACAGCAATCGAGTCTGTGGAAACCGATCACTGGACCAATTCATGTAAACTGAAACAGTGCTGCAGTAGTCGGAAGTGGGCCATGTAAACCTAGACAGATTCAAATCTCTTACAGCATAATCGATTCCCTGCTAACAGTTAACCGCTGCATGTAAACACGGCATACATCACTTGGAATCTGATCTCTGCTGATATAATGTCACAGAAGAAAGACAGGAAACGCCAACATGGAGTGTCCACTGTGACTCCCAGCTGTTTCACATTTCAGCATACTGAGCATACGGACTCAACCTTCTGACCTCCCACAGCCCCAATCAGGCCCTGTTTTGTCATATAAATCCTAATTTTAGCACTGTACAGGGTTTACAGCTGCCTGATGTGGGCGATCAGATGAGAAGGAAAACAGATCAGCTGTTAGTGAAGGGACAAGGTGGGAGGCATTGTGCTAGCTCGGAAACACTGCCGTATCTAAATTTTTTAAAACATTAATGCAAAACTTTTAAATGTAATCTGTACTTATTTCACTACCAGAAATTACTGAAATGCATTTTAAATGAGCCGATGATTTTAAATGATATCATACCACATTAAAGACTATTACGACAAACTAGTGTTTACATCTTTTTCTGTGCTGGACATTTATTTACAATGTAATTTTGGATAAGTGAAAATTCCACTTAAGTGCACATTTTGGCATGACAAATTGGGTGTGCACTTAAGCAGAATCCACTGTACTTCATTTGTGGACAATTTCCCCAAAGTGTTATTATCAGTTCTTTTCAGACTGATGTTGAACATGGACTGGTTTGCAACAGTTTTGAGTAGAACCTGTTATAAATCAAGCTGGTTCTAAAATTTAGAACCCATGAGAATCTCCTCTAAAACAGTTATACTGGTTCAAATTGCAAACTGATCATTAACATGCTATTGTCATATTAATAATATGCAATTTATGTAAATATTTAGGTTTGAAAAGTGGTTTAAGAACAAGAATGGTTCAGAACTGTTGAGTTCTATGTAGCATTGGAAAAGGTTCCTCCTTCCCTTTTGCACTTTGTAAATGCATTTATCCCACTTGTGTGGAAATGACCCTCATAACACACTTGAGCCCACCCAAGTGTTCCTATACCACTGACTACAGAGACTTCTACAGGATGAGGCTGAAGCTAGAGTAGTTGTGAGCTCCCTCCCAGCATGTGCTCCTACACAACTGCCTACAGTGACTCCTGCTGGAAGAGACTAGAACAGAAACAGCTGTGAGAGCCCCACAGGCAGTGCTTTTGCACCATTACCTACAGTTGCACTGACTCCTGCTGGGGAGACTGCAAGGACAGTAACTGTGAGGTCCCCCAGATGTAGTACTTGTCTGTACCGCTGCCTGATGTGTCTCCTTAGAGAGGCTGGGACTGAATTAGGTGTGAGTTCCTCCACAGCCAGTGCTCTTACACTACTGTCTACAGTGACTCCTGTTGGCAGAAACTGGGACTGGAGTAACTGTGAACTCCACTGTAGCCAGTGCTCCTACAGTGTTAGTAGTTCCTGCTCAGAGAGATCAGGATCAGATTAATTGTAAACTTCTCAAAGGCTAGTGTTCCTACACTTTACTGGAAAGCCTATACAAACATGGCATGATTTCAGTAAAAAAAAATGTTTTTAGCTGAAGAATCTGAAAGCCTGCTCATTGTGTGGCAACTCTGAGGGTGTCTGGTCACTCTGACTTGTAAGAGTGTTTATCAGCACAGGGCAATGCAGTGTTTAAAAACACATCAGTCAGGAATGCAGGGTCACTGATCCTGTCCCTGGGGAGAAAGGACATCAAGTGCTTGTGCCTTTCTTGCCAGGATTACTCAGCCCCTATTTTTCATTTCCTGCCAAATGCTTGTTCCTTCCAAAAACTCAGCAATGAAAAGCTTGGAAAATTCAGCTTTATCCGTGGACCTCCAGATGGGCTTTTTTTTCTTCACGCAAACAAGCTTGTTTCCTATACATGTATAAGGAGGGACCAATCAGTTGAGTCTAGCTAACCTGACACAGCCCTTTGGGCCAGTAACAAGGAATAGTGGCTCACAATGCCCCATTTGTGACCATTTTGTGAGAGCGCTTTGTCACCGCTGATCATCATGCAGAATTTGGATTGGCTGACGGCCAGTCTACAGCCCACAGTAATCACCTGATGCTAATGGAAGATGAGAAAGAAAATTCAGAAGAGAAAAAAAAGTCAGCATTCTTCTAAATGTTTTAACGACTCTTACATCATGATCCGAGGCTGCAAATGACCTCAGACAGCACGTGTTTGTGCAGAAATGCTTTTGAGCTGTGTATGCGTTTACTGTGGGCTTTGCCATTTTTTTTTATAAAGATACATTTGTCATCCTGTGAGACAAAGCCCTTAGAGTAGAAACGGGGGCACTTTCTATTGTGCAAAATTTGAAACGTGTGGAAAAGTAACAACTTTGGTGGGGTTTGATGGGGGCATCATTCACTGCTCTGCAAGCACCTTATGGCCCAAGGGTAGAGAAATTTTAAAGAAGAAGAAGATAAATCAGCACTTCCAGTATATAACACTTTTCAAACACATTGTATCCCAAAGCCCTTCACAAGCTATGAGAGACTGGTAGTGAAGTGACTATGAACATGTAGTAACAGCTATTTGCGCATTAACTCCCATACATAGACTTGGACAACTGCCTTATCCAGTTTTATGGGAAGAGGAATGTTGGCCAAGACACTGGGGGAACCTCCTACTGTTTATTTTTGCTATGAAGGGTTATGGGGGAGACATCCTGGTGTGGTGAATTTTTTTTTTTTAGATTTCTTTTGTATCTTTATGCCCATGTACACTTTTCCTCCTCATTTCTTTGTCGGAAATTTTGTGCATAATTTAATTTTGCTTCCTTTGTATAATTCTTTATGAGCCTGTATTATTATTATTATTTTTTTTTGATAAACAAAAAATGCCCCTACTCTTGCAAAAAGTGCCTTGGGTTCTTTTATGTCTACCTGGACACCCAATAGAACAGCACCACAGATGAATAAAAGGGACCTCGGTTTAAAGCCTCATCTGTAAGATTACACACCCCGAAAGTACAGCCCCCCCCCAGGACTACACTCTGGTGGCAGCATTAATGGAATAAGCCCAAGTCCCAATGTAGGACTAGAACCCACAACCATCTGGCCCAAAGGTGGATGTACTATTAACTGAGCCATGCTTACACCTTTAGGAAAGTAATGTGACCAATTTACCTTCTCTTTCTCTGCACTAATGTGAATTAACCACTAGATCTAGGGAGCTGCCATTTACAGCTGTGAACTTGGAATGTCACTAAAGAAGAGATCTATGGGGGGTGGAGTTAAAATAATAAATGTACAGGAAAAGGGATTGAGTTATGGGAAGGGATAACTGCAACAGTGAAGAGCTCAGCTGTAGAGGTGAAGCTGGTTGCCTTAACATTCCTCTGTCAACAGTTAAACAAGCATTTGGTTAAGGGATAATATAGGCCCCCATATTCAGAGCCACCCATCTGCACAATGCTTTCAGTAGAGCTGCATGGCAATAAGCGCACAGATGGCTTGGGGGGCAATATTCGGACAATTAGCATGCTCTGGCTGGAGCACACTGTTTGACTATGGGGCCGTGTTGCCACATAGTGATTATGTGCTGCACTGACACAGCTCATATGGTCCACAGGAGCCCAATAGAGATAGCACGGCCCAAACAGGATAGCACCAGGGCTCCTGTGGTCCATAGTAAGCCTTAACATACTAATGAGCCCACTGGGCATGCAAAGCGTCTGTCTTGTAGAAAGTCTTGAATACTCCTGGTGATCCAGTGGTGCCCCCGCCATCACCAGTCCTGTAGCTGTCTTGAACATTCTTGATGGTCTATTAGTTCCACACACCCTGATCACCAGTCTTGTAACTGTCTTGAATATTCCTGGTGGTCTAGTGGCTCCCCCACCCCAGTAAGGACATTCAATCTGCTCCCAACCTGCCTGCTCAGATCCCCCCGCATCTCCTTCACCCGTCACCTAAGCCTAACTGGCGCAATAGTGATGTTGACTGACACAGACCTCTGCTCCCCACCTTGGCTGGCTGCTGACTGTCAGTGAGTGATTGTCACTACTGTAAACAACAGCAACAGCCCTCTGCTCATCACCTCGGCCAGCCACCATATGACTGTCAGTGAGTGATTGTCACTACTGCAAACAACAGCAACAGCCCTCTGCTCATCACCTCAGCCAGCCACCATCTGACTGTCACTGAGTGATTGTCACTACTGCAAACAACAGCAACAGCCCTCTGCTCATCACCTCAGCCAGCCACCATCTGACTGTCAGCGAGTGATTGCCAGTAGCTGTTTCTGCAGTACTGGTGATTGTTCACTGACAGACAGATGGTAGACAGATGAGGTGGTGAGCGGAGGGCTGTGCCAGTTGCTGTCACTGTTGCTGTGGTTTGGCTTAGGTGACCAGGGTGAGGAAGGTGCAGGGAGGAGGATCCCAAGCATGTGGGTTGGGATTGGATCAGATTTCCTTAAGGGAAGGGGACCACTAGACCACTAGAAATATTCCAGACTACTACAGGATGGGAGATCGGGGTGGGAGGGGACCAGTAGACCACCAGGAATATTCAAGACAGCTACAGGACTGGTGACTGGGGGATGGGGAAACTACTAGACCACCTGGAAAATGCTGACAGGTACAGGTTGGCCAATCGGGGGCAACTGTGCACTGGGATAAGGGCAGTGCTTTGGCAGCTTTATACGGCACTGTGTTAGAGGCTGTCCAGTGCTGCTGAAACCACTGAATATACTGCTGAGCTGGGGGATCCCATCTTTGAATGTGTGCAGAGGTACATTCTGTGTGCTTGTGCTGCAGGGTCAGCACAGTGCATCTCTGCCTTTGAATATGGCCCCAGTCCCATCAGCTAGGGCTATTCATAGTTATCAAAGTATTAACCTAGTTAGTGCCATGCTAACTGGGCTGTAGAGCTGAAAAATAGTGACCAGAATAAAGAACATCATTATAATTTCACTGTTTCTTCATAACTTTGTTGTTTTTTGGGGTTTGTTTTACATTTTGACCACAAATTGTCAGCATTTTCAAGTTCAAGTTTATTTGCAGGGAAACTCCATTGAGCACACTCATTTTCAAGGAGGTCCTGGTATGACAACTTTGTAAAGTATACACAATATTACAATACTATACAATATTGTACAATTGTGATACATCAAGTTTGTAGGTAGTGTTGGGACAAGTAAACAATGTACAGCAGGAGGGAGTTATGGCTAAATTATATACATTTCAGGAACTAAACTAACAGGCAGGACAGAAAGGAGAAAAGGAGAAACATGAAAAAAGTTTACATTCAAGTGCTTTATGAAACAAAAATGGTTTCTCTACTAGGAAGGCTACTAGGTGCTTTGGCAGTGTTTTTTTCCATAAGCACTTTGTTGGCCAGGGTTTTAAATACATTTAAGGAGACCGTTCAGGGAGTTTTAGTGTGACTTGTAGTTTGTTCCAGGTAGATGGATTACATGGCTAAATGCAACTTTACCATAAAGTGTGCAGAATTTGGGTACTTTCAGTAGTATAAAAGCATTTTCTCTAGGCGCTATGATAACGATGAAAAAAGGAAGTGATGTAGAAAGGGACTTTGTTATGAAATATTTTAACAGCCCAGATACTAATGTGTACCATCTTTCTTGTGACCAGGGAAGCCCATCCTACAGCTGCGTAAAGGGCACAATGGTGGGTTCTGTAAGGTGCATTAGTTATAAAGCGGATCACGCTGTGAAACAGGATATCAAGCTTATAAAGGCTGGTTACTGTGCTACTATTATAAATGATATCCGTGTAATCGAGTAAGGGAAGAAAGGTGGCCTGAACCAACATTTTCCTAATATCTAAGGGAAAAAGGGATTTGTTTATGTAGAAAAAAAAACAGTCTTATTTTCAGTTTCCTAGCAAGGTATTCAATGTGGTATGCAAAGGATAGTTTGCTATCTAACATTCCCCTAGGTATCTGAATTAATCAACTGACTCTAGTGAGTCTCCTAGTAAGGTTAGTATAGGCACTGGCGTGGCCTGTCCACGTAGAGAAGTTGGGGATGCAGGGTAAAAAGTACATGATTTTAGTTTTCTTGGCATTTAATAATAGTTTTGATCATAGCAGGCTTCGTCTAACTGACTAAAGTCAGACTGTAGTTCTGTGATGACGCTGACAATGAGGGTTTGATATATAAAGGACATTGTTTTTATTTTTAATTTTATTTACTTTAATCCTTTTATGTTAGGATTTCACTTTTATGACCCATTATTATGATCAAGACAGGTGAATTTTTAAAATCCCATCCAAAAACTGATCTCGTGGAGTGACTGTGAAAACTTATTTCTGAGGAGATTTGAAAAATGACACCTGCCTTGTTCATGAGGCGGAGTAAAAAAAAAGTCTGTGTTGAATATTTGGGGCAAAAGTATTAAGAAATGACAAAGTTATGAGTTAAAAATTCAAAACACATTAAAAAGCCATTACCCAGACTAATCTTGTTTTTAGTTAGTTCGCTGCTGGCGTTGGTAGGAGCAGGACCAGTGGTGGTCAAGAAAGACGTTCGGCACTGGATCATGGATAGGTAAATGGGTGGATGCTGAGTGGGGGTGGAGGTCCAGAAGACATTGAGTGATGCCTTTTTTTTTTACAGGGTTTAATTAATAAAAAAAAAAAAAAAAAGAAGAGTGATGGTTTTCTGTGTTTAAGGGAATGGCACTGGGGATTAGGTATGCTACTGTTGGTGTACTGTGTCATGGCACTGGGGACGAGCACCCCTGCATCGCATGCTGTTAGGAGGGGTGAGCATCGTCCAGTGATGGGGTTGGGCAGCTGATCATTGACTTCATTTGGGGGGTTGTTGGGTTGTCTGTGATGGGTTTGCTGCCACAGATGCCAGTTGCCTCCTCCAGGAATTCATTGCCGTGGCAGCATTCCGTGATCATTGCTGCCTGCCTGTTAGCATCACATTCTCACTCCTGAAACAAACTCATCATTGTGCCACCACTGTCATCAGGTGACCATTCGAGAGCAAACCTTGTTAACCCCTAAAGACACAGAAAGGAGGCTTCTAGCTGAAATCACATCAAGAGACAAATGCTACCAGGTAGCCTACAGATCAGTCCACTGGTTGATGGCTTTGTCCAATAACCATCTGTTTCTGGATGAACAGTCAGTGGTTTACAAAATCCAATGCCTTGATTCATCCACCAGTACTGCTTTAATGTACAGGCTTTTGCTATTTCAGAAGCAGCATGATTACCAGAGCAACTACTTCAGAACCAGGAGACCAAGGTTCAAATCCCACCAAAGCAATTAATTTGCTGCGTGACCCTGAGCAAGTCACTTACTATCTCAGTACTTCAATTTCATTTTTTGAAGATTTTTGTTTTTCTGAGTGTGAATTTAGTGCTTATGAAAGGTGCTGGATTGACAACACTGAAACCTGAAGTCCTCTATTTATCCACATGACAATTACAGCACAGGTGATCACAGTGCAAGCTTTCACACTGCCCAGCCAATGTGTTCAACCCGCCATGAAGGGACTACCATGTAGGTGAGAAAGTAGTTCAGACTCCATGCCCATTCAATCATTGGCCTCTTATGAGAGACTTTTCTTTATTCTTGGTAACCGGTAAAGTCTACTCAGGCACAAGTGCTCCGTTTCTCAGGGCAACCCAAGAGCTTTAGTCTGGTTAAGTGACTTGCTCAGAGTCAGACAGTATGCAAGTGGAGGTTGGGGGAATCAAACCCAGGTCTGATGGATGTACCAAGCTCATTCACAGCTCATTACTCTAACCTATACTGCTAGCCAGACTGACAACAAGGGCGCCAATTAGTGTCAGTTGTGTTGGAGGTTTTTATGTTGTGGGCACCTGCCCACTTGGAACTGGACTGAAAGCACCACAATTCATTCCACATAGGTCACTGAACAGCCCTCAGGTGATAACGGCTTTCAGACATTACGGACCTGTGCTAGATTTGAACCAGTGACCTAGAGGTGAAAGACTCCTTAACCTGTTGCCAATCCACTGAGCCATCCAGTCCCCCCCTTTCAATTTCAGTTTTATCCTAGATAAAGATCTACTGAGTAAAGCTCATTTACAATGGAGACCCAGTGAACTACAGTGAATGTTCCATGCATTATAGAAAAAAGGTACATAAATTTACAAATTTTGAACACATAACTTAAAATGCATGCAAAAAAGAGCTCACAATTTATTTATTTAAAATTGGTAACCGGGAAAGGCACACTGAGCCAAGACTCATTTTCAGATGTGACCCAGGGACAGGGTAAACAAATGAAATGAACAATGTAACACACAGAGAGATAGGTCATGGTTACTGTGATGCTTGGCCAGCTGGTTATGATTGTTGTATGATATCTGTAATCTAAAAATATAGTGTGTGATTGTCACAGTGCTTCCATGAGTGCCCCCCAACCAGGTTTCAGTTACAGTCAGGTGACCTCAAACCAGGAGGTAATTAAAAGACTAGAGAGACTTAATTAAGGGTCTCCTGTAATTAGAACTGACCTAGCTGCCAGGATATAGGATCGTAAACTTTATGACATTTTAGAGGAAAAACATTGTTATATCACTATGGCACTAAAAGTCATAAAATCATTTGATGTGCCTAGGAAGCGGAACTGTTGAGATCAAAAGGGATGTTAATTAAGGAGTCATATTGGGAAATTAGTTTTGCTGAAGTCACAGTATTTAAAATATCTCCTGACAGGAAGACCATTGTTTGTATAATTTTTATATTCTAAAAGGAGCAGCTAGATAGCACCATAGAAGGGGTGGAAACATAGAGTTTTTAAACTGTATTCTGTGTTTCAACAGTGAGACATCTTTTTGGGCTCTTAAGAAACAAGATCTCTAACTTAGGCACTTAGAGGTAATAAATTATATAGAAAAAGTCTAACTGTATGTTGGTAAGAGTTTGTCTGTAGTTGTCTTTGCTTTTCTTTTAAGTGATTGTATGCCTTGTAATATATTGTTCTGTATTTACATTTTACATATTTTTATCCATTTTTAAGTAAACCTTTTATTCCAAAGACTGCCTCGGTGTGTCTTCAAAGTTCTTTTTGCATGTGAGGTATAGAAGGTTAAGACTGACAAAAACTGTTCAGAGCTTGATGGTATTACCAAACTGGGAAGAGGTAAGAATATACCTAAGGTCTTTTATAGAGTTTTAAGGGTTCATTTTGGATACCTGGTTAGGTGCCCTAAGGTGAAAGATATCTGGCTTCCCCCCGAAGAGCAGATTATCTGAGCCTGTACATTTGGGTACACTAGCATAAGGTTCACAGTTTGAATCCCCCAGAACTTGAGACTAAAGATGATTCATACCCACAAGCAGACAGGAGGGTTACCCTGTTCTGTTACCTGTTCACAATACTGCGCTTGGAGGTTGGCACTGTGGGAGCAGAGGGCCTGACCTGCTGAGTGCTTTTGTGATGATTACAAGGTCAGAAATACAAAAACAAGGCAATTTGTTTACAATAAAATAGTATTAGACATTGTACATTAACAGTATTGAGGCTTGATTACTGGAATAGCAATAACGACATACAGAAATGTATCAAATACAAGTCAGCATTTGGACACTTAAAAGACTAAAAGATTTGTAAGATTCAAGGTAGTGAGTAGTAGTAGGACAGAGCACACTACTTACCACCAGGGTATTTGGTGTAGGGGAGACACTGGCTCGTAAAGGGGGGCAGCCCCTTGGGATGTGGAGGGGGATTGAGAGCACTGTGAACACAGTGGAGAGGGGAGAAGTGTGAGGAGTTTTTTGAGGGAGAAGAAGGAGGAGGAAAGGTGAAGATCAGAGGGTAGTTTGTTCCAGAGAAGAGGGAAACGATATAAGAAGGCAGATTGGCCAGCAGTAGAGTGGGGACGAGGTATAGAGAAGGTACGAGGGTCTGTGTGGTGGAGAGAGTATGTAGTAGAGATAGCTTGTGAGAGGTAGGGGGAAGAGTGCCAAACCAGTACTTAGCCATGAGGGAGGCACAGTGAACAGTTCTTCTGTGTGATAAAGGAGCAAGGGAGAGGGGAGCATAGAGGAGACAATGGTGGATAAGTGGAGGGGAAGCGATTGCAAAGCGGCAGAAGGAACTGAGGAGAGCATCCAGTTTGGAGAGGGATGTGACTGAGGCTGTGCCACAGACCATGTCAGCACAGTCCAACACTGGTAGTATTGTTCTGAGTACTCGCTTGCATCAGGTGGGGAGAGGGAGGCTATCTTTATGGAGATAGAGAACTGTGAGTTTGGGCCAGAGCTTGGTAAAAATGGCATCTATGTGGGTGGAGAAATCTAGGTGACTATCCAGCCAGACACCCAGGTATTTGAAAACAGGGATGATCTCAAGGGGTAAACCATCCAGGGTAGTAAAAACTGGGGGCGATTGAAGGGAGCCCAGTTTCTGTCCAGAGCAAAATATCATAGCAAAAGTATTTTTAGTATTTAGTTTCAATTGGTTTGATTGGAACCAGGACTGGACTCTGTTGAAGTCTTCCTGAAGAGGGGAAAGCATGCTGATGGAGGAGGGGCCAGAGGTATAGATGAAGGTGTCCTCTGCATACATGTGTAAATTAAAGGAGTGACAGATGGAGGGAAGGTCGTTAATAAAAATGGAGAAAAGGATGGGGCCAAGGATGGAGCTTTGAGGGATCCAGTGAAGATGGGGAGAGGGGATGAGAGTGCGCACTGATTTTGACGGACTGCTGCCTATGTGTAGGTATGAGCGGAACCAGTTTACTGCAGGTTTGGTGAGGCCAATAGATTTAAGTTTTGAAGTTGGAGGGTGGGAAACAGAATCAAAAGCCTTTGCCAGGTCTATGAAAATCACGGCTGTGATATGGCTTTGATCTAAAGCGGAGAAATGGAGTCAGTGACCCACAACAGAGAGGAGATGATAGAGTGCTGCTTCCTAAACCTGACTGCACAGGTGAGAGACAGTTATTGGTGGCAAGGAACCTCCAGAGTTTGGAGGAATGAGAGACCCTGGACTTTAACAAGGGAGGGAGGAGTGATATAGGCTGGTAGTCTCTGGAGACAAGGGTCACCGCCCTGCGTAGTGGTATTACCTCATAGTTAAATATAAACAAGAATCATAATAAGGAAACAAGTCAGCAACAAGCAGGAAAAAGATCACCACACACCATCAAATCTAATAATAAATTCACATTAATGCAACATCAGAATAAAAGTGATGGCAGAGATCATCATCTAACCCCTTTTTCTGTTGTTACTCCATGCATACATGTAAGCTTTGAATGCTGATGTGGATGCCCAGAGTCACGGCTTGCCTTTCCAACCACTCTTTAAAATAGTTTATAGCTCTTGTTTCTCAAAGGGACTTACTTTGTGAGTAACAGCTCACTACCTAATTTCACGGGTCATACTTTGCTAATAGTGCACAAAAAATTTCGAACTCATCTATGCATGAGTTTGATGGCACACTGGTGCCATGTGTTTATGTGAATGTGCTGGAGGCACTGACGGATGGGGAGAAGGTTAGGAAGACAGGAACTGTAAATATTATAAATACTGGACTGCAAAATGTATTTTGATCAAGGATCAAAACTTGCCATCTTAAGTCATGTCGATAGCTGCTGGCACTTTTTTGTTATGCACAAAATGCAGAAAAAGCGGACAGTGTCCCTTTAAGTATCATGTCTTTACTATTTTAGCAGAGAGAGATTTGACATATGGCTAAATACTGAGCAGCCCTTTGTGTTTTACCCTGGGTACAATATATTCTAAAGTTGTTAAACTTCTTAATTTTGATTGGGGTTCCTTAATAGCCAGCCTATCCAGCAGGTATTTCAGGACACAGCCTTTCACACATTTAACATGAACAATATTTTATTTCAAGTTTATTTTATCAGGAAGAGACTCCATTGAGCAAGCTCATTTCAAGGAGGTCCTGGGTAGGATAGCATACAGCAAAAAGGCATACAATTGAGAAAGAACAGTAGAGTATAAGTAACGAGCTACAAATGCAGAGTCATTATACCAGAATATTAGATATTCAACAATAATGCGAATATAAGTTAAGTCCAGTGCTAAATAAAGTACATAGAGGAAAAAAGAGAAAAATTGAATAATAGAGATAGAATGCAAGGCATTCATCAACAATTACATCAATGTTTGTAATATCCTTCAATCAGGCAACCCAATTGTTTGTAATGTAAAGCAATGATGTAAATCCTTAAAGTACCAGTGCAAGGAAAAGGGGTTAACATTTGACCCCACCTTTTTTCTCCTTAATCGATCCCAGATGTCTTCCAGTATATTTTGTGGTAACATTTTCAGTTTTCATTATCATTTAAGAATTTTATGAAAGTCCTAAAATAATTATTTCTCAAGAAAAAGATGGCCACTTAATTTTGCATAGAAATAACATTGAAGACCCAGAGGGTAAGAGTCCAGGCAAAATTCAAATGTACAGTACAGAGCACAGGAAACATCCAAAAAACCCAAATCAACAGTTCTGCCAATATTTTTCATAACCATAGCAGAAAATCAGCTTTTTGGAATAACTTTTTTCGTTGCACTGCTGCTTTAAGGCACTCTAGAATCAGTCTCACTAATCTAAGACCTCTAATTTATGTAGCCTATCAACAGTATAATTATCATATAAAATATCTGCATAAAGGAAGTGCAAAAGAAGAAGGAAACCACTTTTGGTTCTCAAACTCAGTAGCAGAAAAGGTCAGAGCCAAGACTGGCCTTTAGGAAATATAAGGGAACACAGCGGGATGAAGATAGTTAGACATACCAAACTTCCCTAAGGAAGCAGGTAAGTAAGTAAGGCAGGCAAAGGCCCAAACCGAGGAAACACTAGCACAAACAGTAAAAGAAGGTGACAAGACTTTCTATAGAAACATTAGTGAAAGGAAAAAGTCCAGAGGGGGTATTGCTAAGATCAGAGGGAATAAGGGAGTGTGAGAGGAGGAGGAGGACCATGTAAAACCACCTATCCTAAATAGATACTTCTGCTCAGTAGTTACTGAAGAGAAGGTAGGCAGGGCCCACAGCTCTGCACCATGGACAGGGGGAGGAGGGAGGCGACACTCAGTCCCTTCACAAAAGAAAGGGTCCCACAAGAGCTCGATAAGATCAGGGTGGACAAGGCAATGGGACCTGATTGCATACATCCCAGGATACTAAAGGAGCTGAGGCTGGAACTAGTGGAGCCATTAGCAGAACTGTTTAGAGAGTCTCTGAGCACAGGAGAGGTCCCAGCAGACTGGAGAAGGGCTCATGTGATCCCGCTGCACAAGAGTGGTAGAAGGGAGGAGGCAGGGAACTACAGACCAGTCAGTCTTACCTCAGTAGTGGGCAAGATTATGGAGAGACTCCTTAAGGAAAGGATAGTGCAATACCTGGAATCCATAGGAGCACAGGATCCAAGACAGCATGGGTTTACAACAGGAAGGTCCTGTCAAACTAATCTCATAGATTTCTTTGACTAGGTAACCAGAGTGGTGGACCAAGGGGGAGCAGTTGATGTTGCCTACCTTGACTTCAGCAAAGCTTTCAATACTGTTCCACATAGAAGATTGATTAATAAGCTGGGTAGGCTCAGGGTGGGTCAGACATTGGTCAACTGGGTGGAAAACTGGTTGACGGGCAGAAAACAGAGAGTGGTGGTAAATGGTATACAGTCAGAAGAGATGCAAGTCACAAGTGGGGTATCTCAGGGATCAGTCCAGGGGCCAGTCCTCTTCAATATCTTCATCAGTGACATTGCAGAAGGACTGGAGGGTAAGGTTTGTTTGCAGATGACACCAAGCTCTGCAACAGAGTAGATGATCCAGATGGGGTGGGCAGAATGAGAAGATATCTGGATAAACTAGCAAAATGGTCGAAGAGTGGCAACTGGGTTTAACGAAAAGAAGTGCAAGATCATGCACACTTATAGGCTGGGAGGAGTTGCTGGCAATTACAAGGAAGAAAGAGACTTGGGCATCATTGTGGCCGCTTGGACAGCTGGTTCTGATTGCTGTATGATTTTTGTAATACAAAAATGTGTTATGGAGTGTCTCTCATGAGACAAGCTGTTTCAGCTAATAGATAACAGCCAGGAGATAATGACAGGCTAGAAGAGACTAAATTAAGGATCCCCTGATTATCTAGCTTAATTGTAGCTTGTCAGCTGCTAGGATGGGGAATCATAAACTTTTATAGCGTTTAGAGGATGAAATCAGGTTATGATGCTTTAGTGCAAAGTCATAAAAGATTCTTCGATGTGTCCTGGGAAGAAGAGCTACTTGAGATCAAAGAGGGGATGTTATTTAAAGAAAGTCATGTGGGAACATGAGTTTTGCTGAGGTAACCTTTATTAATTTACCTCCTGCTGGATAGACATCCTGATTGTATAATTTTTAATAAACAGAGGAGGAGCTGGGTGACATCATGGAGAAGGCAGGGTCAAAACAGTGTTTTAATTATGCTGTAACAGACCTTTATTGACACACATGTTTGGACTCTCTTGACAACAACATCTGTCTATCGGCACTACTGGTAGAGATACATTAGATATATAAGTCTAATTGTCTGGTGGTAGGAATTTTGCACATTTTTTAACCCTTGTTCTTTTACATGATTGTATGTTTTTGTGATATATGGTTCTGTATTTACATTTTGCATTTTTTTATCTATTTTTAAGTAAACCTCTACTTTAGAGACTTCTTGGTGTGCCTTTGAAATAATTTTTCTTGACAAGTGAAGCATACATAGTAAAAGTTGACACTGTACAAAGCTTACTGGTTTTACCAAACTGGGAAAAGGTAAGAGTTTATTTGGAGGTCTTTAATAGAGTTTTAAGGGTTCATTTTGTACACCTGGTTAGGTGCCTGTAGGCAAAAGATATCTGCCCCCCCCAGAAGAGCAGAATTATCTGAGCCTGTACATGGGTACGCTAGCAAGAGGTTCACAGTTTGAATCCCTCCAGAACTTGAGACCAAAGTTTGATTCAACCCACAAAATAGACAGGAGGGCTACCCTGTTCTGTTAACAGTTCTACAAGACTGCGCTCAGAGGATGGCACTGTGGGAGCAGAGGGCCTGACCTGCTGAGTGGGTTTGTGACAGTCATCATCACCGATGACTTGAAATCATTCAAGCAGACCTCTGAAGCAGTAGGTAAGGCTAGAGGGATGTTGGGTGTATTAGTAGGGGCACTCAAGTCAGAAGAGGGAGGTAATAATCCTTCTTTACAAGACACTGGTTAGGCCCCATCTAGAGTACTGTGTGCAATACTGGAGTCCACACCTTCACAAGGACATTAACCAAATTGAGGCAGTCCAGAGAAGGGCAACCAAAATGGTGCAGAGACTGCATCAGAAAACATATGAGGACATATTAACGGAGCTCAATATGTATACCCTAGAGCAAAGGAGGGAGAGAGGTGATATGATTGAAACATTCAAACATCTTAAGGGCATTAACAAGGTGAAAGAGTCTAACATGTTTCAATATAAGAAAAATAGCAGGACAAGAGGACACAGCATGAGATTAGAGGAGGCCGATTAAGGGGTAATGTGAGAGTTCTTTTTCACAGAAAGGGTGGTGGATGCATGGAACAGCCTACCTCAGGAAGTGGTGGATATGAATACAGTGCAGGGCTTCAAACAGGCATGGGATAGGCATAAGGGAGCAATACAGATGAGTATGAATAGATAGACCATTGACAGAGCAAAGGCCTATGGCACATTCATAAGACAGAAAAAGAAATGGGCAGAATGGATGGGCCTTGCGGTCCTTATCTGCCATAACTTCTATGTTTATGTATGTTTCATGGATTGACAAAATTTGCATCTGAACAATTTTTGATTGAATGTCTGGATTTAAGCAGTCTCTAGTATGTGTAGCAAGACCTATTGTACCCCTCGTATTTTTAGTTAACTGTATGTACATTCCTGGTGATTGACTCTCTCCAGTAGATAGGTACTTCTCCTGGACTTGTTTAGTTTCTTTATTAGTTACTACATTGAGGGTCAGTTGTGAGTAGGATATGCCTTTTAATTTAATTGTAGACCCAAAAGCATAGTATTAGTCTTACTTGCAATAAGCTTTAATCTTGAAATATTACAAACATTTTGCAGCCCATCAAAACCCCTCTGTAATTTCGTTTGAACAGTATTAAGGGGAGCATCAGAGATGTAGACCACTATATCATCAGCATACAGCTGTTAGTCTACACCTCCAATTAACTCCCCCAAGCTCTTCAAGTACAGGGTAAAGAGAAGGGGGGCCAAGGACTGGTCCCTGCAGTACTCCCTCACAATACCCAGATCCCCAGAGGCCCTGCCATTGACAACTGTCTGTGTCTCCAATGACTGAAATGGGCTCCAGATCACTTCAGTGCTGTTTTTTTATTTTCTGTTTTCCGTACCTCCTCCGGTACTGTACCTGACTCCTCTGCCCTCTACTACCCACCCTTGAGGTCTCCTCATGGAGTGTTGGCTTACCGCTCAAGAGAGGTTGCGGTGGGGGGGCCTCCCCTTACTCCCTGCCCAAGGAATTAAGTCTTCATTGGGACCTCAGTATGGTGGCGCTCAGTGGGCGGGGGAAGGCCCACTATCAGAAACTTGCATCAGTGTTGCTCCAGGAGAGGTGTATTTTTTTTAGATGTATGCCCTCCCTGAGTGTGATGTGACACACGATGCCATGGCTTATGCTGGAGTCCATCACACTTCACCTACTGTTGCTGGCATTGGGGCCATGTTACCTCTAGTTGTTGTCCGCTCCCGAACCCTGGTTGCTAGCATTGCAAGGAGAAATCCAACCGCTGTGCTGAGGGGCTGGCTACTTCAGTGCTGTTTTTCTTAACCCCATCATTACATGTCATTTCAACAGGATCAGATGATCCACTGTGTCGAAGGCCTTGGAAAGGTCAACAACGATTGCATCAGTAAACCTACTGTTTTCCTTAGCTTTGTTGACTTCATCCAAGACCTTGACACAGCTGGAGATAATGACATGGCCCTCTTGGGATCTAGAATGATACCTATCATAATACCCATTCTTCACAGAAAATTCTGAAGCTGTCTCAAGACAATCTTCTCAAGCAAATTCAAAACTTGGGAGAAGGGATAGCAGCCTGTAATTCATCATCACTTCCGGGCTCCCACCTTTACACTGAGGCACAGCCTTGGCTAGTTTCCAGTTCAGTGCAAGTTCCCAAACCTGCAAAGCCCAGTTAAATAGCAGAGTTAATGGATCTGCTGCGTGTAATAACGCTGCCCACTTCAACACCTAGTGGGTATCATGATATGGCCACTGCTTTTCCCAACTTTTAAATCTAGCAGGAGTTCATGCCACCTAGTTGTAAAATTGGGTAAAAGCCAGAATCCACTGAAAACAAGATGTTCTATCTCTCAGCTGTGCCATCCTGGGTAAATAAATTGTGAAAGACAAGAAATGGCCATGGGGAGGTTCCTGGTAAGAACTGGCAAGGCAGTGGTGCTGGAATGCTCCCTCAGAGTGTATAGGCATGAAGAATGTTTGATAATGCATAACATCATGGACTGGTTTATGTGAATGACAGTAGTTGTGCAGCTGGCAGCCTGCCCGTCATGGACTGATGCTAGAAAGTAACCAACACTTACCAGTCCTGGCTAGAAGACGACTTTGGACCCCTAAAAAACTGCCCCCATTCTTCAGATCCTGAAGTGAACATCATTTTGAATGAAATGTATTAATATTTTTGAAACTGTTGGCAACGCGTCCTGTAGAGGCTGCAGCATTACCCTCTGAATGAGTAGACAATTAAATGAAGGATAAAAATGTATTTATTCTGAAATGTTGTATTACGTGCATCATATTGAGTTTTTAATTCATATTCTGTGCGACACCTTGGAACAAGGAAAGGGGCCTAGCAAATGTACCAATAAATATATTGCATCTGAGAGACATTCCAGGGGGAACAAGGGCAAAGTACTTCACCCTAGTTTGACCCACATTATTAACAGTTTCAGTGTCTGAGGGTTTGCACAGCTCCTGTGTCCATGGGGTATCGAGGTTTGATGCAGAATGCCAGTTATACAACTGGAAGTAAAAGAAATGGAACTGAGTTGATGATAGGCTTAGCTCCTGGGAGGGTGCCTGGCATTCAGGTTCCACTGCTGGTTAACCACGAGTAGCATTGCCATTGGCTATGATAGCAACCATTTACTTGCCAATCCTTTTATCTTTTGGACTGATTGATTTTTACCCCCTTCCAGTCCGGCCTCCATCCACCTGGCAACCACCTAGCCTTGTTACTGAAACAGAATCCCCAAAAGGCATTTATTTTATTTATTTAAACATTTGATAACCAGGAAAAGTACACTGAGCTGAGGCTCGTTTTCAGGTGCAACCTGGAGGTGAGGGGAAGGGAGTTACCACAGTACACATACATAAAATAGATACAAGAGAATATTGCATACAATCACATCATTTGGTACAAAGGAGTTATTTACATTCAGTTGCATATATACAGTTATTTACAATCAGTTGCATGAATACAATAATATACAGTACAGAGGTTTTGAAGTTTAAAATGCGTTCATTTGGCTAAAGGCAGACTAGCTGCAGTTACAGGTGGGGAAGAGGAGTTGATGAAGTTGAGATTTAATGGGGTTGTGCGAGGGTGAGTTTCTGAGCTTCTAGGGGAAACTGGTTCCATAGGTAGGGGAAACGGTAGGAGAAGGCAGATTTGCCAGCTGATGAGGATGGTTTGGGGACGGAGAAGGAGCAGGAGTCCCTAGAGTGCAGCGAGAAACTAGAAAAGGCTGCAGTGGTTAGTTTCTTGACCAGGTAGGGGGGCAGTAGGTCGAACCAAAATTTGGCAGTAAAAGAAACGGAGTGGCAAAAATGGCAATGGGAATGGGGCACTAACCCAAGGGAGGAAAGGAGCATGCAGTGGTGTGTTCTGAAAGGGAAATTTGTTACGAAACAGTAAAAGTCGTGGAATAAGGAGTCCAGACTGACAGTGAGGTGAGAGGTGGTGTTGTACACAATGTCCATGTAATCAAAGATAGGAATGGTCATTTTGTTAGCAGTGCTATGCGTCTAACATAGTGGGAGGGAGTCATGGTTTCTGTAAAGAAGATGAAGCTTCAGGCAAGATTTAACTTCTCCGCAGCTAACAGCCCTTCTTCAGATGGGCTTTTGGGGTGCTTTCTGGTAACTTCAAATTCATGTATAGAGACCCATCATGCTGCATGCAGTGGTGTTGTAGGGCACAGACTTGCCTAGGCTTCATTCTATGTGGACATGGATTATCTGCCATTTTCTTCCTCCCAAAATGCTGGCTGTAAACTTGCAGTGAAACATGCAATGGACATGCATGCTGCAAAACCAGACATCTCTTGGTCCAGTCTGTCATCCCCAAATAACAGTTTCACCTTTGGACCTCAAGTGGCACTCCTACAGTGGAGGTCAATCTGCCTCCCACCCAAGCAGGTGATGATCCTGTAGGACTCCTCCCCCGCTGGCCTTCCAACAGCTTACCTACCAATCCTGATCAGAAGAAGAACGCAAATAGGGATGCCCCATTATTGGGGGGTGGGGGTATCCAAAGCGAAATTAAAGGCTAACCAAGAGTTGGCTACAGCTTAAAGGCTGCTTTGTCAGGGGTAATGTGGTACAATAAAAGCAGAAGGAATATAGTGTTTCAAGATAATATAAGGGGAGAATAAAGGGCATTAAATGGTTGAGAAGAGATTTAAAAGGAAATTTAAAAATGAAAGTGAGACACACACTACAGTTCTTTTCCATCTTACAGTTTTATCCATCTACTGCTGCTGACCTGCCCCATCTGGCTACCCCCCTCCCCCGGCCCATCAAACATCTTCCCTAGATACTTAAACCCATCTCCTCATCCTCCATGGCTTGGCCCCCAGGGTGGGGTCCTTGGGGAGCACAACATCCCTGAAAGGGGCTGTATCCAGTTTGGAGGTAGACCCTTAGTCAATGGTGTGGAGCCTATTGGGGGGAGGCTGTCTGTCATCCCACCTGTTGGGATTTTTTCACAATACTTTCTGCTCCTTGAGGTCCGTTCATGTGCAGTGATGTGTGAGGGCACGCTGATGCAGAGTACACTGTCACTGTCAGTGTCCTCTGTCCAATCTGAGTCATCCACTGCTCCACTGCACAGACTCTGCCAAATGATGAGCATGCAATGGTATGCACTGCCCCCCCCCTCTCTGAAGAAAGAGAACAATCCCTGCAGTACTCAATCCTCCTTTCTTGGCTAATATCCCTAGCATCTGATTTCTGTTCTAGAACCAGGGTTCAGGGCATAGTGGGGTGAAGCAACACAGCTACATTAACGGGATGACTGGTATACAAAATTGTTTAGAAATATTGAACCTCCCTGTACTTTTCCCTTGTACTAGGGTCACTCGGTGAGTGTTGGTTTTGGGGATTAGAACCTGGGGTCACATAACAAGTGTTGGTTTGGGATTAGAACCTGGGGTCACACAGTGAGTGTTGATTTGGGATTAGAACCTGGGGGTCACACAGCAAGTGTTGGTTTGGGGATTAGAACCTGGGGTCACTCAGTGAGTGTTGGTTTGGGGATTAGAACCTGGGTTCACACAGTAAGTGTTGGTTTGGGGATTAGAACCTGGGGGAACATAGTGAGTGTTGGTTTGGGGATTAGAACCTGGGGGTCACATAACAAGTGTTGGTTTGGGGATTAGAACCTGGGGTCACACAGTGAGTGTTGATTTGGTGATTAGAACCTGGGGTCACACAGCAAGTGTTGGTTTGGGATTAGAACCTGGGGTCACACCGTGAAGTGTTGGTTTGGGGATTAGAACCTGGGGTCACACTGAGAAGTGTTGGTTTGGGGATTAGAACCTGGGGTAAAATATAGTGAGTGTTGGTTTGGGGATTAGAACCTGGGGTCACAGAGTAAGTGTTGATTTGGGGATTAGAACCTTGGGTCACAGTAGGTGTTGGTTTGGAGATCAGAACCTGGGGTCACACAGTAAGTGTTGGTTTGGGGATTAGAACCTGGGTTCACACAGAAAGTGTTGGTTTGGGGATTAGAATTTGGGGACACATAGTGTTGGTTTGGGGATTAGAACCTGGGGTCACAGATAACTGTTGGTTTGGGGATTAGAACCTGGGGTCCACATCATGAGTGTTGGTTTGGGATTAGAACCTGGGGAACATAGTGATTGTTGGTTTGAGGATTAGATCCTGGGGCAGATAATAAATGTTGGTTTGGGATTAGAACCTGGGGTCACACAGTAAGTGTTAGTTTGGAGATTAGAACCTGGGGTCACACACCAAGTGTTGGTTTGGAGATTAGAACCTGGGGGAACATAATGATTGTTGGTTTGGGGATTAGAACCTGGGGTCACACAGTAAGTGTTGGTTTGGGGATTAAAACCCTGGGGTCACACAGCAAATGTTGGTTTGGGGATTAGAACCTGGGGTCACACAGTAAATGATAGTTTGGGTATTAGAACCTGGGTTCACACAGAAAGTGTTGGTTTGGGGATTAGAATCTGGGGAACATAGTGTTGGTTTGAGGATTAGAACTCTGAGGTCACACAGTAAGTGTTGGTTTGGGATTAGAACCTGGGGAACATAGTGATTGTTGGTTTGGGATTAGAACCTGGGGTACATAGTGATGTTGGTTTGGAGATTAGAACCTGGGGTCACACAGTAAGTGTTGGTTTGGGGATTAGAACCTGGGAGAATTTAGTTAGTGTTGGTCTAGGTATTAGATCCTGGGGTCACAAAGTAAGTGTTGGTTTGGGGATTAAAACCCTGGGGTCACACAGTAAATGTTGGTTTGGGGATTAGAACCTGGGGTCACACAGTAAATGTTGGTTTGGGGATTAGAACCTGGGGTCACACAGTAAATGATAGTTTGGGTATTAGAACCTGGGTTCACACAGTAAATGTTGGTTTGGGGATTAGAACCTGGGGGAACATAGTGTTGGTTTAGGGATTAGAACCTCAGGTCACACAGCAAGTGTTAGTTTGGGATTCAACCTGGGGAACATAGTGAGTGTTGGTTTGGGGAATAGAACCTGGGGAACATAGTGAGTGTTGATTTGGAGATCAGAATCTGGGGTCTACAGTGTAAGTGTTAGTTTGGGATTAGAATCTGGTGTCACACAGTAAGTGTTGGTTTGGGGATTAGAACCTGGGAGAATTTAGTTAGTGTTGGTCTAGGTATTAGATCCTGGGGTCACAAAGTAAGTGTTGATTTGGGGATTAGAACATGGGGTCACACAGTAAGTGTTAGTCTGGGGATCAAAATCTGGGGTCACACAGTACATGTTGGTTTAGGAATTAAAATCTGGGGTCACATAGGGGGTGTTGGTTTGGGGATTAAAACCAGGGTCACACAGTAAGTGTTGGCTTGGGGATCAGAATCTGGGTGAACACAGTGACTGTTGGTTTGGGGATTAGAACCTAGGGTCACACAGTAAGTGTTGGCTTGGGGATTAGAACCTGGAGGAACATAGTAAGTGTTGGTTTGGGGATCAGGGGGTCACACAGTGAGTGCTGGTTTGGGGATTAGAACCTGGAGTCTCACAGTAAGTGCTAGTTTGGGAGTTACAACCTGGGGTCACATAGTAAGTGTTGGTTTGGGGATTAGAACCTGGGGATGCACAGTAAGTGTTGGTTTGGGGAGTAGAACCTGGGGTTGCACAGTAAGTGTTGGTTTGGGGAGTAGAACCTGGTGTCACACAGTAAGTGCTGGTTTGGGGATTAGAACCTGGGGTCACACAGTAGGTCTCAGTTTGGGGATTCGAACCTGGTGGAACATAGTGACTGTTGGTTTGGGGATTAGAAAATGGGGTCACATAGTGAGTGTTGGTTTGGGAATTAGAACCTGGAGTCACACAGTAAGTGTTGTTTGGGGATTAGAATTTGGGGTCACATAGTGTGTGTTGATTTGGGGGATTAGATCCTGGGGTCACATAGTAAGTGTTGGTTTGGGGATTAGAACCTGGGGCCATACAGTAAGTGTTGGCTTGAGGATTAGAACTTGGGGTCACACAGAAAGTGTTAGTTTGGGGATTAGAACCTGGGGTCACACAGTAAGTGTTGGTTTGAGGATTAGAACCGGGGTCACACAGTAAGTGTTGGTTTGGTGATTAGAGCCTGTGGTCACACAGTCAGTGTTGATTTGGGGATTAGAACCTGGAGTCACACAGTATGTGCTGATTTGGGGATTAGAACCTTGGGTCAAACAGTATGTGTTGGTTTGGAGATTAAAACCTGGGGTCACACAGTAAGTGTTGGTTTGGGGATTAGAACCTGGTGAAACATAGTGTTGGTCTAGGCATTACATCCTGGGGTCACACAGTACGTGTTCATTTGGGGATTAAGACCTGGGGAAAATTGTGAGTGTTGGTTTGGGGATTAGAACCTGGGGTCACACAGTGAGTGTTGGTTTGGGCATCAGAACCCAGGGTCACATAGTAAGAGTTGGTTTAGGGATTAGAACCAGGGGTCACACAGTAAGTGTTGGTTTGAGGATTAAAATCTGAAGTCACACAGTAAGTGTTGGTTTGGAGATTAGAACCTGGGGGAACATAGTGATTGTTGGTTGGGGGATTAGAACCTGGGGTCACACAGTAAGTGTTAGTTTGGGGATTAGAACCTGGGGTCACACACCAAGTGTTGGTTTGGAGATTAGAACCTGGGGGAACATAGTGATTGTTGGTTTGGGGATTAGAACCTGGGGTCACACAGTAAGTGTTGGTTTGGGGATTAAAACCCTCGGGTCACACAGCAAATGTTGGTTTGGGGATTAGAACCTGGGGGAACATAGTGAGTGTTGGTTTGGGGATTAGAACCTGGGGTCACACAGTAAATGATAGTTTGGGTATTAGAACCTGGGTTCACACAGTAAATGTTGGTTTGGGGATTAGAACCTGGGGGAACATAGTGTTGGTTTAGGGATTAGAACCTCAGGTCACACAGCAAGTGTTAGTTTGGGGATTCGAACCTGGGGGAACATAGTGAGTGTTGGTTTGGGGAATAGAACCTGGGGGAACATAGTGAGTGTTGATTTGGAGATCAGAATCTGGGGTCACACGGTAAGTGTTAGTTTGGGGATTAGAATCTGGTGTCACACAGTAAGTGTTGGTTTGGGGATTAGAACCTGGGAGAATTTAGTTAGTGTTGGTCTAGGTATTAGATCCTGGGGTCACAAAGTAAGTGTTGATTTGGGGATTAGAACATGGGGTCACACAGTAAGTGTTAGTCTGGGATCAAAATCTGGGGTCACACAGTACAATGTTGGTTTAGGAATTAAAATCTGGGGTCACATAGTAGGTGTTGGTTTGAGGATTAAAACCAGGGTCACACAGTAAGTGTTGGCTTGGGGATCAGAATCTGGGTGAACACAGTGACTGTTGGTTTGGGGATTAGAACCTAGGGTCACACAGTAAGTGTTGGTTTGGGGATTAGAACCTGGAGGAACATAGTGAGTGTTGGTTTGGGGATCGGGGTCACACAGTGAGTGCTGGTTTGGGGATTAGAACCTGGAGTCTCACAGTAAGTGCTAGTTTGGGAGTTATAACCTGGGGTCACATAGTAAGTGTTGGTTTGGGGATTAGAACCTGGGGATGCACAGTAAGTGTTGGTTTGGGGAGTAGAACCTGGGGTTGCACAGTAAGTGTTGGTTTGGGGAGTAGAACCTGGTGTCACACAGTAAGTGCTGGTTTGGGGATTAGAACCTGGGGTCACACAGTAAGTGTTAGTTTGGGATTAGAACCTGGGTACACACAGTAACTGTTGGTTTGGGGATTAGAACTGGGGAACATGAGTGTTGGTTTGGGAATTAGAACCTGGAGTCACACAGTAAGTGTTGTTTGGGGATTAGAATTTGGGGTCACATAGTGTGTGTTGATTTGGGGATTAGATCCTGGGGTCACATAGTAAGTGTTGGTTTGGGGATTAGAACCTGGGGCCATACAGTAAGTGTTGGCTTGAGGATTAGAACTTGGGGTCACACAGAAAGTGTTAGTTTGGGGATTAGAACCTGGGGTCACACAGTAAGTGTTGGTTTGAGGATTAGAACCCGGGGTCACACAGTAAGTGTTGGTTTGGTGATTAGAGCCTGTGGTCACACAGTCAGTGTTGATTTGGGATTAGAACCTGGAGTCACACAGTATGTGCTGATTTGGGATTAGAACCTTGGGTCAAACAGTATGTGTTGGTTTGAGATTAAAACCTGGGGCACACAGTAAGTGTTGGTTTGGGGATTAGAACCTGGTGAAACATAGTGTTGGTCTAGGCATTACATCCTGGGGTCACACAGTACGTGTTCATTTGGGGATTAAGACCTGGGGAAAATTGTGAGTGTTGGTTTGGGGATTAGAACCTGGGGTCACACAGTGAGTGTTGGTTTGGGCATCAGAACCCAGGGTCACATAGTAAGAGTTGGTTTAGGGATTAGAACCAGGGGTCACACAGTAAGTGTTGGTTTGAGGATTAAAATCTGAAGTCACACAGTAAGTGTTGGTTTGGAGATTAGAACCTGGGGAAACATAGTGATTGTTGGTTGGGGATTAGAACCTGGGGTCACACAGTAAGTGTTAGTTTGGAGATTAAAACCTGGGGTCACACAGTAAGTGTTGGTTTGAGAGATTAGAACCTGATGAAACATAGTGTTGGTCTAGGTATTACATCCTGGGGTCACACAGATAAGTGTTCATTTGGGGATTAAAACCTGGGCACACAGAAAGTGTTGGTTTGGGGATTAGAACCTGGGGTCACACAGTGAGTGTTGGTTTGGGATCAGAACCGGGGTCACATAGTAAGAGCTGGTTTAGGGATTAGAACCTGGTGTCACACAGTAAGAGGTGGTTTGGAGATTAGAACCTGGGGAACATAGTGATTGTTGGTTGGGGATTAGAAGCTGGGGTCACACAGTAAGTGTTAGTTTGGGGATTAGAATCTGGGGTCACACACTAAGTGTTGTTTTGGAGATTAGAACCTGGGGGGAACATAGTGAGTGTTGGATTGGGGATAAGAACATGGGGGAACATAGTGATTGTTGGTTTGGGGATTAGAACCTAGGGTCACACAGTAAATGTTGGTTTGGGGATTATAACCGGGGTTCACACAGTAAGTGTTGGTTTGGCGATTAGAACCTGGGGCAGATAATAAATGTTAGTTTGGGGATCAGATCCTGGGGTGACAGTGAGTGTTATTTTGGAGATTAGAACCTGGGGTCACACACTAAGTGTTAGTTTGAGGATCAGAACCCAGGGGCCCTACACACATTTGTAGTCGTGGCTTGTTGTATTCAAGGGTTCACTGGGCTCCCTGTACCACCACCCACCTAGTCTGCCATACACAAAGAGATGCCGCTATTTGCAGGGTCAGACTGTCCTGTGACTGTGGTGCTGCATACAATTATGCAGCTTCCCAATTCAGATGTTAGATGTCATACATTACTATGCAACCACTAACATGTTACAAGTTCAGGAGTCTCAGGGGATGGCTGATGGCATGGTATCAGGCTCACAGTGTAATACCATAGCCTGTGCCCTGGGTAAATGGCACTACTGTTGATGTTGTCCACAACTCCCTTGACCAATACCTTAAGAGGCATTTGTGGGGCATTTGATTTTCCATGTGTCATGTCTCTTTGTTGGCCTGCCCTGTTGGTCCAGTGGTCCCAAAAACTCTTATGATAGTGATCTACATTCTCGGTGTCCAGAAGATCCCTCTCCCTAGCCCTATTCCTGTCTGTTCTCCCCTCCCCAGAATGGACATTCCAGCTTGCAAGAAAGTGATCCCTTGAAGAATTGCTTTCAGCAGTTCTTCTGATCCAAGGATCACTGCTCCTCAGAAACGGCCTGAGAGCACTGGGGTGACTCTGTGCATACCATTGCTTCAGTAACCCTTTCTCCTTCCCAACCCTTTCTCAGTGCTGGTGCACGAATCTGTGCACTAGTGCAGGGAAAGTCTTGCAACACCTTCATATACAGCACAAGAGGGTGCAGTGCAGTAATGTGCCACAAAGGGGTCCTTGCAATCACTTCGCAACACAAAAATGTGACTGTGTATGACCCTTGGACTCCAGGTTTATAGAACCAATGGGGTAAACTAACCAACTGCTTTCTGCCCCTCCCAAATAATTAACATCACAATGAGTAGGTGGCTAATACACACACACACACACACACAGCACTACACACACACACAAAGGACTACATACGTGTCATATAGGGAGAGCACTTTCAGATACAAACATACACAGCACTACCTACACACACCACACACACACACACACACACACACATATATATATATATATATATATATATATATATAAATTGTTAGGAGTAACCACCATCGTGAGTACTTCATGTGGCCTGGTCAGGGTTCGCTGAATGCCACCATTGGCAGCAATACTGGTGCCATACCACGACCATGGAGGAGGCCTGTTGCATGTAGCCACCAAAGACGACACTGAAGGAGGCCATGGGCTATCAAGTCTCCATCTTTCTGAGTTAAACTCACCTTTTTAATTTATGCTCCTTGGCTGACCTGCCCACATCTGGGCTCCCCCCCCCCCAACAGTGATGTCACCCATCTTGTCCAGGTACTTACACGTTCCTCCATCCCCATGACTTGCCCCCAGTGGGAGGGGGCTCTCATAGTTGTCCTCACTCCTCTGGTGATCCCTCTAGTGTGCTTATGTGCTATGTCAGTGGTGCAGGCCCTGGAGTAGCAGACTTTTATGCTGTGCCAATTGGGGGTTCTACCAAGTTTCTTTCCCTGTCCATTGAGTGGCACATACAACAGCGTATGCCTTAGATGTGTGTACAGTAGGGGCAAACTCCTGGCCTGAGAGCAGGAGCAGCTGGCACTGGAACATGCCCTTCCTGTTGCCGACTGGGACACTGGCAAAGTGATTTTCCAGCCAGGTTGTCCAAGCACCAGCATTCACTCCCCTAACCTGGCTAGCTGGCATGGGAATGTGACATCTTTCTATTGGACCACTAGGGTCCCCAAGACTCACTCTATGAAACCTAAATCTCACTCTTAAAACAGCAATGTAACAAAAAAGGTTTTTCCAAAAAACTAGTTTTAGCCACAACTGGCAACAATCTTAACATACTTGTCAAATTTATTTGTTTAAGTACCTCCTATTCTGCACACCGTAAGTGTTTTTTTTTTATTTTATTCATATTTTTTTATTTTCTTGAGCTTAAACTTACTAGGTCCACAATATTTCTAAACCAAATGTGGCAGCTTCTTTATTTCTTGAGAAAACTAATTAAAACATTTACAAAATACATAGGTTTTGATGGAAGTGGAAATTTTTAGCTCCAAATAAATCTGGAAGATCTTTCTAGTTACGCTAACCAGCTGCGCCACTGAGACAACTGGAATCTGGGCTGTCCCCAAGCAGATTACTCTTTCTCAAATGCACAACCCAATGGCGATACAAATATTTACTTGTAACAATCACACAGGAGTGTGGTGTGCATATTTGTGGAACACATACAAACAGAGGTGAGAAAGAAGTAAGTGCCTCAGCTGGGACTTGAACCCAGGCCATCCAGAATACCGTTCCAATTGCGCTAACCAGCTGCGCCACTGAGACAACTGGAGTCAGGGCTGTCCCCGAGCACATTACTTGTAACAATCACACAGGAGTGTGGTGTGTATATTTGTGGAACACATACAAACAAAGGTGAGAAAGAAGTGGTAGAACCTGTAAATATTTGTGTTGCCTTTGGGTTTGTGCATTTGAGAAAAAGTAATGTGCTCAGGGGCAGCCAGGTTCCTGTTGTCTCAGTGGTGCAGCTGGCTGGTGCAATCAAAAATATTCCTGGGTGGCCTGAGTTCAAGTCCCAGCTGAGGCACTTACTTTTTCTCACCTCTGTTTGTATGTAACCCACAAATACACACCATACTCCTGTGTGATTATTACAAGTAAATCTGGAAGATGCCTGAAATCTCTTTTAGTGAAAAAAAGGTAGGTCACAGTTTTTGGACAGTTTCATTATACTGCTGCTTTAAGATTAAAAAAATTAAGTATGTATTTCAAATAGTTATCTCACTGTCTTTTTTTCACTCTGACTCCTAAAATCAGGATGGTTATATAGCTTTTCAATGGGACAATTTAAAAACTTGCTCTTTCAGTTTCCTTTCAGCTCATTTCTGTTCTGATTTTTTTCCATGTAGGTGTTCCTGCTCTCACGTCAAGAGGTTGACTGCATCAGCCCAGACCCCAGCTTACCTGAGCTGGCTCCCCACCTCCCTTGGTGATGCATGTACCTGATCAGAGGTTCTCCCCATAAGCTTCTCCCGCATGATAGGGCCAGAGAGAGAGGGAGGGAGGGAGGGATGGTCATCCTTCCCTCCCCAGTGCATCAAGTTGTGGGTGAACCAGGTCATGAACCAAGTGGTGGTGCAGGCCTGGAGACAACTGGGCTGGGCTTCATTAAGTCCCCCCAACACTCCATTTCCACTCTTCTCCCTCCCTACTGCAGAGTGTCAGACTCATGCATGGAGGTGCACCTATCTGACATTCCTTATGATCCTCCTTTGTTCTGCCACCCTGACAGTGCTGTGCCGAGGCCTCCACTGAAGGCAGCCTAGGCCAAGCTAACAAGCCTCCATACCCCGGGAGAGGAGAGCAGTCCCTCGGATGCTCATTCCTGTCCCACCCTGGACAATACCCAATGACCCGAGTCCATTCCTGAACCCAGATCACCAGCATGGGAAAAGGTGAGGCATGCATGGTGCCTCAGCCTTCTTCACCACTGGGTCAGCTTCCTGTTCTGATTGCAACAGCTTTGGAAGCCAGGTAAGTACTCCTTGATGCTGCCATTGGTGGCAATGAAGGAGTCCACAATAGACTGCTGGAGGATGACTGTGCCACCATCACAGGTAATGAATAGGATACGAGCACTGGTAAAGGCCCAGTTGGGGAGGACCCATTGAAGTTGCCACCATTGGTGGCAATGAAAGAGCCCCAGATGCACTGCGGCAGATACATTCAAGGCCTGTTCAATGCTGCCACCATTGGCGGTAATGATGGATGCCTGGTCCAGCACATTGAATGTCGCTGCCTTGATTGGCAGTAATGATCGAGGCCTGGGTCAGGACTTGTTGAACACAACTGCCATAGGAGATAGGGCTGAATGGCCAGTCAGTGAAAGACAGAGGCTGCTGGTGGCAGTGGCACTGCTGTGGGATGGGGTTGGTGGGTGAAAATGTAAAGAGTTATGGAGCAAGTGTGTTTTAGACTGGAGCTGGGAACGGAGGGTATGGGTGTGGGTGCGGGTGGGAGATCATACAGAGGAGGCCTGTGGGAGGGTTATCTAGTGAGTCTGGGGACTGGGAATGGAGAATGAGTGTGTGGTGTGAGAATACACAGAGGAATGGCGGAGGGTTATATAGAGATGGGAACCAAGAACAGAGGGTGAGGTGGGGGTGATAGAACATGCAGAAATAGCAACCGTAGGGTTATCTAGTGAAACCAGGGTCAAGAAGGGATGTGGGAGTAGGGTTGAAGTGAGAGAACACACAGAGGGAGCATTGGAAGATTATTTCAGCTGAGATGGGTTGGGAGCGGTGGGTGATTGACATCTTTAAGTATCTGAAGGGACAAACAAGACCAATGCAGAAGGATTTTCCAGATGAGAAGGAAAGGGACACAAGAGGGCATGGATTGAGGCTGGAAGGGGAAGATTCAGGAGGAGATGAGATATTTTTCACTGAAAGAGTGGTGGACAAATGGAATGCCTTAGCAGACAAGATAGTGTCCTGTAAGATGGTGGGCAGTTTCAAGAGGGTTTGGGACAGAGTAAGAGGAAGGGATACTGGGAAGGGGGGTCGGGAGGGGCAGCTGCGAGATGACCTTCTAGCTGCACACTCGAGCAGACTCGATAGACTGTGAGGCCTGTTTCTGTTGCCTATTTTGTATGTTCTTATGTACGTATGTAACTCTGAGTTATAGTCTTTAAAAATAATGTGCAAGCAGGGTCTAAGACAAGTCCTTTTGAATCGTTTTCTGATTGTTGGGTGTCTGTGTACAGCAAATGATGTAATGGTGTGATGTAAGAATGGGTGGGAAATGAGCAACAGTGAAAGTGCTGTAGGGATTGCTTACTATCTTGGTTAGGAGAGCTGCTACTTTAGCTTGATGATAGAGTCACTGGTTGGTATTGTTGCAAGTTCAAATCCCAAGTCCTCTGGTTTAGGAATATAAAGCTGTAGCACTAGGAAGTGCTGAGAGGTGTTGTGGCTGAACCCTACCTATGGGCTTTGCATTTATTCAGGTAAATGTGCTCAGCACAGATTCTAATTTAATATCCTGGTTAGCATGCAGTGAAACCAATGGAGCTGTACTGGGACCCCTAAGGAGCCTATTGTTATCTGGCTCACAATCATTGCCACCTGCTTAATGGTGCAATAATGAGCACTTTTAGAACATGTGAAAACAGTTCTGCTTAAGGATTTATTATTTTCTCCTATGCACCAGAACAATGGTGCTACCCATGGCTCCAGCAGCATCCAGCCTGCTTGTGCACTCTCCCGAAGGTTTCCTATTTCATTTTTTTGCATATTACTATTTGCTCCAGACCACCACCTACACCAGCCATCAGACCCTTATGTGGACTATCTCCCTGCCCCATCTGCTGCTCCCCCTACTTTTCATACCAGGGAGGATCCACATAATGTAGGCCAGAGAGAACAATCACCCTTGATACAGTTGGCCCAGGATGCATGTTTTTCTTTTCTGGCTTTGTTCCCAGGCCTCTTTAAGCCCTCCTGCCTCCCCAGCACTGGGAACTTCCCCATCAGGCCTCACAAGCCTGCAGCAATAACCCTTGCAGAGGAAGCAAGCAGAGTGGCCCACTGCAGGGGTCACTGTGGCTTTGGAACCTCAGTGCCATCCCTCCCTGGTTGGGGAGTGCAGTCACATGGCAGCGCCCCACCCAGCCCCCTTGGCCACGTGACCCAGCTCCCAAGTTCAACCCAGTCCTGGTTTGCCAATGCAGAAGCACAATCCGCAACCTGCTGGGCCAGATCAGATGACCCATTTTACATCTCTTTTTATACAATATATATTGCCGTTTTCATAAATAAAAATGCTATCCATAGCAGAGAACACCAAGTAGCTGGATACATTTTTTATCGTCTGATAAGGTACATCATAAAATGTATCTAGCTACTTGGGTTTGTCACAACAGGCTTTTCATTATGCTACCTGTTTCCTGCAATCAGTAGAACTGTGAGCTTAGACAGCATGCACTACCAACCTCTACCAGTGCTTCAAGTCCCTTAGCTACTCTAGCTAAACTGACTCTGCCACTCCAGTAGCTCTCACTAATGCTAATGTATAGCATATAAACCGCTCATAAGATGGGATGTTTATCTTCATTTGTGATCAGTGACCTCTTTTGACCTCACTCATGGCTTTACCACTTGTAAAGGTCAAGAGGTCACTGAATACTCATGACGATAAATATCGAATTGCATGAGTGCCCATCAGATACCCCTTATTTATCTCAGAATTCAATTAAATCAGTTGCTTGTCTTTCAGAAACATAGACCATCCCTGAGGAGGAACATTTTCTCTAACTGCAGATCTTCCAAAGTGACTTCCCTACCAAAAGTAGAGATTGCAAAAAAATGTTTGTTTTCAGATGTGCTGTATTTCACTATTTTATATCAACATCTATTTGTGATCATTTTTAAAACTTAATATGTTGTGCCTGTGTTGAATGCACATGTTATCTTACCACAGGACTCTACTGTAAAAGAACTACGCTCAGCACAAGTTGGCTATCCTGGTGACATTTTTTAGTAAGATAACTGTGACCTCGGTAACCCACCCAGTGCTGAACTGGGTGGGTGCCACTCAGTTTTCTGGCTACTAGAGTGGAGTCCGTCACCACCACAAATTGCCCACTCACACTCCTTGGAGGAGGTCAGTACCTGCTCTGATGCCATGTCCTCCCTCATCCTCCCACCATGAAGGTCTTGGATCAGGGATGCAAACGTTAGTCTTCCATTCGGTAAGCAGTGAACTGCCACAAGTGTCTACTGGCCTGGGCTCAGAAATAACACGGTGTACTCAACTCTAACCCATCTGACTATACCTAGTATAAATCATCACAACACCACTAGCATGACTCTCTTTTGGAGCTGAAGTTCTTACAGAACCCTGGGGCTGTGAAAATAGAACTCAGACATAAGTACATTTACCAGAAACGTAGAAATGTGAAGAATTGATTGTCTGAATAGCCGTTGGACCTTGGGACACTGTGAAAATCAAGGGACTTGTACACACCTCTGTGTGGTACATGGAACCCGTGGCTAGCAAGGGTGGGGTTGAGCATCACAAAGAGGGCCTGGGTTATGTCTTTTCCTGTAATGTATGGTTTGGTTTATTTCTTTTCCAGTAATGTACTTCATCAACATCTCACATCAGATACAATCATGTATTCTTGTACTATCAGCCTGGGATCAGAACTGCAGGTATTTATGTGAAACTCAATGTATCTGTTTCTAGACAGCACCTGCGTGAGACACACTCTTTACAGAATAAGACATGCCGTGTCTAACTCAATCACCAGGATGTCAGTTCAGTCAATAAACAATTGTACCTGCATGCAGAATAGGAAATGAGGACTACTACTGCATCAAAGTTGAATCCTGTTAAAGTGAATCTGTAAATGGAAATAGATTCCCTAAATTTGGATTCCTTTCAGCATGTAAATCCAATTAAGGTCTGTTTAGATCACTGATGTATGTGCAGAAAGGGAATGCAACGGCTGACGCAGTAGTCCTCACATCCCAATTTACATGCTGGTATAACTTGATTACTGTTTACTGCCATACTTTCCTCTACCCAGCCTCCCCTGGCCTCCCTTTACCTTCCATTTCCCTTACCGGATAAATCTAGCACCCTCTCTTTATACTGAGTCTCGCCTTGCAGTCCATGATGGTGGATCCTGCCCAACCAGCTATTTGCCCATGCCTTTCTGTGCTGCTTTATGAATGTTTACTGTATATTCTGCTGTGACCAATTTACTAATGTAACCCCCAGGTGACGCTATCCCAAGGGCTACTACCCTGCCTGCCTGACTACTGACAGGTTGAGGGGCCTAGGTTCTATGGTGGGTGCCTCCACCCAGAAGTCAGGGTTTGCAGTGGTTAGACTAGCTTGGTCACAACCCTCTCAGACACTGAGACACCCTTTTATCCCTTCTAGTGGCACACACAATGCACAGAAGTTACAATCCCAATACCCCACAGGTACACACTGTTCAATCATAGAATACCACTTACCCTAGAGACTGATTCTGAGGCTCATCTCTGAGGACCCCCTGCAAAATAAGGTTAATCAGCATACACCAACCACTACAATGTTGGATGAGTAGGTACAGACAATTCAAACAATTTAAAGTTTAACAACATCAAATCTGGTTTATTTAGGGGGACAATAACACAGGAGGGGGAGATCAGGTTCATTAGCAGCATAAGATCACAGTATTGTGCACGCCACAGGGTCTAGAAAGTCACACTCTGGGTACCCAGGTTGGAGGCAGGGTAACTGCCAGGTCCGTTGCCTGGGGTTGGCTGGCAGGTGCAGATGGAAAAGGGCCCTGTGGAAGAAAATATGCACAACACCCAACTGTAATCTGGAGCCGGATGGCTCAGTCCATGAAGAAATGAAACAACAAGAATTAGATGACACCCTTGCAATTTGATAAACTGAAGACAGGGAGCTACCCTGATTTGTACTCACAACTCGATGCTGAAAACTGGCACAGATGGGGTTCTGGATTGCCAGACTCCCTCATACAGCAGGAGATGAAATTCTACAAGCCAGGCACACAGCTTCAATCAGCAACAGATTCAGTCCGCATACATTCACTTGGCTTTCAGTCTATACCGCATGGGGGCAAGAGGACCCATTTATCTGTCCTTCACAAGCACTCCACACATTTATGTGTAAAGGAAATTGCTATACCAGGCAGCTGCTTTCAGGTCCCGATCGCACTTACTGTTAACCCGGGAGTTCACACTGCAGCTTCACTTTCCTGACAGACCGAGCGCGATTAAGCAGTTTCTCCAGTCTTCTACAGGGTGAGCCTGGTTCCCACTCATTCAGCCTCTCTTCCTCTCGGTAGGCGCGGATTTAGTCCGAATCAAAGCGGCAACGCACTTCCCGAGTTTAGGCCTCACACGCGCTTCCTGCATGAAAACCATGTAGCGCAGAAGCTCGGAGTTCCTTCTCTTGTCATGGTCACAACGGATCTGCCTCTCCAGACACAAGGCAGGGCATTCCATTCAGGTGCCACCCAGTCCAATTGGTGGACTCAGTTGTCAATCACTCAGAACTCCCCCTGTTGGTGCAAATAGGTGCCAAGGTCCAGAACTTCACTTCCCAGAATTACTAGCTATATCTCTTATGGCAAGCCCGGCTCCCAAGAGAGTCCTGATTCTGGTTGGTCCACACAAACTCCATTTTAGAGGCCCCCCCTTGCACTGATTGGATCTATTCAGTAGTTCAGATTCAAAATGGAGGGGCAAGATACACAGAGTCCCAGCTGCAAGAAAGGCAGGTTAGACAAACACATTTCCACTAATACTCTAAATGATTTCTGACAGTTACATCTTTGAAAAGTGCTCACTCTGCCCACTTAGCGACGGCAGAAACAGAGCGATTTGTCAGCAGCTCGAGCGGGACTTGAGAAGGGAAACATACAGTCCCCCCATACAAACTAATTATGTCTTCAAGCAGACAGCTCTTAAAGAGACAGTACCAGAGGCTCTAAAAGCACTCACAGATAAACAGCTTAAACGCCGAACACCATTTAGGCTGGGAGCACTTAGGCAAGCTCCTAGGAGGCTTTTTAGGAACCCCCATTTGTAGGGGGGTTATCCAACATTCCAGATTACCTTGCTATGTTATTTTTCATTTACTGTGCATGTTATTTACCCTGTGCTTATGTGAATCTTCTGTTATCATTTTGTGATTCTGTTGTATTATTTTTTGCTGACTGCTTGACCTAATCTACATGTAATTCTCCTGCACTTACAGTATGCTCTGTATTGTTTTTGATTGTTGTACTCTCCCGGGTTGTGCCAGAAAATAGTCATTTCATGGCTAGAGCACCTACCCAGTTAACAAAACTAAATAAATGATAAATAAATAAATTACTGAGTAACTGACAACCTAGTATCACATTGAAAAAGCATCTTTTGGGATGTGAAGCGTGCACCTGTGGCTCTGTAGTGCTGCTCGTTTAAGCTATTTTATTAAAAGCTTTTATCTGACCTTAACATACGGTCTTTTTCTTTATATCGATCACTGGGTAGCCATTCTGTTTTTGTTTGATGCCTTTATTGTCCGGCTCCAGTTTCATTCGTTGGTAGCCGCCTTTTTGTGTGTATAACCTATTAATACTGTTATACATTGCGTGTAAATGGGGAATTGATTCAGCAGTTATTGAAAACTATTGTTTGTAAACAGTACTGGATTACAATCTGGGTAAATATCTTTGATTACCCAGTAAGGGGCTATTAGCGCATGTAAATGTAACAACCCCCTCCTTATAGTAGGGGAGGTGATTGTTTACCAGATGTATCCAGTGGGGGATTGCTGCCTTGGCATTACCTGCTGTGCAAGTAGCTTGCTGGGAGAAGCTCTAGATAGTATAAAGATAGGGCACCCTTGCAGTGTTATTTCATTCTTAGTTCTTAGAAGGCCACTGCAGTTGGGGATGATACTTTGAAGCTCTAGGTGCCCTCCCATGGCTGGAACCACAGCAATGTGGATAAAGTATTGGCTGGGCCACCCTGGGCTTAGTTGTCAGCTGAGGGAGCAAAGGGGCACTGCCAGCAGGGTGCTAGTAATGCCAGGGTGTTCTCCAGCATAGTGTTCTCCCGGGTGTTCTCCCCCTGACAAAGCTCTAATGAGTGATGCATTGGAGCATTCTAGCCATGGAGGAGCTTCTAAACTGTCTGTTGTTTGCCAGAGACCTTGCACTGTGCAAAATCAAAATTTAGTCTGGCAGTTAATCTTAGAGTCCTAGTCCTTCTTCAGACACCTAGGTAACTGAACGCTTGGCAGCTTTTGGTTTGTTCTCCAGCATACTGGACTGAGTAGGCACTTGCAGTGCACCCAAGTGGTTGACTCTGGGACTCGGCCAGAGGCACAGAGACATACCTGGCAGCTCTTGCCTCTTGGCATTGAGGTGGATCGGGGCCCTTCTCAGAGCCAAGAGTAGCACAAGTTTTAGACCCCTCACAGCTAAAGCAGCACTGTGATGCAAATGTGTGAGACCCTGGTGGCTAGCAGGGCAGGACCTTAGGCACCAGGGGCAGATCCTAAATCAGTGATCTGTGGGTTTGGTTTGCAGATGGTTGCCCATAGAGTGGGAGTTGAGTAAGATCACTGGGAGGGTCCAGAGACCCCGGGTGTATCCCCTCAAGAAATGCTACCCAATGACTTTTGGGCCTGTGGCAGGTTCCCAGAGATCATAGAGGAGATCCTGGTGAAGGTGACCCTGGAGACTGACCTGTGCTGGGCGTCAAGCACCCAAAGCTGGGAGATGAAAGCAAGCAACGAAGTGAAACTGCTGGAGAGCAAGGTAAGAAACCCAGCTCCAGGGTAAATGGAGGAGGGGATTCTATAAGGGGGCAGCCCCTATAGCCTGACTCATTGGTGAAGACTGCCCCATAAGGACAGGTCAGAGGGTTTACCTCTCACACACTCAGGAAAGATGTAGACAATGACCAGTGAGACCAGACTGGCATGTTATCTTATAAAAGGGTCGAAAGGTTTGAAGGAAGTGCCAACCTCTGATGGAGCCCTTTAGTAAAGAGGCTCACATTTCCTATAGGATGCCATATTGGCCTACCGCAGAATGGTAACAAAAGGAATGCAAAAGGAATTTATTTATTTATTTATTTTAAACCTTTGTTTACCAGGTAAGTACAATGAGCCAAGGCCCGTTTTCATGTACGACCTGGGACCATATACATATACAGTCAAGATGTTTACAATAAAATTAACAAAACTCACACTACAATACATTACAACAATTATTAGACATACATCACAAAATTACACTATGACATTCATTAAAAAGAAATACAAAAATAAAATACTCATTGAAAACAACAACAATGCAATTTTCCAAGAAAATAATTTCTTAGCTTAATGAAAGGCTATCTTTGGGTACATTCCCATGCAAAGGAAAATAACAAGAGTGCTACAGATTCTGGTGAGAAGGAGAATGACTGGGAGCATGATGGGGTTAACATGTAGTACAGCAGAAGGATGCAAAGCAGCTGGCATGCTGTATAGCCAGGACCATGTGTGGTGGAGAGGTTAACTGTGAAAACGTAGGTGTAGAAATTAATTGTTCATGAATGATGAACTGCGGTCCTGGGACCCACTGATATTAGTGTATGCACAAATGAACTTTGGCATATCCCACAAGTAAAAGCCAAGTGCATGAACAGTGAACAAGAGTCAGTGTGATTTACTGCCAACAAGCAGCCCCCTAAGGTACATCAAGTCCATCCCATTCACAGCAGTACCAACAGGAAAAGCAATCCAAGAATCTGAGAGTATACTCCTAGACACAGGAGTTCCTGAGCCATGCCCACCCCATTTTGGGCACAGATGCAGGTTAGTCAACATACCACCTGAAAGAGGATCGTTGTACTGTGGGGTTTCTTCCAGGATTGGCAGATTTGAAGGGGACTAGTGAAAGACATAGATATATATTGGAAATGAATTTGGAGTGGAGTGGTGAAGAGGATTTGGATTCTGGCATTAGGCTTAAAACAGCTTGCGATGAAGAGGCGGATTTAGACAGAGGATTCTGAGACTGTGATTTCATGAGAGGCTAGTGATTGCTTCCGGATTATGACTGCATGGGAATGGAGACCTTGTAAATCTTTGTGGACTGTGAAAAACTAGCTGGAGAGTGGTGCTAACCACCAGAAAGTGCCACGAGGAATGCATGAAAGACTTGGACAAACGTGACTGCCAGCCAGTTTACTAGTTATTTCGTGTGGAGCGAATCAGCAGTGAAGGATTTCAGGGGGGTAGCTATCTCCATACAGATGCCCCCACTGGTGTTAGTGATGTGGGATAGCACAGGTGGAAGCAAGTAAGGCAACATGCACTGAAAAGGCCTGGCACTGGAGTTTGGGTACAACCCACCAGTAGGGTGGGGCTGTGGTATAAATTTTACACCGAGTGATGTACAGCCCTCCAGTTTCCTGCCACATCAGAGTGATTTGGGTTGCTGACTGGAGCCACGATGAGGATCAGCAACTATCATCCAAATATGCCAGGTGGACCACAACAATCATTGGCTGGGTGTACGGCCACTGGGTGGCGGTGCTGTCTCCTATACCTCCCCATATGGCTATGGAAAACAGTGGAACCATGGCACGGAGAGTGACTCCATGCAGTGACCACAGACTGTCTCCAACACACAGACTTCACCTCAGAGGCTGAGTTAAAGGACAGCTGCAATACACCCTCAACAGCTGGAATGTGCCTCACAGCACAAGAATGCACAGCATTGTGTACAGAACCAGGAGAAGGTATCACTGCACAGAAGCAGACTGAGTACTGGCAGGGTGGGGAATTTGTCATGAAGCCATACCTGAGGTACTACCATGGACCCCAGCACAAGAGGCCATATGGACTACAGGCGCTTGCCTCAGGGGCTTTGCCTTCACCTATTGACTGATGGGTTCCATCCACTGCAACTATTCACTACATTGGCGCAGAGTGATTTTGTTGATGCAGCATATAAAAGAAAGGACAATATTAACAAACACACAGCTTAGTGTGCATTCCTATTTTCTTGGGCATGGACAACAGTAGTAAATAATGCATGCCTTGTGTGCATAGTTTTCTTTCTTTTCTTCCTAGCACAAGAAACCTGAGTGCAGAAAAGAATTGCTCTTAAATGATGAACTGAGGTCCTTGGGCCTATTGAGATTAATAACTGTACAAATGAACTTTGGCCTATCCCAGAAGCTAACCTCAAGTGCATGAACTGTGGGAGTTAGTGGGAGTTATTGCCTACAAGCGTCCCTCTAAGGTGCCCCAAATCCATCTCATCCAGACCAGTAATAACAGGAAAAAGCAATTTGAGAGGTTCAGTACAAGGGGCTCCTGGCAAGCAAAGTATATCCCCTAGACATCAGAGTTCCCTGGGCAATGCCTCACCCCATTCTAGGCATAGATGCAGGTCAGCCACTGTCCCAACTGAAAGGGGGTTTACAAAAACATCATAAATGTCTCATGCATAGGGAATGGAACATTCTGACTGGTTGAGAGTGCACACTCGATTTAGAATTCTCCAACTCAAAGCAGAAGACCATGAAATCCAAGTCTTCAGTCTGCCAGTCCGCAGGAAGATGTGGCAACCCAAGATCAACACTTTCCAGGTTTAGGAGAAAAAAGAACAATTTGGACAGAATTTTTTGGCCGGGTCAATGGGTGTGTCTATGGGTTACAGAAAAGTTTCCTATATCTTAAAGTAAAAGTGGAAACTGGGTTAAGGAAATCATATACTTCTAAAGAGAAGCGACTCAGCTTGATAACACAGCTGCTGCTGAAACCATCTTGTTTGATTTAGGCTGTGCACAGATAGTGAGTTTTCAAAGTTTGGCAGAGGGTACAGTTTCATCTCTCAGCCTCTGACGTGGCTTCCAGCTGTTGGATTTGGCTTCTACCTTTCGGAAGCTGGTAAGATCCCAGTACAGAGTGAGCATGGCTTTTGTGCAGGAAGATGTGTGATTGTGTTCTTTGTGGCGAGAGAAATGTAAGGGATGGAAAACCAGGCAGTAAGTAGAAACAGTAATGTGATGTTTTTCCTGAAATAGTAATGTGATGGTTTCCTGCAAAAGTGAATTACATTGATTTTACAGTTATATCTAACTAGCAAAGCAGAGAGCATTGAGTTTTTGTACATATTTGGATGTGTCAAACAGCCTTGCTTCTTGAAGCCCTCGGTAGTTTGTTTGAAGGCCTAGATGTCTACATTTCAAAAATGTCCCCCAGCTACCCGAAGTTGCATGCAAGATTGGAGCTGAACTAACGCAGGCAGAAATATCTTTGTAACCACCACTTAGGAGGTAAAAACTGCACACACACTAGATATTAGACAAACATGAAAAGGTCATCACCCTTGTTATCAGGACCAAGATCCAGGTCACATATGGCAACATGTCCCAAAGGACTACAGTCACACTGTAATACTGTAACAAGCCTGACAGGCTGCAGTCAGACTTTAATATTGCAACAAGCCAAGCTAAGATCTGACTGTAACACTGTAACAACCAAGGTCAAGCTAAAACAATGTAACAAGCCTGGTATAATAAGGTCAGGCTGTCATACTGTAACAAGCCTGATCAATCAAGGTCAGATTGAAACAATGTAACAAGCCTGATGGCCTACAGTCAGACTGTAATACTGTAACAAGCCCCGATGGACTAAGGTAAGACTGTAACACAGTAACCAGCCCTGAATTACTAAGGTCAGACTGTAATATAGTAACAAGCCCCAATGGACTAAGGTCAGACTGTAACATAGTAACAAGCCTGATGTACTAAGGTCAGACTGTAATATAGTAACAAGCCCTGATGGACTAAGGTCAGACTGTAACATAGTAACAAGCCTGATGTACTAAGGTCAGACTGTAATATAGTAACAAGCCCTGATGGACTAAGGTCAGACTGTAACATAGTAACAAGCCTGATATACTAAGGTCAGACTGTAATACAGTAACAAACCCTGATGGACTAAGGTCATACTGTAACATAGTAACAAGTCTGATGTACTAAGGTCAGACTGTAACATAGTAACAAGTCTGATGGACTAAGGTCAAACTGTAACATAGTAACAAGTCTGATGGACTAAGGTCAAACTGTAATATAGTAACAAACCCTGTTGGACTAGGTCAGACTGCCATACTGTGACAAGCCTAATGGACTACAGTCAGGCTGTAATATTGTAATGGTCAGGAAGTGAGCTTGTGCTTGAGGTGGTTCAAGGTCTGGAGTGCTGCTGAGTGCTAGACAGCACAGTAAACAACTAGGAATTCAAGAATACAGCTGCACACTACAAAGGCTCCAGTACCATGGGCAAAGTGAGGATGACAATTTATGGTGCATACATTGCAGTTTCAAACACTGTGGCACAAAAGAGCAGGATTTTTTAAACTTGACACCAGGTGCCTCAGCATTTTACTCCATGGAGCTTCATCTGGGGCCCCCTAACGAAGCTCCACTGAGAAGAACGCTGGGGCACCCGGTGCATTCTGCCCTTTTCTGTTTTTTTTTTGGGGGGGGTCGTCTCCAGCTTGATCTCCCTCGTCCCTGTCTGTGTTCACCCTGGATTGCCTCCCAGGGACGGGGCATACCGGGAGTCCCCTCATAACTCCCCAAATGGTGCCATGTGGTTAGTCCAGTGGCAGAATGCCTCGGTAGCAGCGTGGGGCTTTGTCAAGGATGGGCATCATCCTGCCACAGCCAGAGTCCTGTTTTCCCCATTGTTGCCAGGAGGTGTGGCATGCAATGATGTAAGGCAGAAGCACCTATGTCTCGCACATCTCATGGAACCTTCAAGCCTCAGCTGCGATGGTTCCCAGCCTCCGCCAGAGGTTGGCCAAACGCCTGAGAGGTTTCCCCGAGGAAGGAGCAGTCCATCAAATGCTAAACCCTCCTCCCCCCAGCTGACCCCTGATGCCCTGAGATCATGTCCGATCCCAGGTCACCAGCATAGCGGCAGGTAAGGTATGGTGCCTCAGCCCTCCGCGCCATCGGGCTGGCCATTCTGCTCTTTTCTATCACAGTGTTTGAAACTGCACTGTGTGTACCATAAACTGCAAACCTTCCTGGTGTAACACTGTAACAAGTCGGATGGACTAAGTCCAGACTGTAATATTGCAACATCCCTGTTAATCTAAGCTCAGATGGTAATATTATAACAAGCCTGATGGACTGTTAGACTGTAATATTGTAACAAGCCCTGATGGACTAAGGTCAGACTGTAATATTGTAACAAGCCTGATGAACAAGATTAGACTGTAAATTTTAACAAGCCTGATAGGCTAAAGTCAGACTGTTTAATTTAACGGATCCTGCTCACTATGGTTACTATTTACTGAGGCTTTGATGTCTGAATGATTTTAATGATGGTTAGTTAGTGTAAGCACAATTTGCCCAAGTTTTTATGTATAAAAGTATTGATATTCATGTTGTACATTCACTCTTGGCAAAGTGCTAAATATAAGGTGCAAAACACTGAGGTTTTTATACTTAGGTATCATTTTTAATTTATGGCCATGTGACAAATAATAAAGTGCTTTTCACCATAGAGCTTTTGTGTTGGTGAACTTGCATCACAAGGTCCTGAGCACAAGGTTTTGCTGCTGTAGATGGAATTGTGTTACCTTTACACTAGCACTTTTCAACTCGAGCTACTTTTACTGAAATATTCTGTAACATGGCCTGATAGACTAGGGTCAGACTGTAATTCTGTAACAAGCCCTGATGGCCTATGGTTATACTGTAATTCTGTAACATATCTTGATAGACTTCAGGCTGTTATTCTGTAACATGGCCTGAAGGGCTGAAGTCAGACTGTAATTCTGTTACAAGTCCTAATGGCCTACAGTGAGACTGTAATTCCATAATGTGCTGTGATAGCTAAGGTTCAACAAAAATTCTACAACAAGCCCTCATGGACTAGGATCAGTCTATATAATTCTGTAACGAGCCCTAATGGCCTAACGTCAGACTGTAATTCTATAACAAGCCCTAATGGCCTCAGGTTGGACTGTAATTCTGTATAACCCATCCCTTCCTGCCCCATCTAGCGGCATACTTTAAAACATTGCAGATGGTCCGGGCAGTAAGAAAAGAGCACTCCAAAGAACTAACATACGAGACATTACAATACTGGACCAGGGCAAACCAATGGTCCTTATGTAACCCCCGCACCCCTGCCTTTTTGCAAAACGACAGGTGGCATGCTGTTGAAGTTGACAGCAGTACCTGGTGCGGACTGGGTTCGGGGAGGACTAGGTTACTCCGCACAGGGGGCCTAGGTTTGGCTACTCTGCACAGGGGCACCCAAGTAAATCCGAACACAGGAAGCAATAACTGTAATGTCCAAAACCAGGAATGGGATTCTACAGTGTGGCTTTTATTCACATCCAAACTGAACAAAACAAAGTATAGATGGACCCCCACGGGGCTACATTCCTGGTAATGCAGATTAGAGATAACAGAACTCTTCTTCACATTTCCAGCCCTCAGGCTCTGAACCCACCAGGCACACAGCCCGGACTTGCATGCAGCTTTGGGTACACAGCCCGACTTGTACACTACTTGGGTTTTCCCCACTGGCCTGGCTCCCCCTGCCGGCCCACTAGATCCTTGAGTCCATTATGGGAATGAACCAGTTTTCCTGTTGGTGGCTCCCCAAACCACCTTAGAGCTTTTCGACTCCTAGAATTTTCCTTCCATTTCACATCTGGGTACTTCCCTCATCACTGGCCAAGTGCATGAGGCAAAGTAGAAATCCACAAAGCAAATCCATAGAGGTGGACCAGGTTACTGAAGATGGGAGTCTCCCACCTCCAGCTCCCACAATCCATACCCGGCCATTTCTCTGGAAACTAAACAACTCTTTTCTGAAAGCTTGGCAATGTAGATTACTGGGTAGATGTATATCACATCTCCTCTACATGTCTTGACTTCCCCTATGTGCTGGACTTGAACATACTTTTACTTTTGGCTAAGCCTATTATTCTAGGCCTCCCACTACTTCAGTAGTCCAATCCCCACTTTAACACAGTTCAGGATGAAACTTGGGCCCTTTAGTAAGAGCAGAACTCACCCTTCGGTTGCAGGTGCCCCACAGGCGAATCACGAAATCTTCTTGTACCCCACACTCGTGGACAAAATAAGGCAGCTTCTTCCTCCAGCAGTAGCCAGGGGGTTGCCTCTGGAAATGCAGGCAAACCTTCCTGCCCCATCCCCTCAGGGATGGGGTACAGAGACCAGAATCAGCGGTCTCCACCACTTTAAAACAGCTCACTGTGTCTCTCTTTAGGCGGAAACACACACCTTTCACTAGATGTAGCCCTATTTCAGGGCTGAGGCTCCAAGAGCCTGAGCACAGAGCTGCTGTGCTCCTCACCTCCAATCTCCAACTTCAGCTGCCACAGACTGACTGTTCAAACCTCCCAACACTCTACTCTAACTCCCTTCTGCAGATTCCATTGTGGCTCATGCAGCTGCGATAGTTCTATGGTGATGTCATCCCTCAGTCTCAGCTGAGACTGAGAACAGAGTGAGACAGTGTGAAATCCATTTAACTGGAATTTCACAAGCTGCTTCCTGCCTACCACTAGGTCTTACTGGGATTCTAGTAACCCCGGGTAACAAGGGGGTTACACTTACCTGCTGCCGTCTTCAAGGTTTCTGGATTACCTCCTCCTTCTCAGAAACGGATTAACTACCTGAGCCGAACAAATGGACCTGGACCTCACTCTTCTCTCTTGGAGGTCCCAACAGAGCCCCTGCAGCCCCCCAAGGCTGAACTCTGCCCCTGGAATACACCTCATGACAAAATTAATCTGACTGCAAACAGGAGAGGGAACAAAAAATGTCATTAATTTCCCCTCTACAATAAAATAAAGCACAACCATGGTTTCTCCCCAACTGACTTTATTTTCACCTGCATGGCAAATGATTTCAGCTATACAGAGGCCACCATTTCTTCAGAGAAAATGCTTAATCAGCTCCATGGAGCTACAATTTTGTACACAATGGCTGGACCTATTAAGCAGCAGAACCACAGTATCAGTAGACACCAGAAGGACTCTCATTTTCTACCATCTCACTCTCGGGTGTTCTACCCAAGACTCTGAACCCCAGCAATCTCCTGGCATATAAGGAGCCAAACATTCCTATTACTTCTTTTCCTACAGGTCCCTTTTCCTATGTGGCACTGGTCATCCCCCCTTTCTCTGGCGTGGGAAAGTGATCTGCCTCCCCCACCTGGACCCCTGTGACTTTGGCCTACAGCACCAAAGGCATCCAGGATTTTTTCCCCGATAACCCAGGCCTGACCCTCCTTCCAAGTGGCTGGCTCTGATGATCACGCTGAGGCCTCTGCTACCCTGCTTGCCTCTGCCTCAGTCCTCCATAGCTCCCCAATTCACTCACAGGTTGTTCCAACTGTCACCACTTACTACAGTCCCTCACCATGCCCATACCCCTCATAAAATGGTCCCTGAGCTTGAGTTAAGCACCAGCATGGGGGACCACCTTCAAGGTCTACCATTTCTTTGGATCCGCAATCCATCTGCACCTTAACCACAAGACCTGTCCCTCCAAACAGGCCCCTTACATGGGTAAAAGGCTCTCCAGCTCCCTCGACAACCCAGGCCACCCTGCCACACTGGATGCGAGGGAACCTCTGCCACCGGCTCCCCTTCTGAGAGGGCCCTGCCACTGCCCTTCCAGCCCTGGTGACCTGGGGCATCACTTTTTGGGCTTCCTAAGGGCTCCTACATCTATCGACTGGGCTTGCTAAAGCCTCCTGAATGCCCTGGCCTCCTCAACATAGGACTTGGCTACCTGTATCCACACTGGAGCTCTGCACTTCTACCCTCATCAGCCACGACATATAACCATCCTGACTGCACATTACCTTGGTGGGATTCCCCACTGGCCCTCCTGGATCACCGAGCTCCCTCATTTTGCCCACCTATCCTGGTCCTGGTTCTACTCTCCAGCCTTCCCCTTCCAGTCCTGGGCCTACTGCCTGGGCTGGAAAAGGCCACGCTACTTCCTGTCAGCTCCCTTATATACCCTATTTCAGTCTTTTGTTGCCACCTTGAAGCACCCAGAGCACTAACTCCATTTCCTAGCTCCAGGGGTGGTAGATGGGGGGGAAGGGATGCCTAAAATGTGGGAATATTAGCCCCACATTGGTAGGGGGCTTACACTCTTCCCCCACCCAGGAAACCATTCCCTCCTGGGAATGATGGAAAGGGTCCAGTGATGGTCCACCCCATCAGGTCAAGTATGTGCACTCCCCAGCCTTATGGACATGAACACACCATGTCTGGCCACCAAGCACCACCCAACCTACCTACCTAGCATAAAACTATACCCTAAAATCTAATTCCTAAACCCTATCTGCACCAGAAGATAAATCTAGGTGCTAGTCACAACCATCATTATTTCTTTGAAACAGGAAAATAACAATCACTTTTTATAATGATTATGCATGTCAACAATTTTCCTTAAGCATTGGCTAAACATTAAAAGAGGTAGCAGACATTCTTCTAGATACCTCCCACCAGAAGTTTTAAAATATGTTTCTCTGTGTACAAACCCCAAACCATTCACTCACAAATGCACACATACATCCTTACACCAATCTTTCCAAAACATACTTTAGCATGATAATAAAAAGTAACTATAAATGTTTTCACTTTAAGAGCTTGATTAGTAAACTGAATCAAAGTCACTATATCGGCTCCATAGAGCAGATGTTCTGGCGCAGTCCACAAGTTTTTTTAGTCCCAGAGGCCTAGATTGCAGGCCCCCCACCTGGAGGGAAATAATACACTGGGTCCGACTTAGTGGTCACCTCTCCAAATGAATTTTGGTCCAAAATGTAATACTTGGTCTGAGTCCCAGTTAAGTCCTGAACCATAGCAAAATGTTTGAAAATGGTTAGTGCTGACCAAGTCCCTGTGTGGCATATAGACCGTGGCTGCTGGAACAACTGTTGAGATGTGGCACTTCCTCCTCCTGGATGGTTCTTCAGCCTCTCCAATTGTTCTATGAAAATCCAGTCCTCCTACATCTCCTCAATAATATCCCAAATTCTTTCTGGCATATGAGGGTCATTCAAGTTTGGATATTCTACCCTCAGCCTCCTGCAAACGTACCTTTTAGCCTGACTCCATTTGGGCAGGTCCCACATGCTGGTTCTCCTTGGCTGTCCCTGGGTAGCCATATCCTGTCGATATTTGAGGTTTAATGGGTAATTTAGGTTTAACCCATCCATCTGGGTCTGGAGGGTCTTGGCCGGACTGGGAATGTGGTGTTATCACCAAAGGTGATAACTGGGCGTGGTAGGACCTTGGCTGGCCCTGACCACCATGTGGTCCTGGAACTGGAACTGGCTGCTGACATATTTCTCCTCATCCAGCTACCTTAGACCTTGTGAATCACCAACCTTTCCACTGGCCGACACTGTGCAGGTACAGACTCAGAGTCACTCTCCAAGGATCTAGTTTTGCTTCTGGCACCGAGACAGGCTCCAATTCAGTGGATAATGCTTGTGGCTACCGCCAGACAGAGGCTGTGGTGAGGTCCCCGGCCCTGAAGGATCCCTAAATAGTTGTCTGAGGCCCCCTGCCCCTCCCTTTGCCAGTGGGATAGCCAGTAGCCAGTGGTAGAAAGCTGGGCGATGACTGTGCTCCTGTCACCTTTGTCCCTTTCTGATGCACCTGCACTCTTTCCTCAACAGCCTCTGCTATCACATTCAGGGATTCACTTCGTGTCTCATCCACCTGGACATGTGTGCTTTCTCTCAGGGACAGTCTCTCAAACCCCTCTGAATCCCCACTGGCTGGAGACCACAGGAGGAATAAGCTGGTGGTGGAACTGGAAGCATGCATCCCTCTACATGGTACTGGTGGACTGCCTATACAATAGGAGCATATGGGCAGCCTGGTCACTGCTTCTCCCATAAATCCACACCTCACACAATGTTCATGTCCCTTGCATTTTCCCCCAGATTTCCACAGCCAGGAGAGAAGTGAGGATGGAACTGTAGTCAGGGGTTCCTCCTGAGGGGTTGCTTCAGGCTCTCTGCATCTCCCCCATTACTTCTTGTTGCCAATCCATGTGGATGACTGTGCTAGCTTTTCCCTCCCTTCCCAGTCCCACAATCACTTGGAGCCCACAGCTCTTTTTCTCCAAAATGATGCAGTCCAGTTCACTTGCCTGCTTGAAAACAATGTGCTCCCAAAGTGATCTCTTTTAGTCTGCTCTCGCTGTCATTATTCTCTTTTTTTTCTGCTCTGCCACTGCTGGTCCCACTCCCTTAGCTGTCTCACTCTGATTCCCCAAGGTGGCGCTTCTTCGTGAAGCTGCTATAGCTCCCTTTCACCCATCCTCCAATGAGGACCTTTCCTGAGGGTCACGTGACCAGGAAGTCACACGTGCACACCACACTAACAGGCCAGGCCTAATGCCTGCTCTAGGCCTACCACACAGCAATTTAAAGTGTGCAACAGGGCCCAATCAGGTAGGGAAGCCTGCACAACTGCAGACCACAACGCTTGGGGTCCAGCAGCGATTCCACGGCTGGGGGAACATCCCAGACGAGCCCCGACAGTGTAACCCCACCCTTCCTGCCTTGTCTAGCGGCATACTTTAAAACATCGCAGATGGTCTGGGCAGGAAGAAAAGAGCACTGCAAAGAACTAACATACAAGACATCACAGTACTGGATCAGGGCAAACTGATGGTCCTTACCTGCTGCTGTCTTCAAGGTGTCTGGTTTACCTCCTCCATCTCAGGATTCACTCCCTGAGCCGACCAAATGGACCTGGACCTCCCTCTTCTCTCTTGGGGGTCCCAACAGAGCCCTTACAGCCCCCGGAGGCTGAACTCTGCCCATGGAATACAACTCGTGACAAAATTAATCTGTCTGCAAATAGGAGAGGGGACAAAAGATTTAATTTCATTAATTCCCCCTCTTCAACCAAATAAAGCACAAACCACAGTTGCTCCTTAACTGACTTTATTTTCACCTGCATGGCAAATGATTTCAGCTATACAGGGGCCATCATTTCTTCAGAAACATACTTAATCAGTTCTATTGGGCTACAACTTTGTACACAATGGCTGGACCTATTAAGCAGCAGAACCACAGTATCAGTAGATACCAGAAGGACTCTCATTATTTATTTATTTATTAATTATCTAGGAAAGTACCTTTGAGCCAAAGGCTCTTTTACAGAGGTTCCACGTCATAGCAATCACATATGTACAAATTCAGAATACAGAGGTTACATATACACACTCATCAAATTTTCAGTTTACAGGAAAGCAATGTTACAACCAGTAGAATTATCAAATGCGAGTACAAAGTACTGAGCAGAAAATGCTAGAACAGGTTCAGTAGGTAAAGTTATGCACTTTTGCAGATATAGACAGTTGCTTTGGGGTCAGGGTAACACACAGTAGTATAACCAGGACAAGATCACTTGGCCCAGTTAAGAAAATAAGGCAGTTAGCAATAGAAGATGTTTCAGAAAACACAGTGAGCGTCGGAACTAAAACAATCATTTGTCAATGCCAAGTGTTGCTTGCTCTCATTAGCAGTGGAAGTGCAGGAGTTAGACAGACGCAGTATAGGAATAGCAGTGAATTATTGAACTGACGACAACTCCACCCCCATCCTGCAGAGATGGACAGGCATTGGGGTGTGCCTTTGGGTCTTTGCCCATAATGGTCACGACATTTCACCTCACCCTACCCTGCAGACACTTACAAGTGTTGAGGTGTACTTTGAAGTGTTCGGGCTTTACACTCACCTCATACCATAAGGAAATACACTGAAATGGGTGCAGTATTGGAGAATCGGGTGAACTCTGGAGCCAAAGGGTCCAAGGTGCATCTCGATGCCTGCCACTGGCTGCAGAGTGGGGGTGGAATGGCATGAGCATTACTGTCAACAATCCCAAGTCACACCCCTGATGCCTGTCAGTCCCTACAGGGTAGGGCATTATGGTAGAAAACCCTAACACCCTGGACGTTTCTTGGTATTTTTACTCCAAGTTTTCAACATTGGCTTTTTGTGATCCCATGGCATGAACAGTGACACTATCAGTTTGTTAGCCGAAAGGTGATTTTGCACAGCGACTGCGTCATTTGGCGTCACAGGTGCGAAAACACATTTCGAACAGGATGTGAAAAATTACAGCTGTACTGTTCATGAGGAGGTGTAAAAAATGGCAATGTTGAAAATCTGTAGTAAAAATATAAAAAATCTGGTGAAGTCACGAGTGTGCATAGAAACTGCACAACACACACCCGTATGTAATTAGTTTTGGGATTTTTTATAGCAGATTTTCAACATAGGCATTTTGGGACCTCCGCTCATGAACAGTGTGACAGTGATTTTCTTAGTCTATCCCGAACACTGATTTCCCACAGCGACCATGCTATTCTGCACTGGAAGTGTGAAAACACATTTTGGGCAGGATGTGAAAAAATGACAGCTGTACTGTTCATAAGGAGGTGTGGAAAAATGCCAATGCTGAAAATCTGGACTGAAAAGATTACGAATTTGTGAACTTATGAGGGTGCATGGAAATTGCACAATGCCCGCTAGTAACATAGTCATTTTATGGACTTTTGTCACCAAATTTTCAACATAGCCAGTTTAAGACCTCTTCTTATGAACAGTGTCACTGTGATTTTCTTAATCTGTCCCAAACATTGATTTTGCAGACCAACCACGCCACTGTGCGCTACATGTACAAAAACACATTTCAGGTGAGATGTAAAAAATGACAGTTGTACTGTTCATAAGGAGGTCTGGTAAAATGGCAATGCTGAAAATCTGGAGTGAAAATATTAAAATGCTCGGTTACGAAGCGTATGAGAATTGTGCAATGCACTGTGAAACAGTAATTTGGGGTTTTTCACCAACTTTTCAACATAGGGTTTTGGGGCCTACCTCATGAACAATGTCACTCTGATATTCTTAATCTGTCCCAAACATTGATTTCGCTCACCGACCACACCATTGTGCGCTACATGTGCGAAAACAATTTCAGACAAGATGTGAAAAATGACAGCTGTACTGTTCATAAGAAGGTGTGGTAAAATGGTAATGTTGAAAATCTGGAGTGAAAATATTAAAAATGCTCGAAGTTATGAGTGTGCATAGGAACTGGGCAATGCACGCTAGTAAAACAGTCATTTTTATGTTTGCTTGCACACAGCGCAAGAAACATATTGCGGCAGCTTGGTGCCGAAGCAGGTTCTGGAGGTGCAGCACTGTTGAGCCCAATACCAGCACGGCATTTTGGGGCATGTGTGATGTCCACCAATAATGGGGAACACCGCCGGTGACAGTGGTTTGGAACCTTGCCACCAACTTGTGAAAAAATAGCTGCTGCAATCAGGGCGCCTCGTCATTGCAGCGTCAGCCATTCACTGCAATGAGGGAGTGACCCGTCATTGTAGGGCAGGACCTTGCAGCCCTGATATTGTTTATGAACATGGTGGCGGCTTGCCGCCTGTTCACAAACAATATTAACCCCCTCCCCTGCCGAGGGGGTGCCCAATCCTCCTGGCAGCATGTGGCCCCCCCAACACATTTGTTTGCCGATGGGGCCCCAATCTCCATTGGCTACAGTGCCCCAAATGTATGTTGCTGACAGGGAGCCCACTCCCCACATCGGCAGTATGTAACGGCCCTGCCCGCTTTTTCTTGTCTGCCGGCAGGGTGCCCAATCTCGTCGGCATAATCACTCCCGTTGTGAGCCAGCGGGGTGCCTAATCCCATCAGCTATAGCCCCAAAGAGCTCAGTTGGCATGCTGGGGCCTGTCCCAGCATGCCACATTGCCCTGTATATAAAAAAATCGTCCCCCAATGTCTTTTTTTTTTTTTTACCTGTAATGAAGGAAACGGTCCTCCAGCGGTCTCCTGGTCCTCTCCCAACCCGCACTCACCACACTGCACACCCTGCCTCCCCACACCACCCCACCCTATACTTACCTTCCGGTCCGCGCAATGATCTTCAGTGGACCGGAACACGTCTGCACTCTTCAAAGCTGACCGCGAACTGAGAAAATGCTGGTAGCTGTATAATGGAATAAATTGGTTTTTCAACTTTGCTGCATATCTCAGGCATTTTTGGAATTTTGCCACCAAATTTTCAACATGGGGTTTTGGGACCCCTCTTCATGAATTCTGTCACTGTCATGGTGTTAATCAGCCCGAAGGTGATTTTGCGTCACTGCTGGAATCACCTTTCAGGACCGTTAATGAAATGACAGTGCCAGTGTTCATGAGGTGGGCACTCAAAAGCCTATGTTGCAAATTTGGTGAGAAAAATCCAAACAAAATGACAGTTTTACGAGCGTTCGTTGCGCAGTTGCTACACACGCTCATAACTTTGCGAATTTGCAATATTTTCACCCCAGATTTTCAACATTGCCATTTTTTCAGACCTCCTTGTGCACAGTACAGCTGTCATTTTTCACACCCTGAACGAAATGTGTTTTCGCACTTCTGGCACGGAATAGCATGGTCAGTGTGGGAAATCAATGTTCCACACAGATTAAGAAAGTGACAGTGGCACTGTTTATGAGCAGAGGTCCTAAAATGCCTATGTTGAAAATTTGGTGATGATACTCTATACAGTGACTGTGTTACAAGCATGCATTGCGCTGTTCCTACGCACACTTGTACATTCGTGAATTTTCACTATTTTCACTCCAGATTTTCAACATTGCCATTTTACCACACCTCTTTATGAGCAGTACAGCTGTCATTTTTCACATCTCGCCCAAAATGTGTTTCCGTGCATGTAGCGCACAATGACGCAGTCGGTGTGTGAAATCAATGTTCGGGACAGATTAAGAAAATCACAGTGACACTGTTCATGAGCAAAGGTTTTACAATGGCTATGTTAAAAATTTGGTGAAAAAAGTCCATAAAATAACTGTGTTACTGAGCGACCATTGTGCAGTTTCCACGCACCCTCATAAGGTCATGGATTTCTAATATTTTCAGCCCAGATTTTCACCACTGGCATTTTTCCACACTTCCTTATGAACAGTACAGCTGTCATTTTTCACACCTTGGCCGAAATGTGTTTTCACACTTCCAGCGCAGAAATGCATGGTCACTGTGGGAAATCACTCTTGAGGACAGATTAAGAAAATCACAGTGACACTGTTCATGAGCAGAGGTTCCAAAATGCCTGTGTTGACAATCTGCTGTAAAACATCCCCAAACTAATTGCATTATGGGTGTGCATTGCCCAATTTCTACACACGCTCATGACTTCACCAGTTTTTTTAATATTTTCACTGCAGATTTTCAACATTGCCATTTTTTCCACCTCCCCATGAACAGTACAGCTGTCATTTTTCACATCCTGTTCAAAATGTGTTTTCGCACCTGTGTTGCCAAATGGCATAGTCGCTGTGCAAAATCAGCTTTCAGCTAATGAACTGATATTGCCACTGTTCATAAGATGGGGGCCACGAAAAACCCATGTTGAAAATTTGGAGTGAAAATGTCAACGAACACCTGAGACGTTAGGGTTTCCAACATAAAGCCCCACCCTGTAGAGCTTGACAGGCATCAGGGGTGTGACTTGGAATTCTCGCCTGTAATGCTTATACCATTCCACACCCTGCAGCCAGTGAGAGGCATAGAAGTGTGCCTTGGACTCTTCAGCCACAAAGTTCCCCCCATTCTCCTACACAGCACCCATCTCACAGTATTTTCTGATAGAATGGGGTGAGCATAAGGGCCAAAGACCCCAAGCCACACCGTGACACTTGTCGGTGTCTGCAGGGTAGGGTGTGGTGAAATGGCGTGGCTGTTATGCCTGACTACCCAAAGGCACACCCCAATGCCTGTCAGTCTCTGCAGGGTGGTGGCGGGGTTGGCTTCAGTTCAGTACTTCACTGCCATTCCTATTATGCAGCTCTCTAACTCCTACACTACAATGCCAATGCCAGCAAGCAAACATTCGGCATTGATCCTCTTGAATCCATGCTCCTAACCTGTTCTCCTCCCTCCCTATTATGTATTATAGGCACTTGCGCTTTTTTATTCTTGGTTGTTTTTGCTTTTATGTTTCATGTTTGTTGATACTGTATAACATTGTTGTTCTGATGCCAATTGTAAAGTCTCTAATTACTGCCCTAGTCACTTAGCTTGCCCTCGCTCCTGAGCTGTTTTCCCCACCTTCATTCCTTGATCCTGCACCCTCTGTTCCTGTAACACTTACTTTCCCAGCCCGCTCTCCCCTTCCCACTTAGCCATTTCTCCAGTACCCCTGTCATTACCCCCTCCTTCCTGCCCCTCCCTCTCCTGCTCTTTGCTGCCTCCACTCCCCTCTAACTTGCCTCCCCCTCTCTGCCATCTTCCGGTTCCACCGGCCGGTAACAGGTTGCTATCTTGCCACTAATGCCGTAACTTGCTGCCACCTTCCTACCTTTCTTTCCTTTCTGCCCCTCCCTGCCAGCTTTCCCTCCTTCTTTTATTCTTCCCTCTTCTCCCATGCTCCAGTCCTCACCCCTCCCTCTCCTATTTTTATCCTGCCTCCCACCAGTTTTCATTTGACTCCCTCTCTCTTCTGCCATCTCATAGTTCCACCGGCTCGGCCCAGGTTACTACTGTACCAGCCAATGTGATTTTCACCACCTGCCTCTTGTCCTCCTCCCTTCTTCTGCTCTGCTGTGCTCTTACTAGGTGCACTCTATCTCCCTACCCCACTCATTTCCCTATCTGTTCCGTGTCTTTCATCCCTTTTCCCCATACCCTGCCCTTCCCACCCTACCTTCCCTCCCCATTCCTTTAGTTCAAATCCCTCCTCACCCTTGCACCTAGTCCCCCACCGCCTCCCTGCACATCACCCTCTCTCCCTCTCTATTTTTTGCACCCATAGCTTCACTGTCCTGTTCCCGACCTCTCCGTCTCTTGCTGACTCGGTTCCACCGTCCCAGCCACAGGTGGTAACCTTCTCCCACTAATGCACTTGGCGCCATAACCTCCCTCCTGTCCTACCCTTTTGCTATTCCAAGCCTACCACCCCTGTCTCCGTCTCTCCTGCCCTACCTTACACCTGTCCCCTACCCTCTCCCCTAGTTCTCAACAACTGAATACATGTAATTTTATCCTTATTGCTATGCTTGACTACACTGTGTGACTTTGTCCTTTGCAAATGTATCCTGCTCTGTGTAATTTCTTATGTATCCTGCAAATGTATCCTGCTTTGTGTAATCTCTTATGTATCACTGTGTTCAGTAACTGTACCTCCTGGGTCGTGCCTGAAAATAGTCACTTGTTGGCTAGCGCACTTACCCGGGCAACAAAAACTAAATAAATAAATTGACAAATGCTTGTTGGGAATTGTTTCACTAAATTTTCAACATAGGGTTTTGGGGGGCTTACCTCATGAATTGTGACACTGTTGTTTCGTTGATCAGTCCCGAAAGGTGGTTCATGCAGTGACCGCCAAACTCACCTTTCAGGACTAAATAACAAAATGAGGTGACTGGGTTCATGGTGGGAGTCCCAGACCCCATGTTGAAAATTTAGTGAAAAATTCCCAAAATACCGAGATATGCACCAAAGTTGAAAAAACATTTATGTCATTATACAGCTTACGGCATTTCTTCAGTTCACGGTCGACTTTGAAGAGTGCAGACATGTTCCGGTCCGCGAAGATCACGCTGGGCTCAGAGGTAAGTATGGGTAAGTGATTTACAGTGGCAATTAAGTCTGAGGGTGGGTGCGGGTTGGGGAGGGACCATCAGAATCAACGAGGAACCGCTTTCTAGTTTAGGTTTATTTAAAAAAAAAAAACTTGCAGGAAGGTTTTCTTTTTGCAGGGACATTTAATTTTGTCATGCTGGGGTGGGCTCCCAGCATGCCACCTGAATGTTTAGGAGGGGCTGTAGCTGGCGTGGGATTGGGCACCCTCATCGGCACATACCGAGTGCTGGGGGACAAGAGCCGAGGGGAATGGGCACCCTCCCTTGGCACAAAAGAAATTGGGGGTATTATGCCGATGGGGGATTGGGCATCCCTGTTGGCACATACAAGTGAGGGGTGGGAAGAGCCAAGGGGATTGGGCACTCCTTGGCATACAACAAATTTGGGAGGGGACATTATGCCAATGGGAGGGGCTCCCGTCGGCAAATTGAACTGGAAGGGGGCATGCCAACAGGGGGATTGAGCACCCCATTGGCTTTTTTTTTTATTGAAATGTTTCACCTGGAATGCACACTGAACCGTGGGTGGTGGCTTTCTGTCGGCTTCCTGAGGACTGTGAGAGGCCAATGGAGAAGCAGTTGCCATGGGGACACCAATCAGCTGTTTGGGTAGCTTGTAATGCACCAAAACCGCTGACTGTGTGGTGACATGGCCCAAATTTCCTGACACATTTAGGCATTCTTCCTATCTCCTGAAAGCAATGTGTTTCTGGCACATATGTGCAAGCAACACAATTAGGTAAAATATGAAAACACTTATCTAGGTTGCCAGAACATGTTAAAGCATCAGTTCTATTATCTGAAGTGCTAATAAGAATAGACAGCAGGGAGGCCCATGTTACCAGGGTGAGAAGTGACAAGGCAGAGACCCTGAAGCCTGTGGGGGGGCAGTGACTTACCAGGGTGGAAGGGGGAGGGGGAGGTGAACAAAAGTAAAATGAGAGAAGGATAACAAGAGAAGATTGAAGGAGATGGGAGGATGGGAAATGAGAAAATGGGGGAGGAGAGAGAGGCGAGTGGGGGCAAAGGAATGATAATGGGCAGAGAGGGTGGGAGGATGGGAGAGCATGGGAAAGCTGGGGGCAGAGAGGGGTGGGAGGAAGGAAACACAGGGAAGGAAACAGGGAGGAGGTACACAGGGGAGTGAGAGAGAGGGATGAGGGAAATAGGAGTGTCACTGGGATGCAGGACAGCGGGGGTGGAGGGGAGAAAGAGGGGAAATGAGAGGGAAAGGATGAGGCAAACCAGGGGGGTAGAACAGAAAGTAGGGAGGGAAGAGGAGCAAGATTAGAGGGCAAGCAGGAAAGTGGAAGACTGATGAGAGGAGAGTACATGGGAGGGGGGGATCAGGTCCCACAGTCGCAGTGCTGTTTGAGGCTGGGGCCGTACGAAGTTTAGATATAAAAGGTCCTAGCTTCACTTCTTTTGTAATGCCTATATTAAGCGCATTGAGCCATAGTGGCACCCAGTACGCACAGGACCATTGACCTTGCGTGGTTCGGTGGAAGAGGACGCTTAGGGTTGAATTGTTTACCCCCCTGGTGAATCTTGTGATTTTATGGCCCATTAAGGAGGCTTTGCAATCCTGGAGTGGGTAAGTCCAAGAGTAGATTTCTTGGTGAGAAGGCAAATTTGATACTGAATGTGGCAATCAAGGTTGAGCCACCCCATCTGAGAGTATAGCTCACAGGCATGGGTGAGGCGGGGTATGCCTAGGACTAGATGACATGTTTTGTTAAACGTTGTTCTGATACGTTTTAGTGAGGATTGGGAGGCAGCCCCATAGACTGCTAGACCATAGTCGATCACTGAGAGCACTGAGCTGTTTACTGCAATTTTTAGTGCTTCAGCAGTAAGACATTGATGATGTCTGTACAGTAGTCCCAGTTTTGCAGTTTCTGTCCTCTCACTCTCGGGTGTTCTACCCAAGACCCTGGAGCCCTGCAATCTCCTGGCATATAAGGATCCAGTAAGCCAAGCCTTCCTATGACCTCTTTTCCTATGGGTCCCTTTTCCTCTGTGGCACTGGTCGTCCCCCCTTTCTCCAGTGTGGAAAAGCGATCTACATCCCCCACCTGGACCCCTGTGGCTTTGGCCTACACCACCAAGGACATCCAGGATTTTTTCTCTGATGACCCAGGCCCTGACCCTCCTTCCAAGTGGTTGGCTCTGATGGTCACGCTGAGGCCCCTGCTACCCTGCTTGCTTGCCTCCACTTCAGTCCTCCTTAGCCCCCCCAATTCACTCATGGGGTTGTTCGGACTGTCGCCACTTACTACAGGAGTTCCTGCCAGGCCCACATCCCTTACAAATGGTCCCTGGGCTTGAGTTAAGCACCAGCATGGGGACCACCCTTCAAGGTCTACCATTTCTTTGGGTCTGCAACCCACTGCACCTTAATGTGCGGGCACCCCAAGACCTGTCCCTCCAAACAGGCCCCTTACATGGGTGAAAGGCTCTTTAACTCCCTCAACAACCCAGGCCACACTGCCACACCGGGTGCAAAGGGAACATCTGCCACCAGCTCCCCTCCTGAGAGGGCCCTGCCACTGCCCTCCCAGTCCTGGTGACCCGGGACAATATCTTTTGGGCTTCCTAAGGGCTCCTACATCTATCGGCTGAGCTTACTAAAGCCTCCCTAATGCCCTAGCCCCCTTGACATAGGACCTGGCTACCTGTATCCTCACCAGAGCTCCAGTCCTCCTTGGCCACGGAGCATAACCATCCTGACTGCACTTTACTTTGTGGGGGTTCCCTGCTGACCCTTTTGCACTGCTGAGCTCCCTCATTTTGCCAACCTATCCTGGTCTTGGTTTTACTATCCAGGCTCCCCCCTCCAGTTCCGGGCCTACTGCTCGGGCTGGAAAAGGCCCGGCTACTTCCTGTCAGCTCCCTTATATACCCTATTTCTGTCCTCTGCTGCCACCTTGAGGCTTCCAGAGCACTAACCCCCCAGAGCACTAAACCCCATTTCCTAGCTCCGGGGGGGGGAGGGGATTGGAGGGGGGAAAGGGATGCCTAAAACATGGGACTATAAGCCCCGCATTGGCAGAGGACTTATATCTATAACAAGCTCTGATAGCCTAAGGTGAGACAGAAATATAGAAAAAGAGAATCTGATGGCAGATCAGGACCGCCTGGCCCAACTAGTCTGCCCATTTCCCTACCTACATAAGCTCCAAATCCTAAATGATCTGCAGCTTACCTTGTCTTTCCTACCCCTATGGTTGCCTTCTGTTTATCCCATGCATCCTTGAATTCACCTATTGTTTTAGCCCCTACGACCTCCGTAGGGAGGCTGTTCCATGCATCCACCATCCTTTCTGCAAAACAATACTTCCTCATGTTACCACTGAGTCTCCTCCCCAGTCTCATATTGTGACCCCTTGTTCTTGCACTTCTCTTTTCTGAAAGGTGCTGCCCTCCTGAACCCTGTTTATCTCCTTGAGGTATCTGAGTGTCTCTATCATATCCCCCCTCTCCCTCATTTCCTCAAGGGTATACATACTGAGGTGTTTCAGCCTTTCCTCTTATGTTTTCTGATGCATTCCTTTCACCATTGCATTGCCCATCTCTGGACCACTTCCATTCTGCGTATGTCCTTCAGGAGATGTGGTCTGCAGAACTGAACACATTTTTCAGATGTGTCCTTACCAATTGTATGTACAGTGGCATCACCACCTCCTGTTTTCTACTGGTGATGCCTCACTCTATGCATCCCAGCATCCCTCCGGCCCTCCCCACTGCCTTCTCACATTGCTTGGCTACTTTCAGGTTGTCCATTATAATTACCCTCAGGTCCATTTCCAGTTTTGTTGTTGTTAGTATCCCTTCCCCCATCCCATCATCTTGTATTCCTCTCCAGGATTCCTGTGCCTCAAGTGCATGACCTTGCACTTCTTTGTATTGAATTTAAGCTGCCACACCCTTGACCACTCCTCCAACCTCCTAGGTCTCTTCTCACTCTTTCCACCCCGTCTGGAATGTCCAACCTATTGCAGATCTTGGTGTCATCCACAAAGACGCTTCCCTTCCCGACCCTCCACAATGTCACTAATGAAGACATTACATAGATACATAGATAAACAGACAGTGTCGGCAGATAAGGGCCTCTGGTCCACCCAGTCTGCCCTTTTGAGCTTGTAAGTTCACTTTATGTTTTCCTAGAAGTCTGTTTCCCCTTAACCCTGACCTCCAGAATTCCTTTATGTCTATCCCATGCATTCTTAAATCCCATGATTGTTTCAGCCCCCACCACTTCCTCTGGCAGGGTGTTCCACTTGTCCATCACCCATTCTGTGAGAAATTCTTCCTCACGTTTCCTTTGAATCGTCCTCCCTCCAACTTCATCCCATGCCCTCTAGTCCTGGAACATCTTTTTCACTTAAAAATAGTGTTTTCCTGCACCCTGTTCCTCCCTGTAAGATACTTGTATTCCTCTATCATATCCCCCCCTCCCTCCTCTCCTCCAGGGAGTACATATTCAATTCCTTCAACCTGTCCTCATAGGACTTGTGATGCAATCCATGTACCATCTTTGTTGCCCTCCTCTGTACCTTCTCTACCCTGTCTATGTCCTTATGTAAGTAAGGTCTCCAGAACTGTAAACTGTACTCAAGGTGGAGCCTCACTAGTGTCTTGTATAGTGGAATTATGACCTCCCTTTTCCTGCTGGTGATGCCCCTGCCTATGCATCCCAGCATCCTATTTGCTTTACCTGCTGCCTTGTCACACTGCTTCCCTACCTTGAGGTCATCAGAGATGATAACCCCAAGATCCCTTTCCTGCTTGGTGCATGCTATATCCTCACCCCCCAACTGATATATTGTGCCAGGGTTTTTGTCCCATATGCATTATCTTGCACTTCTTTGCATTGAATTTCAACTGCCAAACCCCTGACCATTCTTCAAGTTTCTGCAGGTCCCTTCTCATTCTGTCCACATCCTCTGGTGTGTTTACTCTGTTACAGAGCTTTGTGTCATCAGTGAACAGGGAAATTCTGCCTTCTAGGTGCTGTGCAATGTCACTGATGAAGATGTTGAATAGGACCGGTCCCAGCACTGATCCCTGTGGTACCCCACTGGTCACTCTTCCCTCTGTGGAGTGACAGCCATTTACCACCACCCTCTGTGTCCTGCCACCCAGCCAATTACCTACCCACCACACTACTGTCCTGCCCACACCCATATTCCCTAGTTTGTGTAATAGTCTTCTATGTGGCACAGTGTCAAAGGCCTTGCTGAAGTCCAGATAGGCCATGTCCACTGCCCTCCCCTGATCCACCTCCCTAGTCACCCAGTCAAAAAATTCAATGAGGTTGGTCTGACATGACTTCCCCCGGGGAAAACATGCTGCCTTGGGTCCTGTAGTCCATTGACAACCAGATGTTCCTCCAATCTCTCCTTCAGTAGGGCTTCCATGATCTTCCCTACTACCGAGGTGAGACTGACTGGTCTGTAGTTCTCCGTTTCCTCTTTGTTCCCACTTTTATATAAGGGGACTACATCTGCTGTCCTCCAGTCTTTGGGTACCTCCCCTGTTTCCAGTGATTGGCTAAACAGGATTGCCAGAGATTCAGCCACCACCTGTCTTAGTTCTTTGAGGACCCTGGGGTGCACCCCATCTGACCCCATTGCTTTATCAACTCTTATTACTTGCAGTTCCTTCAGGACCCTTTCTCATGTAAAGGGACTTGTGTCCATTTCTGCACCATTCTCACCCCTTGTACTCCCTTCAGACCCATTACCCTCCTCTTCCTCAGTAAAGACTAAACAGAAATACCTGTTCAATATGTCAGCTTTACTGTTGTCATCCTCCACATGGCCTCCATCCTCCCCTTCAGTCTCACTATCCCTCCCTTTGCCTTTCTTTTTTCACTTATGTACCTGTAAAAGGTTTTGTAAAAGGAGGCAGTATAGCACAGTGGTCTAAGGCTCTGAGCTGCAAATCTGGTGACATCCAGCAGACCAGACCTGGGTTTGAATCCCACAGCTTCCACTTGAATACTGTGTGAGCCTGAGCAAGTCACTTAACCTCCATGTGCTCCCAGGTCGCTCCTGTAAAAAAGCTTTCAGCTTAGTGTGCTATACCTGGTTAAACAACTAAAAAAAATAAATAAATAAATAAAAGGTTTTGTCCCCTCTACCCACTGATTTTGCAATGTGCTTTTCTGCCTGAGCTTTGGCTTCCTTTACTGACCTCCCTGCCTCCCTTTGCTTCTCCTAGTACTTCTCCCTATCCCTTTCTGCCTGTGTCTTTTTGTATTGCCTGAATGCAGTCTTTTTGGCTTTCACTTTCTCTGCTACCTCCTTGGAAAACCATAATGGCCTCCTCTTCCTTTTCCCTTGCTAACCTGCTTAATACATAATTCTGTTGCTCTTGTAATCCCCATTTAAAAATTGCCCACTGTTCCTCAACCCCTGATTCCTGCCCCATCCCCTTAATGCCTCTTCCAAGCATCTCCGCATTTTCCCAAAGTCTGCCCCCCCCTAAAATCCAGGATACGTGTTTTTGTGTGGTTTGGTTCTGCTCCTTCTGTGTTCTCAAACCACAATGACTGGTGGTCACTGTTCCCCAGGTTCTCCGCTACTGTTCCCCCATCACACTGTCCCCGTTTGTGAGCACAAGGTCCAGTATTGCCTTCTACCAAGTTGGTTCCATGACCAGTTGCTTGAGGAAGGCACCCTGAAGGGAGTCCAGGATAAATATGCTCCTAGTTGATGCTGCTGCTGGGATGTTCCAGTCCACGTCTGGAATACTGAGGTCTCCAACCCAGACTACCTCACCCTTGTCTGCCATCCTTTGGATGGCTAGCATCAGCTCCCTATCTGTTTCTTCCTCCTGGGCTGGTGATCTATAGACCACACCTGTATGGATGGCTGGCCCCATTTTCCTTTCCAGCTTAACCCACAGTATCTCTCCCCCATTTTGTTCCTCCTGGATCTCTGTGGCCTTTATGTCATTTTTCACATAAAGTGCCACTCCTCCTCCCTTCCTACCTGCCCTGTCTCTTCTGAATATGTTGTAGCCAGGTATGGCCATCTCCCAGTTGTGGTTATTATTACACCAGGTTTCTGTGATGTCCACAATGTCCAGGTCTGACTGCACCATGACAGCCTCCAGATCCTCCATCTTGTTGCTAAGGCTCCTGGCATTGGCATACATGGCTTTCCATGATTTGACCTCCCTAGACTGTTTAGCTGTTCTACTCCAGCCCCTTCCCTGGTTGTCCTTTATCCCTGGTTCTCCTTGCTGTCTGCCCTTCTGTTGAATTTTGCCCCTTTTCTGCCTATCCACCTGCTGGGCACATATCTCAATCTTTTGCACACTGCTTTGTAGAGATATCCATTCCTCCAGTTCACTGGTTCCACTGCTAGCTGTGGGGTGTGGGCAATTAGGTACCCTCCTTGCTGGCCTGCCACCCCCCTTGGCTAGTTTAAATGCTTGTCAATGTAGCATTTAAACTTATCATTGAGTGCTTGGATTCCCCTCCAGGATGGATGCAGGCTGTCAGGCTTGAACAAGCCTCCATCCCTCCAGGTGGGTCCCCAGTCACCAATGAATCAAAACCCTTCCTCACAGCACCAGTTTTTCAACCATGAGTTAAAGTTCCTGGTGCATGCACCCCTATGTCTCCATGCCTCTACTTGGTAGTACTTCTGAGAAGGTGACAGAAGTAGCTACTTGCTCGAGACCCCTCCCCAATTTCCTAAACTCTTCCTGAACTTCCTTTGGCTCCCCATTTGCCAGGTCATTAGTACCTAGGTGGATAATGACATCCAGCTCACCCTCCCGTCTTGCCTTCCCAGCAATCCGCAGGATCTTCCTTCCATCTCTCCATGCCATGACATCTGGTTGGCATCTCACCTCCCTGTCCTCCCCCTCCTGTGTTCCTAGCTGGATCCCTCCTATGATGGAGTCCCCCACCAGGATTCACTTCCTCCTCCTCTGGGGTCCACTGCTCTCCCCACTGAGGTCACCTCCTTGGCTAACCTCCACATCCTTTCCTTCCACTTTTCTGGGTATCTCTGTTTGGTTGTCCACATTTGCCAGTGTGGCATATGAGTTCTTGAATGGAATAGGATCTGGGATGTTCCTCTGCCTGACTGCCCTTACCTTCCCTGAGCCCAATGTCATCCAAGTGCTCCTCGTTCTCTGCATCCTTTGAGGCAGCGGCGTTGGACTGGGTGGTCTCTGGATAGGGGTGATGGTACTCCTGACCCAGTTTACTTCCGCTCTGAGTTTGGCTACCTCATCCTGCAGTCCAAAGAGATGCATGCAGATAGGCAGCACCTCAGCATCCAAAAGGTCTGCCTGAATATGGCTGCCCCGCAGCCACTGCATTGCATCACTCCCCACATTATACTGCAGTTATACGGCTGTTCCAGTGCTTGTCTGTTACTGAAGCTCTCTTAGTTCCCTTTTTATTAATTTACTGTCCTAAAAATCCTGCCACTGATCCTCAGATACTTTTCTTTAAAAAATTTAAAAAAGTGAGTCAAAACACTTGTTGTGCTGAGGGCGGGCTTCTTCCCCTTATGCCCCTCCTACTCTACAACCCCTACTATCCCCTGTGTTTAGCTCCTGTCAATCAGATTTAGCAGGGCATATAATTAAGAGTTGGGGGGGTGAACATTTGCAGCAATTAAAGACAGCAAAGGAATACACCACCACTACAAGCACACCGAACTAGGTTTTAAATTTTCAACAGCCCATAAACAATTCTAAGTAAAGAGAGCAAAGAGGATTGGCCCCAGCATAGTTCTCAAACATTTGTTCCCCAAATGTGGAATACTGTTTCTCAAAATGTGGAACACATAGGCAAAATGTGGGACACGATCACATTTTTAACTAAGAAGCTCAGAATACTGCTAGAATGTATGCCTTTACATTCGCTAAGTGTGCTGTTAATTGAATAACATATTTTCACGTTATTTACTATGGATTTATGCCTTAACATCTTAACACTGAATGTGGGACAAATCCCTGTCAATGTGGAACACGGAACTTTTGTGAAGTACCATGAGGAACTGTTCCTCGTAATATGGGACAGTTGAGAGGTATGAGCCCCAGTACTGAGCCTTGTGGCACCCTGCGGGTAACCCTTCTGTCCCGGGACTGAACTCTGTTAACAACTACCCTCCATGCCCTGTTGCTCAGCCAATTTCTGACCCAGTTCACCAGCTTGGGACCCACTCCCAGACTGCCCAGCTTGTTTACTAGCCTCCTGTGTGGGACGGTGTCAAATTCCTTGCTAAAATCTAGGTTGACCATGTCTATGCCCACCCCCACCCTTCAATCAACCACCCTGGTTGCCCAGTCAAAGAAATCTATCAGATTTGTTTGACAAGCTCTACCTGTTGTGAATCCATGTTGCATTGGGCCTTGTGCCCAGCTGGCCTCAAGACATGCTACAATTCTTTCTTTAAGCAGCAATCCCATTATTTCCCCCACCACTGAGGTCAAACTGACTGGCCTATAATTCCTAGCATCCACCTTGCTCCCACTTTTGTGTATTGGTACCACATTCACCCTCCTCCAGTCCTTTAGTACTACTCCCTCCTCCATTGATTTGTTGAATAGGGCTGTCAATGGTGCCCTTAGTACCTCTTTGAGTTATTTCAGTATTCTGGGATGCATCCCATCTGGACCCATTGCCTTATCCACTTTCAGTTTTGAGAGTTTCTTTAGGACTCTCTCCTCCATGAATGGACTGGTGTCCACCTCTCCTCCATGTGTGTTTCTACCATCTAATGTTGGTCCCGCCCCTTCCCCTTCTTTTCTAAATACTAAGCAGGAGTTTCTGTTCAGCATTTCTGCTTTTTCTAGGTCCCCCTCCGCAAACTCCCCCCTTTTTCTAGGTCCCCCTCTGCACCCCCCTTTTATTTAGCCTCACAATCCCGCCATGTGTTTTTTTCCTCTCGCTAATATACCTGAAGAAGGTTTTGTCTCCTTCTTTTACTGAACTTGCTATTCTTTCTTCAGTTTGCACCTTTGCACTCCTGACTGCTTTCCCTACCTCCTTCTATTTTGCCTGATACAGTTCCCTGTCACCCTCCCTCTGCGTTTCTGTGTACTTTCTGAATGCTTGTATCTTTTCCTTAACCTTTCCTTGCCACTTCATTAGAAAACCATAGAGTTTTTTTTCACTTCTTTTTGCTTTGTTGACTTGCTTTAGACAGAGGCCTGTTGCCTCTGCTATGGCTCTTTTAAGTGTCTCCCACTGTTTCTCTAACACCCCCCTCCACCTTTGCCAGGATTTTCTTCAGGTGTTCCCCCATCTTTGCAAAGTCGGCCCTTTTAAAATCCAGGACCTTTACTTTTATATGGCTTGACTCTACCACAGTCTTCACCTTAAACCACACTGTATGGTGATCACTGGATCCTAGATGGATGCCCACTAATAGATCTGTTATTCTGTCACCATTTGTGAGAACTAGGTCTAATTTTGCTCCCTCCCTTGCATGTGGGCTCCTCCACTAGCTGTCTGAGGCATGCCCCCTGCAGGGCACCCAAGAGGTCTCTGCTCCTGGAAGTGGCTGCTGCATAGGTGTTCAAGTTAACATCTGCCATGTTTAGGTCCCCAACTGCAACACTTCTCTGTTCTCTGCCATTTTGTGGATGGTACTTACTAATACCTTGTCTATTTCCTCCCCCTATGTTGACTCTAATTGTGTAACAAGCCCGAATGACCTAACGTCAGACTGTAATTCTGTAACAAGCCCTGATGGCCTAAGGTCAGACTGTAATTCTGTAACAGGCCATGGAGGGCTAAGGTCAGATTGTAATTCTGTAACAAGCCCTGTTGGCCCAAAAGTCTGACTGTAATTCTATAACAGGCCCTGGTTGCCTAAGGTCAGACTGTAATTCTGTAACAACAAGCCCTGAAGGCCTACAGTCAGAGTGTAATTCTGCAACAACAAGGCCAGATGACCTAAGATCAGACTGTAATTCTATAAAAAGCCCTGATGACCTACGGTCAGACTGTAATTTTGTAAAAAGCCTAATGGCCTATAGTCTGACTGTAATTCTATAACAAGCCCCAATGGCCAAAGGTCAGACTGTAATTCTGTAACAAGCCCTGGAGGCCTAAGGTCAGCTGTAATTCTATAACAAGCACTGATGACCCATGGTCAGACTATAGTTCTGTAACAAGCCCTGATGGACTAAGGTCAGACTTTAATATTGTAACAAGTTTGATGGACTAAGATCATACTGTAATATAGTAACACACCCTGATGAACTAAGGTCAGACTGCAATACTGTAAAAAGCCCTAATGGACTAAGGTCAGACTGTAATATAGTAACAAGCCCTCATGGACTAAGGTCAGACTGTAATTCTGTAACAGTCTTGATGGACTAAGAGCAAACTGTAATATAGTAACCAGCCCTGATGGACTAAGGTCAGACTGTGATATAGTAACAAGCCTGATGGACTAAGGTCAGACTGTAATATAGTAACCAGCCCTGATGGACTAAGGTCAGACTGTGATATAGTAACAAGCCTGATGGACTAAGGTCAGACTGTAATACTGTAAAAAGCCCTAATGGACTACGGTTAGACTGTAATATAGTAACAAACCCTGATGGACTAAGATTAGGCTGTAACACTGTAACAGGCTTGATGTAGTAAGGTTAGACTATGATAGTGTAACAAACCATAATGGACCAAGGTCAGACTATAATTCAGTAACAAGCCCAGATAGCCTATGATCACACTGAAATTCTGTAGCAAGCCCCAATGGCCTATGATCAGACTGTAATTCTGTAACATTCCATGATGGCTTATGATCACACTGTAATTCTGTAACAATCCAAGATGGCCTAAGGTTAGACTGTAATTCTGTAACAGGCCCTGGTGGCCTAAGGTCAGACTGTAATTCTGTAACAGGCCATGGTGGCCTATGGTCAGACTGTAGTTCTGTAACAGGCACTGATGGCCTATGATCAGACTGTAATTCTGTAACAATTCCTGATGGCCTGTGATCAGACTGTAATTCTGTAACAGGCCCCAGTGGCCTAAGATCAGACTGTAATTCTGTAACGATCCATGATGGCCGATGGTCAGAATAATTCTGTAACAATCCATGATGGCCTAAGGTTAGACTATAATTCTGTAACAGGCCCTGGTGGCCTAAGGTCAGACTGTAATTCTGTAACAATCCATGATGGCCCATGATCAGACTGTAATTCTATAACAATCCATGATGGCCGATGGTCAGACTAATTCTGTAACAATCCATGATGGCCTATGATCACATTGTAATTCTGTAACAAGCCCCAACTGGCCTATGATCAGACTGTAATTCTATAATAATCAATGATGGCCGATGGCCAGACTGTAATTCTATAACAATCCATGATGGCCCATGATCAGACTATAATTCTGTAACAAGCCCCAGTGCCCCATGATCAGGCTATAATTCTGTAACAATCCATGATGACCGATGGTCAGACTAATTCTGTAACAATCCATGATGGCTTAAGGTCAGACTGTAATGCTGTAACAGGCCCTGATTGCCTAAAGTCAGATTCTGTAACAGGCCATGGTGGCTTAAAGTCAGACTATAATTCTGTAACAGGCCCTGGTGTCCTAAGGTCAGACTGTAATTCTGTAATAATAAGCCCTGAAAGCCTATGGTCAGACTGTAATTCTGCAGCAACAAGCCCTGATGGCCTAAGATCAGACTGTAATTCTATAACAAGCCCTGATAACCTAAGATCAGACTGTAATTTTGTAACAAGCCTAATGGCCTATAGTCAGACTGTAATTCTGTAACAAGCCCCAATGGCCTAAGGTCAGACTGTAATTTTGTAACAAGCTTGATGGATTAAGGTCATACTGTAATATAGTAACACGCCCTGATGGACTAAGGTCAGACTGTAATACTGTAAAAAGCCCTAATGGACTAGGGTCAGACTGTAATATAGTAACAAGCCCTGATGGACTAAGGTCAAACTGTGATACTGTAAAAAGCCCTAATGGACTAAGGTCAGACTGTACTATAGTAACAAGCCCTTATCAACTAAGATTAGGCTGTAACACTGTAACAGGCCTGATGTACTAAGGTTAGACTGTAATAGTGTAACAAGCACTAATGGACTAAGGTCAGACTATAATTCTGTAACAAGCCCCGATAGCCTATGATCACACTGAAATTCTGTAACAAGCCCCGATGGCCTATGATCAGACTGTAATTCTGTAACATTCTATGATAGCTTATGATCACACTGTAATTCTGTAACAATCCATGATGCCTATGGTTAGACTTTAATTCTGTAACAGGCCCTGGTGGCTTAAGGTCAGACTGTAATTCTGTAACAGGCCATGATGACCTATGATCAGACTGTAATTCTGTTACAGTCCCTGATGGCATGTGATCCGACTGTAATTCTATAACAAGTCCTAATGGTTTAAGGTTAAACTGCAATTCTGTAGCAGGCCCTGATGGCCTACGATCAGACTGTAATTCTGTAACAATCCCTAATGGCCTGTGATCATGCTGTAATTCTGTAACAAGTCCTGATGGCCTAAGGTTAGACTGTAATTCTGTAACAAGCCCTGGTGGCCTAAAATCAGACTGTAATTATGTAACAATTCATGATAGCCCACGGCCAGACTTAATTCTGTAACAAGCCTTGATGGCCTAAGGTTAAACTGTAATTCTCTGACAGGCCCTGGTTGTTTAAGGTGAGACTGTAATTCTGTAACAATCCATGACGGCCAATGGTCAGACTAATTCTATACCAATCCATGATGGCCTATGATCAGACTGTAATTCTGTAACAAGCCCTGATGGCCTAAGGTCAGACTATAATTCTGTAACAGGCCCTGGTGGCCTAAGGTCAGACTGTAATTCTGTAACAAGCCCTGATGGCCTAAGGTCAGACTGTAATTCTGTGACAAGCCCTGGTGGCCTAAGGTCAGACTGTAATCCTGTAACAAGCCCCAATGGCTCCTGATCAGCCTGTAATTCTGTAACAATCCATGATGGCCGATGGCCAGACTAATTCTGTAACAATCCATGATGGCCGATGGTCAGACCAATTCTGCAACAATCCATGATGGCTATGATCACACTAATTCTGTAACAAGCCCCAAAAGTCTATGAGCAGACTGTAATTCTGAAACAATCCATGATGGCCTATGATCGGACTGTAATTCTGAAGCAATGCATGATGGCCTATGATCAGACAGTAATTCTGAAATAATCCATGATGGCCTATGATCAGACTGTAATTCTGTAACAATCCATGATGGCCTGTGATCAGACTACTAATTCTGAAACAATCCATGATGGCCCATGATCAGCCTGTAATTCTGTAACAAGCCCCAATGGTCCATGATCAGCCTGTAATTCTGTAACAGTCCATGATGGCTGATGGTCAGATTGTAATTTTGTAACAATCCATGATGGCCCATGACCAGCCTGTAATCCTGTAACAATCCATGATGGTCCATGATCAGACTGTAATTCTGTAACAATCCATGATGGCCCATGATCAGCCTGTATTTCTGTAACAATCCATGATGGCCCATGATCAGCCTGTAATTCTGTAACAAGCCCCAATGGTCCATGATCAGCCTGTAATTCTGTAACAGTCCATGATGGCTGATGGTCAGATTGTAATTTTGTAACAATCCATGATGGCCCATGACCAGCCTGTAATCCTGTAACAATCCATGATGGTCCATGATCAGACTGTAATTCTGTAACAAGCCCCAATGGCCCATGATCAGCCTGTAATTCTGTAACAGTCCATGATGGCTGATGGTCAGATTGTAATTCTGTAACCATCCATGATGGCCCATGGGTGGACTGTACTTCTGTAACAAGCCCGATGGCCTCAGGTTAGACTGTAATTCTGTAACAAGCCCTAATGACCTACGGTCAGACTATAATTCTATAACAGGCCCTGGTGGCCTATGGTCAGACTTTAATTCTGTAACAATCCATGATGGCTGATGGTCAGACTAATTCTGTAACAATCCATGATGGCCGATGGTCAGACTAATTCTGTAACAAGCCCTAATGGCCTAAGGTCAGGCTGTAATTTTGTAACAAGCCCCGATGGCCTATGACCAGCCTGTAATTCTGTAGCAATCCATGATGGCCTATGGTCAGACTGTAATTCTGTAACAAGCCTTTATGACCTAAGGTTAGACTAATTTTGTAACAAACCTTCATGGTCTGTTGTTATGCACTTTAATCAGCGTATAATTAACATCTTCAGTAATGTGAATGTTGGCTTTGTGTATACATGGTGATTTGGATTTATTTCCCTAAACCCTCGGGTGCTTTGTCCTAGTGGTATCCACTTTACCTTCATACACTGCATCCTGCATATATCTTACTATCCCAAACAAAGCATCCTATTATCCTATCTGTTTTATAAAATGGATATCTAAGCAACCCTAGCTGAAACAGGACCCCACTGAAAACAAAATTCTGCATCTTAGTTGGCTATCTTGGGTAAATATATTTTTAAAATAAAAATAAAACCAAATACCTTCAAATGCCCTCTTGCTTCTTTACTTCAGAGGTATCCATTCCTCTGAACCTCCCTGGGTGACTTTGTCTTTTGTTACAAAAACATTTGCATTACCTTTTTGTTACCACTGAGTTTGTGTTCCTTCTCTTTTTTTTCTGTGTCTATCACTGTGACGAACAATATGAGCTCCATTAGCTCATGCTGTTGGTCAGATAATTGTCCTGCTCTCCATCATGTACTTTATACAGGCCAAGAGGGGCCATGACCACATTGGTTTCCAACAGTCAGTGAGACCCAGGTTATGACCTGTCATTTGAGAGAGCTCCAAGGACTTTCAGGGGTGAGTGGTAACTAGCTCTGATCAATAATATTAATTCTAATAAGCTGACAGAGCACCACTCAAGAGAAATAAGGCACTGCAGTAGTTAATTGATATCAAATATGTGCATGTCACACTTCTTATTTTATTGCAAAAAAGTGAGGTGCAAAAGGCAAGTGAGTAGTAGAGCTGAGTCCATACTATGTATTTTACATATCAGTGCTTTTTATGTTGGCTCGCGCTTGCGCAGCCAACATATTGCAGTAGTAGCAAATTTGGAGGTGCGGTCACTGTGGGTGAATGCAGGGCACGCATCAGTAGGTGTGTCCCTCATTCCCCAGTAAGGCAGCTGCAGGTGCCAACACCCTCAACACATAAACTGGCCACCAGATCTAAGGAAAGGTCTGCTGCAATGAGAGCCAAGCTTCTCACGCAGCAGCGTGCCTTTCCTGGTGACCAGTTTACAAAACATGGCAGCATGCCGCCACAAAGTGCCCCGACCCACTTCATTTGCCAACGGGGGAGCCCACTCCCCGTAGGCATAATGCAACCCCGCCTCCCATTTAACATGTGTGCCGAGGGGGTGCCCAATCCCCCTCTGCATCATGTCCCCTCTTCTCAGTTTAATTTGCCGACGGGGGAGCCCACTCCCTGTCGGCATAATGACCCCCCCATTTGTTGTGTGCCAATGGTGGTGCCCAATCACCCATCGGCTACAGAACCCCCCCAAAACAAACACTTGGGTGGCATGCTGGGAGCCCACCACAGCGTTCCAAATGCCCCAGTAAAAGAAAAACCGTCCCACAATGTTTTTTTTTTTTTTTAAACCTGCAAAGCAGAAAATGGTCCCTTGTCAACTCCTTGTGGCCCTCCCCCAACCAGCACCCACCCTCTACACACCCTGCCTCCCCACACCCCTTCACCCCATACTTACCTCCGGAGCACGGCGCAACAATCTTCGGTGGACCGGGAACACGTCTGCACTCTTCAAAGCCAACTGCAAACTAAAGAAATGCTGGTAAGCTGTATAATGGCATAAATAAGGTTTTTTCAACTTTGGTGCATATCTCAGGCATTTTTGGAAATTTTGGTACCAAATTTTCAACATGGGATTATTGGACCCTCCTCATGAATTCAGTCACTGTCATGGCATTATTCGATCCCAAAAGGTGATTTCAGATCACCGCGCAGAATCACCTTTCGGACTGATTAACGAAACAACAGTGCCACTGTTCATGAGGTGGGCTCAAAAAGCCTATGTTGCAAATTTCCAGAAAAAATAAAAAAAATGGCTGTTTTTGTACAAGCGCAGGTTATGCAGTTTCAAGCACGCTCGTAACTTCGAATTTGTAATATTTGCACTCCAGATTTTCAACACTGACATTTTTCCACATCTCCTTATGAACAGTTCAGCTGGCATTTTACATATCCTGGCCAAAATGTGTTTTTGCACATCCGGTGCAGAACAGCATGGTCGCTGTGCGAAATCGGTTTTCAGGACAGTTTGAGACAATGATGGTGACACTGTTCATGAGCAGAGGTCCTAAAATGCCTATGTTGAAAATTTGGTGACAAAAGTCCATAAAATGACTGTGTTGCAAGCATGCATTGCGCAGTTTCCACGCACCCTTGTAACGTCGCACATTTGCAATATTTTCATGCCAGATTTTCAACACTGGCATTTTTTCACATCTCCTTATGAACAGTACAGCTGTCTATTTTCACATCCTGCCCAAAATGTGTTTTCGCACCTGTGGCACAGAATGGCGTGGTCGCTATGGGAAGTCAACTTTTGGGACAGATTAACACAATCACAGTGCCACTGTTCATGAGGGGAGGTCCCAAAATGCCTATGTTGAAAATGTGTCTCTTCAGGGTGGGGGTGAGGTTGGTGTCAGTTCAATACTTCACTGCCATTCCTATTATGCATCTCTAACTCCTGCACTACCAATGCCAATGCCAGCGAGACAACATTCGGCATTGACAAATGCTTGTTCAAGGGTGGCAAGAGCCAATCACAGCACTCTTACATACAGCAATCCTTAAAGGTATGGTACCTTTGAACATATAATAAGCATACAAAGTGTTATGTGCAAGGTGCAAAGTGCATACAAATATAACACATGGTTAACAATGCAGTTCAAAAGACAGCATGATTTAAAAACGGTAGTAAGAGCAGTGCAGTTTAAGCAGTAACTTTCTAGGATGGAAAAAAACAACTGAGTTTGCCATGACTGTTACCAGATTTGTTTTCAAAAAGCGTTAAATTCTAGGGTGTCCTACCCCACCGGGTTGGATTAATTTTTTGGAATTCAAAACCAGGGAAAACCCATCCAAGTGTTCAGTCTGAAAAACGTGCAGCACGCCAGTTCATGAGGGTAGTATCTGTAACAGGAAAAGACAAAACCATTAATAACAATTAGATATAGCATTTATTAAGATTCACTAAACATTGAATGCCATAATGAGCATACAATACCATAATGTGCGTAAAACTGGGTTCTCAATCTGAAACTTGCCACCACATACTTAATCTCCTGATCCAAAAATGAAGTTATCCTATTGTTCAAGTCCCCCCTCCCACACTGAAAAAGTGCATTATGGCTTCTAGATACTACCACAGAAATTGCACATTTTCCGTCTTGCCATTCAGTCCAGGCCACTTCTCAGCTTCCAGGGTATAAATGCAATAGTATACCGTACTGAATTGTACTGTACTATATTCTATAAAAATTGTTGAATATGGTATTGTAGTGACCTGAACAGTTCTGCATTGTTTTGTATTGTACTGTGTTCTATGGAATTGTAATATACTGTACTGTACTGTACTGTGCTGGCATGTACTATATTGTATTGCATAGATTTGTAGTATACTGTACTGTACTACCTTGAAGGTCTAAGGGAAGCAGGGAAGGCTGTTAGGAGGGTGAAGGCGCAGACAGAAGAGAGCTTAGCACAGTCTGTAAATAAAGGGGATAAGGCATTTTATAGGTACATCAGTAAAAGAAGAAAAATGGGGGGGGATTTTGAGGCTCAAAGGGGAGAAGGGAGAGTGTAAGGAGGGGGATCTGGACAAGGCAAAAATACTGAACAAATACTTCTGCTCAGTATTCACTAAGGAGGGCAGATCAAGGATCACAGTTGGGGTGCAGAAGCAATGGGGGGGGAGAGTGAACACCAGTCCATTTACAGTGGAGAGAGTTCTGGAAGAACTCACAAAGCTGAAGGTGGATAAGGCCATGGGGCCAGACGGCATCCACCCAAGGATATTAAAGGAGCTGCGAAAGGAACTAGCAGCGCCTCTGGCAGCCCTGTTCACAGAGTCACTCAACATGGGTGTCATTCCAGAGGATTGGATGAGGGCACATGTAGTTCCACTGCACAAAAGTGGCAGTAGGGAGGAGGAAGGGAACTACAGGCCAGTCAGCCTCACCTCAGTGGTAGGAAAGATCATGGAGACACTGCTGAAAGAAAGAATAGTGGCACATTTGGAATCCAGTGGTGTGCAGGATCTGACACAACATGGATTCACAGCAGGAAGGTCATGTCAAATGAACCTAATAGTATTTTTTGATTGGGTGACAAGGGAACTTAATCAGGGAGGGGCAGTAGACATCACCTACCTGGATTTCAGCAAAGCCTTCAACACCGTCCCACATAGAAGGCTGATAAATAAGATGAGTAGTCTGGGCATGGGAGACAAGATGGTGAACTGGGTTTAGAAATGGTTAACAGACAGGAGACAGAGGGTGGTGGTAAATGGGGTACAATTTGGGAGATGGGAGTGACCAGTGGGGAACCTCAGGGATCAGTACTAGGACCAATACTGTTCAGTGTCTTCATTAATGACATTGCAGAGGGGCTGTAAGGAAAGGTCTGCCTGTTTGCAGATGACACCAAGATCTGCAACAGGGTGGATACTCCAGAAGGGGTGCAGAAAATGAAGAGGGACCCGGAGAAGCTTGAAAGATGGTCAGAGATGTGGCAACTGAGGTTTAATGTAAAGAAGTGCAAAATAATGCACTTGGGTAGAGAGAACCCTGGGGAGAGCTACAGGTTGGGGGGAGAGGAGCGGACTGTCACGAAGGAGGAAACAGACCTAGAGGTTATCATCTCTGATGATCTTAAGGTATCAAAGCAGTGTACAAAGGCAGCAGGGAGGGCCAGTGGTATACTGGGGTGCATAGGCAGAGGTATCACTAGCAGGAGGTGGGAGGTGGTGATGCCATTGTATAAAACATTGGTAAGGCCTCACCTGGAGTACTGTGTGCAGTTCTGGAGACCACACCTGTGCAAGGACATAGATAAGGTGGAGACTATCCAGAGAAGGCCAACAAAGATGGTGCAGGGCTTACACCACAAAACATATGAGGAGAGACTAAGGGACCTCAATATGTACTCACTGGAGGAGAGGAGAGGAGACAGCGGGGGGGACATGATTGAAACTTTCAAGTACCTTAAGGGCATAAATAAGGTGCAGGCAGGGGAGCTTTTCCAATGTAGAAAAAGTTCTAGAACAAGGGGGCACAATATGAAATTGGAGGGGGAGGGGGTAGATTAAGAGGTAATGTGAGGAAGTTTTTCTACACAGAAAGGGTAGTCGACACATGGAATAGTCTGCCACAGGAGGTAGTGGGGGTGATCACAGCGAAGGGGTTTAAGCATGCTTGGGACAGGCACAAGGGATGCCTGAGTGGGGAGGGAGTGATGACAAGCCATTGATCACATAGGATCAGTGGCCACATACAATGAATAAGGCCTACGGGCAGAATGGATGGGCCTAGCAGTCCTTATCTGCCGACAATTTCTATGTTTCTATGTTTCTGTGCTGTATTGATTTGTAGTGTACTGTATTGTATTCTATGGTTCTTTGTGATAGCGGTGAAAGCCTAAAGGTGATCGCCGTTATCACAAAGTCAGACTGCCGAAAACATTTTGGCACTCTGACACCCGACACACAGGAAAACGGTGCCGGGACTTAGTTTTCATGTTTCTGTGGGGTAGCCCCCACTGAAGGATTCTCAACTCCAGGGGTGATGTCAGGGGGTGTGAAAACATGACAAAATAAAAGGTTTGGGCCAGGCGCACTAAAATCGCACCAGCGCCCAGACCCAAACTTGGTACCTCACCTGCCCCAACCACAGGCCAACCCCCAATGCCACAATGCAGTTCAGCAACCCACTACAGTGCCACCCCCTACAGCCCTCCGTCCCCTCCCAGCCCACGCTTGCCGTGCCTACTCCCCATGCGTACACCATAGCGACATCCTGTCACCGATTTTGCCCACCCCCCATCCAGTCACCCTACCCTCTCATCACCGTGAGAGATTCATTGGGGAACGAGTCACCATTATGGATGGCGCCCTTCCTCATGCGCCCTCCTCACGGGTTACCGTATTCTATAGAACAGAATCTTTTTCGAGTTACACTGCTGTATATTTTAACTTTTTAATTGTTTTAGACTGTTTTATATGTTTGTTATTTTCGTTACTGTAGGTAGTTTGGTAGTAGTAGGGCTGGTCTACTGTTAGTGAGGGTATGAAGTGAGGTAGTACTAGGAGTGAGTTTTTTATTGTTTTTCTGTTGTTTAGTCAGGGACCTGTAGTGCAGCATCAGGATCTCTTTTATGTTGGCTTGCGCATGCATAAGCAACATCTTGAGGTAGTAGCACTTTCAGAGGTGTGTCAGTGTGTGGCCAGTGCAGGGGATGGTTTAGTGGGTGCCTCCTTCAGCCGCCAGTCAGTGAACATGCTGGCGATGACAGCAGTTTCAAAGAGAGCCACAGAGTTGAAAGAAATCTGCCACTCCAATGAGCTGCAGTTTCCTTATTGGAGCATCAGATGACAAGGCTCTGTTATGTGCCCTTTCTGGTGAAACATTCAAATAAATATGGCAGCTCCTGCCAGCCGCCACACAATCCCCACAAAGCTGACATCGGGGATGCCCAGTCCCCGTGCCATCATGTCCCCCCCCAGTTCAATTTGTTTGCCGACAGTGGTGCCTAATCCCCATCGGCATCATGCCCCCCACCACACACTTTCTTTGCTAATGGGGGTGCTCAGTCCCCACTAGCATCATGTCCCTCCTTCCCCAAACTCATGGCACACTGGGAGGCCACCCCAGTGCACCTAAAATCTTTTGTTTCACCTGTAAATATAGAAACCTTCCTTGAAGTCCGCTTTTACCTGTAAAAAAAACAACCTGTCCTCATTGTCCCACCGCACCCCTCCCCAACCCACACCCACTTGTGCACACCCCACCTCCCACACCCCCTCACCCTATACTTACCTCTAGAGGGCTGGCACTGTGATCTTCTGTGGAGTGGGAACACGTCTGAACTCTTCAAAAGCAGACCAGGAACTGAACAAAATGCAGTATGTTTTATAATGGCAGGCAATGGGGGTTTCAACTTAGGTGGATATCTCATCCATTTTTGGGAATTTTGATACCAGATTTTCAGCATGGGGTTCTTGGGACCCCTCCTCATGAACACATGCACTATCATCTCGTTACTCATCCCGAAAGGTGATTTTGCAGTCACTGCGCGGAATCACCTTTCTGGACCGATTAATGAAATGACAGTGCCACTGTTCATGAAGTGGGGTCCCAAAAAGCCCATCTTGCAAATTTGGTGAAAAAATTCCAAAAAATGACTGTTACAATTGTGCATTGCGCAGTTTCCACACACGCTCATAACTTCAACAATTTTTTATATTTTCACTCCAGATTTTCAACATTGCCATTTTTTCACACCTCCTTATGAACAGTATAGCTGCCATTTTTCACATCCTGCCTGAAATGTGTTTTCACACCTGTGGCGTACAATGGTGTGGTTGCTGTGGGAAATCAACTTTGGGACAGATTAACAAAATTACAGTGCCACTGTTCATGAAAGGAGGTCCCAAAATGCCTATGTTGAAAATATGGTTAAAAAATACACCAAATAATTGCATTACGGAAGTGCATTGCGCAGTTTCTACGTACACTTGTGACTTCACCAATTGTTCATATGTTCACTCCATATTTTCAACATTGCCATTTTTTTACACCTCATGAACAGTACAGTTGTAATTTTTCACATCCTGCCTCAAATGTGTTTTCGCACCTGTGACGCAAATGGTGCAGTCGCTGTGCAAAATCACCTTCCGGCCAACGAACCAATAGTGCCACTGTTCATGAGGTGGGATCACAAAAAGCCCATGTTGAAAAGTTGGAGTGAAAATACCAACAATTGCCTGGGGCGTTAGGGTTTTCAACTCTAACACCCCACCCTGTAGAGACTGACAGGCGTCAGGGGTGTGACTTGGGCTCGTCAGCTGTAATGTTCATGCCATTCCACCCCCACCCCCACCCAGCAGCCAGTCACAGGCATCAGGGTGTGCCTTGGAGTCTTTGGCCCCAAAGTTCACCCCACTCTCCTATAGTGCACCCATCTCAGCATATTTCCTTATGGAATGGGGTGAGTGTAAGGCTCAAAGACCCCAAGGCACACCGCAACACTTCTTAGTGTCTGCATGGTAGGAGTGAAGTGAAATGACATGAGTGTTGTGGCTGATGACCCAAAGACACACCCCCAACTGCAGTCAACCTCTGCAGGGTAGGGGTGGGGTTGGCATCAGTTCAGTACTTCACTGCCATTCCTATTATGCATCTCTACCAATGCGAATACCAGCAAGACAACATTCGGCATTGACAAATGCTTGTTGTATTCAACCTGGGAAGGGGCTATCCTATGGAGGACTACTTGGAGACTTAGCTGAAGGTCTGGAAGAGAGGAGACACATTTGTTTCTGGTGTCTGGGGTCTGGAGTGTGGCAAAACAAGAGCATAGCAGGGCAGAAGAGAGGAGAGCATTTTTTATCCCCATTTTTGTTCCAGTTGTGGCGGCTGCTGTTTTCGAACAGGTGTTTAGCAGGTGTCTGTTTTGACTGCTTTCTCACAGTCAACATCAAGATCTGGGGCTAGATTAAAAAAGCTTTGCCCCAGCACAAATCCCATTTGCACAGTGCAAACTGGGTTTTGAGCCATAGTGTTATTCACAAAAGTCCAGTTTGCACCATCAGAATGGGCTTGCACCGGGGCAGAGGGTTCAGGGGACTGCAGTTCAAATTAGGGGGAGGGGACCTGTATAATGGCGCTGTGCCACTCACAAACCATTTTCTCCATGAGAGTTCCTTTTTTGGGGGTCCCTTTCATGGAGAAAATACTGACGATCAAGACCTGGCAGTATTCCACATAACCCTAGTGGCTGCTGGAGATACTGCAGCGGCAACCACACACACAATACTGTTACCCTTGTACTGTAGTGGTCCCTCCCCCCTCCCCGATCCACGACTTCTGTCCCCATTGTAAACAAAAAAGAATATGCCTGGTAGTCTAGTGGTCCCACTCCCTCCCCATTCCCTGATCACCGTCCCATTACTAAATAATAGTATCCCTGATAGTCCAGTCGTCCCTCCCCCATTCCCCAATTGCCATCCCATTATTAAATAAGAAGTTCCCTGGTAGTCTAGTGGCCTTTCTCCTTCCCCGTTGTCCGATCACCATCCTGTAGGTGAAAAAAAACATCATGCCCTGTCCTGTGATCCCTGCCTTGCCGATCACCACCCCAAGAAGTACTCTGCAAAGAGACAGAGGCAGTGCTGGTGGTATTGTTTCCAACCCCCCCCCCCGTGTCCTCCAATCACCAGTCCGTCATACAGTCAGGAATCTCCTTGGTGGCTAGCTGTCCCTTCCCTGCTCGATGACTCATCCAACATCTATAAAATATTATCATTGGTGTCCAATGGTTCCCTCCAATGGGTTCATTTGTGTGGCTGCTTTTGTGAATAACAAAGTGCACTGGCGCTATTCAGTGCAAGGCCATGTAAATGAATACAGGTCTGGGCAGTGCTTGTGGGGTTAGAGGTAGTGGTAACAGGGTTACCGCTGCCTCTACCTACCCCTATTCATAGATGGATAGCACCCTACGCTATATGTCTGTGAACAGCATTTTTCACCACCTGAGCAAACTTTGCAATTTTTTGTGAATCTAGCCCCTGATGTCATGGCTGTTACAACTTTTAAGACTGCTTCTGATAATTTGCCTAGATTCTGCCTGGATGCCATTGAGGTTACCCCACACTGGACCTAGGGAGAAAATTTGTGGACCTCCACTTGAACTTGAATTACCAAAGGCGGTAAGAGAACCCTGGGGTTCAACTGTAACAGTAATTGATTGCTCTGATGAGAACAGAGACTGCTTTGTTCCTGGACCTGATTTGTTAACTCTGCAGTGATTATGCTTTGACTTTAAATCACACTACAGGACTTACCTGGGATTCTTCTTTATGTTATTTGTTTTTAAACCTGATTATTTAAGCAATAAGCCACAAGGGGGTGTGGGTTATAGGGGGATTTACCATGGCTGGAGTGGTTTGCCCACGAGGCGCAGCCGTGGGTAAATCCACGCCAGCCATGGTAAATCCCCCGATAACCCACACCCCCGAGTGGCTTATTGCGATTATGCCATCAGTTAAATATTTAATTGATTTAAAAAATGTATTTTTTTAAAAACTATAAAGTTGTTTTATTACAAATAACCTTGCACAGTACAAAACCAAAAAAATAGTCCTGGCCAAGCTGGTATGAGGGGGACTGCAGAGTGAGTTATGTACTGCTGGTGAAGGTTACCTTCTCATCGGCTTGGATTCGCACAGCGTTGGCAGGCTGAGGGACGGGAGACGCAGGAGCAGTTTGTTGAAGTAAGTGCTCTGCGACCTGAGTGCTGCTTTGTGGTTCGGTTTCGGGAACAGACTGAGATATTTATTTAATTTTGGCTGGGGCAATCAGGTTGAATGATGCATCTTACTTTTTTTGGTAACTGGGAGGCATGAGCGAGGAGTTGGGAGACCGGAAGCATACTTGTGGTGTAGCGAGAGCGATGGAATTCGGAGGGAGCGAGCGTTATAGGAACATTTTTCAAATGGTTTGTCACGTTTTTTAGGCTGCAGTTTCTTTTCGGAGAAATGCGAGCATGGAATTAGTGTTTATGCCAGGCAGTTTTTTAAAATGTTTCATGAGCTGGGGGAGGAGGCTGGGAGGGTGCCGTGCTGATTTGCGCTTAACGAGGAAACGAAGATGGCGGCTCGGAATGATTTAAAATTTTTTTTTTAGTTGTTATTGAGATGCGGCTGGCTGGCACCTTTTTCGGTGATTATCAGAGGATTTACAACGGAGGTAAGGTGCCAGCCTGCCGTTTTCATTGGTCGGTGTCCGAGGTCCATGGTATAATTTTATTTGTTGGGAGTGCGGGTTAATGGGTGGGGAATGTAGCAGTATGATTAGTGAATGTGATAACAATGTGAACTGTAGTGTGATGTGACTGGATGGTGCCTGTATGGTTTTGTTTGTTTTAAATTAAGGTCTGTATTATAGTGTGTGTGTGTGTGTGTCTTTCAGTACTGAGGTAGTAAATAAATGCAGGAATGTGTTTAGGGTCTTAATCTGATTCCCCAAGGCTTAGTTGATCCCCTACCTATTTGTGTAACCAATGTCCCTTTCATGACACACACACACACTTGCCAGAGGCCACCTATCGCAGGTGCAGGGAGGTGGAGATCATGAGGAGACGTTGTAGTCGGTGATGGGTTGTGAGGAGTACTAACCGGGTTGGGGGGCATTATTAGGATGGTCAGGACCAGGAGATGCCCTGGGGTGAAATGGGAACTAGAGAGAGGTAGGAGGTGTCTAGTTCCCATACCCAGGGGTCCTACTGAACCATGTGGGCAAACAATAGCTGGACCTGCTGCCTCACTTCATCCTATTCAGGTGGCATTATGCAATGACAGGTCATTGAGGAACAAGACTGCCATTATGGCAGATTTTAGTTCTGGTTCCTCTCTCAACTTGGCTTGCATCACAGAGATCTGACAGGGAGACAATGCTGACCCAGTGTTAGAGGCGGCTATCTCAGTTGGATTCTTTTGGTTCAATACCCGAGGTGGGTTCATGGGGAGGGTGGCCATCTGTTTTAGATCTGAGTTTAACTTCACAGTGGACCTAGTAGGGGAAACCTCATCATTTGAATGCATGTCCGTGCATGAGGGTCCAGGTACAGGTTACAAGATCCTCCTGGTATGCCAACCTCCGGGGTGCAATGGGGGGTTCCTACAGGAAATTGAAGACTTCATCACCAAGAGGTTGTTGGAGTCTCCCAGGTGGCTTTTACTGAGTGACCTCAACAACTGGGTCAACAATGAACTCTTGTATTTTGGGAAAAATTTCCTCCAATTAATGGAATCACTGGGCCTCGCACAAGTTGTTATTTCTGCAACTCACGAACATAGACACGCCTTGAACTTGGTCTTCTCCCTGGGGCTCAAGGTAAAATACCTCAAGATTGATACAGTCAGTTGGTCAGATCACTTCACTGTGAAGTTCTCCTTCAGGGCCCCCCCCATACTCCTCCCCTGGTGGAGATGGTTAAGTACTGCCCTTTGAAAGGGCTCAGCCCTGAGGGACTACTGGTGGTGCGTAATGTCTGGGAGATGTTGGGGACTTGTGAGATGGGATCCGAGAATGAGGTCTCGACCTATAACAGGGTGGTGACTAAGGCCTTCAATTCCATGGCACTGATCTGTGTATGACCCCAGATCTCATGATTAGGGGTCCCCGTGGTTTGATGGGGAGCTTAGGGATCTGAAGACCAGGGTCAGAGTTTAGAGCACTGCTAGAGGAGGTCCCACTCTGTGGAGGACAAACTGGCTTTGAGGATTCATTATGATCAGTATCAAAGGGCAATCTCCTGTAAGAAGGCAGCATTCCTGCCCAGGGAGATTGCAACTCAGAGAAGTCTACTGGTTCAACTCGTCCATACTGTGGACAGACTATTATATCCTGCCTGTCTTCAGCCAGTAAGAATGTTACCAAAACAAGGTGCAAACAGTTTGCTCCATTTTTCTTGTCCAGAGTGTCCTCTGTTCTGGCTGGGATCTCCCCAGATGGGCTGTCATGGTCTAGCAGTGTCTGGTAGGGACCTCGTGGATGCTCTTAGCACTCTTGGGAGGAGTTTCAACCAATCACAATGGAGGAGGTCTGGGAGGTAATGTCGGAACTGTGGCCCACTTTTTGTGAACAAGATCCAGACCCCACGTGCCTACTAGAGAGATGTATCTGGAGTCAGTGTTCAACTTTTCTCTGGAAGTATCTGCTGCTCAGTGTTGGGGAGTGTCTTTCCAGCAGAATTGATAGATGCACTGGTTTGACCCTTCCTGAAAAAGGCAACTTTGGACCCAGATGTTGTAGCGAATTATCACCCAGTCTCTAACCAGATTTTCTTAGGTAAGGTTATCGAGAAGGTCGTGGCACTACAGTTTGAGGCACACCTCTCGGCCCATGACATCTGTGAGCCCCTCCAATCTGGTTTCAGATCTGGGCATAGCACTAAATGGCATTAGTCAAAGTGTGCAATGACTTTCTCAGGGTGAGAGACATGGGGCGAGTGAGCGGTCAGTTACTGTTCTCCTTGATCTCTCTTCAGATTTTGACACTGTAGACCATGAGTTGTTGTTGGATAAGCTACCAACAGTCCCTATTTTCCCAGGACAGTCCCTATTTTAGGCAACATGTCCCAGTGTCCCCACAAGTTTTGCAAAATGTCACTTTTGTCCTGGTTTTTGCTTACGTGTCCCAGTTGTGTCCCTTTTTTTTTTTTGCTGACTGCTAATCAGTGAGTGACAGTTATTTCAGCACCACTGTGGCGCTACTTGGGCTGGACAGCAGTTTGCAACTTCAGTCCTTACGCCTGTGTTGTACTGCAAGCACATCAGTGAGAGCACAGTAAAGCATGTTCCTTCCTGTTAGATTAGACTGGGTAGTAGTGCAAACAAGCGCAAGTGGATGTCTGCCTACCAGTAGCTGAGAGGGACTCCAGACAGAGAAGAGACTAGCAGCAGTGAACTAAGGTACCCGAACCTGATCAGCTGTAGGGAAGCATGTGAAAACAATCTGGTGTGGTGGTGGGAGTCACTGAAGTGAAGTTTGCTCAGCAAATGAGGTAAGTGTAAGCGGGTTGGATGGGACGGTCAAGAGGAGCAATACATGCAGCTCGAATGTCTGAGCACAATTTAATGCAGGTTTGCTTCTAATGAACTTTCTGTACATCATGATTTGGAACTTGCTGCAGCAGAGTGATGTATTGTTTTAATCTGCATGTTTGCTACTGATGTTACTGTGGGGCGGCATGGCCAGAGCAAGTAGCAAAATTGAATTGATTATGTGCGGCGTTGTCTGTGGCAGTGCCCATGGGAGTGACATGGGGAGTCACGGTCAGGATGGACTGCTCCAGTTTTAGGCCTTGGAAAGTTGGTAGCTTTATTGTTGGACCAATTTAGGAAGCATGTAGGACTTCCTGGCACTGTTTTCTGCTGGTTTGAGTCCTATCTCAGGAATAGAATAGGATGCAGAGGGTGGTGATGGGTACTTTCTCATCATACCCTATGCCCTTGTCCTGCAGGGTGCCCCAGGGTTCGGTTCTCTCAACCAAGTTGTTTGCAGTGTATATGCTGCCCCTGGGAAGGATCATTCATCAGTACAAGTTGGGTTTTCACTGCTATGCAGATAATACCCAGCTGTACCTATCTTTTGCACTGAGGACATCAGATGCTGTCAAGGTGCTAAATGCATGCCTAGCTGAAATCCAGATGTGGAAGAAATCTAGTTGGCTGAGGCTTAACCTGGACAAGACTGAGCTACTAGTAATTGAGCCGGGTCAGAAAGGGGGTGCAGAGGGTGTTCCAGATAAGCTAGGTTTCCATCTTAGGTCATCTAGATTGGCGCCCACTGCTAAGGTGAAAAATCTGAGGGTCATTTTTGATAAATGGCTGACTATGGAGGCTCAGGTGTTGACCATAGCCAGGAGTGGCTTTTACCATCTGAAAAACATCTCCTGGATTAAGTCTCTTACCCATCTTGAAGATCTGATGATTCTGGTACATGCATTTGTGATGCCCAGGCTCAGTTACTGTAATGTGCTGTACCCTGGGGTCAGTGGAGGTACCTATGGCACCTGCAGCTAGTGCAGAATGCAGCTGCCAGGCTGCTGACTGGCCTTTTAAGATTTGGTCATGTGACCATTGCGCTGTATGATCTGCACTGGCTGCCAGTAAAGTGGTGTGTTACCTTCAAGGTTGGTCTTCTAACCTATCAAGCCCTATGTTGGGTCCTGACTACCTGTTAGAGCTCCTGCACCCTGTCCTGTCCCTATACCCCCTCAGCTCTTGTGAGGTGGGTCTCCTGTCAGTCCCAAGGGCCTGGCTAAAATCTGCTTGCAATCAGACTTTTGAGATAGCCAGCCCTCTTTTGTGGAACTCACTTCCCAGGGAACTGAGGGAGGCCTCTTCAGCTGAGGTCTTTAAACTGGAACTAAAAACATTTCTATGTAACCAGACTTTTGGAGACTGATTTGCTGCCCTTTTCATTTTTGCTGCTCTTTTGTAGTCTCTATTTTATTTGTATTTTTTATTTATATCTGTTATTTATGATATTTTTATGTTTGTCTTGTGTGTTCTTTGTACGGCGCTCTGAGCCTATTTGGGAAGGGGTGCCTTATTATACTTATACGATGTTGACTTGTACTGTATTGCATTTTAACCTATATAATTGTAGTATACTGTACTGTACTGAATCATATTTACCAATGACCTCCTATATCAACCTAAATCCACACTTTAAATGCTATAATACATGATTGTAACAATACAACCATGTAATATGGTATTTCATAACACCCTGCTCACCTTTATCACTCTGTGTATCGCATCGCTGAACCCTCCAACTTCCCCAAATAACTATGTTTTCTTTTTTTAATTATATGACTGATCCTGCCATTTCTACCATGTTTCTGAATTTAAAATACACATCTTTAGTCATGACAGCGAATAACAAATTCTGGTCACGGCCGATACGACTGCCGCGAGCTTGTACGAGCACACTGCTGCCGGTGAACAAGTGCCACTGAATGCCACACTCAAGATGGCGCTGCCGAGAGAACTGCAAATGCGTGGCACTCACAAATGCGTAGTTCTGTCGAATGGCATAATATGCCATTCTCAAGATGGCATCACTGACAGAACTGCACATGTGCAACATACATGCACAGTTCTGATCCAAAATGCGGAAGTGGTGGACGAGGTGAGAAATAGTATGCCCATGGTGGACTGTTTCTGACTGTTTTGGAGTTTTGGAAGGATTGTTCCGAAACTCTAAAATGGAAGCGTTCCAGGGTCTGAATCCAGTAGCTCATTTTAAGAGCTACTGAAAAACGGCTGCAGGTTCTGCCTATGCAGCCATAAAAATACATTGTGAATCTCTGTTGATAAAATGCCAGAAATGGCAGGCTCAACTAGATAAGTAAAAAAATAATAAATGAAGTGATTTGGGAGGTGGAAGGTTTGGCGGCAACACTCACTGGGAGCACAGTGCTAGTATTGATGTTTGCTCTTGAGGTTTATGAACATCTCACAATTTGGGTTTGTGAAAAAACAATAATACACCATGTTCTATATGCCATTCTATATGTACTGTATTGTTATGTACTGTACTTGTACTGCAGTGGAGGTTATTGTATTGTATATAATAAGTATAATAACTGGTCTCCATTTTTTTCCATAGCGAAACCTGGTTATAATTCGCTGTTATAACGGTGAACACATGCAAATTTCTCAATGAAAAGCGCATGCCACAGTTCACCTTGCACACTTCCCTGACAGTTATCACAAAACACTTGAATGCATTCTGCTCCGCTATACTGTACCTCAGTGAAAACTGTTGATTACTAATCTCGCTTGGCCATAGCATTCCATAAACTGCAATTCTGGTTCCAGATCTCATAAAAAAAAAAAAATTAAAGTGCTTTTGTGACTCTGAAGCTGCACCTCAAACCAGACTGTGAATACCCCTTACTGCTACTGTGTGACTCTGCCCCAGCCCCCAACCACTTTGGCTGCCACAGCTGACTGCTTAAAATAAAAACCAAAGTACAGGACAATGCACGGTACCGCACTGTAATTTATATTGTACTGTTGTTGTTATTAGACTAGTGTAACCCCATTTATTTTGTTTGTGTACTTTCTCTAGCCTGTATTTTGATGTTTTTGTTGTTTTTATGTTTTTCTGTAATCAGCTGATATAATGGCTATGTACCCCTTCCCCCTCCCCCAGGACACTTCTGGACTCAAGCAGTAGTCTGCTCAGTATGCTTTCCGGGTAAAACTCGTAAATAAATAAAAGAGAGAGAGAAAACAGTATTCCACTAACAGGCTGCACAGCAGCACCATCTAGTGGCCAAGCTGAACACTATTACAAATATTCAAATCCTCTGGGCAAAAAAAAAAAAAAAACAGATCCCAGCAATTATATAAACCAATAATAATAATAATCTTTATTTTTATAGTACTATTCAGAACAAGCATTTGTCAATGCCGAACGTTCGCTTGCAGGTATTTGCAGGGGTATTTGGCACTTGGACATGACTTAAAAAAATCAGTGACAAAGAAGTACAAGCATTTGTCAATGCCGAATGTTGCTTGCTTCTATGTGCTGTTTAGGTATTTGGAAGTCATTGGAGTGCAAATATTGAAATTTAGAACTTATGAGCAGGCGTGGGAACTGCGCCGCTCGTAAAAGCAGTCATTTTTAGAATGTTTCACCAAATTTTCAGCATAGCCATTTTAAGACCTCTGCTCATGAACAGTGTCACTGTGATTTTCTTAATGTGTCCCATACATTGAGTTCGCATAATCGACTGCGCCATTGTGCGCCATATGGGGAAACACGCTTTTGGCAGGATGTGAAAATGACAGCTGTACTGCTCATAAGGAGGTGGGTAAAATGGCAATGTTGAAAATCTGGAGTGGAAATATTGAAAATTGCAGAACCTACGAAAGGCAGCGAGGAACTGCGAACGACGCCGTAAAACAGTCATTTTTAGGAATTCTTTCACCAAATTTTCAATATAGCCATTTTAAGACCTCTGCTAATGAATAGTTTCACTGTAATTTTCTTAATGTGTCCCATACATTGATTTCACACACCGAATGCGCCATTGTGCGCTACATGGGTGGAACACATTTTGGGCAGGATGTGAAAAATGACAGCTGTACTGCTCATAAGGAGGTGTGGCAAAATGGCAATGTTGAAAATCTGGAGTGAAAATATTGAAAATTCACAAACTTACGTGAGTGCATAGGAACTGCGCAACGCACGCTCATAAAACAGTCATTTTAAGGAATTTTCACCAAATTTTCAACATAGCCATTTTAAGACCTCTGCTCATGAACAGTGTCACTGTGATTTTCTTAATGTGTCCCATACATTGATTTCGCACACCAACTGCACCATTGCACGCCACATGGGCGGAAACACATTTTGGGTGAGATGTGAAAAATGACAGCTGTACTACTCATAAGAAGGTGTGGTAAAATGGCAATGTTGAAATCTGGAATGAAAATATTGAAAATTCAGCGAACTTACAAGCCCTGCGTAGGAACTGCTAGCCTTGCTAAATAAAGCGGTCATTTTTTGGAATCTTCCACCAAATTTTCAAAATAGGCTTTTGAGAGCCCACCTTATGACGTTGGCACTGTCATTTTGATCAGGTCTGAAAGGGTGATTTCACGCAGTGATCGCGAAATCACCCTTCGGGCCTGAATAACGCCCATGACAGTGACAGAATTATGAGAAGGGTCCCAAAACCCATGTTGAAAATTTGTGCAAAATCCAAAAATGCCTGAGATATGCACCAAAGTTGAAAAACCCCATCTAGCCCATTATACAGCTTACGGCATTTCCTCAGTTCGCTGTCGGCTTTGAAGAGTGCAGACGTGTTCCCGGTCCAGCGATGATCGTGGCGCTGAGCTCGAAGGTAAGTATGGGGTGAGGGGGTGGAGAGGCAGGGTGCGCAGTGGGTGGGTGCGGGTTGTGGGAGGGCCAGGAGAAGCCCGTGGGGACCGCTTTAATTTACAGGTTTAAAAAAAAAGACGACGAGGATCGCTTGCCATGCTGGGGTGGGCTCCCAGCGGCAGAAGGATGGCTGGGGCCTGTGAGCCGACGGGGATTGGGCACCCCATCAGCAGACAATCAGGACGTTTGCCATGCTGGGGTGGGCTCCAGCGTGGCACCAAAGATTGGGGCGTGATCGCTGCCAGCACACAGCGGTGGTTTTCTTTGAAGAAGACCACTGCTGTCATACACACACTGCATCGATTGGTGCAGGACTGCCAGCCGCTCAACGGCAGAGGGATTGCACAGGAGGCACACTTCAAAGTGTCCCATTCTCTCAAGACGTCCTTGCGCATGCGCCGCAAGCTTAACATAAAAGGTATGGGGTGGTGTAAAACTTGATTCTCACACACCCTCAGTGTGGGGTGCTTTTATAAACCCCTCAAGCTTCACTCATGGGGTTTATGTAGCATCCTACACTTCATGTGTGTGTGTAAACTTCTTGTTATACATGCCTCCTCATTTAGTATTCTGTATATACTGTATTGTGTTCTATTATAATATATGGTTTCTCTTTATTATCTATAAAGATCAGTGGTCACTCCAAAGTTGTTGTGCACATTCTAAAAGTTGTTGTGCACATTCGAAAAGTTATTGTGCATGGTCCATCATTAATATTCATTAAGTGCTGTGCTCCTTGCTACCTAATTGGAGCAAACAGTGCTGTTCAAAGTACCAAACATGGCAGTGCCACGTACAGGATTCCCTGAGATGATTTGGACACGGAGTGCCATAGTTGGCACCGTGTTTCCAAACCGTACTAATGTCACTTTTTTTTTTATTAAACTTCTGGCACAAATCTGTAAATACTCAGAGCAGAAAATGAAACTGCAACAATGAACTTCGCAGCAGACTGACAGCTGCCAACAGCAAGCGGGAATGCAAATACAAGGTATGACACCTTGTCAAACTCAAAACCTCTACAATGTAAGCTCTTTTTGAATCTCTGAGAACCATATACTATAAAACCCATTCAGAACTCACCCCATGTTTCCATCTTGGGGTCAAGATACCAGCATGGACCACTCAAGCTCCAATCTTGAGGTGCACACGCTGGTATCTCAACCCCTCAATGGAAACACAGGCTTGTTGTGTATTGGGATCCATACATTATTCCTATTGTATTGCATTGCACTGCACTGTATTGTATTGTGCTGTATTGTATTATATTTACTGGTTAGTGTTGTTTATCAGCTGCTGGCAGTAGCTGGTAAACTCTGTTATTCACACATGTGAATAACAAACCGTGAATAACAGAATTTGGCAAAGCACCTTCTGCCAACACTTATCGAGTGCTGACTATTAAGAGCCCGGGGGGGAGCGCTCTCAGGCACGCCAGAAGACAGAGAACTCCGGTCGCTGTAGTGGTGTGAGGGAGAGAGGGGGGACACAGGTCAGTAAGAGTAGTTTAACAGCTTACCTGTGGTCTGCCTCTCATCCCTTGGTGCTGACGTCGAGTCCTGTACTGTGTGGTGGTCCGAAGGTGGTGCAGTGGTTCCTGCTTCCTCCGGTGCTGCGATCTGGGCTTTCTTCAGCCCCTTTTCTTATTTTACTGATTTGTTTTCTGTTAAATAAAAGTTTCTGGTCCCCTGGCAGTGGCATGCTGAGGAGGGTGTGAGAGACTCAGTCCCAGAAGAGTGTGCCGGAGCGTCGGGTGTTCTGAGGCCCCCTTTTGCCATCCAGTCCCTTGCCTGCAAGTCCCTCCCTCTGCCAGCACCTCCTTCCTTCCAAAGCAGTTTCCTTCACCCTGGGCCAGGGCGGTGAGTCAGTGGCAGTACAAGATAAGTGCTTTCCGCCTAGAACTTTCTAAACAAATAAGGAAAGTCTTTTTTAAATTGGTTAAGAACCACTAAATAAATCACAATTATCAATCAAACTTCTAGGAGAGAGCTCTGAGCATAAACCAAATGACTAAACAACGATAACCAGTAAATATAAAAAATAAAACATGGGGAATGTGTTTAAATGTGGATTTTATGCACACTCTCAGTGTGCAATGCCCTAATAAACCCCTTGGACTTCACCTTCGGGGTTTATGGGACATCGCACACCTTGGGTGTGCATAAAATCCTCATTATACACATTTCCCCATGCATTATTCTATATATATATTGTATGGTACTGTACTGTTTTGTATTGGATGGACTTGTGTTGTATTCTATAGAAGTGTAGTATACTGTACTGCATTGAATGGTACTGTACCATACCGAATTGTACTGTGTTGTGTTGTACTGTATTGCATTGTACTGCATTGTATGGTATTGCACTGCACTGTTTTGTACTGGACATACTTGTGTTGTAGTCTATAGATGTATAGTATACTGTACTGCATTGAATTGTACTGTACTATACCGAATTGTGTGTATTGTATTGTATTGTGCTGTATTCTTTACAGTCATATTATACTGTACTGCGCTGAATTTAAATGCACTGTACCGTACTATGCTGTATTGTAGTGTGTGGAATTGTATACATACTGTATTAAATTCTACTGCACTAAATTGTATGTAGAGATGTGCATAGTTGAAAAAATGTCGCTGCACCAGTTCAGAACTTCAAGAAGTTCTCAAACTTCACAAAGCGCTAAGAGCAGATGTCACAAAGTTTTTCCTAGATGAAGTGGTCCGTTTTATGCAAAGTGGCCAAACTCTGTGTCCCAAGTTGCCACTTTGTAAAGACGTAGTGGAAAAAGTGTCACTTCTCTCTGAAAACTTCGTGAAAATGGCACGGTGTGAAATTGGTGATGCCAGTAGGAATTTCACCAAACTCTGAAGTTTCACAACTTTGCTGGTGAAGTTTAAATTCACTGCATCTCTATCTGTGTATTGTGTTGTATTGTTTTTTGTGTAGAATTGTATTGTCATGCATAGAGTTGTAATACATGGCACTGTACTGTAATGAATTGTATTGTATAAACTGTATTGCATTGCATTGTACTGTACTGCATTATACTGTACTGTATGGTACTGCACTATTTTGTATTGGATTGACAAATAGAGTTGCATTCTATAGAAGTGTAGTATACTGTACTGCATTAAATTGTACTGTATCATACTGAATTGTACTGTGCTGTATTCTTCACAATCATGTTATACTGTACCGTGTTGAATTAAAATGCACGGTACTGTACTGGGCTGTATTGTAGTGTGTGGAATTGAATACATACTGTATTAAATTGTACTCTACCGTGCTGTACTATATTTGATTCTATAGAACTGTAGTATACATTTCTGTATAGAACTGTATTATATTGTATAGAACTGTAGTATATGGTACTGTAGTGTACTTTATTGTATTGTATAACATGGTAGTACATGGTATTTTCCTGAACTGTACTGTATAAACTGTATTGTCTTGTAGTATACTGTACTGTTCTGTAGTGTAGTGTATAAACTGTGTTGTATTGTACTGCAGTATACTGTACTGTAGCATATAAATTGTGTTGTACTGCAGTATACTGTACTGTAGCGTATAAATTTTATTGTATTGTACTGCAGTATACTGTACTGTAGCGTATAAATTGTATTGTATTGTACTGTTCTGCAGTATACTGTACTGTACTGTAGTGTAGACTATGCTGTATGTTATGAATCCTAGTTGGAGAACTTGTGAATCCCTCAAATGCAAAGGCAGAGCTATTAGGTTTTGCTCCATCTGCAACAACAGACGGCTTAAAGATTAGCATAAATGTCCCACGGATATAAGCCTTAGACAGGATGTGGATTCCATGGGGGGCCCTTTGGACTCTGAGTTGTGAATAGACTTGCCATGTCCACTACTTAAAAAAAAATCCAAATTTAGAAACGGGCCAAGAATTCTAAGGGAACTTCCTCCCTTGAAAATTCCTCTCCACTTACTTAATATCTACATTTAGACACAGCTGCTTCACAGCAAATTGTTCATTTTAACTGCCTTTTAGCTCCAGAAATTTAGGGGACCAGGGAATACAGCCCAGACACAGTAACTGAGGGATCAGGCATACAGCCAGTAAACAGTGTCTAAGGGAGCAGGGATAAGGTTAGTACATAGTGTCTGAGGGACTTGGGATATGGTCAGGATACAGACTGTGAGACTGAAAATACAGCAGCACACAGCATATGAGGGACTGTGGATATAGCCAGTTATGACACAGTGTCTGAGCAATCAGAGGTACAGCCAGTACATAGTTAGGCCACAGTCAGAATGCAGTTAATATGTTAGGATAATCTGACATGGAAACAGATTTGGATACAGCTAATCCTGATATCGGTCTCTTCTAAATTGGATCAGATTTTTTCCATTCAGGTTTTTCTCCCTCAGTCTGCTTGGGTTGGGCCTTGTCGGTCCCATCCCCACCTCATCTGCTTGGCATTCTGCCTCGACACCGACAGATTACCCCCAGTGGCAGGGCCAGGTGGGGGAAGGACATTCTCCCCCACCAGGAGACCCACATCTAGTTGCTCTGTCCCAGCCAGGCGGCAGTGCGGAGCAGAGGGTGGGACGTCATTGAGCACAAGCCATTCATTATGTTGCTTGCACGCATGTGCAAGAAACATAGTGCCATCATCTGAGTTTTCGGAGGTGTGTCAGCCCGTCTTCCAATGCAGTCAGTGTGTTTGCAGGCGCGGCCCCAGTTCCCCAATCACTGCTGCAGCTGTCTATGACAAGCTGAAAATGCAGTGGCATACAGTTGAAAGAGAGCTCCGGCTTGAGCCAGGCAGAGCTCTCCCCCACACACTTTCGCGTGCGCGCCACACTGCGATATCGCCTTCGCTGTCAGCTGGCTGCAGGGTGCCCAATCCCTGTCAGCTCCACGGCCCCAAAGCACCAAGCAAGGAGCCCACCCCAGCGTGGCAAAATCATGTCATGGCCGATGGGGTGCCCAACCCCGCCGGCTCCACTGTCCCCCCCAGTACAGGGTGCCACGCTGGAGCCACCCAGCATGGCAACAGATGCCATAGCCGACAGGGTGCCCAATCCCGTCTGCTCCACGCCTCCCAGTCATCCTTCTCTGCCAGCTGGAGCCACCCCAGCGTGGCAAATGTCCCATCATCATTTAAAAAAAAAAAACACCTTGACGGTCCCCGCATAGTCTTCTCCTCTACAACCCACACCCACCCACTGCGCACTTCGCTCCCCACATCCCCTCACCCCATACTTACCTCCGGAGTCCAGTGCGATGATCTTCGGTGGACCGGGAACACGTCTACACTCTTCAAAGCCGACTGCGAACTGAGGAAATGCCAGTAAGCCGTATAATGGGATAAATAGGGTTTTTTCAACTTTGTTGCATATCTCAGGCATTTTTTGGAATTTTTGCACCAAATTTTCAACATAGGGTCTTTGGGACCCCTCCTCTTGAATTCTTGCACTGTCATGGCGTTACTCGGGCCCGAAGGGTGATTTCGCAGCCATTGCATGAATCACCTTTCCAGAATGATTAATGAAACGACACTGCCAGTGTTCATAAGGTGGGCTCTCAAAAAGCCTATTTTGAAAATGTGGTGGAAAAATTCCTAAAAATGACTGTTTCTGGCGTGTGTTGCATGTTCTATACTGCGCTACGTAAGTTGAATTTTCAATATTTCCTCCGATTTTCAACATTGCCATTTTACCACACCTTCTTATGAGCAGTATAGCTGTCATTTTTCATATCTCACCCAAAATGTGTTTCCGCCCATGTGGCGCACAATGGAGCAGTCGTGTGCTAAACCAGTAGCAGGACACATTAAGAAAATCACAGTGACACTGTTCATGAGCAGAGATCTTAAAATGGCTATGTTGAAAATTTGGTGAAAACATTCCTAAAATGACTGTTTTATTTAGGCTATGCTAAGTAGTTCCTACGCACGCCGTAAGTTTATGAATTTCAATATTTTCACTCCAGATTTTCAACATTGCCATTTTACCACACCTCTTTATGAGTAGTACAGCTGTAATTTTTATATCTCACCGAAAACATGTTTCTGTCCATGTAGCGCACAATGGCGCAGTCGGTGTGCGAAATCAATGTATGGGACACATTAAGAAAATCACAGTGACACTGTTCATGAGCAAAGATCTTAAAATGGCTATGTTGAAAATTTGGTGAAAAAATTCCTAAAAATGACTGTTTTACGAGTGTGCATTGTGCAGTTCCTATGCACGCTCGTAAGTTCGCGAATTTTCAATATTTGCACTCCAATGACTTCCAAATTCCTAAACAGCACATAGAAGCAAGAAACATTCGGCACTGACAAATGCTTGTTTTTGTACTGTTTTCTCCCTTGTCACAGAGCCACATGGCACAGAGGATGCATACATGTGGAGGCACACGTGCGTTCCGAAACCCGGCTCCTTCCACCCCTCCCCGACTGACGTCCATCTCCCAAGCACTGGTGCTACCACCAGATCTCCAGCTGATGGCAGCCAAGAGCCAGGTTGATCCAACACCCCAGTCCGGAAGAGGAGAGTGGCTAGGTGGCCACTCGAGCCTGTCCCAGGCCCCCCTCAAGTGACCCAAACTCAGGTCGCTGGCATGGTGAGAGGTAAGGCACGGCAGCACCTCAACACTCTGTACCACTAGGCTGGCAACTGGATCAGATTTTGAGATATCTGAGTGTCCCCAGTCTTGACTCAATTCTATATTTGGTAGGACCAAAACACAGGATGTGACAGTGACTCATGAAACAGACTAAGCATCATTCTTCATTGTGCATTTTTCAGGGTTTTTTTCAACACATATTATGCAGTTGTAAATGCCCCTGTCACCTCCCAACAGGAAACACCTGTAACCTGATTATACATTTGATGACAGCCTTTATGGAGCTGAGAATGCCACCAAAAATTGATAGGAATTGTACAGTTACGCTGAATTCAATGGCTTGAATTGGCTCTTCATAAACAGACAGTTGGTATTGTTTCCCGCACGTGGCCTCCTACAGTTATTCCAGCATTCTCTATCCCCAAGGACTTAAAATAAATAAGAGATTAAATCCCTTGTAACCCCGTATCATAGCCACAGTGGAGCTCATATGACAGGGTGTTGAGCTGAGCCTTCAGTTCTTCTGGGTACAGTAGTTTCCTGTCTGATCTCCTGACACCCTGCAATACACAGCCTAATACTGAAAAAGTTAATGAAGGCTCCACATACCCCACCTTGTTGATGATGGTTTGTCAGATATGAACTAAAAAGAATATCCCACTCACACTGCCAGCCATGACATGAATAAGTTACGTTCATACAATGGCTTTATGCTTTTATACAAAGAATTTATATATTTTTAGCTCAGGGCACACATGTTGTCCTTCCAGAATACTCACACATAGGTGTGGTTTTCATAAGGAAACACAGCTGTGGGCTAAGGGCACAACAGAAAAATCGGTTAATCCTTGGGGGTTGTCTTTCCTTATTTTCCCGATTTTTTTCTTTGACTTTTGCTTTACTTGACTATTTCCTGGATTTTCATGTCAAGGGAGGGCAATATGGTGTATATGAATCCAGGGCTCCCTCTGGACAGAAACTATAAACTGTTTGTTTTTGTTATTAAAGCTTGAAAATTCAAGCTTGTGAAAGAAAAGAAAGGAAAAGTCGATTGGCACTCCTAAAACAATGCCCCAAAGGTTCAGAGGATATACTAATTAATATTTTCTTGTCTGATTTGGTGGTGTACTTGCACCCAGAAGTGATTGTTGGTGTATGGCTAGAATGTAGTGAGTGAGTGAGTAGGTTGGTTAGCTGCTGAGTTAGTAATTGAGTTAGTGAGATGGTTAGTAAGTTAGTTATTTAGTGTATTTATTTTACAGTTTTTTTACCCAGAATATACAGCCCAGCTGAGATGTCAATTAAAAATCACTTCTGTGATTTTAGACAATCAGCATATGTAGGCACTGTACATCTTACACTCCCTACAGAGGTCTCTCATGAAGAAGCATTGGAAGAGAAGCACTCTACCTCAGAGCCAGAGGGGAGGACTGTTAAGGAAACTTATGAAATGTGAAAAAATTACTTAAAACTTATCATAAATCACTCTGGGTAACTCAAATGATGTATGCATTACTAGGGTCTCTGCAGGTTGTCTCTTATGGTATAAGAGACTCCTCTCCTGAGGCTGGGGTAACCAGCACTGCTCAGCTTCACGTCCTGGTCCTCTCATCCAAATCTCAAGAAAGGAATCTCATATACTACAAGAGACACCCTGCAGAGGCCCTAGCAACTTATGTTCTATGTCACTGGTGCCCTGCTTCTACCCAGTCTGACAACTGGGAAAGACTGGAGCACAAAGAGGTCAAGTGACTTGCTCCAGGGCACAGTAAACCTGGGGAAGTGGTGGGATTTGAACCTGTGATCACATTTTTCACAGTTCAGAGCTCTGTGTTGTGCATTTGAGTAAAGAAAGTTATCAATAACAAGATTTTGATTCGTTCCTCAATGCATGCTAGAACAAATGGTTTATTATGAGACAGAACAACCCCTACTATCTTCTGTCCATTTCCACAAATCATTTTTTTATGTTTGCTTGCACGCATGTGCAAGAAACATAGTGCCATCATCGGAGATTTCGGAGGTGTGTCACCTCCTCCTCCAATTCAGGCAGTGTGCTGGCAGGCGCGGCCCCTGTAAGCCAATGCATTTTGGAGCTGTCTATGACACGCTCCAAAATGCAGTGGCATACAGTTGAAAGGGGGAGCTACGCTTGAGTGAGCAGCGATGAAGCTGCTCGCATGGCTCTTCAACTGCAGGCGTCACGCGCCTCATGACGAGCAGCCGACGGGTGCCCAATCCCCTGGCCGTGGCTGAGCTGCATCGCCTCCCTCCCCCCCTCCCAGTAGCTGGTGCCACGCTGGGAGCCCACTAGCGTGGCAGTCATTTTGCCGGACGGGGTGCCCAATCCCAATCGGCTGTACGTCACCAAAGTTCTTGTGCGCACGCTGAGCCCACCCAGCGGGGCAAACGCCTCACGAGTTTTTGTTTTGAGTTTTTGTTGCCGACGGGTGCCCAATCCCCTGGCCGGCTGAACGCACTTCCCCAAAGCTCCTTGTGCCATGCTGGGAGCCCACCCCAGTGTGGCAAGCAGTCCCACAAAGTCTTTTTTTTTTTTTTGTAACCTGTAAACAAAAGCGGTCCCAGCGCGTCTCGAACCCCCTCCCAACAACCGCACCACCCACCCTGCGCATGCAGCCTCCCCACACCCCTCACCCCATACTTACCTCTCCAGACTCGCGCGACGATCTTCGTGGATTGGTATTTGTTTTGGCTTTTGGCTTTCTGGAGTTTTTGGCTGTAGTCGGGTATGTTTTCCTTTATTCTTGGAGTTTAATTGATGATTTGCAGCAGAATGCTGGTATGTATGTAGTATTTGCCTATTTGCTATGTTTAAATATTATGGTATTTTTACTTTTTCTGTAAGTTTTGCAGAGTTTTTTTTAGGTAGTAATATATATAGATAAATTTCTCCTTCTATTGTTTTGGTACTTGAATGGTACATCAAAATTTCTCTCACTAATGTTTCCTAAATTGTTTTGGCATAGATAGGTATTTGAGTAGATGATTAGTGTGGGACTTTTTGTATTATTATTTTTTTTATTTTTTATTTTTATGTCTTTTTGTTTAGTATGTGAGTTTACCTTGGTCATAGTGTTTTCTATGATTTACTTCTCTTGTTGAGTTTGCCATTGTTCAGGTTATTTTGGTGGCTTTTGTGAGGGAGGTAGAGTAGGTGCTGGAGGTGGTGGTAATGTATGTATTTGTATTTAGATGGGAGAGTTTTTGGCTGTGGGCAAGCATTGAAGTTTAGGCAGGAGAGTATTGGTAGAGATGGGTTTGGTATGGAAGGGATGGGTTTTAATAGTTTGGGGTGGAGATGTGTAATATACTTGTGTTTTGTCTTGGCTAGAAATTTTTATTATATGTTAGTGTCGCTGGGCGATGTACCTAGCTTCTACTAGGTGTCGCTTCCTGCCTGGACGTCAAGCACCCTCTCCCAAAGAAGGGAGACTTGTCTAATGGATGGCTCGATCTTTCCCCGGGTTGAAGTTCTCCAGTGAACCGGTTGTTTCTAACCCGTTCACCACGCGATGTAAGCGGAATCCAACTGCTGCACTGGCAGGCTGTTGGACTTCAAAAATTTAATGACTTAAAAGGGGGGCCCTCAAACTTTTATGATTCTTTTCCGCTTCTCAGCCTCTGCACACTGCCACTGCGGTACCAAGGGGCAACATTGTTCGATCCAGGTCCCCAGTCATCCTCCCCCTTGGGGGTGGGAAGGGTGCCCGAGAAGGTTCTCAGCCTCGTAGGAGTCGTGGACTAATGGCAGGTACAGATATAGGGCTAGCATTGGCATGGGCACAGAAGGTGGGGCAGTAACAAGTGCTGGAGTGGGAGGGTGTTGGGGAAGGAACACCACAGGTGGCAGGAATAGTTTCTTAAAGTCCTCTACAGTTTTTCTGCCTTCAGCAACAATTTAGCAAATTTCTCCTCAAAGTCTCAGATAATGGTGAGAGCTCATCCTCCCCATGGTCTTTACTGTCTTTTGGTATCATTCTCCAAGCGGCTAGGACCCCTTCTGAGGCAATAGTCTGTGGCACTTTAGAGCTGTCCATGAGGTCACTACACTCTACCAAGGCTATGAAAGTTTGGGGATCAAATCAGCCTGTCGTCACCCACCACCACAGGGTTTTTAAATATTCAACTTTGGAGAGAGCTCCTTCTACAGTGTCTCTTACTGGTACCTAGGGAATATCCAGTATAAGCAGAGTATTTTGGGGTCATTCTCCTGCTCAGTACACCCCTACTAACTGGTGTACAGCCATTTCTACTGGGGTAGCCATTAATCTTTAACAATAATTCGTAATTTTTTGCCACTAGAAGGCACAAAATCCCAGTGGTGAGCCTCCAAGATGTAACCCCTAGGTGGTGCTATCCCAAGGCCTACTACCTCTGCCTGCTTGGCTAGTAGCAGGTTAATGGGCCTGGGTAATGAAACGGGTGCCTCCACCTGGAGGTCAGGGTTGGTAGTGGTCAAGCTAAGCTGGGCACAGCCCTCCGGGACACTGTAACCCCCCTCTTTCCCTTCTAGTGGCCTGAACAATATACAATAATTACTTCACAATGACCTTTATTCACCAGGCACATTCCCTCACTGTTTGCTTACCACCAGGGCTGGTTCCTCTAGCTTGACCCTGGGAATCCTCAGTAAAACAAGGTTAAGCACAGCAAATAGCAACAGTGCAATACTTTTGGCACAAACTGGAACCACAGTCAGGTTAAATGCAAACAAAGTTAAATCTGATTTATTCAGGGGACTTGAACAAGGGAGGGGCGTAATCAGGTTGATTAGCTTAAAAGCTATATTAATCAGACAATAATGTATGGGAGAGCGTAATTGTTGTCTGAAATCGGCAAGTTTATAACCTTGTTATGGTATCGTTGTGATGTCAAGAAGTAGTTAATCCCCTCTTGAATACGTCACAACGATACCATAACAGCTTTAAGTCCTTTGTGCATGCGTGTTCCCTTTTCCAGATTTTTTTTTCCTGGCTAAAATCTTTGTTTCTCCTCCCTACTTATGGTGGATCTGTCCATATAGGTAGCGACACAGAACTCTCGAAGTTTTAATGGCAGTGATCTCCTCGGTACACCATTGCGGCTGTTGAGGAGAAGCACGGTTTGCAGGCCCACTCATGCATGCGTGTTTCTCAGACCAAAGCCGAGGCGAAGAGAAATGGAAACTTAAGAAAGCAAGATAACAAACAAAGTAAGGACACATCCTTTTAAACGCTGTGCCATACACCATAAAATATAATGGATGGCGATCTGACAGGAACCACACTGTTATCACATCTCGAGGTTTCCATCACAACAGTAAACCTCTCGAGCTACGCTCTCGAGGTTTACCATGTTGTCATGGAAACCTGATGAAGTGATAACAGCATGGTTACTGTCTGAACGCCATCTATTATCCGCTATGTTATGCATGCAGTTCAGAATCCCTACACAGTCACACACTCTGGGTACCCAGATAGGAAAACAGTGGGGTAGCAAGGAACGTTGCAGCTGGTTGGGGCCCTGTGATGGAAGAAAGCAACATGCACAACACACTATTTGTAATCCGGAGCCAGAGGGCTCAGTTTGTGAAAGAAAAGGCAACAAGACAATCAGATGACAACACTTTTAGATTTAGCTGTTGTTGCAGGGAGTTACCCTGCTGTTTACTCACGATACCCAATACTGGACACAGGCCGGATGAAATCGAGACTGCAGGCTGTTGAGCTGGAGTGCTCGGAGAAGCAGGACCCACACGAATCACTGAGTCATTGTTTCTGTTCAAGGCATTGAGCAGGGGGCTGATCCCCAGGCTGGTCTCTCATTGATGACTTTCTCTGAGTAGAGGTATTCTGGCAAATGGAAATGGATACAGAATCAGTCCATGGAGCTGGATACAGCCTCCAGCAAGCAAAACACAGTTCAGACACACAGTGGGGAACCAAATCACGACCCACTATAAGCATACAGAACATTTACATGTAAGGAAATTCCACTGTACAAGGCAAATGGCTCTCCGGTCGCAATTACAGAGTCTCTGCACAATCCGGGAGTTCAGAGGTAGTTGGAAGTCCTGAGAGGCCGATTGCATTCAGCAATCTTCGGTCTTCTTCAGGTTAAAGCCTGGTCACAATTCAGTGGCTTAATTCGCTCTCCAAGTTCGGATTCAATCCAGAAAAAGTACAAGTTCCCTCTCAGGAACAGCAGGCAGGCATGCAGGCCAAACACAGGCCTTTCCACAGTTCTCCCGCGCGAATCCACTATGGATTGCTGCTCGAACTATCTCGAGCTGTTACTTCTTCACTTCCCAACTGAGTCTAACTTAAACTGCAAGCAGTGGGACTTTCCCAAGATCCAAAAGGTTTGGTTGGTTGATCTGTCTGTCAGTCACAACAAGGGCTCCTCCTCCAGGTTATTTTAGGTGCCAAAAGCCCAAAACTACAATTCCTACAAGTTTTGGCCCACCAAGCCCCTGTAGGCAGGCTCCATTTCAGAGTCCCAAATGTACTGATTGGCCCATTCTGACAGTCCAGCACCAAGATGATGGAAACAAACAGAACTGTCCATGCTGCAAAGAAGGCAGGTTAGAATAAACTGCAATATTATTACTACTCTAACAAATGATCAATAAACAAGTACATCTTCTAACAGAGCTCCGTCTCAGATTAATTATGACTGCAATCCAGGCAGCTCTTAAAGAGACAGTACACAGAGGCTATACAGGCACTCTCTGGCAAGACATTTTAACTGCTAAAACGCAGAACACCAGCCTGGCAGTGAGCATTTAGGCAAGCTCAAGGAAGACTTTTTGGGAATCCCCATTTGTAGTGGGGTTACACAATGTGAAATGGGCGCGGGTGCGTGGGGGGTGAACAAAGTGGTAGACAGTAAGCCCTACCAGTGCTTCAGGCTGATGTAGCACAGCGATACATGGGGGTGAAAAAAGTGGTAGACAGTATGCCCTACCAGAGCTTCAGGCTGATGTAGCACAGATGGACTAAGGCAAGGGAGGATGTGAAATGGTACAGGTACATGGGGGGGGGGGGGTGAACAAAGTGGTAGACAGTAACCCTACCTGAGCTTCAGGCTGATATTGCACAGCTGGACTAAGGCACAAGAACCCATGGCATGTTATAGTACCCATTTATATGTCCATTTATGTTCTTACAGCGCTGATTGCCTAACTGAGCCAAGATGTAAAACAGATACTAAAATGTCAGGTTTATTTCAGGTGACCAGGATCATAGTGGGGAGAGGGGGCAAGTGAAACAATGTCCTGAGAATGTGCTTAAACTTATTAACCGTTGCTGTGCCGTGGAGTGATACACCGGTCCAGAATCCCTATATGTTCAAATTCTGTTTGCAGTCTAAAGGTGCTTAGGTGGAAGGATTGGCATTTACATTACTCAGCGGCAAATCTTTTTCATACTTTTTGTGATTATCGGTTAAGATATAACCACTAACTGATGACAGACACTTGGGGGCATGAAACTGTGCTACCAGCAAAGTTGCATTTGCAAAGCCCTGAATATTTATCTGTTGGTAATGAAATGAAAACTGTCAGCTGAAAACATTCAGCCACTGTCCATTGCACTGAATAGACATCTCACTGATAGATCTGGAGCAAAGGGACATGCATTTGCCAATAACACCACTACAGCTCCAGACACTGAAGAAAGAAGTTCATGCATTTTCATGACTGTTAACTTTTTCAGCATTTTAAAACAGTTACTTAGCATCTGCACTAAGATGTTACACATCGCTGAACTGAATTGTGACACCAGAATCCCTACGATCAACATTTGTCAGCAAAAGTGAATTGAAAAATCAATAGATGTATAAAATGGTAAGTAACATGAGTCAATAACAACATATCTGCATGTAATACTTGGCAAAAATTTGAGCACCACCATGTTCACACCACAGCGTCAAACAGGGATGCCATTTATAATTCAACTAATGTCAAGCAGTTTTGAGCCATAAAAAGAATTACTGTATCAGTATGATGGCAGCAACGAGATCAGGAAATTATGAAATAAAATGCAACAGCACCCCGTCTGGCCATATGTTGTGTGGGTGGAGGAGTGCATGACACCAGGGTGGGCTGTTAGGCAGCTTCAGATTCGCTGGAGAAAAGGGTGGATTTGATTGTTAGCTACGGTTGAATTTGTGCTTTCTTTTTCTATACCTAGTTTTCACTATTTTGTTAGTGCACATGTTCAACTCTAAGATGTTTAGGGTCACAAGGCGATGTGACTTCATTGAGCATCTGATTTGAGAAAGAGCTGTGTGATTCTAAATGCCAGCTCACGGCAATTCAGAGAAAAAAAAAAATTTTGAAGCTGCATTACCAGACTGTGGGTGCAGTTTAGTGAATTACCACACAGGGGTGTGTATATGACAGCACTAAAAGGCACATTAAAGTGCTTCAGTCATGAAAACCTCCCCCACTGGCTGCTACTGAAATGCATAGCAGTATGTTTTCCTTTGTGCATTCTGGCTGTTCTTTGCTTCAGCTTCAGGTAGTACAGTACACTCACGTTCGTTTGCATAGGTTTTAGCAGCGGGGAGTTTACATTGACAGAGTCTAGTAAGAGACAACGCTTGGAATTACACACGCAATCAAAGTCTGAGTTTTCATCAAATGCTGAGGTATTTTTTCTGGAAGATTAGAACCCATTGAGTCCATGAAGGTGTGCTTTGAGAGCTGGCGTGTGTAAGGACTGTTAGGCACCCACACATTTTGGTGGTCCTGCTGTGGCAGGGAACAGTTTATTAAAGTAATGACATTTGGCTTGTCTCTCTGAGCTAGACAAGACTACACCGTCCTATCGGGTAACATGACACGGTTGATCTGTGTGTGTGGGGGGCTGCTCACTGAGCGTAGCTCCCTCTCAACTATATGCCACTGCACTTTCAACTGCTGTCATAGACAAAACCAGCAGTGATTGGAGAACTGTGATCACACCTGCAAACACACTGAGCTGAATTGGAAGATGCTGACACCTCTGAAAAACTCAGATGATGGCACTATGTTTCTTGCACATGCGTGCAAGCAAACATAAAAATCACACAGAATTTGGCATTTTATGCCAGAGCGGTATGCCCATAACATACATTGCTATAACTGTATCAGTGCCATTTTATTTGCTGTATTTAATTTATTGTATCTGTAACTTTTATTCATATATTTAGGTACATCAATGAAAGCTAAAAGGATGAAACCTACAAACTAAAAATTAGACTAAGTAATCACCAGTGCTTATCAGACATTTCAAACCTTAGAAACAGAATTTCATCACTGTGTTTGCAGTTAGTCAGTACCCGTACATATAACAAGTTACAGACAGAACAACTCCACTAACACGAGAATAACTGCTTTGCCCCGACTTGATGCCATCCTTTGATTTGCTGTGGATGACGGTAATCTGGCACAGGCTGCTGTCATCTACTAGTTGCTTATTTTTAGTGATTTTGTCTGTTGTCAATATAGTACAATCAGAGACCTATAAGGAGAGTCTAGAGGACACATAGATACATAGACAATTGACAGATAAGGACCTATAGCCCACCGTCTGCTCATTTGAGCATAGCAAGTTCCCTTTACGTTTTTCTAGAAGTCTGTTGCCCTGTACCCCTGACCTCCAGAATTCCCTTATGTCAATCCCATGCATTCTTAAATCCTGTGATTGTTTCAGCCCCACCATTTGTCTGGCGGGTGTTCCACTTGTCCACCATCCTTTCTGTGAAGAAATTCTTACTCACATTTCCTCTGAATCGTCCTTCCTCTAACTTCATCCCATGCCCTTTAGTCCTGGAACATCTTTTCAGCGGAAAATAGTGTATTCCTGCACCCTGTTCCTCCTGTAAGGTACTTGTATGTCTCTATCATATCCCTCTCTCCCTCCTCTCCTCCAGGAGTACATATTCAAGTCCTTCAGCCTGCCTTCATAGGACTTGTGAGTGCAATCCCTGTACCATCTTTCTGCGTTCCTCTTAACCTTCTCTACCCCCTTCTTTGTCCTTGCGTAGGTCTCCAGAACTGTACACTGTACTCAGGTGGGGCTTTACTAGTGTCTCGTATAGTGGAATTATGACCTCCCTTTTCCTGCTAGTGATGCCTCTGCCTGTGCATCCCAGCATCCTGTTTGCTTTACCTGCTGCCTTGTCACATTGTTTCTCTAACTTGGGGTCATCAGAGATGGTAAGCCCAAGGTCTCTTTCCTGCTTGGTGTATGCAATATCCTCACCCCCCCAACTGATATGTTGTCCCAGGGTTTTTGTGCCCCATGTACATTATCTTGCACTTCTTTGCATTGAATTTCAACTGCCAAACTCTTGACCATGCTTCAAGCTTCTGCAAGTCCCTCCTCATTCTGTTTACACCCTCTGGCATATCCACTCTGTTACAGAGCTTCATGTACATCAGCGAACAGGAAATTCTGTCTTCTAGGTGTTGCTAATGTCACTGGTGAAGGCGTTGCATAGAATCAGTCCAGCATTGACCCCTGTGGTACCCACTGGTCACTCTTCCCTCTGTAGAATGACGGCCATTTACCACGCCACCCCTGTGTTCTGCCACACAGCCAATTACCCACCCAGCGCACTACTGTCCACTTCCATATTCCCAGTTTGTTTAATAGCCTTCTATGGCACAGTGTCAAAGGCCTGCTGAAGTCCAGATAGGCCACATCCACTGCCATCCCTGATCCACCTCCTTGTCACCCAGGCAAAAATTCAATGAGTTTGGTCTGGCATTACCTCCCTCTGGTGAAATCATGCTGCCTTGGGTCCTGTAGTCTGTTGGCAACCAGATGTTCTACCAATCTCTCCTTCAGTAGTGCTCCCATGATCTTCCCCACTACCGAGTTCAAGCTGACTGGTCTGTAGTTCTCTTCTTCCTTTGTTCCCACTTTTGTATAAGGGGACTACATCTGCTGTCCTCCAGTCTTTGGATACCTCCCCTGTTTAAAGTGATCGGCTAAACAGGATTGCCAGAAGTTTAGCCACCACCTCTCTTAGTTCCTTTAGGACCCTGGGGTGCAGTTCATCTGGCCCCATTGCTTTATCAATTCTTATTACTTCCAGTTCCTTTAGGACCTTTTCTCGTGTAAAGGGACTTGTCTCCATTTCTGCACCATTCCCACCCCTTACTCCTTCAGACCCATTACCCTTCTCTTCCTCAGTAAAGACTAAGCAGAAATATCTGTTCAGTATGTCAGCTTTACTGTTATCATCCATGTGGTCCCTGCCTCCTTCAGTCTCACTATCCCTCCTTCGTCTTCTTTTTCATTTATGTACCTGTAAAACGCTTTGTCCCTCTACCCACTGATTTTGTGATACACTCTTCTGTCTGAACTTTGGCTTTCTTTCTGACCTCCTGCATCCCTTTGCTTCTCCTGGTACTTCTTCCTATCCCCTTCTACCTGTGTCTTTTTGTATTGCGGAATGCAATCTTTTTGGCTTTCACTCTCTGCTACCTCTTTGAAAACCATAATGGCCTCCTCTTCCTTTTCCTCTTGCTAACCTGCTTAATGCATAATTCTATTGCTCTTGTAATCCCTGTTTTAAATATTGCTCAATGTTCCTCCACCCTGATTCCTCCCATTCCCATTAGTGCCTCTTTCAAGCATGTCCCAATTTTCCCAACGTCTGCCCTCCTAAAATCCAGGATACATGTTTTTGCGTGGTTTGGTTCTGTTCCTTCTGTGATTTTAAATGGTGGTCACTGTTCCCCAGGTGCTCCCCCACTTTTACTTCTATCACACTGTCCTCATTTGTGAGCACGAGGTCAAGTATTGCCTTCTGCTGAGTTGGTTTCATGACCAGTTGCTTAAGGAAGGCACCTTGAAGGGAGTCGAGGATAAATGTGCTCCTAGTTGATGCTGCTGCTGGAAGGCTTCAGTCCAAGTCTGGAATATTGAAGTCTCCAATCAGCACCACCTCCCCCTTTTCTACCATCCTTTGGATGGCTAGCATCAACTTCCTGTCTGTTTCTTCCTCCTGGTCTGGTGGTCTGTAGACCACCCCTGTGTGGATGGCTGACCCCATTTTCCTTTCACGCTAACCACAGTATCTCTCCCCATTTGTTCCTCCAAGATCTCTGTGGCCTTTATGCCATCTTTCACATAACGTGCCCACCTCCTCCCTTCCTGCCTGCCCTGTCTCTTCTGAATATATTGTAGCCAGTTAGGCCATCTCCCAGTCATGGTTATCATTACACCAGGTCTCTGTGATGGCCACAATGTCCAGTCCAACTGCAACATGGCAACCTCCAGATCCTTCATCTTGTTGCTAAGGCTCTTGGCATTGCTACGTTTTCTCACACTGTTAACTCCCTGGACTGTTTAGCTGTTCTACTCAGCCACCTCCCTGATTGTCTTTTATCCCTGGCTTTCCCTGCTGCCCTTCTGTTGAATTTTGCCCCTTTCTGCCTATTCACCCTTGGGTGCTTATCTCAGTCTTTTGTACATTGCTTTGTAGAGATATCCCATCGTCCTGCTCACTGATTCCACTGCTAGCTGTGGGGGTGGGCAATTAGGTACTGTCCTTGGCAGTTTAAATGCTTGTCCATGTAGCATTTAAACTTATTATGGGTCTTAGATTCTCCTTCAGGATAGATGCAGGCCGTCCGGGCTAGAACAAGCCCCCATCCCTCCAGGTGGGTCCCCAGTCACCAATGAATTCAAACCCTTCTTCACAGCACCAGTTCTTCAACCTGTGTTAAAGTTCCTGGTGCATGCACCCCATGCTCTCCCATGCCTCTCACAGGTAGTATTCCTGAGAAGGTGAGAGATGTAGTTACTTGCTTGAGACCCCTCCCCAATTTCCTAAACTGTTCTGAACTTTCCTAGGCTCCCCGTTTGCTAGGTCATTAGTGCCTAGGTGGATAATGACACCCAGCTTACTCTCCCATCTGCCTTCCCGGTGATCCCCAGGATATTCCTCCCATCCCTCCATGCCATGGCACCTGGTGAGGCACCTCACCTCCTGCCCTCCCTCATGTGTTCCTAGCTGGATCCTTCTTATGATAGAGTTCCACCAGGATTCACTTCTCCTCCTCTGGGTCCACTGCTCTCCCCAATGAGGTCACCTCATCGGTTAACCTCCACATCCTTCCCTTTCACTTTGCTGGGTACCTCTGTTTGGTTGTCCCCATTTGCCAGTGTGGCATGAGTTCCTGAGTAGAGTAGGATTTGGGATATGCCTCTGCCTAACCTCCCTAACCCTCCCCAAGCCCATCGTCATCCAAGTGTTCCTCATTCTTTGCATCCTATGAGGCAGCGGCATTGGACTGAGTGGCCTCTGGATAAGGGTGAAGGTACTTCTGACCCAGTTTACTTCTGCTCTGAGTCTGGCTACCTCATCCTGCAGTCCAGAAAGATGCATGCAGATAGGGCAGCACCTCAGTGTCCAAAGGGTCTGCCTGAATATGGCTGCCCCGCATCACTGCATTGCACCACTCCCCACATTATACTGCACTTATACTGCTGTTCTAGTACTTGTCTATTACTAAAGCTCTCCTTCTAGTTCCCCTCTTTATTAATTTACTGTGCTAAAAATCCTGCCACTGATCCTCAGATACATTTATTTTTAAAGAAGAAAACCACAACAAACAAGCATTTGTCAATGCTGAATGTTTGCTTGCTGGCATTGGCAGTGGTAGTGTAGAAGTTACAGAGCTGCGTAATAGGAATGGCAGTGAAGTAGTGAACTGAAGCCAACCCCCCCACCACCCTGCAGAGAGTGACGGGCATTGGGGTGTGAGTTTGGGTTGTCAGGCATAACGGCCACGCCATTTCACCACACCCCCACCCTGCAGAGACTGACAAGTGTCACGGTGTTCCTTGTGGTCTTTGGCCCTTATGCTCACCCCATTTCATTAGGAAATATGATGAGATGGGTGCGATACAGGAGAATGGGGTGAAGTTTGGGGCCGAAGAGTCCAAGGCATACCTCGATGCCTCTCACTGACTGCAGGGTGTGGAATGGTATGAGCATCACAGGCAAGAATCCCAAGTCACACCCCTGATGCCTGTCATTCTCTATAGGGTTGGGCGTTATAGTTGAAAACCCTTATACCTCAGGCACTCGTTGGTATTTTCACTCCAAATTTTCAACATGTTTGTTTTGTGACCCCGCTTCATGAACAGGGGGGATTTCAGTTTGTTAGCCGGAAGCTGCTTATGCACAGTGACTACGGCATTTAGCACCACAGGTGCAAAAACATTCCAAACAGGATGTAAAAAAATGACAGCTGTACTCTTTCATGGGGAGGTGTAAAAAATGGTTATGTTGCAAATCTGTTGTAAAAATATTTAAAAAAAATGGTGAAGTCACGAGCGTACATAGAAACTGTGCAACGCACACCCGTAATATAATTAGGTTGGGGAATTTTTACAGCAGATTGTCAACTCAGGCATTTTGGTGCCTCCAGTCATGAACAGTGTCACTGTAATTTTCTTTATCTGTGCTGAACAATGATTTCCCACAGCGACCACGCATCTCTGCGCTGAAAGTGTGAAAACACACTTCAGCTATGTTGTGAAAAATGACAGCTGTACTGTTCATAAGGAAGTGTGGAAAAATGTCACTGGTGAAAATCTGGACTGAAAATATTACAAAGTCATGAACTAACGAGGGTGCGTGGAAACTGCGCAATGCTCACTCGTAACACAGTCATTTTATGGACTTTTGTCACCAAATTTTCAACATAGCCATTTTAAGACCTCTGCTCATGAACAGTGTACCTGTGATTTTCTTAATCTGTCTGAAACATTGCTTTCGCATACCAACAGCACCATTCTGCGCTACATGTGCAAAAACACATTTTGGGTGACATATGAAAAATTGCAGCTGTGCTGTTCATAAGGAAGTTTAATAAAAAGGCAATGTTGAAAATCTGGAGTGAAAATATTAAATTTGCAAACTTACGAGCATACATAGGAACTGTGCAACGCACGCTCGTAAAAGTAATTTTTAGGACTTTTTTCACCAAATTTTCAACATAGCCATTTTAAGATGTCTGCTCATGAACAGTGTCACTGTGATTTTCTTAATTTGTCCCATACACTGATTTCGCACACCAACTGCGCCATTGTGCGCTACATGGGTGAAACACATTTTGGGTGAGGCGTGAAAACTGACAGCTGTACTACTCATAAGAAGGTGTGGTAAAATGGCAATGTTGAAAATCTGGAGTGAAAATAATGAAAATTCAATTACGAGCCTGCGTAGGAAACTATTAGCACTTGTATGCTGAGTAAAACAGTCATTTTGGGAACTTTGCCACTAAATTTTCAACATGGGTTTTGGGACCCCTTCTCATGAATGATGTCATTGTCATGGCATCATTCAGGCCCAAAGAGTGATTTACATAGTGACTGCACAGTGACTGCGAAATCACCCGCCGAAACCTCTTCTCATGACAGTGATATATTTCATGAGAAGGGTCCCAAAACCCATGTGGAAAATTTGATTGCAAAAATTCCCAAAATGCCTGAGATATGCAACAAAGTTGAAACCCCGATCTAGCCTATTATACAGCTTACCGCATTTCCTCAGTTCGCGGTCAGCTTTGAAGAGTGCAGATGTGTTCCTGGTCCACTGAAGATCGTCGCGCCATGGTCGGAGGTAAGTATGGGGTGAGGGGGTGTGGGGAGGCTGGGTGTGCAGTGGGTGGAGTGCAGGTTGTGGAGGGGGTGGGGAGACTACGTTGGACCGCTTTTTCTTTACAGGTACAAAAAGAAAAGAAAACGGATGACGTGGGATGTTTGCCATGCTGGGGTGGACTCCCAACATTGCACAAGAACGGTTGTGGGGGGGGCATTCAGCCGACTGGGGATGGGGTACCCAGGCGGACTAAGGATAGATTGCCTACGCGGGTGGGCTCCCAGCATGGCACTTACTACTCAGGGATGGGGTAGGACAGTGGAACCAACGGGGATTGGGCACTTATCGGCTATATTATTAGTTGCCATGCTGGGGTGGGCACCCAGTGTGGCATTTTGAAACCTTTGGTGGGAGGCAGGGGAATGCAGCAAGCCAGGGGATTGGGCATCCCGTCGGCTATACAGTGCATCTTGGAGCGCAGCGCCTGCGTGAGGCACGTGTGTGTGTGTGTGTGTGGGGGAACTGTGCATGAGCAGGCGATATCTTATCGCTGCTCACTCAGCGTAGCTCCCCTTTCAACCTTATGCGCACTGCATTTTGGAGCATGTCATGAACAGCTCCATCATGCATTGGCTTACAGGGCCATGCTCTGCCAGCACACTGACTGAATTGGAGGAGGAGGTGACACACCTCCAAATCTCCAATGATGGCACTATGTTTCTTGCACATGTGTGCAAGCAAACATAAAAAATGAGTCAAAACACTTGTGCCGAGGGCGGGCTTTCTTCCCCTTTTGTCCCTCCTACTCCACAACAACTGCTATTCCCTGTGCTTGGCTTCTGTCAATCAGATTTAACAGGGCATATAATTAAGAGTGGGGGGGCAAGAAAGGGAGGGTGGACAAATATTTGCAGCAAGTAAAGACAGCAAAGGAAAACAGCACCACTAAAAGCACGACAAACTAGGTTTTACATTTTCAGTGGCTCCAAAAACAGTTCCAAGTAAAGACATCAAAGGAAAACAGCACCACAAAAAGCACACCAAACTAGGTTTTACATTTTCAGTGGCCCCAAAACAATTCCAAAATTCCAAGTAAAGACAGGAAAGGAAAACAGCACCACTAAAAGCACACCAAACTAGGTTTAAAACAAAAACAGCAATGAGCAGTTACTACGCTGCACTGAAATGAATCTGGATCCTTCCACTTCTGGCCTCTTCCAGGGTATGTATACCCTAGAAGAGAGGAGACAGAGGGGGATACGATGCAGACCTTCAAATACCTCGAGGGCATAACTAAGGTACAAGAGAGTAGTATCTTTCAGAAAAAAAGATGTTCAAGAACAAGACATCATGATATGTGACTGGAGGGAGGTAGGCTCGGGTAATGTGAGGAAATATTTTTTTCACGGAAAGGGTTGTGGATGCATGGAACAGTCTCTCAGCGCAGGTGGTGGGGGTGAAAATGGTAGGGGAGTTCAAGAAAGCAATATGATAGGCACAAGGGAATCCTAGCAGTAGAAAAGAGATAATACAATTCAGAGATCAAGTTGGAGCTGTGCTTTTGTAGTAGGTAGGGAAAATGGACAGACGAGGTGGGCCAAGCGGTCCTCATCTGCCATCAGTCTCTATGTTTCTATGCTTCTATGAAAGGCTTATATAGTTGTCTTACTGTAAACTAAAACACTTTATAGGATGAGAAGATGCCAATGGCACAAGATCAACAGAGGCGCAATAAATAGAAAAACAGGAAGACGGATTAGACCGACAGTACATAGAATCATAGAATTTAATGGCGAATAAGGACTGCTTGGCCCACCCAGTCTGCCCCATCTATTTATTGTAATACTGTAGACCCTACCTGATCTCCATCTCAGCCCTCCCTTCCCTAATTAATAAGTTTCCTTTTGCCTATCCCAAGCATTTTTGAATCCTGCCACAGTACTGAGTAATACCATTTTAGCAACTGAAAACAATTACAATTTTAAACAGCAGTGCAACAAAAAAATGTTTTTTGCAAAAACCTAGTTTAGGCTACAGTTAATAAAAATATCAACATACCTGTTAAATCTACTTTTCTATATACCTCTTGTGCTGTGCAGTATGAGGTTTTTTTCTAGATCCTAGTCCTTACCAGGTTTACTGTACTATTTCAAAGCCAAACTTGGTGGCCATCTTTTTTCCCTTTGGAAAAAAAATATATAAAGCATTTATAAAATTATTACATTTTGGTGAAACTAGACCATTTTACCACCAAACAAAACTGGAAATGTATTTTATTTATTGAAGTCTTGAATTAGCAACCTTCGAGTTAGAAGCACATTTGCAGAGTTTCACATCAAAATACAATACAGATAAGGAAACAGAATGTACAATACATAAAAGCTGCTAATACTAAATATTAATTAAATAAGGTTACATACAGTTACAATTCCAATGCTGTTTAAAACTGCCCATGCGGGGGCAGGTTAGGGATAGAAGGGTAAAGATAAGGAGCAGTCTTAGGACCTTGCTAATGTTAGGAGGAGCATTATGAGAGCAGAGAAGGGTCTGGGAGAGGTTATGTAGAAGGGACGAGGTTAAGAGGATAGAGAAGGAATGAGTGAGGCTAAGGTGTTGAGTGGAGTGGAGTGGAGATAAGGATAAGGTGGTGCAGTGAGGATTATAGGATGAGGAAGTGGGAAGATTAGGATAGGGAGAGGTAATGGGGTTGGCTAGAAATCCCAGATCAGAGGGACTTGTAGTGCTAGGGCAGTGTAATAGAACTCCAAGTGGTAAATAGGTGGAGTATTAGGAGGCAGTATAGCATAGTGGTTTAAGGCTTGAGCTGCAAACCTGAAGACTTGGGTTTGAATCCCACAGCCCCCACTTGCATACTGTGTGACCCTGAGCAAGTCACTTAACTTCCTGGTGCTCCCAGGTTGCAACTGTAAATAAGCTTCTGCTTAGTGTGTCTCTCCTGGTTAAATAATAAAAAGCTGCTACACTGATGTCTGGAAACTTTTATAATGAAAAACATGTTAGGATAAGATTTTTGCTAATTTATTTTGCACTACTGTTTTAAATCCCATGGCTTCACTACAGCAGAGCATGGACACAATATGGAGGACAGTGGAAGAGAGAGATTTGGGGTCATCATGCAAGGAAGAGATTCCAGCAGGGAGGGAGTCAATGATATAGTAAGAGAAGTTGCAGACTGTAGGAGGCCAAAACCTTTTATCTCTGAATCAACAGTGGCTAGGTTGTAGAGAAGAAAGAAACACAAACCAGAAACAGAGAGGGGAGGGGGGAGTAGTAGAAGGGGAACCATGTTGCTGACATAGACATAAGCAAGTATGTGGGGGGTGTTGAAGACATTTAAAGCAATCTTAAATTTAGTTCTTAGGAAATGCATGGAACAGAACAGTTGGGATGTCAACCAGCTGATTATTTCTATTTTACTTAGTGGTTGTGCAGTATGTGGAACTGATGACCAAGGACAGACAACTGTCTACAGTGATGTGTCCGAAGCTCTCTGGCATGGTGTGACAACCCACCTCTCCCTCTAGGCTGGAACAGCTTTTAGAGAGGTGTCTGTCCTCAGGTGTTCACTGCTACCAGTTGGAAAGTCATCCAGTGCCCCTTCAAGTTTACACACTTGAATAATTAAACATGCAATTGCAAAGTCAAAGTCTGGTAGTGTGTCTCTTGGGTGGCGGATGCTACACAGAGTTTACCTCAGCCAGTGGAAACCAGATATTACCTTAGAAAAATGACATCATAGTCACAACTGTTGAGCACATAAATAGATCTTTACTTAACAGAAAGTGCACTGAGCATGTACAGGATATATACTTACAACAAAAGAGAATAACACTGATACAGAAAAAGTAAACAAATGTTTTTAAATAACAGATGGCAAAAGAAAAAGGCTATTAAAAATGCTAGTATTAAATTTACCTTTCCCTGTCCTTTCAAAAGAACATTGGAACCTATGCTAATTGCCAGCTCCCACGGACATAGATAGAAGGGTAGGTACCCAATCTTAAATTCTCCCTCCAGCTTCAAAAGTAAGAAGAACCCACTTTACTGTCTTTCCGCATCTTATATACTCTCTTGAGAACAGGTCATTCCTATTCTCCCTTTGAATGCACCAACCATCTAACATGTATGTATTTAATTGTTCCATCAGACTGAGCACCTATCAGTTGCCTGTTATATTCCCTTTTAACCGTAAGTTAATATTTGAGTGAACCAATCCCTTTAAACTGGCCTGTGTGTGGACATGTCCACTCAAGATTTATGACCCAGCTCTAATCTAGCAGCTAGGGAGGACTGAGAATTCCAGCATGTGGCACATCAGCTTCCAATGAACAGCACGTTCCACCAGAGGACCAACCACTAAATGATTCATCTGGCCATTGATATACATGAGATCTTGGTCATCTGTTTTTGTTGTTAATTTATTGTGATGGAAATGTATACTGAATCAAGGTACTTCGATCCACTTCAAGAAGATTTTTTCAGTAAACAGTACCTTCAAAATGTTAATTATCATTAAATAAAGTAGAGAGCTAAATGCTCAAAAAGCTATTTTAAAGTTACATTATACTTGCTGAAGTAACTCTTGCATATAAATTTCAACTACATTCTCCAGAATCCTCTAGGTAGAGGACAGACAACATAGTGTTGAATAAATGCATTAACTTCTTCCAGTCCCCAAAGTCTCCTTACACTACAGTATGCACTCAGATTCTCTCTCTAAAAGCAGCTTTGGAGGATCATTTGTCTGTGGTGCAGTTTCAAGGCTTTCTCTCTTTCATGTGGAAGTTTCCTCTAAGCTCTCCTGGGTGGTTTCTTTCCCTTGGGTGGGCGGTTGTGGAGCAGATTGACTCCTCCCTACCCAAGAATCACCCAACTGAGCAGTAAAATTCTATTGGGTCATACTTCAGTCTTCTAACCAATTTTACAACTGGGAAGACAAAGTCTCTTGGGATGGTCAAGTGAGTTGCTCAGTATCATATACAAACTGAGATAGGTGATGTGGTCAGATTTAAGCCTTAGAATCTCCTATTTCAGCTGACCCAGTAGCAAAGTGGGCTGAGGCACTGGACACCTTACCATGTGCTACACCGGCTACCTGGGTTCAGGAACAACCTCGGGTCATTGGGGAGCCAGCATGGGGGGGAGCAGGATTGAGCAGCCTCAGGGTAGCTCTCCTCTCCTGGGGAGAAGATTGCCCCCCCCAAGAGTCACAACACCACCGGGTGAAGGTCCAGTGCTGGTGCAGGCGGAGGGGGTGGCATGAAGGGAGGGTGTCTCAATGCATGGTGTGCACGTGCCTCCACACATGCGTGTGTGTGAGAGATGGGGTGGGAGTAAAACAGGATAAAAAGCCTATAAAAATATATATATAGAAAAAGAATCTCTTATTTCATATTATATAATTGACATAAAAGATTCTGTTATCTGATTGGTCGACTAAGGTCTTTATTCATGTGTAAATCTTGCAATAACCCACAGCTGAGTAAAGGTATTTAAAAAAAAAACATAATTAAACACATACTTAAACTGACTTTACCCATAGGCCTATTATATAATTGCATTAAGGCACTCCAGGACATGGGTAATTGGAGGATTACCACTTCCCTTGTGGTCAAGTCACTCAGTGGTGCCTCATGAAGCACCCCAAGGTATGAGTAAATCCCCAAATAACCCATTCCCTGACATGCATTATTTATTTATGTCCACTACTATAACTGCTAATCCAAGCAACTGCCTTCATAACCTGAGTTTTTTGACCTGAACATATCCTCCCATCTTTTAGTAGCCTATCTTGCCTTTGACGAAAATCTTAGGGAAGGTCCTCATGCAGCACCAAATCTGTGATCTCTGATTCTGCCCATAAAGTAATCTCTTTCCATGCAGTTGATTAGTCTACTGGCGTAAATCTGATGGGACAGAGGACACATGCCTGGATATATATGCTAGCATTGGGAATCCTACCCACAGACTCCCATTTATTACTGTGAGGGCTGTAAGCCATAACCAGGTTGGTGTCAGTCAGATTCATAGCATTGCCCACCAAGAATATAAAGCTTTTCATCCAGCACACCGGACCCTCCAGCCACGTGGGCTTTTGGCAGGTTTTCAATGAAAGTCCAGGTGTCTGTAAATGGGTCATACACCTCACACACATACTGGTTGGTGTAACCCTGACCTAAGCTCTGCCGGCCACCAGCCACATAGAACTTATCCTTGATGGTCTCCATGACATGCTGTGCATGATTCTTGTTCATGGGTGAGAGGTAGGCAGTACCTGTTTCAGCGCTGTAGGTGAACATGGACTCCAAGCACTGGTACTGACGGTTAAATCCACCAGACACAAAGATCTCTCCATTCCACACCACCGCTGCATGAGAACTGAGTGGCTGATCCAAGGGATGAACAAACCTGTTTTTAAGATTGCATAATGAAAAAAAAATAATTCTGTCATCTTGGTTCCTCTGTCTACCAGTTGGTACATCAAAATCAGAACATCCTCAGTATATAGAAGTTTTAAGCCCAAAGCTTTACTTGTCTCCTTTGAGTTCTTAACTCTGACATTTCATACACCCAAAGGAAGCATTCAGAGTAGAAGCTTGTGAGGAGCAGTGCATGTGACCCTTCAAAAAGGCTGCTGGGAGACTCAGGTATAGCACATCACACTATCACATGACGGGTTGTGTTCTTGCCGACCCAACTTTCAGCCTTGGACAGGGTATGCCATGGGCACTGAGAAGGTAACATTTTCAGAATCTTGGAGGAGGGGGTGTAGTATTTGCTCCACTGCAACAGTGCCACTTTGGGCATGTGATGGAGCAATCTGACATCAAGGGTTTCTCCATGATGTCAGCCCTTTCCTCAAAAGGACAGCATGGCAGGACAGGATAGCTTAGGGCCAGAGGAAAAAACAGAATAAGCACCAACCATGGGATAACAGCCACTGGCAATTTAGGGTCCTTTGGCCATGTTGAGATTGGCATTCTTTTTTAAATCATTCTTTTTTCTGCATATTCACTTTTTTGTTTCCCCTTCTATCTGTTCCAATATTTGGGGCGGGGTCACCCAGGTTCCAGCCTTCCACCGGCTAGAAAGGCAGCCAGTGGCTACCATCAGCATCCAATGCCTCCTTTTGCTTGGCTGTGTGTGTGTGTGTATATATGGGGGGGTGGGGGTTGGAGCTTGAATGCTGGATGGCACAGACTTTCCTTTCCTGAGAGCTAAGTGCTCTCCCTACATTATACTCCCATACTCTAGCAGAATAGTAGTGTTTTGTTTTTTTTAAAGGAGGGTTGTTTTGGCTCTAACATTTTAGAACCAGACACATTCTTTTGTGTTTTTCTTTATAACATGATCTGTTCAGCTCTAGTCTGGACTGGATGTGACTTTTGTTCTTGATTAATAATTCACAAGTCCATCAAAATTATATCCAGCTCAGGCTGTCAACCTGAAACCAAGCCACTCGTTTGGCTGAAGCGGCAGCTCACTGATTGTGTTTCTTACCTCCAGGTGTTGGTGGCAGGGTCATAGCACTCAACGCCTTCCACATTGCTTCCTGTGTCCACATCCCCTCCAAGCACATAAAACAACCCATTCCGACACACTGCCACAAAAGAATATCGTGCTTCGTTCATGGACGCTACCTCTTGCCAGGTATTGTGCATTGGATCATACCTGTGGATAAGGTAATCAGTTCTTACAGGGAGTCATAGATAATGCAAAAAATATTTATTTAATATTCATGTTTCCATCTTCTTTTCTGGAAATAGCCCAAACTAACTATATGCTAATGACCAATCTACATTTGAACTCTCTAGAATTTCAGTACTTTTGTTTTTCACATTTTATAACTAGCTGTGTTCTAAGGTTTTTTTTTTTTCATAAAAGGTCAGTGAGGTGAAATATTTTTCTCCCAATTAAGAGGAGCATAAGTCATCAGGTATATGCATATACTATTTTGTGATTGACTGGCATTGGCATTCACTGTGAAGGTAGTCACCCCCCATCCTCCCAGAATGAGGTAAGGTACAGCAACAGTGACCCCCCAGTAGGGGTAGAATACAGTAAAATAAAAGTCTGGGAAAAGATGAATCCCCCTTCCAAACACTGAAGATTTGCAATTAAAAGGAGCATTTTCATTTTAAACACGGAAACAAAACCAATCAAAAACCATTTTTGCCAGTGACACCCCTTTATTAAGCTGACAAATAGTTTAGTTATGCAAGCTTTTATTATTACTAAAGTCTTTGCATTACCTCGGCCTGGTAGTGTAGTGGGCTAAGGTGCTGGTGACTTACCTTTTGCCATGCCGACATCCTGTGTTTAAGACTTGGCTAAGGTCACTGGGAGTTGGCCAGTGCATGAGAAGATCGAGCATCTGAGGGTCTGCTCTACTCTCCCAGGGAGGAAGATATGGACCAGCCTTAGAGTGCCATCAGTTGGAGGCCTTCTGGTAGTGTAGCTCAGGCCCCATGATGGGAGAGAGCTGAGGAAGCAGCATGCCTGTGTGCCTCTGCAAGAAGCATTCACATCCTGCAACAGGGCATGATATAAAACCAGGAAAATGGTGTTGGGGGCTACTTGAAGCCCTGTCTGCTCATTCTCAAGTCCACTCTGTCACCCAAGAGTTGCCACTAGTCTGCTCTGGACTATTAGAATGGCGAGGATGGCCTCCCATGTCCCTGTCCTGAGGTGAAATTCATAGGAAAACTTTCAGATCAGGTATATCCAGGAGAAAGCTGCCAGCTCGGGGGACAAGGCTGAGTAACTACTGACATGACAAGGCACTGAAACTACTTGTGAAAAGAAAAAAATAAAGTATTTTCTTCAGCCCGAAATGTTAAGGCATCTTTTTTTTTTTAATTACTTCATTTTCTTCTCCTTGGCCAACTATCTACCGTCTAACTCTAACCAATCTCCAAACCTCAACACTCCTTGCCTGACTCATGAAGTCATATAGGAAATGCTGTAGGAAAGGCAGATACAAGAACACAGGGCATGGACTGAAGAGGTGGCGTGGGGAGTTTAGGAGAAACATTAGAAAGTATAACTTCACAGAGAGAGTGGCTGAGCTCTGAAATGGACTGCCAGAGGAAGTGGTAAGGGCCAGTATAATGGAGGGCTTCAAGAAGGCCTGGGACAAACACAAGGGATTGTCAAGGGGAGGAAGGGGGGAATCTTGGAGGGGGAGACAAGTAGAGGAGGAAATGGACAGACTCAATGGGTCAGGAAGGTCTCTGTCACATGTCTATGAATCTATGAAGTTCCTGGGCCACTGAAGAGGTGTACTGTACTGTACTGTACTGTCAGTCAAGGGTATGTCATATGAAGCTGGCTTACTGTGGAGGGCCCAAAATGTGTTGCATCATCTGGGCAATTGCCATTTTCCATCTGTTTGTTGCTTTACCCTGACCCTCCCACCACCTTGATGGTGCTGCATATAGCCAGAAGCATGCTTTGTGCACATGTAGCTCACCTCCCCACAGAAGAGCAAGCTTCTGCTGCAGCAGCGATGTAACATGGTATGAACCGCCTACAGTTGGTGCGTACTGCTAGTGGCAGCACTCTCCTTTGCCTTCTCATTGCCCATGTCGGTGTGCAAAATTTCTTTCTGAACCTAGGTTGCCAGAATAGACCATGGGGCAGCCCAACAGTAACATTTTTAACTGATCCGGAAATCTTACCTCACTGTCAATGAGTGTCTTCTATGTATGTTTGTGCATATTAGGGTTATCTGTCACAGAGACAATACTACTTGGGCAACTATGTACAACCAGCCTGTGCTACCACACAGAGGTTCTGATTCCCTCTGACCTCAAGAACAAAGCTCGAGAAGTCCAAAGAATCAGAATCCTGAGGTGGCAGGGCAGGCTAGTTATGCATGGAGTTGCACATTCATCCAGCACCTGTGTGACCTTTCGTGAAAAAAAAAAAAAAACAATAGAACCTAGCTAGTTATAAAATCTGAAAAACAAAAGTACTGACGGTTCATTTATTTTTATAGTATACAGCTTGTGAAACTGTTTTACTATTTTTAAACCAAACCATCATGCTAATAGTCACTGCACATGCTATCCACCCTGCAATTGCAGTTTCGTATCCCCGCCTCCCATCGCTACCTGCCAGCTGCTGCAAGACTGAGTGAGATAAGAGCACAGCGGTTTGTTCAAAATTCTGCAAACAATAGTAAGCTCATGCACCTCTAGATGTTTCAAAATGCTGTAGTACCACAGAAGGGTATAATCACATCCCATGACCTTTGAACTGTAGCACAACAGCCATTTGAAAGAGATGGAAAACCATACACAACAAAGTTCTACCATATAGTGTCAATAATAGTGGCAGTGTAATATAAAAGTAAGCGCAAGTAAATGAAAATAGAAACTGAGTGTAATGGGTAGACAACATCACTAAAACAAACTGCATATTTTTAACAGTTTAAAGAGCAATTGACACCACTCTAGCCATAAGTAAATGGTGCTACCAGTTTTACTTATGAAAACCATTGCACATGATCTGTAGAACTTTGGAGACACAGGTCCTATAAGCTTGCTGACAGGGAGTAATAGACTGTGAGTTCCTGAGATGATATCATTGGCAGCTCTTCAATAACACAGGCTTTTTTGAACAGGTACTGAAATCAGGGTTACAAAATAGCTCATACCTTTAAAATGAAGTAACGTAGAAATCTAATTTTTGGTATGAGATTTCCTGGGGGGTGTGCTTATTCTAATTTTGCAATGTAGCAGAAGTGGTGTCAGTTGCTCTTTAAGACCCCAGGATAGCCCAGCAGAGACGGAATATCTTGTTTTCAATGTATGTGTATTGGGAGGAGGGGAGTCTGCTTTTCTGCAGTTTGACAGGTGAAAGGGCAAGAAGCACACACAGAGAGAGATTAAATGTAATACTAGTAGAATTCTGCTGTTTAAAAGCAGTCTTTACAAATAATATCATACTAACACAACGAGTAGCAATATGAGACATCAGAAGACCATTCACAATTATCACCTCAGCTTGCAATTCCAGTGACTTGCCCAATGTTGCAGAGTGAGTCAGTAGGTGTTAAGCGATATGAAACTAGGATTTCCTATCCTAAAGTTCATTAATCAAATTGCCTAGACCCCACTATCTTCCCCTTATTATTTTTGCAATTACTCTTTCCACTTACCTTAAAACTATTTTCAAAATATCATGCTTTCCATAAAATAGGCTTCCACGAAAACATAGAGGATGTTGTCCAGTACTACAAGACTATGCCCAAACCTGGCATAACCAGGTAAACTGCCTAAATGTTGCCAGTCTATATACCTTATTAACAACATCACTCTTGAAGCTGTTTGCAAACCAAAGATCTTTGCTAGGAATGTGCTTGGCAAAGTCATTGGAAAGTTGATATCCTCTACAAGTACCAGCACCTGCGGGGTTGCCTCACTCTCCAGTACTGTTCTGTGGTACCTGCCCACTCAAACTTCATGACAGCAGATGCATAGAAATCTTCACACCCTTCTTCCATGAGCTTGAGGCTGGTGGACCTGACCTCTTTAAACTGGGGAAAAGTCATGAGTGGGAAGCGGATGACTTGCATGAGTTTCCATGCCTGAGCAAGTCTCTCATACTTGTCAGCACTGAGCCACTTAATGGCAATTCGAAAAACCTCCAGTTCATTAGTGACACACAGAGAATTATGAGACAGGTAGTAGGAGAGCTGTTCCAATGAAAGGTCTTGAAATTTAGTCACAGAGGCCACGTCCTGGAAGTTCTTCAAGATAAAGTCCTCAGCAAACTCCTTTAGGTCTCTGAAATTGAAGGCTTCAGCGAAGGCCTTGACATCCAGGCAGGTTTCAGCATTCATCTCTTTCTTGAGGAAGTCGAAGCAGAGAGAAATGGCGCTGACCACTTGGAGCTGCATGGAGGTGCAGGTGAGCTCGAAGATGTCTTCCCAGCCCACCTGCAGACTTCCCATGTACATGAAAAACATTAGGTCTGTAACGGGTCTAGCACTGACAGAATGTATTTGCACCTTGCTTTCAGTTGCCTCTTTCATCCCACTGGTGAACATTGCCCTGAAGTAGTCACTGGCAGCAGCAAGGACAGTTCTGTGTGCTAAAAAACAGACAAAACATTGATTCAGTTTCAGATTTAATAGGATAAGCTTCAGTTTTTGATTGATATGTGTACTTATTTGAAATGTAATGGTTTTATGTTCAGTCTGTAAATAGCTTATTGTTATATTAGGAATCATCAGTAGCATTTGGAATGACCCTGTATAGTAAGAGAATGGGTCTTGTTTAATAGACCACATTGTGTTACTGTTTTGGAATCCTGGCTGAGTAACAGGATTCAGGATTCTTTAATTTGTATTAAGGGTACAACTGTTTTCATGCTGACAGAGGTCCTCAGGGTGGGGAGTTAGTGAAGGAGATAAAGCCTAATATGTTTGTGTTATGAAATATTACAGTCATTCATAACACAAACATCTTGGGCTTTTTATCTCCTTCTTTGGTCTAGAGGGTATCCTTATTGAATTTTAAATTAAATATAATAACTGGGAGAGTTTTCTCCTGTAGAGAAACCCAGTTATAATTCTCTGTTATAACCTGTGGATTATAAAAGTGAACAGTGCCAGGTTTCTCTCATACTGAGGATGCGCAGCCACCTCTCCTTCACTCCTCGGTGCCGGCCACTATTCCCCAGCTATGCACAGTTCACCACGCTCTAAGTTAGCATCAGTAAGTTATTTTAAAACAATAAACAACTGAGCAACATTTGTTTCACATTATATGGCTCAGGAGCTGCGACCACACTGAAACATGACTGGTTTGCGGTTCCGTAGAAATGTTTTTGTTTTATATAGTTGCTGTGGTGAGAAAATACCCCCTTCAATTATATAAAATAAAGGCCGGGTAGGGGTGTAAAACTCAGATTTTAAACACCCCTTGGGGTGGATACTTTAATAAACCCTTGAGCTTTCTGCTCTGGAGTTTATGTGCCATCCCATCCTCAGGGTGTGTGAAGTTTCATTATAACCCCTACCCAGCCATTGTTCTATATGTAAACCACTTTGCTGTTTAGGTTATTACTTCTCCCCACCCTACTAAAAGTGTCTCACTTTTCCAACTTCTTGAACCATACAAAGACTGATATGAATTAATAATTCCTGGTGATTTAAATTTGAACAACCTCCAAACATGGTTCTCAGTTTTTAAATGACCTCACTCAGGATCTTGACTTATCTTAGTTAAGCAATGAGGCATGACAGGGTGTGCACTACTGTCAGACAATGGCACACCTTGAGAAGTGAGGCACAAGGCGATATCAAGTGCCTTACACACCCAAGAAGTGCTGTTATTCCACAGTTACGCACACCCTAGAGTGCCTTACTGTGATTATAAAATGGTTCCTATGAGGTTAAGAACATTATGTATTTTTGACCTGTGCTGTTGTGCTAGTGTAACACATGATGAAGTGATCACCCCCTAGCCAATCACAGGTCTTGGTTTCTCTTATCTATTTAAGAATGAATTACAGGCAAGGCATGGCAAGTTTATTTATATCGTGCCCAGTCTAACACGGGCTCTGAGTGCTTTACAGAGGTAAATCCTAGTCATGACACATCACATTAAAGCAATAACTGGCAGATAAAATCAAGATACATCCTACTGAATAAACTTGATGAAACAAGAATGTTTTCAGCGCGGCTTTAAAGGCCTCCACCATGCAAGCTGAGCGGATGTGGAAGGGGAGTGAATTCCAAAGAACAGTAGCAGCCACATCAAAGGCTCTGTCACCCAAAGATTTAAGCCTAGCAGGAAGGACAGCCAGCAAACCAGCATTAGGGGAGCGGAGAGGGCAGGCTGGGTTGTATGGGATTAGGAACTCTTTTAAGTAGACCTGAATCTAGACCACGTAGTTCCTTGTATGTTAGCAAGCAAATCTTGAAAGTGATGTGCAAGTGCAGAAGCAGCCAGTGCCAAGCATAGAAGACCAGAGTACTGCAGTTACTCCTTGAGGAACCCTGACATTCCTTCCTACCAACACGTGTCTTCCATGGTAAACTACGCACGTCGCTAACTTATTCCTCCTGCATATTCTATCTGCCAACTATAACTAGTGTCTGATACTTGGTGAATGCCTTTCCTCTTGAATCCAGAAAAAAATGTGATTTTCTTGAATAAGTAGCTGTGTTCTGTAATTGCTGCCTGTCTATGAAGTACTATTACTGTAATGATTGATTGAAAATGACTGTATTGTTTGATCTAAATTGTACTTTTACATCAGCTTTTGTTAGGTTAGACTGCACTGATATTATTGGTTGTCTGCTTGACCCCTGTCTTGAATTTGTAATGCTCTGTATGTTCTCTGTGTCCTAGTCAATGTATTGCTTTCAACGAATTGCACTGTCATTGTACTGCACTTCCTGGGTCGTCCCTGAAAAAGGGACTGTCTTGTCTCAGTGAGCTCACCCGGTTATCAAAATTCAATAAATAAACATCTGAGCTGCAGCATTCTGCACTAGTTACAGTCAATGCATCAGACCTCAAGTCCCAAAGTTTGTTGGGCAGCTTCAATAAAGGCCGATGCTGTTCAGTGGGCAGCAGGCCCAAAAACTACAAGCAGCACAAGGTTAATAGCACTCAGAACAGAAATAATGCTACAATCACAATATTACAGTGCTACATGCAGTGATTTATAGTAGCCAGGGCAGCCAGAGCTGCACCCTACTCTCCAGCGCTTCCACGGTTAGGCCTTCCTCAGTGGATGTGGTCTGTAAACATACAAGATGCGTCTAAATATACAAACAATGGTGACATTATAGGTCATGTGCTAAAAAGTGTACAATCACAAGCATTAATCTCAAACATACAAACAAAATGATCAATCTGTACATATCATTTACAATTTGTTTGAGAAATAGATTTCACATCTTCATTTAAATCCTTTTCATTTTCCACTATTTTCATACATTCAAATTAGTATGTTAAACTTCTATAATATGTCAAATTGCTAATATTCAGAGAAAAGAGAGAGGCATAAGAATAGTATAAAGGACACAGGAAAGAAGAGAAAGAGGACAGGATAGCCAAGGTGGGGTGGGAGCAAAGTGAAATGCCTTCATTGCAATAAAATGTGATCACCCCTTGAAATTTCTTCCTGGGTAGGTGAAGGGATCTATAGAAGTGCTAACTCCAGAAGAATCTCCTGTTAAAGAGAAATGAGAAATAAAGAGACAACATTCAGATCATGTAAAAGATTAACCTTTTCTTTTTACCAGAAGAGACACACTAAGCTGAAGCTTGTTTACAGGTACAACCTGGGAGCACAAGGAAGTTAAGCGTCACACAGTATGCAAGTGGGGGCTGTGGGATTCAAACCCAGGTTTACAGGTTTGCAGCTCAGAGCCTTAAACCACTGTGCTACACTGCCTCCTTGAACTTGATTTCAACTTTTCTGTTCCCAGATAAAATTACATATATGGACTTCATTTTTCTTTAAGAGGGTTTCAAGTCAATTGGTCATTTAAACCATTTGACTTGACACTCTGCAACCTATAAATTTATTCACTCTCGTTTTCAACAGTTCATTCTCTCAGACTTCTCTATATTTGAGTGGTGGTTGCCATTCAACACCCATAAACCTAAGGCCCCTTGGGTCAGATCCATGTTTGTTTGCAAGTGCAGACGCACTGGTGTGTCAGTGCAGGCATTTGTTATATTCCTGACATGCTCCTGAATTCTAATCTTCAGTGTTCTTGTTGTTCTGCCTATATATAGAATATTACATTGGCACCAAAGTGTGTATACAATAAAAGGCAAGACATGTGATGAATTCTCTGACCTCAAACACTTTTCCAGTACCAGTAAACTGCTTTCCTGTATTGCAATAACTGTAACTATTGCATCTATGGCATTTACAAACACCATTTGACCTGCTGCTTAGCCATGTGCTATTAGATTTGGGCACTGGCAGTCTGCTATGGACTAGTTTTTCCCTAATGTTAGGGCTTCTGGAGAAAGTTACCTTGGTGTATCCCCTATGGCGTCAGATAATATGGGATCATGTAACAGGTGGCAGTTTCTTAATACTACATTGCCAATCTGCCCTGACCAATTATTGTGTTCTGTTATAAACGTTACAGGATCCTTGTTTGTGTGTTTTTTTTTTCTGGGCATATTTCTTAGCAAATCCTCCCCTTTCATTAATTGCCCGACTCACAAATTAATTTAGTGTCTGTTGTCTGTTATAAATCACTGCATCTAGCACTGTGATATTGTGATGGTAGCATTATTTCTGTTCTGAGTGCTGTTAAGCTGGTTCTGGATGCAACAGACCTCCAGATAGTGCTAGGTAAAGAGCTTTGCTGTAGTCCTACCTAGACGTAATGAAAGCATGGATAATTGTTCTGTGTCATTCTGAGCTAAGTACAGCTTGATCCTTGTGATAGTCCATAAATGTAAAAAGCCACATCAGATAACAAATGACACCTGCAGCCCAATTTTTAAAGGTGTTAGAACAATGCAAGGATTTGTGTCAAATGATTTTGATGCAAGGGGTGACTTCTGTCAAAACTTCGTCAGTTGACATTTGTGAATGCAGCCTATGTCAAATCCTGTTGCAGCTGCACCAAGTTGCACAAGATTGCATTAAACAACCCAGTGTGCCAGGTTCCAAGGGGACTTGTGCCATGGTAGGGCTGGAACATCCCCTTTTATTGATTTTTGCAAGCACTGCTATGGACACAGCAAGGGGCACCACTTAGACAAGCCAGGAGGTGGTCTAAGTGGCTAGCACCAGTGGGATGGGGTCTGGCAATGGGCTGCCAGGGGCAGAAGGGGCACAGGAGGGCAGAAGTGGCACAGGAGGTAGCATGGGGGGGAGTCGGGGAGACAATAGGGCATTAATGGGAGTGCTGTGGCACCCGGTGGGGTGCGTTAGCTTTGTATGTATTTGCATATTGTACTGTACTTATGAATTATACTGTATGGGGGGGTCCAGGGACAGAACGTGATGTGCCACCTGGACAGCACAGCCCTGGCAGCTGCACATTCTGTCCCTGCACCCCCCTGTACAGTATAATTCTTAGGTACAGTACAAAATGCAAATAAATACAAAGTCAAAGCACTCCCATTAAAACCCAGCTGTCTCCCTGGCCCCCATGCCACCTCCTGTGCCCTTCTGTCCAGCACAGTCACCACAATACCCCCCCCACCCATTCCAGCCCCTCTAGTGTTGCACTGGGTGAGGGTGAGTGGATCCCTGATGCAATTCTTGCAGGTGCACCAACTGTTTGGCGCAGATGTCCACTTATGGCAAACCCAGGGAGTTTGGCACCGGGACCTAGATTTTTGTAAAATTGGGTGCCTGATGTTCAGATGTCAATCTGCCATCCAGAATGACCCCCAGGTCCATAACCATACTGGCTGCAGTGAGGGAGTGGCCACCCAATACAGGGAAAGCCATATCCCCCACAGCAGTCAAGCTCCGGGTGACCAGGTTCAATAACCATGACCTTTGCTTAGCCTGGGTTAAGACATAACCAATTCAAGGCCATCCAGTCATTAATCTCAGCCAAACAACTGCTCAATACCAGAGTTGTGGGTGTGTTGTCAGAGGCACAAGACAGGTACAATTGGGTATCATCTGCATAGCAGTGAAATCTCACATTGTACCATCTAATTAAAGCTACCAACTGTCCTGATTTTCCCAGGACAGTCTATACTTTTGGTAGCATGTCCAGATGTCCCACAAGTTTTCCAAAATGTCACTTTTGTCCTGTTTTTTGCTTACTTGTCCTGTTTGTGTCCCTTTTTAATTTGCTGACTGCTTATCCGTGAATGACATTTATTTCAGCACCACTGTAGCACTGTTCGAGATGGAGAGCAATTTGCAACCATCTACCCCTGTGCCTACATTGCACTGTGAATGTGAAACTGCTTGGGTGCTGTCATTAGATGGCAAGCAGGTCAGCAGGAGCAGAGTAAAGCACATTCCTTCCTGTTAGATTGGACTCTGTAGTAGTGCGAGAAAGTGCATGCAGCCATCTGTCTACCAGCAGCTGAGAGGGACTCCAGACAGAGAAGAGACCAGCAGCAGTGAACTAAGGTACCTTAACCTGATCAGCTGCAGAGGTGTGTGACATCAATCTTGTGTGATGGTGGAGTCACTGGAGTGAAGTTTGCTCAGCAAAGAGATGAGTGTGAACGGGTTGGGATGAGACTGTTAGTAGGAGCAATGTTTGCAGCCTGAATGTCTAAACACAATTTAAAGCAAGTTTGCTTCTGATTAACTTTTTGTATGTCATGATTCAGAACTTTTGCAGCAGGATGATGTATTGTTTTATTCCGATGTTTGCTACTGGTCTTACTGTGGAGCAGCATGGACAGAGCAAGCGCAAAATGTAATTGATTTTTTTTTTTCAAATTAAGTATATTTTTTTGTACTCCTGAGACCTCAATACAATGTACCAACATGATGAGAAACAGTGGCACAGAGGTACTGAATTAGAAGTCATAAACCAGGATGTTTTGTTGATAATTAGCAAATATATTATTACCCTCCCCAAACCCTCCTTCCCACCCTGACACCGGAGATAACAAGGGATGGGTGTAATAAGAGGAAACCAAGGAGGAAGAGAAGGAAATGACCAGGTGTATAAGTAGTTGTTAATCTCTAGACTTGTTAGTCTTACCTGTTGAAGCTACAGTGTGAGTTACTAGTCTAGGAAATTGTAAAAAGAGTATAGAGTGGTTCCCAGATATGATTAAATGTAGGCATTTTATTGGTTATACCTGCTATGAAACATTCAGCTTGTAGTGCAAACATTATTTCTTTGTACCATTCAATATAACTTGGAGTAATCTGGTCCAACCAGTGCTGGAGGATCACTTTCTTCGCACAAGCTGAGATTAGGGCTATATGCAGCCTTTGGTTGCCGATCACTTGGTTCATGTACTCTCACAATACATATATCAGGGTGAATTTCTGAGATGGGACTACAGTGGTCAAGTCGGTTTGGATTGATGTCCAGAAAGGATTATTTTCTCGCATGACCACAAAATATGTAATAGGGTCCCAGGCTGTTTACCACATTTAGAGCATAGGTCTGTGGGAGTGGCCTATATTATGCAATTTAGAGGAGTGAAGTAGAGATTGTGGTTGATCTGAAATTGCATAAATTGGCATTGATTCCATTTTATTGATGCTATAAGTGTCTACAGATAGTTGACCAGTTCCTGGGGAGGAGTGAGTTGGCAGGGCCTGGTCCCACCAGTAGTGTCTAGGGCCCTCCTGAATGGCCAAGGAGGATTGTAAGAATAGGAGATCAGATGGGTATTGGGAGCTGAAGTTAGATAGGGGAGGACTGAAGTTGTAAAGGATTTGTTCCATGGTCCAGTATCGAAATGCTTTAACAACATGTTGGAGATTTGTAAGAAATGGAAGACAGAAGTGGAGGGCCAGCCATATTGGGTGCTAGCTTCTTGGAATACCAACAATTTCTGATGGGATACAAGGTCTTCGACTGTTTCAACACCCATATCTAGCCAAAAAACTTTTTTTGAGAGCATATTTCCAGAATCAGGAAATTAGCATTTCCAAATAGTGGTTGGGAGATGTCTTGGTGTGGGCAAGTCTTAAGTAGAGAGCTGAGTTGGGACTGAGTTAGAAGGGATGCCATAAGGGGTGTATCCTACAGTTGTCTAGGGGGTTATTTTTTGAGGAGGTAGGGAAGTGATCTGATATCAATTCCATAGTTGGAGCACAGGGAACGCTCAATTTCTACATAGCGTGGGTATATGGGCCAGTGGTGTGGTCTCTAGCCTGTGTCAACCAGTGAAGACTCCTTGTTAAGTGTATCGCTAAGTGATACAAAAAAGAAAGTTGTTGGCTTGCAGCCCACCATCTTGCTTATGGCACATTAGTTTGGAGTAGGCCCAACGGGCTTTCTTCCTGTGCTAGAGGGAGGAAGGAAGTAAGCATCTTTTGAATTTGGGAGAACCAGGATTGTGGAAGGGCCCAGTTAAACATCTGAAGAGAATATAGGAGGTTGGGCAAAACATTCATTTTGATGATGCTTAATTGACCCCACAGGGAAAGTGGTAACATGGACCAGCAGTTAAGGTCCACTTTTAAAGAGGTTACAATAGAGTTCAGGTTAAGTTGTTTTGTCTTACTAGGGCATGTACTAAGATAAATTCCCGGATATTTCAAATTATCTTTTCCCATATTAACCCAGGTGCTGAACATCGGCTTTGGAGTGTGATTATTGAGAAGCATAAGTTCAGTTTTATTAAGATTTAACTTATAACTGGAAATGGCTCAGAACTGGGAAATAATCTGAAGGGCTGCAGGTGAGGACGTGATTGGAGATGAGATATGTAGCAGTATATCATCTACGTAAACTGACATTTTATATTCCATGTCACCAATTGAATACCAGAAATTTGAGGAGAGGATTTGAGTTTCCCAAATTAGAGGCTCTAAGAATAAATTGAATAAATAAGGGGAAAGAGGGCATCCTGTCTGCTGCCTTGGTGGCGGGAAAATGAGGAGGATAACATTCCATTGCATAATATATGTGCAGATGGGGAAGAATAAAGTACCTTGATCAAGCCCATGAACTCTGGTAGAATATGAAATCTGGGCAGGATAGAGAACAGGTAGTCCCACGAGACCCTGTCAAAAGCTTTCTCTGCATCCAGAGAGACCAATGCAGTGGGTGTGGGGGGAGTCTCCGGATGCAGAGAGAAGACAAGCAATTTTCCTAAGATGGTCTGCAGAGAGTCTACCCTTGACTAAACCTACCTGTTCTCTACTAATCAGTGAATTCCATACCAATCCCAGTCTGCAGGCCAAGATTTTGGCCAAAATTTTAAGGTCCATGTTAATGAGTGATATGAGCCTATAGTTGGAAACTATCTGAGGATCTCTACCCAGTTTGGGAAGAACAACTATGGTAGTTGTGGTTAATGAGTGATCAGACATTCCCTCTCTAAAAATATACTGGAAGGTACTCAGAAGGATAGGGGCAATTTGGTCTTTGAATAGTTTATAAAAGATAGTTGTGTATCCGTCTGGGCCCGTAGATTTGTCCTGGGGCAGAGGATCAATGGCATTGGATATTTCTAGAAGGGTTAGTGGGGCTTTTAGAATTGCCACCTGGGGTTCTGTCAGATGTGGGAGAATGATATCCTGAAGAAATGATTCCAGCTGGGGTGGAGAGAAAGGAATGGAGCGAGGGAGCATGTAATTGTTGATAAAAATTTTTGAAAGTCTCCACAATGTCCCGAAGTGAGGAGAGAAGTTGTCTGGAGGCCGAGTAAATGAAAGAGACAATTCTGTCCATTGCCTGGGAATGTAAATGGAGGGCTAATAATTTACCATCTCTCTCCCCTTGATTGAAATAAGTTGCTTTAGAACATAAAATAAGGTGTTCAGCTTTTTCTCCCAGTAGCTGGTTATATTGGGATCTGAGGGATTCTAGCTGTTCCCATTTTTCAGAAGGGGAAATAGGAAGATGTGATCCTCTGTAAATTGTATACGATCTAGTAGTGAGGAGATAGAAGCGGACAGCTGCTTTTAGCACTTAGTGGCTAAACAGATTATTTCCCTTGAGAGCACATTTCAGTGATCCCATAGGATGTCCAGTTTATGCACAGAGGGAGAGTTAAGTTCCATAAAGGAATTGATAAAGGATTGGAGTTGCTGCAGTAACTCTTCTGATTTACAGTAAGCAGTTGGTTGCTAAATCTCAATACTTTATCCCTACTTGATGATGGTGAAAGATTAATCTGAAGAAAAGCTGGATGATGGTCTGAAATAACTTTTTGGGGGAATAGTGACATAAGCCAACCACATGGAGATAGTCTGCCCCTAAAAAGAAGCAGTCGATCCTGGAAAAAGAATGGTGAGATAAAGAGTGAAAGGAGTATTCCCTGCAATCTGGGTTCAGTGTCCTTCAGGGATCTAAGAGGCCCAGGGAGCACAAGAAATCTGAGATTGCTCTTTGTCCTGGGGTTGAAATTTGTCTGGCATGGTCAGTTCTATCCAGGTGATTACACAGAACCAGATTCCAGTCCCCTCCAAGAATAATGGGTAATGAAGTCCATGGTGCTAGAATTGTCATCATGTTAGCAAAACAGGAAGGATCATCATTATTTGGCCCATAAATGGAGCCTAGGACTACTTCTAAGTGACCCAGTATTGCTCGAGTATAATGTAGTGGCCCTGGGGTCCATGATTTCTTGGAGGAGACAGAATGGTAATCTGTGGTCAATAATAATGGCTACTCCCCTTTATGGGAATCTGCTCCAGCTCCATAGGTGTGTCCTACCCAGATCCATCATAGACGGAGGACCTGAGGGGAGGCATATGGGTTTCTTGAAGGTAGCAATGTCTGTTTGTAATTGAGTAGGAGGATTTTGGTTCTTTTAGTGGGAGACTGTGCCCTTTATATTCCAAGAGCAGAGGTTAAATGAGGCCATATTGATCTGTAATAGTGGAATAAAAGCGTTCAAACTCGTAGTTTGTGCTTTTCCTGAAAGGTGGAAATAATATAGGGTGTCCTTCTCCAGTGACATCCCCAGCCCATCCCCCATTTCTCCCCATCATCCCTACCTTGAAATGTAAAACAACGCCCCCAATGAAACCCAGGAACCTCCTGCAACTGAAATGAATAACAGTTTCAGTAAACAGAAGTGAACCATATTGTCTTTTTGACAAGCAAGGGTTCAGACCCTTACACCAATGCTGCACTGCCTTTCAAGGTAGCAAGGTAACATTGTCCCTTCCCCCTGCTCCACATACTAAAGTTTTAAAGAGTAAATCTTGTTAGTAGCTAACATCAAAATCTGTGAAGAAATACTTACATAAAACACAACAGAAAATATTACTATATAAGTTTAAAGCGATGAACTCACTATTAGCAAACCTGCTGTAACAATTCAGAGTCTGTAACATTCCCTTAATGAACTTTGAAAGGATAAGGAAAAACATGCCTAAATGCTCTATTCGGTGCTTTAGTTTGTATTACTGTCTTTGAAACTTAAAGCAGTGGAGTCCTACCTGGAAAGAGAAGAAAAGTCCATGGCATATTATCCCTCTATATAAAACAAGCATTTGTCAATGCTGAATGTTTGCTTTCTGGCATTGGCATTGGTAGTGTAAGAGTTAGAGAGCTGCATAATAGGAATATCAGTAAAGTACTGAACTGAAGCCAACCCCACCACTACCCTGCAGAGACTGACAGGCATTGGGGTGTGCCTTTAGATTGTCAGGCATAATGGCCATGCCATTTCACCACACCCTACCCTGCAGACACCGACAAGTGTCACGGTGTGCCTTGGGGTCTTTGTCCCTTATGCTCACCCCATTCCATCAGGAAATATGGTGAGATGGGTGCTGTATAGAAGAATGGGGTGAACTTTGGGGCCGAAGAGTCCAAGGCACACCTCGATGCCTCTCACTGGCTGCAGGGTGTGGAATGGTATGAGCATTACAGGCAAGAATCCCAAGCCACACCCCTGATGCCTGTCAGTCTCTACAGGATGGGGCATTATGGTTGGAAACCCTAATATCTCAGGCGTTGTTGGAATTTCACTCCAAATTTTCAACATGGATTTTTGTGACCCCACCTTATGAACAGTGGCAATATCAGTTTGTTAGCCGAAGCTGATTTTGCACAGCGACTTACGCCATTTGGCACCACAGGTGCAAAACACATTTGGAACAGAATGTGAAAAATGACAGCTGTACTGTTCATAGGGAGGTGGAAAAATGGCAATGTTGAAAATCTGCAGTGAAAATATTAAAAACTGAAGTCACGAGTGTGTGTAGAAACTGGGCAATGTACACCCATAATGCAATTAGTTTGGGGATGTTTTACAGCAGAGTGTCAACACAGGCATTTTGAAACCTCCGCTCATGAAAAGTGTCACTGTGATTTTCTTAATCTGTCCTGAACAGTGATTTCCCACAGCGACCACACATTTCTGCGCTGGAAGTGCAAAAACACATTTTGGCCATGGTGTGAAAAATGACAGCAGTACTATTCATAAGGAAGTGTGGAAAAATACCAGTGGAGAAAATCTGGAATGAAAATATTAGAAATCCATGAACGTACAAGGGTGCGTGGAAACTGCGCAAAGGTCACTCATAACACAGTCATTTTATGGACTTTTTTCACCAAATGTTTAACATAGCCATTGTAACACCTCTGCTCATGAACAGTGTCACTGTGATTTTCTTAATCTGTCCCGAACATTGCTTTCGCACACCGACTACACCATTGTGCGCTACATGCACGGAAACACATTTTGGGTGAGATGTGAAAAATGACAGCTGTACTGCTTATAAGGAGGTATGGTAAAATGGCAGTGTTGAAAATCTGGAGTGAAAATAGTGAACATTCATAAACGACGAGCGCAAGCGTAGGGAACAGCACAACACATGCTCGAAAAACAGTCATTTTAAGAAATTTTTTCACCAAATTTTTAACATAGCCATTTTAACACTTCTGCTCATGAACAGTATCACTGTGATTTTCTTAATGTGTCCCAAACATTGATTTTGCACACCGACTGCACCATTATGCGTTACATGAGAGGAAACACATTTTGGACAAAATGTGAAAAATGACAGCTGTACTGCTCATATGGAGGTGTGATAAAAAGGCAATGTTGAAAATCTGGAGTGAAAATATTGAAAACGCGCTAACTTACGAGTGTGTGTAGGAACAGCACAATGCATGCTCTTGACACAGTGATTTTATGGAGTATTGTCACCAACTTTTCAACATAGGCATTTTAGGACCTTTGCTCATGAACAGTGCCACTGTCAGTTTCTTAATCTGTATGGAACACTGATTTCCCACACCGACCATGCTATTCCGCGCTGCAAGTGCAAAAACACATTTCATCCAGGGTGTAAAAAAATGACCGATGTACCGGCAGAAGGAGGTCTGAAAAATGTTGAAAATCTCAGGTTGAAATATTGCAAATTTGCAACATTACAATGATGGGATTCATCCCAGAATTCTAAAAGAACTAAGGGTGGAATTAGTGACACCACTGACTACCCTGTTTAACAAATCATGGAGGATGGGCTGGTACCCGAGGACTGGAGGAGGGTAGATGTGATTCCCTTCACAAAAGTGGGAGCAAGGCAGAAGGGAAACTACAGACCTGTTAGTTTAACTCAGTGGTGGGGAAAATGATGGAATCACTTGAAGGAAAGAATTGTCGAATATCTAGAGGCCAGAGGGCACAGGACCCAAGGCAGCATGGATTCACAGCGGAAGGTCATGCCAGACAAATCTGATAGATTTCTTTGACTGGTGACCAAAGTAGTAGATCAGGAGGGGCTGTGGACATGGCCTACCTAGACTTTAGCAAGGCATTTGGCACAGTCCCACACAAAAGATTAATATACAAGTTAGCCAGCCTGGGAGTGGGTCCCAAGATGACAGCCTGGGTAAAACATTGGCTGGAGAATAGGACACAGAAAGTAATAGTAAATGGAGTCCACTCTGAAGAAAGGGGGGTTACTAGTGGAGTACCGCAGGGTTCAGTATTAGGACCGGTCCTCTTCAATGTCTTTATAAGCAACATTGCAGATGAACTGGAAGGAAAAGTATGTCTCTTTGCAGATGACACAAAGATCTGCAACAGAGTTGATGCACAAGATGGGGTGGAAAGGATGAAAAGGGACTTGGCAAGGTTAGAGGAATGGTCAAATGTGTGGCAGCTTAGATTCAATGCTATGAAGTGCAAGGTAATGCACCTGGGGAACAAAAACCCAGGGGAAGAGTACACAATGGGGGGGTGAGATACTAACAACAACAAAAATGGAAAGGGACCTAAGGGTAGTCGGATCAGATGACCTAAAGGTGGGCAAGCAAGGTGAGAGGGCAGCAAGGAGGGCTGGGGGATACTGGGATGCATACGGACAGGCATCACCAGTAGAAAACAGGAAGTTATTATCCTCTGTACAGACAGCTGGTCAGACCCCATCTGGAGTACTGTGTGCAGTTCTGGAGACCCAGTCTTTGCAAAGACATAGACAGGATGGAAGCTGTCCAGAGGAGAGTACTAAATGGTGCAGGGTCTGCACCAGAAGACATATGAAGAGAGACTTAAGGAGCTTAATATGTATAGCCTTGAGGAAAGGAGGAGAGGGGGACATGATAGAAACTTTCAAGTACCTCAAGGGAATCAACAAAGTCCAAGAGGGTAGCATCTTTCAAAAAAAGAGGTGTGCAAGAACAAGGGGGCACAATTTGAAGATAGAGGGGGCGCTCAGAGGTAATTTAAGGAAGTATTTTTTTACAGAGAGGGTTGTGGATGCATGGAATGGCCTTCCGGAGGAGGTCATGGAGCCAAAAACAGTGGTGGAATTCAAGCGTGCATGGGACAGTCATAAGGCAATTCTAGCGGGTGGGAGTAGAAAGAAGTAGGCTGCTGGTTAACTAGGATATGCAGCTTATCCAGTAGGCAGGAAATGGGCAGACTGGGTAGGCCAAGCGGTCCTTATCTGCCGTCAATTCTATATGTTCCATGTTTCTATTGGGCGTGCATAGCAACTCTTTAATGCACACTGTAAACAGTCTTTTTTTTCATTTTCCTACCAAATTTGGTAACATAGGCTTTTTGAGAGCCCACCTCATGAACACTGGCACTGTCTTTTTTTTTTGGAGTATTACTTATTACTTGGTATGAAAGAACAGAAGAAGGCCAAAGCCCATCAAGACTGTTCCCACACTATATGGGACATTATTTATCTATCATCCCTCAACCAAACATCTAATTTGCTTTTTAAAGACAGTGGCACTAATTGTCTCTACCAATTCTTGTGGCAAGGTGTTCCATACAATGGATGCTCTTACTGGAAAAAAGTTTCCCTTTGCTGGTTTTATAAGTTTTTACTTCAAGCTGTTTATTGTGTAGTCTCGAACATGTCTCCTTTGGAGAGTGTTAGACCACATTTTTCCATTAGATCTGGTGAATTTATTAAATTAAAAACCATAAGCATATCACCTCTTAATCTTCTAGTTTGAAGAGAGAAGAGACCAGTAGCTTTTAATCTGTTCAGATAATCCAAGTTTGTTAATCTTGGAATCATTCTAGTTACTCTCCTTTGAACCTGTTCAAGAATTGCTATGTCTTTTTGGTTTGGATTCCAGAAAGGGAGCCGTAGTCTAGATACGGTCTAATGTATGCCCTATACAATGGAAGAAGGCATTGTTCAGTGAGATAACAAAGTGTGTTTATTTGCCTCAAAGTCTGTTGGTCGTGCAAGTACTGTAGTTCTAACATAGTGATCATTTGATGTAAATTTATTATTAACATATATCCCTAAATCTTTTTCACAATTTGATGAGTGAAGTAGTAGTCCGTTTATATGATATATCATTTTTTAATTATTTACACCGAAATGCACTGCTAAACATTTGTCTTGATTAAACTGCATATGATTTTCATTTGCCCAAAGTGTTAATTTTTCCAAATCCTTCTTTAATGCAGAAATATTTTCTTGATTATTAACCTTGCCCCCCAATTTAGTATCGTCTGCAAATTTAACTATGAAGTTGTTTGGCCCTGTTTGTAAATCATTGATAAAGAGGTTAAACAATGTTTGTCTCAAGACCGACCCCTGTGGTACACCACTTGTCACACTACCCGAATCAGACAAGATATCATTAATTCTGACTCTCTGAGAATGATTTGTCAACCAGTTTAAAGTCCAGCTGACAATATCAGGTGACAAACCTAGACTGTGCATTTTAGTAATGAGTTTTTCATGTGAGACTTTATCGAAAGCTCTACTGAAGTCCAAAAGAATTACATCAGTAGGGATACCCACATCTAGTAGAGTACTTATATCATTGTAAAAAGATATCAAGATGTCATTTTGTTATTCGGTCCTGAAAGGTGATTCCACGCAGTGACCGCAAAATCACCTTTCAGGGCTGATTAATGCCATGACAGTGAAAGAATTCACAAGGAGGGGTCCCAAATACCCCATGTTGAAAATTTGGTGGGAAAATTCCAAACAATGCCCGAGATATGCTATTTATTACATTATACAGCTTACTGGCATTTCCTCAGTTAGCAGTCGGCTTTGAAGCATGCAGACATGTTCCTGGACCACGAAGATCGTTGGCATGAACTCGAATGGGGTGGGGGTGTGGGGAGGCAGAGGTGTGCAGTGGGTGGGTGCGGTTACGGTGGAGGGGCTGGAGACCACCGAGGACAGTTTCCTTTTGCAGGGTAAAAAGACTTTATGGACTGTTTTTGATTTACAGGGCATGTGGCACTCTGGGGTGGGCTCCCAGCATGCCACTGGAGTCTTGCTTTTGAGATGGGGTAGCTGTAGCCGATGGGGGATTGGGCACCCCCGTCGGCAAAGAACAAAAGGGGGGGAATTCCTTTCTGCCGATGGGGATTGGGCACCCCCGTTGGCAAACAACAAAAGGGGGGGATTCCTTTCTGCTGACAGGGATTGGGCACCCTCATCAGCAAACAACAAAGGGATTCCTTCTCCCGATGGGGATTGGGCACCCCATTGGCAGACAATAAAATGGGGGGGGGTTGCATTATACCGACGAGGATTTGGCCCCCCCTTCAGCAGATAAACATGGTGGGGGGTTAATATTGTTTGTGAACATGGCGGAAAGCTGCCGCCATGTTCACAAACAATATCAGGGTTCCTACATCCCACCCTGCAATGATGGCTCACTCCTTCATTGCAGCGGATGGCTGACGCTGCAATGATGAGGTGGCCCCTGATTGCAGCGGCTAAATTGTCACAAGTTGGTGGCAACATTCTAAACTACTGTCACTGGCTGTGTTCCCCATTATTGGTGGACATCACGCATGCCCCAAAATGCAGTGCCAGTATTGGCCTCAACAGTGTCGCACCTCCAGAACCTGCTTCGGCACCAAGCTGCTGCAATATGTTTCTTGCACTGCACGTAAGTAAACACAAAAGGAACTAAAAGGGGAAGCAAAATAGAATTTCTGAGAACCAAGATCACTCAGTCCAGGAAGTATATATCCATTCTGGATTAATTTGAGAGCTCAGACTGTGCCACCTTGTTCTTGCATCTCTCTCTCTCTCTCTCTCTCTCTCTCTCTCTCTCTCTCTCTCTCTCTCTCTCTCTCTCTCTCTCTCTCTAAGATGCTCCAGTCTAGGACTTTGTTAATTCTCTTGAGGTACTTTTATCCCATTTTCCCTCCCCCTTTCCTCAAGGGTATACATATTAAGCTCTTTCAGTCTCTCCTCATATGGCTTCTGTTGCAGACCCTGCACCATTTTAGTTGCCTTCCTCTGGACCGCCTCCATCCTGTCTATGGCCTTGCAGAGATGGGGTCTCCAGAACTGCATGCAGTACTCCAAATGGGGTCTCACCAACTGTCTGTACAGAGGGATAACAATGTCTATGTTTTTTACTGGTGATTCCCCTGTGCATCCCAGTATCCCTCCAACCCTTCTTACTGCCTTCTCACATTGTTTGTCTACCTTAAGGTCATCTGATATGACTACCCCCATTTTTGTTGTTGTTAGTGCCTCCCTCCCCATCGTGTACTCTTCCCCTGGGTTTTTGTTTCCCAAGTGCATTACTTGGCACTTTTTTGCATTAAATCTAAGCTGCCATACGTAGAAACAAAGAACATAGAATTTGACGGCAGATAAGGACCGCTTGGCCCCCCTAGTCTGCCCATTTCCCTACCTAATGCATAGGCCGCAGAGCCTATTTAACCAACAGCCTACTTCCTCCTACCCCTCACTATAACTGCCTTATGTCTGCCCCATGCATTCTTGAATTCCCACTGTTTTTGATTCCCCTATCTCCTCAGGAAGGCTGTTCCATGCATCCACAACCCTCTCCGTGAAAATAATTCACATTACCTCTCAGCCGCTCCCTCTATCTTCAAATTGTGGCCCCTTGTTCTTGCACATCTCTTTTTCTTAAGATGCTACCATCTTGGACTATGTTGATTCCCTTGATGTACTTGAAAGTTTCTTTTTTTTTTTTAACTTATAGGTTTTTTATTAGAGGCATAGAATATACACATAGTCAGTAGATACATCATAAAATTTGTTCCAGATCATTAGAACACCTCAATTATGATTATGCAATCCATGTATTAATTTCTATTTTGTCCTTGTTTCAGATATTCAACAGATGCAATAGCCTACTATCAATACTATTGTTATACCGACATCAGTCTTCTTATCAAGTCATGTTCCAAAGTAATAGTTGATTTCTCCATTTTACTGTATCCAGTATACCATATTGCCTTTATATATAAATTTATAACAAATAAAACTTATTAAAAAATATTATAAACACTTGTAAACTTTGTGCCTGTCTGTATTGTCTTACAGCTTTATTATATTTATTATTTGCTTACTATCAAATAAATGTTCAGTCCTGAAAATAAAATATTAAAATCACCTTAAGGTTGTTGACTATCTATCTTGTTTTAATGTTTCATTATACTTATCATATGTCTAGAAGTCTTTTGAAAATTAATTCCCCATCAATTTTCTATCTTAGTTCACTTTTTGTTGTAGCACTGTTGTTCCTTCAGTTGCCTCTATATACAGTATGTAAAACATGGATGCCACCATGTATTATATCTTTTCACTGTTAATCTCAATTTCGCTGTAATGGCTTCCATATTCCTAATTTGTTTAACATTTCTAAGCCACTGGGCTACATTTAACACATTCTGAGAGAGCCAGTTCTGTGTAATCACTTTACTGGCTGCTACAACTAGTATTAAAAATAAATATTATTTTCCTCAGTTCTAATTTCTATGGGAGTACATGCAAGGACCAGGTGATGAAATTCCACAGTCTGGAGCCAAATCCAGTATTTTCTGAATATACCTCACAACTAGAAACCAGAAAGATTGGATTTGGGGCATACCCACCAGATATGAAAATGGGTACTTTTCTGTCCACACCTCTCCAGCATTCATCTGTTAGGTATTTGGAGTAGTACTTAGAAATGATAGGGGTAATAAAAAGTGGGTTGACACCTTCCAATGAAATTCCTCCACAATATTGAATTTGTTGTTTTTGACTGATTTGTCCAGATCTTTTCCCATTGGTTGTCTATTAGGTTTCATCCCACTCCTCTGTCCATTTATTTTGTATCCTTTGGACGGCCAGCTCAGATAAGTTATCATCCACCTTGGTGTAAAATAAAGAAACCAGATGTTTTAAATCTCCCATTTGAGCTTTATTTCTCACTGTGAGTACACCATCCTCCACCTGTTCACCCAAGGAGAAAACCCCTCCTGCTTGACTAATATAGTGTCAAAGCTGTAAATATTTATAAATATCTACGTGTTGGAGGTCGAACTCTCGCTGCAGGGTGTCAAACAATTTGATCTGGCCCTTGTCCAGGAAATGTGTCAGGAAGCTTAGGCCTTATTGTTTCCATTTGATTGAGGATGGATCTTTTGGACTACTGGACATAAAATTGGGCAGATATTGTAATGGAATATAGGACCGTGCATAATTAGGTATCCCCCATACTGCCCTAATTTTTAACCAAATTGCAATTGTATGTTGGGTCCATCTATTGTTAATAATGTTAAGTTGCCTCAGTACTATTATCCAAGGTAATATATCTAAGGGATACTCCATCTTTATACGTTCCTCTAGTGCGCACCACTGTGTGTGCCTTGGTCCCATTATGATTTTAACCAAAGGGACCACTTGTGCAGCCCAATAGTACTTTTGTACATCATGTAAGCTCTGTCCTTCTCTATCCCTGTTCCTCTGAAGTAGCGACCTACAGATTCTGGGTTGTTGTTTTGCACAGATGAAATTCATAATCTTCCGCTGTATTTGGTTTAAGTCCAACTTTGGAATATAAATTGGGAGTGAGGCAAATAAGAAGATTAGCCAGGGGAGCACATTCATTTTTATAATATGAATCTTATTAAAGAGCGTTAATATTAACTTATCCCATCTATCGAAATCTGTACTTATTTGTTGAAAAAGGGGACCATAATTATATTTGTATAAATTAAGTGTTTGGGGATCTATATATCTAGATAATGAACTTTATCTTTGACCCATTTGAAAGTAAGTTGGTCCTGGTCAAATTCATCTATTCTTCCCTTAATTAATAATGCTTCTGATTTTCTAGGTTTATTTTAAACCTAGAGATATCCCGTATGTTCTAACCTCCTGAGTACGTTAGGGACAGTTATTAACTGATTCTCCACAAAAGCAGAGTATCGTCTGCATATATCGATATTTTATATTCCATGTTTCCCATCTTTATACCTTTTATATCCTGAGACTCCCTAAGGGCAATTGCTAGGGGTTCCAAACTTAAGGCAAAGAGCAGTGGGGATAGCGGACATCCCTGCCTTGTTCCACGCTCCAGTTTTATTTCCTTAGAAATTGTACCATTAACCCTCTCTTTAGCTGTAGGGTCTGTATAGCACAGGGAGATCCATTGCATGAAATTTTCTATTAACCCCATTTTTTTCCAGAACTACCCAAAGGTATTCCCAGTTCAGACAATCAAATGCTTTTTCTGCATCTAGAAAGATGGTGATTTGTGCTGTCTTAGTAGATGGACTGTAAGCCAGGACATTAAGTAGTTTGCGAATGTTGCCTGCAAGGTGTCTGCTCGGAATAAATCCCATTTGGTCTGAGTTTATTAAAAACTATATATATTTTTGTAATCAGTTTGACAACACTTTTGGTAAGATTTTTAAGTCTTGCTTTAGTAATGAGATGGGCCTATAAGTGTCACATTTATTTACAACTTTGCCTGGTTTAGGAATTATACTAATCAGAGTCTTTGTCCATGAGTCTGGTATATGCTTCTCCTCTAGACATGCATTAAATACAGTGGCAAGGATCGGGGCTACAATGGTACTAAATTGTTTGTAAAATTCAGGAGGAAAGCCGTTGGGACCTGGAGATTTACCAGTAGGAAGGGAAGCAATTACTTCTAAAATTTCTTTATGAGAGATAGGGACATTCAAAATCTCTAGAGGATTCATCTAGTTTGGGCATTGTTAACTTTGTCAGATTTTATTCTGTTGCCTCTTCTGACCATTGATAGATTCTTATCTTCCTGATATAAGTGCTGATAGAATTGCTGAAACTGGTTTGCAATATCGATGGGGTTACACCAAGGTTTGTCAGGATCTGAAGAATTGTGAATCGTTGTTTCCATACTGTCTGCCTGGGCTTTCCATAGCCTCATTGCCAGAAAATTAGTTGCACATCCCCCACTATCATGGTACTTTTGATTTAAAATCTGAGCTCCCTTCCACTCTTTCAGTTTTTAATTTTGATAGACTTTCCTTATCCTGTCTCAACTGCGTCCAGACTTGTTTATCTGCAGGGTTCTGTTTGTGATGACTCTCTAGGTTGTGTATTGTAGTTAAATGTTTCTCCATTGTTATATGGGTTAACTTTTTATTGAATGAAGCTAAAGCTATGAATTCCCCCACACACCGCCTTCAAAGCCTCCCATATGGATAGTGGAGAACATTGTTGCTCTATTTATATCATAAATTTCCTAGATTGATCTTGACATTTTTTCCACAAAGGATTTATTATTTAATTGAAAACATTCAGCCACCATAATTTGGTTGCATTAACCACTGGATTAGCCCACTTAATAGACATTGGGGCATGGTCTGAGATGGTGATATTGTGTACTTTGTTGTTAAAAAAAAAAAAAAAAAAAAAAAAAATCCTTGAATAAGATTGTTTAGCAGGGGAAAAAAAGTACAGTGTCTCTCTTCTTTATGTTGCCCTCTCCAAATCTCAACCAGCCCCATCTCTTGTATTAGTGAGTTAAGCACTTTAGCTGCTGTTTTATCATGTGCCACTGCACTAGATGCCCTGTCCAATGATGCTGAAGGTGCCACATTAAAATCTCCTCCAATAATCACCTGACCTGGTGGAAGCATGGCCACATTATGGAATATTTCTTTCAAAAAATACTGACAATGAATATTAGGGGCATATATGTTAACCAGATGAATTACCTCTCCATATATTGAACCTGTGACCCTCAGAAAGCACCCCTCCCAGCCCTCCTCCACAGAGTTTACCTGGAATGGGGACCACTGCCGAAAAAGAATAGCTATCCCCGCTTTTCTTGCATTCACTGAATGAGCTGCCTCAACCCTACCAGCCCATGCTCTATGTAATTTAGCATGTTCTTGGGGACCTAAATGTATCTCTTGTAAAAATGCTATTGAGCATTGCTTCCTGTTAAGTTCACTTAGTATTCTAGAATGCTTGATAGGGGAGTTTATCCCCTTAACATTATAAGTAGTTATGTTAATGTCCCCATTATAACCTATAAGAAAAGTAAAAGGAAATTCCTAGACCATATACCACCCCAATATCTCCATTCCTCTTTTAAGTATATAAATTCAAAGACCTCCTTAGTTAATATTAAGCAACAACAGACAGACCAATATTTTTCATGTTTTGATTAGAACTTGTCTCCATCTAACTATAATGGAGATTACAACCTTAAAACTATAACGAACTACATTATCTAACAACAGAATTAACTTATAAAGAATTTCTATAAAATGCTGCTTCTGAAATAAGCAGCCTTTCCACCCAACCATTGTGTTTCTTATTTGACTTCTACGGTGTATCGTTACCCAACAATGGTACACCAAAGATGTTAATACATGGTGTTGCACTTGATCCCAGAACCACTACAGTTGCCCAAGTATTAGTATCAGCACACCTTATGCATAATGTGCAGCATACATGTAATTGAGCACCATGCTTGGCTTTTGGGCGCCTCGCCATCCCAGCCACCACAACAAATATATTCACCCTATCAAACCCTACATGAAGGGTTATTAATGATTCTTTGTTCCCCCCCCCTTTATGAATTACAACTACAGCACCATCAGAGCTTACAAATTCACCCCCTCAGACTCCCCCATCCCTCCACTTCCCCTTAGCAACTCAAAATTACCAAATGCATCATATAAGCTAAGGTCGTTCTAAATTGAAAAGACAAGTCTTGAGTATGGGAACGAGAAAGTGAAAGTTAGCTGAGTCTCCATCGGTCTTTTAGGCTGATTGGAGCCATGAACTGGCCAAATTTATTGCTGTGCAAGCTTCTGCAGCCCCAACACATGCATTGTCCCATGCATCTGAACAACTATTAACCATATACAGTCTAAGTTTCAATTAAACCAGTAGCTTTGGGATTGTTAAGTCACCTGGGTTTTGTTGCTTTTGCTCCATTAGCGGTGGATGTAGGAGAAGTTTTTTCTGCTTTTCTTTTCAAGATTTTCTGCATCTCAGGGGCTGTTCCCAGTGGTAGCAACCAAGAAAGTGGTCTCTTGTGCCCTCTATTCGAGTCCCCATGCTAATTCCCACAACTGTTGTTCCAGAATCTCCAGCTCTCTATTCAGCACTGGAATACTAATTTCCGACAGGGCCGCTCTGCCAGTGAATTAAATATTTTATTCCTGACTCTGAAAGGATTTTGATCTTTGCAGGAAATTCAATTGTACTCTGATGTTGTGCTTTTCTTTAAGCTCCTTCTCTATGCCTCTGATCTGTGTTCTCTTGGCCTAGTTCTGCTGAAAAATCATGGTCGAAGTAGATTTTCTGGTCCTCAAATTGAAGTTCTTTATGTCTCCATGCTTCAGTGAGGAAATAGTCCTTTGTTTGGTAATGTAGCATTCTAATAATCCACAAGCGAGATCGTGCTTTAGGATACATCGGCATTGGGCCAAGGGAGTAGTGAGCCCTTTCAATTTTTAAAGGCAAATCCGATAGTATTTCAAGATTTTTCTTCAAAAGGTCAACTACGAAATCAGCCATGGTTGGGTAGTCTGTCTCTGCACCCTCTTTTATGCCATGGATACGAAAATTATTTCTCTTAGCCTGATTCTCTGCATCTTTGAGCCGGCTATGAGTTTGTCGATCCCTTTGCAGCAGGTACAGTAATATTGAGCTATGGGTATCTTGGGTGTCTGCGAGCTCTGATATTTTGTCCTCATTTTGTTGGATTTTTGAATTGAAAGCTTTAAAATCCATCCTCATATCTGTTATAGATGATTCTATCTTATTGAATTCCTTAAGTATTTTAGATAAGGCTTTATCTGTTTTAGTTAGTCATTCCTCTTTGATGTCATTGTCTGGTTCCCAAGAGAACTCTCAGGCCGTATGTGGCCATGGTACCACTGCATAGCCTGCAATCTCCATCTGCTTCATTGTCGATGTTATAGCTGTTTTTTTATTCCCTTTCGGATGTATTGTTTTCCCCCGGCACAAGTCATGCAATAAGGAAGTATTTTAAGCCTGCGAATACCAGAAATGAGGGAGGATTAAGTCTGATTGCTGTTTCAGGGCTGGGAGCCAGCAAGTCAGCCTGCCACCATTGCCGCTATGTCACCGGAAGTCATACTTGAAAGTTTCTATCATGTCCCCTCTACCTCCTCTCCTCGAGTATATACATATTAAGCTTCTTTAATCTCTCTTGTATGTCTTTTGGTGCAGACCCTGCACCATTTTAGTTGTTCTCCTCTGGGCAGCCTCTATCCTGTCTATTATCCTGTCTATGTCCTTATGGAGATGGGGTCTCCAGAACTGGATGCAAAACTCCAGATGGGGTCTCACCAACTGTCTGTACATAGGGATAAGAACTTCTTGTTTTCTACTGGAGATGCCTCTCCCTATGCATCCCAGTATCCCACCAGCCCTCCTTACTGCCTTCTCATATTGCTTGCCCACCTTAAGGTTGTCTGATATGACTACCCCCAGGTCCCTTTCCATTTCTGTTGTTGTTATTGTCTCACCCCCCATTGTGTACACTTTCCCTGGATTTTTGTTCCCCAGGTGCATTACTTTGCACTTCTTTGCATTGAATCTAAGCTGTCATACATTTGACCATGCCTCCAATCTTGCCAAGTCCCTTTGCATCCTCTCCACCCCACCTTCTGTATCAACCCTGTTGCAGATCTTTGTGTCGTCAGCAAAGAGACATACTTTTCCTTCCAGTCCCTCAGCAATGTCACTTATAAAGACATTAAAGAGGACTGGTCCCAGTACTGAACCCTTCGGTACCCCACTAGTAACCCCCCCCTCTTCAGAGTAAACTCCATTTACTATTAGCTTCTGTATCCTGTTGTCCAACCAATTTTTTACCCAGGCTACCACCTTGGGATCCACTCCAAGGCTGGCTAACTTGTATATTAATCTTCTGTGTGGGACAGTGTGAAATGCCTTGTTAAAGTCTAGGTCAGCCATGTCCACAGCCCCTCCCTGGTCTACTACACTGGTTACCCAGTCAAAGAAATCTATTAGATTCATCTTATATGACCTTCCTGCTGTGAATCCTTGCTGCCTTGGGTCCTGCGCCCCACTGGCCTCTAGGAACTCAACAATTCTTTCCTTTAGAAGTGATTCCATCATTTTCCTTACCACTGAGGTCAAACTAACAGGTCTGTAGTTTCCTGCCTCTGTCTTGCTCCCACATTTGTGAAGGGGAATCACTTCTGCCCTTCTCCAGTCTTCCAGTACCACATTATCCTCCCATGACTTGTTAAAAAGGGAGGTCAGTGGTGTCACTAGTTCTACCCTTAGTTCTTTTAGAATTCTTGGGTGAATCCCATCAGGCCCCATTGCTTTGTCCACCTTCAGTTGTAAGAGTTCTTTCAGAACTCTTTCTTCTGTGAATGGACTGGTATCGACCTCCCTATCCAGAGTGCTTCTATTCTTTGATTTAGGTACCTCACCCTTCTCTTCTTTTGTGAATACTGAGCAGAAGAAGTCATTCAGTATCCCTGCTTTTTCACTGTCATCCTCTGCCCACTCTTCCTTCCTTTAGTAAGCATCACTATCTCTTCCTTCATTTTTCTTCGCCTCCCTAATGTACCTATAAACAGGTTTTATCCCTTCTTAACTGAGTTGGCCATCTTTTCCTCAGTTTGGGCTTTTGCTATTCTGACTGCCTTCCCCACTTCCTTCTGCTTTAACTGGTACAGTTCTCTGTCCTGCTCTTTCTGTGTTTCTTTATACTTCCTGAATGCTACATTTTCTCCTTAACCTTCCCTGCCACCTCTTTTGAGAATCATAGTGTTTTTTTCCTTCATTTTGCTTTGTTGATTTGCTTCACACAAAGGCTTGTTACCTTCACGATGGCTGTTTTGATTTTTCCCCATTGTTCCTCCACCCTCCTTCTTGCCAGTTTGCTAGTGCTTTTCTGAGGCACTCTCTCATTTTCCCAAAGTCAACCCTCCTAAAGTCCAACACTCTTGCTTTTGTATGGCTCAACTCTACGGCTGTGTTTATCGTGAACCACACTGTTTGGTGGTCATTTGTTCCCAGATGGTTACCCACTTCTAAATCTGAGATCCTTTTTCCATCCCCATTTGACAGTACCAGATCTAAGATTGCTCCCTCCCTAGTGGGTTCCACCACTAGCTGTCTGAGGCATGCCCCCTGAAGGGCATTGAGAATAAACCGGCTTTTTGATGCGGTTGCAGCTAGGTTGCTCCAGCTAACGCCTGGCATACTCGGGCTCCCAATCAACACATCAGTAAATCAATAACATTTTTATTTTTGAGTATGGAAATATTTAAACCTGAATAAATAAAATATTAATTTTGTATAAGAAGTAATTTGAAGTAAACTGATGTATTGGTAAGAAATATCAATAATTGCTCCTTAAACTGTTTTGAATGTCAAATGTTGTCTTTTTATTGATCACATACACATTGAGTGTTAATCACTTGAAATGTATTGAGTATTTAAGACACTAAGAGTTTGTAACTCCTCAGACCCCCTGAGGAAGACCTTGGGCTAGGGTCAAAATGCTGGGGAGAGGCTGTTATTTGAGCAGTTAGACATGAAATAAAACACTAAGAAATAGCTGTATAAACTTCTGCAGCCATCGAAAGGCTTTCAGATTCTGCGGATGTTTGTAGAACACTGTCTACTAACCTTTGTGCGGATTTGATTTTTTTAGATCTACATGACTGTAGGTATGACTCAACAGGCCACTACAAGAAATTCCCAATCTAATGGCTGACATATTGTCAGTGAAAACGCACCAAACTCCTCACACTTCTCTGCAGAAACAGCTCATATGCACTGCAGACAGGGAGGATTTAACAGTCTGTCCACAGTGCAAAAGAGCTGGACTTGGTGAATTTTCCCTGCATCAATTGACCGTGACAGGAATTCTGTCTTTTTCAGGTTGACTGCCCATTGATATTCAGTATAGTGAATTCTCAACACCAATCTGTCCTCCACAAATCCGGTTCTTCTCCAGGAATGATCCCACCTATGCCCCTTTGTTACAACAGGCAGCACCTAGTAAAACCTAGTAAATGTGACTGCTACCATTAGCACCCTCCCGGAGCATCAACCAACTACCTGCACTTGCCTCCTGACAACTCATTGGATTGAGGGACCCCAATCCTAGCACTTTAGGTTACATCTACCCCCCCAATCATGACATCGCTCCCACTTCCCTACGCCTCAGATGCTCCCAACTACCTTACTCCTTCCACCCATGTTTGCAACCCCTCCTTCTTCTCACCTCTGAGAGCTTCCAAGTAGGGTGTTAACCTCTGAAGCTGGCTAGCTGCTATACTGCCTAAGCTGTTTAATGCTGTTGTACCCTGCAACTTACCTGTACCATATGTAACCCTGTCATCTGTATTGTATTGTCTATGTAACAGATGTGGAATAAATGAGCATCTGCTCACTGGTGTAATCCAAGACCTCAATAAATAAAAATAAATAAATAACCCCTGATGCAGTTCAGCACAGAACGGTGAGCTAAGAAGGGAGGTAAAGGGCGAACGTGGAAAGGTGCATTAGAGTTACCTCTGGATGTTGTGCACAGGCTATCAAAATATTCAAAACATCCAGTGCCTCCTGGAATTTGTGAGGCTCCAATTTATGTTCAGGACAGCGCCAGATAGTCTCCACAGAGGGGGTAGTTGGACAGGGGACCCCACACTGAAACACGACTCCATGATAATATGACCAACAAACCAGATCAACCCTGACAGCACTAGTCCCAATGAAAAGATCAGATACAGTGTGTGTGGCCAGCTGACGAGTTTCAGAGGCAACTGACCAGTGAAGACATCAAATGTAGGCGCTCCTGTTCAAAATGAGAGGATTCATCATTGACCCAGGCATTAAAATCACCCAGCACCAATAACCTGGGGGCTTCCAACACCTGCTCAGCGAGAAGTCCACCAGCTCCTGCGGGAAATCACTCCCACCACCCAGACATCAGTAGATAAGAATGATCCTGCCACTGGCATCTGAAACACATCTGGCCATCATATATTCAAAGGAACTGAAAGTTCTCATTGGGAGTGCAGAGAGTCCCAGGGTAGATCTAAACAGATGGCCTCCTGTCTCCCTCTGTAATCCTCCTTGGGCAATGCACCACAGAAAAATGGGAGGAACAGATGCCCACAGTACAGGACCAGCATCATCACCCAACCAGGTTTCTGAAATATAAATGAGGTCAGCCCAGGAATCAGCGATGAAACGCTTCATCACTGCCATCTTGTTCCTATGTGACCTGGGTTACAGAGAATGGCTCAAAGGGATGAGCAATGCAGGTTGGATGGGTTACTTTCTGCTCATTAAACTTAGGCAGAGCCCCGAGGAGGGGAGTCAGGCTTGAAGGTCCTCAATCCTGATTCCATATTCTCCCTGAGCATCTCCTGGATCTTACCACACCAATCCTGCCCCCCCATCACCATACCGAGTCCTCATGTGTGGTAGGTGCTCCTCCTTCACAGGATCCCCAGTTCCAGGCAGTGGTTGAAGACCTCTGTAAGGGGAACCAATGAGACCCCAACGAATGAACAAAGCAACTGCAGGTAATCTCCAGAGTAGGGATGCCTTTGTTCAAAAAAGCCTCTACACATGTTTAATTAATGACATGATATTGCAGTCCTTAATTTTATCTCAAATTCACAGACTCAACACCTAATACAACTCTCACTAAACTCTTAATCACACAATAATTAAACTAACATCTAAAGCATACAAAGCATAATAAACACAAAATAAAATAACCACAAACAGCACCACCAAAACCACAACTCCCATACATACCAAACACACAAACAGATGAAAGCAAATTCAACTATACACACACACATACACACGCACCTAATAACATAAATTAAAAACAAAAACCCAGCCCACACCTCTCACAATACAATCCCTAACAATAAATAACATAAGAACTAAACAAATCTGATGAAGAATCCAGCAAAACAGTCTGTGGTGCACCAAATACAATAAAAAGACATATAGTAGTTGAAACCTTAAGTCTAAGAGTCCTCAATTAAACTATGAACTGAAAAACTTTCTTCTCTCACAAGAGGAATGGGTCTGAAATAGAATAAAATCATGGTTAAATAATGACAATGTTATGGGTCCATCAATCAGCTAAGCTAACGGTATGAAAACCTCTTCTCCTCACCAGAGGAACAGTTCTGTAATGAGAATTAGGACCACTGATGAAGATGCTGGTAGAGCTCTCACCTCCACCAGCATAAGTTCAAAGCAGGAAGCAAGCAGTTAGGTTTTAGCCTGAGGGCACTCTCAAAACCCTCAGCTGGCTGAATCAGTTACCAGAGAGTCTTCTAGCAAGCCGAGAAACCAGTGCAAACAATAAACTGCAGTCACTCACCAACACTGGCAAAAATGAAAATGGCAGTCCCTGACAGCTCTCTCACAGCAGTCAGAGGCAAAAACTCACCACAGTTACCAAAAGCAGTCAAGCCACCACATAGGCCACAAACCTGAGTCCCTTCATCCAAACTCCTGAGGTACGTTATGGGTCACGTCCGGTTCTTGTCCAATCTTGATTGAGCTCTGTGGCTCTCATCCAGTCTTGAGCTGTGCCAAACTCCAATAGTGTGTTTTGGTTGTTGTACTGTGTTGTGGGGCATGTCCGGGTCTTGTCCATTCCCCGCTATGCTCTGGGTCTTGTCCAGTCTTGTGTCATACTGGAACCTCATTCAACACCGAATCTGTCTTAGAAGAACAGGAACCTCAAAAAGGCTATAATGGCTGGTAAGACCAACTCCGTTTCACCATTTCACTGCCAGATGAAAAAATAGCGGACATAGCAAATAGTGCACCACTACCGAAGGATCCCTACCTGAAAATTAAAAAATCAAACTCCTTAAATGCTAACTCACTTTGCCCTGTCTGACACTCCTTCCCCACACCTACAACTAACTGAAATAATATACAAATTTAAAAACTGTAGTGTAGATAAGAAAGAAGGCAATAAAGTGCTGGGTTCTCCAAAGAAGCAGTGGACTCTACAGAAACAAACTGCCTAGACAGCCCTAACAGACAGTCAGCCCAGCCTAGCGGCATTTTTTTGGGAGGGGGATACCTCTGCACTTTATATGTATACTTCCAATGAAATTCAATTCAAGGGATTCCTCAGCATCTAGTATTCTAGTATCTATTATTCTGGACTTAATATTAGGAAATCAATTAGTACCTGAATGCTTGTGTTTTACCAGATAACTCTGTTGACCATTAAATAGAATTTTGTGTACAGTTTAAGGGTAAAATTAAAGGACCTATTAAGCAGATAAATTATCGCTCATTTAAAGGTTTTTTTCATACTGGTTTTTATCCCCTGAGCACATTGCGAGCAGCTTCTTCAGCCCTGTCTCCACCTCCCCTGCCCAGCTACTGTTTCTCTGGTCTACCGAGCGCCCATTCCTCCACAGGTTCTGCCCCGTAGCAGGGCTGGGAAGGGGAAGGCCATCTTCCCCCACCCAGAGATCCTACATCCAAATTGGGGGATCAGCAAGCTGGTGACAGAGCAGGACCAAGGCAGGCAGGGCTTCAGATAACCCATGACCGCCATGTTCATCTGCTTTTTTCCCCCTTGCCACAGCAGCCATAAGCACGTAGACATGGAGACGCATACATGCTATGTAACCATGGCCCTACATCTGCATTGCTCAAGCTCTGGTCTCACCTGGCCTCCACCAGATGGCAGCCAAGGAGTGAGACAGCAAAGCCCCCCACCCTGGAAGAGGAGAGCAGTCCATTAGATGCTCAACCCCCCCCACCAACCCGAGCTTGTTCCCAAACCCAGATCACCAGCATGGTGAGAGGTACAGTAGCATGCATAGCACCTCAGCCCTCTACGCCACTTGACCGGCTACTAATTTAAGGTTTTTGACTGCTGTAACTTAATGTACGAAATGGAAATTGCCACTTGTAAAGACTGGAGCTAATTCCCTTTCTTGATGAGGCTTGGTCATGTTTCTCAGTCTTTCATGGAAATATGTCATTTGCATGCTCCCCTTAGAACCAGAATGGTAAAGCTTTCTAATGCCCCCCCTCCCAGCTTACTCGTATGTTATTAAAACATCAAAAATTGTGGTGGGGGGCACTGTTGAGCTTGCTACCTAAGAAGAAGTGCTTCACCTCAGGTCTGTAGAGCAGAACTCTTTGAACACTAAAACACTGTTTCTTGCCAACCTATCCTACTGTAAACCCACATCACTCGACTGAGCCAGGCAGTGAAATGTAGGAGGACATGTATACAAACACCCTCAGCCTGGGAAATAAAATCCCAGACTCGGTAGCCTTGATGGCAGAGGATGACCTGGACATAGTGGCAATTATCAAGATGTAGTACACTGTAAATCATGACTGGAGGTATGTGTACCAGGTTATGCTGTATTCAGGAGGGATAGGGAGAGTAAAAAGGGTGGGGTGGCCCTGTACATCAGGGAAGGTAAAAGCAACTGCATTACAGAGTAAGCAGGGGGGAGGCTGAGGCACTTTGGGTCACCCTTGAGGCAGGCAATTACACAACAGTTCACACTGAAGTGATCTACAGGCCTCCAGCTCAGGGGCAGGAGGTGGATTGAGAGCTAGTGGAAGAAGTACATGAGAGGGCAACAAAGGGGAGGTACCGCTGCTGGGTGATTTTAATATGCAGATGTTGATTTCACCTTCCGTGGCTACCTCAGCCAGGAGCTGAGACATCCTGGACTCTGCGGGGGCAGGCCTCTGCAGCTAGTGCTAGAACCCACCAGGAATAGGACGATTCTGGATCTAGTACTGATCAAAGGAGACAGAATCACAGAAGTCTATGCGTGGAAGGTCACCTGGGGTCCAGTGACCACCACACAATGTGTTTTAATATGGGTACAGGGTCACAGTCAGGCCACTCAAAGGTGAGGGTCTTGGACTTCAGGAGGGCAGATTTTGCTAGGATGGGGATATGTATCAAGGAAGGCCTGAGGAAAGGATGCGGGGGGTGAAGAGCAGTGGACAAACCTAAAAGGAGCCATAGTTGAGGTGACAGACCTGTGCATTAGGCTAAGAAACAAAGGCAAGAGAAGGAAGAAAACAACATGGTTTTCAAAAGATAGAGCAGAAAAGTAAGGCCAAAAAGTGACTTTCAGAAATTATAAGGAGGCACAGAAAGAGGAGGATAGGGTGGTGTACCTAAATATTAAAAAATAACAAAAATTTTTTTATGGTGCCTTTCCAAAACCAAGGCACTAAACAACAGTTAAAATCATAAGCATAATTACACACAATTACAGCAGCATAGTTACTAAGCAAACAACTAACAGATTTAAAAATAACAGAATATACAAACAATCAATCAATCAGTTGCCGAAAGTTTGGTGCCACAGACGGGTTTTTGAGGCTCTTTAAAGCCCTCCACGGTCATGCACTCATGCAACTGGTGGGGTAGAGAAGTCCAGAGGGAAGGGGCCGCATGCATAAATGCCTGAGCCACGGAAGATTTTACACATACTCTTGGAATCTCTAGCAACCCCTTTGCCAGCAGAGCGGAGCGATCGCCCAGGGAGGTAGGGTACCAGAACCTCTTTCAGGTAGTCTGGGCCCAGTCTGTGTAGGGCTTTATAGGTCAAGAGACTGACTTTAAAGGTGATTCACCATTGAACAGGCAGCCAGTGCAGATTGCGCAGCACTGATGAAATATGACTGAACCGAGAGATTCCCACCAAAAGCCGAGCTGCAGCGTTCTGCACTAGCTGCAAATGGCATATTTCTACCCACATAGCCCTAGATAAAGAGCATTGCAGTAATCCAAGCAAGGGGACACAATGGTGTGAACCAACATAGGAAGGTTGCCGGACAGAACAAGGTGCTTAACCCTGGCGATATTCCTTAGATGGAAAAAAGAGGTCCTGACGACGGCCGACACCTGAGAATGCAGGGTCAGCCCTTCATCAAAAATTACCCCCAGGTTTCACACCTGTTCAGAGGCCGGGAGTGATAAACCCCCAAGGAAGATCCCAGAGGGTAAACCTACCCCCGACCCCCCTATCCGTGTCCTGATCTACAACCAGCACTTCAGTCTTTCCAAGTTCAACTTCAACCAATTTGAATCCATCCACCCTGGATCAGCAAGGCAGTTATTAAAACCAAGAGAGCTCTTTTCTGGTCAGGTGCAAAGAAAGGTAGAGCTGGCATCATCAGCATAACAGTGAAACCTCAGCTCATACCTCCTTACAATGTCTCTGATGGGCAGCATATACACTGAACAACATGGGAGAAAGCACCGATCCCTGAGGGACCCCACAAGATAGAGGATTGGGTTCAAGAATAAATCCTGGACACAACCCTCTGAGTTCCTCCAGTGAGGAAAGATGTAAACACCTGAGAACTGTACCTGACAGGCCACAGATGAACCCTCAAGTGATCAAGCAAAACCCCACGGTCCACAGTGTCAAACACTGATGAGAGATCAAGAAGGACCAAGATGGAACAGTTCTTCTGATCTCTAGCCATCAGGAGATCACTGAGCACCCAAACCAGCACTTTCTTGGTACTTTGCCTCTTTCAGAAACCAGACTGGAGGGGTTCATAGATATCATGGTTGGTCAAATGGCTCTTCAACTGTATGGCCACTACCTTCTCAACCACATTCCCTAAAAAGGGAAGGTTAGAGATTGGTCTGTAGTTCCCAAGGCGGTTTGGGTCTAAGGAAGCTTTCTTCAGGAGGGGTCGTGGGTGTTACCACCACCTTCTTCAGGGGGCTAGGAAACTCACCTGTTTCCAAAGAACACCAAACTGTCTGTATAAGGACTGGTTCAATGGAATCGATACAACCCAGAATCAGGGAAGTTGGTCCAGAGTTCAAACTACAATACGTAGGGTGCGCACTCTGGACAATCCTCATGACATCCATGAACTCCGGGTGGTTAAAGAAACTCCAGGAAAGCTGAAGGCTAGTGGCCAGGCACTGGTCACTAGCAATACCCATAGAGTGTGCTGTCTGGAGAGCTGCCCTGATGTCAGCCACCTTAGTCGCAAAGAACTGAGCAAGTTCATTGTACTCTATTCGCAAAAACACTTTCCCGAACCTGTAGACAAACTGGTTGCACAGCCTGTCCACAGTTCAGAAAAACTGAGCTGGTTGGTTCTGAGTGACTGCAATCTCCTGGACAGGAACTCTGCTTTTTATGGAAATTGAAGATTGATAGATTTGTTAATGATCTATCAACCTAAGGCAGTTGGCATCAAGGGCAGATCTCCGCCAGCAACACTCTAATCTTCATCCTTGTCGCCGCTTCTCCCTCAAAGTCCTATCAAACCATGGAGACTGAGGGTGAAGGGAGAGAGGATGAACACAGACAGGAGCAATGACATCCAGGGACACCACGATGGCCATATTATAGGCCACCACAAGGTCCTCTGGGTCACTGTTTGCAATCGGAAGAGACGATAGGTCAAGTACTGCCATAGGGCCTTCAGAGCTAACATCTCATAAAGGGTGTTACTTGACCATCTCCACAGGGGTAGGCCTTTGGGGGGTGGGGGTTCTAAAATTGAACCCCATGGTGTAGTGATCAGATCATCCGACTGGTTTCACCCCCAGGTCTGAGGCTTCCATCCCCTGGAGGAAAACTAAGTCAAGGGAGTGACCGTGTTTATGGGTAGCATTGATAACTATCTGTGTAAGGCCCAGAGATGTCATCAACTGGAGGAAGTGTTGTCCAAATTGCAAGAGTTCGTCATTGACCCAGGCAACAAGTTGCCCAGGACCATCAACCTGGGACACTCAAATGCCATGTCGATGACAAAGTCTACCACTTCCTGAAGGAACTATTTCCCATCCCAGGTGGACTGTAGATGAGAACAATCCTACAACCTACACCTGCTACCACAGTACATTCAAATACGAACATCACGAAATTGCCAGTAGATAAAGGCCTAGAGGTCTATCAAGTCTGCTCGAATGTGCAGCCAGCACCCTTATCTCTGCAGCTGCCCTCCTTCTACCCTTCCCCTTCATTAACCCTCCTCTTGTCCTGTCCCATCCTCGTTTGAAGCAGTCCACTGTTCTACTGCATACCACTTCAGGAGGTAACGATTCCACCCAGCCACCACCCTCTCTGTAAAAAGTGTCTCCTCATCTCCTCCTGAACCTTCCTTGCTCCAGTCTCATATCATGGCCCTGGTGTCCCTCTCCTCCTTACTTTGAACAGCCCTCTGTACCCATCTTGTTTATTCCTTTCATGTATTTAAAGGTTTCAATCATGTCACCCTGTCTCTCTTCTCCTCCAGTGACTACATGTTCAACTCCTTCAACCTCCTCTCGTATGATATGTCCCCAGCCCTTGATCATCTTTGTCACTCATGCTGCACCCTCCAGTAACTTAATGCCCTCTTCAGATACGGACGCCAGTACTGCACGCAGTACTCCAGGTGGTCTAACTAATGACCTATACAGTGGCAGAATCACCTCCTCCCTCCTCGAGGATATACCTCTTGCAATACAACCCAGCATTTTGTTGGCCTTTGCAGTTGCCTTCCTACATGTGCTGAGTTGTTAATTGACCCTGTAATGAGCACACCCAGATCCTTCTCCTCCTCTGTCTGGGCTAGCTGCACTCCCCCTAGCTGGTAACTCCTCCTTGGGTTCTTCATCCCAAAATGCAGCACCTTGCACTTTTTGGCATTAAGTCCCAGTTGCCAGGTGTCTGACCAGGTTTCAAGCTTTGCCAGATCATCCTGCAACCCCTGCCATCACCCTAGGTCATCCACCACCATGCCTACCTTGGTATCATCAGCAAACAGACTGATCCTGCTCTTGATGTCCCATGATATGTCTGCAATGAATATCCCAAACAACACTGGTCCCAACACCAAGCCCTGTGGAACACCACTCGTCACTGCCCTTGGGTGTGAGAGCTCCCCACCCACCACCACCCTCTGTTGCCTTCCTGCAGCCAGTTTCCTACCCACCTCACCAGCTTTGCACCCGCCCCTGTGCCTACTAACTTCCTTCCCAGCCTTCCATGTGGCACTGAGTCGAATGCTTTACTGAAGTCCAGATACAGGACATCCACTGCATGGCCCCTGTCCAGTTGCCTAGTTACCCAGTCATAGAACTTGACCAGGTTGGTTTGGTAGGATCTGCCATGTATGAAGCCATGCTGTCTACTGTCCTGTAGTCCTTTGGCCTCTAGGAGGGCCACCAGCTTCTCCTTCAGGATGGTCTCCATTAGCTTACCCATGATGGATGTGAGGCTCACTGGTATGTAGTTTCCTGGTTCATCCTTGGGGCCACTCTTGTGGAGGGGCACCACATGAGCCATCCTCCAGTCCTGATGTATACACCCCGAATGTAGTGAGGCATTAAATAGGTCTGCCAAAGATCCTGCAAAGACATCTGCCAGCTCCTTCAGTACCCTGGGGTGGATGCCATCTGGGCCTGGCGCCTTGTCCACCCTCAGTGCCTTCAAACCCTTTTGAACTCTGCTCTCCATAATTTCCCCATCTGTCACCACTTCCCACCCTGCTTCTGCCATTTCTCCCACCTTGGGTGTCACCCCCCCTCTTCTCTTTAGTAAATACTGAGCAGAAGTACTCATTTAGTGCGTCTGCCTTATCGCACCCTGCTTCCACCCAACCCCCCTCCTTTCTAATCCTTACTATGTGGTCCTTATAGCTCCTTTTCTCCCTGATGTACTTAAAGAAGTCCTTCTCCCCCTTCTTAATGCCTTGTGCCATCCTGAGTTCCATAGATGCTTTGGCTCTCCTTACTGCCCTTGTCACCTCCTTTGATTCTGTCAAGTACTTCTCCCTGTCCTCACCCCTCCCTGTTTTCTTGTACTTCCTAAAGGCAGCTCTTTTCCTCCTTACCTTTTCCATGACCTTCTTGCTCAACCAGATCGGTTTCTTAGCCCTAGCCTTCTTGCTCTGGGCTTTGCAGCAGGTTTTGGTTGTCTCCACTATCCCCAGCTTTATGAGCTCCCATCTCTGGTTAGTGTCCATGGCTCAGCCTCCTCAATTGGTACACTCGTGAGGCCCAATTCAGTCTTAAAACAAACCGCAACTCCCCCCCCCTCCCGTGATCCAACCTCAGGCGATGAATCACCAAGTAGCCAGCTGAAATTGAGACCTCTAAAATAGGGCTGGAGTTCTCTTCCAGTCAAGTCTCGGTGATGTAAATTCAGTGGATCTGACTTATATGATCTGCAATAATTGCAGTCTTGTTTTTAATGGATCTAGTATTGCATAACACCACCTGAGTTGGATGACCCTCTGAAGCGACCCGGGCTACTTGCCCACCCAAATTGGTGGTGCCCTTGGGTATGGGAATCAGACATGGAGAACCATGATTTGGATTCCATTCACCCCAGGGAGTCTTCTGGACCCTACAACCCCGATGTGATGGTCCCGCTCATTCAACCTCCGTCGTTCGCACCCCCCAGGCCCCCCTTCTCTGACATACAATACCTAGTGCTCTACAACACTGGTATGTGGAGAAATGTAATGGGGGGGACAAAGGGGTGGAGGGAGTGAAGGGTGGAGGATGAATAGCGGACGACCGTGGGAGCAGGCCTCCAACACTTTCCGATGACCGAATTTACTATTAAACAAAACTTGAGGGATGCAGAGAAAGCTGTTAGGAATGCAAAAGGCACAAATAGAGGAACGATTAGCACAGAAGGTAAAGAAAGGGGACAAGACATTGTATTTGTACATCAGTGAAACAAGGAAGGCCATGGGTGGGATTGTAACACTCAGAGGGATGAAGGAGAGTGTGGAGGAGACCTGGAAAGGCATCAATATTGAATACATATTTCTGTTCAGTTTTCACTGAAGAAGGTGAGGGACAGGGACCACAGCTAGGCATCAGATACAAAGGGAGGATGGAGGTGAACACCAGTCCATTTACAGAAGAGAGAGTTCTGTAGGAACTCACAAAACCTAGGGTGGACAAGTCAATGGGACCAGATATCATATATCCCAGCATATTAAAGGAGCTATGGATGGAGCTGGTAGGACCACTGGCAGCCACGTTCAGTGCATCACTCAATACAGGGGTGGTTTGAGAGGACTGGAGGTGGGCACATGTAGTCCCTCTTCACAAGAGTGGAAGCAGGAGGAGGCAGGAAACTGGGCCAGTCAGCCTCACCTCAAGTGGGTAAGATTATGGGGGTGCTGCTAAAGAAAGTATTAGAAACACCTGGAATCCAATGGAGCACAGGATCTGAAGCAGCATGGATTCACAGCAGGAAGGTCATGCTAAACAAATATGATAGATTTTTTGACTGGGTGTCAGAGGTGGATCGGCGAGCAGTAGCTGTTGCCTACCTCGATCTGAGCGGGGCATTCGACACCGTTCCACATAAAAGACTGGCAAATATGTTGGGTGGCCTGGGTGTGGGCCACAAGGTGGTGAACTAGGTTAGAAACAGGCTGTGGGATAGGAAGCAGAGGATGGTAATAAGACCAAATTCAAGGAAAGGGGGGTGACCAGTGGGGTACCTCAAGGATCAGTCCCGGGGGAAGTCCTTTTTAATGTCTTCATTAGTGACACTGCGGAAGGGCTGAAAGGGAAGGTTTGCCTATTTGCAGATGACACCAAGATCTGCAGCAGGGTAGACACTCATGATGGGGTGGAGAAAATGCAGAAGGAACTAGAAAAGCTGGTAAAATGGTCAGAAGTGTGGAAACTTAAAATTCAATAAGGTGAAGGGCAAAATCATGCTCCTAGGGCACAGAAACTCAGCAGAAAGTTACAGGATGGGGTGGGAGGAGTCGCTACTGGTCACTAGAGAAGAAAGGGATTTGGGGGATTATCATCTCAGACAATCTAAAGGTGAACAAACAGTGTACAAAGGCTGTGGGGAGGGGCAGTGGCATATTGAAGTGCATAGGTAGGATATATTATGATTTGCCAAAATGCATCGGCTCAACGCTCCATATCCCGACCCTGGGTGCCCAAAACATGGTTGCCCAACATCAGGATTTTACCCCCAGCAAGTGATTCGGGGGAGCTTTGCTCCCCCATACCTGTACTACAGGATCCTCACTCTGCTGGGGGTAAAATCCTGATGTCAGGAATAACAATGTTTCGGGTGCCCGTGGTCAGGATATGGAGCGTTGGGATGATGCATTTCAGCAAACCAAATGGATCCCCATAGGTAGGGGTATCACTAGAAGAAGGAAGGTGGTGATACCAGTATACAAAACACTGGTGAAGCCTCATCTGGAATACTGTGTGCAGTTCTGGTGGCCACATCTTTGTAAGGATGTAGGCAGGGTGGAGGCGGTTCAGAGAAGAGTGACTAAGATGGTGCGGGCTTGCACCAGAAGACATATGAGGAGAGAGATTGAAATACCTCAATATGTATATACTGGAAGAGAGGAGGGAACAAGGAGATATGGTAGAAACCCCTCAAGTATCTTAATGGCATTAACAAGGTGCAGGTGGGTGACATATTTCAGTATAGGAGGGGTACAAGAACAAGAGGGCATGATATGAGATTGGAGGGGGGGACAGGATAAGGGGCAATGTAAGAAAGTTTTTTTTCATGGAAAGGGTGGTGGATACATGACATAGCCTACCCCAGGAAGTGGTGGGAGTGAGCACAGTGGAGGGATTCAAACATGCATGGGAGAGGCATAAGGGAGTCCTAGAGCTGGGAAGGAGAAGCTAAAGCCGATGACCGAGTAGGGTCAGCAGCCACTGATACAAGTAGGGTATATGGGCAGACTGGATGGGCCTAGAGGTCTTTATCTGCCATCAAATTTCTATATTTCTATTAGAGTCAACTCTAAGGATTTGCATAGTACCAATTACAGGATTATCTGACTGGATAAAGGAGAAGGAGGAGGTGGGAAAAATCAGCAGCTGACTGGACAGCAGGCTGCAACTTCCACGACAGTGATACCTACTACTACCTCTGATCCCCTGTGGCAATAATCTAACCATCCATTAAAGTCACTGACCTGAAGGTTGAGAAAATGTTAAAGAGAATGGGTATGCAAGCTCTCAAAAGAGTTCTAAGACAGTGACCTCAGTGAAGGCGCAAGCAGTAAAAACTCTGGCTGCATCCAGTAAATCTGTGCAAGAGAATCATCAACTATGCTACCGGCTGGATGCTGTTAAGAATGCACATTGGGTGGTTAACCTCCACCTGGTGGGTCTCCTGGAGGGGAGTGAATGTCTGGACCTCCTGTCCTTCCTCAAAAACTGGCTATCAGGAGTCCAGCCCAGTGGCAAGGAGGGCTGAGGCGTTGATTGCCCTACCTCCTGCCATGCTGGTGACCCCTATTTGGGAACAAGTATGCGTTGCTGGGGTTTGGTAGGGTGGAAAAGTATCAAGTGTTGCAAGGACTGCCTCCTGTCCCACAGAGGGCTGGCCAGCCAACTCGCCCTTGACTGCCATTGGGTGGAGGTCCGATGGTGCAGGCATGAGTGACTCAAAGGGAGGAGCTGCGATCCCACAGATCATGCATGTATCCACATGCATGTCCTGATGTGCTATCATGGCAGGGGAACCAGGAAGAAAATGGAAGTAGGAACCCAACAGCAGATGACCATTTCACGCACCTCCCTGGGTCCATGCTGCTGCCACCTGAACGCCTGGAGTGACTCCAGATGTGGACTTTGGGGGATGGTCTTCCCTCTTCAACCCCACCACAGGGGACAATCTGTGAGGGACTAGCTTAAGGTAGGCCTGGGGGGGTGTATACTGACTGGGGGAGGTGGGGATGGAAGCGGGGTCACTGATGGGGTAAAAAGCTTGATAAAAAAAACTGGCTATCAGGTACCCCACAGCTGGAAACAGCAGCTACAGCTCCCCAAATGTTCAAGGCATATCAGATCTTACCTCAGTCAGCAGCCAGCTTGGGCCAGCAGGACTCTCCAAGAACATTGCTCCTTGTAATGGTGGCTGTGGTTGTTTGAGATAGTATGCTGCAGGCAGCACATAATTCTCAGAGTCTGAACTTTGAAAGCACACACTCTGCACATCTTTCTGGACCTTTCTTTTAATACTTGCTCTTGCAGGAAGAAGTTTGATGCGGTGAAGGTCCGGCTCAGAAGCCTGGGAGTGGCACACTCACTCCTGATGCTGGCCCATCTATACATTTAATATAGAGGCCACAAATTTCAATTCATTGACCCCGCAGAGGCAGGTAAGAGGGGGTGAGTAGATGGTAAAAGAAATGACAGTTTCCAGAGGACAGGAGTGAGAGGACTCAGAGGACGGCACTGTCGGCACATGAAGGATCATTGGCTCCATGCACTTTAAATCCTATGCTATCGGGTGAACATGGAACTTCAACTGGGTCTGGGAGGGTCTGGTACTGTGCTTGGGGCAAGTTTACCTTTTAATTTTACCAGATATAATTGTGCATCTATTTGGGGACTTTTACATATTTCAGTGCACAACTGCTGCTTTGAATACAATCCTGTTCTTCTAAATGGTGGACTCCATGTGGCTCTAAGTGTGTAGGATACCTCTTTGTTTATTGATACCTATAGACTTGTTAGGCAATGGCTTACTAAGCTCCTAAATGTGGTACAAAGTGGATATGGCTTTCTGGACTAAACACAGTTTATTTTTATCAAGTGGCTATGCAGATCGTGATAGCTCAGTTCAGTTCTATTGCTCTGATGGTGATGTATTTTAAGTTATGAGTTGGTATTATAATGGAAAGAACCTGTTCAGTCATCAACTGTCAGGAATTCTAGTAATACAGTATGGTCTCTTTATTCCTTACATTGCTTGTTGATAACTATCAGTATAGAGTTTTCTCGGGTGGGTGGGTGGGGGGTGAAGTGCTTCCCATTTAGTATTTTACCAAATGGCTGCAAGAGGAGCACATTGGCTGTTTAATTGAATTGAACATGTTCGGTGTTGTACACTTGCATTTGCAGGATCCCACACATCAAGAGAAATATTACAAGAGACGCAATATACGTTACACCCCCAGCTCCGTAAACCTAACGGTTCGGACTGGAAACAGTACTATATCCATTGGATGGTTCCTGATATTGTCTCCTTTGTGTCTGGCAGGAGTACACGTTGTATGTTATTGTTTTTATTCTAAAACAACAAAATATAAGTTAAAAAAACACATATAGACAGGGCTGAGGCAAGGGCCATACACATACTATAGCAGACTAGAATGCATATCATTCTCTCAGAAATAAATTTACTGCAAGAATAAGACTGGCTAAGGAAGCATACTTTCAAAAACATTGAACATATAATACATTTTTAATCCTAAGAATTCTTGGAAAATTAAAAAATGTTTAGATTTTAACGAAGCTGCTTCACTGCCAAATACTGTAACTGAAAATAAGTGGCATTACTTTAAATGATGTTGTATTACAAGCTAATTCTCTTAATACTTTTCATTAAAATGGATGGGAGACTGTTTTCTATATCTTATTGGAAAGCATTGATCTCGGATTATCCAGGCTTAATTGGGGTGAACTGTTTTCCTTCAGGTTACTGTCCATGCCAGTGTCTTGAAGGAATTTCTGGTCCTCATAAACCCCTGGGCTGGATAGGTTGAGTAACAAACCTATAAGGTAACCTGCCCAGATCATGTGCTACTGCTGGCTGCTTTACGTAACAGATCACTTACCTTGGGCCAGATCCCTTGTCAGTAGAAGTCTGCCAAAGAGATTCCTATGGGCATTGGAAAAGCTATTTGCAAAACAATTGAACAATTCATTTACTCTAGTAGTTGTGTGAAATTCTGATGGAACAGAATTTCAAAAATGTTGACTTTCTCAACAAATTCTTCAAAATTCCATTGAGAAGGAATTTGAAATTACATAAGTGGATTTTAAAGTACAGATTATTTACAATTTACATAAAACACATTAGGTTTCTGCAAGGTGCGGAAAACTAATTCACATTTTATCTAATCCATGGAAAATTAATCTGCAGTTTATATTAAATAACTTTTGGAATTTCATGGAATTTGTTTTGTTAAATTAGGAAACCCATTTTCAAGAAGGAATTTGTTATTCCACATGCATTACGCCATCAGAATTTCACATTCCACACAGTTTTAATTTCTACATATCAGTTATTAAAGCTTATAAAATGGCATGAAAAAATCTAGGAATTTCACTGGTTGAGAGATGTCACCTGACCATGCAATAAATCTCTATAAACGAGAGTCAAGTGCCAGATTTCATTTTCCTCCTCCAAAACCTACTTACAGTACAGCCATTTCATAAATGTAACAAGCCCTCCAGAGTGTGCATCATAGGATTTTAGTGTACTTCCCAGGGCTGTAAGGACTCTCAGCCTTTGGCCTCATGCCTTACTATACCACTGTGGCATGCAATAAATATAGAATAAAGGATGGGGTAGTGTGTGATATGAGAATTTAATGCACACCCGAGGTGTGGGATACTACATAATCCCTGAGGGTGAAGCCCAAGGGATTTATAAAAGCACATTAAATACTGCCTTTAACTGGTCATGGAACCAACTCGGCAGAAGGCAATACTGGATCTTGTGCTCACAAACAGGGACAGTGTGATGGGGGTAACAGTGGGGGAGCACCTGGGAAACAGTGACCACCAGTCATTGTGGTTTGAAATCACAGAAAGAGCAGAACCAAACCACACAAAAACACGTATCCTGGATTTTAGGGGAGCAGACTTTGGGAAAATGGGGAGATACTTGAAAGAACATTAAGGGGAATGAGACAGGAATCAGGGTTGAGGAACAGTGGGCAGTATTTAAAATGGGGATTACAAGAACAACAGAATTATGCATTAAGCAAGTTAGCAAGAGGAAAAGGAAGAGGAGACCATTATGGTTTTCCAAAGAGGTAGCAAAGAAAGTGAAAGCCAAAAGATTGCATTCAGGCAATACAAAAGACACAGGCAGAAGGGATAGGGAGAAGTACCAGGAGAAGCAAAGGGAGGCAGGGAGGTCAGTAAGGGAAGCCAAAGCTCAGACAGAAGAGCACATTGCAAAATCAGTGGGTAGAGGGGACAAAACCTTTTACAGGTACATAAGTGAAAAAAGAAAGACAAAGGGAGGGATAGTGAGACTGAAGGGGGAGGATGGGGCCATGTGGAGGATGACAACAGTAAAGCTGACATATTGAACAGGTATTTCTGCTCAGTCTTTACTGAGGAAGAGGAGGGTAATGGGTCTGAAGGGAGTACAAGGGGTGAGAATGGTGCAGAAATGGACACAAGTCCCTTTAGACGAGAAAGGGTCCTGAAGGAACTGGAAGTAATAAGAGTTGATAAAGCAATGGGGCCAGATGGGGTGCACCCCAGGGTCCTTAAAGAACTAAGAGAGGTGGTGGCTGAACCTCTGGCTATCCTGTTTAGCCGATCACTGGAAACAGGGGAGGTACCCAAAGACTGGAGGACAGCAGATGTAGTCCCCTTATACAAAAGTGGGAACAAAGAGGAAGCAGGGAACTACAGACCAGTCAGCCTCACCTCGGTAGTGGGAAGATCATGGAAGCACTACTGAAGGAGAGATTGGTGGAACATCTGGTTGTCAATGGACTACAGGACCCAAGGCAGCATGGTTTCACCAGGGAGGTCATGTCAGACCAACCTCGTTGAATTTTTGACTGGGTGACTAGGGAGGTGGATCAGGGAGGGCAGTGGACATGACCTCATCTGGATTTCAGCAAGGCCTTTGACACTGTGCCACATAGAAGACTATTACACAAACTGGGGAATATGGGTGTGGGCAGGACAGAGTGCGGTGGGTAGGTAACTGGCTGGGTGACAGGACACAGAGGGTGGTGGTAAATGGCTGTCACTCCACAGAGGAAGAGGAACCAGTGGGGTACCACAGGGATCAGTGCTGGGACCGGTCCTATTCAACATCTTCATCAGTGACATTGCACAGGACCTAGAAGGCAGAATTTCACTGTTCGCTGATGACACAAAGCTCTGTAACAGAGTAGACACACCAGAGGGTGTAGACAGAATGAGAAGTGACCTGCAGAAACTTGAAGAATGGTCAGGGGTTTGGCAGTTGAAATTCAATGCAAAGAAGTGCAAGATAATGCATATGGGGCACAAAAACCCTGGCACAATATATCAGCTGGGGGGGTGAGGATATAGCATGCAGCAAGCAGGAAGGGATCTTGGGTTATCATCTCTGATGACCTCAAGGTAGGGAAACAGTGTGACAAGGCAGCAGGTAAAGCAAATAGGATGCTGGGATGTATAGGCAGGGCATCACCAGCAGGAAAAGGGAGGTCATAATTCCGCTATACAAGACACTAGTGAGGCCCCACCTGGAGTACAGTGTACAGTTCTGGAGACCATACCTACGTAAGGACATAGACAGGGTAGAGAAGGTTCAGAGGAGGGCAACAAAGATGGCGATGGATTGCATCACAAGTCCTGTGAAGACAGGTTGAAGGAACTGAACATGTACTCCTGGAGGAGAGGAGGGAGAGAGGGATATGATAGAGACATATAAGTATCTTACAGGAGGAACAGGGTGCAGGAAAACACTATTTTTAAGCGAAAAGATGTTCCAGGACTAGAGGGCATGGGATGAAGTTGGAGGAGGACGATTCAGAGGAAACATGAGAAAGAATTTCTTCACAGAACGGGTGGTGGATAAGTGGAACACCCTGCCAGAGGAAGTGGTGGGGGCTGAAACAATCACGGGATTTAAGAATGCATGGGATAGACATAAAGGAATTCTGGAGGTCAGGGGTAAGGGGCAACAGACTTCTAAGAAAACAAACTGAACTTACAAGCTCAAATGGGCAGACTGGGTGGGTCATAGGCCCTTATCTGCCGACACTGTCTATGTATCTATGTATCATTTCAGAACGTCCTCATCCTTTATTTTTTATAATTGCTGATCAGACATTTTTTAATTTTTTGTTTATATTTTATCCCCCATTTTTACCCTTTTTTTTCATCCTGCCCTGGCTGCATGCATGTGGAGGCACGCACATGTCGCTGTACCAGGACGCCCTCCCGCTGCTTGCCCCCTATCGCTTGCACTGCCCATGGACCTCCATCCGGAGCAGTGGAACTATGGTGGGTGACAGAGTTCTCCTGGGAGAGGATAGCTGCCTTTTGACTGCCCAATCCTGCTCCCTCCCCGTGCTGGATCTTTGATGTCCCGGCATGTTCCTGAACCCAGGTCGCCAGTGTGACATGAGGTAAGGCATCCAGCACCTCAGTGCCACCAGGCCAGCTATCAGCAATTTTTTCCAACCTGACTTCAGTGACCTAAGGTTACACACACACACACACACACTACACACTCAGAGAAACACATTGACAGTCAGTCTCCTTTCCATCCTTTCCAGAATTAGCATTTTTTGTTCTTTCTGTTTATTTTATTTTATACTTACAGTTTTAAGGGTACATTCAGCCTACATACAAAACAGCCGCCACTTCCCGTAGCAGCCCACTGTGGTATGTCCCAATATGTCCTGATATAGAGGAACAGCAGGATCAACCAGATATAGGTTTTATATTTGTTAAAAGTTAGGATCAACCAGATAGACTGGAACAAAATAAATAAATAAATAAATAAAGACAGATGAGTCTCATTGTTGCAGCCTCGGTAAGTGAGCAACGGAGCCGCCATGTTTATGGAACTCTTAAGCCCAAGCACACACGTAACCACAGCCAATGAGGCAGTGCTACTGTTTGAAACACAGTGTGCATGAATGCTGTAATAACCCATGTGTTATTACGGTGAATATCAACTCAGTCAGCCCATAGGAAAAAATTGCTGACTAGTTATTATAATCCTGTAATGCACACCCTGTCATGGCTTATTACTTACAAAACCAATCTGGTTTTAAAATATTTCACAGTACCTCCACAGCCTTTGGTAAGGTTACTAATAATCTGCAGACTTCCAATGATGGAAGCTACTCTCTGGAGTGATCTTAGAATCCTCTACAGCTTTTGGTTTGTACATCATGAGCTTCAGCTTGCAAAACTGGGAAACTTTGGTTTTAATGCTACATCTCTAAATTGGTTTAGGAATTATTTATTGCAAAGACATTAATTGATCTTTTAAATGGCAACAGATCACATCTGTTACAAATTGAGAGGGGATGTTACCTGATGCTCAATCCTAGGAACCCTCCTCTTCTCGCTTTATAATGATGTAGATAAAAACTCAACGAGTGCTGGCACCCACCTGTATGCAGGTGATACCATTATACTGTACATGCAGATGGCTCTGAACCCCTGGCTATTCAGCAAAGCCTTCAAAGAAATTATTGCAGGAGTATTTTGCAGCAAATCATTTAGCCCTTAATATTGAGAAAACTCAAACAATGGTGTTTGGCCCAGAGAAAAAAGTAAAACTGATATTTAGACAGTATTGTCTAACCCTCCTTACCCAGTCAACAAAAAATAAATTCAATAATTATAACAACTATTTTTGTTTTAAATTGTTAATTTGGATTTTAGATGTCTTCAAATGTAGACAGGTATCTTGCTGTTAGGCTAGATAATTAATTAAAATAGGAACTACGGATCAAATCATTATGTAAGAGAATATACAGAAATTAGGGCACTGCACCTCTGTAGGATCATGTACTCTCTTAATACTAGACCTCAAATTGTGAACATGATGACAATGACACATTTTAAATATAAGCAGGTGTTATTTATTCTAATGCTCCTCTCATGCTTAGCATATGCTTGCATTCTTGATAGTGGTGCAAGATTTGCTTTAAACACTCCCCAGGATATTCCTCATTGTCATCTGTATAGAACTTTATGCTGGCTATCTTTAAATGTCAGATGTCGATTCCATCTTGCCCAGCTTTTGCGAAGGCATGTTTTACTGAAAGCCCCTACTTACCTTTCGGAGCACTTATATATTAGACAATCTTGCATCAATCTTGTTTCTCAGCTGGTATTCACTTTAACTATAGTGTACCCCAAACAATTAATGGCAATAGAACCTTTTCTTTTTTATTACACCTCCCATACCCACTGGCACTCCTCACCTTCCACACCCTCTACCCACCAGACTCGTATCTCCAGCTTCACCTAACTCTCATACATCCTTCCATCCCCTGGGCTGGCGTGTCACTGCCAGGGGCTTACTCTGATGGTTGTGGAGGTGAAAGACACCTGGAGCCTCCATCCTTTCCTCCAATCGACTGGCTTGTCCCTGCTGGGAGTCTACCCAGGACTGGATTAGCAACTACTGGGGCCATGAGCAATGTATAGTGGTAGGGCCCTCTGTGACTCCATCAGTAGGCTGAGGGTTCAGTGGCCACCCAGGCCCCTAAAAGTTGAAGGATTTTTGATGCCTTACAATGCATTTGGAGGTGTTGCTAGCTACACTGAATACCATTCTGGCCTCATCCATAACTGAAGCTGTTCCAGCTTTGTGAGGTGGCAGTCAAGCAGCATAACTAGTACTCACCCCCCAATAAAGAAAGAGTGGTCTGATGTACACTCCTCCAATTTCTCCGCTGGCTAGGTTAACAACTCGAGTGCATTCCTGAACTTGTGTCACTGACAACATGAGTGGTGGCACTACTGCATCACTGCACTGGCTAAAGTGCTGTAAGTGCCACATTTAGTTTGCCCCAAACCAAGTGCTTTGTGACAAAGACTATCAGTTATTTTAATATTTTTTACCTTACTAAAACTCAGGGAGATGGTCAGAACATGGTTCTAGTCCCAGTAGCCCTCTCTCAAGCCCAGGCCATGTAGCCTGAGACATTCTCAGATTATGACTACTCTGACTACCTCACTGATAGTTTTAGATAAAATAAAAAAGCAGAAAATCTCTTGCCAGCAGCAGGCTAGGGCTGCCCAACCAGGTTGCCACATCCCAAGACAGTGTTACATACTGTAGCATTGTCTTTGGCCCCAGCAACCTTGCTGGTTGGCCTGCTGCTGGCACTGGGCTTTCTGCTTTTTACCTATCCAAGACCCATGTTATTGCCAAATAACAGTTTGTTACCCCACAAACATGCTGTGCCTGTGTTTACTAGTTGAAGAAAGCAGCCTTCTTCTCTCTGCCTCTACTTAATGTCCGACAGTGCCTGTGCTGTGCCTCTGTGCCAGCAAACTCCAGGTGGTGGTAGATGGATGATGTGGATGGTGGTTGATGACGCCTCAGTCAGAACTCCAGAGACCCTCTCAGGCAATTGTGTCTGTGACAAGAAAAGCACAAAGTCTGCCCAGCCCAGCCTTGAGCCTTGAGCCCCACCTCACTCACGTCAGTAATGAGTGTGGTAGACAAACAGTGAGATCATGGCTTTTCCCAATAGTATGATAACGTGGCAGCACAACAAGTAAGACTATGAGCCTCTGCTCAACTGCTGAGACAGACTTTTCACTTACACTGTGTACACTAAAAGGTGGCAGCAGGCTAAAGCTATAGGACACGGCTTAGCACTATGTGCTACCTGATGGTGCTGTGAGCCCATGTGTTCTCTGCCTGGAGTTGGATGGATGGCCATGGGTCAGGGATGGATCTAAAGGCTGGCTGGGTCAGTCAGCTGTGTGACTATTTAAGTTCTGGAGAGGAGGTGTGGGATTCAGAAGGGCGAGCGTGAGAGACAGCTGCACAAACTCAGTGTGTGCATGCAGCCTCAGACATGAGACTGGTCTGCTGGAGAGGAGCAGGACCATCAAAGTGACAGAATGAATACACTTGAGCAGTGCACATGGCTGTATGACACTTTAACTTGTTCCTTGGAGGATCCGACTCAGCTTCTCTAACTCCACCCCCCCCCACCACCCACAAAAAATGAAGCGTGGCTGGCAAGCACAGCAGCAGACCTGCTAAAAAAAAAAAATTTAACTGCACTGCCTCTAGGGGCTCCTCTCATATTTGAAGCCCTGAACAACTGTCCCTTCTGCCCTATGGTTAATCTAGCCCTGGGCCTACCCACTGGCTAGAGGTTGAATATATGGGCTTGGGTGGAGGCTGAGGGTGATGTGTTGTTGGTGCGCTATGAGCTGGTTTGTGTGGAGGGATCACACGGCCATCATTCAGCACACCGTGACAGTGTCTCCATTTTCATCCCACCCACTACACACATGGCCCACCTGTGAAGGGAGTGCCTGATGGTGAGATTTCACACCCCATTAAAAGCACCATCATGTGCTCCACCAATAGCCGCTACAGAGTGATGCAGTGTCAACCACTCCCCCTGGAGGAAGCCAGTCTTCAGTCATGATGTTCTAGGCTCAGAGCATGAATTGATCACCAGCATGGCAGAATAATCTCGCATCGCCAGTGCCATGGAGCGGGTGTTAGGGGTGCCATTTTAATGGCTGGACACAATATTTGAATGACTTGTCACTGTCATTATTAGTTTTGAATGGCAAATCTTTTTTTTTGCCTTTGAATTTGAAGAATGTTTTTTTTTAACAATTGAATTTGTCATGCCCTGACAGTGTTATCAAGTCACATTAGTAACATTTTCTATTTAGTGTTTGTCATAGCTTATACATACCCTGCTGATTATGCTTATAACCCACTGATTTTTCAATTAGTCTTGTGTAACCCCACCGGGGTTAGAGTGCTAGGTTAGTATACTAGGCTGTACATCTTTGGTTTCTTTCATGAGCTCCATGCCCAAGCCATTAAAATGTTAACATTTTCACCTCTGGGGGACTGTCTGTGATTGGGTAGTACACAGGAGGGTGGACTTTTCTGGCTGGGGCAGGAACATGCAGGTGGGGAAAAAAAGGAGAGAGTGAGTGATGATGCGGGTGGAGTGGGGCCAATTTGCCACTCTGGGTGTCATTTTCGCTTCCAGTAGGAGGTAGGGAGAAACACATGCCTGAGGAATGTGGCAGCATCCATAGAACAGAGAGACCCTGGGTGGGGGAAAGCTGAGCCTTGTTGGAGGCAAGGACCAAGTGGCTGCCAGACATATTTGAACCTGTGTTGGAGGGAGTCAGATGCCAGAGCAGTGCGAGAATGAGACTTTACATCTCTGGGGGAACCACCACAGTGTCGAGAGCCCTTGGGAGCTCAGGTTATGCTGCATATTGGAGCAGTGCCTGGTTGAATGAGTATCCAGGGCCTAAATAGAATACGTACAGCTGAGGATACTGAGTTTGAGCTTCATAAAGTAATGAGGAACATTGGGGACCAAATTAGCCATGGGGATGAGCCACCCATATTTCAAGGGGCAGTCACCCAGGAATGAAGTGTTGAAGACAATAATTCAAAATGGGGACATGTTGGCCCAGAGTTAGGGGTCAGTAAATTGAAACATGTAGAGGATGTTTGTAACGAGGGAGCCACTCAAGGGGAAGGAGTGTTGGTAACAGTTTAGACAGTGAAAATATATGGTTTGGAACTATGTGTTGTTAGATTTAGGGGTCATCAGTATGATTCCCTCAGAAGAATGATACTATGCCTGGACTTATGGACAATATGTGGACATTAATCTGATGGACTCCATGGTCCAAAGCCTGAATATTCCCCTCAGGATTACATAGAAACATAGACTTTGATGGCAGATAAGGACCGCTTGGTCCACCTAGTCTGCCCATTTCCCTACCTACTGGATAAGCTGCAGATCCTAGTTAACCAACAGCCTATTTGTTCCTACCCCCCATAAGAACTGCCTTATGTCTGTCCCATGCATTCTTGAATTCTCCAACGTTTTAGACCCCACCACCTCCTCAGGAAGGCTGTTCCATGTGTCCACCACCTTCTCTGTGAAAAAATACTTCCTCACATTTCCACTGAGCCGTCCCCCCTCTATCTTCAAATTGTGTTCCCTTGTTCTTGCACATCTCTTTTTATGAAAGATGCTACCCTCTTGGACTTTGTTGATTCCACTAAGGTACTTAAAAGTTTCTATCATGTCCCCCCTCTCCTTCCTTTCCTCAAGGATATCCATATTAAGCTCCTTTAGTCTCTCCTCGTATGGCTTCTCTTGCAGACCCTGCACCATTTTAGTTGCCCTCCTCTAGACTGCCTCCATCCTGTCTATGTCCTTGCAGAGATGGGGTCTCCAGAACTGGACACAGTACTCCAGATGGGGTCTTACCAACTGTCGGTACAGAGGGATAACAACTTCCTGTTTTCTGATGGTGATGCCTCTCCTATACATCCCAGTATCCCCAGCCTCCCTACTGCCTTCTCACATTGCTTCCCAACCTTAAAGTCAACTGATATGATTATCCCCAGGTCCCTTTCCATTTTATTGTTGTTACTACCTCCCCTCCCCATTGTGTACTCTTCCCCTGGGTTTTTGTTTCCCAGGTGCATCATTTTGCACTTCTTTGCATTGAATCCAAGCTGCCATACTTCTGACCATTCCTCCAACATTGCCAAGTCCCTTCTCATCCTTTCCATGCCTCCTTGTGTTTCAACCCTGTTGCAGATCTTTGTGTCATCTGCAAAGAAGCATACTTTTCCTTCCAGTCCCTCTGCAATGTCACTTATAAAGACATTAGAAAGGACTGGTCCCAGTACTGAACCCTGCACCCCACTAGTAACCCCTTCTTCAGAGCGGACTCCATTTACTATTACCTTCTGTGTCCTGTTGTCCAACCAATGCTTTACCCAGGCTACCACCCTTTGACCCACTCCCAGGCTGGCTAATTTGTTTATTAATCTTTTGAGTGGGACTGTGTCAAATGCCTTGCTAAAGTCTAGGTAGACTATGTCCACATCCCCTCCCTGGTCTACTACTTTGGCCACCCAGTCAAAGAAATCGATTAGATTCATCTGACATGGGCGTCCCACTGTGAACCCACATTGTCTTGGATCCTGTACCCCACTAGCCTCTAGGTACTCAACAATTTTTTCCTTCAGAAGTGATTCCATCACTTTCTCTACCACAGAGGTCAAACTGACAGGTCTGTAGTTTCCTGCCTCTGTCTTGCTCCCACTTTTGTGAATGGGAATCGCATCAGCCCTCCTCCAGTCCTCAGGTACCACACCATTCTCTCATGATTTGTTAAAAAGGGTAGTCAGTGGTGTCAGTAGTCTCCCTTTAATTCTTTTTAGAATTTGGGGTGAATCCCATCAGGCCTCATTGCTTTGTCCACCATCAGTTTTAAGAGTTCTTTCAGAACCCTTTCTTCTGTGAAAGGACTGGGATCGACCTCCTATCCAGAGTGCCTCTGTTAACTGGATTAGGTACCTTCTCCTCCTGCTCTTTGTGAATACTGAGCAGAAGTATTCTGTTCAGCATCCCTGCTTTTTCATTGTCCCTCTCTACCCACGCATCATCCATTCTATTCAGCCAGTATCCCTCCTTTGTCTTTCTATGCTCCTAATGTACCTATAAACGGTTTTATCCTCCTTCTTAACTGAGTTGGCTATCTTTTCCTCAGTTTGGACCTTTGCTGTTCTGACTGCCTTCCTGCTTCCTTCTGCCTTAACTGGTACAGTTCTCTGTCCTGCTCCTTCCATGTTTCCTTATACTTCCTAAATGCTATCTTTTCTCTAACCTTCCCCATCACCTCTTTGAGAACCATAGTGGCTTTTTCTTTCATTTTGAATTGTTTATTTGCTTCACACAAAGGCTTGTTACCTCCTGATGACAGTTTTAATGTTTTCCCATTGTTGCTCCACCCTCCTTCTTGCCTGTGTGCTAGTGCTTTCTAAGGCACTCTCCCATCTTGCCAAAGTCAGCCCTCCTGAAGTCCAGTACCTCACTTTTGTATGGCTTGACTCTGCAGCTAAGTTTATCATGACCCACATTGTTTGGCGGTCATTTGCTTCCAAATGGCTACTCAATTCTAGATCTGAAATCCTCTTACTGTCCTCATTTGAGAGTACAAGGTCTAAGATTACTCCCTCCCAAATCGGTTCCAGCACTAGCTGTCTGAGGCATGCCCACTGTAGGGCATTGAGAATGACCCTGCTCTTGGATGTGGCTGCAGCAAAGGTGCTCCAGTTTACATCTGGCATATTCAGGTCCCCCATCAACAGGATCTCCCCTTTCTCTGCCATCCTAAGGATGCCTTCGATCACATCCTTGTCCATTCCTTCCCCCTGAGATGGGGGTTTGTATACAACCCCAGTGCAGATTGTGGTGCCATTTCCAGTCTCTAAGGTGACCCACAGTGCCTCCTCACCTCTCTGTTTACTCTTTTGTTCCATTGCTTTTATCTCTTCCCTTACATAGAGAGCTACTCCTCCCCCTCTTCTACCCTCCTTGTCTCCAGGGAGTTATTAATTTTCCACAAAGAATCCTTCATTTGTTGTTTTCTATGTTTCTTCAGTCAGTTTGTTGCCTTTCAAATGTGATGGCTTGTTGCCTTTCAAATGTGATGGCACTAACCACGTTTGCCTTGCAGCCCACTGCCCCCATGGAAGACCCTGCACCCTGTTTCCTTAAACTTAAGATGTTAAGTCATCTTTCTTGTTTCTGCTGTGGTCCTTCCTCCCCACAGACAGTTACCATCAGGATACCCCTAGAGACCAGGGAGGGGGTGGACTAGAAATGGGGCCCATCTGGGATTTGGGGTGCCCTTCCTGCAGTGATTCGGCTCATGCTGGGTACTGAGTGGAACTATGAACTCTTTTGTATTGTGAATGACGAGCTGGAATGAACAACATGGCACTGGGGCTGAGGAGTTTTGCACCTTCCATTGATATCTGTGTCTGGGAGCTGGGAAGGAACTTGTGGCCAGCACATGTGAGAGCCATGGAAATGGACTGAATCTTAATGTAGGGATTGGACTGGCATGTCATCTGGGGTGGGGATGAAGATTTCCTGGTGCCCTTTGGAACTGCTCTTGTTCAGAGGCTCAGCTTGATTAATGTGGATTGCATCTATATTCTGCTCGCACTCTATTATTTTTGTACACAAAGATGAAAATCAGTCATATAGCTCCCCTGCAACCCTGTGCTCAGTTGTTGAAATGGTTAGTGCACTGAAATCTTTAGTGAACTGCACCCAAGGAAGTACTTATGTTCCTTTCTTTTTAAGTGTCTGTAACAAATGAATAGCCAGGATTTGCCTTAACATTTTCAAATCTGTTAATTTGAGACACTTATATGTGATGATATGTTGTGTGGGTAGCTAGAGCATAGAGTGGTGGTATGATGCGATGATCCTGGTGAACCGAACACAATCTACCAACACCAGCGTCACCCTCAGCAGGTGGAATGGGGAGGGGAAACTTCAGGTTCAAAGTAGGTGGGTGAAGTCACCTGACAAGGAGAGAGAGGAGTCGTAAACAAGGATCTAATGCTGAACAGGATTTATTGATAACCAAAAAGAAGGGAGTCATGGTCACAAGGGGGAATATTAACACTAACAGGCTCTAAACTTGCTATGTAATAAGCTGTAAGACACTATATATACAACTATTCAGCTCTAAAGGTACTAGATATTAGACTAGATCTAACCTTGACTCTGGGGTGCACCTCGACCTAAACTTGTGCGAGTCCCAAACACTATATAACAACTAGTTACTAATGTACAGTTCCAAAGTATTGCACTCAAACAGAAATGTGGACAACTGATATTCCAGTAGATAGTTTAAAGGTTTATTCAGTCCACAGCACAAACAGTGGGTGCCTTACTCCAGCACTTCGGCAAAAGCCTGACACTCTCTGATGAAGGCTTTTGCCGAAGCGCTGAGGTAAGGCACTCACTGCTGTGCTGTGGACTGAATAAACCTTTAAACTATCAACTGGAATATCAGTTGTCCACATTTCTGTTTGAGTGCAATACTTTGGAACTGTTCGTTTGTTCGGGCTGGCTGTCGGCATTTGCCCTGCCTCCTGTGCTGTTCATGGCATTTCCCTGTTTGGACTAGTTACTAATATAGCATGCTTGCATCATAGTCTACAACAGCACAATTCATGAAACATTCAGCAGTCTTTAGAGTCCCTTGCATCTACTGAATAGGACTGTTCTGCGCACAGAGCAGGGATAGGAAGCATTCGAGGAAACAAGAAATGGACAGGCTAACAGGCTGGCATGGCCAATGAAATCTTTGAGGGATCAATGGGAAGAGGAGAGGCTTTTTGAACAGGTCATAGGCTCATCAGCTACACTCCTTCTCTTGGGCTGCCGGATACAAAGCGTTGCAAAGAAAGAACAAAAAATCTTCATCACAAGCCCTCCAATGGGCTGCCGGGCACATTCACCAATGAAGTAGACAGAAGATGAATATCCAGACTGGGTCCTCCAGTGGACTGCTGGGATGAAACAGTGTACCATGAAAGGATAAAAGACCCATGAAGACCAGCAATCAGGATGGTGGAACCTTTTGAAGCCAAACCAGGCTGCTGACTTCTGGGTGCCAATACCAGATGATCATGAAAAGAAAGCAAAGTAACAAATGGGGCACTGAAACATGAATGGGATGGAAGAACTTGAAGAACCTGTGAAGAGAAAAGGAAAACAACAAACCGGATGTCAAAACTTGCACAGGGTATAGAAAAAACTGGGACCAGTTGAAAACAACAAATGGATGCTGAACAGGTGCGAGGCATCAATGGTATCTTTCCTGGATAGGTATACTGCAAGACAGCACTCAGACTACCATGGAACTGTAGAAGGTAGATACCAAAGGTGTAGGATGCACTGGCTGAACACCTGAGGTTTAAAAACAGTTTCAAGATTAGAAGCGGACAAAGTGCTCCCGCTTCGCTAGGCGGAGCATTCCACTTATTGTCCTCGATCCGCAAAGCAAATTACTCCGCCTAAAATTAGGAATGTAAAGTGCATTGTTTCAATGGACTTCACACTACTTCACCTTGCTTTACTGCTCTCCTTAATTTTAATGTGAAGTGCCATTGTTTTTAATGGACTTCACTTCGCTGCTTCACCAGTTTGTTGCTATGAGGCGAATTTGGCATTGATTCATGGGATGGCAGGTCACATGGGCTCTATATTGTCTTGCATAGCCTCAGTTCTGCATAGTGTGTGTAGTGGAAAGCTGGAGACAGTTTGCTGTCAGAGCTCTGAGAATCAAACCATCGAAAAAGCTTTAAAAATCACTTTTGATCCAATTATTTTGTTCCAAATTTAGTACAACGACTGTAGGAAACCCTCCTGTACTAAGATCATTGAGTGTTGATTGTTTTTCTGTGCATTTTGAATGTTAATTTACTAAATTTAGAACATTCAGCCTGTGTACTGACAGAAACTGTTGAAGTGTGCTTCGGGGGAGGGGCATAACTGTGGTGGAGTGAGATTCACATGAAAAAGGCAGTCTTTCTAACTGTTTTGTACCAGCGTATGTCAGTATTTGTGTGTTTGTGTACACACAGTAACACTTGAAGTAATTTTTGATAATTATTTTCTGTTTGTTGTGGTGCAGTGCATAATTTCATTCTGATTAAAATATTTGATTATATAGTGTATTGCACTGTTAAATTTTCTACGCATTACCTGTATTGTGTTAGAGTGTGTGTGTGTCGTGCCATCATGTCTGACACATTTTATTGTGCCACTCAGTAATCACCGCACTCTTAATCAGTTATCCATCTGTGGTATTTTCTATTGCTTCCTTCTATCGAGATAGTGAATGGCACTGCAGCGGCCCCCCCACCAACCGCAAAAGATATAATTTATTTTTCCAGTTTTTGCTTTGTGGACCACTGCTTAAGGTGTTTTCATGCTTGTGCAGCTGCATCTCTTTATAGTGTGCAATGTGCATTTATGCGTTTGCATCTGTTTAGTGCTCAATCGGTATCTGTAAGTGACAATTTTTGTTTTTTGGCTTCCCATCCACCCCAAATTTCCCAAATCTCAATTTGTTGTGAAGTTTCAGTGTAATCCCCAAAAATGCCTGCAAAGAGACATGCATGCAAACATGTTTCTGGCCATGGCACTGCTACCGTGGCAAGAGTGGTCGTGGCATGGTAGTAGCACGCAGCAATAGTGCCTAGCTGATGCCAATAAAGGTTTTTTTTTTACTGTTTTCACAGCACAATTAGTAGCTTCAATCATGGTTGAGATGCTGTGTCCCCACTGGTGGTAGTGAAATTGCTGATGGTATGAGTATTGCCCCAAGTTCAACCTGGTGGCAACAAGTTAACTGGTTTCCAAAATATTGTGGAGTCTAAAGCCACGCACCGTGAGTCAGAGTGTAGTAGATGTCGCACTCCCCGACGTCCCCATCCCCACACTGATTGAACATGATTTTGATGCTGACAAAGAGTTGCAATCACATGGCTCCAGTGCTGTTGATGAGGTCATGCCTGTGCCATCCAACCTTTCAAATGCAGGAGAAAAAATACTATAGCATCATAATGATGCTGTGGTTGGTACTTGTTCTCCACAGGACAGCATCCAAGCTGACATTGTGGATGCAGATGAGGAATATGACGTCGGTTTTAGTGACCCCAGTTGGGAACCAGAGAAAAAGAAATTAAAGATAGCTGTGTGAAAACAGTCTCAGTCTGTCGGTGTTAAATCACCCCCTTTTCAAAGTTGTGATGTGGTGGTTTCTGTTGATGATGATGACCCAGTAATAGTCATCATAGATAGTGATAGGCCGGTAGAGCCCAAGTGTGGTCAGCAACTGAAATCATGCAGTAGTATGCACCCCATGTCATTGTCTAAAAAACTGGTGTCCAATCTGAAGCATCAGAGACCTGTGAAATCTAAAAGTAGGGATCAAAATCCCTCATTTGGGTTTTTTGTTGTACAAGATCTAAGTCATGAAGCAGTGGCAATCTGCCAGCTTTGCCAAGTGCATGTCAGCTGTGGTAAAAAGGATAGTTCTCTGGGCACCAGGGGCCAGCATGCACATTTGAAGAACAGGCACATAACACTGTGGACTCAGCACCAGAGGAGAGCTAATGCTGCCACAGTGGGGAGTTTACCCTCATCCACCTTATTAAGGTATCCTTCCATGACTGTAGGTAGCCCAAGTAGCCATGTCCATAGTAGTGATGAAATAGCAGCTGAGGATTACTACAGGCATGAAGAGAATGATGGTTTTGAATTGTTGGCAAGTGGTTGTCAGAGTAGCAGCAGTGGTGGTAGTCTATGCAGTATGTCTAATGCAAGTGCAACATTAACCCCTGTGCTTAAAATGGGAAAATTACTTTATTTGTAAACTTGTCACCTGTGCACCCTCTTCATCACACGCCAGGCACTCCACCCATGGCCTGCACAGAGCAGAGCCATTTGGCACACCCTACGCAAAATGGGTAACAACTCAGCCCACGTTGCAGAGTCTTTTGCCTGAACATGAACTACCCACCCAGTCATGCGTGTCACGTGAACCGAATGCTGCTGTAGCGGAAGTGCTGGCATTTGACCTGTTGCCCTTTCTCCTTCGTGGACAATTCTGGATTCTGGCATTTTCTGGCACATGCCTGTCCCAAATGGAAAGTCCTTCCAGGATATACTTTTCCACCCATGCTGTCCCGAGTTATACCAGACTGTGACAGAGTCTGTAAGACTTGCCCTTAGCACTTCTCCTCACCATTTATCCACTTAACTATGGATATGTGAATAAGTGGCAAAATGGTAGGCAGTTCATACCAATGTATTACTGCACATTTGGCACAGGTACCAGCGGTTGTCTGTGCTGGCGATATTGGAAATCAGTGTAGTATGGCAGACTGTTGTGTAGCAAGCTTCCTGGAATTCAACAGCATGCAATGCTTGCAATGCACTGTTTGGCTGGTTCCCACACTGGTGAACACGTGCTTGACTTGCTACTGACCAAAACTGATGAGTGGTTGAACCACTTGTCTCTGAAAGCTGGCTTTATAGCCAGGGACAATGGCTCAAACGTGGTGAAATTTATCATCGATGGTGGCTTTCTTCGGGTTCCATGCATGGCCCACTGTTTAAATCTCATGGTCCAGGAGTTTCTGCAGTACCAAGACATCAAGAAAATTTTGCAATTGCATGCCACATCTGTGCACACTTTTCATGCTCTGGAAAGGCTCGTGACCAACTTCGCAGCTGCAGATTCAAAACAGCCTCCTCTGCACGCCTCAAGCTGGAAGTTGTCACAAGCTGGAACTCGACTCTTACATGGCAGAGAGGTTGTATGAACAATACAAAGCCATCTCAAGAATACCTAGTCATGTACATGAGCCATGACACTTCGGGGGCCTTGATGTCTTTGACAACAGAACAGTGGCGCCTCATGGACTTGGTGATATCAATTTTGAGGCCCTTTGAACATGCCACAAAGGCAGTGAGTGGTGACACTTCCTCTATAATCCAAGCCATTCCACTGCTGTGGGTGCTGAGGCAGACTTTGTTGAATCTGCAGCGTAGCCTTGATGTGTCCAGAGATTGTTCAAGCAGTGTGTTACTTAAATACATGCTGACAGTACTGGATCGCAATCGCCACATCACAACTATTCTGCAAAGTGTCGAATTCAGAATAGCAACAATGCTGGACCCATGATACAAATGTGAAATTGCATCCTTACCAGGGAGGGCTTGAACAGGTTAAAATCTCAGTGGAGAACTGGTGCGATTGGTTCATGGGGCATAGAAGTCACATGCCAAGTTTAGCAAACCACAGCATGACAGGCTAAAGGTCACTGTTAACTACTAGGCACATCCAGTAAGGCAGCTGCAGATCCAGGTGGGATGTCAGCAAAACTGGTTGCCATTAACCCACTTTGGGGTGTCTTGTCCCAAGTGGGAATCTGTGACATCGATGAATCCAGTGAACAATAGGATGAGTCAACAATAGGACTGCGTGCAGCACAGAGAATGGTTGACTGATATTTGTTTGAAAAAAGGCATCTGTCAGTAATTGATGATCCACCGCTGTACTGGAGTAGAATGGTGATTGAATGGCAAGAGCTAACTTCAGTGGCACTGAAGTACCTGACCAGCCCACTCTCCAGTGTAAGTGTGAAGAGGGTATTCAGTTCTGCACAGACAATAGTTTGTGACCGTCGTACCAACCTATTGCCAAGAAATGTCAGCATGCTGACATTCATCAAAATGAATGAAGGTCACATACCACCTCGAACTACCACATCTGTGTTCGCTCTCATCTCATTGATAGTTGTGCTGATGATGTGGGAAAAGCAGACCATCCTGGTGGCTGCATCAACTGGGCAACCATTGAGGTTGATGATGCAATCATGGACAAAGAATTCCCTACTGGGCACAATTCCGACCTTGATGACTGCAAGGGCAGCTTCCTGTTTGATGAGGATGAGGTGGATGCTGCTGGTATTTAAGTTAATGGTTTGAAAGGCTATCACATTTTATTAATGGTACATTTTTTCTGATTTTCCCAAAATAAAACCAATGTTCTTGACTCAGTCTCATTCCGTAATTCAGACTGGCACAAATAATGCCCCATCACAATCATTCCATCTTACTTTCCCCTCGGTATAACTTCTGATTCCACTTAAAAAGCAGGTACCCACTGTCAGAGATCTTGAGTTGTGTGAATGCTCCCTTTAAGATTTTTGAGATGCACTTGAGAAACATATACAGTCAACTTTTTTCTTTTTTTACAGATTTCCAGTTTCAAACAGTGTAACGGACCAGATGACAGGAGTACTGCAGTACTGTCAACAACCACGTATAGGATATCAGTTTCAGGTAAGCACATCAATCTTATTTCATCACTTCTTTTAGATATTTAATTTTTTCAAGCCAGGGTAAATCATACAAAGTAAGTGACATGTACGGCAGATAATATATTTTTCGTGTACATCAGTCACTGGCTTACATCAGCATGCCATGGGGTTGAACAAAGTTTTATCAGGGTCATGACAAGACATCTTGGAATGTAACTTAAGACATGACACTGGGCCAGTGCATGTCACACACACAAAACTTGTTATTGGTCTTGGTGTGGCTTACTAATAGCTTGGTACCTATTAAGCAGGATAAAACAGTAACTGCCACACTTAAAACAGAATGTGTTAGTGCAATGAAGTAAGAATTATTTCTTTGACTGTTTTCAGGTAGCATTTCACTGCTGTGTGCTGCCATCGGTGCTTTCTTCAAAGAAGAAGACATGCAACTGGTAAGAATCCAGAGGATACACAGAAAACCTATAAAGAAGTCAAAATAAAACCATTCACAAACTTGCTTCCAAATGATCCCCTCCAAAAATACTTACCTTTCCTGGCTTGACAGTTTTCCTACAGCAAATTCCTCAGCAAGCCAAAAATGTACAATCAAAGTATGACTGGGTGACCTGTGAGCAGAAAAAACAGCAATGGTCACATATGTATATATATATATATATAAATTTAACATCTGGTTCTGTGTAAAACACGAGCATGCAAGATACAGTAACTTACCAATGGTAGTATGAGTACGCCACACATATGGCATCATGTTACAGCCAGCGCATCAGACTTTCTGACCGCCATTGCATCATCACATCATTGTTCACGCAATGGTCATCTGTGGCTATCATCATTTGGCAAGACACTGTGCATCAGCCCAGTCAGCACAGGCAGCAGAAGATAAAAGTACAGAGCAGCAGCAGGTGCCATAGTTGTTAGGGGGGGCGATGCATAAAGCAGTGCATCCCTCAGGAAATAATTGAGAATTTTCTTAACATTGTATCATGTAATTTCTCTTCATCTGGACTCTGGCATGTTCAGGACATTTTGACAGGAGCAAAAATTGTAAGAACACCAGCCAAAAACAGTTTAAAGAAAATAACCTAAAATGGTGTCCTTCCTTCCTTGTATTCCTACTTAATAAGCTCTGTTTTCTAACAGGAAATATTTTGGGGCTCAGTAATATTTTCTTCCTGTCTGGGGTGTTTGTGGAAGAGCAGCAGTGAGCAGTTCAATAATCTACTAAATGGCATGTGTGCACTGTCAGGTGCCCACTGCCCAGCCCCATGAAAACATCTACTGTATGATAGCTGACCCGGTCCACTTTTGATGGTATAAATAATATATACCAGATCTACCCAAATCAGCCAATCCAGTTACTCTCACCATTTCCCAAAAATGTGGAATTCCCTCCCTCCTCAAATCCAGCCCTCATTCTCTGTCTACTCCATCAGCTCTACCCTAAATAATTACCTTGCACCTAGTTGCTCCTACCATGTCCCTCTCTAACTGCCTCCTCTAAGCCCTGGACAAACCCTACCCCTCCACTGTTGCCTTCATTTTACCCTGTGCACCCCACCCCCTAAATTTTTAGCTCTCCTCCCTGTCCCCCAAATTGCTCCCCGTTACTGGCCTCCCTTGATCTCTCACAGAATGTAAGGGACCCTGAATGCTCCATGGGTCCCTCTCCTACCCCCCAAGGAGCTTGTATCTCTCATCTACTCCTTTCCCCCACCATCCCTCCTATCTTCCTCAACTTGCAGTCCTCTTGCAGGGTTTTTAGCATCCTGAAGGGGTCATACTGCATTTAGCTTGTCTCCTCTCCTTCCCATCCCCATTCTACCTGTCCCCTAGCCTTTGCAGTCCTATTGCAGGGTTCTCAGCATCCTGAAGGGGCACTACTGCTCCAAGGAATGTCTCCTCTCCTTCATCTCCCCATCTACCTTTCTCCCTAGTTTTCACAGTCCCTGTTGCAAGGTTCTTGGCATCCTGAGGGGGTCCTACTGTGCCTAGTCTTGTCTCCACTCCTTCCCCTTCCCCATCTTCCTTTCTCCCTGGACATTGCAGTCCCCTTGCAGGGTTCTCAGCATCCTGAAAGGGTCCAACTGAGCCTTAGCCTATCTCCCCTTTTCTATCTAGCCACTATCTTGGCTTTCCATGGCTACTAGCAGGGTCTAGTTTGTATCCTAATGGACTATTGTTAGGCTCATCCCCTCCAAAGGTAAGAATTCTCTTTCCCTCAAGGGTTCAATTCTCACTCCATCCCTCTCCTATCACTCTCTTAATCCCTATCTACTGACCTTCCCCAACCCCCTTGCAGGGTACTCCACATTCTGAAGGGTCCACTCTAGGGTTCGGTCCTATTCAGCTTCCTAGCATTTAAGTCACATATCCTCCTTCTCTCTCCTCCCTTTTTAAATCTGTACAGCCTAATCCCCCTTTCTATCTTGCCCCACATTCCCCTTGCAGGGTTCCCCACATCCTGAAGGGGTCTCTCTGGGACACTGCCTTATCCCCTTCTCTCTCTGGTCCCCCTAGTTCCCCTGCAGGGTTCCTCACATCCTGAAAGGGTCTGCAGGGACATGACTCTTCCCCCTCACCCCACCTAACCCCTCCCTCTCCTTTCCCCCTTTTCTTTCACGTAAGCACTTGTTTACTTATTAATCCAGCATTTATTATTGTCCACTCTTTCTACCTATTATGTGCAACAGTGTGTTGTAACACTGTTTGTAATACATGCCTTATAACTGTATGTTAATGTTGATCTTGTAACTTGAATGCTTAATGTCTCATTCTTATTGTACCTCTTCCCCCCAGGTCGCACTGGGAGACCAGTGTGCCTTCCTGGTGAAACATTTCAATAAATAAATAATATACCATATACATTATTTGTACCATCATCAACAATGGACCAAGTCATCTATCATATATGTTTTCAGGGGGGCTGGAGAGTGGGCACCTGACAGTGAGCACATGATGTTTAGCAGGTTTTTGCACTGCTCTCCTCTGCTTTTCCACAAACACCCCAGGACAGGAAAAAAACATTACTGAGCCCCCAAAAATATTTCCTGTTGGTAAACAGAGCTCGTCAAGTAGGAATATAAGAAAGGGAAGGACACAATTTTTTTAGGTTATTTTCTTTAAACTTTTTTTGGGCGCAGTTCTTACAATTTTTTGGGGGGGGAAACAAGGTTATGAGAATGAAAGACAGAACACAAACTTACAATTATACATCAAACAGTGCACATTTGGGGGGGGGTACTAACAACAAGAAGAATGGAAAGTGACCTGTATCAGATGACCTAAAGGTAGGCAATAAATGAGAGAAGGCAATAAGGAAGGCTGGAGAGATACTGGGATGCATTGGAGAGGCATCACATTGAAATCAAGTACAAAACTAGAAGTTCTTATCCCCTCTGTATGGATATTTGGTGAGACCTCATCTGGAGTACAGCGTGCAATTATGGAGAGCATATCTCTACAAGGACATATACAGGATGGAGGCTGTACAAAGAAGGGGAACTAAAATGTTGCAGGGTATGCACCAGAAGGCAGACAAAGAGACACTAAAGGACATTATGTATAACTGCAAGGAAAGGTGGGGCATGATAGAAACTATCAAGTACCGAAAGGGAATCAGCAATGTACAAGAGGATAGCATCATCCAGAGAAAGAGATGTGCACAAAGAAGGGGCCAAAATTTGAAGATAGAGGTGGACAAATCAGGGGCACCATCAGGAACTACTTTTTTACAGAGAGGGTGGTGGGTGTAAGGACAAACTAAAACCAATGATCAACGTTATGCTAGGACAGCAGCAGTTCAAACATCCCCATAATTTGCAGCTGGTGCCCCTCAATTCACTCCAACTGCTGCTCAACGTTGTCAAGACAGTGATTAACAGCCTCCAACTCACTCCACATCAGGCCCAAATCGGCCTGTGTGGCAGGTAGTTGAAGAGGGTTGCCACTATCACCTGCTGCAGGCTGTGGTAATGGAGCATCTGCATGACCCATGGCCCCCCCCCGATTCACATCACCATGTGTAGGTGGATGCTGTGCTGCCACCTCTTGCCAAGCAGGGCCAGCAGGTGCATTCCTGCCCTGTTCTGCAACCTTGGCCTGCCACTCTACATGGTGGTGGTTGTACAGGTGGGTGCACTGACTACCTGTGCCGAGGTGAGTTCCTTTGGGACCACGGTGCACCACCACACCACACATATCACTTTTCATTACACTGCTGTCCCCAGGCAGTGTAGTGAAGAACTCCCACACTAATAAGGTGCAGGGAGGACCAGGCACAGGTCGGGGGGTCCCAGGTGCTGTTGGAGCTGGCAGCTGCTGCTGCACAATTGGGGCCAGGAGTGCAGAAACCTGCTGCTGCTGCAACTGCTACAGCTCCTCTTCCCTGACTTTCTACTGCTGAACTGCTGGCACAGGGGCCATAACAGGTGGTGGCACTGGGGGAGCACTGGTAGGTGCCACCAGAGGTGGTGCTTCCATGGCACCAGTTCCACTACCTCCTGCTTTGGGGGGGCACTAGTCAAGGTGGTGTTCTGGTGGCCAACCTTGTAGCACTGAGGACTGAGGCATTGGATGTCACACCTCGTGCCACACCAGCGACCCAGGTTCAGAAATGAGCCTGGGCCATCGGGGATCATTGGGGGAGGAGAAGATCGAGCATCTGGAAGGACTGCTCTCTTCTCCTGGAGAGGGCTCTGGGGGGCTCCTTGCTCAGCGGTGGCACCTGGTGGAGGCTGGGGGCATTGCCCAACAGCAAGGATGAGTTGGTGGAGTCTGGCTATGGCAGGTCATCTGTGGGAGGTCCTACACTGATGCCATTGCACATCATGCCAGGGGTCAGAACATATGTAAAAATACCCTGCCTTCCGATAGGTGAAGGAGGGTACAGGGACCAGCTAACCACATCTAATGTCGGGTCTCTCCGCTCACTCCTCTACTCTCCTCTCTGCCTGGCTGCTCTTCGGGATTATAGATAGAGCACCAAGAGGAGTACAAAGGCATTCCCACCTTAGGGGACTCAGAGCTGAGGTGTGGAGTGGCTGGGTAGTGGATGGAGAGTTGGGTCTGACAGGAGCATGAGCGGAGGACTTCAGGCAGGTGGAAACATGGCACAGTGCCAAGGGACCCTCTGGAGAGAGTTCGGGTAGGGCAGAGAGAATAAACAGAATTCGAGAAAAAAAAAAGATGGTGCTCCGGTTCAAATGCAGCCTGCTACCATGTGTGCATACACCTGTGCGATCTCCTCTGCTACATCAGTGAAAACCACCTCTCTCCCCCTCCATTCTGGTCTCTCTCTCTCTCTCTTTGACACACACACACACACATTAACAAATACTACACTGAAATATTGCACAAACACAAATCCAGACAACAAATAGGCTTTTAAAATACAAAATGAATCAGCTAAGTAACACAAAAATTTAAAGGTTTATAGCAGTTTTTGGATTTAGTCTCCTGTCTCTCCCTCTCTATTCAACCAGCTCTTTCTCCTACAAAGCGAAAATGAAACTCACTTTCTTGCATTATTCACTTCCTACCTGAAGCATGTGACCTGCAGACTCTGAGACAATATAGAGCCATGTGATCTGTGGACTATTCTCATGCTGCCTTTAAAAGCAGTAAAGTAGGAGTGAAACAGCAGTCATTATCATAAGGCAAAGTGGTGAAGTGGGGGGTTTCCATGAACGCGTCATGTAGCTACCGGGCAACGCGTAGTAGGCTGCTTTGCCCACACTACATGGGCAGATTTAAATTTTGCTGCATCTCATTCAGGATGCAGGAACTGTAAACCGGAATGCGGGCAACTGTTAGCTATAGTCCACAGTTCAGGGCAATTGCAGAGTGCAAACCACAATTCGGGGCAATTTCAGGTAATAAAACACAGTCCAAGCAATTGCAGGCATCAGACAAGAGTACACAGTTCAGGGCAATTGCAGGTAATATAAACAGTTTGGAGCAATTGCAGGCAATATAACAGAGTTCAGAGCAATTGCAGGCAATAGAACACTGTTCAGGGCAACTGCAGGCCGTAGAACACAGTTTGGGACAACTGCAGGCAATAGAACACAGTCTGGGAAAATTGCAGGCAATGGAATACATTTCAGGGCAAGTGCAGGTAATAGAATACAGTTTAGGGCAATTGCAAGCAATGTAATGCAGTTTGGGGCAATTGCAGGCAATGGAACACAGCTCAGGAAAATTTCAGGTAATAGAACACAGTTCGGGCAATGGTGGGCAATAGAACACAGGGCAATTGCAGGCAATAGAACACTGTTGGGGCAACTGCAGGCAATAGAACACTGTTTGGGGCAATTGCAGACAACAGAACACAGTTTGGGTAATTGCGGGCAACAGAATGCCATTTGGGGCAGTTACAGGCAAGAGAACACAGTTTGGGCAATTGCAGGGTAGAACACAGTTTGGGATAATTGCAGGCAAGAGAACACAGTTCAGGCAATTGCAAGCACCTGAACACAGTTCAGGCAATTGCAAACAATGGGACACAGTTCAGAGCAATTGCAGGAGTGGAAAACAGTTTGGGTCAATTGCAGGCAAGAGAACACAGTTCAGACAATTGCAGACAATGGAACACAGTTTGAGCAATTGCAAGCAATGGAACACAGTTCGGGCAATTTCAGGCAATGGAACACAGTTTGGGGCAATTGTAGGCAATGGAACGCTGTTCAGGAAATTGCATTTAAGAGAACACAGAGACAGTTGCAGGTTACAACAGATCAGTCACATGAGCACTATTATTGGCACTCAAAATTGCCCAGTTTGCCCTCCTTGCCTTATGCTAGCCCTGGGGGATTTTTGCTATTCTAGCTAGCGACTGGCCACCTCAATGTATGGTCCACGGTGGAACCTATAAACCCCGCTCCCCACCAATGCAACCTCAGTGGCTGGCAGAGTGCTCTCATTAAGCTACAGGGAATAAAAGACAGTTTGCCCCAAACTTTCTCTTACCCTCCTGGTGCCCTCAGTTAGAAAAGAGGACTAAAACATCTGGGTTGATAGCCCTTGCTCTACTTAGCCCAACTGGGCTCTTTAGTACGACTGTGGCTGGCCTTGCCCCTTTAGTTTCCCCCAGGATGCTGCCCTAGTAAGTATTTAAACTCTTCATTAAGAGCTGCTGCCCTAAGCTCTGGCCTTGCTCCACCTCTGGGAACTTTTCTAATAAATATTTACATTTTCAACTAAGGGTTTCTCTGCACTACACTCTCCTCTTGGCATCTGAATAATAATTTATTTAAATGTTGGCCCTCCAGCCCACCCCATCTTAGCTCTCAGTCAAATTCTGAAGTGTCCTGAGCACTCAAACAATTTATTTAACTTTTTAAACTTCAGGCAGTCAGCACCTAGCTATTGGTGTGGCTGCCAACTCACTGCCACAGCCCAGGATGAAGATGGAAGATTGTGACGCTGGAAGGTAGCAGGCAGTGGGAGAGACTGCAGGTGGGACCTTGCTGGGTCTTTCAGTTTCTTGATGCTTCACCTGATGCGGCTTTGGAACATGCAAACCATGAGGAACTAGGAAGCTTAACAATTTTTAAATATTATAAAAATCAAACAGGGTAGAACAGAGCTCACACCGCAGATGTCTTCCAGTTGCAACCAGAACACCTCAGCAGATGATTGGACTTGCTGACCAGAGGAGAAGAACTGCAGGAGAGCCAGCGGAATCACCTACAATTCACAAAGTAAGTCCTGGGTTCCTGTTGCTCTCAGTGTTGGTCCTGCTCCATCCACGCTCAGCCACTAACTGCCAGCAAAATAAACTTTTTCAAAATGCTACACTCAGGATTCTAGTTGTCAAACCCCGAGCCTGCACCCACCAGCCACTGTTACTTGTTTAACAATAAACACCATGCTCAAGGCAGGAGCAGCAGTCCCAGTGCGTGGATGCCCTTGACTTGTACTGCCTGCTCGGAGGTGGGGGGGGCGTCTGCAAGGCGCAACCAGCCAGGGAATAAACAAAGAAAAACTAAGCTTCTCTTTTTCTTTTACACAGCAGCTGCTCTGTTGCTCTGCAATGGGGGGGAGGCACACTACCCCCTTTGCCACCACTGATGCCCACTCTAACTAGGGCACTAAAGGGCACTTTATTAATTCTCTGTTGTGCCCCCAATACTTTGGGGGCACTACATGTATTATGGGGTCAAAACCAGGTTGCCTGTGCTGTTTAACTGTTGTTACTGTAATGTTTGCAACTAAAAGTTAACTATGTTCACATGGGAAAGTTTGTTGCCATAGTGTATCAGGATAACTGTTGTATGTGAGCATAAGCCCTGTTGGGCCATTGCTACTGTTTCTAGTATTAACCACCCGTTCACTGTATCCATGTAATTTTGCAAAGTGGGACCAACGAAGGTAGTCTAGGGCAGTGTTAAGGCAGATTAGGTGGTGGCTATTTTGGGCAGGACTCACTGACTTAGAAAGAGAAGTATTATGCCTGAGATGCCACCCACTGTGTACCTAGGCAATCTGCTCTGGGAGTGTAGGAAGATGGGTGGCTAGGGAGAGCTTGAGTGTGTGTCTGGAGAGTTGAGCTTTAAAGGGGTCTTGACTTCTGGTCAGTTCAGGATTTTCCACCTTTATTTATTTATTTTATTTTATTTTATTTAAACAGCAGTTTGGAAAACCTTTGAGCCATAGACTCATTTACAAAGGTACCTTGTCACAGTAAGACAAACCAAAATACACAGTATAGCAGCACAACACATAAGTATAACAGTAAAATTAAGACATAGATACAAACAAGCTGGTACAGGTAGGATGGATGCAAACAATACCAGAGTTATATAGGTCCTTAGCAGCTTAGTAATAAGCTTTGTCATAAGTAGTGAGTACGGCTTTGACTAGCGGGCAGTTACAGCATCGGGTGTTAATAAGGTGGTTACGTAGGAAGTTTTGAAGCACTATATAGTTGAGCTCGGAGATGGAGGGGGCAGTGTGTTGAACCAGGAGGGCCCAAAGCTGAAGGCTTTGGCCATGAGAGGTCCTAGCTCTAGGGATAACAACAGAAGTTTTCCCAGAGGTCCGAGTATGAACTAGTGGGACAGAGCGCGTATGGTGGTGGTCAATCCTGGTGGGAAAGCCCAAGGAGGGTCTTTTGTAAGGGTACAGGTAAGATATTTGAGGCGCCGTCGAGATCAAATACCAGCGCTTTAGCATACAGTAGACAGGTGTGTGTCATCCTAGGTGCTCCAGTAATTAACCTGCAGGTCTTATTCAGAGTAGCGATTTTATGGAGTGCGGTCTGATCAGCAGCACCATACACCGCAGTCCATAGTCCACTAGGGACAGGATAGAGGAGGTGACTGCGAGTCAAGAGCCTCCGGGGAGGCAGTGTTTATACCGATGTAAGATGCCCAATCGATATTAGTGGCAGTGGCTAGGGCAGCGATGTGTCCATGGAAGGAGAGGGAGGGGTCAAAATGGATCCTCAGATATTTATAGGAGCAAACTTGTTCGAGGGGAATGAGGACCCAGAGTGAATGAGGAGTTTGAAGTTGCAGGACTTGTTTTGGGATGAGTGAAGAACATGGTTTTTGTTTTTTAAGATTTATCACCAATCTATGTTCCTTGAACCAACCCTCGGCTTCAGTGAAGGACTTCTGCAGCGAGTCCTGGAGGGCAATAGGTTACTGATTTGAGGCAAAGATGACTGCATCATCAGCGCACAATAGAATGTTCCCAAGCAAGAGCGTGGAAGGTGTTAAGGTAAAGGAGAATAGTAAGGGCCCAGAATGGAGCCCTGGGGAACCCCAGAAAAGATGGGACAGATGTCTGAGTAGGTCCCATTAATTTTTACATGCTGTGAGCGGTCAGACAGATAACTGGTACACCAGGGATAGGCCCAGCAGCAAACCAGAGAGACTAAGGGCATCAAGAAGGAGGGTGGGAGACAGTGTCGAAAGCTGAGAGAGGTCAATGAAGACAGCACCAGCTAGAGAACCAGTGTCTAAGGAGGAGGAGAAAGTTGGAGAACTCTAGGAGGGCTGTGTTGGTACTGTGGCCCACTCAGAAGCCATGCTGCTCAGGACAAAGGACATTGTAGGTGGAGAGGTAGTAGAGATTTGAGAGGCCACCACTTTTCCAAGGCATTGAGAGAGGAGAGAGAATGGAGATCGGTCGATAGTTTCCAGCCACAGTCCTATCACCACCTTTAAAGATAGGGAGTGACAGTGGTGACTTTCCAGGCAGTTGGAACCTTCCCAGGCAAAGAGAGTGGTTGATGAGGCATGTGATTGGGGTAAGGACTGTGTCTAAGACCAGCCGAGGATACACGATCCAGGGTGTCACTGCCTGTACTATTACTCTTGAGGGCAGTGACAAGGTGCGCCTAAGTTCTTGGGCAGAAACACAGCGGAGGAGAAAATAAGGGTGAGAAAGATTTACTGCAGGTGCTGGGGAGGAGGGTCAAAAAATTTGTAGGGAGGATAGGGCTATGGTCAGTGAATGAGGTGTTGAGGTGGTTGGCTATGAGGGCTGGGTCTGAGGAGATCACACCATTAATGTTGATCTGGTGGGTGGGGGAGTGTGCACTCCCATTTAACTGTTTAATGTTATCCCAGAAGGTTCTGGGATTCCCCATGAGGCAGTGAGTGAGGACCGATAGTGCCTCAGACTTGGCCTTTCTGATGGCCCGAGTGCACTTGTTTGGTGGCATATAACCGCCTGTCATTGGGCCAGCCAGTCTCAATGGCACGGTGCCATAGGGTTGTCCCTATGTTTGAGCTGGTGGATCAAAGCTGGGTAACCTAGGGGCATTCTTCCTTTTAGAATGGCGGGTCAACACTGGGGCAAAGATATCACAGGCATTATTAAAAGTTTGGGTAAAGAAGGAGAGAGCTGTGCCGATGTCAGGAGTTGCCTGTATAGGAGACCAGTCAATTTGGGACAGAAGTTCCTTAAGTTTTATCAGTCCACCAGGTATTAGACGCTCGGCATGTGGACTGTGCATGGGTTTGGGGACTGAGGTGACCAGTGGAATAGAATGGGAGTGATCGCTGAGAGAGTCTGGGAGGACTTGTACATTGGGGATCCGATTAGGGCGGTTGGTGAGTACCACATCAAGCAGTGTACTGGAGCCTCTTTGGGTTAGTCTTGGTAGGGTGGGTAACTAGTTGCTAGGTCTATTGCAGAAAAGGAGTCTCGGTAGAGGAGGAGGAGGGCTGAGCCAGTTGACATTTAAGTCACCCACCAGAATTTGATCACGGAAGGAGGTAGAGAGGTAAGGTATTCTGTAAGGGAGGCAATGGCTCATGCTTGGTCCCTGGGGGCACGTATGCAGTAGTCAGATAAAGGGGTCCTTTAAAGGTCAGGGTTAGTTTCAGCGTAGCGCCTGGGCCTGGAGTCAAGGATGGGAGCGGGCAGGGCTAGTACGGGGAGAGATTCCTTGACATAAATAGCGCAGCTGCCGCCCCATCTCCCAACACGGTCGGACCGGAAAAGGGTGAAACCAGGAAGGGAGACTAGGGAGTCAGGGGAGGATTTCGACAGCCAAGTCTCAACCAGGGTGATGACATCAGGGTTAATTGATGTGACCAGGCATTGTAGTGAGTCAAACTTTTTTAGGAGGCTACAGATATTCATGGAGACCATGCATAGGCCTGTGGTGCGAGTTGAGGAGCTCCTGGGAACCGGGCCAGGGTTTGGATGAATGTTCCCTGACAGGAGTAGTAGCATGACTAACACCCTAGCTGGGAGATGGTGAGAGGTTTTTCACGATTGACATGGGGAGGCTAAGGGAGCAGGGGTGGGCAGGGAGGTACAGGAGGAAAGCAAGAATAAGAAGACACCCAGATGTGCCTGAGGTGAAGAGAAAGCTAGGGGAGGGCAGGGGGACGGGGACACAGAGGTCCCAAGGGGCAGGAGAGGAGGTTCAGGAGCAAGGGAGGAGGGTGCCAGGGCACAGTGTGAACTAGCAGATGGGTAAGTGGGTAAGTGCACTGCTAGTGGGGTTAGGCACAGGCAGAGCGTGAGGCAGGCCAATACATTGTGGTGAGCAAGATCCCAGGGAAGTAGTGCTGTACAGGTAGAGAGGAAGTAGTGAGGAGCATAGGTCCCTCTAGTGGCCAGCAGGTATAACCTGAAATGGGAAAGTGGGGAGATAGGTTCTGGGCAACAGGACGTGATGTCACCGGATGTGATGTCACGGGTGGATCTTAAATTGACAGCCGCCCTGGGTGGGAGGGGTGGTTAAGGAGAGGGCAGATTTGCTAGCACGCTGGCTAGCACCTCTGCAGGCATCCAGATGAAGAAGAGGCCTCTTTACCTTGAAAGTTATCAGGCTGAGATTTGGCTTCCTCAGCTACTCAGGTGAGCTGCTTGTTGCTTCAGTTGCTTGATTGTCCCGAGTGCCTAGCTTGGGGGAGCTGCCTCGAAAGTTATCAGGCTGGAGATTTGGCTTCCTCAGCTACTCAGGTGAGCTGCTTGTTGCTTCAGTTGCTTGATTGTCCCGAGTGCCTAGCTTGGGGGGTGAGCTGCCTCGAAAGTTATCAGGCTGGAGATTTGGCTTCCTCAGCTACTCAGGTGAGCTGCTTGTTGCTTCAGTTGCTTGATTGTCCCGAGTGCCTAGCTTGGGGAGCTGCCTATGTAGTGGAGAAAACAAAGCCTCTCATTACTATGCAGCGGGAGAATATGTTGTGACTTACACAAAGGAGCTCCACTCTAAGCAAACAGGGCTATTCCAAAATGAGGTCACACTAGGACCCAGCTAACCTAATGCCTTCAGTAACAAGCACAATTAGCTCAATACCACCATATTAAACAAGTCTGATCTATATTAGCTGCTTGGTATATCTAGCTTTAAGATGTAATCAGCAATTTGTGGTGAAGCAGCCTGAGACCTTCTGAAATCAGGAAGGTGCACAGATCTTTCTGTCTGGGGTCCAGAGTCAAATTCAAACTGAGTAACATAGCATCAGATAAACAAAGCATACATTTCTAAGTAGTATGGACTGTACATAGGTCCAGGAGACAATATACAGACATTTTAAGGAGTTTAATAGGACAACGATTTAAAATACATAAAGTACAAAATGTACAGTCAAACAGAAAATGAGCAGGTATGGCTAAACCCATCGATCAAGACAACACTTGGCCGCACACAAGACCATGTGGGTTCTGTAAGTGCAGCCATTGTAATGTTTGCAAATATGAGTAGCTAGCAAGCAACCTTCATACATCCAAAATTTGAGACTATGAAAGCAGACATTAGAGAACTAATAACATGATACCCTATATGTGGTTTATGTTCTCTGGTGCCCTGTAAGATAATATATGGGCAAGACTGTTAGGGCCTCAAACAGAAAATACAAGAGCATGTACGCTCGTCATCAATAGCAAGCAGGATATACCGATCTATATTTTACTCTGATGCATAACTCACGTCCGGATGACCTTAGATTCTCGGGACTTGAGTGGATACTACCTATAAAAAACGGAGGAGGCAGACCCAATTTTTTGCTGCAAGTTGGCCTGGTGGCACTGAGGGTTGATGCGCTGGATGCCACATCTCACACTATGCCAGCAACCCAGGTTTGGGAGCGAGCTCGGGTCATTGGGGGTCAGCAGGAGAGGACAGGATTGAGCATCTGGAGGACTGCGCTCCTTTTCTGGGAGGGAGGAGGGCCCAGATCCTGGACTTCAGGTGACTCCTGGTGGTGACATGGGGCACAACAAGCTGGCGGATCCTCTAGTGGGGGGATTGGCTGAGGTGGTGACCCTGTGTGCATGTGCAGAAGCACGATGCATGCGCTTGGGCAAGCTATGTCCAAGCCAATTAGGGACGGACAGAACAAGGAAAAGCCCTGAGCCCTGGTAGGTGAAGGTGGTTAGAATGGCTGACCACCACACCCAACACTGGGTCCTGCATCCTGCCTCTGGTGTTCCCTCCACCGCCTGGTCGACTATTTAGATTATGCATATGGGGCACAAAACCCTGGCACAATATATCAGTTGGGGATGAGGATATAGCATGCACCAAGCAGGAAAGGGATCTTGGGGTTATCATCTCTGATTACCTCAAGGTAGGGAAACAGTGTGACAAGGCAGCAGGTAAAGCAAATAGGATGCTGGGATGTATAGGCAGGACATTACCAGCAGGAAAAGGGAGGTCATAATTCCGCTATACAAGACACTAGTGAGGCCCCACCTGGAGTACAGTGTACAGTTCTGGAGATCATACCTACGTAAGGACATAGACAGGGTAGAGAAGGTTCAGAGGAGGGCAACAAAGATGGTGCATGGATTGCATCACAAGTCCTATGAAGACAGGTTAAAGGAACTGAACATGTACTCCCTGGAGGAGAGGAGGGAGAGAGGGGATATGTTAGAGACATACAAGTATCTTACTGGGAGGAACAGGATGCAGGAAAACACTATTTTTAAGCTAAAAAGATGTTCCAGTACTAGAGGGCATGGGATGAAGTTGAAGGGAGGACGATTCAGAGGAAACATGAGAAGGAATTTCTTCACAGAACGGGTGGTGGACAAGTGGAACACCCTGCCAGAGGAAGTGGTGGGGGCTGAAACAATCATGGGATTTAAGAATGCATGGGATAGACATAAAGGAATTCTGGAGGTCAGGGTAAGGTGCAACAGACTTCTAGGAAAACAAACTGAACTTACAAGCTCAAATGGGCAGACTGGGTGGGCCATAGGCCCTTATCTGCCGACACTGTCTATGTATCTATGTATGTATCTATGTCTGGTTTGAACCCGCAAAGGACTTTTGCCATTTAAAGTACTCCTTACTTGCATGGAGGTCCTCACATTAGTTGCTTTGCATAGAATGTTCCTGTTACCATGGCATAAGAAAGGTTTGAACCCACTATCCCCTTCTAAATCTCTGTATTTGTTTTTCATTTCTTTCATTTATGTGCAAGAGATACAGTACATTAACAACTGAGTGTTAAATTAGCTTGATTAAAAAGCATGTATATGACTTATGTTTGAGTGCTTAGGTAGCAGCTCCATCTAGTGCTACATGTGAGGATAACATAAAATTGATTGTTTTAATTCTAGTGCACTTTTCTAAGTATGCCTGTAATTGTTAACCTATGATGCCATTATTTTTCTAAATTGGTAGCATTATAAAGGGTTGTTAATTCTCAGCAAGCTTCTCTCCATGAGGAAGATTCATTGTGAGTAGAATAGATTTCTTTGACTGGGTGACCAAAGTAGTAGATCAGGGAGGGGCTGTGGACATGGCCTACCTAGACTTTAGCAAGGCATTTGACACAGTCCCACACAAAAGATTAATATACAAGTTAGCCAGCCTGGGAGTGGGTCCCAAGATGACAGCCTGGAAAGAATTGGCTGGAGAATAGGACACAGAGAGTAATAGTAAATGGAGTCCACTCAGAAGAAAGGAGGGTTACTAGTGGGCACCGCAGGGTTCAGTATTAGGGACGGTCCTCTCAATGTCTTTATGTTACATTGCAGAAGGACTGGAAGGAAAAGTATGTCTCTTTGCAGATGACACTAAGATCTGCAACAGAGTTGGATGCACAGGGTGGGGTGGAAAGGATGAGAAGGGACTTGGCAAGGTTAGAGGAATGGTCAAATGTATGGCAGCTTAGATTCAATGCTAAGAAGTGCAGGTAATGCACCTGGGAAACAAAACCCAGGGAAGAGTACACAATGGGGGTGAGATACTAACAACAACAAAATGGAAAGGGACCTGGGGGTAGTCATATCAGATGACCTAAAGGTGGGCAAGCAATGTGAGAGGGCAGCAAGGAGGGCTGGGGGATACTGGGATGCATAGGAGAGGCATCACCAGTAGAAAACAGGAAGTTATTATCCCTCTGTACAGACAGCTGGTGAGACCCCATCTGGAGTACTGCGTGCAGTTCTGGAGACCCAGTCTCCGCAAAGACATAGACAGGATGGAAGCTGTCCAGAGGAGGACAACTAAAATGGTGCAGGGTCTGCACCAGAAGACATATGAAGAGAGACTTAAGGAGCTTAATATGTATAGCCTCGAGGAAAGGAGGGAGAGGGGGGACATGATAGAAACTTTCAAGTACCTCAAGGGAATCAACAAAGTCCAAGAGGGTAGCATCTTTCAAAAAAAGAGGTGTGCAAGAACAAGAGGCACAATTTGAAGATAGAGGGGGGCTCAGAGGTAATTTAAGGAAGTATTTTTTCACAGAGAGGGTTGTGGATGCATGGAACGGCCTTCCGGAGGAGGTTGTGGAGTCAAAATCAGTGGTGGAATTCAAGCATGCATGGGATAGTCATAAGGCAGTTCTGGGGGGTGGGGGTAGGAAGAAGTAGGCTGCTGGTTAACTAGATCTGCAGCTTATCCGAGGTAGGGAAATGGGCAGACTGCGTGGCCAAGCGGTCCTTATCTGCCGTCAAATTCTATGTTTCTATGTTTCTATGAAGCACTGGGGCAAGCTTTAGAATGCTTTCTGTGGACCTGTGTCCATATTTTTTGTTTCACTTTAAAGGATTCATTTTATTTGAGATTCAACTGGACCTACATTCATTATTTTGGTATTTGAGAGCACGTACACACTTATGTGGCTGTTTGTGTCTAGGGCTGGCTGCTTTTCAGTACCTGCACCACCAGTATATCAGCGATCACAGCATCACTCCTTGAAAACAGTATTCTAATAGGTCCTATTTTTTGGTTTGTGGGATGGATCTTGCTGCACACACTCTCTCTGAGCACCACAACAGATCCACACACATAGAGTGAGAGTCATGAGCAAGGGTAACTGTCAGCGCTCTCTCTCCCCATACAGCTGTTTGTCGTGCCTTTCAGTCTCTCTCTCTCATTTTATTTTTGAAGAGTGTTAGGAGGCTTAGGAGAATCCCAACCCTCCCCTCCATCACAGCCCAAGGATCAGCTTTCATGAGGTAAGGGTACATGCAGGGCTGCAGAGCAACCATGGAAAATACAGCCATGGGAGAGGCAGGTGAAGAGCAGGGGTCATGGCAGTGGTCGGAACAACAACAACAACAAAGGAGTAGGAGGCAATCAAGACATTCAACTGCATTTTGAATCTGCTAGAGAAATGCAATTAATGAATTGCTAATCTCTTTAATTTGTTGTTGACTGGAGTCTCAAAGGGTCCTGGAGTCTCACATCTCCCAGTCTGGGGCAACCAAGACCACTGGACCTGGAACCAAGCTGCACAAATATAGCTGGGTCGGCCACTCATGCTGGACAGATCGGTCCAGTTTTTATCCATCTCAGAAAGGGAACTTGATCGCGGGACTGTATCACATGGCAACTTGACCTTGCTAACATACGACTTTCTTTATGTCTTTGCTGGGTGAAGACAGGTGTGTTAAGAAGGGGCAGAGTGGGGGTGGAGCATGGCTATGCAAAAGAAGAAGGGTGGGATGTCGGCCAGAGGGGGCATAACCTATGCAGAAGTAGAAGATGGGCGAGCACTTTCTGCATGGCTGGGACTACAGGCCTCCCAGTTCAAACAGAACATTCGCCATGCGGTGGGGCTCGGGAGTGGGTAGGGCTTGTGAGAAGGTGGGTGGGCAGGCCAGCTGGCAGGAGCACAATGAAGGAAACACTGGAAGGCCCTTTTTTGTAATGGCATCAGCGACCATGGCAAGGGTGGCTTCACATCTCCTCCTCAGTGGGAAGGTAAGTCCCAGTTCAAGTTCCACCTAGTCCAGCAGCCCCTTCACCATGGCAACAGGCTAAGACAGGGTTCCAGCATCTATTCACATGATAGAAGCCTCCTGTCCCATCATGCTAACGCCATCCAACAGCCTCCCTCTCCCAATTTTGTAAAGTGTAACATGTAAAGCCTACCAGCAGGTCAGATAACCTGTGCTAAGCTCCTCCTTGCTTCTTACCCCTACCTCTCCACTGCCAGCAGGAGTCTTCGAGGTCAGAACAAAAAGAGACCGTATTATTGGGAATGATGGTGCAGCAGAAATGCTTGGGCTTCCCATTCCCAGGCATTTCTTCCATGCATTGCAGTCACATCTCTTTCAGAAGTAAGGCTTGCCTGGTCTCAAGTGTCTCTGTTAAAATTCATAAAAAATCATTACCAGCCATATCCCACTATACGGCATACCTAGAGATGTAAGAATCCATGCCCAAAAGCCACCTTAAATTACCCAATTATCTATTTGACAACAAAAAAAAAAGATCTTAGCTGTGTTGGTCCTTAGAAAATTCTAGTCCTGTGTAGCCTGGTGTCTTTTATTGGACTGGTATATGTTGTGTATAGAGGTGATACGCACTGACAATCTGGGTCTCACAGGTCTCTTTCAGCAGGATGACTGCCTGTGTTATGTTAAAATCTTGGCATGCCCACATTTCTGAAGACTTACTTCCTCTACTGTTTACTCACCTTTCCTACTCACTAGAGATGTTGCGAAATTGGCAATTTTGCTATGCAAAATATACTGCCATTCTGCAAAATTTTTCACCGGGTGTGAAATTGCAAAAGTTCACCTGCGAAATGTGAAATTTTGCTGCAGAATATGCAATTTTGCCAAATTTTGCCCAATTTCACCCTAATTTCATGGGCAAAAAATTCACATTTCATCCACAGAATTTCACATTTCGCACATGCAAAATATTTTGTGAAATGCGTGAATTTCACGAAATATTTCGCAGAACGAAATTTTCTCATTTCACACATCTCTGCTACTGACACTTCTCACTTTATCTGAACAATCCATTCATAAATTATTTTTAAACTGCAATTTTTTACACTTACAGTGTCAGTTGCTCAGCACACTCCACTGTGATACAGGAAGATTGGAAAGCCCTGAGTTCTAGCCACTCCCTAGGTAAAACATTCCTTAGGACTCAACAACGTGATGAGGTGAGGTGACAATAGACACCTCCATGTCTGTAAAGCAGAAGCACTCCGCACTTCACTATTTTTTTAGTTTAGGCGGTCTGCTGTGACCGCCAATTTCTTTTGTGTAAAAATTATACAAAACCGCCAACCCAACCCTTCCCCTCAGTACCCACCACCCAATCCCACCCAAAGAATCATAATAGTAACACTGGAGGTGCCAATGCCCTTGTGTCCCAATCACAAATTCGTCATACCACCCCATCCACTACCGCGCATGTGTGGTTATGTCTACATTTTTTTATATATTTATTGTTTCCTCCCACCACCCAACCCTCCTTTTTAGCATCTATCACCCCACTCCTCCAGAAAGGAAATAGTGACACTGAGGGTACCCAATCCCTCAGTGTACTGATCACAAAATCATTGCCCACTCCCCACTACTGCACATGCGCTGTTTTTTGTGCTGGTTTTATTTATTTATTGTTTCACCCCCCACACTTGGCCCTCCCTCTCAGCACCCATTACCTAATTCCTCCCTCAGAAATGTAACAGTGGCACTGTTGCTGCCCAATCCCGCAGTGCAGGAATCTTTGATTTTTGCTTTTTTGCTAGTACCTGTAAATAAAAAAAGTCCATTGCTACCTTTTTCTGCCATTGCACTCACCCCCCACCTTCCCACTCAGCATCCACCTCCCCTCACACCCCCAAGCCCTTACTTACCCATTGGGGGTCCAACGGACACGTCTTCATTCTTCAACGCCGGACCGCAAACTGAGAAAATGAGTATGCTTTTCAACGGATTTCAATGGGGGTTTGAACTTAGTGGCATAACTTGAAAATTTTTGCATATTTTTGGCCCAGATTTTCAACATACCTTCTTTGGGACCATACCTCATGAACAATTGAACTGTCATTAGTCAGATCTGTCCCAAAAGGTGATTTTGTGGCCCCTGTGTGAAATAACCTTTCTGGCAGGAGTTGAAAAGTTTATCTGCCCTTATTTATGGGGGGGGGGAGGCATAAGAAGGCTATGTCAAAAATTTGGTGTACAAATATTAAAAAACAACAAAGTTATGCACCTACATTGAATTTTACAAACGCAGACTCCTACCCTTGGTGATTTTCAATATTTGTACCCTAAATTGACAAAGCCATATCTTTAAAGCACCTCATGATTGAGTCAGCTGTCATTTTTCAAATCCTGGCCAAAATGTTTTTCACATCCCGAAAGGTAATTTTGTGGTCCAGGTGTGAAATCATCTTTGGGCAGGAGTTGAAACTTTTCTCTGTCCTTTTCATGAGGTGGGGTCATAAGAAGGCTATGTTGAAAATCTGGTTTATGGATATTAAAATACAAAGTTATGAGCCTACATTAAATTTTGCAAACGGAGGCTCATAACTTTAGTAATTTCAATATTTTTACCCGAAATTTACAACATAGTCACTTTTACAGCACCTCATGAATGTGACAGCTGTCATTTTCAAATCTAGCCCAAAATGTGTTTTTATTTTTATTTATTTGCATTCAGTCTAGGAATTACAACCCTTTGAATCAGGGACTCATTTACAAAGGCTCTGTGTCAATGACATTAGTTAGGACATACACAGAGAAAAAATACTGTACAGAGACAGCCATGAGCTAAACAAATTCAGGGCACCAATGGTAGAGCAAAACAATGTATTACAATATTATTTACAGAGTTTTGATAGTTGTGTCCTAGAAGTTCATTTCACAGTCCCTGTGCAAAATCACCTTTCAGGCAGGAGTGAATCATGCACTCTGCACTTCTTCATGAGGCAGGGTCATAATAAGATTATGTTGAAAATCTGGTATACAAATATTACAAAGCAACAAATTTATGAGCCTATGCTACATTTTGCAAATGCAGGCTCATAACTTTAGTAATTTTCAATATTTTACCTCACATTCCTACCATGCAGCCCAATCAGCTCTGGCCAGAGTTTCTTATGTATGGGTACACCTATGGCTTCTTTCCAGTCTTTTGTGCTCTTCCTTCATTGAACAAACTTGTAAATATGTTCAAGCAGTCCAGATATTTCTCTGCCAGCTGTTTCAAAAATAATGGGTGGAGTACATCAGGGCCGGGGATCTGTCTACTTTGAGTTTCAATAGCCTATTTTTAACATCCAGGCTGGAAAATAATAAGGTATACTTGAGACATCAGAGGTGGACAAGCTGAGATGCTAGGAGGAACATCTGCAGCAGGAGTTGGCAAATGCTGCATATTTTCTTTTAACATGTATGCCGCTGTTGCCCATAAAGAAAATTAAATAATTGCTGACCTTTCCAGACCAACTTTGGTTCCACTGCTCGAAGGAAGAGGAGTAGAGGGTTTAGCGACCAAGCAAGGAAAGGTGTACAGGCCTCTGGTCTCTCCCCTGAACTAGTGGAGTTCAGTGCGGTGGTGAAGCCACATTCCACAGAGGAGAGGTGCACAGTAAAACAAGCGGGTTTAAGGGCCTGCTATTAACCCATTCCATCATTCTATCACTCATCTCATTTACTCTGTAGTTGCGGTTTTGGCTCTGATTATAATTTGCAACATATAAGAGAGGAGTAGTTTTGTGCCTGTATTGCACTTTGTTGAAACCAGAAATTTTTCTACTGGATAAAATGAAGCTGAGAGGGTTGAAAAGGTTAAAAGGTCAAAAGGTCAAGAAGGCATCTTACTGTGGAAGATGAAAAGGGGTGAACAAGGACAGAATTCAAATCTGGATAAAAAATACTATCTTATACTTTTTGGAGAATCTGCTACCATTAATTAATTAGTTGGAGGTCATTTTGGAGAGGAGTTGCTTGATTCTGGAGGAGTCATAGCTGGTAAAATGTTTTAAACATATTGCCTTATTATCCATTGGAATCCATAGTTGGAACTTTTTCCTAACAACCAGAAGAAAACAAAGAAGAAGTTGTAAACAAGGAGATAAACTTCAATTTCATCTGTGGGCTGACTTTTTACATCTCTTTTATTTTTTTTTTCTTTCTTTTTTTGTGAATGTTTTAATTAATTACATATTCAGTGATACTGTGTCCCTAATTGGCTGATTATTTAACCAATCAGCCAATTAGTTAATTAAGAGCTAAACAGGCTAATTAACATATGGGCTTAAACAACTATTTGCCTATTTGTGTTTTGAAATATTCATTAGTACGTTATTAATTAAGGACAAAGGACAGTTGTGGTAACATATTTTCATACCATTTCCTTGGACATAATTATAGAGCGATAAGGCCTGCTTTGTTATTACCTATAAACCAGCCTACATAGATTTTGTTTAAATCTCTAAATATACCTGTGGAGACAAGAAGCAGGAAATCTCCTGCTCAAGGAGATAATAATAATAATAAAAATAATAATAAGACTAACTCAATCTATGACAATATAAAACCTTGGGACATAATTTGAATGATTATAAGGGTATTAAAGGGAATAAGGCCCCAAAAGAAAAAAGGTTTTATTTAAGAAAAGGAGAGTTTGAAAACAAATGTTAAATTAGGAGAGTTAGATAAGGGATTATAAGAACAGAACCAATAACAATTCTATCCCCAGCTCAAAAGGAGCATAGAGAAAGAAACATTGAGAATGGAAATGGGAAAATAATGTTCCAAACCTTAACTAGGAATATGTGGAAACAAGAACAGCCCACTGAGGGAGTTCCTGTGGAACAAATACATGTTTTGCTTCTGAAACAGTTGGAAAACAATAGTCCCACCACACAAAGTCCTGATCTAACTGAGATAATAAATAAGGAAGTAAGTAAAACAATTGAAAACATCAGAGAAACAATTCAAATTAATAATAAGATTGAAAAAAAATCAGGGATTTTAACAAAATGAAACAAGATCTGGATGAATCATATTACTCTGGCATAACTGATCAGTGTCAGTGGCTCAGTAGGTAACACACTTGCCTCTGAGGCCGGGAGATCAGAGGGTTGTGGGTTCAGTTCCCACATCTGGCACTTGGGTTAATATCCCAGTACTGACACTGTAGTGCAGCATGAGAGGGGTGCTGCACTTCTGAGGTGCCGTCTCTCAGATGAGACATTAAACTGAGGTCCCATCTGCCTGGACTGGTGGTAGTTCAAGTGGATGTTAAAGATCCTATGGCACTTATCGAAAAGAGTAGGGGCAAATTTTATTTAGAGAAACTGAACAAGTATATACACATTTGTTTTAGTACACGACTCAGCATCAAAAACAATCTTGATACATAAAGGAGAAAACAAACAAAAACATTTGCAAAAGGAATCATCCAATTTTGTCCTTCATAAAAGGGACAGACATCCATCGGAGAACCCATGCACTGGGAGACATACGCTGTTGTTCAAACATACATTGGTTATACAGTTCCTGTTCAATCATGCTAATGACAGTCCATGGGTCTTGGTACACCTGTTGTAACACATATTTGCATCGTGTCTACCATAATGTAAATTTAATAAAGGAAAATATCAGGCATATCAGACTTCTATCCATCCTTAGATTCTACATTCTGAAACCACCAATCATGTCTGCATATGTCACAGTCTGCCAATACTGATTCTTCCATAAACATGCCAGTGTAGCCCATACTTCATGTACATAGGGACACTGAATAAGAAAGTGAGACATGGTTTCTTCTTGTGCCACGCAACTCAGTCTAGGGCACATACGTTCTTCTATACATTTGTGCTTGGCATTCCCTTTAATAAACAACTTCCCCTGTGAGCTTAACCACATGACATCCCAAATCCTTGGGGGGATATGTTTATCCTTCAAGGATTCCACACATATGTGTGGCATATGGGTCGATATCTTTAAATTCAACTGCTGAGATACAGTTCTGGGTGTTTATCATGTCATAAAGCAATTTACTTGTAGGAAGCTGCACCATTTGTATCGTTAACCTCTATTTTTTTAATTTAGCAAGGGCAGGTCTAAAAAAAACACACTTTGTCTTAACCTGAGCTGATATCACTCCCTGTGATTCCCATATCTGGTAGATTGGCCAGATCCAATGGTTTGCATATAGAGTCCAAAGGGCCAGGCTAGGTCTAGTAAGATCTAGTAAATTTGTGAGAAAAGATACTATAAAAGAAAACTACTGGATTAAGCAAGTTCAAACCCCCCTTCTCCACAGGTAAAGAAAGTACTTCTCTCTTTATTGGATTTAAACAGTTTCCCCAAATTAACTGAAAAACCTAACTAAGGATTGATACTTCATCAACTCGTGGCAGTGGATAGATAGCACTAATGAATAGAAATATAGGGAAAAGGAAGGTTTTAACAACTGCTACCTTCTTTTTTTTTTGATTGTTGGCAAGTCTTCCAAATCGCTACTTTCGACTGAGCTATACCTAATTTAGCTTTCCAGTTAAAACAGCCATTGTCTTCTCTCCCAAACCAGACCCCCCAAAATTTGAAAAGGCCGATCATCACTTTTATCCTTGCCATATCTCCGTCTGAGTTACAGTACCACTGAGAGCATAAATAACACTCTTCCGCCTATTGATTTTTGCTCCTGTTGGCCTAGAATACTGATCTATCACCTCTAATACTCTAATTCCTGAATCTTGATCTGCTACCAGTACACAGACATCATCCGCATATGCAATCACCCGTATCCCCATCCCTCCCCCAACATGTGTGAAACCTCTGATACATGAATCTTGTTGGAGAAGCTGTAATAATCGGTCTAAACAAAATATATAAAGTAAAGGGCTAAGTGGGCAACCCTGTCTTACCCCACATGTGATATCAACATATGTACCCATCATCCCATTAACTAAGGGAATTGCTCGAGTATATTTGTACAATAAGTCTATCCAAGTCTCAAAGATCGGGGATCCCATAATGAAGTAAAGTGCTGAAATAAACCGATGAGGTACTATGTCAAAGGCTTTTCCTGATCCAATGACATAAGATATCCACAGTAAGGTACCCTCTTTACCTTGTTCTACCAATTCTCTTATCAATAACAAATTATGCTGTATTAGTTGGTTCGGTACTGTACAAGTTTGAGCCAGAGAGATAAGTACCAAAGCCGTATTCATTAACCTGTTGTGAAGAATTTTCAATAATATCTTATAGTCGGTATTTAATAGACTAAGTAACCGCCAATTATTCAAATCAGTTTGGTCCCCATGTTTGAAGACCAGAATGTGGACAGCAATACAAAAATGAAAGTCGACACGTAAATTTCCCAAAACCCAGTTGTAAACAACTACTAAAATATTCACCAATAAGTCAGCAAACATTTTATAAAATTCAGAGGGTAGGCCATCTATACCCGGAGCAGTGTGACCTTTTAAATGACTAATAACTCCCTCAATCTCTTAACAGTGAGAGGCTTAATAAGGTCTCTAACATATTCTTCTGTTAGTTTGGGAACTTCAATAGTGGAAAGAAGATCCTTCATTTCCCAGTCAGCAATGAGTGGGGCCTTATACATATCAGTCAAGTAGTTTGTGACTGTTTTTAAAATACCAGGGCTATCAGTAACCAATTTACCCTCAACATTCCTTACAACTGTCATAAATCTGTCAGATGCTCGCTGTGTACAGCTTTTAAAAGCATCACCAAAGCCAGTTTTGCCTGGTGAACAAATTCTGTGTTCATTCAACATAGCTTTTGCCCTGAAATATTGTAATTTCACCATCTCATTTTTAAGGTCCGTTACTTGAGTTGTTAATGCTATATGTTGTGTATTAATTATGGTATATATTTTTAACAATTGTTGACGAAGTTTAAGATATGTCTGGTACTGAGAATTGTGACACCGGGTAGAGTAGGTCTGAAACAAGGACCGCAATTTTTGCTTAGTGTCTTCCCACCAGAAACTAATATTATCATGTAGTACAGCCACTGACATCCTCGCTTTTAAAAAGTCAGTGACTGACATAACCATCTCATCTTCCTTCAATAAAGCCGTATTCAGTTTCCAATAATGGCAACCATACTTGGGGCCTAGCAGTCCTCCCAATACCACATAAAGAATCACATGATCTGTAGTTTCTAATGGAATAATATCTGCCTTTTGCATATGAGAATTTTCCTGCATGAATAAAAGTCTGTCCTGGAGGACAAAGCTCCTCTATGGCAAGTATGCCCACCCTGGGATGTAGATGTCAAAAGGAATCCTGCAGATGACACTGCTCTCGAGTATGCCCTTTAAACAATTCAATCACAAAATAACTTATTTGTAATGCCACCCCTATCTTGTCTATCTACCATGCAGTTAAAATCCCCTGCCCAAAGAATGTGTTTAGTTTTGAGCAAATAAGGCTTAATTTTATTAAAGAGATCAGTCCTATCCTTTTTTTTAAGGGGAGCATAAATATTAATCAGTCTCCAGCCTTCCCCCTTATAGAAAAAGTCCAAGAGCAAAGCCCTCCCCAATAAAATATCTACCACCCTAGAAACTTTAAACCCATCTCCTCTGAACAAAACTCCTACCCCATCACAAACTTCAGTCCCAAAGGAAAAAGGAAGGACCCCAACACCAAAGTTTCTGGGCTGCCCTAACCAAAAGTTTGTATTTAGCCTAGTGTCTTGTAGTAGGCAGATATCACAATTTAAGTTTTGTAAAACAGACATAGTAATTAGCCCACGCTTTGCATTCTTATTATATTCACATTCACTGTAGCAATGCTAAGCAGTGAATGAGGCTCTTGTGGAGGGGACAGAAAGATTACTCAAGGTGGTTTCTTTATCCTTGAACTCCTTAGAACTCTAACACCTATTTTTTTCCTCCTGTCCTTTTCAATTCCCTGTACTTGCAGGTCACCTTCAGATTCTGAAGTATGTGGGGCCAATGAAGAAGCTTCAGAGTCATCCCCCTGTTCTGATTCTGGTTTGCTACTGGACAGTACTTCAAAACTATTCCTCAACAGCAAGCCTTCGTCCTCAGGAACATAGGCCTTAGCAAGCTTAGATCGGACCTAGACTGCCTGATGCCTCGCTTCTTTGCTAAACTTTTAACAGTAAGGGGAAGGGGCATTTCTTCAGTTATCACAGCTCCTTCTGGTTCAGCCGCAGTTACCGTTGGCTGAACATCAGTGGCTGGAGAAGTAGCTGGCTCTTCAGGTACAGTGTTACCTACTACTACATCTACTTCAATATCCTCGGGGGTGGAGGAGACAGTGGAGGAGGGGTAGTGGGCCTAGTTGGGGCTGGTTGAGGCTTATGTGCAGAGGTCCCTTGTTCAGCCATATTCTTTTTTTGTGCTTCCTTTATTATGAAGTCCTGACTGACACGACAGTGTTGTGTGTGGCCCATGGACAGGTTCTATACGATGGACAGCGCCCACACAAAAATTGCACCTCATATCTTCTTTACAGTCAGAACTGTAATGTCCAAAACACAAGCAAAGATTGCATTTTAACCAATAACAAGCTGAACCCAAATGAGTAGAAGCCCCACATTTGAAACAAGTCCGCGGTTGCCCAGGACAGAAGCAGTGGCCCTTTCATTTCCCAAAAACAAACTGTTCGGTAGGTGAACAGGGCCCAAACTATTGTTCCTTAAATGAACTTTATACTTTCAGCCCCCATTCCACAAATGTTCTTCATCAAAAATTGGTTGAGGGGAGTCAATTACATCACATTTCTTCTCCAACCAAAATGTAATATCATGCACTGACACTGATTCATTTCTAAAAAGAATGGTGACATTTTTAAGTGAAGGTTTAGTCAAAGGGAGGACACGAAAAGGTATCCAGACCTCAGTGTACTTTAATGAATCATATTTGGTCCAAAAATGATCTAAACCCTGTGGAGTTTTAAGACTGACGTCATACACATTTGTACCTGAGACATGAATCAAGGCATGTATTTCATTAGAAAAGAAACCTGAAGACATTTTCAACAAGGTTCTGCCTACATATAGATGGCCTGGGCTATTTCAAACCTCCTAAATACTCTATATGAACAGCATTTCGCCGCTGTGGTGGGGGGAGCCAGAAAAGGGTCCTTTCATCGAAATTGTTCCCAAGCATTTTTAAACTGTTCAAATAAGTTCTGTTGTTGTTGAGGCAAATTATGATCTGAGGTCGGCCTATCACCTCACCCTGCAGTTTGTGTCTCAGAGCCTTCTGATTCGGAGGATTCTGACACCGAAAAAGGAGGCATAACTGTTTCATTATCAACATGTAAAGCATCCGAACAGTCTGTACAAATTCAAATGGGTTGCATCTTCATTAATAATTTTGGTATGAGCAGTAGCAGAAGGATTGTTTTTCTGTGGAAAAGGTTGTCCCGGTATTGGGCTGTGCGAGGAGTCAGGAATCCAGATATCTGACTCACCTCTTTTCCACCCTGCATTCATAAGCGAGCATTCTAAGGAGGTTAGGGAACTCCCACGTTTGACAAGAGGAATCGAGTCATTATTTCTTCCTTTACGCAAGTGGAGCGTAGGCAAAGTATCACAGGCATTCGTTTGTTGCAAGAAGGAAAGATTACTCACAGTTTCGACATTCTCACCGAGGTCTAGAGGCATTTCTGTCAGTAGGATAGGCCGCACAGTAGCTGTCACAGACTTCTCCACCCGTCCTGACTCAGGCGGGCAGAATTCGTTTGATGAACATACGTCACTAGGCAGATTTACAGTACGCCTCAGCTGGGGCTGTATTTGCTGTGTCAAGATTAGGCAAGTCTCTCAGGAACAGCACAGCAGCTCACAAATCATCAGTATTCAGCGGTTCCAGCCAAGTCCAGTTCCGTAGCATGTGAGACTGTTTTTTGTCTCAACTCTTCATACCGAGCTCTTTATTTTGTTTTAGAATATTAGACAGCCAAGCTTCATCTGAGGCAAAGATATCTGTAGGTGGACTCGCTAAATCAACTGCAACACCAGGTTGTTCTTTCTCCATATCCATGACTACTTCAACCAACCACATCATTGGTCTCCTGAACTGGACCTGTGGATGGGGAGACCTGCACACCCACAGCTACACGAGCAGAATGAGCAATCAAAACACCTTCCTCCATGGTAGCAGTGCCCCCACAGCAAGAGTAGGGGAATTTCCCCAGTGTCCTGGCCAAATTTTCCTCATTCACTAAAAAAAATACCACCAACAGCTTAATCTGGTTCAAGGTCAGTTGGCATTCATCTGTACCTCCAGGTTGTGCCTGAAAATAGGCAGGATTTGTCTAGTGCACTTACCCTGTCAACAAAACACTAAATAAATAAATAATAACCAATAACTCCAAGGGCATAATTTGGCCTGGGATGTGGGGAGGAGAATGATACAGGCAATAATGAGAATACTTTGCCAGTGGAGAACAAAACACTATGTATGAGTTCCTGAGGAAGTTAGTGTCCCTAATATGGAGACACTAACTCGGGAGTGCATTATAGAACTACAAAATCCTTTAATAGCCAATATAATGATCTATGAACAACTGATTTTGTCAAAACAAGATGTATCATTCATTAAAGGTGTATGCATAGAAAATAAAAAGGATTGATTCTATCTTTGAAAAATTAAAGCAAAAAAAAAAAAAAAAAAAATGAGTACCAACAGAACAAAATATAGAATTTAGCATCGAAATGGGACTAGCTAGATTCAGAGTTCAGGAGTATTTGACACACACTATCTTTGAGAGAATAGAAATTAATACCTTGATATGTCACACTCTACAACTACTGAAGTAGAAAATGACTCAGAAATGGAGTCTGAATTGATAATGCACCCTGAAGGTTATGAAAACCAAGATAGCAAATTGACAAACTGAAGGTAGGAAATCATGAATTATGGGAAATGGGATACTTCAAGATAAAAGGAAGAATGTGAGACCAAAGGGAATAACATAATGTAACAAAAAAAAAAAAACTGAGTCTCATAGAAAAAAAGATCAATCCCTTATAGAGATCTCAAAAATAGATAAGGATCAAGAAATTGGGGAACAGAAATTGGATAGTAAGGAAAAGGAAGAGAAGAAAAAGCACCATAAAGTAAGTAAGAATAAAAACAAACTGAATAATAAGAAATATTTACAGAAATTAGGGTCCAGAATCATGAAGGGTAAGGGAAAGGGGAAGAAACAAGCAAGGACAAAAAATAAAAAACAAAGTAAACATCAAAGTACTAATAAGGAAACATGCAGTCATATTGTTATAGAAGACACAGAAGAAAAGGAACAACCAGAGGAGATAGAAAAGACTCCACAGAAGGATGGGGAACATGAGATTCAACTAAAGAACCTTTTAAGAAGGACCCTGGAAACTGACTTCATGCTATCAATATTTAAAATACCAAAAATGCCAGATGAAACAGAATCCAAATTAAACTCACACTTAAAAAACCTTTTGGAAGCTGTGCTACAAGGAAATAGGAGGTATGGAGACCTAGTGAATAAAATGAGTGCCATAAGACCATTACCAGATGCAGAATTGGTTTTCTTACTCTCTGAGCAATATTACGTACTTAAAGTGATTGAAAATCAAAAGGAAAAAATGAAAGATCTGGGTTTTGAAGTAGATAGTGTGGCTGGCATGAAGTCTATGTTTCCAGAATACTACTCAGTGAATGATCCCAAATCCAAAAAGGGAGAAGAATTTCCAATCTCAATATGTGGAATTTGAAATTTTTTGAATGAAACAAAATATAATCTGTGCTCAAAAGTGGTGGATTTGTTACAAAATCTGTTAAAAGACAATAACCTGCATGAAATGGTTAGGAAAGCAAAGTAATGGGAAAGAGAAGGTCAAATACGATTTGGGTGAGAAGTGAATCTAATTATGATTCTCTTCTCTCCAAGTCTGAAGGTTGGATACATTTTATATAAATCTGAAAGGAGAAAATGAAGTAATAAGAGACAATTAGGAGGATAAAACAATGCTCAATGGTTAAATCTAATAAGAACTGTAAACAGATTTCAAGCACTACAAGACATAGACATTGATTGACAAACAGATAGAAATCAACCTAAAGATGGAAAGAAAATCAGAAGATATAAAGGGATGTGATAGAGGGAAAAAACTGGTAAAAGAATTGGACGATAATTTTTTATTAACTAATGGACGCTCTAAAGGAGAATTTACATATATGGGAGTTAGGGGAGCTTCCATAATAGATGGGTAATTGTTGGGTATCTTTGAATCTAGTTAAGTCATTTGTGACTCTCTCTTTGGGTAGACGCTCAGAAAATGAGCACTATCCACTAGAAATTAAATTTCAAATAGAACAAGGAAAAAGGGATATAATAAAAAATAACTGGAGTATCATAAGGGTAAAGAAAGGGATACAATGGGATTTATTGCAAAATTATAAATCAATAAAACTCTTAAATGATTAAGGAATTAGGGAAGAGTTTCAGGGCATGGTATTGTAAATCTCATGCAATTCCTTGAGTTTTAAACAGTATCACAATCATGAAAGAAGTTTCAATGACCATTATTAAAGTTTCAATATTCAATATTCAAAGAAAGGAGAGGGAGTAAGTGGTATGATGGGAGTGTAAAGGATGTAAAAAGAAATCAATAAATACGAAGATATGTTCAAAGATACCCAAGCAAACCTAATAAAATATGTTACATAAATTAAGAAAAGATTATAAGAAATTGTTGGAAAAACATAATTACAGAAAACACTTTGGAAGAGTTTGAGAAAGCAGCTTGGCAAAAAATAACACAACATTTTGGCAATGGTAGCAAATGGATGGAACAACATCCATTATACAGTAGAAAACCATATTGATCCTAGTACATGACAGAATTATTACGGAACTCTTTTTTATAAACCAGAATTAGAAAAGAATCAATCAAATATCAATTGGAAAACATTTGAAGAAAAAATTATGGAAGAAGAAATTAATCTAGCCATTATTATGGCAAAAAGACATAAAGCACCTGGGCCAGATGGAATCCTTGTAGATATTATTAGGATGACCCAGGATTATAGACCCCAATTCTTATGAGATTATTCAACCTCATAATAGAAACAGGGAACATTGCCCCATCGTGGCAAGAAAATACCATAGTGCCCTTACATAAAAAAGGTAATAAATCAAACCCAAGTAATTACAGGCTGATAAGTTTATTAGACACAACACAAAAATTATTCACAAAAGTTTTACAGCAGAATAATGGCATGGATAGTGAAGAAAAAAAATCCTAAATGAAGGACAAGCAAGATTTCTGCCAGATTATTCTACAATAGATCAGTGGATAGTACTGTCGATTTAGTACATAAGTACATATATATATTAAAAACAAAAATGATTATGTGTTCATTGTTCTTAAGTCTGCTTTCAATAGGGTCAATAGGGAAAATGATGGAAACCTTGGAAAAATATGAGTTGGATCATACAATAATTAATATGCTAAAAGTATTATATAAAAATAATTATACTTTCATAAGATATAATAAAGAAGGAGATTGCACTGTAAAATTTCCATCTACTACTGGCCTGAGACAAGGTTGTGTTCTGTCACCTATATTGTTTAACATCTTTCTTAATAGTGTATTGGAGAAGTTGGGTGACCCTGGGCTGCACATGCTCAAATTGGACTCCAGGCGGTGTCCCTACCTGGCATATGCTGATGATGTTGTCTTAATGGCAACCAACGTTTTGGGAATTAAAAGGAATCTGTTGAAATTCTATTAAGAATTTAACAGGGTTGATTTAGAAATAAACTTTGAAAATCTAAATTTATGATATTCAGTAGCAAATGCTTGAGGAAAAGTGATATACCTTCGTTAATCTGTGAGAATCACAAGATCGAATATGGGGAGACATTTTGTTACTTAGGAATAGTGCTTAACCATAACCTAAGGTGGCAAGAGCATATCTTAAGTACATCTCAAACAATTAAGCATTTAACACCATCAATAGAGACATTTGCTATAAATAAAGGGGTAAATCAATGAAGGGCATTTAATGCCAAGATAAGATCTCAACCTATATGTTTCAGATGTTTGGGGACAGGATAAAACAGATGTGCTTGAAATTAATATAAATACATTTTATAAAAAAATATTGGGATTACCTAATAGTGCAGCATCTGTTTTGACAAGTCCTGAACTTGGACAACTAACAATAAGATATGACATTGAACAGATATTATGTACTTATTGGATGAAGATGAATAATATGCCCAGCGAGAGGCTTCCAAGAATCTGTTTGGAGGAGACTTTTATATTATACTCAAATTGGTTATGAGTGCCCCAGTTCATGTACACTGAGGGAGGTCATTAAACCATATGGCCTCCTCCAGTGTATTGTTGAGCACTGTAGGGACCCTTTAAAGGATATTAAGTTAAAAATTAAAACTAGAATTAGGGACATTCATATTCAAAAAGAAATGAATATTGGGAAACATTTTAAATTAAGTAAATGGTTATCAGTGAATAAAAAAAGAGAATTTGGAACTGAAAAATATTTATACAAACTCCAGAATCCTGATTTGGGGAAAACTCTTACTAAACTCAGATTTGATTATATAGAGAGCCAAACACTGAGGAAATTTTATGGGAAAACAGATTCAGCTTTGTGTGCTTGTGGAAGGGGGTGAGTATAGTTTAGGGCATTTACTCTTGCTCTGTCCGTTATATAATAAAGACAGAACATGGTTACTGGGAGATGTTCTTGCCACATTGGACATGGAATTGTCATATCAGGTTAATTAGTTATTAAAATCATACGATGTTACAATATTACAGAAAGTGGCAAAATTTGGTAAAATTTTAGAAAGGAAAAAATTACAGATTTGTAAGGGAAACGTTGATGTGATGTTGTGCAATATGGAATGACGAGGTTCTTTTTTTTTAATAACAAATATGCAGTGTGTATGCAATCATATTTATTGTTCTTATGGAGGAAATCCAATGAATGAATGTTTATGATTGTAATGACAAATGTAGTTGTCAACAATAAACTTTTGAATTGAATTGAACTAAACATAAAGGCTGGATATATTTATATTGTTGTTGGTCTCTGCTGTTACCTCAAACCCTTCAGTGTCCTTTGGCTGATATAGAAACATAGAAATATAGAATTTGATGGCAGATAAGGACCGCCTGGCCCACCTAGTCTGCCCATTTCCCTACCTAATTGATAAGCTGCAGATTCTAGTTAATCAACAGCTAACTTCTTCCTACCCCCAACTAGAATTGCTTGATGCCTGTCCCATGCATTCTTGAATTCTTTCACTGTTCCTGACTCCACAACCTCCTCAGAAAGGCCATTCCATGCATTCATAACCCTCTCTGTGAAAAAATACTTTCTAACATTACCTCTGAGCTGTCCCCCCTCTATCTTCAAATTGTGCCCCTTGTTCTTGCACAACTCTTCTTCTGAAAGATGCTGCCTCTTCTACTTTGTTAATGCCCTGAGATACTTGAAAGTTTCTATCATGTCCCCTCTCCCTCATTTTCTCAAGGTATACATATTAAGTTGCTTTAGTCTCTCCTCAGATGTCTTCTGGTGCAGACCCTGCACCATTTTGGTTCCCTCCTCTGAACAGCCTCCACTCTGTCTGTGTCTTTGCGGAGTTGGGGTCTCCAGAATTGCACACAGTACTCCAGATGGAGTGTCACTAACTGTCTGTACAGAGGGATAACAACTTCTGTTTTCTACTGTTGATGCCTCTCCCTTTGCATCCCAGTTTCCCCCCAGCCCTCCTTACTGCCTTCTCACATTGCTTGCCCACCTTTAGGTCATCTGATATAATTACTCCTAGGTCTCTTTCAATTGTTGTTGTTGTTATTAACTCACCCTCCATTGTGTACTCTTCCCCTGAGTTTTGTTTCCCAGATGCATTACCTTGCACTTCTTTGCATTGAATCTGAGCTGCACAAATTTGACCATTCCTCCAACCTTACCAAGTCCCTTTTCACCCTTTCCACTCCACCTTTGTGTATCAGCCCTGTTGCAGATCTTTGTGTCATCTGCAAGAGACATACTTTTTCTTCCAGGTCCTTCCAATGTCACTTATAAAGACATTAAAGAGGACCTGTCCCAGTACCGAACCCTGAGGTGCCCCACTAGTTACCCTCCTTTTCTTCACTGTGGACCCGCTTACTATTACCCTTTGCATCCTGTTATCCAGCCAGTTTTTATCCAGGCTACCACCTTGGGACCTACTCCAAGGCTGGCTAACTTGTATGTTAATCTTTGTGTGAGACTGTGTCAAATGCCTTGCTAAAATCTAGGTAGGCCATATCCACAGCCCCTCCCTGGTCTACTACTTTGGTCACCCAGTCAAATAAATCTATTAGGTTCGTCTGACATGACCTTCCTGCTGTGAAACCATGCTGCCTTGGGTCTTGTGCCCCACTGGCCTCGAGGTACTCAACAATTCTTTCCTTCAGAAGTGATTCCATCATTTTCCCTACCACTGAAGTCAAACTAACTGGTCTGTAGTTTCCTGCCTCTGCCCTGCTCCCACTTTTTTGAAGTGGAATCGCATTTGCCCTCCTCCAGTCCTCAGATACCACCCCATCCTCCCATGATTTGTTAAAGAGAGTAGTCAGTGGTGTCACTAGTTCTACCCTTAGTTCTTTTAGAATTCTTGGGTGAATCCCATCAGGCCCCATTGCTTTGTTCACCCTCAGTTTCAAGAGTTCTTTCAAAACCCTTTCTTCTGTGAATGGACTGGTATCGACCCCCCCATTCAGAGTTTCTTTCTAGTTTGGTTTAGGTACCTCCACCTCCTCTTCTGTTGTGAATACTAAGCAGAAATATTCATTCAGTATCCCTGCTTTTTCACTGTCACCCTCTGCCCACATTCCCTTCCCTTTATTAAGACTCTGTATCCCTCGCTTGGTCTTTCTTTGCTCCCTAATGTACCTATAAAAGCCCTCTTCTTGATAGAGTTGGCTATCTTTTCCTCAGTTTGTGCCTTTGCTATTCTGACTGCCTTCCCTGCCTCCTTCTGCTTTAACTGATAAAGTTATCTGTCCTGCTCCTTCTGTGTTTTCTTATATTTCCTGAATGCTATCCTTTTCTCCTCTCTTAAAGTGGTTGCTTAGTGCTTCAACCATCTGCTTGCCATCACTTTTAATATTAGTACTACATTTATTGATCCGATTTTTGTTTATTCTTTTCTGTTACTATTTATATATTGAAAAAAATATTTTTTGGTTATTCTTTGTGTCCTGAACCAATTTCAGTTCATATTTCCTTTTTTATCCCTTTATCCCTCTTTTACATTTCCTTACCCTTTCCATGTGTGCCATCTATGTTTCAAGAGCTGGGGTTCTTTTGTATGTGGCATATGCCTTCTTTTTTTTTTTGTTTTACTAATATTTTGATGTTTTTGTTATACCACACTAGTATCTTTCCTTTATTATTGTTATTGCTATTTATCCACCCTCATTGCTATTTATATTGAAAAACACCTGACCAAATTTAATCAGGCGATTTTTCCATCTGCAGGCTATCTGTTCCAGCCACAAGTGGCCACTATAACAAAACAGCTCTGACAATCACTCAGTATAATACTCTACCAACCCCCTCTGCTGGCACTTTCCTCCTACTACACCCTCCTATCTCAGTTCCACCCTTGCTGCATAATCCTGCTACTCACACAACTACTATTTGTGACCTCACAAACTAACATGTTGGACTGAACATGTTTCTGGTCATGTTCCTGGGGAGTGGCTATATCCTGTATGTACTATGTGCAGACCAACTGGTCTCTCAGGTGGAAACTAACTGGCCACCTGATCCCACTCTAGCTCACTACCCATGTGTCTACTCCCAACTAGACCCCACCCCAGCCTACTTACTTGGAATAGTCTCAGAAAAGGTGGCAGTTGTTATGCTTGCACTACTTTCCTCAGATTACACATGCGCCTGTTCTTCCATGCCCATTCCAGCCATATGGAAGGTGTGGGTCCTTTAAAGCTCCTCTAGCAGGGATATAGAAACCAACCCAGGTCCTCCCGGTACCAATATCACAAATGTAACTTCCTCCCTGTCCAGCTGGACCAATACAAAAGGGCTGAAACTGGTTCACATCAATGTAAATAGTCTCAGACCCAAAATACAAGAACTGGAGGCCTGGGTTGACCAGCACTCCCCTGATGTAGTAGCCATCTCTGAAACATGGCTTAGACCTAGTATCTTAGCACACGAGATTGAGATCCCCGGATTTATAACTTTTCAGCAGGACAGAATAGGAAAGAAGGGTGGAGGAGTCATCATATACGCCAAGGAATCCCTAACAGTTTCTATAGTAGAGAACCCAACCATGGCTGATGCGGGATGTGAAGCACAATTTTTTAAACTCCTGTTGGGTGGTACTAAGCCTTTACTGATAAGCTGTGTATACAACCCTCCAAAAACTGCAGTGGAAGCACTGAAGGCCCTTACCATAATTATCCCTGACCTGCCTTCATGGGAGAAAATAATCCTGGGTGACTTTAACATCCACTGGGGTCCCTCAACTAAAAGTGACATTAAGACCAGCTTGCAAGAGGCCAACCTTACCCAACTTATCCAGGAACCTACAAGACTAAATTTGAAATCCGGCAACCACACCACTCTGGATTGGATCCTGGTGTCAAACTCCAATAGGTTCAAGCTGGCCGGCACATTCGCCGACTCCTTAAGTGACCACGCCCCTATCTTTTGTATATGGAAAAATGATTATCCAACCCCACTCCCCCGAACCTTTCTGGCACATGACTACTCTAAATTTGACGCTAACTCCTTCTGAGGTACCCTATCAGCATTCAACTGGGCTCAGATTAAACTCGCCCCCTGCCTCGACTCAGCCTTGGACCTCTTCACCAAGAATTTCCTCTCTGTGGCAAATAAGCACACCCCCTTCAAACAAATGAGGGTCAAAGGACAACAGTCAAGGTGGCTGACGCATGATTTAAGAAAACTCATGAGGGAAAGAGACAGGGCCTGGGCCAGTTACAAGTCCACCAAATTGGCCAACGATTGGATCCAGTACCAAATGTTCAGAAACATATGTAGAAGAGACTTAAAACAGGCCAAGCGACAGTACCTCAAAGACTTGCAAAAAATAAATCTCTCCAACCCCAGACAATTCTGGTCTCAAATTAACACACTCCTGAAGGGACATCACATGCATAGTGAGGGAGATATTGTTATGGGTGGTGTACGCCACACAAACCCACATGGCGCTGCAAATGCCTGTAATGTATTCTCACCGATCTTGGCAGATATAGCACCCTGCAGCCCCAGCCAAACATCCTCTGATGATACAGAGGATCCTCCTCATCACCTAACTTCCACCTTAGTTGGTATCTAAAATGGAGGTCCTAAAGCTGATCAGGAATGCTAAGGTCACTGGTTCTGCAGGCTATGACAAACTAGAACCCAAGTTACTCAAACTAGCGGACCAAAAAAATCGCCACACCAACCATGTGGTTATTTAATAGGTCACTGATGGAAGGGAACGTTCCCACAGCCTGGAAAACTGCCCTGGTTATCCCTATCCCCAAAGGGGGACCCACTGAGCTGGTTGAGAACTACAGACCAGTTTCCATACTCTGCACATTAAACAAAATGCTTGAGAGAATTGTGTACAACAAGTCCAGGAATATGTTGAACAACATAACCTCCTTACTCCCCGACAACACAGATTTAGAAAATGACATGGAACTGATACTGCCTTGGTCAGCCTTACATCAGACATCCTCGCAGCCCAAGACAAAGGCTAACTAACTGGTGCAATCTTCACAGACCTTACCAAGGCCTTTGATCTGGTGGACCATCAAATACTCATCTCGCAGCTCAGATCCATTGGGTTGGACAACCACTCAGCACAGTGGTTCACTGATTACCTGAATGGTAGATCTCAAATAGTCAGATGGATGGGGGGAAGTCAGACAACCGCTCCATCTCTGAAAGGGTTCCCCAAGGTTCAATACTGGGGCCCCTCTTATTCTTCCTCTTCATCAATAAATTACCTAAACACTGTGGTAGAGCTAAGGTGACCCTTTATACCGATGATGCTGTACTGTACAGATCTGCTTCTGATGCAGCACAGCTAAATCAACTTCTGAACCATGACCTTCCATATTGGAAATCTGGCTCTGGACAAACCGCTAGTCCTCAATGTAAAAAGAAAACAAAGCCATCCTATTTGGACCCAAGAAGCTAGGTCCTGATAGATCACGCTACTGTCCCCCTGCCTGTCCAGTGGTTATCCTATAGAGGTTGTGGATTGCATTAAATACCTGGGCATGTATATTGATCAAGACTGTTCCTTCAAGGTACATGTTGATCAACTAACCAAGATGCTAAACCAGAAGCTTGGTCTCTTGTATCATTTGAGCCCTTTTCTCACCCAGACATCTAAGTTAAGAATAGCCACCGGTATGCTCCTGCCAACCCTATTCTATGAGGCCCCAGTGATACACTCACTACAAAACACTTAGATGCAAAAACTAGGAAAATTGTATCATAGATTCTGACACTTTGCCCTGGATTCCCTGCCTCTAGAATACCACTGTAAAGTACTGCACTCACTAAAATGGCCCTCCCTTGAAGGAAGGCTGGTGTTCTCTTCCCTATGTCTTTCCTACATGCTTCTACAAACAAATCTCCATCCTAGTCTGAGTTGCACCTTAATGCTCAAACAGACTGCAACTCCTCCATGTTCCTAGAGTCCAGACCTGTCAAGGTCTTCGGTCTTTCAGGACCTACATTCTGACCCTCTGGAATGGTCTTCCTAGCAATCAACTAAACAACTAAATAAAAAAAAATTAATCTCCAAGATTGCAGCTCCCTTGGAGGCTTTAAAAAAAGCCTCAAGACCTACCTATTGGGGCTCAGCCTCTGTGCATGTTACCGCTGAGGACCAGTACAGTGAATTTCACTTGAAGCTACTGTCTCCCAACTGACATGCCTTACTACCATTATTGGACAGATATTGCTGATTGAGACACTGGTTTCTATAATTTGTGTAAAGTGTCAAAAATGTCCCATCAATTAATCACTATGTAATCTGTCATTTTTTGTGAAATGTTTTTACACTTCATGTTAACCCTCTAATGTACCTAACCTGCCTGTGATTATACAATATGTCCTGATTGTAATTGTCTGCATTGCTCAATCATCCTTGAAGTGTTCCTATTTGTATACTGTTGCCTGTAATTAATCCCGGGTCGCCCCTGAAAAAGGGACCATCATGGTCTCAGTGGGCCTACCCGGTTACCAAAATTTAAAATAAAATAAATAAAAATAAAATAAAATTATTGTACTTTGTTTTTTCTGGCATAGATGCTACTATGCAGTGTTTTAACTTGGTGTATAGTAATTCCCATTTAGCCTCCAGGGTCAATCCTAAAAACTCTTTCATTTCCATTCCAGTTACTCATATCATTTCAAATCCCAGGGATATCTGCCTTTTGTAACATCTTACCTTAGTTGTACCTATTATGGGCTCCCAACTGGTTTTCAATGTAAATTGCACCACATTGTGATCGATATCAGTGAAGGGTTCCTAACCTTACATTCGTGTTATGTCTTCCTCCCAGTTGGTTAATACCAAGTCCAGTAGGCTTCCCCTCTAGTATTTTCTGGTACATGTTGCTCTAGGTTGTTTGTAGTCACACATTTGAGAAATTTGTTCTCATACATAGTATTAGCAGTAAAATTTCTCCAGCATATATTAGGTAGGTTAAAATCCCTACGATTATTACCCTATTACCCACTTCTACGTTGCAACCTTCCAGAAATGTACTATTTTCTTCATACTGGATGTTGTTAGTCACCCCATAACTTACAAACAGTATTATTTTTCTGCTTTTATTTGGGTTTATCTGCACCCACAAGTGCTCAGGCATATATTTTGCATTCTCAGATCTATTTACTTCCTTAGAATCAATGCTGTTGTCAACATACTGTATGAGGGCCACACCCTCTTCATTTTGTGCTTCAATTTACGTGGAATACACTCTATCACTGTATTCCTTTCACCACGCTTCTGTTACTGCACAGATATGTATGTTTTGGTATGCAATAAAATCTCTAAATTATCTTTTTATTACTTAGACTCTGGCATTTTGTAATCTGAAATTTAAGTCTGGGTCATTCATTCGTGACCTTCTCCCTTCCGTGTCAGTTTAAATGCCCTATTTGGAGTGCATCACAGAACAACCTCCCCAAAATGTCATTTCCTGCTCTGTTTAGGTGGAGCCCATCTTTGCCATATAGGTGGGATTTCTCAAAGGAGTTTCCCCAGGAGTCCAGGAATGTTATTTCAAGTCTCTGACACCAGTTTGCCAGGAATATATTAATTCTCTGGATAGTTTTATTTTTCTCAGGATGGCATTTGTGTATTGGGAGGATTCCTGAGATTATTGCCATTGCATTCTTTTGCTGGCAGGCAGGTTGTTGACGGGTTTGTCAAGATCTAGCCATGTCTTGCCTGTGTTCTGTGAACTGCACTGGCTGCCAGTGTGGTGGAGGATCACCTTCAAGGTCACTTTGCTGACCTATAAGGCCCTACACAGACAGGGACTATGTTATTTGCAAGACTTTCTTCATCCCTATTGCCCCCTCTGCCCACTCCATTCTGCTGATGAGGGATTGCTGGAGATTCCCAGGGTCTATTTAAAGACTTCGGGGCCAGAGCTTTTCTTTGTGGCCCTGACCCTGTGGAATACTCTACCTCATTAGGTTAGAGAGTGCCTGTCCACTGAGGCTTTTAAGTCCACATTAAAACCCATCTGTTTGATTTAGCATTCATGGATGTTGGTTAATGTATAAGTTAGTTGCGCTGCCTGTTTTAATTTCAGTGTTTTAATGGATGATCTTTGTTTTATTCTGTATAAGCACTTTGGTATTTGAAAAGCGCTTTTCAAAAATAAAGTCGGATTTGGTTTAATACTTTGCCCCAACTCAATAATGTCTGCAACAATGTCTTTTTTGTGCTCTTTTCCTATATCATTTGTACCTACGTGTGCCTGAACTGTTTACTTGTTTAGGGCTTGTTGAGGTTATCTTTATGCTCTCACATCCTGGGATTGGTCCTATGATTTTTAGTGTGTTTATTTCTCTTTTAAAAAGATCTATTTCCTTACACTTTTGATATTTGTATTCCACTAGTACAGTTTCATATGGTGAGGAAATAAACATAAGGCAAGTTGCACACTTAACTACTGAGCCTGTACCACTGAATATATCCAGAAAATCCTCCATTGGATTTGCCATTTTAATGAATGATTTGCTCTTAGTTTTGGTACTGAAACTGCTGATTATTTATCCCTCGTGCTATAGCTTACCTTGCTTACCAGAATTTTTTGCCTAATTCCCTGCTGTCCCCAGTAACACAGCAGAAACATACAGATGTGCTTGTCTATGTAAGCATCTCCTTGCGCAACCTAAGTGTGCCCACCCGCTGGCTCAGGGCTCTGGATTTAAAGCACTCGGCTGGAAGTGCATACATTTCCTACTTCTGGTTATGCATTCCACAAAATTATTTAAAATAACAAAACACCACCTAGATGGTGGATTTGACATCTGTGGACACCTTAGTCCTAGTGGATCGCTTCCCCTATGTCACTTTCCCAGTGTTGCTATGTTTCAGGACTGGAGGCTAGGCAGTCTTCCTGTGTCCCACAGTTCACCTGCCCAACAACAAGGTGACCCTCTGGTGCCTGAGTGGACCAGCACGCCCCTACACAGTCCAATTCCATGCTCTGCAATAAATCTTAATAAGTACAGCTACTGCCTCTCAGCAGGTCAGTCACTCCTCTCTCCAGAGGATCATTTTCCAGTGTCTGAAATCCTTAACTCCTTGGCTAGGACTAAGAGGTTGGGGAGAAGTGTCAGACTGAGGGATGTGGTGGTGGCCATGGAGGAGAGTGACCCCAGGGTGGGGGAGACCTCAGCCCTGTTGGAGGTAAGGACCAAATGGACGCAACTGAGATTTGAACCTGAGTTAGAGGAAGTGAGATGCTAGAGCAGAATGAGAATAGGATTCTACATCCCTGGTGGGGAATCACCACAAGTGTTGAGAGCCCTTGGGAGCTGAAGTTATGCTGCATATAGAAGCAGTGCCTGGTTGAATGACTATACAAGGCCTGAAGGGAATATGTAGGGCCATGGATTGTGTATTTGGGCTGCATAAGGTAACAAGAAAGATTAGGGACCAAAAACAGCCATAGGGATATGCCGCCCATATCTCAAGGGACTGTCACCCAGGAATGAAGCACTGAAGACAATAATTCAAAATGGGGACATGCTGGCCAGGAGTTGGTGGTTAGCAAATTGAGACATGTAGAGGATGTTTGTAGCAAAGGAGCCACCGAGGGGGGAGGAGTGTTTAGTAACTGCGTGGACAGTGAAAAATATATGGTTCTGAGCTATGTGCTGTTAGATTTGGGGGTTGTCAGCATGACACCCTCTAAAGATGGACACTGTTGCCAGCTGGACTATGGACAATATATGGTCATTAATCTGACAGACCCCAGAGTCCAAACCTGAATATTCCCCTCGGGATTACTTGTTAAAGCTCCAGGGAGTTCTTAATTTTCATTAATGGATCCTTTATTTGTTGTTTTACATGTTTCTTTGATCAGTTTGTTGCCTTTCAAGTGTGATGGTTCTAACCACATTTGCCTTGTAGCCCTGTGCCCCCATGGAGGACTCTGCACCCCGGTTCCCTAAACTTAAGACAGTAACTCATCTCTTGTTTCTGCTGTGATCCCCTCTCTCCATGGACAGGTACCATCAGGATACCCCTAGACACCAGGGAGTGGGTGGGCTACATTTGTATGTCTTGTTTGACAATTTGTATAATATGTTATACAGCTGTGTTATTAAAAAAATTATATCTCGGGGTCACCATTGAAAATGTGCTCCACTCAATTGGCTTGTTTCCTGTTTTAATAAACTTTTTTGACTACTATTATTACTACTGTTTAATTATTACAATATATGGAATGCACATGTTTTAATAAAACATATTTTCAAAACAAAAAGCTTGTAGTTCTCCTTGATGGCATACCACCAGTATATGCCAATGCAGTGGCCAAACATATTATAGTGTCACGGTAGCACCACTATAATTAGGGTTGAGTAGGGGTTTCTATGTTAAACCTAAAACTTTTCACTTTAATATCTTTGCAACGGTTCAATGGATTTACATGAAATTTTCCATGTGTGGTCTCAGGGTAGGTCTGTTGATGTGACAAGTTTAGTTCTGGTCAGATGTGCAGATTCTGAGATAAGGATAGAGAAAAGTGTTTACAAAAAGTGATGTTTTTGCTTTTTTGTCAACACCTAACACCCAGATGGTTTGGAATTTTGGTCTTAAATTGTCAGGGTAGATAGGGCTTGGCCCACATATGTACCTTTTGCTGGTTTGGTGAAAAATATTAATCTGTTCCAAAGTTATTAAATTTTAAAGTTTGGTTCTGAGCAAGCTCAATACAGTCTTTTGATAGTTGCTTTGAACAAATAAAGAATTTGGTCCATATGAAAAAGGATCAATTTTGTATGGGGTCATCTTTTTTGTGAGGAAAAAATCCTTTTTCATATGGCTGCCATCTTGTTTCCATTTTTTTCCAAAAATAAATGTTCAAAACCCATAAAAATGACATCCTTGACAGACACCGACACATGTATTTTGGTCATCAGGACCCCATTTGGTGGAGTCTGCACTTAAAGAGCTACAGAAACCTCAGGTTAGGCAACTCATAGCAAGGAGTTGCCTAACCTGAGGACCTTAATCGCACAAAGTTCAATACTTTTATTGCAGGCACTTTAAAGAAAATTAAGTTGGGTCATTCCCGATCTGACTGCTGCATTTGAGAAATCCACTCAGTTTCCATCGCAGTACCACACCTAAAATCAACGTTTTGATTACCCTAAGTAGGGAACGGGATTGCATGGTTTCTAATGGCTATAGATAGCAGCTGGGAGCAGTGGCACTCTGTAGATTCCCATAGTTTATGATGCAGTCACATACGCATGTTAAGGAGGGTAGTATTACATTTATATACACCTTAACATATGTAAGTGCCTACAATATAAACTATGTGAATCTACAGAATGGTGCTCCCAACTGATGTCTTCAACCATTAGAAGCCATGCAACCCTGTTCCCTACTTAGCTTCATCAAAATATTGATTCTAGGGGTGGGGTTGTGGTGGGAACTGAGCATATTTTTCAAATACAGAAGTCAGATCAGGGGGAATCTAACTTAATTTTCTTGAAATGCCTGCATTAACAGTTCTAGTTCTATGCAATTTAGGTCCTTGGGCAGGCAACTTCTTGCCATGAGTTGCCTGACCAAAGGGCATATAGGTGTCAGCTGCTCTTTAACTGTTGTAAAAAAAATGACACCCAAATGGGGTTTATTTTTTTCAATTTTAAAGTCCTTTTTTGTGATTTGCTTCCATTTTTTTCATATGGTCATATGAAAAAGAATTTGTCCACATGAAAAATGAATTCCTTTATACAAAAACAAAAACAAATCAGGAAAAACTTAGTCCAAATTCATTTCTCATATGAGGACATCCTTTTCATATGAAAAAGGCTCAAAAAGGATCCTTCATAAAGAAAAAAATCTGAAACTCCCCCACTAAATCCAGATTCTTTTTTCATATGAAGGAATCCTTTCTACATATTTTTTTCATTCATATGAAAAAGGATGCCCTAGTATGTTAAAAGAATTTAGACTTCGGTTTGACCTCATTTTTTTTTTTGTATGAAAGGTATCCTTATCTCAGATGGGGTTTTTTGTTTGATATGAAAAGGATTCCTTCATACGAAAAATTATTTTGGACAAAGTTTTTTTCCCACCTTTGAACTGCAATGAGCCAAAACTCCCTCAATATTTGGACTTAAGGGACAATCTATATATCAAAACAAAGGTCTTAATGTGTACTACAAGAATAATACATACCCTACCCCCCCCAAGTAGGACCCACCTAAGAAAACACAACACATAAAAAATTACAATTACAATAGGATAAGATGGAACTTTAACTGTCATAACTCCCTCAATAATTAGACTTAATGGACAATCTATATATCAAAACAAAGATTGTCATGACTACTACAAGAATAACACATATCCCCTTAAACATTTAGGGGCAATATAAAAAAAATTAAAAATGAAAGTTCCCATAGGATAATGTTGGAACTTCAACAAGCCCTAACTTCCTCAATAAGTAGGCAGCATAGTGCAGTGGTTTAAGGCTTTGAGTTGCAAACCTGGAGACCTGGGTTTGAATCCCTCAGCCCCCACTTGCATACTGTGCGACCCTGCTCAAGTCCCTTAACTTCCTTGTACTCCCAGGTTGCACCTGTAAACAAGCTTTCAGCTAAGTGTGTCTCTCCTGATAAAACAAAGGTAAAAAAAAATATTGGGGCTCAAGAGACAATGTACAATATATATAATAAAAAGGTCTTAAAGGGACACTATAAACCTGTTTTTCATCATGTTATTTCTAGTTGAAACTTCACATTTTATGATTGCTTACCTTCTCTAAAATTCACTGATGTTGCTGTTTGTTTTGTCTGTCTCCTTGTTTAGTAGAACTGAAATGCATGGCAATGTATATTTATAAACAACCTTGTTTTGTTTGCAATCCTGGATCTGTTCTTACTGCATGCTTCCTGAGCATTAGAAACACACCCAAACAGTGCAGTCACTCATAAGGCAGTAGCCTCCTAAACCCCCACTACATCATGAGGAGCTAGACTGTGCTGCGGGTGTTCCCAAGTCCAGGAAAGATGCATTTGGAGTTGATCAAGGAATGTAAACAAACCTGTTTTAGTGTGGTAACACCAGTATGTTGGGCAGTCTGTTTTTCACTTTTGTAAAGAAAATAAGAGTCTGAATCAAACTACCAGTTACATCAGCAATCTTTAAAGTATTTTGTCAATCATAAAATGTGTTTTTTTAAACGAGGGACACTTTGAGACCTACAGAGGTTGACAGTGTCCCTTTAATGAGTACCAGAAGAAAAACACATATCCCCCCTAAACATTTAGGGACAATATAAAACAAACAAAAAATACAAATCCCCCTTGGATAACACTGGAACTTCAACAATGCATGACTCGCATAATATGTAGATTTTAAGGACAATCTATATATCAAAACAAAGTTATTAGTGAGTACTACATGAATAACACACTCACCCCTAGACATTTAGGGGCAATATAAAGAAAACAACAAAAAATTAAAATTCCCGGAGGATAACACTGGAACTTCAACAAGGCATAACTCCACCAGTAAATGGATGAAAAGGACAATCTACATGTTCATATCAAAACAAAGGTCTTAATGAGCACTAGAAGAATACATATTCCCACCTAAATATTTAGGGGCAATATAAAAAAAAAAAAAGAAAATTCCCATAGGATAATATTGGAACATCAATAAGCCATAATCCTCAATATTTGGACTTAAGGGCAATCTATATATCAAAACAAAGATTTTCATAACTACTACAAGAATAACTCATCACTGTGAACTCTATCATTCCCTTGCCTTCCCATCACTGTCAAACAGACGTCTCACCCACTGTGCCAAACTAACCTATAATTCTGGCTAGGTGAACTCCGTCCCTACCTAATATCCTCTCTTGCCACTCCACCTCCCTCCTCCCACTCCCTCAGATCATATGACACACACACATTGTGGTCCCACGCTGCTCCTCCCTTACTGGCCAAACTGGATTTTCCCATTGTTTCCCTAATACCTGGAACTCCTCCCCAACTATGGCATCCTCCTCCACCTACTCCCTGAGCACTGCCCTCCATAATTTCCTTGCACCCCACTGCTCCAGCTATAACCCTCCTTAACTCCCACACTTAGTTCTTGCCTGCCAATCCCTTCCCCCAGCAGGGTTCTCAACACCGTGGAGGAAACTTGGTATCAGCTGTCAAACTCCGCCTCCTTACAGTACTTGTCCCTAACCTACAGAACTTGTCCCCTACTCTTTTGGTCTCTTTGTACTACCTAGCACTTGCGCATAGTTCAAATTGCACTGCCTGGTTTGGATGCTTTCAGTACTGTTTAACTGCATGTTGTATATCATAAAACTGTTGCCTGCATTGTACTACTTCTACATTATTGCCCTCACTATTATGTAATTGGTACCATTCAATGTTTGTTCACTCTGTATTTGTCTTATCCTGTTGCCCCTCCCCCCAGGTCACACTGGGAGACAGGCAACTTGTTGTTCAGTGTGCCTTCCTGGTGAAACAATTCAATAAATAAAATAAATAAATAAAAAACATACACTTGCACGTTAACATTTAAGGGCAATATAAACAAGCATTTGTCAATGCTGAATGTTTGCTAGCTGCATTGGCAGTGGTAGTGTAGAAGTTACAGAGCTGCATGTAATAGGAATGGCAGTGAAGTATTGAACTGAAGCTAACCCACCACCACCCCCTGCAGAGAGTGACAGGCATTGGGGTGTGCTGGGTTGTCAGGCCTAACGGCCATGCCATTTCACTATACCCCACCCTGCAGACACTGACAAGTGTCACGATGTTCCTTGGGGTCTTTGGCCCTTATGCACACCCCATTTCATTAGGAAATATGGTGAAATGGGTGCGATATAGGAGAATGGGGTGAAGTTTGGGGCCGAAGAGTCCAAGGCATACCTCGATGCCTCTCACTGACTGCAGGGTGTGGAATGGTATGAGCATCACAGGCAAGAATCCCAAGTCACACCCTGATGCCTGTCATTCTCTACAGGGTTAGGCGTCTATGGTTGGAAACCCTAATATCTCAGGCATTCGTTGGTATTTTCACTCCAAATTTTCAACATGTTTTTTTTGTGACCCCACTTCATGAACAGGGGGAATATCAGTTTGTTAGCCAAAAGCTGCTTATGCACAGTGACTACGGCATTTAGCACCACAGGTGCAAAAACATTCCGAACAGGATGTAAAAAATGACAGCTGTACTGTTCATGGGGAGGTGTAAAAAATGGCAATGTTGCAAATCTGTAGTAAAAATATAAAAAATGGTGAAGTCACGAGCGTACACAGAAACTGTGCAACGCACACCCGCAATATAATTAGGTTGGGGATTTTTTACAGCAGATTGTCAACTCAGGCATTTTGGTGCCTCCGATCATGAACAGTGTCACTGTGATTTTCTTTATCTGTGCCGAACAATGATTTCCCACAGCGACCACGCATCTCTGCACTGAAAGTGTGAAAACACACTTCAGCCATGTTGTGAAAAATGACAGCTGTACTGTTCATAGGGAAGTGTGGAAAAATGCCACTGGTGAAAGTCTGGACTGAGAATATGACAAAGTCACGAACTAACGAGGGTGCGTGGAAACTGCAATGCTCACTTGTAACACAGTCATTTTATGGACTTTTGTCACCAAATTTTCAACATAGCCATTTTAAGACCTCTGCTCATGAACAGTGTAACTGTGATTTTCTTAATCTGTCCTAAACATTGCTTTCGCACACCAACAGCACCATTGTACGCTACATGTGCGAAAACACATTTTGGGTGACATATGAAAAATTGCAGCTGTACTGTTCATAAGGAAGTGTAATAAAATGGCAATGTTGAAAATCTGGAGTGAAAATATTAAATTTGCAAACTTACGAGCATGCATGGAACTGTGCAATGGTACCGAACACAGTCATTTTTAGGAATTTTTTCACCAAATTTTCAACATAGCCATTTTAAGACCTCTGCTCATGAACAGTGTCACTGTGATTTTCTTAATTTGTCGTACATTGATTTCAAGACACCGACTGCGCCATTGTCGCTACATGGGCAGAAACACGCTTTGGGTGAAATGTGAAAATGACAGCTGTACTACTCATAAGAAGTGGTAAAATGGCAATGTTGAAAATCTGGAGTGAAAATATTAAATTTGCAAACTTTCGAGCATGCATGGAACTGTGCAACGCACGCTCGTAACACAGTCATTTTTAGGAATTTTTTCACCAAATTTTCAACATAGCCATTTTAAGACATTTGCTCATGAACAGTGTCACTGTGATTTTCTTAATTTATCTTGTACATTGATTTCGCACACCGACTGCGCCATTGTGCGCTACATGAGGCGGAAACACGTTTTGGGTGAGATGTGAAAAATGGCAGCTGTACTACTCATAAGAAGGTGTGATAAAATGGCAATGTTGAAAATCTGTAGTGAAAATATTGAAAATTCGCGACCTTACAAGCGTGCGTAGGAACTGCGCAACGCACACTCATAAAACAGTCATTTTTAGGATTTCTTTCACCAAATTTTCAACATAGGCATTTTAAGACCTCTGCTCATGAACAGTGTCACTGTGATTTTCTTAATTTGTCCCATACATTGATTTCTCACACCGACTGCGCCATTGTGCGCTACATGGGCGGAAACACATTTTGGGTGAGATGTGAAAAATGACAGCTGTACTACTCATAAGAAGGTGTGGTAAAATGGCAATGTTGAAAATCTGGAGTGAAAATATTGAAAATTCACGAACTTACGAGCCTGCGTAGGAGCTGTGCAATGCACGCTCGTAAAACAGTCATTTTTTGGAATTTTGGCACCAAATTTTCAACATGGAGTTTTGGGACCCCTCTCATGAATGATGTCACTGTCATGGCATTATTCAGGCCCAAAGGGTGATTTCACGCAGGATCATGCGCAGTGAGATATGCAACAAAGTTGAAACCCCCTATCTAGCCCATTATACAGCTTACCGGCATTTCCTCAGTTCGCGTCGGCTTTGAAGAGTGCAGACGGTTCCGGTCCACCAAAGATCATTGTGCTGAGGTCCGAGGCAAAGTATGGGTGGGGTGGGGAGCAGGTGCGAGTGGGTGGGTGCGGGTTGTGGAGGGGGGCCAGGAGACTACGTGGGACTGTTTTTCTTTATAGGTTAAAAAAAAAGACGACGTTGATTTTTCTCTGCTATGCTGGGGTGGGCCTCAGCATGGCACAAGGATGGTTGGGGGGCCGCTTCAGCTGGATGGGATTGGGCACCCCTTCGGCCATATATGATCAGTTGCCACGCTGGGTGGGCTCCCAGCGTGGCACCCAGTACTGGGGTGGTGAGGACAGTGGAGCCGAGGGGATTGGGCACCCCGTCGGCTATATCATTACTTGCCATGCTGGGGTGGGCACCCAGCGTGGCATTTTCAAGGCTTTGGGGAGGTGGGGGAACGAGCACAGCCGGCGGGGATTGGGCTCCCGTGGCTATTCAGTGTTGTGCGTGCGTCGTGCAGGGGCAGGGGTGCGCATGTCTGCATGGCGTCATGTGTGGGGGAGCTGTGCATGAGCAAGCGATATCTTATCGCTGCTCACTCAAGCGTAGCTCCCCCTTTGAACTGTATGCCACTGCATTTTGGAGCTTGTCATAGACAGCTCCAGCATGCATTGGCTTACAGGGGTCGCGCCTGCCAACACACTGACTGAATTGGAGGAGGAGGTGACACACCTCTGAAATCTCCGATGATGGCACTATGTTTCTTGCACATGCGTGCAAGCAAACATAAAAAAGCATAAAAAACCAAAAAAAATGCAAATTCCTATAGGGTAACACTGGAAGTTTAACAAGCCATACAACAAAGGAAAGAAACTGCAGTTTTTGCAGAAATGTGGGCCCTGCACTTCCACAACAACATACACATATGCATCTATGGAGGGATGGAAACCATAGGGCCCAGAGGGCCCTGCAGTCTCACAGGTGAGGCAAATGAGGATATGGGTATACTTTCTCAAAAAGTAAGGAAATTCATTAAAAAAAAAACATTGTTAATGCACTAGTTAGGGTTACACCAATGAAAGTAGGGAAATGTGGTATTAGGGTTGCCAACTCAAACCACACCCCTACCCTGCAGGCAACAACAGGAAAAAACATTCCTCTCTTGCATCTTCGCAAATCTGGTGTGGTTGTACCTTGAGGTTGTCAACCCTTATGCTAACCCTATTCTCTGATACTGTGCACTTCTCAGCTTATTTACTGATGGAATGGGTTGAGCATTAGGGATGACAACCCCAAGGCATATAGCATGTCTGATTTGTGAAGATGCAGGAAAGGTCAAACCGAAATGGCAGAGTATTGACAAACCAGCGGTGGGGTCTTACTTGGTGTTGTCAACCCTAATGCCTACTCCTTCCCCCTAGCTCATAGCCTCCTTTCCAAAGCACAAGATACAGCTCCAACCTAGTGTCTTATAGTGATTCAGTACGGCCAACATAATCTGTCTGAGCTTTCTTCAAGCAGGGCCCTATGACCTATATCGCATTTAATCTTTTCTGAACAGGGGAGGGGGGTGATATTAGGGTTGGCAACCCCAAGCAAGACCCCACCACTGATTTGCCAATACTCCTGAGATCCAAATCTGTAATGTTTTTCATTTCCCTTCTTTATGCGCTTTGCATTCTACAACCTTAATGTTGGCATTAGCATTGTTTTTTGCAATTAATTTCTTTTTTTTTTTTCTGGTAGTGGAATTTCGTGCTCATTTGTGAAGGTCCCTTCAGTTTCTATTCTTCAGGACCTGTGCAAAATGAGATAAATACAATATAGGAGACAGTCCTGATTCTATGCATGGGTCCAGCAGGCCCCGGCATGCATGTCAATACCTTGGGGGATGAGGTTCCCTGATCCACCACAGGGAAACACTGCTCAGACACTGCACAGAAACACTGCTCCATCACTACCCAGGCCAGGGCTGGTTATGCATGCTACAGCACCTTCCCCCTCAGCCTTGTTGCAGTAGACTTGCTCACTGAGTTCACACCTGAACACAGCTCACTGGCACGGTTAGGCAAAGTGCTCCTAAAGGGTGCAACAGACATCCCTGCAAACAATGTTAGTTAACAAATGATTTTTTTTTATATTTTGACCCCAAACTATCAACTTAGTCTTGTTATGACCCCACATCATGAACCCAATTGGTGAAAGTTCTCAAATCCCTGCTGAAACACCATTCCGCACCACAAAAGTGAAAATGCATTTCTGCCAGAATGTGAAAAATGAAAGCTGTAATGTTCATGAGGTGGTGTGAAAAGTGGCTATGTTGAAAATATGGGGTCAGAATATTAAAAATTACCAAACTTATGTACATGCATACTGTAGAAAAAGTTTAACATACACTTGTAACTTGGGCATTTTTAGGAATTTTTTAACCAAATTTTCAGCATAATTTTTTTGGGACCCCACCTCATGAACACTGTCAGTAAAATTTCATTGATTAGGCCCAAAATGTGATTTTTGTGCAGCGACTACAAAAATCATCTTCTGGGCCTGACTTATGAAATGACACTGACAGTGCTCATGAGGTGAGGTCCCAAAAAGGTTATGTTGAAAATTTGGTGAAAAAAGTACTAAAAATGGCAAGGGCCCTGCACTAACAAAATAGCGTTTGCACCACGAACCAAGGTGCGAGGGCAACCTGGGCGTGGATGCTGTGTGGTGGGGGCCCGTGAATCCTCAGTGGCATTCACCAAGGGCACGCAAGGCACTTGAACCCACCTTCCTAGCCCCTCGAGGAGCACCATGCTGGGAGGGTGTCTGGGGCATGCCTGTACTACGTGGCATTCACTAAGCCATGTAGTGCCAGGCACAGGGGGCACTGGGTACACCAGCCAAGACCAGGAGTAACCCAGTATGTGCCCCATGTTCGGCATCCACTGGGCAAAGCTGCACCATCCAATGGACATCCATGCTGTCCCGGTCCACTAGGCTGCAGAGGAGGGCTGGGGCAGTCACTCAGGTGAGTACCTGACAGGTGTTCATCCTTCACCGCTGTATTCAACTGGCCCGTACTCTGTGCCCCCACCACAGGGGTGCAAGGAATCCATTCAGGGACCAGGTATGGGCCTGGGTTGGTGGCTCCACCCCTGACCACCAGCAGCACCAAGGGGCGTGGCCATGGACAGGTACCCTACAGGTGCTTGTGGTCATGCATACTGCACACCCTGCACCTATCCAGGGCCACATCTGTACACGGGCAGAGTATGCACCTCAGGAGCATATAACCATCCTGTTAGTGCATATGGCCCAAAGTTATGGACATACATTCAAAACGCCACTGATATACATTATACGGCACTTACCTTTATTCCTCTGTACACGATTCAGCATTGAAGAGTGCAGACATGTCTCAGTCCACAGAGGATGACCTCTGTTGGCAAGTATAGGGTAAGGAGTGTGTGGAGTGGTGGGTTCTCAGTGGGAGGGTTGGGATGAGGAGAGGGGGATGGCAGGGATGACAAGTGATTTTTTTGTCTTTCAGGTTTAAAAAAAAAAAAAGATGTCCCAGGATGGTTTTCATTTTGCAGGAACCAAGGACATTAATAAACTATATCAGGTCACTGAAGGTGGACTCCCCAGTGTACCATACTGCTGGGGGGGGCTTAAAAATGCAGACATGGGGATTGGGTCCCCTGATGTTTGCAACTATTAATAAAACAGTGTGCTGTTGGGGGTGGGATCTGACACTGGGGGCAGATATCTCAGTGTCAGATTATACAAAAAAATAACTACGGTAAATAAAAAAATTAATAAATACACTGCAATTGGGGATTTGGAACCCCAGTATGCAGATATGGTTTATTAAGGTACAGCAGTCAGGATGATGGGGCTATAATGACAGTAGCCCAATCCCTGACATATGAGTCAGGACACAGCAGGGGTTGCTATACGACACAGCTGTCATTTGTTAGTTACAGTAAAGACAGCTGTGTCATATAGTGAAACAGACTGTTGTCAAAACAATTCAGCTATCCTTATAACTTTATTATGTTTTTATTTACTGTGCCTTTTCTGGTCCTGACCATACCCTCATCGGCCGGTCACCAGTCCACGCTTCCACTTCCTCGGACCTCTTCCTCCAACCTCCTACCTCCAAGCACCCCTGGATTAGCCTCCAGGGTGGAACCGCAGGCTTTCCAGCAAGGCTTCAATGGTACTGGGGGAGGAGGGTTTCCCATACCCCAGATAATCCCCTGGGGCAGGGCCACTGTCTTTCTGGCAGTGCTTCAGTGGTGCTGGGTGGAGAGTGGACCCGATCTGCAAGATGGGACTAGCACCAACATCATTTGTCAGTGGACATGTTTTTCAGTGAACCTGAAGAGATGGAACATCACTGTCTGACCCACCCCTCAGCAATGACAGTATCAAGTGTGACTGATCTCCTGGCCTCTGCCAGAGGTCAGCAATGCGCTGATCATCCTACCCTCCCTCCCACCCACCAGAGAAGGAGAGCTGTCATGGGATGCTCAGTCCTTCTCCGCTGTCTGGCCCTCTGTCCTGAGTCCATTTCCGAAGCCAGGTCATTGGCATCACAGATAGGTACCTTGCCTCTGCACCGGCAAGCCAGCCTATAACTTTGATTGTTTTAATCTGCGCATGCTCACAAAACCTAACTTTTTTCTTAAATAATTTAAAAACTACTTAACTGTGAGAGGTAAATGTAACTGTAATCACCCAAATTGTATCACCTTGCTGTTTGTAACTCTCCTGAGTCGTGCCTGAAAATAAACAAATGCCTTTGCCTAGTGTACCTACTGGTTAACAAACTAAATAAAGAAATAAATACTATAAAAGACATACCTCGGGCCAAACTATCAAATCTGAAAGTTTCAGGTTTCAAATCCCCATATTTTTTCAGTTATTTCAGGGGGAGGGCAAAAAAGGTTTTACAATTTTTAAAAAAACTGTGCTTTGCATGTTTTGCACCTCTGTAACTTTTCCCCCACTGAACCAATCTACCTGAAATTTTCAGGATCAGGATATCAGGCTTTCCACATTTCATATAAATTGGTAGGATAGGGGCAATGTTACTAAGGTGCAAATATTGGAGTTTAAGTGCTTCATCAACCCTAATATACAGGCACTACTGTGCCTCAATAATTATAGGAGCATGGCTGTACCCCTATAGTTAGGGTTGAGTAGCATGTTTAATGTTAAACCTCAAATTTTGCACTTAAATAACTTTGCAACTGATCAATGGATTTGCAAAAAATTTTAAATACTCTGTCCTGTGAGGTAAATCTCTTGGTCTGGCAAGTTTCATTCTAGTTGAATGTATGGATTCTTAGATCTGGATAATGCAAAACCTTAAAATCACTACTTTTTGCAGATTTTTTCTTCATCATCTTGTGCCCAGATGGTGTGAAATTTTGGTGTGAATTTTTATGGTAGAATCAGCTTGGGTAACAGAACTGCCATGTATTTGTTTGGTGAAAAATATTTATCTGTTGTAAAGTTATTCAGTGTTTTAAGTTACCATTATTTTCAATGGAAAGATCACTCTCCAGGATAGAGGTATAAAGTCTGACAAAGGATCTGGGCTCACAAAAAAGGATTCTTTTTCGCTAGAGGCTAATCCTTTTTCATGAAAAAAAATCCTTTTTCATGAGCCGCCATCTTGTTTTCTCTTTCTTCACACAACAAACTGTCATAACTCTGCCCAGGGGATGTCTTCTATATCCAAACATGTATCTTGCTCATCAGGAGCTGATGAGCCTCACTGTGTATTTTTTAATTGCTCCCATGGCCCCTGAGTATTTTTTTAAACAATTTAAATCCTTTTTCACCACTTGCTAACTTCGTTTTTCATGAGTCCTTTTTGGTTCTCACGAAAAAGGAAATCAGGTGGCAAAAAAGGATGTAAAGAGCAGAATGGTAATGAAATGTGATGTGTGACAGTATCAGTTTTCAGTAGTTGATAATAAAATATTAGCCCATACCTTGTGTCTGTGTGTATTTTTTATGAGCCACGGTGTACTATGGAGCTGATTTTCAAAGCAAGGTTCTAACACAGGATGGGAGCAGAGACAAAACTGATGGACCAGAGGAGCTGTGAAGCCCGAGTCTCAGTGATGTCAGTTACAGTATTCCGACTCAGGCTTCAGGCACTGAGCAGGGGTGAGACTGAGTTGTCATAGATTTGCCCAGGCAGCCATCATGTACAAATCTTTGTCAGTGGATCATCTTTCGGCTCAGACTGTCAGTCTTGAGAAGAATCCAGAACATGAACAGCTGGTCCCTGACAGTCTACCGGAACTTGTTAAAAAGGGATCTGGACTCTGAAAAATATAGAATCCTTCTAGTGCAGGCACGGGTATTTTATTTGAATTATAAAGAGCCATACCATTTCACTCTGAATGTATTCTCACCTCCACCCTGTATTCAGCTGATTTTTCTGATGTGGCATGGAATGGTACCCTGTAGGTGCCTGCGCCATCACTAGCTGGAGCGCAGTTTTCTCTAAACTCAAACTTGTAGCAAGTTATTGACATTGTTACCTGTTGCCTATTTGTGGAGAAATATCCGTGTACATGTCTAAGGTGAAACCATAGCATTGTCTAGCCTGTTTCTGCCATTACCAGGACAGGGAAGCCACAGTGAGAGCAACAAGAATGTAAGAGTTGATTTCCTTCAACAGTGCCAAAATCTCCATTTATCCAGATTACAGCCAGATCCTGCAGAGAGCACGACATAAATTCTTGGACCTAAAGGCAAGCAGTATAGCCTAGAGGTTAAAGGAATGAGGTGTGAATGAGCTTGATACATCCAGCAGACCAGACCTGAGTTTGATTCTCACAACCTCCTCTTGCATACTGTGTGATTCCGAGCAAGTCACTTAACCGCCCAGTGCTCTCAGGTCACCCCTGAAAACAGGCACTTGTGCCTAGTGGGCCATACCCGGTTACCAAAGACTAAAAAAAAAAAAAGCCTGTTTCATCATGGATGGCAGTTCTTCCACCAGTTTGCTTATTCAAAAACAAGGATGCCCTCTACACCTTCACCTCAGTATAGGAGGCAGAAGAATACACAAACCAACACAGTTGTCAACATACCACAGCACCTGCTAAATACATAGAAAAAAAAACAGGTACTGCACATTAACTTTGCCAGCAAGGCTAGCTCTCCCCAGTTTTTGTTTTTGCTCAGTGGACCCCTCACCTCATCTTACCTCTGCCATGGCGTGGCAATACTGTGATTTCCTGCTCAGATCCTCTCAGCATGGCCAATACAAACTCCTGCAACATGTCTTGTTTAGCTGATTAACCATGGACCAAGCCAGGGGAAGCCCCCACTGATCTGCCTAATATATGTGAGAACAGCTACTAGCCATACCAATAGCTGTGGAGGCACCAGGGGTAGGTGGGGGGAGACCAGTCGACCACCTGATGACCGAGGTCAAAAACTTCATTACAGACCCTTCATGCATGCAACGTACTGTAATCACCATATACTCACCATTAGCCTTCATCAATGCCCCCAGTCCTGTTGGCCCTCATGAGCCCACTGGCATTCTAAGGGGTAAGTTGATGGAAAGTCTGACAATACGGCATAGCCACCTGGACCTCCTGGATGCTAACCTTTGTTTCTGGACAGCAAATCACCATGAGCTGGCGGGATTGGAGGGAGGGCAGAACTGTTAACATTGCCATTAAACTCAGGACATTCGCTTCTGAACATCTTGTCTGGCCCACATATCAGTCACATTACCACTGTTAAAGCAAGCCACATGCATTGATTCTGAGTATGTATGGTCACCTTGGACCCTGCTTGCAGCCATCTCATGAGTGGTCCATTTAAATTATGCTCCACTGTAGTGAGTTGTGCACCCTTATGTCGCTTTTTCTCTATGTTCCTGAGTTTTCAATTCTTGTAATTTTACTCTGTGGTGGCTGCTGGGTCTAGGGGAGAACCATGCAACTTGCCTGAAGCATAGAACTTCCATTCTGAGCAGAACTGCCATCACAAAACAGATGGGGAGCAATCTGGGGCTCGGGAGCTCAAAGTGCCCTATCATAAGGAACTGAGTCGACACATCAGTGCACCCTCAACCCTCACATTACAGACTAAACCTGAAATAAAGAAAATCGTCTTTTTTTTTAAAACCTGTTAACTAAAAGGGTCCCTCACCAATCAGCCCCCACCACCACCACAACCTCCCACTCAATGCACACACTCATTCATTCAGCCAAGTGGGCAGCTAGCCTTGGAGGAGCGAGAAGGGCTGTGCTGGTCACCCATTTGGAGTTGGGATGGGGCAAGCGGGGTGGTGATGGACTACCTGCCAGGGTGGGGGTCCACTAAACACCAGGGAATGAGAAAATAATATTTTTTTTATATGGAGGAGCAGTTGGTGGCTGGGGGGGACTGGGCACCAAAATGTTTATTTTCTATAAGTCTGATGATCGGGGTTGGGGGCCACTAGACACCAGGGAATAAGGATATATTTTATATGGAGCTGGCAATTGGTGGGTGGAGAGGGGCCACTAGATACACAAGGGAATGAGGATTTAGGATATTATTATTTTGTATATGGAGGGTGAACAGTGGTGGGTGGGGGACTGGACACAGTAATTTTGTTACATGAAACTGGTGATCGGGCCACAAATAACCAGTACCAGGGGCCAGCCATGGGCGGGGGAGGGGGGATGTATCACTAAATAATACATTAAACTGTGGATGGAATAAATTCCACAGTTTAATGTATTTTATTAAGCAGTTCAGACCAAGAATTCCTCAGAAAAGAGAGAAAATCCACAGAAAAAGGTCAGACATTTCCGATCTTGCCTTAGGTGAAAGTGCAAAAACTTACGTGGAATTTCCAAAATTCCATGAAAGTTCCGCGAAGGTGGAATTCACAACTTTCGCCTACCCCTATCATTGATTCACCAAGACTCTGGAGACCCCAAACCCTAATATTTTTTTCTCCTTTTGCTGCTTATAGGGTGGAGGTGGGGAGTTAGGGTTGGAAACCCTAATGCCACATTTACCTACTTTTGTAGCATTACGTTGCACCCTAACTATGGCATTAACAAAGTTTTTGCAAAGAATTTCTTTTCTTTTTGAGATAGTGGAATCATATCCTCTGGGACCTGCATGAATAGATGCAGATGCACAGGGCCCTTTGAGCCCTGTAGCACGGGAAGACTCTGTTCACCTACAGAAGTGTAGAGCCCTTGCAGGCCCTACAGTTATATGCAGTGATAAATGTCAAGAATTCATGGGTCTGTCTGGTGGGCTACAAAAGCACAGTACCCTCTAGTCTCTGCACTTCCATGCGGCAACAGATACAGATGCACAGGGCAGAGAGTCCATCTGTCAGCCAATGCAAAGGGCCCTCTGCCACCCATGGGTGCAGAGGTGCACGTCTCTATGCCATGAGGACAGTTGTTGTTACTATATGATACTCAGGCTTGTGCGGACAACCCTGCAGCTTTCATTCCCTGACTGGGGGGTATCAAATAACAGCACCATCCCCCCACCCTCATCCCATCCATCTGGGTCGGTGAGTTTGCCCCCAAACTCAACTCACCTGCACAGGATCACAAAGCATACCCATTGGGGATAAGACGAGCACTACACACAAAGTTTCTTAATTAGATACATACATTTTTTAATTTTGATCCCAAATGTACAAGATAGTCATTTTATAACTCCCCTTATAAACATGACATATAGCATTTATAGTATACTGGCCGAAATGTCATTTCGCAACAGAAGGAAGAAAATATGTCCCATCCAGGATTTAAAAAATGACACCTGTCTCATTTATGACATGTTGTGGAAAAATGTCTTTGTTGAAAGTTTGGAGTCAAAATATTAACAAGAATTTGTCAATGCTACACATTTGCTTGCATGATGTATGTTTTAAACCTGTTAAAAAGGTCCCTTGTTAATCAGGCCTCTCTCCCCCACCAGGACAACCTCTTGCTCAGTGCACACGCTTATTCATTCAGTCAAGTGGGCGGCCAGCTGCGGAGGAGAGAGGAGGAGGATTGTGCTGGTCACCTATTTGGGGTCAGGATGGGGGGAGCAGGGTGGTGATAGACTACCTACCAGATGGGGGGGGTCCATTAGACACCAGGGAATGAGAAACGCCACTCAGTTATAGGAAGACCCCACTGTAATTAAGATGCTGCCTCTTTGTTAAGCTGTCCTATAACAGCCTGCATAATTCTTTTGCTGCTGTCAATCATGTTAAAATGAGGGCCTTTTTTTAACAGGTTTTTTTTTGTTTGTTTTTGTAAGATATTTCCTTTGTTTCCTGATTTGGTATCCATGCATCACTGCTTGTTTGTAACCCCTCATGTTCTCTTGTTACTGCTCCTGGTCTCTGTAAATTATACTCTTTTCACTTTACTGTTCTTTTTGCACTTATGTTCACAATTTTGCATACTGTGTTATTAGAATTATGTGTTACTTCATTGTTAAAAATTATTCAGTTGTAATTTTGCACTGCTGTACCTGTACCTCCAATTTCCCCTATCCCGCAGGAAGTATCTGGAAATGAGCAATTTATTGCTCTGTATACTTTCCTGGTTAAATGCTTGAATAAATAAAAGAAATAAATAAAATGTTTCAGGGATGCATTGCCAGATGAGTAATTTATTTGAAATGAAGGTACAGAAGTAGTGGGAAGATCGATAAAAGAAAAAGCTGAGGGGTGATTGTATAGAGAAGGCAAGAAACAGAACAAACTGATAGCAGTCAAGCAAGGTTCTGAAGTTCGCGGAGGTGTGTGTGTGGGTGTGTGTGTGTGTATGTATGTGTGTGCACCCCCCTAGCAGTGAGTAGTGTCATGACCAGAGTGTCTAGTCATTGGTCTGTGATTTGTCCCCATCACCCATCCCTTAACTGGGGGAGTGCCTCGTAATCCTTTCTGTCATATGTAAAGTACTGCCCCCTGGGGAGGACTGTGATGCAGTGGCATTGCATTTCGGCAGTGCTCTTGTGGGCACAGACAGACCGTCTCACAGGCCACAGCAGCTTCACTACATATAGCTTGCATCCTAAAAGCAGCAGTGATGGTTCTTTCAACAGGCTTTGAGCACAGATACCACCCTCACACACATAGAGTGACATTGCCCCTACAGCACAGATCACCCTCCCCCTGGTTTCAGCACAAATGCCCCCCCTCCCCAGTTTCAGCACTGATATTACTCTATGGTTTAGTCCTCCTACATACTGTAGCTGAGTGAATGAAGCTTCAGGGGAAAACAACTTGCTCAAGTTCATGCAACGACTAAATTAAGTAGGTAGGTTTTGCAAATTTAAACAGCATTTGTACCCCATTTTAACATGAATAACAGTTGTTAGGTTTTGCAGATTCAAGCATCATTTGTACCCCATTTTGACAAGATTAACAACAACAAAAGAATTATGCAGGTTGTTATAGGACAGCTTAACAAAGAAGTAGCATCTTATTTACAGTGGGGTCTTCCTATAATTGAGTGGCTGTGGATAAAGCAACTTCTGTTGCTCAAATTGAACAGCAACAAAATAATAATGCATGTTTTTTTTTAACTGAAAGGCAGCACAGCCCTTACAGCACAGCCCCCGCTTCAGCACATATCCATCCCTCCCTTGTTTTAGCACATCATTTTTGCAACTGATTTAGCAGAAACCCACCACCCATTTCAGCACATACTGTAGGTTGTAGTACATTCAATTAAATGTTTTGCCACTGCCAAGGTTTTACAGTTTAATTAGCAGCACAGTCCTTACTGCACAAACCCCCATTGCAGTACATATCCTCCTGTTTCAGTAAATATACCCCCATTTCAGCACATACCCCCTTCCCATTTCAGCACATACCAGCCCCATGTTTCAGCAAATAGGTTATCAGAGCCAAGGTTTTCCAATTAATTCAGTTAGCATAGACCACCATTTCAGCACATACATAACCGTTACATCACATGCCACCCCTTTCAGTAAAAAAGGTTACCAGTGCCAGAGTTTTTCAATTGAATCACCCCCTCCAGCATTTCAGCAAATAGTTTTTTTTTTTTGCAGCCAAAAACAATTGCTACCAGTGCCACTAAAACTGGAGTGCTAGGGGAGCTCTTACCTTAAAGCAGAATTGTAGTCAGACAAAGCAGAAGTTTAGTGTAGTCCATACTCCTCTCCATCATCCCACCATGACCGAATCCAAAACTAAAAGAATGTTTAAAAACAGAAATGCAAGCCCTTCGATTGATGAGTTTTGATGAGCTGGAATGACTGCTTATAATTTCAATCTGGAGGGGAGAGAGCTTGCTCTGCTCGCTGTCTATGCCTCTGAGTAAATCTGGCTGCTTGCTCCCTGTCTCTTGGCCTCACATTCTCAATTGCTGAACCGATGTTTCTGAATCCAGTATCTACAAAAACTACTGGGTCACCAAATTCTGTGACCACTAAAGCCAGGATTATACAGTGCTTGTAAAGCCCACTGTTCCATACCCCTTCCCCACTGACCAATAGCTGGGCAAGTCACCTACCAATAAGCTACCAACCCTGAGGAGCCTGTTGCCAGCAAGTCACCACCCACTCGCCTTCCCCCATATAGGTAGCCACTAGCCCCACTGGAAACAAGAGATTGCTCAGGAGACTCGGTAAAGCAGTGTATTGAGGAAAAGCCAAAGGGGAAATCAGAAAACATTGTAAGGAGGTAAAATGGTGCTGGCACCTCACAAGAAAGATGCACTGAAGAATTTTTCGTATGCAGTGGTATATGCTGTGTGTAGCTCCCGACACACTTTGGAGCTTTCTGCAGTTTCTGCAATAAAAAAAAAACTTGGCTATTCTGTTAACCTACCTACAACTTCTACATGTATATTAATACATGTTTGTGCACTTTTTGCTCAAAAAGGGTCCTGCGGTCACAGGACCCGGAGGATGGTTAAATCTATATCCACAGCATCATAAAGTTGATCAGCTGCTTGCTGACTGGCTTCATGCAAATGAAAGGACCAAAGCACTCTCTCATTGGAGTACTTTGGTCCTTTCACTACACAAAGTTTCCGCTCAGCTAGCAGTAGTACTGTTATGGCCAGAGTGCCTGACCATTGAGAGAAACTACCAAGCCCATTGCAGTTTGAGCTGCAATTGGCTTGGCAGTAACAAATATCTGAAATTGCCATTCACTGTAACAAAATGTTTGTTGAACAGGCGCAAGCAAACGTAATAATCGTAGTAGTTCTAAAATGTTAGACGTATTGCTGAGGTTTTGGCCTGAGCCATAAAGACATTATTTTCTTAATCAGAAATAGTATTGCAAATGGACAATATATTAGGGAGACACTGACTCACAAATGAAGGGTAATATGAATTATTTTATTTTTTCGTTTGTTTCTATTCTGCTTTGTGAATCTATCATGAATTACCTGCAGAAAAATAACAGCCCAGAGTAGGATTCATTGCAAAACAGTTCTAGCTTTTTCAAGGTAATCACTCTGTTATAAGAAAAGCACTGTTTTGTAAATTTTTAGTATCATTCTTAAAACAGGTCAGTATTTTATTAGATGTTCATGATACACAGCACAACCATTTGTGTTGAGATATTGGTTTCCAAGATCATTATTCTACGTACAATCCTCAAATGATGTCCAACATGTTCATTGATTATGAAATCCCATTATGTCACCAAGTACCGAGGAGGAAGGAATGACAACATAGTTGATGGGTTCTTCAGTCTCAAGTGGACTTCCTGACTTTCCCCGATACTCCTACAACCTAATTATGGTAGCTTGACTGACACGTTAAATTAATGGTCAGGCTGTGCTTTTGAAGTAGAAAAAAGTGTTTCCTTAGAATAAATTGTTGTAATCCTCAACGCCAGGCACTGGGCATGCCTATTCATTAATTGGACAGGCTCTGGTGCCAACTTAAATTAACAGGCTTTTTAAAGACTAGATATTGGCTCTTGAGACCTGGGGACCATAAGAGAATGAATCAAGGTTTTGCATTAAGTGACTGGGGAATATAACTGTCAAATATTTTTATACAGCAAAAACCATACAGTTTCTCTAGTTTATGTCTGTTTTTACCTTTTTTGTCAAATAAGCATAACATGTGGATAGAAATTAGAAAAAAGTCATTCTTAAATGTGTTCAGTATGAATAGTACATGCTCAGAGGAGTCCTCACAATTTTTTTTTTAACTGTTTAACCAAGAGTGGCATACTAAACTGAAAGCTTGTTTACAGGTGTGACATGGGAGCACAGGGAAGTTAAGTGACTTGCTCAGAGTCACACAGTATGCAAGTGGGGGCTGTGGGATTCAAACCAAGGTCTTCAGATTTGCAGCTCAGAGCCTTAAACCTCTGCGCTATACTGCCTCCTAATTTTGTACTTTCTATTTCAAATGAAAACCTGCCATAATGATATTAAACTATGTTTCTGAGCTTCAGGCCCTGATGTGTAAGGATCCTTACTTAATTTTTCACAGGGACAAGGGTGTCCCTATGAACTAGTCCTAAATTTTTGCCCAAGGTAGTGTCCGAACTTACATTGAATCAGGACATCAACCTTCCAGTATACTATCCGGATCACTCGAACAGAGGGGAAGCGCTTCTGCATGCTGTGGATGTTCACAGGGCACTGTGGTATTATCTTAAACGCACCGTTCCATAGCATAAGTCCAATTGTTCGTGACCTTCACGCCTCGCTGTCAAGGCTCCAGTGTCTAAGCAGACATTATCAAAGTGGCTGGTAAATTGCACCATCTTCTGTTACAACAAGTACAACAAACCCCTACCAGGCTCGGTTAGGGGTCAATCTACCAGGGGAGTGGCTACTTCCTTCGCATCCTTGCGTAATGTCTCCATTGGAGACATCTGTGCAGCGGCTACCTGGAGCTCAGTGCCTACTTTCATTAAGCACTACAGCCTGGACATTGCTCCTAGGAGAAAGGCAGGCTTTGGCCTAGCAGTCATTCAAGGCCTCCTATCTTAGGAGCCTTTCTAGCACTGTTGCATTGCAGCCTGCTCTCTGATTTATTTGATTCCTTTTTTTCGGGACTGCTTGGGATTCAATCCTAATGGTAATAGCCTGCTGCAAGAGCTCCCACTAGAAGTAAGATAGTACAGTAATGTAAGAACTTACTGTAACAGTATATCTTAGAGAGGAGCTCTTGTTGCAAGCACTGCTTTCCCTCTCTTCTTCCCCCTGGTGAGCGGTTCTGCATATTTTTATTCACGGCAAACTTTCACCCAGTCTGCCTACCGGCCTTACCAGTGGATCTCCAGCGTGTGAGCTAAGGTGTGGCTGGGGACCGGCCCCTGTTGTAAGATTGGCTAACGTTGGGGCGGAGCTGGTGTGGGTGGGGGGGGGCTGTCCCTCCTGGAGACTGCTAACAAGAAGGTTTCTAATGGGTCCTAGTGCCAGCGGCATAGTTCTAATGGTAATAGCCTGCTGCAAGAGCTCCTGTCAAAGATCTACTGTTACTGTAAGTTCTTGCGTAACTGTGCTTTTGTGCTCAGAGAAATACTGTTTGTGCTGTTTGCTATCTTTTTTTTTCCTTTTACAAACTGATTTCTAAAGACATGCTACTTGCTAAGGAATGACCAAGACCTGTATTTAGGTCTCAGTCACATGCTTAGTTCCTTTATTGTATTATTATTTAAAAATTTTGAGGGCAAGTATGTCTTTTTGGGGCAAGAATCATATCGCCTGTCACTTGCTTAGTTAAAGATCAATCGATCGAAAAATAACCATTCACAGTTCTTTACAGTTCAAATTTTACTGTTCGAACTGAAACGACTGTGAACAATAAAGGTCCATGGCAGTTCGAACTGTCCTAGCTCCTTGGTGTCTAGTGGCACCCCCTACCCACTGATTTTCATCCCCTAAATAAAATATTATATATTCCCTGGTAGTCCACTAGTTGCTCCCCCTCCACCGTTCTCCGATCGCCCTGCCCATATTTAAAAAAAAAAAAAATCCCTGGTAGTACAGTTGTCCCTCCCTCTTCCCCTGTTCTCTGATTCCTGTCGCTGTCCCTTTAGATTACATATGCTCTAGTAGTCCAGTGGTCCCTCCCCGATGTCCTATCGCCATCACCGTAGCAAAAACATTTCCCTGGTAGTCCAGTGGTCCCTCTCCCGATGTCAGATTGCCATCCCTGCACCAAAAAAAAATGTCCCTGATATTCCAGTGGTCCCTCCCCCGATGTCCGATCGCTATCCCCATACCAAAAAAATATTTCCCTGGTAGTCCGGTGGTCCCTCCCCTCCCGTTATCTGATTGCCGTCCCCTATTAAGTAACCTTTCATTGGTAGTCCAGTGGTCCCTCTCCGCTCCCCCGTTCTCCGATTGCTATCCCCATGCTGCCATTTGTCACTGGTCTCTAGTGGCACCCCCTCCCCCCCATCAGTGTTGTCCCTGTAATAAAGAAAAAAATGCCTCTTAATGTGTTTTCCCTGCAACCTGGGGAAAAAAAGGTCCCTCACTGATCAGCCCTCCCACTCAGCACCCGCCACCCTACACTCCCAGTACACCCACACACCCTCACTCTCCTGAACAGGTCCCAGATTTGAGATCCACTCTCTGAAGGAAGAAATGTTTTGCTGCTGGAACTGGCGACTGCAATATGAGAAACTAAGGTAAATGCGGTTCAGTGTATTTCAATGGGGGTTTCAACTGTTATGCATAACTCAGCCATTTTTTTTTTTTTTTTTTTTTAAACACCAAATTTTGCCTTTATTAACCATACGACTGGCATTGCACAACTCCCACCCAAAAGAGGTTTTTGTGGTTAGTTGGTGATTTCACCTTTCAGGTAGGATTTGAAAATGTTTCCTGCCCTTGTTCATGAGGTGGGGTCATAAGAAGGCAGTGTAGAAAAGTTTGGGTCAAAATATGTAAAAATGCCAGAGTTATGCCCATTCATTGCAGTTCTGCTACACACACTGGTGACTTTGGAAATTGTGCATTTCAAACAACATGAAGTCTTGCTATATTCTGACATATGCAGTGAGTCCCAACCTTTGAACTGCCCGGAGATGAAAGAGTTAACTTTCCATGCCAGGCATGGAACGCTGAGCTCAAGCTCAGTTGAGACTCTGTCTGTTGTTCTTCAAACTCAAACCGTCAGATTCTTTACTCCGCCTCACTGAAGAGTCGCTCCGGAGATTTCTCCTTCTGCTCAGTTCAATTTGTCGGTTAAAGTACCGCTTTTCTCTGTTTTCGACCAAATTTAAACCGTAACCTGTTGGTTCAGTCTCTGTCTGTGGTATTTGTGAGTACTAGATAGGTTTTATTTTGTTCTATTCTGTGTGGAACTTGTAAACGGTTTATCGGTTCGGTTTGAACCGATCAAGTTGTTTAAAAAATCTTAAATTGTGCTTTAGAGTGTGGTTACCAGTTCTTATCGGTTCTAAAAAACAGATTTTATTACGTTTTTTTCCATGACCCGTGACACGTTTGGGAACCGATAAGAGGGTCTTGCCTGGCGGATTGCCATAAAAGGGTAAGTTTGGTTAGGACTGGCACTATGTCTGAGAAACCCAGAATAAAAACCGGACCCACTGGGTTTCAACACTGCAGTGTGTGTGGGGAAGTCTTTGCTAAGGCTGACCCCCACACCACCTGTGTTTATTGTCTGGGGTTTGACCACCTCAATGCAGACTGCCAGATTTGCAAAAATTTCCCTGCAGCTACCCTAGAAAAGAGAGCTGGTAGGCTCAGGGAAAGGAGGCCAAAAGTCCACTGAACGGATGGCCAGCCGGTTCGGTTCAAACCGAACCAGAAGAGTGCCCTCTGACCAGGGCGAAAACTTCTGGCAAAAGGAGAGCCGATTCTGAGGAGTCGGTTCCGCTAAAAGAACTAGAAAGAAAATCAGCTGGTGTGGAGCCAAAACTTTCCTCTCCAACCGCTGAAGAGATAGCCAAGCGATCAAAATTGTTCAGTCGCTTTCCCGGTTCCGACCGAACCGGCACCATCAGGCAGGCGTTCGGTTCAGCCGGTTCAAGAGTATGAGCTAGAGGAATTTTATGAACCGGAGGAGCAGGAAGAGGAGTATGAGGAAAGTGAATGTGGATTTGAAAGTCTGAATGTGCCCATTGACCGGACATCTCCCAGACAGACCTTCAGGGTGTCTCCTTCTAGGCTTTCTGAGTCCCCCTCCCATTTCATGTTTTATAAAAAAAGTGGCTGAAACCCTCCAGCTTCCTATGGAAGAAGCTGTGGATGACCAGGAGGAGCCTGACTATGTGGAAATGATGGATATCCCAGAGTCTAGGAGGCTGTCTATTCCCTTGCACAAATCTTTTGGGAAACAGACATTTAAAATTTTAAAGACTCCTAACACTATACCTCCTGTGGATAAGAGAATGGACAAGAGGTATACATTGTCAGGCTCTGACACTTGGAGTTCCTCACACAACAATGCAGCCATGTTGGGGTAGTGCAGGCTGCAGCCTGTGATAAGGCAAACATTCCCTTGGCTTCACACCCCCCGGACAAGGACTCAAGGAGGATTGATGCCATGGCAAAGAAACAGTACATGGCAGCATCCTTGGGATTCAGACAGGCCAATTATATGGCCTATACTGCTAGGTACCAAAAATCCAGATGGGACACTGTTATGGCCCTAGCAAAACAGGTCCCTGGCCAGCTTGCCAAGGAGCTGGAGCAGGTGGCTGCTGATGGTATTGAGGCATCCAAGGTGCAGTTCCATGCTGCAGTGGACTCCAATGATGTGTCATCTAGAGTCATGGCTACATCTATGGCACTTCGAAGAATGGCTTGGCTCAGATGTACTAGCCTGTCACAGGATACCCAGACTAAGGCCATGGATTTTCCTGTTATGGGTAATTCTTTGTTTGGGGAGCAGACAGAGAATTACATGAAGAAAATGGACGAATATAGGACCACCTATAGGAGTGCACAGGCCAAGGAAAGGCAGGCCACTCCTCAAAGGCAGCATCCAGGGGCAGGGGCAGGCCTTTCCATAGGCCTTTCTACCAAGCCAGGCCTCCTCTTCTGCTTATGCCCAGAGGGGGTTCTTTAGAGGGAGAAGCAGACGGGGTACAGGCAAGCCTGCCTCCACCCCTCAGCCCAAAGCCCCTGCCAAACAGGCACCCTGATGGGGTTGCCAGGGCCGATTCTCAACTACCTGTAGGGGCAGGCTGGCTTACTTGTCCAGGACTGGGAGTCTCTGACATCAGACAAATGGGTCCTGGAAGTAGTAAGCCAGGGACTGGTTCTCAGCTTCAGAAAGTTTCCAAAGATGAGAACCAGATCCTTTCCACCTGCAAATCCATCAGAGGCACTTGCCTTAGAGGCAGAGGTCTCCTCCCTCCTAGCTGTCGGAGCTGTGGAAAGGGTTCCATCCCTACACCAGGGCAAAGGGTTGTACTCCAGGTACTTCCTTACCCCAAAAAAGACAGGAGAATGGCGACCCATCCTGGATCTCAGATACTTAAACAAGCACCTTTTAAAACCAAAATTCAAAATGGTGACTCTGGGAATTATTCTACCCTCTCTAAGGCCAGGGGACTGGCTAGTGTCCCTGGACCTCAAGGATGCCTACTTCCATATTCTTGTCAGAAGCTCCCATCGAAAGTACCTCAGGTTCGAGCTGCCCTCAGGTCATTACCAGTTCAGAGCAATGCCCTTCGGCCTCACCTCTGCTCCAAGGGTATTCACAAAATGCCTGGCAGTAGTAGTTGCTTTTCTAAGAAGGCAGAATATTGCCATCTTCCCTTACCTGGACGACTGGCTCATAGTAGGCCAGTCCCCAGACCAAGTCAAGTTACACTTACAGATAACTCAGCAGCTGCTCACTTCTTTGGGTTTCCTTCTAAATCTTCCAAAGTCAGTTTTGGAGCCTGTCCAGCTCCTCACCTTCATAGGTACAGAGCTAGACACAGAAAAGGCCAGAGCCTTCCTTCCCCTGGACAGGGCAAGGACCCTGATCTCTCTGGCCTCCTCATTCACCCTGCAGGTGTCTCGACCAGCAAGGCATTTTCTACAGCGCCTGGGGCACATGGCTGCTTCTATAGCAGTAGTGCAGGGAGCAAGATTTCAGATGAGGGACATTCAGTTCCATTTGAGAGCCTTTTGGTCTCAAAGGAAGGACCCTTTGACCAAATTAATCCCAGTAACTCGAACCCTGATCCAGGCCCTACAGTGGTGGCAGGATCAGAACAATCTGAGACAAAGGGTTCCCTTTGTCACTCAGTCTCACTCTTTAATCCTTACTACAGATGCCTCCCTCTTGGGGTGGGGGGCTCACATGGGCGACCTCACCACCCAGGGCTTGTGGTCCCCTCAGGAATCTCTGCTCCATATCAATCTGTTGGAACTCAGAGCAGTATTTCTAGCACTTCAAGCTTTTTCCAAATCTTTTCAGAACAAAGTTGTACAGGTCAGAACAGACAACACCACCACAATGTGGTACATCAACAAGCAAGGAGGCACTCGGTCTACGGCCTTGTGCACCGAAGCAATGAAGTTGTGGTCTCTGGCTTACTCCCTGAACACCTCCCTCATGGCAGTTCACCTCCCAGGCAAGGACAATGTCCTGGCAGATGCTCTCAGCAGGATTTCCCAGGGCCATCACGAATGGTCACTGGACCCCCTGGTCTTGGAGGTGATATTTTTCCAGATGGGGCACCCCGCAGATAGATCTTTTTGCAGCCCCAGACAATCACCAACTTCCCCTTTTTTGCTGCAGGCCCCCAGTGTTGGGCTCAGTCCCCCTGGATGCCTTAGTTCTCAATTGGGAAGGGAAGTTTCTCTATGCTTTTCCCCCCTTCCCTCTCCTGTTCAAAGTGCTAGTCAAAATCAGATCTCAACCCTGCAAAATGATCCTGATTGCTCCAGACTGGGCCAGACAGCCCTGGTATCCACTCCTACTGTCCTTAGCAGTCCATCTTCCCAGGAATTACAACCTGTTAACCTGTGCTTAGGGGAGGGTTTGGTACCCGAACCTGAAATCTCTCAATCTCAAGGCCTGGCTCTTGAAGAGTTAGAGTTTGCTAATTTACACCTCTCCCAAGGTGTAATGGATATCCTGAAGGCTTCTAGAAAACCTTCCACCAGGGCTACTTATAATTTCAAATGGAAAAGATTTTCCATATGGTGCTCTGGGAAGCACATTTCCCCAGAATCTGCTGATCTGCCCACGGTCCTTGATTATATGGTCCACTTAAATAGCTTGGGGCTGAGACCAGCTACACTGAAAGTGCATCTGGCAGCTGTGTCTGCTTTTATCTCAGCAGGTAAGCCCTCTTCTTTTTCAGCTCACCCTGTATTCTCAAAGTTTTTCAAGGGATTGCTTTACACCAACCCTCCATTCAGGGCCCCTGCCCCTGCCTGGGACCTCAGTGTTTGCATTGCTCAGCTTATGCAACCCCCTTTTGAGCCTTTATCTTCAGCAGAGCTTAAGTACTTGACTTGGAAGACTGTGTTTCTGGAAGCCATCACTTCTGCCAGACGCATAAGTGAATTACAAGCTTTGTCAGTGGAGCCTGATTTTATCTCCTTTCATAGAGATAAGGTGGTCCTCAGGACTAACAGGAAGTTATTGCCTAAGGTGGTTTCAGATTTCCACCTTAATCAATCTGTGTCTCTTCCAGTGTACTTCACTGACCATTCCTCCTCTGGCGGGAGAGGAGGCTGCACAGTTTAGATGTGAAAAGAGCCCTTAGTTACTACACAGAGCGTACTAAGGGTCACAGGTTTGACTCCTCCAACTGTTCCTCACTTATGGTGAGGTTGGTAAAGGAAACGTGCCACTAAAAGATCCATTGCCAGGTGGATTGTCTCTTGTATCCAATTTTGTTATGAAAAACTGGGTAAGGTTCCTCCCTCGAGCCTGAGGGCTCACTCTACCAGAGGTACAGCTGCTTCCCTGGCTGCTACCAGGGACATCCCTATTCTAGAGATATGTCAAGCAGCTACCTGGAAAACAGTTCACACTTTTACCAAGCATTACTCCCTGGACATCCAGGCTAGGAGTGATGCTCGGTTTGGCACAGCTGTGCTTCAGAGCCTATTTCCTAAGTAGATTCTGTCCCTCCTCCATGGAGGTACTGCTTTGTAGTCTGCATATGTCAGAATATAGCAAGACTTCATGTTGTTTGAAGAAAAAATTACTCACCTTAGTAATGTTGTTTCTTCTAATGGAGTCTTGCTATATTCTGACCCCCCTGCCTGCCCCTCTCAGAACCTCTGTTTTTGGGATGTGGGTGGGCAGTGCAGTGTTGGCACTTAGTAGGTGCCCACCTTTTGTTTTCACCTTCTTTTCTTGGGGTGAGTTGGTGTTGTGTGTTTCATTTTGGGTCTCCTGACTTGAATCTTTGTTTTGGGACCAAAAAATGTGTTTTATTATTAGTAGCCAGTTGGCTAGTGTAGGTTTACAGCTTCCACACAGGACCTTAGTGAGTTTAGCTTGTAAAGATCTGACGGTTTGAGTTTGAAGAACAACAGACAGAGTCTCAACTGAGCTCGAGAGCTCAGTGTTCCATGCCTGGCATGGAAAGTTAACTCTTTCATCTCCGGGCAGTTCGAAGGTTGGGACTCACTGCATGTCAGAATATAGCAAGACTCCATTAGAAGAAACAACGTTACTAAGGTGAGTAATTTTTCATCTTGACTCCATATTTTCAGCATAGCCTTCTTATTACCCCACCTCATGTATATCACAGCTGTCATTTTTCAAATCCTGGCCAAAATGTTTTGCACCTGTAAGCAGAATAAGCGTTGCAGTTGTGATGAATTACATTTTGGCAGGGATTAGAAAACTTTTCCCTAACTGGTTACATGAGGTGGGGTAATAAGATGGCTATGCTTACAATTAGTTACTGTTGTCCTATAAATGGAAGTCAGGGCCCTTCCACAGGTACATACACATATGCATCTATGGAGGGATGGGAGTGCATGGCCCAAAGGGTCCTGCTCTCCCATAGGCAAATAAGGCTATGATTACACTATCTCAAAAAGTAAGTACATCCTGTGCAAAAAAAACAAACAAAAGCTATGTTAATGCATCAGGGTTCAAGATAAAGTGAGAAAAGTAGGGAAGTATGATGTTAGGGGCACCACCCCTGAAGCGAATGAGGGGTGGAGTCTCTCTTGGGGTTGTCAACCCTAACACTCACCCTGTTGTATGCACTCATGATACGTACACACCCGTCTCCATCACATCTTCTCATTTCTGTTACTGCAGTGGGGTGAGCGTTAGGATTGACAACCCCAAGGGAAACACCACTGGTTATTTGCTTCAAGGGTGCGGCAGGGGTTTTAGGGTTGGAAACCCTGTCATATTTCCCTACTTTTTTTGCTTTATCCTGAACTCTGACTGATGAGAAAAAGGAGAGATTGTTGATGGGGACCTGAATATGCCAGATGTTAACTGGAACACCTTTACTGCAGCCACATCCAAGAGCAGGATCATTCTCGATGCCCTACAGGGGGCATGCCTCAGACAGCTAGTGTTGGAACCCACTTGGGAAGGAACAGTCTTATACCTGGTACTTTCAAATGGGGATGGAGAGAGGATCTCTGATTTAGAAGTGGGTAGCCATCTGGGAACAAACAACCACCAAACATTGTGGTTCACAGTAAACACAGCTGTAGAGTCAAGCCATGCAAAAGCAAGGGTGTTGGACTTTAGGAGGGCTGAGTTTGGCAGAATGCCTCAGAAGAGCACTAGCAAACAGGCAAGGGGGGGGTGGAAGAACAATGGGGAAAAATCAGAACTGCCATCACAGAGCCAACGAGCCTTTGTGTAAAGCAAATCAACAAAATGAAGGAAAAAGCCGCTATGGTTCTCAAAAGAGGTGGCAGGGAAGGTTAAGGAGAAAAGGATAGCATTCAGGAAATATAAGGAAACACAGAAGGAGCAGGACAGAGAACTATATCAGTTAAAGCAGAAGGAGGCATGGAAGGCAGTCAGAATAGCAAAGGCCCAAACTGAGCAAAAGATAGCCAGCTCTGTTAAGGGCAGTAAAACCTTTGTAGGTACATTAGGGAGTGAAGAAAGACCAAGGGAGGATACTGAGGCTTAATAAAGGGGAGGGAATGTGGGCAGAGGGTGACAGTGAAACACGAGGGTTCTAGGGACATGGATATGTTGTTCATCCACACTCATTGGCAGTATCCTTGCCGCTTTAAATCTTGCGGAAGGTCTTCAAGCTTGCTCCTCCCACCCACCGGGTGGTATAACTCGGCTCCGCCCCATGACGCCAGATCTTCCTTACCGCTTGAAGCTCAGGTTCCCTCCTTAACGCTCTGCGCTTCGACTGGTTCCTATTTCTCCGCTTCATGATTTAAAATAATATTTGCAAAAGACTTCAGTCTTCATCCCTCAGCTGCGATGGATAAATCGACTCCCGGATTTGGAGATGCCCATGCGGGCAGAAGATGTCTCGACGGATCCACACTCACGTGTGTCTACTGTTTAGGCCTTGAGCACGACCGCGGAGCTTGCGACCTGTGCTCATCTTTCACCGACCTACGTCCTCGAAGACCGTGCTGCCCGATTGCAACTGGGCCGTCCGAGCGTTTCCCTCGGTGAAGTCAAGGAGGCCCGGTTGGCGGTGTCCAGTGGCCGGCGGGCGGATCAGCTCGGAGCGGATGGTCGCCCTCGAGAGGAGGCGGCGCGGGCGTATCTTCCTCGGCGCGGCATTTATCCCGCTCTCTGGGTTCTTCCTACCGGCTTCCTTTAGGAGCTTTGTCTGTCCCTTCCACTAAAGGAGAAGGGCCTGCGTCTGCTGGACCTTTCTCGGTCCAAAAGAGGACAAGGTAGAAGTCCCTCCGTCGGCTCCTTGGAGGGCGAGAAGGTCCCTCTCCCGGGCCGTCGACCGTCGGCTTGCTCACTCGCTCGCTCGACCACTGGCCTCACGGTGTCCCGCCAGGTCAGTTGACGAGACTCCCACTGATGAAGTCGAGATTTTTCTGACCCATTGGACGAGGCTGTCGCCTTTAGCAGCCGATTCCCTCTCCAGTTCCCAGGGAGGAGTTGAGATCCCGATAGGCTCGCCTGTGCCTCCGGTTCCGGAGCCCTCGGATGGACCTTCCGAGCGAAGGAGTGCCGGTTCAGGCCGACACCTCCGCACCGACGGAAATTCCGGACTCTCCGGTCTCGGTCTCCGGGACCTCTTCAGCGGTCCAGCCGTTCCCACCGTCATGCGGGATCTCGGTCTCGGCACCCGGCGATGGCGCGTCGCCGCTCGTCCTCGTCCTCCTCCTCGGATGAGAGGCTTAAGCGTAAGTCGTCGGCTGAGTGCGAGGACCTTATGTTGCAACAACTCCTCCTGGCCGGGAATAAGCCGACTCGGCGCCTTCCCGACCATTGAAATAACTGTCACGGGCGGCCGACTGCAACCCCTCGACTTGTCGAGGCCTATACCAGGCGGTTGTTCGGCCAAAACCACTTCTCCACGATTCCGGTGGAACCTCCGCCTCCACAGCCACCAATTGGGGCTCCGACCAAGAGATTCTCGGTCGGCTAAGGGTTTCACCCATCGGCTGTCAGTTACCCTCACTCCCGACCGACCTCGGCAGGTGAAGGGTGGCTCAGGCCAAAGGCAGCTCTCGAGGACTCTTCCGAGTCAGGCGATTCCTCCTTCTTCTCCAAGCGACTGGACTTGGAGTCTTCAGGAGGTCAGTCAATGGGCGATAGCCCGTCGTCCTTCCTAGGACTTACTTGAGCTCATCTCGGAGTCTACCGGGATGAGCTCGAACCCGTTTCAGCGGGCCAGGTATCCCCTCACGGAGATTCTGGACCGGGGTCTCAGCCAGGCCTTTCCGGTGGCGAGGCCATAGTGGGTCCGGCACTGGAACTTTGGCAGCGCCTGCTTCCTGCCCTGCGCCGGCAGGATGGCCAGGAAGTATGCGGTCCCCTACGGTTCCTTGTCAAGTTTTGAACACCCCTCTGCTGAGGGTTGGTTACCGACAGCGTTTTCGGCCGCGACCGCTGCGCCGAGATGTGGACAAACCTCTGACAAGGTCAGAGAATTGGACTATAACCGAGGCGAAAAGTCTCGCTGCGTCCTCTCTCGGCCGTCAGGCCAGTTCGGCCGTCCTCATGCTTTATTTTCTCATGCCCTGTTGGGCTCCCTGGATAGGTCATCCCTCATCTTCCCGCCGATCTGCAGACTACGGTTAAGCAGGTGCGGGACCAAGACAGAGCAGTGGCCACAACAGCTCCAGACTGCTTTGGATGCTAGGGACTCATGTGCTAGATCGGTGGCGGCCGCAGTGGCTATCGTCGCCGAGCTTGGCTGAGGATATCCACCTTTGCCCGGATACCAGCACAGATTGGCGGATGTTCCCTTTTGGGGACTGACCTCTTGACCCTGGGGTGGAAGGTCACCTGCAGAGATCGAGAGTCAATCACCACCTTGGACTCGGTCTCTTCCGCTCAGAAGGACAAAGGCCGCAAACCACAGCCTAAGCCCTTTCGTCCTTCTGTGCCCCGGCAGCCGGCCCAACAACGTCAGGGCCAGCAGGCTCGACCTTGGCATCCAAGCCCAAACGCCCGGCTTCCTCTAACAGGAGGCAGGGAGGAAGGGCCCAGGAGGTCCCTCGGCGGTCCCTCCTCCAAGCCTGCCAGTGACAGGCTGAGGGTCTCGCCCCCATCCCGTCACCTACCCTAGGTCCCCGGTGGGGAGGGCGGCTCCGGCACTCCGTTCCGCCTGGTCCGCTGTTACCACGGACAGGTGGGTCTTAGAGGTGGTGGGAAGAGCCTACCTCTGGAATTCGAGGCAGGCACCACCCTGCAGAGCCGCCCTCGGGGAGCAGGATCCCAGCCTCACTGTGGCGGCTCGTCGAGGCAGCATCACTCTCCTCACCTCAGAAGGAGGTGGTAAGAAGGTGGTGGACCTCCTTCAGACCCAGGGTTTGTGTCCAGGTACTTCCTGGTTCCAGAAGCAGACGGGGGCTGGCGCCCCATTCTCAAACCTACAGACCTAAACAAGTTCCCTAAGGTCTCGAACCTTCAGGATGGTCCTCTAGCTCAGATAATACCATCCTTGGGCAGCAGGCGTGTGGTTCTGCTCTCTGGACTTGCAGGGACGCGTTTTTCCGTCCCTATCCGTCCGTCTCTCAGAGATTCCTTCGCTTCCGAGCAGAAGGATCTCTCTTGAGTTCAAGCCATGCCCTTCGGCTGTCTCCAGCTCCCAGGGTCTTCACCAAATGCATGGCAGTGGTGGCGGCATTCCCTCGTGGCGCCGTCGGGTGTACCCTTACCTGGGCGACTGGCTGATGGCAACTCCCTCAGGAAGAGGCGGAGTGGTCCAGAGATCTGGCCCTCCAGGTCTGCTCTCAACTGGGCCTCCTTATCCAGAGGCCAAGTCGAACTCGAGCGAAGCAGGTGATTTATTCATCGGGCAGCTCGGCTCTCTTCGAGCCAGGCTGGCCCAGCGGACAGGGCGGTTCTTTCCTCCTTTGCCCGATCTTTTCTCTGGTTGGGCAATTCGCCCTCCCGGGACTTCCTCGCCTCCTGGGTCTCATGGCGGCCTGTACCGGCGTGGTCCGTTGGGCCGCTGGAACATGCGTCCCCTTCAGTGGGGACTGGCCAGCCAGTGGTCCTGGCAGCTGCGATCCCTTGGACCAGCTTGTAGCCGGTGACACAGGGGATGTGGAATGCTCTCCAGTGGTGGACCGTTCCAGATCATTTGCAGGAGGGCATCCCGTTAGTCCGCCCGAGCAGCGGTCTCTCTGTCGACCGATGCCTCTCTGATGGGTTGGGGTGCCCATCTGGGGAACACGAGGCTCATGGCCTCTGGTCCAGCGGGAGTCGATGCCACATCAACCTGCTGGAGCTCCGGCGGTCGCCTAGCTCTCACCCCTTTGCTCCGTTCCTCCGGGGTCAAGTGGTCCAGTCAGGCGGACAATACACGACCATGTACTATCTAAACCGCCAGGGTGGGACCCGCTCCATGCTTCTATGCAAGGAAGCTCTCCGCATTTGGTCACTCGTGCTTGCAGCCTGGGGCGGATCTCCTAGCCATTCACGTGGCAGGGCCTCCAACACCCTGGCCCGATGCCCTGAGCCGGATAGGGGCTGCATCCCACAGTGGTCTCTCCTGCGGAGGTAGTACAGCATCTGTTCTCCCTTTGGGGCACCTCAGGTGGACCTGTTTGCCTCCATGGAGCAGCCGACCTGAAGTCTGTTCCATGCCCGCCCCTCAGCAGGGCTCGCTGCAGGATGCCTTCTCGAACCTTGGACCCCGGGCCTCTTTTACGCCTTTCCCCCATTTCCCTTGATCCACAAGGTGCTTCTCAAGAAGCCGAGGAGGACAAGGCGCGGGTGATTCTGATAGCCCCAGACTGGCCTGCGTCAGTTCTGGTACCAGATCTCCTCAGTCTCAGCTCCAGGACTCACGCGGCAGCTTCCAGCTCGCCCGGACCTGCTCTCAGTCAATCAGGGAAGGTGTTCCATCCGGACCTTCAATCCCTGCACTAGCGGCCTGGTTCCTGGCGGCTAGAGTTCCAGACTTTGGGTCTTTCAGCAGGGTCCTCCAATGTAGTTGGCGTCCCGTGGTCGACCAGAAATGCTATGCCTTCAAATGGAAAGGTTTTCCATTTGGTGTCAGAACAAGAGGCTTGGACCCTTCCTCCTGTTCCTTAGCAGAGCATCTTGGACTATTTATGGTCCCTTTCTAGTCAAGGGCTTGGAGTCGGCGACCTAAAGGGTGCACCTGGCAGCCATCTCAGTCAGGGAACCCCCACCTCCAGTGGGATCTACTGCTGGTACTGGCAAAGCTCATGGGCAAGCCATTCGAACCTATGCACAGGTGTGCTCTCTCTCACCTGTCGTGGAAGACCGCCTTCTTGGTGGCTATCCGTCAACCAGAAGGATGGGAGAGCTCCAGGCGCTTTCCATTGAGTCTCCTTACCTGGTCTTCCACAGGGACAAGGTTGTCCTGCCCCCACCGAAATTCCTTCCGAAGGTGGTGTGGAGTTTCACCTTAACAAGTGTTGACTCTGCGGTGTTCTACCCCAATCCACCTCGGAGGCGAATATAGGCTCCATACCTCTGGATCCTAGAAGAGCTGCAGCTTATCTATAAGGAGGCACTACGGCTGAAGTCGGGGAGAGGTTAAGCCAGCTGTTTGTCACCTCACGCTGAAGCCGCATCTGGCAGACCCTGCAGCCAGCGGACGATAAGCAGGTGGGTAACCTCCTGCATAGATCTCTGCTATAAGTTAGCGGGCATGGAGCCTCCCAGAGGATAAGAGCTCCATTCTACCCGCCATACTGCTGCGTGGCTGCTTCCAGGGACGTCCCTATCCAGGAAATCTGCAGGGCTGCTACCTGGAAGTCAGCAAACACCTTCATTACCCACTACCACATCGACCTTGAGTCACGCCGGGATGCTGGTTTTGGGGCCTCGGTTCTCCAGTCTCTCTTTCCCAAGTAAGTATATGGGGGTGTGCGTCTTGCCTCCCTCCTCCCGGAGAACTGCTAGGAGTCTGCCAATGAGTGTGGATGATATGTTGTTCATCCACACTGTCTGGCAGGTTTCTTGCCACTTTAAATCTTGCCGGAAGGTCTTCAAGCTGGCTCCTCCCACCCACCCGGGTGGTAAAACTCCTCGCTCCACCCCATGACGCCAGATCTTCCTTACCACGTGGAAGCTCAGGTTCCTTCCTTAACGCTCTGCGTGTAGACTGGATCCTAATTCTTCGGTTTGCCCGAAACTTATTTTCAAATTTTCAAGACTTTGGTCAAGTTTCTCCCTCGTGGCTGTGATGGACAAATCGACTCCCAGATTTTGGCGGTGCCCTTGTGGGCAGAAAATGTCCAGGGCGGACCCGCACTCCACGTGCGTCTACTGCTTGACCCTAGAACGACCCGCCAGGCCTACGAGGTTATGCGTTGGTTTTCGATAGCGTCCTGGAAGACAACGCGCTGCCAGGTTACAGCTTAGAGCCGAGCGCTACCTGCGGTGAAGTCAAAGAGGAAGCCTGTTGGGCGGTTACCGCAGCGGCTGGCTCGGCTGAGCAACCAGCAGATGATCGCTCCTGAGGAGGAGGACAGGCTGCACCCATCATCCACTCTTCTCGACCATGACATTTATCCCGCTCTCTGGGTACCTCATATTCAGTTTCTTTCAAGGGCTTTGCCAATCCCTTTCCACGAAGGAGGGGCCATCGGGACATTCCTCTTGGTCCAGAAGAAGGACTCAAAGGTAAAGTCCATCGTCAGGCGTTAGTGGGGCAGGAGGTGACCCTTCCCTGGACAGTCGACACTCCGCCCGGTCGAGGTTGCGGCTAAGGCCGCTGGCTTCCGCAGTGTCCCGTCAGGTCAGCCGGCTGGACACCTGTCAGCACGCTGTCGGACGGGCTGTCGACTGGTGAAGCCAAACCCTTCTTCACGGTTCCCTGGGTGAGACCGAGGACCTACCTGCGCCTCCAGTACCGCAGTCCCAGGTTAAGGCTTCAGCAGAGGAAGGCGGGTGTCCCCACCTTCCCAGACCCATCATTGAAACACTGAGGATCTCGGTCTCGGACATCGTCTCGGTCCACCGATCTCGCTGACATCGGCGGTCTCAGCACCAGTAAGCGGCGCTGCCCGCTTCGTCATGTCTTCCTCCCCTCGGAAGGGAGGCTTGGCCTTAAGTGCGTCGGCCACGGAGACCTGATGTGTCCAGCAGTTACTTCTGTCCGAGACAAGCTGCCGCTTCCCTTGCCATCAAGTGGCTATCACCCAGCGGCGAGCAACCCCTCGCTATGCAGCAGTGCCCAAGCCTGGGCCAGTTGTTCCGGCCGAAACCAGCACCCACTGATTGTGGTGGAACCTCTGCCTCCTGGCAAGGTAAGAGCACCGACCAAGGACTGACTCGGTCGGGTCAGGGCCTGCCCACAGATTGTCGGTCACCCTCACTCCCGACCGTCCTCGGCAGGTGGAGGTGGCTCAGGCCCCAGGCAGCTCTTCGCAGACTCCACCGAGTCAGCTGACTCACTCTGTTCTCCAGGCCCATTGACCTGGAGTCTTCTAGGGGCCAGTCGATGGGCAAAGCCCATCGTCCTTCATGGGTCTACTTGGCTCATCTCAGAGTCCACCAAGATATACTTTCGAGCCCGTATCCAAGCGGGCAAAGTATCCTCTGACTGAGACACTGGACGAGGATTCACCACGGAGACCTTTCTGGTGGCTAGAAGCCATTGTTGGCCCACTTGGAGCTCTGGTAGCGGCCTGCTTCCTGTCCTGTGCCTTCGACCAGGATGGCAGGAAATGTCGCGGTCTACCGGCTCTTTGCCAGTTTCTTGAACACCCCTCCATGAGGGTTGGTACCAACAGCGTTTTCAGCGTTCGGGAATGCTGGGATATGGACAAGCCCCCGACAAGGAGTCCAAAAAGCTGGACTATGCAGGCGCAATGTATGCGCTGCATCCTCCTTGGCCTCCATCAAGCCAGCTCGGCCGTGCTGATGGCACACTCCCACGCCTCATGGGCTCCCTGGATGAGGTGATCCCTCATCTCCTGGCCACCACCTGCAGACCCACGGTCTGGCAGGTGCAGGACAGGTAGAGGCGGTGGCTAAGCAGCAGCTCAAATGGCTCTGGACATTTGGAACTCCCTGTACAGTCCAGTTCTGGCCCAGCGGTGGCCCATCGCCGCCAGAGCATGGCTGAGGATATCCACCTTCACGGCGGATACCCAGCACAAACTGGTGGATGTCCTTCCTGGGGACCAACCTCTTCAGCCCTGGAGTGGAAGGTCACCTCCAGCGGTTAGAAAAGTCCAATGCCACTCTGGACTGGTCACCTCTGCCCAGAAGGACAAGGCACGACAGCAGCAGCACAAAGTCCTTTCGTCCTTCTGCCACCTGCGTGCGTCTGGCCCAGCAGCACCAGCACCAAGGCCAGCAGGCTTAAACAGCATCCCAAACCCAAGCCCAGCGGCTTCCTCCAACAGGAATCAGGAGGTAAGGGCCTAGGAGGTCCCTCGGCCCAGTCCCTCCTCTAAGCCACCCAGTTGAGGGTGTGGCCCCCAGCCTCGTCCTCCCCTGGGTTCCCCGTGAAGAGTCGGCTCCGCCACTTTCCGCTTGATCATTATCACCATGGACAGTTGGGTGTTGGAGGTGGTAGGAAGGGCCTGCCCTGGAGTTCGAGCAGGCCCCACCCTTCGGAGCCGTCAAATCCCCTCGGGGGCTCAGAGATCCACCCAACCTCTTTAGTCGGCTCACCCGGCCGATATTGCCCTGCTCCTTGAAAAAGAGGTGATCAGGAAGGTGGCGGATCCTCCTCTAGACCCGGGGTTTGTGTCCAGGTACTTCCTGGTCCCAAAACGGATGGGAGGTGGCGCCCCATTCTCGACCTGAACAGGTTCCTAAGGTCTTGGATCTTCAGGATGGTCACTCTGGCTCAGATAATCCCATCCTTAGAACAAGGCATGTGGTTCTGTTCTCTGGACCGTCAGGACGCGTTCTTTCACGTCCCAATCCGTCCGTCTCACCAGAGATTCCTCCGCTTCAGGGCAGAGGGATCCCTCTACCAGTTCCGGACCATGCCTTTCGGCCTTTCCCTAGCTCCCAGGGTCTTCACCAAATGCATGGCAGTGGTGACAGCATTCCTGCGGCGCCGAAGGGTCCGGGTGTACCCCTATCTGGACGACTGGTTGATTGCAGCCCCCTCCAGAACGGAGGTGGAGCGGTCCAGAGATCTGGCCCTCCAGGTTTGCTCTCAGGTTGGCCTCCTCATCAAGCGAGGCCAAGTTGGAACATATGCCAAGCAGGTGATACATTTCATCGAGGCAGAGCTTGACTTTCCTACGAGCCAGAGCATGGCTCCCAGCAGACAGGGCAGGGTTCTTTCCTCCTTGCCCAGTCATTTAGGTTGGGCAATGGCGCCTCTGCCGGGACTTCCTGACCTCCTGGGCCTCATGGCGGCCTGCACCAGGCGCAGTCCGTTTGGGCCCGCTGGTATCGTCCCCTTCAATGGGGGCTGGCCAGCCAATGGTCACAACACTTCTATCGCTGGATCAGCTAGTGACAGTGACCCAGGGATGGGCAGCTCTCCAGTGGTGGACCGTTCCAGCACATCTGCAGGAGGGCATCCCGTTTGTCCGCCCCGAGCCGACGGTCTCTCTATCGACCGATGCCTCTCTGATGGGTTGGGGTGCCCATGTGGGGAAGCACAGAGCGCGCACAGCCTCTGGTCCCCTTGGGAGTCCCGATGCCACATCAACCTGCTGGAGCTTCGAGCGGTTCATCTAGGCCTCACCGCCTTCACTCCGTTTCTATGGGGTCAAGTGGTTCAGGTCCAGGCGGACAATACCACGACCATGTACTACTAAACCACCAGGGGCGGGCCCAGCGCTCCATGCCTCTGTGCAGGAACTCTCCGCATTTGGTCACTAGTGCGCAGCCTGGGCGGATCTTCTCGCCATTCATGTGGCAGGAGCCTCCAATGCCCTAACCGGACAGGGCTGCATCACAGTGGTCTCTCCTGCCAGAGGTAGTACAAGATCTATTCTCCCACTGGGGCTCGCCTCAGGCGGACCTGTTCAGCCTCCAGGGAATGTGAAGCTGAGACTGTTTCATGCCCCCCCCTCGGCAGGGCTTGCTGAAGGAATGCCTTCTCGGGGCCGTGGACCCCGGGCTTCTTCTCGCCTTTCCCCATTTCCCTTGATCCACAAGGTGCTTCTCAAAGCGAGGAGGGACAAGGCACAGGTGATTCTGGTAGCCCCAGACTGGCCCCTTGATTCTGATATCAGATCTCCTCAGTCTCAGCTCCAGGCTTCGGCGGCTTCCAGCCCGCCCGGACCTGATCTCAGTCAATCAGGAAGTATTCCATCGGACCTTCAGTCCCTGCACCTGACTGCCTGGTTCTTGGCGGCTAGAGTTCCAGGTCTTGGGTCTTTCGGCCGAGGTCCTCAGCGTCGTTGGGCGTCCGTAAGAGTCAACCAGAAAATGCTACGCCTTGAATGGAAGAGATTCTCCATTTGGTGTCAGAGCAAGGGCCTGGACCCTTCCTCCTGTTCCTTGGCAAGCATCCTGGACTACCTCTGGTCCCTTTCTCAGCAAGGGCTTCGGTCGACGACCCTTAAGGTGCACCTGGCAGCCATCTCTGCTTAGCGGGTGCGGGCCAGGAAGCAGTCGGTGGCGTAGGAGAAGGTGGTCGGGTGCTTTTCGAAGGCCTTGATCACATATCCCCTTCGGTGCGAGAACCTCCACCTCCATGGGATCTACTGCTGGTGGGCTAAGCTCATGGGCAAGCCATTCGAACCGATGCACAGGTGTGACATCTCTCACCTGTCATGGAAGACCGCCTTCTTGGTGGCTATCCGTCAGCCAGAAGGATGGGGAGAGCTCAAGCGCTTTCCGCCAGTCTCCTTATCTGGTCTTTCACAGGGCCAGGGTTGTTCTGCCCCCCCGAAATTCCTTCTGAAGGTGGTGTCTGAGTTTCTCCTTAACCAGGTGTTGATTCTGCGGTGTTCTACCCCAGTCCACCTCGGAGGCAATTTAGGCTCCATACTTTGGACCCTAGAAGAGCGCTCGCTTATTATAAGGAGCGGACAGCTGAAGTTCGGGGAGAGGTTAGCCAGCTGTTTGTCACCTACGCTGAAGCCGCACCTGGCAGACCTGCAGCCAAGCGGATGATAGGCAGGTGGGTCACCTCCTGCATAGATCTCTACTATAGGTTGGTGGGCATGGAGCCTCCCAGAGGGATAAGAGCTCATTCTACCCACCATACCGCTGCATCGGTGGCTGCTTCCAGGGATGTCCCTATCCAGGAAATCTGCAGGGCTGCTACCTGGAAGTCAGCACACACCTTCATCACCCACTACCACATCGACCTTGAGTCACGCAGGGATGCTGGTTTTGGGGCCTCGGTTCTCCAGTCTTTATTTCCTAAGTAGGGGGTGTGCGACTTGCCTCCCTTCTCCCGGAGAACTGCTAGGAGTCTGCCAGACAGTGTGGATGAACAACATAATATGTCCTAGAAATACAGGTTACTCACCTGTAACAGGAGTTCTAGGAATGGTATATGTTGTTCAGCCAGACACCACCCGACCTCCCGGCCCTGCACACAACCTGGCTTGCAGGCTAGATCTGGCGTCATGGGCGCGGCCGAGGAGTTTTACCACCGGGTGGGGGAGGAGCCAGCTTGAAGACCTTCCGGCAAGATTTAAAGCGGCAAGGAACCTGCCAGACAGTGTGGATGAACAATATATACCCAAAGGCCAGCCGTGTGTTCAGCGATTCCTTGACCCAGCAGGAATATCCCCAGAAAATGCTTGAGGTGTGCCTCACCCGTAGAAATCACGTCCAGCAGCGGAATTGCACGCGGATGTTATAACTAACCATGTCCTTATCAAGAAATAATCTTACAACTGGCATTACTTGTATTGCCCCAAAATACAGCACATGGTGAAATCAATTCGTGTCACCGCTATCTCACTGCAGCTCCTCAGCTATGATCTGACAGAACCACACTAGCTGCAGCGGGAGTGCAATGGCACTAATACAGAAAGCACTATACTAGCGAATGTGTCCAAGGTCCCCTTTCCTGCACAACCACTTACGTTTTAATGTACTAAATATGTTTTACTCACTGCCTGTCTGTTTCTCAGAGTTGCAGCTCTCGGTCCCACTGCTCAAATGTCTGCCCAATACACACTACAGTTTGAAACTTTCTGACATCTTCAAGCTTGATTTTCCCCCAGTTTCTCCTCTCCTCCTACAAGACCCACAACAGCCCAGAGGTCCCCATCTAAAAAGCAGTGCATTACTGTGACCACAAATAATAAAAAAAAAAAAAAAAAAAAAAAAGTTTCTTTCTCTTCCTTGCTGACTGTCACATTTGGCAACATAAAGCAGAAAATCACTATCTACGGTGGTCACTGAGGGACATGCTCGTTCCTAGCCAATCAGTCATTTAAAGTAAATTAACAAGATAAAGCCGTGAAAAAAAAAAAAACATAAAAGAGGCAAAAAAATGTTGTCTGTATGTTGGAGAGTAGAGCAAGAAACAACCGCTATTTACCTCAACCAGTATGGACACACTCATTCCACTGGCCCTAACTGAAACTGGGTGGGCAAACTAAAAATATATTTGTGAAAAAAATGTGGTTTGAGAGTTTCTGTGTGAGTGGGTAGGTTGGTGTGGAGTGCAGACACATACAGACACCAATGTCCTGTAGCCTCCAACACCCTGAAAAAACAAACAAAAAACCTTCCAGGTGATTCTTTTGCCCCCTCCCCAACCGCACCCACCCTCTGCATACCACCTCCCCACCCCCACTTCACCCCACCTCAACCCATACTTACCTCCGGGCCCAAGCGCAATGATCTTCTGTGGACCAGGAACACGTCTGCACTCTTCAAAGCCGACCGCGAACTGAAGAAATGCGGTAAAGCTGTATAATGGCATAAATGGATTTTTCAACTTTAGTGCATATCTCAGCCATTTCTGAGAATTTTTCACCAAATTTTCAACATGGGGTTTTGGGGCCCCACCTCATGAACTGTGACACTGTTATTTCATTAATCGGTCCCGAAGGTGCTTCCCGCGGTCACTGCATGGAACCACCTTTCGGAATGATGTGAAATGACAGTGTCTGATTCATGAGTAAACTCTAAAACCTATGTTGAAAAATTAGTAAAATATTCCCAAAAGCGACTGTTTTACATGACGTGCATTGCGCGGTTCTACACATGCTCGTAACTTGAGCATTTTAATATTTTCACTCCAGATTTTCAGTATTGCCATTTTACCACACCTCCTTATGAACAGTACAACTGTCATTTTCACATTTCACCCAAAATGTGTTTTGCACATGTAGCGCATAATGGTTGCTGATCGATTGTCTTAAATCAATATTCGGACAGATTAATAAAATCACAGTGATACTGTTCATGAGCAGAGGTCTTAAACTGGCTATGTTGAAAAATTGGTGACAAACACCCTTAAAATGAGTGTATTACTGATGCGTATGTCGAATTTGGCGAAAAAAATTAAGGGTAAGTGTGCATAGAATTACATGAAGTTGGTGCAGTGCAGTTCTGCGGCAAATGAAATCCCTACCGCAGAACTTTGCTCCGATGTGCTGCAGAAAAATCGGGGCCCTGCATATACCATTCCTAGAACTCCTGTTACAGGTGAGTTACCTGTATATCTTGAACGAATACTTCTGCTCAGTATTCACAAAAGAAGAGGAGGGGAGGCACGTAAACCAAACAATAGAAACACTCTGGATAGGGGGTCGATACTAGTCCATTTACAGAAGAAAGGGTTCTGAAAGAACTCTTAAAACTGAATGTGGACAAAGCAATGGGGCCTGACGGGATTCACCCAAGAATTCTAAAAGAACTAAGGGTAGAACTAGTGACACCACTGACTTCCTCTTTAACAGATCATGGGAGGATGGGTGGTACCTGAGGACTGGAGGAGGGTGGATGTGATTCCACTTCACAAAAGTGGGAGCAAGGCAGAGGTAGGAAGCTACAGACCAGTTAGTTTGACCTCAGTGGTAGGGAAAATTATTTTTTAACCTTATGTTTATCCTCCTACCTGCACCGTCACTCCACTCTTTCAGACCCCCTCAAGTAGCCTTCCACAGCGTCCCATGGTGCCCCCAGGAGTCTGCTCCTAGAGTGTCCGTCCACTCAGAGAGCCCTGAGGTAACCCGGTATACCCCCCGGGCGGGGCCGGGGAAGGTCTCCCCAAGCCTTTCCCCCACACAACGGTAGAGCGAGCGGTCCACATTGGAGTCTGCCCCAGTGAGCCCGGTGATGTGGTCTGGCTTCGGAGGAGTCATCACCTAGGAGTGACAGGCTTCATTTCCTCTTTTTTTCTGGTGAGCTCCCTAGACGTCGGCGTGCAGTGGGGCCAGTGAGCTAGGAGGCACGCTGAGACATGCCTCCCACTCCGCCCCCTGCCGACATCTACCCAGTACCCTTGCTGCCACTCAGACGCACTGCAGATACCACCAGGCTCCCCAGATGGCGGTATTGCAGCGGGTTTGCAGAGAACCCGCCGGAGAAGGAGAGCAGCTGTTAGGCTCCATTGTTCTCCTCCCTGGTGCCCCGGCTCGGTTCCCGAACCCAGGTCGCCGGCGTGGTGCGAGGTGTGCCGTCCAGCGCCTCAACCCTCAGCGCCACCGGGCCGGCCATGGAATCACTTCTGAAGGAAAGAATTGTTGAGTACCTAGAGGCCAATGGGGCACAGGACCCACAGCAGCACGGTTTCACAGCGGGAAGGTTGTGTCAGACGAATCTAATAGATTTCTTTAACTGGGTGACCAAAGTAGTAGACCAGGGAGGGGCTGTGGACACGGCCTGCCTAGACTTTAGCAAGGTATTTGACAAAGTCCCACACACAAGATTGATATACAAGTTAGCCAGCCTTGAAGTGGGTCCCAAGGTGGTAGCCTGGGTAAATATTGGCTGGACAACAAGATGCAGAGGTAATAGTAAACTGAGTCCACTCTGAAGAGGAATGTATATGAGTACCCCAGGTTCAGTACTGGTCCAGCCTCTTAATGTTTTTAAGTGACATTATGGAGGGACTGGAAGGAAAAGTATGTCTCTTTGCAGATGACACAAGATCTGCAACAGGGTCAATACAGAAGATGGGTTGGAAAGGATGAGAAGGAACTTGGCAAGGTTGGAGGAATGGTCAAATGTATGGCAGCTTAGATTCAACACAAAGAAGTGCAAAGTAATGCACCTGGGAAACAAAAACCCAGGGGAAGAGTACACAATGGGAGGGTGAGATGCTAACAACAACAAAAAAATGGAAAGGGACCTCGGGGTAGTCATATCAGATGACCTAAAGGTGGGCAACAATGTCAGAAGGCACTTAGGAGCGGGATACTGGGATACATAGGGAGAGGCATAACCAGTAGAAAACAGGAAGTTGTTATCCCTCTGTACAGACAGTTGGTGAGACCCCATCTGGAGTGCTTCGTGCAGTTCTGGAGACCCCATCTCTGCAAGGACATAGACAGGATGGAGACTGTCCGGAGGAGGGCAACTAAAATGGTGCAGAGTCTGGGCCAGAAGACATAGGAAGAGAGATATTAAAGGAGATTAATATGTATACCCTGAAGGAAAGGAGGGGAGGGGACATGGTAGAAACTTTCAGGTACATCAAGGGAATCAACAAAGTCCAAGAGGGTAGCATCTTTCAGAAAAGAGATGTGCAAGAACAAGGGGGCACAATTTGAAGATGGAGGCAGATGGCTCAAAGTAATGTGAGGAAGTATTTTTCACAGAAGGTTGTGGATACATGGAACAGCCTTCCTGAGGAGGTGGTGGAGTCAACAGTGGTGGAATTCAAGAATGCATTTGACAAACATAAGGCAATTCTAGTGGGGTAGGAGGAAGTAGGCTGTTGGTTAACTAGGAACTGCATCTTATCCATTAGGTAGGGAAATGGACAAACTAGGTGGGCCAAGCGGTCCTTATTTGCTGACAAATTCTATGTTTCTATGATGCATTACCGTAGTTTTTTGCAAAGAATTTATATGTACAGTTATTGTGTACTGGTAATGTAAGTGTTTTCTCAAGTTCTTCTCTTTGCAGTTCTCTTATCTAAAGAACTCGAGAAGGCACAAACCATTAAAGACAAAGTAATAGGCCGGTGGCTGAGGGTGAGGCGCTGGACGCCACCTCGTGCCATGCCAGCAACCTGGGTTCGGGAAAGGACTTGGGGCGCTGGGGGCTGGCGGTGGAAGTAGAGGATTGAGCATCCGTGGGGACTGCTCTCCTGCAGCGGGTAGTGGGTTGGTGTTGCTCTGCAGTGGCCTCTGGTAGAGACCAGGAGCACTACAGAAGGCGGCGCAAAGGGAACCCTGCAGAAGCGGAAAATCTGCCTCCACGACCGACTGGATGGCGCTACCGGTGCTCCATTACGCCGATGCCTGAAAGAGTCCCTCCACTTCAGCAGCACCCTGGGGCCAAGTATGTGCTGGTTGCCCCCTGGTGCCTGCCCCCTCAGAGGAGGGACCCGCCCGGCGAAGGGTTACGTCCAGAGTTACCCAGGGGCGGCTGCGATGTGAAGCTGTAGGGCCCAGGACGGACAGGCGGAGCGGTGAAGGACCTAGGCAGCCTGAAGGAGTGGTGGGTTCTGGGGCATGAGGGAAAATAAATACAAAAAAGTAGACAAAGTAACTGTGCATACAAACACATACCACAGCTTCTTTAACCATGACATCACTTTCTGCCACAAGGTTCCACGGTTGCTGCCTCTAAACAATATATGGCAGATTTAGACATGGATCTTGTCTGGATTGCTGACACCTGCAGGTTAACCCAATGCTTTTTTAAATGAGATTTTCATGGGTCTGTACACCGATGTTCCTTGCTTTTTAGCATTTGCTAATGAGCCATTTGCTGTTGTCTTTCAATCCTGCAATTTGCGACTGTGATCTTCCAGAAACTATAGGAATGACATCTGTGTTTTTCCTTGGCATCCAGTTCAGGCGCCTCCAGGGTAAGCGGAATCGTGGGCCGGAGGAGATCAATTTTCTGGAGATCAAAGGGGATGACCAGCTGAGTGGGGCACAGCAGTGGTTGACCAAGTCCCTCACGGAAGAGAAGAACATGAAGTCGTTCAGCAAGGTACGCAGCCATCTCCCACTGACTAGTGTGGGGTGACTGGGTTTAGGTGCAGTTGGGGTCCGAAAACAAAGGTCTTGAATTATAGACTGTGTTTTGTGGAGGAAAAAACAGCAGCCATCGTAATGTAAATCTTTTACGAAACTAGAAAAGTGCCTTGTTTACTGTGAATAACACAAGGAAGGCGGCTGTGACAGCAAAACTGGATGGCCAGCACTACTTTTCCTAATAAACTTGACAGTACTTGGGACACTCTTTAGCTAAGATTTTCAAGAGGAGAAACTGCTAATTTAGCGATGAACTCAGTGTCCTTGCATACAGAACACCTTTAGATATTGTTCTGTTAGGTTTTATGTCTAGTACTGGATACTGGATTAAAATAAGATAAATTGAGATCTTACTTGAGAGGGCTCTTGCAGTAGGTAATTACACATAGGACTGGCCGACAGGTGGCAGGACCCCAGAGAAAATTTCTAGCTAGCGGTCCCTGGTGAGGGACGCCCCCACATCAGGTGACGGCGTCAGGAGGCGTCAGTATAAAGGGCAGTCCCGGATGCCCGCCTTCCAGTTCTTTCCGTGGATTGGCTGGTGCATCCTCAGCGGAAAAGTTCGTTCTTCATCAGCCCATCCTTCGCAAGCTTTTACCGAAAAACTCTTTATTTTTTCTCGACTGATGTCAGTACTTAGCCGGTGTATGTCGCCCCTACACCCTCTGAGCACAAGAACAAGTGCGATTCGTATGGTTCTAGCTACTGCACAAGGACGGCCACTCCCTGTGCCTGTTATGCCTAGGCCCCGATCACCCGGTCGAGAAGTGCCAGCACTGCCTCAGTTTTAACGCGGCTACCCGAAAAAGGTGGCAGCAATACCTGGAAGCCCATATTCTAAAGAAGAAAATGAGTTCTATGGAGAAGGAGCTCAAAAAACTGAGGCAGGCGTCCACTTCCCCCGAAGGCCATCGGAAGGAGAAGGAGAGGCACCGGGACAAAGGCTCCTCCACCGCGTCTCCTCGGGAGTTGCTGGGACGGTAACATCCCTCCCGGGATCGCCTCCTCGACGGCCACCTGAGGTTTCTTAGAGGCGCATCGCCCACCCATCTGGCCTCCGAGCTCGGGCCTTGTGGGCGCCCGGCTGTTGGAGACCTCCGCCTCTGGTTCGGCCGCAGGCTCACGGCCTACCACTGTGGCGACTCGATGCCGGGCGTCTGCTCCTCTGGCGTCCGCCCGGAGAGGGCGGTAAGACATCCGACCCTCCGGGCGGCATGCCTTCTCCACTCAGACCAGTCGACCACTGTACCTCGGCCTGTCTCCGGCGATGGCTCGAAGTCGGACGCCGGCTTTCCAGCGCCGCCACCAGCCTCACATCGGGCTTGTCTGACGCCTGGCCGGCGGCGAACGGACGACGGACCCCCCAGCCCTCGGCTGCCTCGGTTCCCCGCAGCCTCGCTGCTGTCTGGGGAACCAGAGTCTCCCCAACCTGACTCGGGGACTTTTCCCTCCGCCCCCGGGCGGCTGGGGATCTTTTGCCTCCATCTGTCCTTCTTCCACCTGGAGCGCTGACCTGACCTCGGCTCCCGACCGGCTCGACGCCTGTACCTCTGGCGCCAGGGCCCGCCGTCGCCTTACCAACTGCAGGAGATATTCTGCTCCCATCGGCCCTCCGGCTCTGCACTACTGACCCGCCTCCGTGAGGTTCCCAGCTGGGCTGCCTGCTCGCAGCCCCCCGGTTCCCGGGTATCCTCCGTCTTATTCGACGCCGGTGTACCCGGGAACGCAGTATCTGGCGCCATAGTACCCGACACCGGGCTTCCCGACACCGCAGTACTCCACGCCACAATAGCAGACGCGGGGCTACCCGCAGCCGGGTTTTGGATATGCTACATACGGTTATAGCCCGTATCCTTATCCCCCACCTCCTCGTCCTCCACCACCACCCTCGTGGCCGCTGGTGGACCTGCAGGAGACTCTGGCCTCCTGGTGGGCTGAGGCCAAGGCTCAGCTCACCAAAGAGGTCAAGAGCCACCTTCCGCGACGGTGCCGCCCCAGGTTCCTGCGTCAGCCCCAGGCGGCACACTCCCTCACCACCTCCGGACTCCAGGGTTCTTCCGCCTGGATCCAGAGAGGGGCAGGACACGCTTCCCCGGGGACTTCTCAAGAGGTCCGTCCCTCCCCCGGGTCGGGAAAGGGAGTCTTTCTCTTTTTCATCCTCCTCTTTGCTCTCGGACTCCTCTGACTCTTCCGACGGTTGCTCCGAGAGAGAGACGTCAAGCCTCGCTCTCCATCGAAGCCCCAGCCAAGGACTCCTCCGAAGTCTCCTCCGGAGGATCCTTCTTTTACGGAGTTGCTTAGGAAAATCTAGGAGGTTCATCAGTGGCACTCCCTGGAACCAGATCCTCAGCGTCTGAAACTCGCTGAACATCTGGATCTGCCCGTGACGGCGCCTACCTTGGTGCCACCCTGGATAGAGCCTCACGCCGACCTTGTTACCACAATATGGAAACAGCCATCGGCCTTAGCCCCACTTCCTAGGAAGTCGAACCGGCTATATCAGGCTCCAGAGGGTGTTGATTTCCTGGATTCTCACCCTCGTGCCGACTCGGTTGTGATTAGCGCCGCTCACAGCCGGTCGGCGAACCCAAAACATCTTAGCTCGTCACCTCCTGATAAGGAATCTCGCCTTCTGGACCAGTATGGGAGAAAGATTTACGCTTCCTCCACACTGGGGATCAGGGCCCTGAACTATGTCGGCCACATGGGGGACTACCAGAAGGCCATCCTTACTCAGGCGGAAGCCAAACTGGACTCCTTGCCTGACTTCCAAGTCAAGCAGGAGTTGGCTGATCTCGTCCGCTCTGCTCGTTCGGCCGGTCGACACATGCTATGTGCGACATACGACGCAGTGGACACTGCTGGGCAGAGCTCAGCTTTTGCTGTAGGCCTATGGTGTCATGCTTGGCTCTGCGTGTCAGGTTTGGTCCTGGAGGTGCAATCTGCTATCCAGGAATCACCCTTCCGGGGGTCGGTGCTGGGTGATGTCAAGGACATCATTACCGATTTGCAAGAGAAGGGGATGGCTCTGAAGTCAGTTGATTCCATGTACCATCCCCATCAGCAGCAGCGCCGTCCCTTTCACAGATGGAATCGGCCAAAGGCGAAACCCCAGGGAAGGCGGGCCACAAAGCGCCGGGCCCCCGCGGCTGCCAAGCCTCCCCCCGTCCATAAAACCAGCGGGTGCTTCAGCTGCGGCGCTGCCCCACACCACCTGACTCCTTTGGTCTCCCACTGCCTCCGAACTCCCCGGAGGAACCGGTAGGAGGGAGGTTTTCCCTCCACCTTCCGGGGTGGGAGAGGATAACCACGGATTCTTGGGTGCTCCAGCTCATAGCAGAAGGACACGCCATAGAGTTTCTTCAGAAACCACCCCGCCACCCCCTCTGAAGTCGCATATTCATGGGAGCATCTTCCTTGGTCCAGGAGGAAATCTCGGCTCTTCTGCTGAAGCAAGCGATAGAGCCTGTCCCCCTTCATCTTCAGGGGACGGGTTACTATTCCCATTTCTTCCTGGTCCCAAAGAAGACAGGAGATCTCAGACCAGTTTTAGATCTCAGTTCCCTGAATCTTTACGTAGAGTACAAAAGGTTCAGGATGCTCTCTTTGCAGAGCCTTCTGCCCCTCCTCTGGCCGAGTCAATGGCTTTGTGCTCTGGATATGCAGGATGCTTATCTGCACATTCCCATTCGCCCATCTGATCGCAGATACCTTTGTTTTGCGTTCCAGGGGGACCACTACCAGTTCAAGGCACTCACGTTTGGTCTGTCCTCGGCCCCCCAAGTATTACCAAATGCCTGGCAGTGGTGGCGGCCCACCTGCGTACCAAGGGAGTACAGGTTTTCTCTTACCTTGACGACTGGCTCCTGGCGGCCTCGTCCAGGGAGGAACTCCTGCGTTTCCTCTCCCTTACTCAGCAGGTTTTTGCCTGCCTGGGTATTACCATCAACCATTCCAAGTCTCATCCGGACCCATCCCAGAGGCTACAGTTTATTGGGGCGATCCTCGATACGACCATGGGCAAGGCCTTCCTGCCTCCGGACAGGGCGGCCACCCTTCAGACCCAAATAAGTCTGTTGTCCGACCGCAGGATGGTCTCTGCAAGGTCGGTCCTTCTCGCCTCGGGCTTATGCGGCGTTGCTATCCCGACGGTACCTCACGCCCGACTCCACATGAGGATCTCTCAGTGGATTCTACGCTCTCAGTGGGATCAGCTAGTGGATGACCTAGATCACTCCATTCTGATCTCCTCGCCGATGATGCAAGACTTGCAATGGTGGATGTTTCGTGAGAACCTGTTTCGGGGAGTTCCTTTCTTTCATCCTCCCCCCTCCCAGACTTTAACCACAGATGCCTCAGGCGAAGGTTGGAGAGCCCATCTAGGCCCTCATCGGACCCAGGGCTCCTGGTCCAAGCTAGAACAAGCTCTCCACAACAATGTGCTCGAGCTTCGGGCAGTGTTGTACGCTCTCCAAGCCCTTCACCAATATATCCTTCCCGGCCACCTAGCCGTCCAGACGGACAACATGTGCCTGGTGTGGTATATCAACAAGCAAGGAGGGACTTTGTCCTACCCTCTATGCAGGGAGGCAATGAGGGTTTGGGATTGGGCAACACAACACGACCTTCACCTCACGGCAATTCACATTCCGGGAGTCGACAACACCCTGGCAGACAAGCTAAGTCACTCTTCTGCTCTGACTCACGAGTGGGAACTGGATCAAGGGGTCCTAGGCAATATCTTCCAACTTTGGGGAACACCACAGGTCGACCTGTTCACATCCCCCCTAAACGCAAAACTTCCAGTCTTCTGCTCGCTCGTTCCAGAGCGAGGCGCTTTTTGGAGCGACGCTCTGTCTCTAGACTGGAAGGACAGATTCGTCTATGCCTTTCCCCTAATTCCGCTTATCCCACGAGTCTTGCAGAAACTGGCTTCAGAAGGAGCGCGAATGATTCTGATTGCTCCTTTCTGGCCCAGGCAAGTCTGGTTCTCTCTTCTACAACAATTTTCAGAGGATCCTCCTCTTCCTCTTCCTCTATCTCACGACTGGGACCTGAACCTGGAGGGTTACACTATGTTCAGGAAGGACAGGGGAGGAGGAGGAGGAGGAGGTAGCAATGATAGTCAAAAACTGCATTGGCATAGGGGAGTAGAGGAGGCGGAGGGAACTGTGGAGGCGATTTGGGTCACCTTGATAACAAGGGGGGCAAGAGAGTAAAAATAGGAGTGGTGTATAGACCCCTGTTCTGGCGGAGGAGCTGGAGGACAGTCTGGTGGCAGATGTTGGGAGACACTGCAGACTGGGCAGAGGAACGTGGTGGTGTTGGGGGACTTAAACATGCCAGGAACAGACTGGGAGACTATGACATCCTCTGTGACCAGGGAACAGAGGTTGTTGGATGTCTTTCAAGACGCGTTCCTAACTCAGCAGGTGAGGGAACCGACCAGGGAGGCGCTGGTACTGGATGTGGTCCTGGCAGACAGTGACCAGATTGGGGGTCTGGAGGTAAGGGACCCATTGGCGGGGAGTGACCATGCCACTGTCTGGTTCTGCCTGGACCTAGGAGGGGTAGAAGGCTGCACAAAGACGGAAGTAACCGACTTCAGGGGGGTGGATTTTAAGGAAATGGGAAGGATCCTTAAGAGCATTTGGATGGGATTGGGTCAGACATGGACGCTGATAGTAGGTGGAAATCATCAGGAGAGGGTGCAGGATGCTACCAGCACCTGTGCAAGAATAAGACGAAAATGCGGTAGGGCCGAAAACCCCGCTGGTGGACCAGGGAGGTCCAGGAGGTGGTGCGGGGAAAGAAGGCAGCCTATAAGCAATTCAAGTGCTCAAGGAGTGAAAGGGATCGAGGGGAGTACGAGCTGATGGCTAGAAGGGCCTCTAGGGTGGTGAGGGCGGCTAAGGCAAGGAAGGAGCAGAACCTGGCCAGGGAAATTAGGAGAGGGAACAAGGGGTTCTTTAGATACATTGGGGAAAAACGAAGGGTGAAGGTGCAGATTAGCAGGATTAAATCAGGGGAGAGATGGGCACAAGACCCGGGGGAGCAGGCTGAGGTACTAAATGAGTACTTCACCTCAGTTTTCACCAAGGAAAATGGGGGTGCTGCATCATACATGGGAGGAGACAGAGATACTGAGGAGGGGGGACCCTACCGATCGGCAGGTCTGGGGAGAGGGGGAGGCATCACTGGCAGGAGGGGAGGGCTAAGCAGGGAGAAGAGGTAGCTGAAGTGGAAATCACAGCAGAGAGGAGGAAGCCCTCAGCCCCTTTAAGACGAGAAAGCACCGGGCCGATAAATTACATCCCAGAGTGCTGAAGGAACTTGCGGATGTCCTGGCGGAGCTTTTCACCATCTCTCTGAGGACAGGGTGGGTGCCCCAGGACTGGAAGGTGGCGCATATAGTGCCTATCCACAAGGGGGCATCAAGGGAGGTGGCAGAGAACTACAGGCCTGTCAGCCTGACATCGGTGGTGGGCAAGGTGATGGAGGGCATCGTCAAGGAGAGGCTGGGGGGGACCTGGATAAGTCAGGGTGCCTGGACGATAGACAGCTTGGATTCATCCCGGGGAAATCATGTCAGACAAACCTAGTGGAGTTCTGTGACTGGGTGACTAGTGCCTTGGGCCTGGGTAGACCAGTGGACGTTCTCTTTCTAGACTTCAGCAAGGCATTTGACTCTGTTCCTCACGTGGGCCTGTTGGATAAGCTGGGAGAAATGGGGGTGGGGAACCAGATGATCAGATGGATAGGCAATTGGCTCCAGGACCGGACCCAGAGGGTCGAGTTGGTGGGATAGTCTCATCCCCAAGGAGGGTCATTAGTGGGGTCCCACAGGATCAGTCCTGGGCCCTTCTGTTCAACGCCTACGCTTCTGACATAAGGACAGGAATCAGGAGTGAGATGAGTCTCTTTGCGGATGACTCAAACTGGGGGCGGTGGTGGATGGGGAGGAGGGAGGGTGGCTCACAGGGGACCTGGAGGCTCTGGAAAGATGGTCTAGAAAGTGGAAGCTGAGGTTCAATGCAGGGAATGCAAGATACTCCACCTGGGGCCAGAAACCCAGGCCAGGTGTACACCCTGGGGGGAAATGCTACAAGTCTCAATGGCTGAGAGGGACCTGGGGTGGTGGTGGATGTCAAGATGAACAGCTCTGAGACTTGTAGGAGGGCAGCAGCTAAGGCCAACAGGATGCTGGGATGCATCGCTAGGGGATCACCTCCAGAAGAAGGGAAGTGATACCCCTCTGTATAACTGCTTGGTGAGGTCAAGACCTGAGTACTGCGTGCAGTTTTGGAGGCCACACTTAAAGAGGGACATTAACCTCCTGGAGAGGGTCCAGAGGAGGGCAACCAGAATGATTTGGGGCTTGGGGACAGGACCTATGAGGAGAGGCTCAAGAGCTAAATATGTACACATTGGAAGAGAGAAGGACCGGGGACATGATAGAGGTCTTCAGGTACATGAAGAGGGTAAATAGGGAGGAAACAGTCAGGGTGCTTTGAAGGAAGGAGGAGGGGCTACTAGAGGTATGGGTGGAAGCTGGAGGGGAAGATTCAGGGAGAAAGGAGGAGGTGCTACTTCACTGAGAGGGTGGTGGAGCCATGGAATGCGCTGCCTAGGGGCTGGTGGAGGCAGAGACAGTGGAGGGGTTCAAGAGGGTGTGGGACAGGTACAGGGAAGGGTTCTGGAAGCAAAATCCAATGCAGCAAGAATATCCGAACGGGAAGGGAGAAGCCAGAGAAGGCGAGTAGTAAGCAAGTAGCACCAGGGTGGGGCTGACTAAACGAAGCAGACACGAAAGACCGTTAGGCCTATTCTGCTGGCATTTTAGTATGTTAGTATCTCGAGGTTTGTTGACCCAGGATCAGGGGACCCTGGTCCATCCAGGCCTCAAATCCCTTCAACTGCATGCATGGCTCCTGCAGACCTAGCCCAATCCGTTTTGGAGTGTCTCCGCCACCCCTCCACCAGATCCACTTATGCCATGAAGTGGAAAAGATTCACTATTTGGGCCGCCTTCAAGAACGTGGAACCTTTCTCCTGTTCAGCGGGCTTCTGCTGGAGTATCTACGCCATCTGTTTGACCTGGGTCTCAGCCATTCTCTCTGAAGGTACACATGGCGCCATTTCGCCTATCATGTTCCCTTCTATGGACAAGGCTTTTGCTCAACTGGAGGTCTCCAAGACCTTTCTCAGAGGGGTCCTCCATCTGAGGCCCCCATCCGTACTCCTGCTCCCCCTTGGGACTTGAACTTTGTTCTCGAGAAACTTACCCTTCCTCCCTTCGAACCTGCAGCTTCCATGATTTGAAGTTTCTTTCGTGGAAGACGCTCTTCTGGTGGCCATTACTCGCTCAAGAATCTCCGAGCTCCAGGCCCTGATGTAAAACTCTCTACTTGATTTTTCACAAGGAACGAAGTTGCTCTTCGCACTAATCCTAAGTTTTCTACCTAAAGTAGTAGCAGAGTTCACTTTTAAATCAGTCCATAGAGTTACCTGCCTTTTACGCAGTACCTAATCAAGGGAGTATTTATCCATACTATGGATGTTCACCGATTCTGAGATACTACACCAACAGGACAAGGATCTCAGAAAGACTGATCAGTTGTTCGCCTCTTTTGCTCATAAGGAAGGCAATGCTGTTTCCAAGCAATGCCTGTCTAAGTGGTTGGCTCATTGCATCACTTTCTGTTATGACAAATACAACAAGACCCTCCCGGTCAAGTCAGAGGCCACTCCACAAGAGGAGTAGCTGCCTCTGCAGCTTGTTTCAAGAATGTGTCTGCGGCAGACATCTGCGCTGCCACCACCTGGACTTCCGCCACATACTTTACGAAAACACTACAGTTTGATGTTGCCTCTCGCGTAGAGCAGGCTTAGGCTAGCTGTTTTGCAAGGCCTCCTATCTTGAGACTTGCACGGCTAGAACTGCTTCTTGGAGTAGTTTTCCTCCTTCTGGTGCCTCTCTTTGTTCCAGACTGCTTGGGATTCAGTCCTATATGTATCACTCTACTGCAAGAGCCCTCCGAGGCAGAGAAAGCACGTGAAGAATCCACCGTAACAGTAGATCTTCGAGAGGCTCTTGCAGTAGTGCTTTCCTGCCCTCCATCCCCTAGGCTTTTTCAGCTCCTTTTCCATTGAGGGAAATATCCTCCTCTCTCGTCGGCCTCTTTGCCTGTGGCGGAAAGAACTGGAAGGCAGGCATCCGACAGCTCCCTTTATACCGACGCCTCCGATGCCGTCACCTGATCGCAAGTGGGTCCTCGCCAGGACCGCTAGCTAGAAATTTTCCTGGAGTCCTGCTGCTCGTCAGGCCAGTCCTATATGTAATTACTACTGCAAGAGCCTCTCTCGAAGATCTACTGTTACGTAAGTTCTTACGTAACTGTACTTTCCACAGAGCCCTCTTAAGTCTGAAACCAGCTGCTGGCTAAAGCAGCATTCTGATGAAAGATGTTCTTCCTCACTTCATAAACAGCCAATAATATAAATTTTGACCTGCAATACTTTCAATCCAAATTTATGGCTGTATGGGATTGTCATGCTTCCCTGAGAAAAACAGATTATGGGGCTGTCATCTTCCCTGATTACATCTGAGGTTATGGCTTGCCTCCATTTAAAGACCTTGCCTGGCTCTTTTAAGATCACTTTGGCAGACTGTCGTTACCTTTGTAATGCTTGTATCAAAGCCATTAGACATGCAGCATCTTGAGTGTTTTGCATCCACGCAACAGAACATCAATATTCATCTCTCTGAGTTCTGGAAGAGTATCCATTCCCTATTATCCCCTCCAACCCATTCTCCCTCTCCTGTTTTCAGGGTTGATGCTTCCCTCATCTCTGACCCTTCTATCGTTGCCTCTTCTTTAACTCCTATTTCACTACCTGTGCTCTCTCTCTTGTACCTTCCTCCTCCTCCTCCCCACCCTTTCTTCCCTCTCTCTACCTTCTCCTCCTCTAAATCTCTCATTTACCTTCTCTTCTACCACCATCTCTGCTTCCCTTAAGTTCTTGCTTGCTCTTAATCCTCACAAATGTGGGAACCCTGATGGCCTTGATCCCAAACTACTACTTCTCTCAGCCCCTGCTATCGCACTGCCTGTCACCCTGCCTCTCAGCCTTTTTCCTCTGCTACTTTTCCTGATGCCCTGAAGGCAGCCTCTTCATTCCTATCCCACAAGGTGGTGATCCCTCTTCTTCTTGTAACTACTGTCCTATCTCTCTCATTCCTACCTTAGCTAAGTTACAGGAACACCTTGTACTGTCACAACTCTCTTCCTTCTTTGACTGCTCCTTCACACCCTTTCAGTCTGATTTTAAGAAATCCCACTCCACTTCCCTCCTTCGACTCACTCCTCAGAGGTATGGATCAGGGTCTGATCACGTCTGCCATTTTTGTTAATCTTGCTAGAGCTTTTGACACAGTGGCACATCCTTCCTTCTGGACTAGCTTAAAGCAGCAGGTCTTCCTGACTTTGCAGTCCACCAATTTTGTTCTGTCCTCAAGGAAGGTCTCAAGCTCTCGGATAGGTAGTTCCATTTCATCATCACCTCCTGTCTGCTCAGGTTTCTCACAGGTGTGCATACTAACATACTAGAACGCCAGCAGAGTAGGGCTAATTGTCTCTCTCGAGTCTGCTCGATTTTCAGCACCCGCACTGTGGGCCGATTTTGGTGTCCCCCTCCCCTCTTGGGTTATACTGTTCCCAGTCCCAGATGTTCCACCTGTATTGTGCATGGTCAGATTTACCTCCCTGCACTGCTCCATCCCTCTGAAACCCGTCCTGGACCTATTTCCATATTCTGAATGGCTTTCTTCCTATGAGCTTACTTCACAGTTTCAGCTAGATTTTGACAGTAGTCAGCAGTGGTTACTGTCTAACCAACTATCCTCAGTGCTATAAAGCTCTCCATAACTTTTGGCACCTGTCAGAGGCTTTACAGACTCATCCCTGTCTTCATTTCATACCCTTGATGGTTGCTGTTATTGAGGATGTATCCTCTTAAGTACCTCAGGGTCTGGCTTGACAGTCATCTTGATTTCTCGGTTGATATTGATGCCATACACCAAATGCTTCACCCCAAGCTTGGTGCATTGTACAGGAACAAAGTGAATACCCTGCTTCCTGTCTGCCGAGAGATTGTTTTAAAGATGGTTCTCCCTATCTTTGGTTATGCAACATAGTCCATAGTGGAGCTCCCAAACCTTCCCTTGTCAGATTGGACACTTTCTTTCACTCTTTTTGCCATTTTGCTTTCGATTGTTCCTGTGTACCCACCATTGCTCACTCTACTCTCAAAAAAAAGAAACTGTACAAAAAATAACAATTTCATAAATCTGCCATATGATGGGAAGAATTAAAAAAAAAAATACAAAAAGTCTGTAAACATGAGATAAGAAAAGCAAAAGCTAGCTTTGTACAAACACTAGTGACACAAGCAAATAAAGGTAATAGAGACTTCTACAGCTCCACCAATTCTTAAAAAAAATGTAAGTACGGCCTCTTACATCCCCACAAACTCCATAAATTCTGTAGATATGGCAAATAAACTGAACAACCATTTTTGTAAAATCTTTGGTCCAAGCACCTCAAGTCCATCCCTACCAAACAACAATCCATCAGAAGTAATCATCTTCACAGATGACGAAATCAGAAACAAAATTAAAACCCTTAAATTAGGTTCTTCACTTGGCCCTGGTGACAAAACTACAGACATGATTAAACTTATGAAAAGCATCTTTTTTTTTTTTTACCACTAAAACTACTATTCAGTCAGAGTATAAAATCAAGTTTTATCCCTCTTGACTGGAAAACAGCTAGTGCAATGCCATTATTCAAGAAGGACAACAAGGGAGACGTGGACAAGTACAGACCAATAAATTTAACTCCGGTAATCTGCAAAATAATGGAAGGCATTATAAAAGATAGACTAATCTCCATATTAGGTAATTTTAACACCAACCAGCACAGATTCACAAAAGGATGATCAGGCGTAACCAACCTACTTTATTTTACGAGAAAATAAGTCAAAACCTAGACAATAAAACTCCCTGTGATGTAATATTTATAGACTTCAATAAGGCATTTGACTCTGTCCTCGCTGGCTTTAATCCAAAAACGCCTCCTTCACTATTCATCCGTGGTTCATCAGATGGATTCAAAACTGGTTAGAAGGACACGCCCAAAGAGTAATCCTAGATGGATTTACCTCCAGCTGGATATCAGTAACAAGTGGTGTCCTCAAGGAGCAGGACTGCCCCCTTGATATTTCAGATATTCATAGCCGATCTCTCCATAAACATTGATAGTTGGTTCATCAAATATGCTGATGACTGTAAAATTGGCAGACCCTGTAAACATTGAATAGATAAAAAAAAAAAAAATTTCTCCAAAAAGATTTAGACACATTAACATCATTAACATCTTGGTCTAACGTCTGGGGGTTTATTTCAACAACAAGAAATGTAGCCATGCCTCTGGGCCCCAGTAATCCAGAATACAGCTACTTAAATGGTATTAAACCGAACAAAACTGTGTGTGAAAAAGATCCAGGGGTATTCATAACAAAACATTTCTCATTCGAGCAATCGTAGAAAACTAGCTAGTGCTAGCAAAGTATGGTGGTCAGTAAAATGTCATTTTAAATCAAAAGACTTAAAAAGTGCTTCTCCCACTGTATACAGAGCTTATGTTCGTCCCTCCTTGACCGTGGTTTTCAGGTTTGGTGCCCTACAAAAAAAGGACATTACACGCCTAGAGAAAATCCAACACAAAGTTACAAATATGTAAGGGTGCCGCAGGTCTCCTTTATGAATATAAGCTTAGTAAATTCAGCTTAGTGTAATTATTTATTTATTTATTTATTTAAGAGATTAACCAGGCAGGCATGCTGAGCAGGGAACCACTGCTTCTAGATGCAGCCTGGGGAGATGCATAGTAGGTAGGTAACAATACAGATTTACAAGATATAACGAGGTACAGATAATAATTACAGACAATGGTTTACATTGAGGAGCTCACAGCAACAAGAGAAGGCACTCAATAGGAACAACAGAAGAGCTAGACACAAGTCTTGGGTGGCCCTTTACGAACTTACGGTGTAGCAGAGGACATAGTGGGGCATTACATGTACCATGTGTCAGAAGAGCATGAGGCTTAGAAATACATGACTGGCTGGAAGCAGGTGCATGTGTCAGAGAAGTGTGCGAGTAGGAGTGGGTTTAGGAGTCTTGGGTATGTGGTAAGCCTGATGTCTGCAGGTAGATCATTCCATAGTTTGGGCAGGCTATATTTGAACTCTGATTGGCCTTGGAGGTATGCATGAATGGTACTTGGAGAAGCCTGGAGTTAGTGCTTCTGGAGCGAGTAGGCTGGAAGGTAGGACCGACTGGGCGGAGCTGAGATGGGGGAGGGGGGGAGGGACTGGGACCAGAATTTGCTTATGAGTCTGGAGCAGTGGATCAGCCTGTGGGACACACGAGTGAGTGTAGTGTTAGGAGCTGTACAAGTCACAGTGATGGGTCATTGGGGGGCAGTCCAGAATGAATCGACATAAGAAGTGAAAAGGTGTGTCTAGGCTGGCCAGGTTGGATGAGGGTGCAGAGCCATAGACCTCATTGCCATAGTCAAGTATTGGGAGAATCATTTTTTGCACGATTTCCCTCCGGACTGGGGAGGGCATGCACCCTTTGTTAACGGTATAGTGCACCCAGTTTCGGGTGTAGCTTTTTGTGTAATGATTCGATGTGTGTGGAGAAATCTAGGTGTTGGTCAAGCCAGACACCCAGGTATCTGAATGAGGTACAAGACTCCAGGGGTGAACCGTCTAGGGTATGGAAGGTGAGGCGATCAGCGAGGTGGGAAAGCCGAGGTCGCGTACCGAAAGTTAGGGAGACTTTTTTTTTTTTTGCATTAAGGAATAGTTGGTTGGACCTGCACCATTGCTGAACGGCATTGAAGTCCTGCTGTAACGCATTGGTCACAGCTCCATTGGAGGGGCCGGAGGCGTACAGTGCTGTGTCGTCTGCATACATTTGTATGGCTGAGTGTGTACAGGCCAGCGGGAGGTCATTTAGAAATATAGAAAAAAGTAATGGGCCCAGGACTGAGCCTTGGGGACCACCATGAGACTGGGGTAGATATTTGGGAGCCACTTCACCGATTGGTACCTTCCTGACAGGTAGGCCTTGAAACCAGCTAGTGGTAAGGCTGGAGAGGCCAGCGCCATTAAGTTTGGCTAGTAACATGGGGTGAGAGACGGTATCGAAAGCCTTGGCCAGATCTATGAAAATCACCGCGGTGATATGCCCCTTGTCCATTCCGGAGATGATGTCATTGGTGAGTCTTAAGAGGGCGGTGATGGTGGACTGGGACTTTGCGAAAACCTGATTGGTAGGGGGTGAAGAAGGAGGTAGAGTCAAGAAAGTGGGAGAGTTGGGCAAGGTGTTCCTGAAGTTTGGCCAGTATTGGGAGTAAGGAGATGAGGCAGTAATTTCCCGGTGCGGAGGGGTCGCCACCCTTTTGGAGGGGGATGACAACCGCCTGCTTCCATGCGGCTGGGATTTTAGCTAGGGAGAAGGAGAGGTTGAGGAGGGCAGTTAGAGGGGCGGCTATGGCAGGGGCGGATAGGTGTAGTAATTTTGCATCCAGGCCTGAGGGGCATTTACCTTTGTTGGGGTCTAGAGCACACAGGGCTTGAAGGACTTCGGCCGGGGTTACTGGTCGGAAGGAGAAAGAGGGGGCAGAGGTGGAGTACAGCAATTTCAGTGTTGAGCTTGGTGTGGGTAGGGAGTGCGGGGTGGTTGGTAGGAGAGACGCCACGCTGCTGGTGAAGAAGGTATTGAAGGCAGAGGCAACTTCTCCAGGGTCAGTTACGGTCTTGCCTTGGATGGAAAGGGTAGGGGTTGGAGGTTGGACTGGTGGGGAGAGGAGGGATTTGATAGTCTTCCAGAAGTTCGTAGGGTGGTTTAGGTTGGAGTATAGGGCAGACGAGAAGTAGTTTTTTTTTTTGGCCTGTCTTATAGATTTGGTGCAGGTGTTGCGGAGGGTGCAGTATCTCAGTAGAGATTCTTGGGAAGTAGATTGAGAGGAGACATTATGTTGGCCAGACAGGTTATAAATGATGAAGAACTTATGCCTGAAATAGGTCTTGAATTCAAACACTAGAGGGCATCCACTTCAACTGAAACGTACTTCTCATCTTCAAAAAGTGCATATTTCTATTCACAAACAATAATTAAACCATGAAACTCACTGCCTTTAGAGATTGCTGCAAGTAAATCAAAACTTACATTTAAAAATAGATTTGATAATTTTCTGTTAGAAAATAACACATTAGATTATTATGGGTGAACGGCAGGAGCATTATATGGGCTTTTTAGCCTTCTGCTTCTTACTTTCCTAGTGAAATACTCTGCTGTTTCACTTTCCTCTGTTAATGCCAGGTGCCTTTCCCATTGTGCCTCATTTATAACTGAATTATGGTTTAGTTCTCTTCCCTTCTACCGTACATCCCTCTTATCCTCTCCCTAAGTTTCTTACTACTGTCTCTGCAATAATACTTTCCATTCCCTCACTATTCATTCTAAAAAAATCTACTGTTGGTCAGTCTGCTTTCTCTTATCGCTTTCCTAAACTCTGGTCTTCCATTCCCTTGTCAGTTCTCTGTGCCTCTTCTGCTTCCTCCTTAGTCTTTCCGTAATGACTCTTTTTCTCCCTCCTGGAGCTGTCCATGACTACCCCACCCCAAGTTTTGCCCTTGCAGTCTGTTTCCTTCATTACCTGTTCATTGTTCTGTAAGGTTGGGAAACCATATGAGCTTACCCCCCATAACAGTGACAAAGGACAAATGGCAAGTACTATTGGTGATGCTAGGAAAGGAGGGCAGGATGGGAGGGGGGGAAAAGGGTGGAAGGTGGTTACCCTTAATGCTAGGAGCCTTGGGAGGAAAACTGCAGAGTTGCAGGTTCTCATGGCAGAGGGAGAGGTGACATTGCAGCCATCACGGAAACGTGGCCACCCAATATAATGACTGGGACCTGTCTGTACCAGGGTACAGGTTATTTCAGAGGGACAGGGTGACTGGGAAAGGAGGGGGGTGCACCTATGTGAAGGAAGGACTGAAGTGTAAGGGAGGAAGGGGAGGAGGGTAGTACAGAGTCACTTTGGTGCAAATCCAGGATTCCAAGAATAGGAGTCTTAGAATGGGAGTGGTGTACAGGCCACCATCTCAGATGGAGGAGTTAGACAGGGAACTAGCGGGACAGATCAGGAGGACCTGCGAGAAGGGTAGTGTGGTGATTGTGGGGGACTTCAACATGCCAGGAGTGGACTGGAGCACCCCAACAACCAGGAACAGAAGGGAGCAGGTACTGCTGGATGCCTTCCAGGACAGCTTCCTGCTGCAAATGGTCAGTGAACCAACCAGGTTAGGGAATACCCTTGACCTTGTGCTGGCTATTGGGGACTTTGTGAGAGAACTTACAGTGGAGGAACCGCTGTCAGGGAGTGACCACCACTCAGTATGGCTCACATTGGATATGGGCAAGGAAGGAGTGGAATCTGGCACAAGAGTGCTGGACTTCAGGAGGGCTGACTTTGGGGGGATGGGGGAAGTGGTAAAAGGGCACCTGGCCAGAATTCAATCTAGTATGGATACTAACCAGAGATGGGAGCTCATAAAGTTGGGGATAGTGGAGGCAACCAAAACCTGCTGCAAAGCCCAGAGCAAGAAGGCTAGGGCTAAGAAACCGAGCTGGTTGAGCAAGGAGGTTATGGAAAAGGTAAGGAGGAAAAGAGCTGCCTTTAGGAAATACAAGAAAACAGGGAGGGGGGAGGACAGAGAGGAGTACTTGACAGAATCGAAGGAGGTGACAAGGGCAGTAAGGGGAGCCAAAGCATCTACGGAACTCAGGCTGGCACAAGGCATTAAGAAGGGGGAGAAGGACTTCTTTAAGTACATCAGGGAGAAAAGGAGCTGTAAGGACCACATAGTAAAGATTAGGAAGGAGGGGGGTTGGGTGGAAGCAGGGTACGATAAGGCGGAAGCACTAAATGAGTACTTCTGCTCAGTATTTACTAAAGAGAAGAGGGGGGTGACACCCAAGATGGGTGAAATGGCAGACGAGGGGGAAGTGGTGACAGATGGGAAATCATGGAGGACAGAGTTCTAGAGGGTTTGAAGGCACTGAGGGTGGATAAGGCACCAGGCCCAGATGGCATCCACCCAGGGTACTGAAGGAGCTGGCAGAGGTCCTTGCAGGACCTTTGGCAGACTCTATTTAATGCCTCACTACATTCGGGTGTGTACCTCAGGACTGGAGGATGGCTTCATGGTGCCCTCCACAAGAGTGGCCCCAAGGATGAACCGGAAACTACAGACCAGTGAGCCTCACATCCATCGTGGGTGCTTAATGGAGACTATTCTGAAGGAGAGGCTGGTGGCCCTCTTAGAGGCCAAAGGACTACAGGACAGCAGACAGCATGGCTTCACACGTGGCCGATCCTGCCAAACCAACCTGGTCGGGTTCTATGACTGGGTAACTAGGCAACTGGACAGGGACATGCAGTGGATGTCCTGTATCTGGACTTCAGTAAGGCATTCGACTCAGTGCCACATGGAAGGCTGGGAAGGAAGTTAGTAGGCACAGGGCAGGTGCAATGCTGGTGAGATGGGTAGGAAACTGGCTGCAGGGAAGGCAACAGAGGGTGGTGGTGGGTGGAGAGCTCTCACACCCAAGGGCAGTGACGCGGTGTCCCACAGGGCTCGTGTTGGGACCAGTGTTGTTTGGGATATTCATTGCAGACATATCATGGGACATCAAGAGCAAGATCAGTCTGTTTGCTGATGATACCAAGGTTGGCGCGGTGGTGGATGACCTAGGGGATGGCAGGGTTGCAGGATGATCTGGCAAAGCTTGAAACCTGGTCAGACACCTGGCAACTGGGCTTTAATGCCAAAAGTGCAAGGTGATGCATTTTGGGATGAAGAACCCAAGGAGGACTTACCAGCTAGGGGGAGTGCAGCTAGCCCAGACAGAGGAGGAGAAGGATCTGGGTGTGCTCATCACAGGGTCAATGAACAACTCGGCACAGTGTAGGAAGGCAGCTGCAAAGGCCAACAAAATGGTGGGTTGTATTGCAAGGGGTATATCCTCGAGGAGGGAGGAGGTGATTCTGCCACTGTATAGGTCATTAGTTAGACCACACCTGGAGTACTGCGCAGTTCTGGCGTCCGTATCTGAAGAGGTACATTAAGTTACTGGAGGGAGTGCAGCGCAGGGCGACAAAGAGGATCTAGGGTCTGGGGGACTTATCATATGAGAGGAGGTTGAAGGAGTTGAACATGTACTCACTGGAGGAGAGGAGAGACAGGGGGGACATGATTGAAACCTTTAAATACATGAAAGGAATAAACAAGACAGGTACAGAGGGGCTGTTCAAAGTAAGGGAGGGGAGGGCCACCAGGGGCCATGATATGAGACTGGAGCGAGGAAGGTTCAGGAGGGAGATGAGGAGACACTTTTTACAGAGAGGGTGGTGGCTGGGTGGAATCGTTACCTGCAGAAGTGGTATGCAGTAGAACAGTGGACTGCTTCAAACGAGGATAGGACAGGACAAGGGGGAGGGTTAATGAAGGGGAAGGGTGGAAGGGAAGGGCAGCTGCAGAATAAGGGGTGCTAGCTGCACATTCGAGCAGGCTTGATAGACCTCTAGGCCTTTATCTGCTGGCAAATTTCGTATGTTCGTATATGTTCGTAAGAGTAGTTCCATCATCTAAATTATTTTCAGTTTTTTTTTTTTCTAGTGTGTGTATCTGTTATACTGATTTACCTTCAGTTTTTGATTATGTTGCTCAGTGTATTGCATCTGCTGTATATGATTTTCCACATCCCCTACCCCTAGGACGCATCTGGAAACAAGCTGTTAGCAGCTCAGGATGTCTTTCCTGGTGAAACTTTTGAAATAACTAAACAGTTCTGCACAGGTTAGTAGTAAGACGGAGCAAGGGGGGTGGATAATGTAGACAAAAACCCTGTATTTATAAAAGGTCTTATTTATTTATTTAGTTTTTGTTGACCGGGTTAGTGCACTAGACAAATCCTGCCTATTTTCAGGCACGACCCGGGGGAGGGGGATACAGATGAATGCCAACTGACCTTGAACCAGATTAAGCTGTTGGTGGTATTTTTAGTGAATTTGAAGTATGATAGGGTGTTATGGGCAGACAGGATGGACCACTGGTCGTTTTTTCTGCCATCATTGTCTGTTCATAACAAAAAATGCTGCAACAGATTAAGAATTCTAGCCTAGAATTAAAGTGTGTATATGTGTGTGTGTGTGTGTGTGTGTGTATGTATGTATGTGTGTGTGTGTATATATATATAATATAGCCTCAGTATTCTTAGGACTGAGGGCTGTGAACTGAAGGTGAGCAGTTCTGTGGTCCTAAGGACTAAGAGGCAACACTCTTCGATCCATAAGAGGTCCTCCAAACAGATCACAAAATAATTATAGATGGCTAACTTTTAAATAGAAAAACTTTTTTTTTTTTTTTTTTTACCTTTTCATTTAAATTGTTGACGGCATGAGCGGTCAGCAAAAGCCCATCGCAGTGGTTCAGCGTGTGAGATGTATTTGTTTATATGATTTTCGGAGATACGCCTGAGCAGCAGGTGTCTTTTCTGATATTGTTACGGTAATAAGACTACCTCATGCAAAACTGGAAGAAGTGCTGTGATTGGTCAGGGACACCCCTGCGATCTATAATATCATATAGAAAAGTTAAAAATACTGCTTTTAAATTATGATCTAAAAGTTATCAGACTTGGCTGGTACGTTTCAGATCAACTACACAACACAGCATGAGCAGCTAGGATCGTTTGCTTAACACTGCAGCAGCTGTTGTCTAGCAACAAAGTCAGCTCTGTTGCCGTACTTACCAAGGGAACTAAGAGCACTACTGATTGGCACAGCTGTCTGTTGGAAAAGGACAGCTCTGATAGCTTCATCACCGTGTCACTAATGTACCCACTGTCATCCATTCTATGGAATTCTACTCATGTGATACCGCAGTGAGCAAATATGCCTGCTGCAGTCACATGTTTTACCTCAGGGTCAGCCTCTCAACCCTGTTCCCCCCGTCACAGACACACTCTCTCTCGACCTCATGTGGTGGTGGTGGGGAACAAGTCCTCACGGATTCCCTACATGATGGGACCTGGAGGGGAAGACTGTCCTTCCTCTCCCCCAGTCAGCAATCCTGACTCCTCCCCACCCCTAGTAGTCAAGCGGAGGCATGGGGAGCAGCCAGTGCTTCATGAAGTCTGCCTTCCCACTTTCCGCTTACTTCCACTGGCTCCTGCTGCAACACGTCAGTACGCTTTGCATGGAGGTGCGACACCGCAGAACCGCAGCCCCAGCATTCAAGCCACCACTAACCTGCACTGCTACTGGGTCTCTTCCTGGTGGCAGGCTGAAGCGGCTGGCCACCCGTTCCCTGGGAGAGGAGAGCAGTCCATAGGATGCTTGATCCTCTCCTAACAGTCACATGGTTTAGTTTTCATGCCGCAGAGACTGGCTGGGTTTGGCAATGCATCTTGTCATTTGTTCTTCGATTCTGGATGTCTTCAGTTTCTCCATGCGGTGCTGCCTTTGATTCTGTCAGCACTTCAAACCTGGACATCAGTGCCTACAGTGCTCTATATCACAGTGAGCCCTTGTTCCCTGCAGCATTTAGCACGCTAAAAGACATACTTGTCCATTGGGCTAGCAAAATAGGAAATTATTTGGCCTGACTTAATATTTTCTGGCTCTGGGCCACTGCTAAAGTCAAGCCCTGATGTATGTCTGTAAGGCAGGAGAAACTCTAATAGTGTCAATGCCTTGAGTTCCTGGAGAGTGTGAAGTAGTGGAAGCATTATGTAGTTGGCACAGTGGAAGCTTACCTTTATGATGCAAGACTGGTCGAGAAATGACAAGCAGAGTGGACTGTCCTGGCTACCACAGAAAAACAGAAAGTTAATTAATTTGTTAGAGCGACGCTATCATTGTGACTCTTGGTGCTTACAGATACCCAAGCAATATACATATGTTTAAAAGACATAAAATATAACAATTTTAAATAAAAGGAGGAAAAGCTATATTAAATAAAAAGGTCTTCAGGTCCTTCTTGAAGGCATTAAACCGAGGGGGTCTCTCTGAGCGATCGAGGCAGTGAATTCCACAAGGTCGGCACCACAACAGAAAAACGCCCTGGTGCTAGATGATTTCAGGTGGACTCTGGGAATCACTAGGAGGCCCTCATTGGCTGACTGGAGGGGATGAAATGGGCAGCAGGAGGTCTTGTAGATAACCGGGCCCCAGTCCATGTAGGGCTTTATAGGTCAGTAACCCCACCTTGAAGGTGATATGCCACCTAACAGGAAGCCAGTGTAGAGAGTGCAGCACAGGTGTAATGTGGTATGACCTCGAAAGCCCAGTCAACAGCCTAGCTGCCGCATTCTTAACTAGCTGTAGGTGGCGAAGACCAACCCCCAATAGCCCTAGGTAAGGACATTGCAGTAATTGAGCCATGGTGTCACAAAGATATGGACTAGTGATGGCAGATCACCTGAGGGAACCAGGCGTTTAATCCTGGCAGTGTTTCTAAGATGACAAAAAGCACTCTGGACCACTGGCGACACAAGAGATTAAAGTGTTAGGCCGCTATCCAGCACAACGCCAAGATTTTTCACCTTAGAAGAGATGAGAAACTGGGATCTCCAAGCCTAAGCCTGATGACTCGACCAGCCTGCACACCGACCCTCGGACAACCAGATTCCACCACCAGTACTTCCATTTTATCTGGATTTAACTTCAGCCAGTTGGCACTCTTCCACTCCTGGATCTCAGCAAGGCACTGACTAAAAACCGAGATCACATCCTGTTGTTCAGGCAAAATGACAGGTACAGCTGAGTATCATCAGCATAGCAATGAAAACTTAGGCTGTACTGTCTTACAATGTCCTTTCGTGGTAGCATATACACTAATAACAACATGGGGACAAATGGAACTAGAGGACCCCACATGATAGGGGCATTGAACTGGAGGAAAAAGCACCCCAGACCGCTTCTCTGCATCCTGTCAGTGAGGAAAGAATGGAACCATGGAATGGTACAGGCAATAATCTTATACAGCTGGCTAATGCAGCATAGTTTGTACAGGCTAACAAGTTGGTAGAGCACCCAAACCAGGTCAGTTTCAGTACTGTGCCTTTTCTGAAACCTGACTGAGAGGGTCATTGACGCGTAAGTTGACAAATGGGCCTCCAGTTGCAGAGCCACCACCTTCTGAATAACCTTCCCATAAAAGGGTAGGTTAGAGACAGGTCTGTAGTTCGCCAGGCAGTCTGGGTCTAGTGATGTTTTTTTTTCAAGAGGGGTTCCACCACCGCCTCCTTCAGAGGCTCAGGAAAGACCCCACCACTAAAGAACACCGGCCTATCTTAACGAGGATTGGGCCGATGGACTCAACGCACCAATAAGGCACGCTGGGCCCAGGTCCAAACTGCAGTAGATAGGCCTCAACTCTTGGATGATCCTAACATATCCTCGACTGCCAACCGTAAGAGTCAGACCAGATAAACGGAATGCCCATGACAAACACTCAGCTCGCCACCGCAAGCCCCAGTATAGAGCACTTTGACTGTATCCTAGTTCTGATAGAGGCGATCTTATCAGCAAAAAACAGCAAACTCATCACACTTAGATTGTGAAAAGGCTAAGTGCTGAAGAGAGGTCAGAGTACATAGCCTGTCGACAGTCAGGAAGAGCTGAGCTGGTCTGTTAGTTGCTGCAGCTATCTCCCTAGACACGAACTCTGCCTTCTTATGGGAGATTGCCATTTTGATACTCTCTGTAATGAGACATCAGAATAAGCTTGTCCTCATCAGACTGGGATCTCCTCCAGCACCGCTCCAACATTTGGCCCATCGCCTTCAGCTCCCTGAGAATCCTGGCCAAACCATGGGATCTCCTGCTTGGGGTGAGGATCCAACACGGACTGATGTGATGGAGTCGAGGCGCTGTGAAAATGCCCTATTATAGATCAACGCCAGCTCTCCCGGCCCTCACAACCACTCAAATGAGAACTTCACGGTACAGTGGTCTGACCAAACAACCGGTTCCACTGTGAGGTCCATGACCTCCAGTCTCTGTGAGAAGACAAGGTCCAGAGAGTGGTCATGTACATGACATGAGTTGCAGAGGTAACCTCCTGTGTCTGGCCCAGTGATTGCATTAATTAGAGGAAGGCTTGTCCAAACTGCAAGAGTTCGTTGTAGATCCAAACGTTGAAGTCACCCAGAATTATCCATCTAGGCGACTCCAACACTAGTCTGATGACAAAGGCCATGACTTCCTGCAGGAATTCCCTCTCATGTCCCAGAGGACGATAAATTAAAAGGATCCTGCAGCCTTTATCTACATAGATACATAGACGGTATCGGCAGATAAGGGCCTACGGCCCACCCAGTCTGCCCATTTGAGCTTGTAAGTTCACTTTATGTTTTCCTAGAAGTCTGTTGCCCCTTAACCCTGACCTCCAGAATTCCTTTATGTCTGTCAGCGGCTCCCCATGATAGGGGCAAGCCCTCGCTTCCACGGCTCGATCTCTCCCCGGTTGGGCGTAGCTACAAACTGCCGACCTCTCGCCACAACCCGGATTCCCCAGCACAAAAGTGGCTCCCCAGTGACAGGGACAAGCCTCGCCCACGGCTCGATCTCTCCCCAGTCGGACGGCGCTCTGAAGCTGCCCACCCCCACGCCACAGCCGGATTCCCCAGCACAAAAGCAGCCCCCGTGACAAGAGCAAGACGCCGCTTCCACGGCTCGATCTCTCCCGGTCGGATGGCGCCTGAAGCCGCCAACCCCTACACCACAGCCGGATTCCCCAGCACAAAAAGCTGCCTCCTGGATAGGGCAAAGCCTCTACTTCCACGGCTCAGTTTCCTCCCCTGGTGGGACAGCGCCTCTGAAGCCGCCGACCCCTACGCCACAGCCGGATTCCCCAGCACAAAAGCGTCTCCCCGTGACTGGCAAGCCCTCGCTTCCACGACTCGATCTCTCCCCTGGTTGGACGTGCTTCTGAAGCCGCCGACCCCTACGCCACAGCCGGATTCCCCAGCACAAAAGCGGCTCCCAGTGACAGGGGCAAGCCCTCGCTACCATGGCTTAATCTCTCCCCCGGTCAGATGGCTTCTCTGAAGCTGCCGACCCCTACGCCACAGCCGGATTCCCCAGCACAAAAGCTCCCCGTGACAGGGCAAGTCCTCGCCCACGGCTCGATCTCTCCCCAGTCGGATTCGCCTGAAGCTGCCGACCCCTACGCCACAGCCGGATTCCCCAGCACAAAAGCGGCTCCCCGTGACGAGCAAGCCCTCGTTTCCACGGCTCGATCTCTTCCCCGGTCGGACGGCGTCTCTGAAGCCGCCGACCCCTACGCCACAGCCGGATTCCCCAGCACAAAAGCGGCTCCCAGTGACAGGGGCAAGCCCTCGCTACCACGGCTTATTCTCTCCCCCGGTCAGACAGCATCTCTGAAGCCGCCAATCCCTACGCCACAGCCGGAGTCCCCAGCACAAAAGCGGCTCCCCGTGACAGGGGCAAGCCCTCGTTTCCACGGCTCGATCTCTCCCCCAGTCGGACGGCGCCTCTGAAGCTGCCGACCCTTACGCCACAGCCGGATTCCCCAGCACAAAAGCGGCTCCCCATGACAAGAGCAAGCCCTCGCGTCCACGGCTCAGTCTCTCCCCTGGTCGGACGGGCGCCTGAAGCCGCCGACCCCTCACGCCCACAGCCGGATTCCCCAGCACAAAAGTGGCTCCCTGTGACAGGCAAGCTCCTCGCCCACGGCTCGGGATCTCCCCGGCCGGATGGTGCCTCTGAAGCCGCCGACCCCTCACGCCACAGCCTGATTCCCCAGCACAAAAGGTACGGTCACCAGCCGACCAGTCGGAACTCTGGCGCCCAAGGAACAACCTCACTGGTCCAGAGACATGGATTTTGAACTGGGCTTCTTCCCGCCCTAAAGATTCTGCTCTGTCCCTGACTTTTCTTCCCACCCCTCCCAGGCCCCCATTAACACGCTCTTGTCCCGCCTCAACTGTCCCTGCAGTCTCCTTATTGACCTCTCGGGCCAATCACAGTGCCCTTCCCTTCATAACCAGGTTATGGTGCTCTCTGTCTGCCTCTTTATAGCACCTCCGCTTGACACCATGGCATATAGTAGTCTCATTATTGTAGCATTCTTTGTAGTGCACCACCTGTCCGTCGTATGAATGATGCTTATGGGCCCCGCTTGGTCTTAAGCCCTACGGCTTCAATTAACCCTACCCCATACTGGGGTACCTTATCTATCCCTGTGGTTTCCTCCCCATTAGATTGCACCCATTTATTTGCCTACCAATACCGCTTACTCCCCTCTCCTCTTTCTGTCAGCGTGCTGTCTCTTATAACCATAAATTCTCACTCTGCTTGCACGCATTTCAGTGGATTGAGGCCCCCTCTGTCCTCCTCTAAAAAATGGGGTAGAAGGAATAAAACTCTTAGGTCCATCATGAGTTCCCTAAGGAAATTGTTAATCCTGCTCCTTCTATGTTCGGGAAACGTGGAACTAATCCCAGGCCCACCCAGCTTGCTCACCTTACCCTCTGAATTTGTGACAGCTTCAGGTCTTAAGGTAGTGTTGGTTATTATCCAGAGTGTGCCTAAGAAAATTGACCAGCTACAAGCATGGGCTTTCCATACTGAGCCCGATCTTATTATTATTACAGAATCTTGGCTAAAAAAAATCCAACCTGGACCAACAAGTTACCCTTCTGGGCTATAAGTTGATAAGTGCTGACAGGGGGACTAGGGGCAGGGGAGTAGTTATTTACACTAAATCCAAGCTCACAGTTAGTGACATTCAGTTTAACTCAAAACAAAAGGAATATGAAATTGTCTCCATCAAGTTAGATCTTCCCTCCACGGAATGCATTACCATCATCAGATGCTACAGGCCCCCTAGTGGTGGAACTGACTTCCTCAATATCCTCAAATCGCTAACAGCTGCTGCCAAGACCAAGTACTAATCCTTGGGGATTTCAGTATGGACTGGCTATCACACAAATCGCATAGGCTGAAGTTCCTCTGTGACTAACTTGGTCTTACCCAATTAGTGTCAGAACCTACAAGGCCCAACAAGATAAATGAGATAAAAGATAAATGATGATAAGAGTTCAATTCTTGATATTATATTATCTTCCCATCCCCATAAAACCTCTCACTCAGCAGTATTTCATAATGATATGAGTGATCATGGTATTGTAGTCTGCACAAGGATGCAAACCAAAATTCGTCATAATCATAATTAAACACTATTCGGAAGTTTAGCGGCAGGACTACCTCTTTGACCTTAACCAGGTTAGATGGCAAACCTTTATCTCTCCAAACAACCCCCGACGCAGGCGGCCGCAGTCTTAAAATACACCTCAACACCCTAGCAAATAAACGTGCGCCATTTATTAAGGTCAGGACACCAAACATCTCACACTCCTGGTTCACTGCCAAATTGAGGAACGCTTTCTCTGCCCGTGATAAATTATGGGCCAAGGCTAGATACACAAAAAGCCCAGAGGATTGGCAGGCCTTTAGAACTGCCAGAAATGACTGCGTGAAACAAATTTGTGCTGCCAAAGCCAACTTTTATGTTTCCACTCTCAAGCAGGCTAAGGGGACTCACAAAAATCTGGAGACCCTTAAGTCTATTGACAGGTGCCGATGGCTCCTTCCTTGCCAACCAAAATCATTAAAATGATACGACTGTGGATAATAGTTTCCATATCCTTGAAGAATTTAACTCTCACTTTACCACCACTGACCTAGCGCTTAACACGTCCCCAATGCATCATGTGCTGTTAGCCAAGACAGCACAAATTATATCTTCCAAAACAAGCCACCCTTTTCAGCTGCACCCCATTAACTTTAAAGATGTCGAAGACTCCCTGAAGAACCTTGATACCAATAAAAGCGCCGGGGACGACGGAATCGAACCTTTTTCCTAAAACTTGGGTTCACCTACCTCACGGCCCCAATCTTACATATTTTCAATCTTTCTGTCTCTTCTTCTATTGTACTGTCATGCTGGAAATCAGCCCATATCCTCCCCTATTTAAAGTAGGGGACCCATATGATTTTAAATAACTACAGACCCATTTCCATCTTGCCTATCCTCTCTAAAGTCTTTGAAAATCTGATATACGCTCAATTAAAGCATCACCTAGAAACCTATTTGCTCCTAAACTCAACCCAATCTGGTTTCCGCTCCAACCACAGTACAGTCACTGCCTTGGCCAAAGTAACCGACAACTGGATCTCAGCCATGGACTCTAAGAAGTATACAGGAGCTGTCTTCCTAGACCTTAGTAAAGCTTTCGACACGGTAGGCCACAACCTTATTGAATTCAGCCTTGCTAAAATAGGCGCCGCACTTTCTACCATCCAATGGTTTAATAGTTACCTTTCAGGAAGGATGCAAAACATCAAAGCGGATGGACTATTCTCCTCCCCCCTACCACTTACTAGGGGAGTTCCACAAGGTTCCATCCTAGGTCCTATCCTATTCTCCCTATACATTAATGACCCTCACTACCACATATCCAACTCTAAATTGCATTTCTTTGCCACGATACAGTCCTCTATACTTGATGCCTCATTACACGCCAGAGATGTCCTCCAAGCCAACTTTATCCAGCTTGAATCCAATCTCATAAATGCTAAACCCTACTAAACGCTAAGAAAACTAAAGCTATGATCTTCCCAAAATCATCCTCCGTACCATGACACATTACAGAACCACTTCATAGTAACCTCCCTAGGCGAGCCTTTGGTAGTCACACCCAAATTCAAATACCTGGGGTTTTGGTTAGATAGAAAGCTTACATTCTCTGAACACCTGGATGGCCTTATAAAAAGACTAAAAATAAGGCTAGGCTTCTTTTACTGTAACAAGCCACTCTTTCCAGTCAAGGTCAGAAGTAGGCTTGTCCAAGCCACATTCCTCCCGCTATTAGACTATGGGGACATAATTTATAACTCTTCTGCAACCTCAAAACTTAACAAACTAGACATTCTCTATCACCGTGCACTGCGCTTCATTACGAACTTCCCTTACCAGACACATCATTGTGACCTATACTCAGCTGTGGGTTGGACATCTCTTACCACTAGACGCGATCTTCATGCCAGTACATGGACTCTAAAACTTCTCCTTAACAAACTCCCAAGTTACCTAACCTCCATCATCCATACCTGCAGCAGTGCATATGCACTCAGGAAATCAGATTTCATCTTTCTAGATGTCCCCATGACACGCACTTCCTTTGGGAACGTGCCTTTTCCATAGCCCTACCGATAATCTGAAATCGTCTGCAATCTTCACTGAAACTTTCAAAATTAGTCTCTTCAGAAAATTAATTGCAGGAAAAATAAAAGATGTTTGTAATTGTCATTGAAATAGTTTTTTTTCCTATGACTGTGTAGCCTATTGTTAGACACAAGGTCCACATGGACTGTATCCGCACTTTGTATGAGTATGATGATATATAGTGTAATGCCTGTGTGACTGCTACTCATGTACTTTATTAGCAGTTACAATCTTGTTGTGTACTATTATTATATCCTTCTGTAAGTCTTCTAGTATATGTATCATAGGACCTCCTTGTGAATGAGCTTGCTCAATGGAGTTTTTCCTACAATAAACTTGAACTTATCCATGCATTCTTAAATGCGTGATTGTTTCAGCCCCACCACTTCCTCTGGCAGGGTGTTCCACTTGTCCACCACCTGCTCTGTGAAGAAATTCTTCCTTACGCTTTCTCCTTAATCGCCCTCCCTCCAACTTCATCCCATGCCCTCTGGTCCTGGAACATCTTTTTGCTTAAAAATAGTGTATTCCTGCATCCAGTTCCTCCTGTAAGATATTTGTATGTCTCTATCATGTCCCTCTCTCCTCCTCTCTCTCCAGGGAGTACATACTCAATTCCTTCAACCTGCCCTCACAGGACTTGTGATGCAATCCATGTACCATCTTTGTTGCCCTCCTCTGAACCTTCTCTACCCTGTCTATGTCCTTACGTAAGTAAGGTCTCCAGAACTATGCACTGTACTCCAGGTGGGGCCTCACTAGTGTCTTGTATAGTGGAATTATGACCTCCCTTTTCCTGCCGGTGATACCCCTGTCTATGCATCCCAGCATCCTGTTTGCTTTACCTGCTGCCTTGTCACACTGTTTCCCTACCTTGAGGTCATCAGAGAGAACCCCAAGATCCCTTTCCTGCTTGGTGCATGCTATATCTTCACCCCCAACTGATATATTGTGCCAGGGTTTTTGTGCCCCATATGCATTATCTTGCATTTCTTTGCATTGAATTTCAACTGCCAAACCCATGACCATTCTTCAAGTTTCTGCAGGTCCCTTCTCATTCTGTCTATACCCTCTGGTGTGTCTACTCTGTTACAGAGCTTTGTGTCATCAGCAAACAGGGAAATTCTGCCTCTAGGTCCCATGCATGTCACTGATGAAGATGTTGAATAGGACCGGTCCCAGCACTGATCCCTGTGGTACCCGCTGGTCACTCTTCCCTCTGTGGCGTGACAGCCATTTACCACCACCCTCTGTGTCCTGCCGCCCAGCCAGTTACCTACCCACCACACTACTGTCCTGCCCACACCCATATTCCCCAGTTTGTGTAATAGTCTTCTGTGTGACACCGTGTCAAAGGCCTTGCTGAAGTCCAGATGGACCATGTCCACTGCTCTCCCCTGATCCACCTCCCTAGTCACCCAGTCGAAAAATTCAATGAGGTTGGTCTGACATGACCTCCCCCTAGTGAAACCATGCTGCCTTGGGTCCTGTAGTCCATTGACAACCAGATGTTTCACCAATCTCTCCTTCAGTAGTGCTTCCATGATCTTCACCACTACCGAGGTGAGGCTGACTGGTCTGTAGTTCCCCGCTTCCTCTTTGTTCCCACTTTTGTATAAGGGGACTACATCTGCTGTCCAACAGTCTTTGGGTACCTCCCGTTTCCAGTGATCCTTGAACGGCCACACACTCAAAGGACCTTGCTATTCCCACTGGGAAGACCGCGCAGTTCAAGTCTGACTTAAAACATACCACCACCCCCACCCCTACGATCTTTTCTTGGGTAGTGGATCACCGCGAACCCTGCAGGAACTGCCAATTCCAATACTGGGCTGGCATTTTCATCCAACTAGGTTTCGTGATGCAAGCTACTGACCTAGAAACAAGATCAGCTGTAATGGCTTTGTTTCGAATGGACTTGGCATTGCACAACACTGCCCGAGAAGGACAGGTAGATGAGGCTGGTCTATTGGATACCTGTCCACCAAAGGTGGGAGCCCTTGGTATGGAACAAGACAGGAGGACCTCATTGTGAACCCATGTCACCCCAGGACACCTCCTAGAGCTCACCACACCAATCTGTTTTCTTCCAGCCACATTCTCAAAACAGGCCTCTCAGAGCCTCCCCGGCCTCCCTCTTACAGGCACACTCCAGTGCCCTACACTGTCCATAGACTTCAGGGGACAATCAAAGGGGGAGATCCTGAAGCTAGGTGGGAATAGTGCCTTCTCATGGGAGCCACCGACTGACACATTCTACATCTGCAACTATTCAGTCAGTCAATCAACTTCTTATTTCTAGAGTGCAAATCTATATGAACCAACGCGCTTTACATTAAAACATTTAAAACACCATAAATATAATAACAAAACAATACATAATAATTATAAATCAATAAAATTATTTGTATTCTGGGAATGCTACATTAAATAAGTAGGTTTTAGCTCCCTTTTAAAATGCTCCAGATTTTGACTCTCGAGAATATGGCGAGGTAGAGATTTCCAGAAAATTGGGGCCACATATGCAAAGGTACGGGCCCCTGATGACTGCAGACGAACTCCCAGAACTTCCAGCAATCCCTCGTCCATAGAGCGGAGGGAGCACGAAGGGCAGTAGGGTTGGAGGAGGTCTTGCAGGTAGCCGGGCCCCTGCCCGTGTAGTTATAGGTCAGCAAACCAACCCTGAAGGAGATCAGCCACCTAACTGGCAGCCAGTGCCAATAGCAGAGCACAGGAGTAATATGACACGGCATAGGTAGGCCAGTCAACAACCTGGCTGCTGCATTCTGCACTAGCTGCAAGCGGCGAAGATCTCACCGCCAGCAGCCCAGGTAAAGGGCATTGCAGTAATCGAGGCGAGAGGTCACAAAGACGTGAACCAGTGCTGTCGGATCACCATGGGGAATCGGGCGCTTATTCCTAGTGATGTTACTCAGATGGTAAATTAAAACAATCTAACCTAACCACTAGGCTAGCTGCCTTCCTTAACAGTAAATACTAAAAAAAAAACACGCACTAGTTAGAATCAACAAATTAACAAAATACACTTAAAGTTCCACAATAATTAAAAATAAAACATCCAATCGTACAGCACACAACCCCACACACCCCAGCCCCTCCCAATCCCAAAACGAGCCCAAAATAACAAATAAAATAAAGTAAAATAGAATAAAATAAGAGGGAGTCCAAAGCAAACTAACAAATTGCAGCAGAACAAGGGGCTCTCACCCCCTTGAACTGTATATAACAAGATTAAGATTGTCCCAGTCACTATTTGCACTCACGGCCCGTCCTAGGTTCTGGTAACCTTCATCAATGTCAGTCTCTTCGAATGATAGGCTACCTGACCAGGCAAGCAAAGTAAATTCAGGTACCCTGAGGAGCTCCCGGTTCAGGAGACACCAGGGCTCTCTCACCGCCCCTGCTCACCTTTTGGTATGAGTCTTTCCTCTCAAATCCAAAAGTCACTTTTACCTGGGGATAAATTCTTATTCAGGCCTTTCTCCATAACGAGCAGCTCCAGTAACCGAAAACTGCAGACTTAGAGGACATACGTGCCCTGGTCCAACACAGCAGATTACCTTCGGTCCTGCATCCAACATCCAGCGTCTCGTTCAGAATGCCCAAGCATTCATCTGTTTCTCCTCCAACTACACAGCGCTTGCCTCAGTGAAACATGCTGGCTCCCCGCAGCCTCCAGTCTGTTAGCCACCACAACAGCATTTCCTCAGATGGACAGACTGCTCCCACCGGCACAGGCAGACAAGCCGGCACTCCACAGCCACCACTCCACCAGCCGGCAATCAGACTCCCTCAACAGGCCTTGCAGTGACTCCCGGGACCACCGACACCTCAGAACAGCAAACGATCCACAGATCTCCTCGTTCTCTGCTGGGTCACAGTCCAGTAAGTCCAATCTAGCAAACCCGCTCTGAAAACTAGAAAAACTCCCTAACTAAAAACAACAAATCTAAGCTCCTAAAACTAGCTGACTTTGTCCCTGTCTAGCGCTTCCCCAAACTAAACTCGATACTAATAATACTTAAAAACGATAGCAAACATAAAACAGTAAGGTTATAAGTAAAATTAAAAACTCCCTCTGTTAAGTTGCTGTCAGACAGCCAAGTGCAGCCGCCATCTTGGTTCATGCTTTTAAATAATATCTGCTGTAGCATTACCCATCAAGGAAGTGCTATATACCACCCAACTAAGATTGTTACGATATGGTGGTTTTCGTGGTATACCACAGTATCAGAAGTTACGGTATTGATACTGTGGGCAATTACTGATGCAGCTATAACTGCTTCATGGCATACTGCAGTTTTCAGGTAATTTAGTTTTGTAGTTGCAGACTCCTGTCCCTTTTGTGCCAGCTCTCCTTGTTATGAGAGTTTGAGGACACATTTTGTACAAAAATGACTATCTGTAATACTGTGGTATTGGTATAACTATATTACATGTGACGGTTATAATAACATCAGCATTTCATACTGTGACATCCCTACACCCAACAGGACCTGCTAGCATCTCATACTGTGACAACCCTACACCCAGCAGCATCTGCTAGCATCTCATACTGTGACATCCCTACACCCAACAGCACCTGCTAGCATCTCATACAGTGACGTCCCTACACCCAGAAGCACCTGCTAGCATCTCATTCCATGACATCCCTACACCTAGCAGCACCTGCTAGCATCTTATACTGTGACATCCCTACACCCAACAGCACCTGCTAGCATCTTGTACCGTGACATCCCTACACCCAACAGCGCCTTCTGGCATCTCATACCGTGACATCCCTACACCCAATAGAACCTGTTAGCATCTCACACCATGACAACCCTACACCCAACAGCACCTGCTAGCATCTCATACCGACATCCCTACACCCAACAGCACCTGCTAGCATCTTGTACCGTGACATCCCTACACCCAACAGCACTTGATAACATCTTGTACCGTGATATCCCACACCCAGCAGCACCTGCTGTCATCTTATACAGTGACATCCCTACACCCAACAGCACTTGATAGCATCTTGTACTGCGGACATCCCTACACCCAACAGCACCTGCTAGCATCTCATACCGTGACATCCCTACACCCAGTAGCACCTGTTAGCATCTCATTCCGTGACAACCCTACACCCAAGAGCACCTGCTAGCATCTCATACCGTGACATCCCTACACCCAACAGCACTTGATAGCATCTTGTACCGTGACATCCCTACACCCAACAGCACCTGCTAGCATCTCGTACCGTGACATCCCTACACCCAAAGGCACCTGCTAACTTCTCGTACCGTGATATCCCTACACCCAACAGCACCTTCTAGCATCTCGTACTGTGACTACCCTACACCCAACAGCACCTGCTAGCATCTCGTACTATGACATCCCTACACCCAACAGCACCTGCAAGCATCTCATACCATGATATCCTTACACCCAACAGCACCTGTTAGCATCTCATACCCTGACATCCCTACACCGAACCGCACCTGCTAGCATCGTTAATAAAAAAGCTGACCTCCCGTCATAGCATCAGCAACACTCAGTACTACCAGCTGGGTGAGGCAGGTTTGGGTGCAGAATGAGTTGCTGCTCTGAGATCAGCATGGGGTCTGGCTTGTTGCATAGGGGAGACATTTGGCTCTTGGATTGGGATGTGGGTCACCTCTGGTTTGTGCATCACATGCCAGCTCTTCATGTAGCCATATTTATGGTGACAGTGAAGTTGTGACCAAGGTAGAAACATAGAATTTGACGGCAGATAAGGACCGCTTGGCCCACCTAGTCTGCCCATTTTCCTACCTAACAGATAAGCTGCAGATCCTAGTTAACCAACAGCTCACTTCCTCCTACCCCCCACTAGACTGCCTTATGCCTGTCCCATGCATTCTTGAATTCCCCACTGTTCTTGACTCCACAACCTCCTCAGGGAGGCTGTTCCATGCATCCACAACCCTCTCTGTGAAAAAATACTTCCTCACATTACCTCTGAGCCGTCCCCCTCTATCTTCAAATTGTGCCCCCTTGTTCTTGCACATCTCTTTTTCTGGAAGATGCTACCCTCTTGGACTTTGTTGATTCCCTTGAGGTACTTGAAAGTTTCTATCATGTCCTCTCTCCCTTCTTTCCTCAAGGGTATACATATTAAGCTCCTTTAGTCTTTCTTCCTATGTCTTCTGGTGCAGACCCTGCACCATTTTGGTTGCCCTCCTGGACAGCCTCCACTCTGTCTGTCTTTGGAGATGGGGTCTCCAGAACTGCACGCAGTACTCCAGATGGGGTCTCACCAACTGTCTGTACAGAGGATAACAGCTTCTCTGTTTTCTACTATTGATGCCTCTTCCTATGCATCCCAGTATCCCCCCAGCCTTACTTACTGCCTTCTCACATTGCTTGCCCACCTTTAGGTCATCTGATATAATTACCCCCAGGTCCCTTTCTATTTTTACTGTTGTCAGTATCTCACTCCCCATTGTGTACGCTTCCCCTGGGTTTTTGTTTCCCATGTGCATTACCTTGCACTTCTTTGCATTGAATCTGAGCTGCCATACATTTGACCATTCCTCCAACCTTGCCAAGTCCCTTCATCCTTTCCACTCCATCTTGTGTATCAACCCTGTTGCAGATCTTTGTGTCATCTGCAAAGAGACATACTTTTCCTTCCAGTTCCTCTGCAATGTCACTTATAAAGACATTAAAAGGACCGGTCCCAGTACTGAACCCTGCGGTACCCACTAGTAACCCTCCTTTCTTCACTGTGTACTCCATTTACTACTACCCTTTGCGTCCTGTTGTCTAGCTAATTTTTTATCTAGGCTACCACCTTGGGACCCACCAAGGCTGGCTATCTTGTGTATTAATCTTTGTGTGGACTGTATCAAATGCCTTGCTAAAATCTAGGTAGGCCATGTCCACAGCCCTCCCTGGTCTACTACTTTGGTCACCCAGTCAAAGAAATCTATTAGATTGCCTGATACGACCTTCCCTATCGTGAATCCATGCTGCCTTGGGTCCCAGCCCCACTGGCCTCTAGGTACTCAACAATTCTTTCCTTCAGAAGTGATTCCATCATTTTCCTACCACTGAGGTCAAACTAACTGGTCTGTAGTTTCCTGCCTCTGTCCTGCTCCCACTTTTGTGAAGAGGAATCACATCTGCCCTCCTCCAGTCCTCTGGTACCACCCCATCCTGCCATGATTTGTTAAAGAGAGTAGTCACGTGTCACTAGTTCTACCCTTAGTTCTTTAGAATTCTTGGGTGAATCCTATCAGGCCCCATTGCTTTGTCCACCTTCAATTTTATTAGTTCTTTCAGAACCCTTTCTTCTGTAAATGGACTGGTATCGACCCCCGTCTTCAGAGTGTTTCTCTTGTTTGGTTTAGGTAACTCCCCCTCCTCTTCCTTTGTGAATACTGAGCAGAAATATTCGTTCAGTATCCCTGCTTTTTCACTGTCACCCTCTACCCACATTCCCTCCCTTTATTAAGCTTCAGATCCTCCTCTTGGTCTTTCTTCGCCCCTAATGTACCTATAAAGGTCTTATCACCCTTCTTAACAGAATTGGCTATCCTTTCCTCGGTTTGGGCCTTTGCTATCCTGACTGCCTTCCCAGCCTCTTTTCTGCTTTAACTGATAAAGTTCTCTGTCCTGCTCCTTCTGTGTTTCCTTATATTTCCTGAATGCTGTCCTTTTCTCCTTAACCTTCCTGCCACCTCTTTGAGAACCATAGCGTTTTTTCCTTCATTGTGTTTTATTGATTTGCTTTACACAAAGGCTTGTTGCCTCTGTGATGGCTGTTTTGATCACTCCCCATTGTTCCTCCACCCCTCCTTCTTGCCTGTTTGCTAGTGCTTTTCTGAGGCACTCTCTCATTTTCCCAAAGTCAGCCCTCCTAAAGTCCAGTACTCTTGCTTTTGTATGGCTTGATTGTATGGCTGTGTTTGTTGTGAACCACACTGTTTGGTGGTCGCTTGTTCCCAGATGGCTACCCACTTTTAAATCTGAGATTCTTTCTCCGTCCCCATTTGAGAGTACCAGGTCTAAGATTGCTCCCTCCTGAGTGGGTTCCAATGTTAGCTGTCTGAGGCATGCCCCCTGTAGGGCATCAAGAATGACCCTGCTCTTGGATGTGCCTGCAGCAAAGGTGCTCCAGTTAACATCTGGCATATTCAGGTCCCCCATCAACAATATCTCCCCTTTTTCTGCCATTCTAAGAAAGCCTTGGTGACCCAGATTATCGAGGGAAGCTGAAAACCTGACTTCTAGAGCCACAAAACCAAATGGATGTGAATTAGACAAGAATGAACTGTATTTATTGTATGTGTAGGAACTGTATGACTAATAGATTAATTTTTCTTTACCTTATGCTTTGAGGCTACCAGCACAGGGTTGGTACAAAAGGAACCAACTGTTAAGGCTGATTTATTATGTCTTGTGAATTGAAGTTATTTATTTAATTTTAAAAAGTTTCACCTGGAAAGGCATACTGAGCTGAGAACAGCTTATTTCCAGATGCGTCCTGGGGGAGGAGGGAACAGCTGAAACAGCCAAATAATACAACCAAATAATACCGATACAAAATTAAATGATACAGGTAGGAGCCGGTTTCAATCAAGCAATTTCACCTAATCGATACGGAGGAGATACAGTTACAGTCAGGCATTACAGCACAACACTTAATAAGCGAATTGGACAATGGTGAAATCAGCCAGGAGAGCAAGTGCTACACAGTGGGGAATTAGAGGACAGGGGATGAGGCAGTTAGGAACAGCTGCATGTGGGGGAGATGAAGTTGCGTAGAAAGGAGTAAGGGGAGAGGAGACATTGTGTGGGTGGGAAAGGCTGCCCAGAGTTTAGTTAGCAGCAGTATGAGAAGGTGGCCTGGCTATCGTTGGTCCCACCTAGGAGGGAGAGCAAAGGTCCAAAGACCAGAGCTTGGTGGCGAGGAGGATGGAGATGGAGGTGGAGGAGAGAGTAGAGGTGAGGTAAGAGGAGGACCTGAACCAGTTTTGACTTCAGAGGTAGCACAGTGGGCGGGTGCCTGTCTTCAAGAGAGGAGAAGAGAGAGATTTATAGAGGTCACAGTGATGAGTCCGGGAGGACAGTCTAGGGGCGACAGAATGAGTGAAAGAGGGTATCTAGTCTGGCTAGGAGAACCTGGGAGCAGTACTATACTATATCTCTGTAGTCGGAAGATGGCGAGGATCACTTGGACAACACATGGCTGGCAAGGATACACCCACGGTTGCTATATGAGGCACCGAGCTTGGGGTGCAGTTTCTTGTGGATGGCATCCACATGTCCAGAAAAGTTGAGGTGTTTGTCAGGCCAGACCCCAAAATACTTGAATGAGGTATCGTTCTCAGTTGGAGTGCTGTCCAGGGTGTGAAAGGAAGGGAGGGAGCACAGAGAATCTCTACCTCGAGCCAAAGGTCATGGAGACAATCTTCTTAGCGTTTAGAAACAATTGATTGAACGGAACCAGAGCTAGACTTTATCAAAGTCCAGCTGGAATGTAGCAGCTACATCAGAAGGGAGGGGCCAGAGGTTACGGGACAGTGTATCCGCATACATGTGCATGAGTGTAGAGGGCAGACAGCAGGAGGTCATGTAGGAATACAGAAAAGAGAAGCGAGCCAAGGACAGAGCCTTGAGGGACACCAGTGTTGATTGGGAGGGGGATAGGGAGTAACTCGTCCCTAACTGATTGGGTGCTACCCACAAGGTAGGATCGGAACCAGCTAGTGGCTGGGGCTGAGTGTCATGCTGCTGCGAGTTTATCAAGGAGAAGGGTGGGATACTGCATTAAAGGCCTTAGCCAGGTCGACACAGATCACAGTGGTGATTAGGCCTAGTCCATATTGGAAGGGTGGAGTGTAAGCCAACAGAGGAGGTAGAGGTCAGTGATGTTTTCAGAAACCAGACTGGAAAGGGGTGAAAAGGAGGAGAGTGGAGAAATGAGAAAACTGAGATACTAATGTGTGTTCTGGAGCTTTGCAGGATGGGGAGTAGGAGATAGGGTAGTAGTTGCTTGGATGGGAGGGGTCTCCACTGTGGGAAGGGGTATGACCGTGGCATGCTTCAAGCAGCAGGGACAGAGGCAAGAGAGAATGAGAGGTTCAGGAGAGGGCAAGTGGGGAGGCAATAGCTGGGGTGGAGAGATGAAGTTTGGAATCGAGCCCATCTGGGCTTGTGTCCTTGATCCTTGATGGGGTTTAGGCAAGGAGGGCCTTGAGGGTATCTGATGGGCCACGGGAGAGAGAGAAAATTGGGAGTGCGGGGGGCAGTGCAGAGGGGGATGTAGAGGTGGAGGAAGGAGAGAGGAGAGAAGGGAAGGGAAGAAGCCCAGGAGGTAAAAAAAGGTATTGAATTCAGTGGCCACAGAGAGGGAGTCCGAAAGAGAGGTGCCATCCACCTTGAGGACTAGTTATGGGGGGAGAAGAGAGCTTGGATGACCTTCCAGAATTTGGAAGGATGATTGATGTTTGCTTGAAAGGAGGCAGAAAAGTATTCGGCTTTAGCAAGTCTGATGGCCCTGGTGCATGCATTCCGGAGGGAGCGATATTTGTGGAAGTCCGCAGGGGAGCCAGTGGATTTATGCACCTTCCTCGCGTGATCTGGAGCATGTAGACAGGCCGGTAGTTCAGCTGTGACCCAGGGGAGGTGGGAACTGCTTACCCTGGTTCTGCGGGGAGCATGCTGATTCCAGATGCCCAGGAATTTGGGCGAGAAATAGTTAATATTTCAGTTTTGGCTTTAGTCTCAGCTATACCACGTGGTGTTGTATTGTGATGTACTGTATTGTACTGCATGTCTTAAGAAAATTCAATAAAAAGATTAAACAAAAGAAAAAAAAATCTGCCTTCAGATAAAACCTTTGCAAATTCTCAAGGGCATCTACCTGGGTTTCCAGAGTAAAATGATTCCCATTTGCTGTCAAGGGTCCGTCACCAAGGTGTGAAACTGAAACTGGCTCTCTGGCCAAATGCTGGTAGATTTTGTTTTGGCTGAGTAAAACTTTCCTATGTCTTGCTCTTCTGACTTGCGCTCAGGAGATAAAAATTTTTTCTTGGCTCATTTTTTCTGCCCCTTTGTTATTGACCAGGCTCCTTTCTGTTGGCCTGCCCAGCCTTGTCACCGGCTCTGCAGGACTGACCCATCACTACAAATCTCCCCATGGTGGGGTCCGTGGTGGTCCCCTTCTTCGCTGCTGTGCGGATCCATATTCTGGATGAGGGGACGAGGTCACTGGTGCGGGGCCTGCAACAGGCTGGAAATCATTCTGCCTTGTTTTTTTCCCCCCTGCTTTCCACCGTACACTTGCCGAATGTCAGTAGCACTGTTGCGTAAGTGCCCACGAGAAACACGATGCCAACCAGTAATCCTTCCCACCCAAATAGCTGCCGCTGACTGCACTGACAAGCCGTGGTCACCTAGGTGGCAGTATAGCAGGAGAGCAAGCTAGCCTCTCTTTGTTGAGGAGAGCATCCCCTGGGGTGCTCAGTCCTACTTCCCCATCTGACCGAGGCTCATGCCTGACCCCAGGTCATCAGCGTTGCAAGCAGTAGCGCTCCCGATGGGCTGGCTGAGATAACATTTCAATAAGTACACCAGTTGTGTTAGTGGGATGTCTTTGTTCCACTGGATTTTCCCCAGTTAATGGTCCTGCTGGGTACTTACTACAAAATTTAATTTCAAGCCCTTTTTACCTGGGCATATAAATTCTGAAATTGGCATATATGATTGACTCCCGGTTTGGAATGTCACAGCTTGTGTTTTGCATAAGTGTGAGCTGCTATGGACAAGAGGGCAGATCAGGCTGCTGAGCCAGTCGCCACATATATCAGCTAACGCAAAGGGTTAGTTATGGAAAAGACTGAGTAACTTCTTTGCAGATTTTGGCATCTGATGTTTTTGAACTGGAGGGATGGGGGGCTTGTCAGTCGTTTTTAGGGTGCTGAGGGTGTGTCCTGCTTCTTCCCAGTTTTTCAGCTGGGTGGAAGTTACTTACTCAGCGTCATACAGTAAATGGGTCTGGTTGGATTTGATCCTGGGTCTTCTGCTTTTAAAGCCTGTGGTGTAACCACACTGCCTACTGGATTACTGGCTGTGTGTGCTGTACCAATGGTTACATTTAATGGTATTACCTCGTAATGCTAGTCAAAACTTCAGTAAGTGGTTTGTTTTTCCTCTACAGAAAAAAGGGCAGCAGCCTACGGGACAGCAGCGTCGCAAACACCAGATCACATATTTAATCCACCAGGTGAGAGCTGCATGGATGGGGGGGAGGTAATTTAGATGTATTGTTTGGGGGCAATAGCCTTTATCACGGCTGTGTACCCCCCCTCTGAGAAATGCCATGCTAGGGGTCATCACCATCTCATGCTGACAGCATTTGACCCTGTTTGAGCAGAAGGTACTATAGTTACACATTAAAGGAGTGAAATGTGTATATACTATATTTTTTGCAAAAAAACTGCATTAATGCAACATTTAGGGTTCAGGCTAAAGCGACAAAAGTAGGGAAATGTGGCTTTAGGGTTTCCAACCCCCCCAAAAACCAACGCTACCCCTAAAGCAAATCAGGGGTGGAGTCTTCCTAGGGGTTGTCAGCCCTAAAGCTCACCACATCAGGTGTGTATGTTTCTGGAGTGTATAGAATGTATAGTATAGAATAGTATAGAGCTTTAGGGTTGACAACCCCTAGGAAGACTCTGCCCCGATTTGCTTTAGGGGTGGCGTTGGGGTTTCAGGGTTGGAAAGCCTAAAGCCACATTTTCCTACTTTTGTCACTTTAGCCTGAACCCTAAATGTTGCATTAAAGCAGTTTTTTCCCCCCAAAGAATTTCCTTACTTGTTAAGATAGTATAATGGTATCCTTATTTTCTCGTTGGATGCACTCCCATGCATCTGTACTTTTTGAAATAGTGCAGTTGTATCATTATTTGTCTGACAGAGCACAGGGCCCTCTAGGCCCTGCGCTCCCATCCCTCCATAGATGTGTATATGTATGTTAATGGGAAGCACAGGGCCCGGGACGACAGCAACCAAATTGTCAATATAGCCTTCCTATTACCCCACCTCATCAACCAGGTAGTAAAAATTGTCAAATCCCCACCAAGACTTCATTCCGCACCACAATTCTGCGGCAGGGGCATAAAGACATTTTGGACAAGATTTGAAAAATGACAGCTGTCACATTCATGGAGTGGTGTAAAGAAATGTCTTTGTTGATAATTGGTGTTAGAATATCGAAAATTAAGAAAGTTGCGAGCATAGCGAAATGTCAACAGATGTACACAACTTTGCCATTTTAACATATTTTGACCCCGAATTTTCAACACACCCTTCTTATGACACCACCTCATGAACAAGTATGGTGAAAATTTTGAAACCCCGCCCAAAAGGTGACTTCACCAACTTACCGTGAAATTGCCTTTCCGGCAGGATTCTTGTTTTGTATCACTACACAAAACAAGATTTAGAATCTTTAAAAACATTTTAAGGACATTTCTGCATTAGTTAAGTGCAGAATACAGCTAAGGGGGTCCTGATAAGCAAGCAACATGTGTTGGTTGCTCTCAAGAATATCATTTTTGTGGATTTTCAAATGTGAATATTTATGGGAAAAGGGAAAACATGAAGGTAAATGAAACGGTGATTTTTCCCCTCATGAAAAAAGATTGGTCCCATACGAAAAAATATTCTTTTTTTGTTTCATACAGCTATTTTTCAGTGCTTACTGAGCATGCTCAGAACCAAGTATTCAAAATTGAATAACTTTGGAATGGATTAGTATTTTTTCACCAAACAAGCAAAAGGCACAGCTGTGGGCCAGCCCCTTTCTTTTTTTCCTTTATTATTTTTGCTGCCTTACCTCCTCAGCTGGGGTGGTACTGTGGTTCCCCTTTCTGGTCTGTCCCTGGCGGCTCCTGCACCAGGCACCGTGCCCGAGCTTCAACCTTCTCACCCTCTCTCAGGCCACGATGCACACCCCCACAGCGCGAAAGACTGAGGGGTTAGGACAGAGGGAGCACCTGGGAGCATCTGGTGCAGCGCCTCGAGGGCAGACCTTCACGAGCGCCAGAGGATTGGGGCAATTTTTCCCTGGATCCCCACATGGCACGGGCGTGTAAGGACATCAGTGACTCTGCAGTACACACGACGGATGTCTGCCTGTGCCGACCCTTCCATTGCACCACAACTTGCAGTAACCCCTAGCCACCGCCAGGAGCCAGCACGTTCGCGGGTGTACCTCCCCACCCTTCCGGAGGAGGAGAGCAGTCCCTGGGATGCTCAGTCCTCCTCCCCCTGGCTGACCCTCCGACACCCGAGGTTACTCCTGACCCGGATTGTGGTGGGATCTCCACGCGGTCCTGGGCCCAGCCTCTTTCTACCCCGGAAATTTCAGGCTAAAATTCAAAACCATCTGAGCGTTAGCCAAGTTAACAGAAAACGCATTTAAACCGATGGGAAAAAAATTCTGAAAAACTCACTTTTTGCACCATCTGTATCTTGGAATCTGCACATCCGTCCAGAACGAAAATTGCTACGTCAAGAGATCTGCCCCAAGAGACGGCACATGCAAAATTTCATGCAAATCTGTTGAACGGTTGCTAAGTTATTAAAGTGCAGATTTGGGGGTTCAACATTGAAGTGTCCGTACCACCCTAAATATAGGTGCACGGCCACGCCCCTGTAATGGAAAGCTTACATACCTGTACAAAAACAGGAGTTCACAAAAACAAACAAAAAAAAAAAAAAAAACCACAGGCTTAAAATTGTTCAGTGCTTAAATCACATGCACTGAACATTTCTAATTGTTCTGTGTGTACGTCACTTTCAGGTATGCAGTAGCTGTATGCAAATTCTGGAAACTCTGCTACAAGTAGTACTGTGCTAGTTTCCCAACATTGGGTAGTGTGAAGGGCCCCTTCATGTAGTACTACATCTGGCAAATTGCCAACTTCATCCAGCGAAATTATGCGTAGTGAAACTTTGCCGGCAAAAACTACACAAAGTGCATCTGTTTTTTAAAAAGGAAAAACATAATTTTAGAAAGGATTGTCTACACCCCACTCGGTGTGAAATTGTGTAAACACCTCATCCCACTACCCAGACCATTTCACGTCTGTACTCCGGTCTTACTTACCCTCTAGCACCCTACCTCCTCCCCCCAGTCCTGGCAGAGTTTCATTTATGCTATTATTGTAAGGCAAAGCCACCTGTGTAGCATGTTGGTAATAACACCCACCTCCCCAACCGAGTCAGAATAGTCATGATCTTAACCCCTATCCTTCAGGCACCGAACCTCCCTGCCAGCCCCCAAGTAGTCAAAGGAGGAAACGGAAACCTGTTTAAAAATGAAAACTGTCCCCGTCTGGAGCGAGCGTGCTAACTGCTCAGTGTCCTGCTTCAGAATGAATAAATTATGATATCCTCACCTGTAGTAACACCCAATTTTTCCACTTGTCAGCTAGTCAGATGTTTATATAAGTGAGGATGTCATTGTTCATTCTGAAGCGGCACAGCATGATGTAGTATTCCTAGCACTGTCGAGCCAGGCATACTTTCATTGTTTCTGCTGTATTAAATTCTTGGTAAACATTTTTTTTTTAATTTCCTTCTCATTTTCCCACCTAAATGAAGCCTCCTGTTCCCCACACCGACTGTCACCATGACAGAACCCTTTCTCCGACCAAGAGGGCAGGCAAGCTGCTGCCTTTACTACCAGTACTGGTGCTGCTTCTTGGTCAGATGGCAGGGTGTGTGAATGCTGGGTGGCCTGTGCCTGTCCTCCCCAAGAGCCCCAGTGCATCACCTCTGCCATGCTTCTGACCCCCAACTGGCCTCCACATTGGATTCCAGTGCTTATATGCAAAACCCTGTCTCCCAGGTGGCATCACAACATGCTTGCCATGCGCTAAAATTTCAAACACCACTGCTGCATCTGCCCCACTCTGTTTTTCTCTCGATATATTATTTTTTTGTACTCTGTATGTATAATTTACTGTAACTATATTGTTTCTTCTTGTGTTAATGTATCTGATGTGGAACCTTTCAGTGAACATCCACTCACAGTTGTCATCCAAGATTTAAATAAATAATGATATTTTTCCTTTTTACCTCCATCTCTGTCGACCCTTCTCTGCCTGGCCACCTCTCAGCTGCATCCTTACCTTTTGGGGGTCCACAGGCAACTCTTCCCTCCATGTTGGTCTTTGTGGGTGGGACAGCATCCCCAACAGTCCATTGAAGTTAGTAGAGTGCCCCCGCCCGTGGTCTCAGGTTGTTGCACCACAAAACATGCTAACCCGGGGGTGGCACTCCACATAGGATAAGTGGAAGGGATTGGGCTCTTGACTCCAGAGAGCCAAAATACGATCCCTTTCCTCCATATAGCCAGAGCTATTGGAACTTTTTTTTTAAAAAGCATCCTGCAAGTGGGGGAGAGCCTGAGGATCCTTCTAGAGTGCTAAGGTAAGTACTAGAAAAGGTGCTGTTTAAACCTTGAAAGATACTCAGAGGCTTGTGGTGTAGGTGCCACATCAGATACTGCCAGAATGATACCTTTAGACACTATGTAAACCATTTCTTGTTTTCTTTTTTATTTTAGGCCAAGGAGAGGGAGCTGGAGCTTAAGAACACATGGTCTGAGAACAAGCTAACCCGACGTCAGACACAGGCCAAATATGGATTTTAGTCATGGCCTGAGAAGTTGGTGTTTTACAGCTTAGAGACAATCGGGGCTGTGCTCCTGCGGGTAAACTTTCCTATTGCAGATGGGCAAGAACTATGAACTCTTTTTATCTGTGCAGATTTCTCTGGTCAGGAACATTAGTCGTCAGTATGGAGAGTGGTTTGTACATTATAGCCAGAGGAAATGTCTGTTGGTTAGCATGACTCTTCCAAGCATCCAAGGAGTTTACAGAGCAGCTGCACAAATCTGTAGTGTGTTGTTTTATTTTATTTCTCAAGGAGTTGAACCCTGCACAAGTTTACTTTGTATTATAAACAAGTGATTATTTTATCCCGCAGAATGTCTCTTTAGGGACCGCTGCCCAGTACCTTGGTGAACACTAGAAAACAGGAGAAGAACATTTTTAGTGTAGCTAGCACTTTGTTTTGCTCCACTGTCTGGTATATGCACTGAACTTCAGGCTGTGCTTTGACGTCTCAGACACAGAATGCAGGAGCAAGCCCGCCATCTAAATGGCTAATCCAGTAGTCTTCAGCCTCCAGGAAAGGACCAGTAGAGCAAAATTGAGAACTGCATCACAAGTATTCCACAGAAGAAATAACATTTAAATGGCACAGTATTCAGTACAGTCTTCACACGGAGACAATTTAATAAGCAGTTCAGACCACGGTGGTGGTGGTGGTGGAGGGTGGGGGGTTGCATTTTCATAGGGCAGTAGGTTTCAAACGTTTGGGGCTGATGCCCACTTTCACAGCTTATGTTTGTGTCCCACTTTAAAAAGTCAGGAGTGAAATACATGTGTAACAAAAAAAACTAATTAACAAGCCTGCCTTCTAGAAACAGCCGGCTGATGGGTGAAAATTGTCAACTTATTACACTGAGTGGGGTGCAAGTTCTGTTAAATCAAAATATAGGGATCCAGTACCTGTAATGACCCAAATCTAAATTTTTTGGGGCCAAGTTTGGGTTGTGAGCAAAGAAAATCCCTGTCCTAAGGAACATACAACCACTTGGGTTAGGGGCCTACTTTCTAAATATTTTTTTTTGTAAATATGTTTTTATTGACCATTTTGAAATAACTGGTACAAGGAATGAAATACAATAATACAGTCTTTGCAGTGCATTGAGATAAGAAGTTCAGTAGAAAGTAACACATTAAATACAGCAAAATGATATAACTTCAGGGGTTTGCCTTCCTCGGCACAGTAGTGGTGCGGCTATTTCCCTGCTATTATTACTCTAGAGTTATGTCTCTGTAGTCAAATAAAAATTGCCCTTGTGGGGGTTACATGGTGTATGGGGTAAAAGAAACTGCTACAATGCCCCATGTCCTCCAGTCTCCCTTTGGCCTCATCTAAGCCTCACTCAACCTACTCCCAGCTATGATTCCCCTGATTAGGGTATAAAGGTGGGGATGTGTTGCCTAACAGATAAAATCCATTTAGTCTATCTGGATGTACACTGCTCAGTCCTGTCATTTAAATTAAAGATTATTCTCTCCATGGTATGTATGCTACTCACTGTGTCCTACCACTGCTGAAGGGTGGGTGCCTGTGGCATGAGCCATCTCCTAGTAATACTCTTCAAAGTAGCCACTATCATAATGCCCAGCAGGTATTTTGTCTGGTGTCCCTTAAACTGTCCAGGATACTGGAACAACAGACAAAGCTCAGGACTCTGTTTGATTGGTATCCCTAAAACCTCTGAGGTGGCTGCCTCCAGGTCCCTGTAAAAGGTCAGTAGGAGGGGGCATGCCCAAAGCACGTGTGTAAGGGGTGCCTTATTTTCCTCCATAAAGCTGCCAACAGGCTACATTAACACCCTGGCTAAATTTGGCCATGATCCTTGGGGTCCTAAAGTACCTCACTAAATGATTCCATCTGTATTCCTTCCAAGCATGGGAAGAGGTTACTCTGCGAGCCTCCATGCAGTTTCTGTGCTACACTTAGCAGCTTGTTATTGTGTGGTGGATAATTGTGTACCTTGAATGGCCCTATAAATGAGAGAATGTATGTCTGTTTGTCTTTTGAGATAGGGTTGGCCTCTAAGAGGGAAAACCAGGGGAAGGAGATTTGAGTGATCTCTCTGAGCAGGGGTCTGGTGTCCAAATAATGATGGACCAGTAAATATTGGAAAAAAATCCCCCACACCATCCCATGCCGAGTCTGTAAGTCTGGAAACTACTGTAGAACAGGTTATATTTGATGTAAGATAATTATAGCTATATTCACTTGTGATAATTGCGCTAAAATAAGATGGCGCTAATTGTCCAAGATTGCATATTTTCAGTGGGCATAAATTAGGAGCTAATTGCAGAGCGTGAAATTAAATGTGCGCAGTTGCAGCCGATTAGTACCATGCACTAAATATAACGTGTGTGAGAATAAACAGTTCTACAGTACCTCGTCTTGAGGCCATCATAGAACTGTGCCAAGCAGGTAAACGTCTTCTTCAGGAATATCTCCTCAGGCCATACCTTTGGAACTATAACCATGCCAGCACTAGGACCACACTGAAGCTTTTTGCAAGCATTAAGCCAGGGGTTGCCCACAACGTCATCAGGCATCTGCATATACGTATATGTAGGTGGCTCCTCCTCTCCTCAGTTCTTTTCCTGCTGTCAATTAGACTTCTTGACCTGCCATTGGAAACGTCGCTGCTCATAGCTGCCATTTTTATTTTTTTCTCAGCAGCAAAATCACTTTTACAGTGATTTTCTGCGACCTATATGCCCTGAAGGAATTGTCTTAAACTCTTCTGATACTGCAAGTGTGGAGAGAAGATTTACATAGGAGACTTCCACAACGTCTTTGTCTGCTGCTTAGGCCTTTCTCACAGTGTGAAAGTTTGTGAGGTCTGCAAGGGGTTCAGATCTGCAACGAGACGATGCAGGAAGACAGCTTTGGAGAAATCCAAAAGATCATTAAAAGAACGGAGAAGTAGCTTCAGGCAAAATCCACGTCACCCTCCCCATCAGCTGAATTGCAGTCATCGAAGTCCCAGGGAAAAATCATTGGAGAGTCACAAAACGCAAGTACCAGGACAAAGTCAAGGCCCCCCAGCCAGGTCCAGGTCGCTCCTACAGACTACAGGTAAACCTCTCTTTTGATGTTGACTACTCTGGCAGTGACGCCGACCTCCCTCCCCCAACCGTCAGCCAGACACCAAGGTTGTGGCGTGGTGTGGTCGCTAATGGGTCTGTTATGGCCAGTACATGGTTGTCGTGGATGGAGATCCAACCTCCAATGTTGACCACTTCAGTTGCAGTTACTAGCCAAAGTGGCACCAGTGCTCCGGTAGTATTCCTTACATTTTCAGACATAAAACATCTTGTGCCTGGCAAACAGGGAGTTCCAGGGGCCCTTCGACATGGACTACAGCAAATACCCAGTCGAAGCCGCAAGGTACTCCCTTGCACACTAGACCTCCGTAACTGCCACTGACGTCTCCATCACGGTCCTTCATTCCTTTTGACGGTGGTGAATATAAATATGATCCTGATCTTATGATGCAAGAGGAGGAGTATGCTGAGAGCCACTATGGTCCGGCACCAGCTTCACAGTCTCCTCCTGTAGTGACGACTCTTTTGTGAATACCCCAAGATCACCTCCAGAGGATCCCTAATTTTTTAGCAGGATGCAGCAAATGCAAGCTGCCATGGGCTTCACTTTGGTGGAGCAGGAATCTATCAAAAAGAGCCTTCTGGAATTTCTGGAGATGCCAGAATATCTCTGTGCCGTGATTCTTCCCCTGTTTCTGGCCTTGGAGGATGTCACTTACCGTATGCAGCCTAGTATAGGCCAAACACTATGCCAGCTGTGCCCAGAAAGGCAGACAAAATGAATTCTGCCCTTTCTGGAAAGCCCTTTTGGGCTAACCAGCCTGAGTCTAACTCGGTGATGATCACAGCTCCCCATGATAGGTCCAGGGCACCAAAGCATCCGAGTTCCCTTCCTCCTGACAAAGAATCCAGGAGGTTGGATGTCCTAGGCAAGCGTACATATGCCTCTGTCTCCTTGGGCCTACATATTGCTAATTTAGATGCCTACATGATAAAATTAAAATGGCAGAACACATTATGGAGGAAGGCCAAGGCTGCTGCACCAGCCTTGCCCGCGGATTCTGCTTAACAGGAGTTAATAAAAACCCTTACTTCAGATGTGGATGTGGGCAGATATTTGCTCCGCACAGCATATTACATTTCTGATGCCTCTGCCAGGGCTGCAACTACTGGCATTTGTCTCTGGTGCTACTCTTGGCTCAGAGTGGCAGGGTTTGCCACTAGTGTGCAGCAAACAGTTCTCAGTGCCTCATTTAGAGGTCAGAAACTGTTTGGCCATGATGTATTAGAAGCTTTGAAAAATCTTCAAGATTTTGGCAAGACTCTGAAATCAGTGCACTCCCTGTTCTATACCCGGAGCAAAGGTAGGACCAGGGCTGCCTTTCGCCATCCCACTGCCAGGCCTACAGACAGCAGGGGCAAGGCTGCTGGAGCCTTGCTAGTCCCCATCACCAGCCCAGGTGCCCATACAAAAGCATCTAGAGGTAGTGGAGCTGGTGTAATTATCTCCCCACCCACTTTTGCCTTCAGGGGTGGTCTGTCGGGGTCTCTCCCTCCATTTAGATCAGTGGAGGGTTGCTCCAGCAGATTACTTGGTTCTGGATAGAGAAGGGTCATGCTCTGGAACCTCCAGACAATCCTCCAGATCATGCACTAGTTATGGCAACATACCCACTAGGGCAAATACAGACTCTGCTTCGAAAACAGGCCATAGAACATGTTCCTCAGAACAGAGGCACAAAGATTTTTATTCCAGATACTTCCTTGTTTTCTCTGTCCCGCTCTCTTCCTCCCTCTCTTCTCTCTCTCTCGTCTCCTTCCCCTGTTGCACACAGGGGATTGGCTTTGCTCTCTGGATATGAAGGATGAGTACCCCCATCAACATCCAGAAACCTCACAGGAAATATCTGAGGTTCCTTCTTCATGGGGAACATTACCGATTCAGACTGTTGCTGTTTGGCTTGTCTTCTTTGCTACGAGTCTTTACCAGATGCTTGGCAGTGGTGGCAGCAGCCCTTCACAGGGATGGCCTGTATGTTTTTCCTTACCTTGATGACTGGCTATTAATGGCCAACTCCAGGGACCAATTGCTCAAGACCTTTGCTCGAACCAGACACCTGTTTGATGCTCTGGGGGTGACAGTCAGCATACCAAAGTCTGTATTGACACCCTGTTAGTGACTACAGTACATAGGGGCAGTTCTGGACACAACCCAAGGTTCTGCATTTCTGCTTCTGGACCAGGCAGACTGACTGACTGTCCATGCACAGGGAGTACACGACTGCCATTATGTCTCAGCAAGGATGTTTCATTGCCTTCTGGGACTCATGACGGCAACCACTGTTAAATACTACAAGCCAGGCTGCACGTGCAGATCCCACAGTGGACCCTCAGAGTCCAGTGGGACCAGCTGACAGACGATCTAGAACGGAGGGTTCTAGTAATGTCTCCTTTGTGCAAAGTGCACAAATGGTGGATGGAATGTAGCATCCTACTCAAGGGCGTCCCATTCTTGATTCCTGCCCCACATCAGATCCTCACCACTGATGCTTCAGGATCTGGATGGGGAACCCACCCGGGACTTCTTCAGACACAAGGCATGTGGAATCTTGTGGCGCGCACTTTGCACATAAATGTTCTGGAACCTGTAGAGACTTCAGGCCTTCCAGACCCACTTGTCCCCAGGTCCTCTGTTAATACAGATGGACAGTGTCTGTGTGATGCATTACACGAACAAACTGGGAGGGAGGGGGGCATTCTTACCTGCTGTACAGGGAAGCAATGAGGGTTTCGTATTGGGCTGTAGAACACAGTCTAGAACTATCAGCAGTACATGTTACAGGTGTACCAAATGTCTTGGCAGATAGCTTAAGCAGGTCACAGTCCAGGATGCACGAGTGGGAACTGCTGACCCCAGTGGTCGACGACCTACTCGAAAGATAGGGTCATCCAGAATTGGACCTTTTTGCATCCCCATGCAAATGCAAAACTGACGCATTTCTGCTCGTTCACTCCAGGCCTGGAGTTTTTTGGCAAGGCTTGTCTCTCTCTTGAAAAGGGAGGTTTCTGTATGCTTTCCCTCCCTTCTCACTGATTGAGTCCTACTCAAGCTGCAGATGGGGGGGGGGGGCAGCTCTAATACTCATTGCTCCCTTATGGCCTCAGCTGATCTGGTATCCCCTGCTGCAACATCTGGCAGTGGAATTCCCACTACCCCTTCCCTTGTTCAAGGATTTATTGTCACAGGAACAGGGAACCCTAGTCCATCCAGACTTGAAGTCACTACATCTGCATGCGCGGCTCCTGAAGACATAGCCATAGCTTGCTTTGGGGTCTCGAAGAAAGTGGCAGAAGTTCTGGTGACTTCTAGAAAACCGTTCACCAGACACATTCTATGAAATCCTCTTTATTTCGGAATGCAGGCATTTTCTCCTTGTGGAAAGAAACATTCTGTGAAATGGCAGCCGTTTGCTTTATGGCCCGCTTCCCATAACCTGGATCTGTTTACCTGTCCTGTCAATTAGGTTCTCGAGTACCAGCTGTCCTTATCTGTCTCAGGCCTGCAGTATTCCTCCATCAAAGTGCACTTGGTTGCTACATCAGCTTTCCATATGCTTGTGGATGGCTGTACAGGTGCTCAGCTGGAGGTAGGCCATATTTTCTTGAGAGGCATTTTGCACTTAAAGCCTCCTATTCAAAGTCCAGTCCCAGCTTGGGACCTGAATTTTATTTTGGAAAAGCTCACTTTGGCTCCTTTTGTGTCAGCCGTGAATTGCGGCCTACGCTGCCTTTCTTGGAAAGCATTATTTTTAGTTGCAGTCACTTCTGCTCGAAGGATTTCAGAGCTGCAGGCTATAATGTGTGAACCTCCTTATTTGATTTTCCACAAAGACAGGGTATCTTTGTGTACTAATCCTAAGTTTGTACCGAAGTTGGTGTCTGAGTTTAATTTAAATCAAACCATCCACCTGACGGTGTATTTTCCAGAGCATGCCAGTCCAGGATGAAGCATTGTTCCATACCTTAGATGTGCATAGATTAATACTTGGGTACTATACTCGCTGTACAAAGGACTGCAGCTGCAGGAAGTCCTCACAGCTTTTTGTTTCATTTGCCTCTGGGAAAGAGGGTGCCCTGGTTTCTAAACTGTGCTTGTCCAAGTTGCTAGCACATTGTATTACGATGTTACAGAAAGTACAGTAATGAACTTCCTGGTGTGGTTTCTGGTCATTCCACAATGGACACTTCTGTAGCCTGTTTTCGGAATGCTTCCGATGCCGAGATCTGTGCAGCTTCCACATGGAGTACTGTCCACACCTTCACTAAGCACTACAGCCTGGACGCTGTCTCTCGTCAAGAAGCTGGGTTTGGCCTAGCTCTGGTACAAAGCCTCTCCGTTCATGAGCCTATAGGCTACAACCACCCAGACTGTTAGTTTTTGGTACTGTTTGGCACTCGTTCCAAAGGTGTGGCCTGATGAGAGAGATCTCCTCAAAGAACAGTTACGTAGGCACTTACCGTAACAATAGATTTTTGAGAGAATCTGTTCAGGCCATGAGAGCCCACCCTTCACCCCCTTGGGGTTATGACAACGGAGTATTGTCTTGCTGTTTCCATTGCTGTCTTTTCCAGCATTCAGTCTCGCCTGATATGCAGAGTGCTGCAGTCTCTCCTGGTTCCCTACAGGGAGGTCCTCTGAGCATGATCTCTGGCAGTGAACTGAGGAGGGAGGGTCTGTCCATATTTATGTATATGCTGATGCCTGATGTCATTGTGGGCGGCCCTTGGCTGACTGCTTGCAAAAGATTCCATGTGGTTCTAGTGCTGTCGCTGTCATAGTTCCAAAGGTGTGGCCTGATGAGAGATTCTCTGAGATCTACTGTTATGGTAAGTTCTTAAGAAACTGTTCTTTCTTTCTCCACCACTGTTTGAAGGCAGATCCTGCACTGCCTGGGCAAAGCTCTCCAGGAGAGCTATCGGACAAATCCAGATCAATGCTGGAGAGAGCCTCATTGTAGTGACTGTTTCCTTCCACATCCTTCCCCGCGTCCATTATCCATAGATTCCAGGTTGTAATTCATAATTCCTCGGGTGTCCCAGGAACAAAAAAAGGGGACCTGTCACAGAAGGGCTGGAGCTCCCATTTGGAATCCAGCCATTGCGGGCCCAATCAGTACGATTGCCACTGGAAGAGGACACGGTGCTTGGCTGCTACATGGTACATCTGCAGATATGGCATTGCTAGTCCCTTCCCGTGCAACTTTGGGAATATCCCGGTATGAAACCATATTCTGGGGTATTTTCCCACCCAGACATTGAGATGGCCAGCTGTAATTTCCTCCATCCTGCTTGGAAATTGGGACCAGAACATTCTATAACATGTAAAGACAGTGTGGGAGGGTCGCCATCCTCCCTGTGTGTTTTTTTTTTTTTTTTTTTTAATATGCTTTATTAGGTTGTGCCAGTCCTGAAGATCTGCCTCAAACTGTGTAGAAAGGGGTCAACTAGGCATTGCAGGATTTTGATTCAGAGATATTTAATCTCCTGCAAGTTCCATTTTTTTTTTTTTTTGTACTCAAGTTTATTCATAAAAGCAGATTACATTTTCCACAGTACAAATACATAATATCATGTACCATCAAACATACAGTACACAATTAGAAAAAAACAAACATAGACCATGGGGCATCATGTAGCACCAATTAGAAATTATATAATCTGTTTACTTAGGGTAACACTTTACAGTAAATATCTGTCATACTAGCCCACAGCCATAACCTTACTGGGATAAAATAAGGTAAAAGTAAATAAAAACATTAGTACTGCAGTCAAGACTTGTTGCTTTGACATCAAGAGAGGCTTATAGTTAATTTATGTATGTCACTTTGGTTCAAATCACCTAATCAGTGCTTTCTTGAGAAGTGCTTAAGTGCTTGTTATGAAGCGGCTAAGTGATATTCCCTTGATATAATTCCTATCTAGTACAACGATTTATAAAAAGGGTAGTTTTTTGTTGCAAGTCAAATGTCATTTTTTTCCATGACTTGTATGAAATTGATGGTTTGCATGGAATTGATGGTTTGCCTGTAAATTCCATTTAAATGGATATTCCAGTTTCTGAGAAGCAGTCTGGGACCGGTAAAGAGGGATGACCTCAGTTTTGGTCATGTTAAGCTGGCAATACAATACCATGCCAAAGGCCTTCAGTTTATGGAATAGCTCAGGCAAGGTATTGTCTGGGTCTGGTATATGTAGTAGAACATCGTCTGCATATATTGCAATCTGATGATCCCTGCCCCCTAATGTCACCCCCTTCGCTGTTACACTTTTCCCTGACTGCCTGTGATAGGGGTTCTATGTATGAAGCAGAAAGAAGGGGCAACAGGGGACATCCCTGATGGGTGCCACTGCCTAACTTAAAAGATGATAAAAGATAGCTGTAGAACTTGACAAAGGCCTGTGGTGAGGTGTATATCCGTTCCAAAAGAGAAACGAAGTCAGCAGAGAAGCCAAACTTCTGGAGGGTGATAAAAAGATAGGACCAAGACACCTTTTCAGTGCCTTTTTGGCGTCTAAGCTGGCCAGTAGGATGGGCGTAGTTGTAGTATGTATCTGGTGGAGAACATGGAGTCTGTTGTTGTCTTTGGGGAGCCCCGACGAACCCTGCTTGATCTGGGTATACTAAGGAAGGCAGGTGAGGGTACAGTTGTTGGGCTGTCACCGCCATAAATAATTTATGATTTACGTTCTAGGGATATGGTGTACTGTCCACATTTAGGCAGTCTTCTTTTTTCTTTAATTCCAGCTGGAATATCTTCAGGCTAAGCTTCTCCCACCACAGTGATATCCTCCTCGGCTCCGCCCCGTGACGTTGGATCTTCCTTTCCACTGGAAGAGTCAAGTCTCCTCCTTCGCAGCTCCCTGTTTGCAGTGTAGGCCATTTTTGTCTTCATTCATTTTCAAGTGATTTCTTCACATTAAGAGTGTTTTCTCTCCATGATGAAGAGTGATGAGCCCAGAACCAGACCCAGTTTTAAGTGATGCGTTACATGTAATCAGAAAATATCAGATTCCAACTCACACGCCGTGTGCATTTACTGCCTCAGGGAAGAGCATGGCCCTCCGATCTGGGGGCTTTGCAAGTCATTGCTTCCCTCCTTACTTGAGGATTGGTTTGCTTGCCTCCTCCTAGACTGCCCAGATGAATGGGATCCCCCGGTCCATTCCAAGGACGCTCACAGAGCAGTTTTGGCAACAGCAGGTTTGGCCTCCCAGCTTGCAGCTTTCGAGGAGGAGGTGGCTCAGGCTGCGGCGGTCTCGTCCTTGGCTCCTGCGTTGCTCCCCATGGGCACCAGTGTCAGGGCTTCATTCACTTGCTCGTTCAGAGACATGTGCCGGTCTTTGCAGACCCTCAGGGAGCACCCTTCCTGAGGGGATAAGTCCAGAAAATCTAAATGGACCCATCGTAGGTTGTGGACAGGGAACGGGCATGCTCTTCCCAATCCCGCAACTCCTTCAACTGCTTAACGGTTGTAGAGCTTTTGGCTTCAGCCTATTCTCCTAGGGTCGACTGGCAGGTCGCAGCTCCTCATTAACCCTGTCAGGCCGAGACATGGGCCAACCAGCCAATTGAGATTTTTCTCGACCCAGTCAACCCGTTGTCAGACAACATCAAGAATGACTCACTCTCTAGGACTCTGGTCCTTTCAGCCCTCTTTCAAGTGGGGCAGGAGAAATTGGCCAGCCAGGCAGTCTCCTCCCAGGAGATTAACCCCTCCAGTGTGAGGGTGGGAGATTTAGGATAGATTTCAGGAGGCACTTCTTCACAGAGGGGGTGGTGAACCCTTGGAATGCGCTGCCAAAAAAGGTGATCTTGTTGAAGATAGTGGGCAGTTTTAAGAGAGGCTGGGGTAGGCATAGGGGGAAGATAAGGATCATGGGTTGGGAGGATGAGAGGTGTGGGGAAGGAGGGCTGGACAGTAGCTCAAGCTGTGTACCCTGCAATACGAGCAGACTAGAGAGACCAAATGGCCTTCTTCTGCCGGCTTCTTCTTATGTTCTGCAGCAGGAGCTGGTCCATGTAGAGTAGACGGCCCCTCCTCTTAATTGTCACTGATCAAGGTCCAGGTTGAGGACCCAGTCTTGGTCCAGATCATGATCTCAGAAATCTGGGTGTTCCCACACTTGGCCTTCAACCAGGAAGCACCATTGACATTCCTTTTCCTCCTCATCCTTGATGAGAGGCACAGACGCAAGTTGTCGGTCCTGAAAGGAGCTGATGTGGCAGCAGTGGGCCCTCCACCAGGGTTGGTCTCTTCTGCAGCCCCTGGCGCTTGCATGGTCCCCTTCAATGAGGCCGCTGTGGGCCCGCTCCATCTGATCAAGCCTATGCTTGGCTTTCCACTGATCCTGGTGGAACCTTCCCCCAGGCAGCCCTTGAACTGGGCACCATCTAAGGCTACTTGCCCAGTTGCCGGTCTTCCCAGCCAGTTGTGTGTTCAGATCACCTACTCAGATGAGTCCAGGGTGGTCCATGGGGACAAAGGGCTGAGGGCGGTATTTGAAGAGTCGTTGGGCCTTCTTGGTGGCAGAGGCTATTCTGGGTCCCGTGTTGGAGCTTTGACAGCATCCAGCTTCATGTTCAGTGCCTTCCAGTTGTATGGGCCACAAGTATGGGGTCCCAACTGGGTCTCTCTCCGGTTTCTCGGATCACCCCTCAGCCAAGGGATTGGTGGCAGACTCCATCTTTTGCAAGACAGGTAATGTCAAGGACATCGACAAGCCCCTCGACAAGGAATCCAAGAAGCTGGATCTTGTAGTAAAGAAGATTTATATTGCATCCTTTCTGGGTTTCCGGCAGGCGAGCTCCTCCATTAGATGGCCAGCATCAGCTACGCCCTTATGGGGGTCTCTGGCCATGTCCTTCCCCACCTTTCTGTGGACTTATGCAGTCGGCAGTTAAAGTGGTCCGGGATCAGGGTCGTGCCCTTGCCAAGCACCAACTTCAAGCAGCCTTGGACATAAGTGACTCCTGCGCCCGGTCCATGGTGGCAGTCGCTATCTGCCGTAGAGCCTAGCTGAGGATTTCCACCTTATGGTGGGTACCCAGGACAAATGGATGGATGTCTCCTTCTTGGGCACCGACCTTTTTGGGCAGGGGTGGAGGGACACCTGACTAGAATTGTGAAGTCCAGTCCCACCCTGGATTCGGTCACGTCCTCGCAGAAGGACCCCAGGAGACAGAAGCTGAAGAAAAAGCCTTTTCAGTTTTGGTCTTTTCCATCCCAACAGCCCAAACTGCAGCAACCCTAGTTGGGGCAATCCTAGGTCTGGTGACCTAAATCTTGAGTCTGCCAGCCAGCACTCCCAAGAAACCCAGAGGCCTGGGTGGCGGTGCTTCTCTGGCAGCCAGTGCGGGGCCTCCTGCAAGGCTGCTCATTGACGGGGTGCCTGCCTTCCGCTGTTATGTCCTGCCTTAGCCCTCATGGAGGGTCGGTCGCGCATTTCTGGCACGCCTGGTCCACATCACTACGGACAAATGGATGTTAGATGTGGTGGGATGAGGATTGCCTCTTGACTTTGTGGCTCTCCTGCCCTACTGAGCTTGTGCCTCATGGGAGCCTGTGGTGTCTCAGAACATGCTGAGTGCCCTCAAGGAGGACATTGCTCAGCATCTGGAGAAAGGTGCTGTAGTCCATATACCAGACACCATGGCCGGCCAGGGCTTTCTGTCCAGGTATCTCCTGGTCCCCAAACAGATGAAGGGGAGTGGCATCCCATACCAGATCTTAACGATCTGAATCAGTTCCTGAGGATGCACAAGTTCTGGATGGTCACTCTAAATCAGAAAGTTCAATTTCTGGAGCAGAGCATGAGATTCTGCTCTCTGGACCTTCAAATGCCTTCTTTCACATCCGAGTCCATCCATCCCACCGGTGATACCTTTGGTTTCACTCAGAAGGGGTTCTGTATGGGTTCCAGGTTATGCCTTTTGGCCTCTTGTTAGCCCCCAGGGTCTTCACCAAGTGCATTGGAGTGGTGGCAGCATTCCTGAGGCGCTGAGGGGTCTGGGTATATCTTTACCTGGATGACTGGCTGATCGGCGGTCCATCCCAGGAGGTGGTGGAGTGGTCCAGCTACCTGGCCCTCCAGACTTGCTCAGCCGTGGGTTTTCTCATCAACCCAGCCAAATAGAAACTCAGCCCCTCGAAGGTCATCCACTTCACTGGGGCAGAGCTTGACTCCCTCCAGGCCAAGGCCAAACTCCCAGCAGTCCGGGCAGCGAATCTTGCCTCTTTTGCCTGATCATTTCAGGCTAGGTGCTTGCGTCCTGCTTGGGACTTACTGCCACTGCTGGAGTACCAGTGTGGTCTAGTGGGCCCTCTGGTAGATGCTCCATCTGCAGTGGGAGCTGACCCTGCAGTGGTCTCGGTGCCTAAGTCACCCGGACCAGGCAATGGTGGCTTGTCCCGTAACACCTTCAGAAAGGAGTCCCATTTATCTTCCCAGAGCTGACGGTCATTCTGATGATGTATCTTTGGTGGAATGGGGAGCCTGCTTGGGGGTTGACGGGACCCATGGGCTCTGGACCCCCAAGGACTCCTGATAACTCATCAGCCTGCTGGAGCTCCATGCAGTACATCTGGCTCTGACGGCATTCACTCCATCAGTTTGGGGTCAGGTTGTGCAGGTCCAGACAGACAATACCACGACCATGTATTACTTCAACAGGCAGGGCAGAATGCATTCCCTTTGGCTATGTTGGGAAGCCAGCCACACCTGGACCATTGTGCACAGCTTGGGTGCCTATCTGGCAGTTCATATGGCCGGAGCTTCCAGCTAGCTGCAGACGCCCTCAGCAGAGTGGGCAAGATGTCTCACGAGTGGTCTCTTCATCAGGAGGTGGTGGACTGGCCTGTTCTGCTAGTGGGGCATTCCCTTGGTCTCCTCCTGGGAGAACACGAAACTGAGGCTGTTCTGTGCCCGCCCCTCACAGTGTGTGACACTGTAGGGGGATGCCTTTGTGAGGCCCTGGACCCAGGCCTCCTTTGCGCCTTCCTTCTCTTTCCCCTGATCCACAGGGTGCTGGTCAAGGTGTGGAGGGACAAGGCACGGATGATCCTGGTAGCCTCAGACTGGCGGTGCCAGTTCTGGTACCCAGATCCCAGCAGCAGCAAGCCTCTGTGGTGTTTGCTTCTATGCCTGGATCTGCTCTGTTGTCAGCAGTGAAAGGTCTTACACCTGGACCTTCAGTCTCTGCTTCTGACAGCCTAGTTCCTGAGCGGCTAGAGTTCCAGGCTTTGGGTCCCTCTGAAGAGGTTCTCCAGGTCGTGGAAGCCACCCAGAAGGGGTCACCTTGCCTGTGCTATGCCTTCAAATGGAAATGCTTTTCCATTTGGTACCAGGGCAGGGAGCTGGACCCCTGTCCTGCCTCTTGGCTAGCATTCTGGACTACCTGTGATCCCTCTCCCAGTCAGGCCCAAGGTCGATGACCCTCAAGGTGCGCCTGGCAGCCATCTATGCATACTGGCCGTAGGCTGGTATATTGAAGATGGTGCAGGAGAAGGTGGGTGCTTTTTTAAAGGCCTTCTTCTGTCCCCACTGGTGTATCTACCACCTTGGGACTTGTTGCTGGTATTGGCAGTGCTTATGGGCAAGCCATTTGAACTAATGCACAGGTGTGATTTCTTTCACCTGTCATGGGGACCACCTTCTTGGTGACCAACACCTCTGCCAGAAGGATCAGTGAGCTCCAGGTGTTCTCGGTGGAATTTCCATACTTGGTGCACCACAGGGACAAGGTTGTCCTCTGTCCCAACCCAGAGTTCCTTCTGAAGGTTGTTTCAGAGTTTCACCTTAACCAGGTTATCAGTCTCCCGGTGTACTTCACCAGTCCAGCCTCAGAGGATGAGCACAGGCTCCATACGGTGGACCTGAGGTAAGCGCTTGCTTATTATATGGAGCTGTATGGCTGGAGTTCGGGGAGAGGTTTGCCAGCTATTTGTCACCTATGCTAAAGTTGCACCTGGCAGATAGGCAGGTAAGCGGATGAATGGCAGGTGGATTGTCTCCTGCATTGACCTCTGCTATAGGTTGGCTGGTAGGGAGCCTCCAGTAGGGCTTAGGGCTCATTCCACCAGACATACTGCTGCCTTGGTGGCTGCTTTCAGGGATGTCCCTATCCAGGAAATCTGCAGGGCTGCTACCTGGAAGTCAGCACACACCTTCATTTCCCATTACCACATCAACCTTGAGTCATGCCGGGATGCTTGTTTTGGAGATTCAGTTCTCCACTCCCTGGTTCCAGAGTAGCAGTGTGCGCCTTGCCTCTCCTCCCAGAGAACTACTAGGAGTTTGCCTGAGTGTGGATAGTGCACCATATCCACATCCCTTGAAATGAGGGTTACTCACCTGGAACCGTAGTTCTAGGAGTGGTATATGGCGCACATCCACACAACCCACCTGAGCTCCCCTGGCAAGTGGCACATGGATCCCTGCTTCCAATGTGCAAGATCTGATTTCATGGGGCAAAGTCGAGGAGGATATCACCCATGTGGGTGGGGAGGAGCTTAGCTTGAAGATTTCCGGCTGCTATTAAAGGGACACCATCAGCTTTTTTGTTTTACAAGCACGAGTTGAGATGCATTTGGGAACCCTGTTGAATGTGCATTCGCAGGAGGAGTGGATGGTCGGGGATTTAGTTGGGATGAGTAAATTTTGAAAACCTTATCAAAACTTGCCTAAAAGCTCATTGTAGTGCAGGCACTGCATATAGGAAGGGGGCTGTTACAGCTGCCTGCAGGTATAGTTTTTCATGGGGTCAAAAATCTGTAACAAAAAAAAAAGCTGACAGTGGCCCTTTAAAGGGAAACAAAGGAAGACCGCCTGAGTGTGGATGTGCATCATGTACCACTCCTAGAACTATGGTTTCAGGTGAGCAACCCTCATTTCAGGACCAAAATTGGGCGGTAGGAAGGGCATTCTATGGGGTCCTTCCCAGGTTTGGCTATAACATAAATGGTGGCATATTACCAGGTAGCCGGAATGCCCCCCCTTAATGTATCAAGCCAGCTGTAATTAGTAACTAGCAGAATTTCAAGATCCCCGAACCACCATCCCCCTTGAATGCACAGCTCAGGAAAAATCCAGATGTCCAGTATTTCTAGTCCAGAATCTGACAGGATCCAGAAAGGAATATTATGGGTGGGCTGCAGACCGCAGGGGTTCTCCAGGAATGTAGAAAGACAGGATCTCCATCCCCATAGCCAAACTGAGTAACGGTGTTAATGCAGCATGTGTAAAACATCAGGTTCTCTCTCTGCACCGTCCTGAGTCACTGAAAGGAAAAAGCCAGACCAATAAAGGTCCTCACCCCTGACTGAAGGGCAAAGACCTGCTACAGCTCGTATCTGGAAGCAGAAATGCTACAGGAATGTCTGAGAAAATTCTTAGAAGCCCAGTCATCATAAAGTATGTGAGGCAGCATCACCAGGTGGAGGATCACTGTACCACAGAACTAGACAAGTAGGCTACATATACTGGCCACTAGGTGGTAGAGGAGCCCCCCCCCCCAGTGCTGGAGGGTGAGGACAAGAGGCCCCACTCCCAGACTGCTTATATGTAAGCCTAAGGAGGAGCAGGGCAATGCCTGCCCCCTCGGTGACCTGCAGACCACCAGACCCAAGGTCCCTTTTCTGTTGAGCGATCAGAGTGACTTCCCACACCCCTAAACTTCCCAAGATGCGGCCTAGAACTGCAGGTCCATAAGTAAGTAGCAAGGAGAGGGTCCCAGCAGCTATTGTGTGTCCATCCTGTATAGAATTGGAAATCTCAGTGCATGTTGTCAGCCAGATCTGCGAGGACCAGTGCACACCAAAGGGCAGGAATCCGGGAGGGAGACCTTGTGGCTGTGGATAAAGCAGCAGAGGGATGAGAAGGTAAGGGCTTACCTGGGGAATCTTGGAGTCAACAAAAGTCCCGAAAGGCATTGGGGAGATTCTAGGTGCTGGACCTTCCCTTGTGTGCTGCCGTCCCCTTAGTTGCTGTATAATGTCTTTCATGGTAGCTGCCGACTGCTGGGGTGTAGTTGAGAATCTGAAGCTACCGACTGCTGGCATTGTCCCTCTACTGTCTTCCAGGCCTTCCTCGTGATTTTGGACATCAGAATCCGTGGCGGTGAGGTGGCTGGAGTTAATGTGACTTGAGATACCCCTGGTATGGATGTCCTCAGCTGCTGGCTCCACAGTGGTGTAAGTCACCTGGCCATCCTGGTAATGGGCCACAAGTTTGGCAGAGTAGGGGTATAACACATAAGATCAGCTGCCTTGAGTGCCTTCAGAAGTGGTACATATGCCCTCTGCTTAGCCTGGAGAGAGGGCAGGTAGTCGTCCAAATATATGTGGACATCCTGATACCAGAGTTCTTTGCCTGCTATGGTGTCAAAAGAATGCCGTGTCTTTCATTCCACCGCAAAACCCTTGCAATGATTGAGCAGGCTTGGGCGTCTGGAGCCATGGGTTTAGGCTCCAGCACTCTGTGAGCCCACTTGATCTCCAGGGTCTTGTCTGCAGGCAGTTGGAGGTCATCTGGAGGAAGTTTTATAGAAATGCAACAAGGTCCTGATCCTCCGCACCCTCTAAAAAGCCCTTACAGCTTAAGTTAGTATGCTAGTTAGGCTGTCCATGGCTTCCAGCTTATCCTCCAGGGCTATAACAGTTGAGTGCAGGTGTAGTATGGCTGCTCCGTTTGATACACACACAGTGGTCTGTGCTACTAAGTTGGGCCTCATGGTCGTCTGAATATTTTCCCAATTTTGTGATGACTGTCCTGAGAGCTGCTGTTTGTTTCCAGATCTCTTTTTTGGAAATCTCTCATGTCCACTATTATTAGGTCCATATTTCGATGCAGGTACTCGGTAGCAGGGGATTTCGCTTTGTTTTTCTTTTGGCCCAAGCAGGAGGCAGCTGAGGCCTGAGAGTACCCATTATCGTAGCTGGGCTGTCCATATCCCTTGCCATCGTCCCTCACAGAGACCGAGTTTTCTGTTCTATGGTGATGCATGCCGTGTTTGATGTTTCCCCAATAGAGTTTATATGAAATTGTCTGCTAAATCAAGCCGGCAGAGCGGGTTCTGGTGAAGAAAATAGTGCTGCCTTGGTTCTCAAGCTGTCATCTTAAGGATGATGTCACCAGAAGTCCCCCCCCCTTCTGAATATTTTAAGTGAAAGATGAGATTAGTCTGTTCACATGACTGCTTCCTTCCCACCCATGCTGGAGTGTAGCCAGACAATATAAACATGTACTCCAGGACCGTGTTTGTTGCCCCGTTTGCCATAATAAATGCAACATTTGTACCTCATGACACTGGTTGCTGCCCCCTCCCATGCATGGGTAAATACAGGTGCCATGCATTGCTCCTTAGGACACCAACATACCAGCCCATAGCCTGTAAGGCTGTATAGTCATTGGGATGCAAAGACAGTATCAGTGACCAATCCTTCTAGTTCTGACTAATATGAATAACATTACAGAGAGGTTCTGCTGGTTCTGTGTTTTGTTTTCATGGGCAAGGGAAGCAGTTCAGATCCTATTTGCTGCCAGCCCCTAAATAAAATTGTACACCATGGAGTATGTCCGCCATGTACAGCTTGAGCACAGTGTCCAGCTGGTCATACATTATGGCTTTTTTCAAGTTCTTTCCAGGCACAGTCAGCAGAATGTATAGGCACTGCATAGTTTGACAAGAAGAATCCAGGTTGTGGTATGCGGGGCAGCAGATATCTGTGGGGAATACAGCCATTGCTTTTCCATTAAAAAGTGCTGGGCTAACTCCCTGCTACCCAGTAATGGAGTTGCATTGGCGTTGGCTGTGAAGTCAGTTGATTACCCGCTGTCCTGTCTGGAGGAAAGATGTGAACTCTCTTGAGTGAAAGACTTGGGGAGAGTAGTTATGTAATATTTAACAAAAAAAGCGCTGTGATTGCTGGTGTGTTTTTTTTGTTTTTTTGGTTAAAGGGGAAGGGAAGTTTGATGGATCCCTCAAATTCTGTCTGCACAGATTTTCCCCACTGATTCTCCCCCACCCACATATGAACAACACATCCAGAATGCGTCGAGGTGCCCAGATGGTGGTTTGGGTCCAGAGAGGTGTGCAGAGCGCCAGCTAATCCTTGGGTTCCATTTTCTGTATTCTGCTCCTGGGAGAGCTGAGGCAGCACCGGTTACGCATGGAGGTGCACGTGCGTCTCGGAACCTGCGGCTCTCCCCCAACCCCATGATGCAGATATGTCTGCCACTGAGGCGTTTACAATGCCACCAGACCTCCACCTGGTGGTAGCCAGGAGCCGAGTTGGCAAGCCTCCCCAGTCCAGGAGGAGATCTGCCTGGCAGCTGCTACATCTACTACCCCCACTCCCAGCAACCCGAGTTCATTCCCAAATGCGTGGCGCGAGGTGCTCAACCCTCAGCACCACTGGGCTGGCTCCATTTCATGGACTCTTGAGATAGAAGGTGGTGTCACTGAAGGGCAAGTTGTGCAAGTACAGCTTTTCCCTCATTGACATCACTTTCTGTCTGAAGATTCCATGAAATGGCTGCTGTCCTGCTTTAATTTGTGGGTGATTGTCATTTATTGGACTGCTAATACCTACATGTAAGCGCAGTGCCTCAATTGAAAGATCATTTCATGGGCTTTTCGAATTTATGAACCTGGCAAACTTTCCTTCCCCTTTAATATGAACATGGAGTTCCAATCCTGGTACCACAGAGACTAACATCTGGCCTTAGCTGGGACAGTGCTGGATGTTTGGGGTCTGTGCCATGTTGTGGTAGAATTGTGGCATTTCCTTTTTTTGTTTTTGTTTTGCATCTACCTTTGTCCTGAAACGGCTATAGGTGTGAACCAAACTGTGGAAACTTATGTTTTTTAAATTGCCTTCATGCAAAAGACGGGCTGTGGCGGAAAGTCACTATTTCCCTGCCACAGTTCGGAAGCTCGCAGGGTTTTTTTGGGGGGAGGGAGGGTAGAATTTCAGGCAGCTAGGCTTTAGAAGCAGAAATGGTACAGACGGGTTTTTTTCCATACAAATGAGATAGTCTTGTTTTGTACCGAACAAAACTGACTTTCTGCATCATCGTATCGTGAACATGAAAAGCTATTGCTAATTCAGATTTCAAGACGCCTCTGCTTGCTTGGAGTGAGGTAAAAAAATCTGTAGGAGAGGAAGGTTGTGCTGCCACAGTGTGAGGATGGGAGAGCAAGAGAGCTAATGAAGAAAACATACTAACATGTTCTTCCTGTGTTCCCGTAGATTCACTACCTCTTGTCACTTGCAGATTAAATTTTAAATATGGGCCCAAAAGAAAAACACTTCCCTTCTCTGTATGATGGCTGTGTTCTTTGGAATGGCATTTGTGTTTCGTTTAATCACTGCGGACACCAGTTGCAGAAGAAAGTAGTGTTGGTGATGTAAATGACTCTGGGTCCATCTTGTTCACTCCTGCTGTGTGGGAGTGACTAGATCCAGTTATGTACTCTTTCTCCCAGAAAAAATTGAAAGGTTTGGGGGCGGGATTTGTTGGCGCCAGATGTATACTGTTCATTCTGTCTCCTTTGATTTTTGCCTGCCATTTCTTTCTCTTAGTTCTTGGACTTCTGTTTCTCTCTGCACTTTTTTTTTTTTTTCACTTTAGGTTCCTTTTCTGCTCTTGTTTTTCCGCTCTCTGATCCTGCAAATGCTGTACCTTAAACCAGATTCAAGGGCCAGAGGGCTCCTTTTAAAGAATGGGGGAAAAGGGTGAGGATGTTGCAAAAGCAGTTTAGAAGTGAGAAAGAAAGAAGTGCAGTAGATGGGATTTGAACCCATGCCTGTTTGGAATACCGTTCTGTTGTACTACCAGCTGTGCTACCATTACAGCTAAAAACCTGGGGATCCCAAAGGTACTCATCCTCTCTCAGTGCACTCCCTGGAGCCACACAAATTCGAATGACATTTTTATTGACAAGGTGTGCAGTGTGCTTATATTTGAAATATGATTTAGAAGTGAAAAAGAAATACATTCTCTAACATGTCATTCTAGATTGTATGGTTCTGAGTTCTTGATTGAGAAAAACTGAGCGCCTCTTATTTCTAGTTGTCCTAGTAGCACAGCTGGTAGTGCAACGGAATGGCATTCTGTGTAGGTCTGGGTTCAATTCCCGGTTAGGGCACTTATTTCTTACTTCTAAATTGTATTTCATATGGATGTGTACTGCACTCCTTGTAAATAAAAAGGTGTTCCAAAAGCATTGGGCTCAGAATCAAAGGATGGTGGTGTCTCATGCATAAATGCTGTAAGGTAAACACTGCTGTATTGACATACATCAAGTTTATCATCCGGAATGCTACCCCTAATATGTGATGTGAAACTTGCTGCCTTCCTGAGCAGTCTTATCTTCATGTACAGAATAGAAAACAATTTGAAGTAATTATATGTGTTTGTGAAGAAGTGTAATGTTTAAAAAAAAAAAAAAAAAAAAGGGTGGGGTGGGGCAGGCCAGCCCTATTTCCTGGCGGTAACACGACTGCCTGCCACGCTGGTAACCTGGGGTCAAAAGCAAACTTGAGCCACCGGGGGGCCGGGATTGAGCATCAGGACTCCTTCTTTCCTCTGGAGGGTGGGCTGCACTTGCTGCAGCATGCCTCACAGCCATTGGAGGCTGGGTGTTGGGGTAGCTGGGAAGCCCAGTAGGCGAGGGAAGTTGGCAGGTCGCTAGGTGTCATTGCACGCCAATAGGGAGGGAGGGAAAAAAAAGGAAAAGAACACCCTATAGGTGTTACTACAAGGGGATTATGTGCACCTGTGAAGGACCTTAATCAAGATTATACATTGAACTCACCCCTCCAGTTAACCAATAAATTTGGTTTCTTGCCTGTTGATGATAAGGACTTACTGGGAGAGAATAACTGAAAACCACAAACTGACGATATTGCCCTAAATGTAGAAGTTCATAAACAGACAAATGCCAAGCTCACTAAAATAAAGGAGACCGTTAATAGAGACATAGTGGTGATTGGCGACTCCATTATCAGGGGGATAGATACGGCAGTTTGTTTAGGATGCAAAGAATGTACCACAGTTAGTACATTACCAGGAGCTAGACTTCAGGATGTCTCTATAATGATGGAGGAGCTTCTTGAAAATACAGAAAGTCCTCTTGTGATTTTACATGTGGGTACTAATGAAGTGGGTAGAATATAAAACTGTAATTAACAAGATTAAAGAAAAAAATTGGGAGATAATCTCTGGCATTTTACCAATTTATGAGCATCAGTCATACAAAAATGGGGTTATTTCTGAGATTAATTTGTGGTTGAGGCAATTTTGTAAAACTGAAAACATAGGATTTCTTATTTATGTTACCATTAGCCTTCAGTGTTATCCAATCAATGCCGAGTAAATTAAAATCACCCACCAAAAGTATTCTGGCAACAGGATCCAATTAACCTATTACATTGAGTGTTTTAATATCATCCATTAGGGCAGTATCTTGAGGTGTTTGAACAGATGGGACTGGAACAGCTAGGACATAGTAGTACTAGGGGGTCAAACATATTGGATTTGGTTCTTACTAATATGGGTAATTCAATTAGTAACGTGTCAATAAAAAGTCCGTTAGGTAACAGCGATCACTCTTCTGTTCATTTTAACATTTCTGAGCTGTGCATTGGAAATATACCAGGCACGACAGCTAAATTAAATTTTGATAGAGCTGATTTTTTGGTCTCAAAAGAGAGTTTGCTTGTTGGGACTGGGAAAGAGAACTACATGGTATGTCTGTTCAAGACGTCGGATTCACTGTTATCTAGAATAAAACAGTTTATTAAAAAATATATACCAAATATAAACATGATAGTTCCAAGATAGTTCCAAGAAGAACAAGCCTGCCTGGATGAATAGTTCTTTCAAAAAAATGATAAACAGGAAAAACAGACTGTTTTAAAAAGTACAGAAGTCGTGGTACACTTTTAAATTACAAATCCTACAGAGAAAGTCTCAAACAGATTAAACTAAAAATCAGGAAAGCAAAAGCACAATTCAAACTAACACTTGCTGACAAAGTTAAAGATTGCAAAAAATCATTGTACTCGTATATAAATATGGGAAGGGAAATAATATGATAGGCCCTTTCATAAATACTATGGGACAGGTAGCTACCCCCGAAGAGATGGTTGACATTCAAAACAGATATTTTTGTTCAGTTTTTAACATCAGTAACCAAAGTACACATAGTGGGAAATACAGTTCAAGTCCTGGACAGGTTGTTATTAAGATAGTCTATCATGTATATCTTCTATCAAAATTAGATATTACTAAATCTCCAGGTCCTGATGACGTGCATCCCAGGGTATTAAGGGAATTGGCAGCTGTTTTGGCACGTCCACTTACTTATGTTTTTCAGACCTCTCTGGATCTAGGAAAGGTACCCCAGGATTGGAAAACAGCTGCGGTGGTGCCCATTTTAAAAAAGGGTCTAGGTCCAAACCAGAAAATTTCAGACCAGTGAGTTTGACTTCACTAATGGGAAAGGTCTTGGAAGGTGTAATTAAAGATTTAATCATAAACCATCTGGAGGTTAATGGATTGGTGGACCCATCACAGCATGGGTTCACTAAATCCAGGTCTTGCCAGAGAAATCTGCTGGCTTTTTATGAAAATGTAAACCGAGAATTGGACGATGGAAATTCAGTTGATGTAGTGTGTATGGACTTTGCGAAGGCGTTTAACAAATTGCCCCATACAGAATTACTAAATCTGTTGGAAAAGATCAACCTGAATTCTAATATTTGCAATTGGGTGTCAGCATGGTTGCAGGGGAGACAACAAAGGGTATCTATTAAGGGTAAATTTTCAAATTGGTCTCCTATTACTAGTGGCGTACCACAGGGTTCCGTTTTGGGACCAAGTCTATTTAACATATATGTAGCCTCTCTTCAAGCAAACAACCCAAGGGTATGGTTATACAAGTTTGCTGATGATTGTAGGGTGGGGGCAGTCGTGAATAATCAAGAAGAAGCGATGGAACTGCAGAACACCATAGATGGCATTTCTGACTGGACCAGTGCCCATAAGTTGGTTTTGAACACTACAAAATGCAAAGTAATGCATATGGCCAAATTTAATAACCATAATAACTATAAACTTGCAATCTCACCACTTACAGTTACTAATGAAGAAAGAGATTTGGGTATTACAATTGGTTCTGATCTGAAGTTTAGCTCCCACTATAGGTCTCGGATGAAAAAAGCAAACCAAAACCTGAATTGCATTTTAAGATATATTGCAAGCAGGGATGCATAAGTATTAATTCCATTTTATGTGGCTCTGGCGAGACCCCATTTGGAATATGCCATTCGGGTGTGGTCCCCTCAAAATAGGGAAAATATTATTAGAGTCTGTCCGGAGGAGATTTACCAAATCTATACACGGGTTGAAAACTAAACCATATCTAGATAGATTGGTTTCCCTTAATCTCAATTCATTGTGTTACAGGAGGTTCGGAGATATGTGCCTATTGTATAGGGTAATCGGAGATGTTAACTGTCAAACTGAGTTAGGAATTTTCCCCAGGACAGAAAAGCATGGTAGTAGAAGGCACAACAAACAACTGATACGATCTGCATGGAAACAAAATGCAAGAAGGCACTGGTATAGTCAGAGGGTGGTTACTCCTTGGAATGCTGTACCAGGGACCATAGTTAATAGTGGGAGTATGAAACAATTTAAAGATAGCTTGGATTTGCATTTTGGGGAAATGACAAAAAGGTTTTGAATTTAGAAGTAAAAGGCAAGCTTCAAGGACACAAGTCTATTTGCTTGACTAAATCTATGAAAAAAAAAAAAAACTGCCACTCAGGATGAAGTTGGCCCTCCCGGAGGCTTGGCATCACTGACCAGACACCCACACCAGATCCTGCTTCAGGAACAGGAGGACAAGGGCAAGTTGCCCTCATCCTTGCTATGTGAGGTAAGCTGTGGGGGCATCATGGGCAAGACCTGGTGATGGTTGGTGGCTGGGATGGTTGTTTACCGGACTGGGGAGGGCTGCCAAGATGCAGGACAGTGGACAGATTGAAGTGGAAAAAAAAATGCAGAGATTGTGGACTCTGCATCCTGACGTGAAAGGTTTGATTTGAAATAAAAGCCAAAATTCGGCTAAAAAGTAACCGATTCCCATTATCTACACTGTTGAAGTTGATTCTGCGTGATGCTTTGAGGTACAGTCCTTAAAATCAGGTTGGGGGCTGAAGCTTGTGGGTTTCTTACCTGTTCATCTAAGCCACTCAGTTTTCACTTTGGGGAGTGGGGAGGGTACTGGGATGTGCTATTGATGTCCCAAATGTAACTGACTTTTTCACAGTTTTGTCTCCTCTTTGCCAAGGCACATTTTCCACCCCCCTCCATCCTAGATGCCTTTACAACTGCAAGTGTCCCCAGATGAGGGTGGGTAAGCTTCAGTCTGCTGACTGATGCATTGTGTGGACTGTCTTCCCCACCCCCAAAAACACACGCACCTCCCCATTCATTTTCCATTTACTCATTTAGAGACAGAGATAGACCAGCTGTCCAAATAATCAGTTTGCCTGTTATCCTAATCCCTGATTTCCACAGCCTTTGAGAGTCTGGGAGCCAGATTTGTCTCTTGAAATTGGACTCCATTTGACATCACAGAGCACAGTGGTATGTTGCATTGGTGCTGAAACACACAGCTTAAACATTAGCTGGAGCAGTGAGCTGTTGGCTGGGATTTCAAATCTGTCGAGTCTGGGCCTGTTCTCTGATCTGGGAGAGGGCCCTGCACAGTGTAACCATTATTACAAGAGGAGGAATCTGTCCTGAAAGCCCAGCTCAGCAGTGGCCTGTTCTGCCAGTGAGCTACGCCAGAATCATGTCATGACCGTGGCGTTATCCTGCACAAGTCACGTATCTGGGAACCCCAGAATACCCCCCAAACTGCTACCTTCTGTGCCTGCTTGGTGGTGCACCACACCATCGCCCTACCTGGTTTACCTGGCCTACCTGACAGAGGTTTGATTCCACTCCCTGCCTCATACCCATTTTGCACACATAGCTACCCATGTACACTTTTCGCTTGTGTGTTGATGCATGGCAGTGTGGAATTTGGATAGTAGTTAGTTTTTGTTGACCGGGTAAATGCACTAGCCAAATCCTGCCTATTTTCTGTCATGACCCGGGGGAGGGGGAATAAGGGCAAGAACAACATTGCATCCCTGAACGTTGTGGTGACGTGGTCATGATGTGGTTCATTGGAGGAACTGGCGCAGAGCACCAGGCAGATTGCTGGCTTGTGCTGTGGTGGCACTGTTGATGGGTTATAACTAAAGACCTTGTGTGAGCGTAGTACTGCTGTTGCAGTGGGATTCTCTGTACTACAATCACTGTCACTAGTTACTATAGCACAGCACCGTGTTTTGTAGCTTTGGACGTGCGTACTCTGTGCCACCACCTAGCCATGCATGTACGTATGCATGCACTGGGTCTCTCAAATAGGAAAACATGAGGGCTAGCACAGTACTGTATCACTTGCCCTGTGTGGTAGTTTGCCCAAAAGTATGGGTTGAGCCCTGATAGTGCTGATGTAACGTGCACACAGAAAGGAGTACAGCACTATCCATTTTTCTTTCAGTTGAACTTGTGGTGTATTGCTTTACAAGTAATATTTTGCATATAATTCTGTGTTCCATTTTAAAATAAACGTATAGTAGCTCATTAAAGCAGTCTTATGTTTTCCCCCCCAAAGGTTTAGAAATGTGATTATTAAAATTCAATGCAACAATTGCAGACTGAACCTGAAGCGTTCCTGAGTACCTGTGTACAAGTCTGTCTACATTAGTATTTGCACTGTACCTATATCTGCATGAAAAAAATGATCACACATGCATGTGTGATATACATTTTTTTAAATTAACATACTGTATTACTTTGACAAACAGACTGATTCATTTGAATTAAAAGTTTAACTTGCCCATTGCATGGGACAGTGTTGTCTCTTGCGACGCCAGGGGCGTGGGTGCACTAGAGGGAGGATTGAGTACCCTGTATGACACTGTCCTCCTCTGGGGAAGAAGTGCAGCACCTCCTGCTGCTTTACTGTCACCAGTGCTGTGGGAGGGGTGTGTGTGGCCCACTGGGGTGCCAGGTATGCCCACAACTACATGCTTCGTACACATGCTCTTGGGAGGAAAGAAACAATGGCACCCACTGATTGAGCAGATAAAGTCCAGCCATGGTCACTTAAGGCATCTCTTCCCCTTACCCCTCCGGATGATCTTCGGTGCCTCCATCCCAGAGCCTGTGACTCGATATGGAGGTAGTGTGTCCCATGGTGCTGAAGGGGGTCCAACCTCAGAGTGATCTGATGACGTGTGGGGGAAGCATCCCAGGATGTCTACATCAACTGTCCTCCTGTGTGGTTTTGTGACTCCATGGGCTGCACATTTATAGGAAGCAAGGAATAGCTTGTGTGCCTGATGCTGTCCTGCATACTCTTATGCAGATTGTCTAGCTCATTGTTAAGTTGTGTGTGTCGGCCGTGGTGAGGTTTGTGTGGTAACATAGTCAAAAGAATATAGTTAGAATTGAGCATTTCTTATTTGACCCCCCCACCCCCAATAAGGATTTGAATACCCATGATGCTTTAGACTGGGTTTTAGGGCTTAGAATGCAGGCTGAGAGAGTTACGAAAACAGCAAAAATTGGAAATGATCTGTTTTCTTCTAACATTTAGTCAGTTACATACTACTTCTCTGTTATGCTATGTCCGACTGTAATAGATGCCTCTTATATTGGTTTAGAAACATCATTTGTCAGCAGAAAAGGACTGCATGGATCATGCAGTCTGCCCAGATGACCTCTGCTTAATTTGTCTCCACTGACCCTAACTAGCCTTCAGTGACCCTACTTATTTCATGCCTTGTTTCTGATATACTTCTGTGTTTATTCCACACAAGCTTGAAGCCCCTTCCCCTGTTTTTGCTTACACCACTTCCACTGTCAGTCTGTTCCAGGCATGTATCACTCTTTCAGTGAAGTATTTCATCACATCTTTCTACCCCCCAAGCTTCATCTCATGTGCTGGTCCTGGTGCTCTTACTCATTTAAAAGAGACTCCTTTACCCCTATGAGGTACTTGCAGGTCTCTGTCATGTCACCTCTTGCTCTTCTCACTTCCAGGGTATACATGCTGAGACCCCTCAGTCCCTCCTCAGAGGGCATCTTGTGCAACCCCTGTACCATTTTAGTTGCCATTATCTGTACTGATCCACCCTTTCTATCCTTTTTGAGGTGTGGCCTCCAAAACTGGGCACAGTACTCCAAGTCCGGTCTCACCAGGGCAATACAGTGGAAACACCACCTCCCTCCTGCTGGTGATACCCTCACTATGCATCCCAACATCCCATTGGTCCTACCCACTATCTTGTCACACTGCCTTGCCACCTTGAGATCATCAGATATGATTTTGATATCACAAACATAATATTACGACTTCACAACACTGCCCTGCCACTTTGAAGTTGTTAAATATGTTGACACCAAAGTCCCTTTCCTGTTTAGCGACTGTCAGTACATTCACCCACTCTGTACTCTGCTTGTGGGTTCCTATGCCCTAGGTGCATGATTTTGCACTTTAGCACTGAACCCCAACTGCAGTGCTCTTGACCACTCCTTGAATGTCCCAAGATCTCCCTATGAATTCTCTCTACTCCCTCCTGAGTGTGCACCCTGTTGTAGATTTTGGTATCGTATGCACACACAAAAAAGCATACCTTCCCTACCAGTTCTTATGCAATGTCATTTATGAAGACATTGAAGAGGACTAGTTCCAGTACTGAGCCCTGTAGCACCCCGCTGGTCACTCTTTCATCAAAGTATCATTAACACCATCCTGTCTCCTGTCCATTAACCAGCTTGGACCTAGTTCACCACTTTGGATCCCACCCTATGCTCCTCAGTTTCCTTTTCAACCTTCTGTGCAGAACAGTGTTGAAGATCTTGCACTGATCCAGACAGGCCACATCCTCTACCTCCCTGATCTATTTCCCTGGTCATCCAGTCAAACTATCAGATCTGTTTGGCATGACAGACCCCACCCCCACCCCCAATCCATGCTGCCTATGGTCTTATAGCGGCTGGAGTCAAGATACTCTACCAGTCTTTCTTTCAGTAGGGTTTCATTATTTCCCCACCACTGAAGTAAGACTGCCCCTGTAATTACCAGCCTCCTCCCTGCTGCCATTCTTACATAGAGGACCATGTCCTCTCTTCTCCAGTCTTCTGGAACCAAACCCATTTCAGTGAGCTGTTGAACAAGGCTGTCGGTGGCAGCTAGCACCTCGCTGAGTTCTTTTAGCACTCTTTGGTGTATCCCTGTCCAGTCCCATAACCTTGTCCACCTTCAGAGTTGCATGTCTCTTCATGACTCTCTTCTCTGAAAACAGATTTGTCCACCTCCCACCCTCGTTCCTGCTGTTCCTCAGTGGTCTGTCTCTCCCCCTTTGTATCTGAGGAATGTCTTGTCCCTTTAGTGATCCTCCTTTGGCTATCCTTTTCTATGTGCTCCCTTCACCACATTTCCTGCTTCTCTCTGTTTTCCTTGGTGTGCCTCCATGTCCTCCTCCCTCTGCATTCCTGCGATGATTCTGTCTATTCCAGATTGGGCCAGGCAGACCTGATATTCTCCATTCCTGTCCCTGACCTGCAAACCTCCCATAACTCTTCCCTAAGGTACAACCTACTCACCCTGCCTTAGGGCAGGATAGCATTCAGATCCCAGCACTCTGCGCCTCAGGGCCTGATACCTGAGGAGTTAGAATACTCTGGATCAAACCTCTCGACGGAGGTTTTGAATGTATTAAGTTTCAGAAAGCCAGCCATAAGGAAAACATGCCTCCAAGTGAAAAGGTTTTCCTGTGATGTTCTTCCAGCCAGATTTATCCTCTCCAAACCAGCCTGCCCTGCATGCTGGACTACCTGGTACACCTGTAGTCTACAGGGCTTTGCTCTTCTACCCTCAAGGTGCATCTAGCAGCAGTCTCAGCTCATACTTTGGCTGGTAGGGAAAACAGCCTCCTTGGGTATTTTCAAGAGGTTCTTTAGGGGTCTGACCCATCAACCCCAATACCTCTCAACCTCTTGCCTCATGAATCAGGGACAGGGCTTAAAAAGTCAGGGACAAGGACCCCAAACCAGGGACATATCTTAAAAGCTGGTACTACTCACTCAGAAGCTGATAGAATAAAGGAATGATTGTTAAGATGCATTTTCTGAAGAATGACAAGTCTTTAACTTTAATGTTTGACATTCTTTTGTGTTATTAATCCCCACTGTTCTGTCACAAAACACAAATTTTGCAAGGGACAGAGGACAATTTTGAGGCCAAATCAGGGACATCCCTGAAAATCAGGGACAGTTGAGAGGTATGCAGCCCCCTCCCCCCTCATTTTCAAAGATCCAGTCCCTCCCTGGGACTTAAATCTGTGAATTGCCTAGCTCATGGGTGCTCCATTTGAGCCTATGGCAACTGCTGCTCTGAAATAAGTTACCTGAAAAACAGTTTTCTTGGTAGCATTCACCTCAGCCAGGAGAGTGGCGTGCTCCAAGCTCTGTGCACAGATCCTATATTACTATATTATCTTTTACAGGTATAAGTAGTTTTGAGGACCAACAGAACATTTCTGTGTGAAATGGTTTTAAATTCCACCTCAAGCAATCCATCACATTCACACTCCCTACGTTTTCACTGAAAAATCCTCACCAGGAGGAAGCAAGGGTTCCATTTCCTGGATGTTAAAAGAACTTTAAGCTACTACTTGGACTGCACTAAGGATGTTAGGTCCACATCAACACAACTGTTTACCTGTAGGGATTCAGGCCAGCATCTAGGAGGGCCATTGCTCGCTGGATAGTGGCATGCATAAGGTTCTGTTATGGCAAAGTTGGCAGACATCCACCTGAAGACCTCAGGGCCCACTCCACAAAGGGCACTGTGGCAGCAGCTAAAGATATCTCGATTCAGGAGATTTGTAAAGCAGCTCTGTGGAAAACAGTACACACCTTTACAAAAACACTACTGTCTGGACATACAGTCCAGAAGGGATGCCAAGCGTTAGCACGGCTGTCTTTCAGAACCTTTTCCTAAATGGGTACTGTACCCAGCCTCCCAAGGTACTGCTATGGAGTCCACACTTGTCAAGCAATATTCAGAGATTCCTGGGGTTTGAAGAAAAAATTACCGTAGTAACATTGTTTCTAGGGACATGGATATGATGTACTATCCACACTTCTGGCAGTGTTCCTTTCCTTTAAGGCTTTCCGGAACGTCTTCAAGCTGGCTCCTCCTATCCACCCAGGGATAACTCCCTCAGCACGCCCCATGATGTAAGATCTTCCTTTCCACTGGAAGAAGAAGGTTTCCTCTTTACCACTCTCCTTGCTTCAAATTTTAAAGAATTCTTAGTCTTCAGCTGATTTCTTCAGAATCTCCATTATGGACAACTCGAGAAGTCGACCCTGGGATTCAAAAGTGTGAGTGTAGGCAGAAGATGTCCCAGACGGACCCCACACACCACCTCGTCTACTGCCTGGGCCGTGAACACGATCCCCATGCATATGGCCTGTGTTGCACTTTGCATCATTCAACTTTGGAAGACCAGGACACTTGGCTTCTCCTAGGACACCCAGATGAATGGGATTCCCCGTTAAATTGAAGGACACCCATTGGGCGGTCTCCGCAGCTGCAGGGTCTGCTGAACAACTCGTGTCTTTTGAAGAGGCTGTGTCTCAGGCCGGGAGCATGCCTCTTCAGCTTCGGCCTTTGGGCCGCTTTCCTCTGGTGCCACCTTCACAGGGGCATTTCGCAGTTCATGCCAGTCCCTTCCCACCTTTGGGCAGGGCCCTTCTAAGGGCACAAACTCCGAATCTTCAAAGGAGGAGACGAGTCTTGCTGTCAATCGTGGGATCGTGAGTGCTCTTGGGCCTCGGATTCCTGCATTTCTCTGGAAGTTTTGACTATGGTTGATCCTTCAGCCCAGGCCGCTGGCTCCGCGGTGTCTCCATTGGGCCAGTTGGTCAAGACGCCCGTCAATCAACCTGTCGAGATTTTTCTTGACTTGTTCAACGAGTTGTCAGATGGGGAGAATACCTCCCTCTCTAGGACTCCAGTCCTGCTGGTCACCTCTCATGGTGGGTCGGACCAGACTGCTGATCCGGTCCATACCCCTTGTGATCCAGTAGTCCAGGAGGATCCTCTGCTTTCGCCAGCTTCCTCCGATACCCACTGTCGGCGTTTCCGATGGTCGAGGTCTCAGTCCCGAAGCCCCGAGTCTAGCAGCCCACATCAGCATCAGTGTTCCCACTCTTGGCATTTGGGCAAGTGGCGGTGCTGCTACTCCTCCTCCTCCTCCTCTTTCTCCTCTGATGAGAAGAGGCTCCACCACAAAATGCAGTGTCAGTGGCTCAGCAGGTAGCACCCTCGCCTTTGAGGCCGGGAGATCAGAGGGCTCTGGGTTCAGTTCCCACATCTGGCACTTGGGTTAATATTCCAGTACTGACACTGTAGTGCATCATGAGAGGGGTGCTGCACTTCTGAGGTGCCGTCTTTCAGATGAGACGTTAAACCGAGGTCCCATCTGCCTGGATTGGTGGTAGTTCAGGTGGATGTTAAAGATCCCATGGCACTTATCGAAAAGAGTAGGGGAATTTCCCCGGTGTCCTGTCCAAATTTCCCTCATTCACTAAAAAAAAATACCACAAACAGCTTAATCTGGTTCAAGGTCAGTTGGCATTCATCTGTATCCCCTCCCGAAGTCGTGCCTGAAAATAGGCAGGATTTATCTAGTGCCTTACCTGGTCAACAAAACTAAATAAAAATGCGTTGGCTTGAGGGAGCTCATGTGGCATCAGCTCATTTACGAGTTAAGCCGTTCCTGGCCCCCACCCAGCTGTCATGTGGCTCCTGCCACCAAAGCTTCAGTCTGCCCTGACTTGGCTGGTCCAGGCTCTGCCTAACCTGGCTTCTCCACCTATCGAGGTGGAGCTGACGCCTAAGCAACTGAAGGAGTTCTCTACTCCCCCGAGGATACCCGTACCACTCCTGGGCTTCCTCATCGACTGTCTGTCACCATTACTCCTAACAGACCCCATAGGGTCAGCAGGAACTCTGGTGGTTGACCACTATTTGATGAATCCTCGGAGTCTGAGGGCTCCTCCCTACACTCCTGTCTGGTGGATGCTAAGTCAGGAGAGGATCTGTCCATGGAGCATGGTCCCACTTCTTTCAGGGGCCTGCTCAGCTTAGTCTCGGAATCTACAGGTCTTCAGATGGAACCCATCCAGAAATGGGCTAAGTACCCCTTGACCGAGATTGTTGACCGGGGTGACTCCCCTGAGGAGGCCTTCCCAGTCACCGAGGCCATTCCTGGCCCCACTCTGGAGCTTTGGCAGCACCCTGCCTCTTGTCCTGTGCTGTAGGCATGGATGGCCCGCTCTTATGTGGTCCCTACCACTCCCTTGTCAGGTTTCACTGACCATCCCTCGGCAATGTGGATAAGCCTCCCGACAAGGAGTCCCAAGAAATTGGATCATATGGCCAAGAAGGTATATGCAGCCTTTTCCCTTGACCTTCGACAAGCGAGTTTGACCCTTTTAATGGCCCACTTCACTCATGCCCTCTTAGGCACCCTTGATGAGGTGCTTCCTCAGCTCCCAGCTGACTTACAGACTATGATCAAGCAGGTCTGGGACCAGGGCTGAGCGGTGGCTAAGTAGCAGCTCCAGATGCCATGGACATCGGTGGCCATGCACTGCAGGGCTTGGCTGAGGATCTTCATGGCAGATACCCAGCACAAGTTGGCGGATGTCCCCTTCCTGGGCATTGACTTGTTTGGGCTAGGGTTGAAGGACACCTGACTTGCATTAAGAGTCCAGTGCCACCCTGGACTCTGTCACTTCTGCCAGAGGGATCCCCAGGGCTCCAAGCTTCAAAGGAAGAAGCCCTTTCAGACCCTTTCTGCCCTGTGGCCAAGCCATCCCAGCCCCCAGCTGGGCAGCAAGCCCAGGCTTGGCGTCCTCAACTGAAGTTGGTTGCTTCAGTCATCCAGAAACCAGGTGGTCGAGGTCCTGCTGCTTCCTCAGCCAGTGTCTCTCCTTCTCCAACTCCAAGCCTGCCCAGTGACAGGAATGGGGGTACCTCCCCTATGCCCATCCTGACTCCCCTGGATCCTCCTGTGGGAGGCTGACTCTGCCACTTCCTTTTTGCCTGGTCCACTGTCGCCATAGACAGGTGGGTCCTTGAGGTGGTCGGTCAGAGTCTGCCTCTAGACTTCGAGGCTTGCCTGCCTTGCTGAGCCCATGCCCTATGGGAGGACATGGTGTCTGCTGACATGCCGTCAGCCCTTTGGGAAGACACTGCCCAACTCCTCCAGAACGAGGCAGTGGCTCCTGTCTCTGATACTCCAGTACACCCAGGGTTTGTCTCCAGGTACTTCCTGGTGCCAAAATGGATGGAAGGCTGGCGCTTCATCTTAGATCTGCACAACCTAAATAATATCTTCAGTCACGCACGTTCTGGATGGTCACTGTTTCTCATATAATACTACAGCTGGAGCACAGCATGTGGTTTTGTTCTCTGGATCTTCAGGGTGCATTTTCCATGTCCCAATCCATCTGTTCCACCACGGTTCCGTGCAGAGGATTCTCTGAGTTCAAGCCATGCCCTTTGGCCAATCCTCAGCTCCCAGGATCCTCACCAAATGCATTGCAGTGGTGGCAGCCTACCTGAGGTGTTGAGGGATCCGGGTGTACCCCTACTTGGACAACTGGCTTATAGCGGGGTCCCTCCAAGGAGGAGGTGGAGCAGTCCAAGGACCTGGCCCTCCAGACCAGCTTGTCCCTTGACATCCTGGTCAACCAGGCCAAGTTGCAATGCGTACCCTTGCAGGCCATACACTTCATCAGGGCAGAGCTCAACTCTTGCAGAGCCAGGGCTCAGCTTCCTGCAGACCGGGCGGAGGCTCTCTCCTCCTCTGCCCAATCATTTGGTCAGTTGTGCCTTGCTCGGGACTTCCTGCATCTCCTGGGATACATGGCATGCACCAGTGTGGTCTGTTGGGCCTGTGGGAAAATGCATTTTCTACAATGAGAGCTTGCCCGCCAATGGTCTCAGCACCAGGGCCACTTCAACCAGCTGGTCACTGTGACCTAGCAGATGTGGGATGCCCTCCAGCGGTGGTTAATCCCAGAACATCTGCAGGAAGGGATCCCATTTGTTCACCCAGAGCTGACTGTCATCCTCACCACTGATGCCTCTGATAGGCTGGGGTGCCAACCTGGGGGACCACAGAGTCCACAAACTCTGGACCCCCAAGGAGTCCCAATGTCATATGAACCTGCTGAAGCTTCAGGCAGTTTGGCTGGTACAGACCGTCTTTGCTCTGCACATTCATGGTCAGGTCGTTCAGGTCCAGATGGACAACACTATGATCATGTACTACCTCAACAAACAGGGTGGGATGCACTCCCTTCCTCTGTGCAGGAAAGCTCTCTGCATCTGGACCCTTGTGCTCATCCTGGACACTGATCTCCTGGCCATCCATGTGACCAGCATCTCCGACCAGCGGGTGGACGCCATCAGCTGTATGGGCAAGGTGTCTCACGAGTGGTCTCTCTATCTGGAGGTAGTTCACAGCCTGTTCTCCAGATGGGATACCCCTATGGTGGACCTGTTTGCCTCCAGGGAGAGCATAAGCTGAGGCTGTTCTTTGCCCACCCCCTCAGTAGTGGGGATGCCTTCTCGAAGCCCTGGATCCTGGGCCTCCTCTATGCCTTCCCTTCACATAGTGCTGATCAAAGCCAGGAGAGACAAGGCATGGATGGTCCTGGTGGCTCTGGATTTTCCTCGGCAGTTCTGCTACACCGATCTCCTCAGCTGCAGGCTCCTATGGCATCTTCTTTTCCACCCAGACCTGCTCTCATGCAATCAGGGGAAGGTACTCCAGCCAGACATTCAGTCCCTGAGCAACTAGAGTTCTAGGCTTTGGGTCTGTCCAACGATGTCCTTACCATGTTCGTGGCTTCTTAGAAGGAGTCGACCTGAAAATGCTATGTCTTCAAATGGAAGAGGTTCTCCATTTGGTGCTAGGGCAATGGGCGCGACCCCTTATCTTGCCTGGTGGCTAGCATTCTCCACTACCTTTGGTGCCTCTCTGTTGGGCCTCCGGTCAACAACTCTTAAGGTGCACCTGGCAGCCATCTTGGCATCCTGGGCGCAGGCTGGTTATGACATCGGTGGTGCAGGAGAAGGTAGTCTGGTGCTTTTTCATAGGCCTTGACCACATTTCCTCTCCGGTGCATGAACCACCACCGTGGGACTTGGTGGTGTTGCAAAGCTCATGGACAAGCCATTAGAACTAATGCACAGGTGTGAAATGTCTCACCTGTCATGGAAGACCACCTTCCTGGTAGCTATCACGTTAGCCAGAAGGATCAGTGAACTCCAGGTGCTCTGATGGAGTCTCCTTACCTTATTTCTACAGGGACACGGTTATCCTTCACCTCACCGAAGTTCCTCCAGAAGGTTCGTCTGAGTTTCACCTTAACCAGGTGATCAGTCTTCCGGTGTATTAGCACTTGCCTACTATAAGGAGCACATGGCTGGAGTTCGGGGAAGAGGTTTGTCAGTTATTTTGTCACCTACGCTGAAGCCCCACCTGGCAGACCAGCAGCTAAGCGTCTCGATTGGCAGGTGGATTGTATCCTGCATCAACCTCTGCTATAGGCTGTTGGGTGGGAACCTCCCATAGGGCTTATGGCTTATTCCACTGCCTTGGTGGCTGCTTCCAGGAATGTCCCTATCCAGGAATTCTGCAGACTGCTACCTGGAAGTCAGTACACACCTTTATTTCCCACTACCATATCAACCTTGAGTCACACCGAGATGCTGGTTTTGGGGCCTCAGTTCTCCAATCTGTGTTCCCTAAATAGGGGGTGCACCTTGCCTCCTTCTCTGGAGAACTGCTAGGAGTCTGCCAGAAATGTGGATAGTATATCATATCCACGTCCTAGAAAAACAGGTTACTCACCTGTAACAGTAGATCTTCCATGGGTGGTCTCTTGCAGTAGGTAATACTTTTGGGCATCCGGCAGAGGTCGCTGTGACACATGGCAGCTCTCTAGCAGTCTTTTCAGGGACCACCCACATGTGACGTCAGCTTCCTGTTTCCTATATAAGTGTGGGTGGTCCTGGTATCCCTCAGTTCCTTTTTGCTGTCTTCAGCTTGCATGCAGCAGCTAGAGCAACTTCTGAAAACAGCGGTCATCGGCCGACAACAACATTGAAGATTCTACAAACAAGGGGGCTCACTAACAAGAGCTCCCCCATCTACAGATCTACATTTCTGGACTGACATAGAGCAGGAGTACCCATCCTCACCCTCTATGTCTCCTTTAGTCATCGTCGACCACCATACCATCGACAATGCATCTATGCTTTCATTGACTGCCCGCAACATCCAACTTCCTCATCGGCCGGCTACCACTGTCGACGATGCATCTATATTTTTCATTGGCCAGCGTACCGTCGATGGTCTCATCGATAGCTATCACCGTTGATGATGCATCTATACTTTCATTGACGGCTCATAACCGTCAACCTCTCATTGACGGCTACCACTGTTGATGCATCTGTATTATCATTGACGGCCATAACCGTCCATGTACTCATCGATGGCTACCACCGTTGACGATGCATCTATCTTCTCATTGCCAGCCATACCTGTCAGTCTTCTCGGCGGCTACCACTGTGGATGATGCATTTCTAGTCTTATTGACGGCCACTACCATCAACAATGCATCCATATTCTCATCAACAGCCATACCTGTCGACGATGCCTTCATATTCTATTGACGGACATCTCCACCAGCGATGCATCCCTATTTCTCATCGGCGGCTGTGTCCCCGTTGATGGTGCATCATTATTCTGCCTACTCATTGATGGGACTTTTTTTTTCACTCCGTCAACAATGCTTCCAGCACTATAAAAAGGCAATACATAAATAACCCTTTCTGGGGTCCATTAGAGTCACAGAGTGGAAGAGATCCTCCTCAATCTCTGTACTTCATGCCTCATTGATGGCCACCACTCCGGGTGTCCCTCTGTCACCAGCCTGCCCTCATATTCTTTCTTAGTAAATGGGGCTTCATAAAAACAATGTCTTATGCCATGTTTCTAGCCCTCCACCCTCTTAGGTGGACAATCACAGAGGTCAGGTGGACAGAGATCAGAACCCTGGACTTTACCAGCCAGGGGCAAGACCTGCTCAGGCTACACATCCACTCCCTTCCATCACCCCCCCTTGTGTTTCAAGCACTCCCACCCCCCTTCTCAGAAGGAACTGGATGTCTCCATTGTAGTATGGCATGTCTTGCATGCCATATGGCACTCTCAGACCTCCGATCCATGGGGGCAGGGTGATCCTCTGTGATTTCCTCCTCTTCCACCTAAGAATTTTCATGATGACCAGGATCCATTCCCACCCTGGTCACGTCCTCCTGATATGGAAGACTGTTTTTCAGATGAACAAGAGCTCCCAGTTAACCTCACCAGTGACCTTGAACACGACAATTTCCAGGAGCTGAAATTTCTTCTTCAGTCTTCCTTTTTTCGGAAATCTCTTCTTTGGATGAGGGCCTGCCTAGACTCTGCAGCACCCCCTCCTGATGACCCTTCATTCTACAAAATGAAAATACAAATATAGAAAGTCATGGGATTCTCTACCACAAAAACATGACAAAGTAAGGATATGGTAGAATACCTTGATCTACCAGAGGAGCCTATTTTGGTAGTTTCCCCACTAATTCCAGCCTTACCAGAACAGCCTTCAGCTATCTCGTCTGTTCCTGCAAGGTGGATCATATTTATCCAGCTTCTCTGGTTTATCTCTTTCTTTCAAGCTTTCCAGAAGTGGACTCTGTACTGCCACTCATGTTCAGATGGGCTCCTTACCACCTGATAAAGAATCCTGAAGACTTGAATTTCTGGAGAACCTAGTCTTTTCTCCAGTACTATGAATATCATAATTCCAAATTATATGGGTCATATGATTAAATACCATCATACCCTTGGGTCATCTGCCATTGAGATTATCAATAATCTCCCTCTCTCTGGACAGGATAAATTATTGGCTACAGTAACAACTAGTAAGTCTATCTCCGTCACCTTCTCAGGTCGGGATATGATGCCATAGATACTTCAGCCCGACTATCAACCACTGGTATCACTCTGCGTTGCCATGCCTGGCTTGGCGTTTCAGGCTTTGCACCTGATATACAACATAAAGTAGTTAATGCCCCCTTTAACGGGTCCAAGCTGTTCGGGCCAGGTACTCAAATTTTACTGGATGACTTACATGCATCAGGCAGAACCCTTTGTACTGTCCATAGCATGTATCACACTCCAGCTACAACCTACCATACTCAACACACCTCTTATTCCAAAAGTGGTGGAACATACAGAGGTAACAACAAAGGCAGCTTCAGAGGTCGTGCTCAATCCAACAGAGGCAACACCTCTACTGCCCGGGGTGCCCACCCCCACTCTTCAGGTGGAGCTGCGCAGCCCACCTTCCAGTGACCCACTAAGGCTTACCCCCACCTCCTTGACCAGGTCTCGGAGGCTGTGGGGGGTCATTTTACCCTCCATTTGGAGGCCTGGCAAATGATCACTTCTGACAATTGGGTACTTCAGATTATCCAGAAGGGTCATACGCTGGAGTTCACTCCACCCCACTCCCTTGCCCTCCATGCAAGATTCATTATCCTCCAGATCATATACCCATCCTACAGGAGGAATGGCGACTCTTTTGACTAAACAGGCCATTGCACGGTACCTTCTGGAACATCAAGTGGATTTTCCTTCCACTTTTTTAGTGCCCAAATGAGCAGGGAGACCTCAGACCAATATTGGATCTTAGACAACTGAATCTTTACATTCGGGACAAACATTTCCGCATGATCACCTACCTGCCATCATGCAGATTCTGAAACAGGGTAATTGGTTGCACCCTAGACCTGAAGGATGCCTCCTTTAAATTCCATCCACCCTGCCCACCACAGATATTTGCGCCCACCTACTGGGTCAAATTACCAGTTTTGAACACCCCTTCGGCCTCTCAGCAGCCCCTAGAGTGCTCACCAGTGCCTAGCGGTGATAGCAGCAGCCTTACGAAGAGAAGGCACGTCATCTTTTCATATCTAGATGATTGGCTAATAAAAGCAGACTCCAAAGTGGCTCTGCTTGCCTCCCTAGATGCTACCTTGGAACTGTTCGCAGATCTGGGAATCACTGTCATTTGGCCAAAGTCCAGTCTAAATCCGACACAGTCTCTTCAATACATTGGAGCTGTTCTAGATACAGTTATAGCCAGGGCTTACGTACTGCCTGCCCGGTGAGGCACGCTTATAGCACTGGCAATTCACATACAGACACAGAAAATAGTCACAGCCAGACAAATGCCGCGCCCTTCTGGGTCACATGTCTGCTGCCATCCGTATGGTGGCATTAGCCCATCTCCACATGAGACCTGTCCATTGGACCCTCCAGAATCAATGGCCCCAAAAACAGGACAGTTCAAAGACAAAATCAGGGTCACTCCCTCTCTGACATCTACCCTGATATGGTGGACATCAGAATCAATCTGAATCAAGGAATGCCTTTCTGGTCACCCTCCATGCAAACATCGACTCGGATGCTTCCCTATGGGGAGCACGTCAATCCTTATCAGACCCAAGGCCGATGGCATGCTTCTTCCATCTGTCTCATATCAATCTTTTAGCTGAAAGCAGTCCGTCTAACCCTCCAGGTGTTCCGGCCCTCCCTCGAGCCTGGATCGTTACTGCTCTAATCAGACAACACTGCAGTGGTGTTTCACCTCAACAATCAAGCAGGTGTCCAATCTTCAACCTCTTGACTAAAAATTAAAAGAACCTTGTTACATCCCAACCTGAAGGCTCTACACCTTCCTGCTGGGCTCGTGAGGACACTTTCATAACTAGTCTGCAAATGTCCTCTTCTGTTGCCAATATTCTCTTGGCCTCCTGTAAGCCAGCAACAACAGCAACATAAAGTTCCAAATGGAAACACTTTTCCATATGGTCTGCCTCTCGATCTTTGGACCCTTACTCTTTTCCACTGACGAAGGTTCTGAACTACCTGGCCTCACTATCTTGAGTTTGGTTTAAGTTATTCTTCCATCAAAGTCCACTTGGCTGCCATCTTGGCCTTCCATGAACCTCTGGATGGCAGGTTACTGTACCAACATCATCTAGCTAAGATGTTTTTGAAAAGAATGTTACATATTAAACCTCCTATTAGAAGGCCCACTCCTCTGTGGGCTCTCAATTTTATGATAGAAAAATTGTCCCTTGAGCCTTTTGAGCCAGCTGCCACTTGTGAATTTTGTTTTCTTTCATGGAAAACCCTATTTCTGCTGGTTGTCACTTCCGTTCAACGTATTTCTGAGCTTCCTGCCCTCATGTGTAGGAAACCTTACTTACTTCTCCACAAAGACAGGGTGGCCCTTCGTACCAACCCTTCCTTCCTTCCTAAAGTAGTCTCCGAACATACTTTAAATCAGCCATTGGAGCTTCTAGTCTACTATCCTGACTACTACAATCAGTGAACATCTATTACATACTTCAGATGTCCATCGTATATTACGCTACTATACTAATTGGACAAAATTGATTATAAAGGCATCTCAACTGTTACGTCTCCTTTGCCCTGGGTCGCTGATGGCCTCCTGGTTGCTAAATGTATACTTTCATCCTGGTTGGCAAATTGTATTACATTTTGTTACAACAAGCCTTTACCTGGACCTGTCCAAGCCCATTCCACTAAAGCTATGGCCACTACTGTGGCTTGCTTTAAGGGCCTCCATTTCAGATATCTGCACTACGGCTCCTTGGTCCCACGATTCATACATTTCAAGGCACTACAATCTGGATATTGCCTCACGGCGTGGGGCGACCTTTGGCCGTGCAGTCCTACAAGATCTCTTATCATAACTGTCCTCCCACGGGCTTTACTGCTTGGAATCATCCAAAAGTATTACCTACTGCAAGAGACCACTCCGTGGAAGATAGTACAATTCTGGAAAAACTTACCGTAGTAGATCTTTGAGGAGTGTCTCTTACAGTAAATCGATTCCACCACCGTCCCCTCCTTCTCTAAGAGAGCAAATTGTGGTCCAGTGACTATGGGTTGGGACTCCTTTGGTCCCTCGGTCCTCACTTTGTGAGCTGAATCTGGCGGGGAACTGAGGATACCAGGGACTGCCCACACCTATAGGAAAACAGGAAGCTGATGTCATGATGGGTTGTCCCTGGAAAAGACTACTAGAAGAGCTGCCATGCACCACAGCGACCTCTGCTGGATACCCAAAAGTATTACCTACTGCAAGAGATGCTCCTCAAAAATCTACTGTTACAGTAACTTTTTATGTAACTGTACTTTCTAGGAGTGGTATATGATGTACATCCATACTGACCTGCTTGACCTCCCCTGGCAAGTGGCACACCAGTCTTGCTTCCCACGGGTAAGATCTTACCACCCAGGTGGGTGGGAGGAGCCAGCTTGAAGATGTTCCATTGAGCCAATGTAAGGAACACTGCCGGAAGTGTGGATGTACATCATATACCACTCCCAGAACTACAGTGTCAGGTGAGTAACCTGTTTTTCTTCCGGAGGGATCCCTCATTATGCTTGACAATCCCTTCTCTACCTCCCCTTCAATACCTTGGAAAAGGTTCTCACAACAGCCTGTTCTTAATGGAGTGAAGCATTTCCTTGTTGCTTTTGGCTTGTAGCTGTAAATTTAGTTTTTTCCTCATTTGTTTTCTTTCCTTTGTGGGGAAAAAGTGTGTTTTTTAGGTTAGGATTTTTTAGTAGTCACTTAGATCGATTTGGTGGCCACTGCTCTCCCACAGCTTGAGAAATAAATTTGTCATTAGAGGGCAGGGGAGAGTGTGCCCACAGTAGAGTTTAAAATTGCGTTCTAAGGTTCTCTAATTAGCATAAAATTCTAGGATTTGGGGCAGCTCAATCCAGTGGACTGATTGCACTTGTCAAGCATAGTGTGGGATCCCTTAAGAAGAAACATTACTATGGTGAGTAAATGTTTTCTTCATCAACGCTGGGTCGCTTGTGCAAAAGGAACATTTGTTCCAGTATACTTACCAGGTTATCAAATAAATGAAATGAAGATAAAAAAGGTTAGTTACTTACCAGTAACAGTAGATCTTCAAGAGGATCACCATAGAACCATAACCTTTGCACCCACCATCCCCCTGGCATGGCAGACCCTGCGTTTTCAGCGCTTGGCACGGCACTGGATTCGGATGCAGTTTTTGCCAGATACAAAATGGTGGCCAAGATCTCAATGTCATTGGATGTGATTCTGAGAAGTCACGTCAGATGACACTGAAATTTCAGTGCTAACTGGCACTTATTCAACCCGAAATGTGTCATCAGATGACATTTTAGCATGCTACCAAAGTCTTGTCTGTTAATGTCTAAACTATTAGTAGTACCAGTATTAGCAGTGATGGCGTATAAAGTATTAGTAGTAGCAGCACAAGTAGTAGGTAGGAGATTGGGTGGCGAGTGTGGGCTCTGTGGGTTGTGCCCCCAAACAAAACTGATACACTGTGGTGAAAGGGGGTGGGACACAGACCCTTGATTAACTCAACCAACTCCATGATGTCATCACCGAGATCTTGTCTGCAATTTCTCATCTGGCAGAAACTGCATCCACTCCTGGCACCTGCAAGGAGTCTACTGCTTTTATCTTGTGCCACCACTGTTTGCTGGACATGTGTAGCTTTGCTACCCGTGTCTCAAAGTGAATGATTGGTAGTGTGTTCATACTGCTTTTGGTGGATATTTTGAGTTCTGTTCACAGGCAATGGGAAACTGAAGAAGTTAGGGCCCTCCTTGTTATATTGGGGTACGTGTCAATTTGCATCCGTCATTTCGCTCTCCGATAACCTGCTCCGGACAATTCGCTCCAGCGCTAAACCGCTCTGGTAGTTTACACTCCCGCTTGTCAGAAGTATTGTTTTATTCCTATTGTAGTCGTTGCTGTGTGATCAAATGTATTATTTAGATGCGTTGCCGTAATTAATCACAGCTAGACCAAAAAAAAAAAAGGGAATGTCACCCAAATCTCAATCAAAGGATGTCTGTACAGAGGAGTAAGATAGCACAACTTCACTCAGGGCATTTTTTAGCATCTGACTTTAGTTCCCAACCCCCCAATTCCCCACCATCCCCAAGCCCATCGATCCCCTGCTATCTTCCTTAAATATTAAGGTTCTTGTTAGGACTCAAAAATGGTTGGAACAGTTAAAACAATTTCTGCATTGCTTGAAATTACACAGAATTGGAAAACAAGTACAGTATATGGTATTCTACAAAGATTTGGTAGCAGCTATGAATTAGTGCATTAGTACATTAGTGCATATGTATCCTGTAACGTATTTACAGGATATGCGGAGAGAAAACATTTTTTAACTGAGTGCAAAAGAGCTTAGAGGTATCAAGTGTGTCAGAAATGTAGATTAAATCCTCAGTTACTCTGGAGTCCACTCCTCAATTCAAGCTTTAAATTTAACAAATTAATGTGCTGTTGTATAAGGCTCGCTGTTGCTTGCTTGCATAGTTTCCTGCAGTTCTGCTGTGACTGCCTGGAATCCCTTAGCTCTGTAGCACTCACCACCTTCTTCCTACTATGAGGGAGGGCTCCCCACCACCAGGACTTCTCTTACCTCCTGGAAGGAAAGGAAAGCAGAACAGAAACAACAGGCTGCAAAAACAGGAATAAAAATATTGTCTGGAAAGGAGTGAGGCAGTGTGGCAACGGTGGAATACCTTTTGTAAAATAATCATCAGGGCATGTTAACACCTCTAAAGTTCTGTATTAATTATATGTCACACTAAGGCATTGCTAGTAATTTATTGCCCTGGATCTTTCATTGGAACATATGACACTGCTTTACAAATGATCTAGCGTGCCACTTTCCGAGTCATGGTGGCTGGGAAGGAGCAAGTTGGGAGTGTGCTGACATGGGAGTGGGTTGTCTGGAGCGAGTTGATGGGAGTGAACTGTCATGCTCCCATTATATAGGTGATAGTGTGTGTTACCAAGGTGTACATAGGCACATCATTGTGGGCGACCCCATCTTGCAAAAACTTCTTACGAGGTCTGGATGCCAACAGCTTCTAGAACAATGTCTGTGGAGATCCTCTCAAAGATCTACTGCTATTGGTAGCAAACCTTTTCTGCCCCCCATCATCTTTGTCCATTGACTACCACATTAGAGTTCCTCCACCTAGAAATCTAGATGCGAGAGTTCCCCTCACCTAAACATTTCTAGTGTTAACAACTAGTGGTAGTGGTGGGGGCTAAACAAAGTTTTATCTTATTTCTTTCTAACAGAAAACAGCAAAATAATATATTAGCACCCACATAAATAAACAAAATCTGGCCAGAGCCGATAAGGCTGCAAGTAAAGAATTCAGGGTAAAAAATATTGGAATTTATCAAAGTTAGGAGCTTGTGTTTGCAAAGTGTAATGTAGGCTCATAAATGTGTTGTAACATTTCTTTCACCAAATTTTCAACATAGCCTTGTTATGACCCTGCCTTATGAAGAAGGACAGAGAACATGTTTAATTCCTGGCCAAAGGTGATTTCGCAAGGACTGTAAGCAACTATCGGGATGCAAAAACACATTTGGCCAGGATTTGAAAAACAACGGCTATCACACTCATGAGGTGCTGTAAAGATATGGCTATGTTGTGAATTTGGGGTACAAATAATGAAAATTACTAAAGTTACGAGCCTGCATTTGCAAAATGCAATGTAGGCGCATAACTTTGTTGGTTTTGAACATTTTTACACCAAATGTTCAACATAGCCTTCTTATGACCTTACCTCATGAACAAGGGCAGAGAAAATTTTCAACTCCTGCTCAAAAGATGATTTCGGGCAGGGACTGCAAAATCACCTTTCGGGATATGAAAAACATTTTGGCCAGGATTTGAAAAATGACAGCTGTCACACTCATGAGGTGCTGTAAAGATATGGCTATGTTGTGAATTTGGGATAAAGATATGGAAAATTACCAAAATTATGAGGCTACATTTGCAAAATTGTATGTAGCCTCATAACTTCGTATTTTTAAATATTTTTACACGAAGTTTTAACATGGCCTTCTTATGATGCCACGTCATAAACAAGGGCAGGGATCATAAAATCACCTTTTGGGACAGATCTGCCCACTGACAGTTCATGAGGTGGGGTCCCAAGCAATGCATGTTGAAAATTTGGAGTAAAATACAAAAATGGCCAAGTTACTCAATGAAGTTCAAAACCCCATTGAATATACTGAACCGAATACCTGTTTCTTCAGTTCGCGGTCTGGCTTTGAAGAGTGAAGACGTGTCTGTGGTCCTGAGAAGATGACAGCACTGGATCTCCCATGGGTAAGTAACGGTTTGGGGGGTTCACAATATATCACAAAGATGTGGACCAGCGCCAGAAGATCATCAGGCGGGACCATGTGTTTTATCCGGGCGTGCTCCTCAGATGGTAGAATGAGGTCTCGACGCTGGCAGACACCTGGTATTTCAGTGTCAACTCATCAACAAAGATGATGCCCAGATTCTTCACCCAGTCAGAGGTTAGCAGCAGGCTCCCCATACCAAAGCCCAGAGGGTTGCCCAGCCATCCGCCCTCAGCCCGATGACCTGGGTGCACAACCAACACCTCAGTCTTATCTGGATTCAACTTAAGCCAGTTGACACTCATCCAATCCTAAATCTCAGAAAGACAGTTGTTAAAACCGAGACAGCATCACTATGCTCTGGGCAAAGGACATGTACAGCTGAGTATCATCTGCATAGCAGTGAAAACTGAGCCCTGCATCACCTAATATTGTCTTCCAACAGCAGCATATACACTGTGAACAATATGGGTGAAAGCACCGAGCCCTGCAATACCCGGCACTGCAGGGGGTGAGGGGCCGAGGAAAATACCCCCGACTCCACTCTCTGTACCCTGTCTGCGAGGAAAGAGTGAAACCATCTGAGGACAGTACCAGACAATCTGCAGAAAAACCACAGGCACTCTAGCAACACCTCATGGTCCATGGTGTCAAATGCTGCAAAGAGATCAAGGAGGACTAAGGTGGAATGACTCCTGCGATCTCTCGCTATTAGAAGATCATTAAGCACCCAAACCAGTGCTGTCTGAATACTGTGCATCTTCCTAAAACCGGATTGGAGAGGATTATAGATATCGTGGGTGGTAAGATGCTCCTCGAGCTGCAACGCGACTGCCTTCTCAATAACCTTGCCCACGAAAGGCATGTTAGAGACAGACCTGTAGTTTGCAAGACATTCAGGGTTGAGAGAAGGTTTCTTTAGAAGAAGGCGAACCACCGCCTCCTTCAGGGTGACCGGAAACACCCCAGTCTCCAACAAACACCCGACAATTTTCACAAGGACCAGTCCAGTAACCTCTACACACTCTATCAGGGGGACCAGGGTCCAAACTACAGTATGTCGGTTGCAGACCCTGGATAATCTTCACATCCTCAGTCGCCAACCGATCAAATGGACCAGACCGATTGATGGCTGTAATCGCACACCAATCGCCACTCTTCCCATTTGAGTGAGCTGCACATATCTGCAGACCTAATGATGGCAACTGTATCTGCAAAAATCAAGCAAACTCCTCACACTTCAACTGTGAAGAAACTCTCTGGTACTGGAGACAGGCTGGACTGCACAGCTTGTCCACAGTCGAAAAGAGCTGAGCCGTTGATTTTGCACAGCCGCAATCTCCTGGACAGGAACTCTGCTTGCAAGCCCTAGCGCACCACCAGTGAGCTCAGTTGCATATACTCTGCTTATATTAGCAGTATCCCAGCTGTTGTCCATAGGAAAGCAAAGCAGCGGCATTCACGGAGAGTGATAAAGGTACTACACACTGCATGTCCATGAAGTAATACATTTTAATCTTGTTACGTCCATATAAATACAGGAGACAAAAGTATACTGCAAGAATCAAGCAGGAAGAAAGGCAAGTATAGAATTATGCGTTACAATCCCATTCATGGTTCGTGGGTGCTGGCTGTCCTGTAACAGCACATTTCCCCTTCTCTAACAGCATGACCTCATTTTGCAAGCTTTAGACTGTAACATGTAAACCTATGTCCCATCAGTAAAACCCACTGCAGCATAACCGGATCTCTTAGTCTTATGATTACCAGGTTGTGCCAATAAACTGTCAGTTTGCCAGGTAAAGTTTTGTTTCTTACTTTTACACACCCCATTACAACATCTAGCCTGATGTCAAATAATCCCTACTTTCTTCCTGCTCCCAAGAGTCCACTACAGTGCTCCTCAAGGCTGCCACCCTTGGTGATGAACATGTAGGCTGGAGCCAGGGTGTGGAGGTTGGGGTAGACTAGGATGGCATTCTCCCCAACCCCTCCCATGCGCCCTCCTCTGGGATGTCAGTAGATCACAGCTCATCATGAGTGTTATACCTGTGTCCTGTGCATTCCTTCTCCATGCTGTTCAGCTGCTCATACTCTTGGGGGGTATGGAGCACCACCCCAGCCACCCAACAGCTACCTGGGTCTCTGGAGGAGGCGAGTACCTGTTCAGATACCAGAACCCCCGCCAGCAGGTCATGGGTGACCTGGCTCCTGGACGACACCCAAGACTCCTGCTTGGTAGTGTATTGCACAGACAACAGTGAGGAGCGCTCTCACCAAACTTTAAAGCTAGAGGCCATTGGAATCCCAGTCCTAGTTATATTGAGTGGAAGTAGGAATTGCCTCTGCAGATATGGAATTGCATTCTGTGAGCTTAAAGGTTCCTGCTTTTGACATGACCCTCCTGTCCTATCTGAGGTAGAGGGCAGTAGTGTATGAGCTCCTGGGGCTCATTTCCAGGCAATGGTGGCTGAGCCCTGGGGGCCCCCATAATTGCAACACTTGACATACATGAGACACCCTACTTGGAGGTCAGTGGTAAGCTTCAGGCAGCCACTGGTCCGGTGTGTTTTTTTGTGTGTGTGTGTGTATGTATACATGTGTTGAAAGGCTGAAGATGTGTGTGTACTGTGTGTGGAGTTGTGGTATGTGTAGGATGTGTGTACACTTTCTGATTGTGTAGGTTCATAATGTGTGTGTGTGTGTGTGTTTGTAATGTGCATGTGTGTAGAGTGTGTGTAAAATGTGCACATACATATAGGGTGTATTTAATATGTGTGTAATGTGTTTGTGTGTAGGGTGTGTATAATGTATGTACATGGGGTGTTATAATGTGTTTAGGGGTGTTTGTGTACTGTAGTGTAGTGTGTGTGTGTGTGTGTGTGTGTGTGTGTCCTTTGGTGTAGAGATAATCATTTCATTTTGCATGCTCCTCTCTCCTGGATCAGCTCCCTTTGTTGAAGGCTGATAGGCTGTAGTAATCTCTTCTAGATATGGAAATAGGATCGCACCACAGGGAGTATGCTCACTGTTATTGCTCAGGAGTAAACGTCATGTCTGAAATATGTTATCTTATAATGGTCTGAAGGTGAGCTGTACCACAGCAGAACAGTGAGAAGACCTGGATTGTGGTTTGTTAGGTTGGATTTGATCCCATGATTGCACCCTGGTACCCCCATATCCTTTGGGCTGCCTAAGTCCCCTGTTGTAGGGGATTTCAAATCATAGAAATAAGCAAACAAATTGTAAGGTGCATAAAAAAACGCTTGGAAGCATTTGTCATTTTATATAAATAGGAATTTACCCTGCTCAATAAGTGGGTCTTGAGTGAATGGAAGGAGCCACAATGTAGCAACTTTTTCCAAAGGCCCTGGTTCACAAACAAGTGTGGACTCTGCTGTTTCAAGGGGAAGCTTCCTGTGGAACTGAGCCCTATAGGGTAGCAGCGCCCCAGTGTAGGAATTATAGTTATCCTAAGATGTGAGGTCACTGTCCAAGGGAGGAGCTTAACCCTATTATGAGGACATAGATCCTAATTAAGAAGTTAGCAAGCTTCTGAGAAATATATGTCTAGAGAATGTTATATGGCGTGTTGCATTCTGCTAGTCCACAGCAGATAGCAGATTGTAAAAGGACTTTAGTAATGTATAAAAAGAAGAAATTACAGGGAGACAGACAATTACATGGCCACCTGATGGTGATGTCACTCTTAGAAATGTATTTAAGCCTGCCACTAGGGGCTAGTTTTTTTTTTAGAGATAGGGCAGTCAGTTGCTGACAGGCAAGGGAAGGTGTAAGACCTTCAGGGTGTTCACTAGGAAGCTGAAGCCATGCCATGCTAGCTGAGATATGCTAACCTTATGTTTACCTTTATTTTCTGTATTTTGCCTTATTATTTTGAGTTCTAATAAACTGACAAACGCTTCCAAGCATTTTTTTATGCACCTGACATTCTTGTCTGCCTGTTTCTGTTCTTGAAATACCACACCCCACGGCACCCCTCCTGCAAAGATATTTCCCTGTTCACTGGGATCCACCTCCAGGTACCTCCAAACTGCTCCACTGTTAGGGACTTCTGATCTTTCCCATCAAGGAGTGGGGGTGGATGAAAGGGATTGTCGAGTCTTGGCATATCAGAGACCTATTGATTTGGGGAGTGGGGTGGAATGGGTGTGGCGACTGTCATCTAACATACTAGACCTGCATTTTTATTTTGTCCCCAGTGTCTCGTCCATTGTCCCCTGTTAGGAGGTGCCAGGGAGCGATCATGAGTGTGGAGCCTGGTCAATGGAGCATAGTCATCCACACCATCAGTGTCTTTATGCCAACTGCCTTAGGAGGATGTAGAAGTAGAGCCCCTTGAGAAATCTGAACATGCTGCCCCAGACCCTAGAACACCTCCTGGGCCTATGTGGGCTGATCTTGGATGCATACCAGGGTGTTCGGTGGTAGCATGCCATGCCTGCCCCTCCCCGGCCACCAGGATGCTCCAGGATACTAGTGTCATAATCCCCATCTTACCCCTACCTCTGACTTCCTACTGCTCCTTCTTTCTTGGTACCAACATTCCTGCTGCCCACCAGCCTCGCAGCGCTGGTCCTTCCGAACCACACTCAGAGCTGCCTGGTGTGCCTCCATCCCATGGGAAAGCTCCATGTGAAGGAACTCCAGGCAACCAATTGTGCCTGGGCTCAAGTCCTTGTGTACGGGTGCATCAAGGAGGGACGGGGATGACTGCACTTGGGGTGGTGGCGGAAGGGCTGGGATGTCATTTGCAGTCAGGGACATTTTCCTCTGCTGTGTCCTGCCTTCCACCCAATCACTCCTGATGCCATCTGATGCCATGTCTGACCTGGAGTAGGGGCAGATGCTGCTGTGGTCCTCACGTATTTGAGCCCATGCCATCTTTCCACAGGAGATATTGTCCCAATATGTAGGCTTCCTGGAGTCTGAAAGCAGTGCCCTGCAAACTTTACCGTCAAGAGTGGTGGGATAGGCCTGCTCACATGGGAGCACAGAGTGCTTCACCAGCTGGCCTGTGTTTCGTTTTAAAGTGACTGATGGTGTGAAATGCAGTGTGTCCATCCACATCTTCTGCTGGTGGAGAGGAAAGGAGGGAAGGGTAGGGAGGGTTTTGTATAACACTTTGCATACAAACAGTGTTCCTAATCACTTTACAATCCAGGAGGGGATGGGGAGAGACTGTAACACAATAATAGTAGTTGTGGGATTCAAACCTGGGGCTGTAGGTGCACAACTCTGCACTCTAATCACTAGGCCAAACTATCTCCCTAGCAGTTTTAGTTTGGGATAATTTGAACTGCCGTCCAGATATCCTGCTGCCTGACTTGCAGAGCCGAAGAGCTGTCAGTTCAGATAGTATCAGAAGGAACTCCACTGCATGAGTGACAAGGCAGTGTGCTATGTACTGAGATACTGCAGACAGAGTGGGCCGCTGTCGACTCTGAAACTAATGTAAACTGGGACTTGTTTACAAAAAGCATAAAGGAGCATAAGTATGATCACCCGCACAGCACAATGAAAACGACTTATAAACGGCAATATAAATCCAAATTTTTAATGCAGACCAGCACAGTACACAACAGTACAAAGGACTAACGTTTCACCTGGTGGGCTGCCAGGCTTCCTTAGTCCTTTGTATTGTTGTGTACTGTGCTGGTCTGCATTAAAAATTTGGATTTATATTGCCATTTATAAGTCGTTTTCATTGTGCTGTGCGGGTGCTCATACTTATACTCCTTTTTGTTCGATTTTTACGTAGCACCTCACAATTCCTGGTGCTTTTTGCTTTTCTTTTTTTTCCTTGGTGTATTTACAAAAAGCATCCATGCGCTCTTTAGAGAAGAACTGCTTCAATGACCCCAGTGAACAGTTGTCTTAGATCATTGTTGGCTCCATTTTCCTCAGTTTGTCTGTTTCAGTGCCATTGTTTACAATTGTTCACCGCCCATAACCTCACTCCTGCAAAGTGCTTAACATTTTTGAGGGTAGAGATATTTTATGAGCCAAAACAGATGGTTTTAACTTAGAATTGACTGCTGCAAGGGAACTTATTCTGGTTTTTAAGACTATGCAATTAGAGTAATAAAAGAAAGAAATAAAAACAGAAATACATTTGAAAAATGTAAAACAATAAAGATAATAAAAAAAAAGTAACATTCAGCACAAACAAAGCCCACTGCACTTCTGTGCTGCCAACCCAGGCTAAGGAGTGGAGCCTGGGAAAGCAGAGTGGATGACTGGGTGGGGAAATAGTAGTGCCGCTAACAGCACTTCCCAGCCTGGGGAAGAGACGGCGCAGCAAGTGGTGCTACGGCGACCACTTGTGGAGGACGAGGGAGCTTGCTTCCTGAAGGATTAGCTGTGGTGTCCAAGGTCATTGTGTGAGTGGAGGGTGGTGGGAAGGACCAGTTAGAACTTATCAGAACTCTGATATGGATAGTGGATCCTGGTCCTGAGAATTAGGGTCAGGACGTTTTCGGGTCTACTGATCCCTAAACACAATGCAATTACTGTTGAACCTGTGGGCCAGCCTCTGGAGTTTTATTTTATTTGCAAGTCACAACTATATACTACCTGGTGTGTCTGGTTGTGTCACAGGAAGTCCCCATTCATTTCCAAGGGATTTCCTGTGAGAAATCTGTCTACAGCTAGATATTTACTAGGGACACGTTTCTGGTTACAACTGTACCACTGCACTTATTTCTTTCTATTCACTCCTGTGATATATTTGCATTCAGGCATGGTAAGTATGTCAGGGTATGAATGTGTGGACATACTCATGGACATTCATGCTGTGTGTATGTCGTATCCATATTTCCTTTCTCCTGACTCCCTCCACCCACCCCAGTTATCACCTTTCAGCCTTGTAACTTTATCCACTTATTAGATCCTTCTCAATGACTCATTAGCTCTTTTCACACTTTCTGTTTCTTAATATATCTCTCTCCCCACATCTGCACCATTTTATCTTCTAGCTTCCATTCTCAACTTGCCAAATATCACTTTTATTCTGAACTCCACCCATCCATTTTCCTTCCCCACAAAGATATCCCTGTACTTTCATCTACCGCTCCACTAACTGTGCTTATTTTTGTTTTTTTCTTTTAAATCAGTCAATAAGCAGTCCAGACTCTTGAACAGGAACAAAATTAACTTCACAGAGGAGACCACAAAGTTGGTATTCCAAAGCCTCCTACTAACATAATTGACTACGGGGTGATACTGTGCTCTGCGACAACTGAAAGTGCGCTTTCCAGCTGGCCCACCGGCGCAGCAGTTGGATTTCCGCTTGGGACGCCAGTGACCTGGGTTCAGGAACGAGCCTGGGAAGCTGGAGGGTCGGCCATGGGAGAAGGCTTGAGCGTCCCCAGGACAGCTCGCCTTCTCCAGGGAGGGAGGGGGATAAGGTCCCAGTGCAAGACTGACCCCAGGCGGAGGTCTGGGGCACAGCATGCGCTGAGGCAAGAGAGAGGAGGACGTCGCAGATGTCAACGCGATGTGCCTTGATGTCAGGGGTTCACACAATGTCCACAGAACACCGGAAAAACAAGCGCCGGACCGCCGAGGGGAAGGAGCGCCCCTGCAGACCCTAATAGCTTCCTCCTGCCTGGATTGATGGGGACCGAACAAAACTAGAAGCATCGAGGTGCTCGGGGCCCCACCTGCACTCACCTGGGGTTATAACCATGGCCCATGGGGACTGCCGAGAACCAGGTAAGGAAGCTCAGCAGGTGGCACATGAGCATCTCCGACTGAGCGGGGTTCCAGTGCAGGAGGTGGTAAAAATAGAAAGTAAAAAAAAAGAAAGTGCGCTTTCCAGACTTCCAGTCTCTGCAACAAGATCCATCGATTCATACTTGGAGCAGATACTTGCATGCACCACTAGGATCTTTATGCCAGAATGGATGGCTGTCATTTGAACAGAGACGACAGTGTTACACAGACTCAACAGTAGAAAAAATTGTTTAAAAAACAAACAGGCTTCTCCATTACTACAGAACTTACATTAAGGGAGGATAAGGGCCTATACAGGGGTGATGGCCTGCATCCATCCTGGAGGGGCACCGCAGTCCTTAGTGGATGGTTTAAATGTTACTTCGATGAACATTTAAACTAGCCAAGGGGTGGCAGAAGGAATCAGGGAGTCAGAAACTGCCTCCCCGCACTGGCTGAAGTAGATTATAAGGAGAACCTGAGGGGAGAGGAATCCCCCCCAGGGTACAAATTAATAAAGGGAGCAGGGTGGTAGAGATAAAGGGGGAAAGGAATGAAGTTTTAAAGAGAGGTTAAGAAGGGGAAGGGCAAAATGAAAAAGGGGGCAACAAGCAGAGTGGAAACAAAATCTGGGAGGCCATGTGCGAATGTTAGAAGTCTAGGAAATAAGATTCCTGACCTAGAGACTATCATGGCAGAGGCTGACCTGGATTTTGTAGCCATTACTGAGTCCTGGTGCTCGAAAACCATGACTGGGACATGGCCATACCAGGCTATACTTTGTTCAGGAAGGACCGGGTGGGAAGGAAAGGAGTAGGCATGGTGCGTTATGTGAGAGAGGGCATAAAGCCTTCAGGGGAGGCAGAGGTACTGGGTCACCCTGCAGATGGGGAATAGAGCTATTATCTGCACTGGAGTGATCTATACACAAATTTCTCCTCTGGGAGAGTTCTGAGAATCTTACATTTGGAGATGTGACAGCTATGCCTGCCACATTTGCTTGCATCTGCCACATGCCCCCTAGCATCATTTCACAGCCCATTTTGGGTGCATGGGTGGCGCAAGCCCCATTTCGAGCAGGCAGCCTAGGTTGCCGCAGGCTGCCATTGAGAATTGCTCCTGGCACAATGTTTGATGCAGGGGGCACTTTGCACCATTCATTGTGGCACAAGCCCCTTTCCCTGCGCTGGGAGCTTTGAGAATCGAGCCCTCCATTTCTAGGTAAATAATCAGTGGACATGTGCTGTATTTTAACCAATGAAGTTGTTTGATTTGGTCATTTTTTTTTATATCTTATTTTATAAAAACTTTTAAAAGGGAACAGTCAGCACTAAGAGCCCACACCCAAGTGTGGGTCTGGTCCCGATTTGCACTTTGTGTGCAAAAACAATTTTTTTTACTTATTGTTTATGTAAGTAATATTCACACTAGGGTATGCTGTTATTGAGGATTAATCAACATCCTGGGTGCATTGTGAGGCACGAGGCCATAGGCCGAAAGTGTCTGCACAGCACCTGGGTGTTGATTAGTCCCCAATAACTGCATAGCCACCCTGAGTGGGTTATTGTGCCATGACATGGTGTGTCTCAGAATACAAAAATTATGAAGAACAATGGTGTTATTCCTGTAGAAATACAAAAAATTGGACTGTATCCTGCCACCTTAAAAAACAGTGCACCACAACTCATGCATAGGCAACTGATGTTATGAACAGACAGATGCTAGAAATATAGTAGTAATACGATTACAGTCGGGACATTTATCAGGAGAGCTGTATGAACTTTTTGACAGTGCATTTTTAAACATAGAAACATAGAATCTGACGGCAGATAAGGACTGCTTGGCCCACCCAGTCTGCCCATTTGCCTACCTAATGAATAAGCTGCAGATCCTAGTTAACCAGCAGCCTACTTCTTCCTACCCCCACCCCCTAGAATTGCCTTATGACTGTCCCATGCATGCTTGAATTCCACCACTGTTTTTGACTCCAAAACCTCCTCCGGAAGGCCGTTCCATGCATCCACAACCCTCTCTGTGAAAAAATACTTCCTTAAATTACCTCTGAGCCACCCCCATCTTCAAATTGTGCCCCTTGTTCTTGCACACCTCTTTTTGAAAGATGCTACCTCTTGGACTTTGTTGATTCCCTTGAGGTACTTGAAGTTTCTATCATGCCCCTTTCCTCGAGGCTATACATATAGCTCCTTTAGTATCTCTTCATGTCTTCCGGTGCAGACCCTGCACCATTTTAGTTGCCCTCCTCTGGACAGCTTCCATCCTGTCTATGTCTTTGCGGAGATTGGGTCTCCAGAACTGCACGCAGTACTCCAGATGGGGTTTCACCATCTGTCTGTACAGAGGGATAATAACTTCCTGTTTTCTACTGGTGATGCCTCTCCCTATGCATCCCAGTATCCCCCCAGCCCTCCTTGCTGCCCTCTCACATTGCTTGCCCACCTTTAGGTCATCTGATATGACTACCCCCAGGTCCCTTTCCATTTTTGTTGTTGTTAGTATCTCACCCATTGTGTACTCTTCCCCTGGGTTTTTGTTTCCCAGGTGCATTACCTTGCACTTCTTAGCATTGAATCTAAGCTGCCATACATTTGACCATTCCTCTAACCTTGCCAAGTCCCTTCTCATCCTTTCCACCCCACCTTGTGCATCAACTCTGTTGCAGTTCTTTGTGTCATCTGCAAAGAGACATTCTTTTCCTTCCAGTCCCTCTGCAATGTCGCTTATGAAGACATTGAAGAGGACCGGTCCTAATACTGAACCCCGCGGTACCCCCATACCTCTCAACTGTCCCTGATTTTCAGGGACGTCCCTGATTTTGCCTCAAAATTTTACTCTGTCCCTCCTAAAAATTGTGTTTCCGTGACCAAACAGTGGGGGTTATAAGCACAAACTAATGTCAAACATTAAAGTTACAGACTTGTTCTTCTTTAGAAAATGCAGTTTACTCTAAGCCCTTTATTCTACTAGCTTTATGAGTGGATATCTCCAATTTTGAAGAAGTGTCCCTGATTTTGGTCCTTTGTCCCTGATTTTTTAAGCCTTGTCCCTGATTTATGAGGCAGGAGGTTGAGAGGTATGGGTACCCCACTAGTAACCCCCCTTTCTTCAGAGTGGACTCTATTTACTGTTACCTCTGTGTCCTATTCTCCAGCCAATTCTTTTACGCAGGCTGTCATCTTGGGACCCACTCCCAGGCTGGCTAACTTGTAACTATGTCAAATGCCTTGCTAAAGTCTAGGTAGGGCCATGTCCACAGCCCTCCCTGATCTACTACTTTGGTCACCCAGTCAAAGAAATGTATCAGATTCATCTGGCATGACCTCCCGCTGTGAATCCATGCTGCCTTGGGTCCTGTGCCCTCTGGCCTCTAGATACTGACAGTTCTTTCCTTCAGAAGTGATTCCATCATTTTCCTACCACTGAGGTTAAACTAACAGGTCTGTAGTTTCCTGCTTCTGCCTTGCTCCCACTTTTGTGAAGGGGAAACTATTTCTGTTTCCCAGTCTACTGTTTAATACTGCTGCTAAAGAACTGCCTTGTTTCATCATTATCTCCTGCTGATTGACTGCACCTGAACCATCAAAGGAACCATGCAGGAGGGGGTCGGCTAGTGAAGAAGGCGGGGGCTCCTACACTACAAAGCCTCGCGCTGACCATCCTAGAATACTTTGGACACTGACTGTGAAACATCTTACGTGGCGGCAGGTGAGAGCTGCAAATATCCAGATTACAGTTGGGACATTTATCAGGAGAGCCATATGAACTTTTGACTGTGCATTTTAAACTGTTTCTGTTTCCCAGTTTACTATTTAATACTGCTGCTAAAGAACTGCCTTGTTTCACCATTATCTCCTGCTGATTGATTGCACCTGAACTATCAAAGGAACTGTGCAGGAGGGGTCAGCTAGTGAAGAAGGCGGGGCTCTTCACTATAAAGCCTCTCGCTGACCATCCTAGAATACTTTGGACACTGACTGTGAAACATCTTCATGGCGGCAGGTGAGAGCTGCAAATATCCAGATTACAGTCGGGACATTTATCAGGAGAGCTGTATAAACTTTTTGACTGTGCATTTTAAACTATTTCTGTTTCCCAGTCTACTGTTTAATACTGCTGCTAAAGAACTGCCCTGTTTCATCATTATCTCCTGCTGATTGACTGCACCTGAACTATCAAAGGAACCGTGCAGGAGGGGGTCGGCTAGTGAAGAAGGCAGGGGCTCCTACACTACAAAGCCTTGCGCCGACCATGGGTGCGAGCGCCGTGGCGTGTGTGAACTGAGTGGCAGGAGCGCCACTCGGGGGAGAAATTTCTTGGACCTTGATTGCTATAAAACTGTAAAGTATTAAAAATGGGGTCTATTTTACAGCTGCTTTTGGGGGGTTGGTTGGTATGGGGTTTAGTCACAGTATATATATAAATGATAAAACGAGGTTGGGATAACATGATCAAAACAATGAGTTTTTATTCAGCAGGAAACCTCATCTCTTAAATGAGAATAGTTTTGTTCTTCAAGAAACCAATTTACTAATGAATTTCAGTTTTATGAGAGGTTACTCTGTTTTTTGCACACATTTTGTAAACTAAATGTTACAAGGGGTACTAATATGTTGTGCATTATACTACTGACACAAAGTGGAGACATTGAACTAAATCCAGGCCCCGGTTGTAAAATAACTAAAAAGTTTACTATGGTACACGAGAATGTCAGGAGTATAGTACACAAGATGGATGAATACAGAGCATGGGTAGCTAAAGCTGAGCATGATTTGTTAGCGGTTTCAGAAACATGGTTGCACCCTGGTGTAATGCGGGAGGAAATCCAACTTTCTGGATATACTCTTGGATGGACAGACAGGGGTAAGGGGGGTGATGTTATACATTAAAAATACCCTTGGCCCTCATCAGATATTATTAAGTACAAATAGGAGGAATTGATTGTCTTATTGTAGAATAACTTATAACGGTTAGTGGTAGGAGTTTTTATGCACCCCTAAAACTAAAAATAAATCATATGATATACTGGCAGAATTAATCTTAGAAAAGATAAAGACAAGCAAACGATTTTGACAGGTGATTTCAATGCTGACTGGTTACAGAATAGAGGCAAGAAATTAGAGAAAGTTTAGCTATATTAGGCTAAATCAAATTATTCAAAAACAACTAGACATACAAAAATGGAGAGCAGGGTTCAGTTTTGGACTTATTTTTTGTTTCTCAAGATTTAGTGAAAAACTGGGATGTACTACCATTGAATTTGGGGGACTATTTTCCAATAATTTGTAATATCGAAATACGAAATTGTAACACTCAGCAACCAAGTACATACTGGTGTAGAGATTTTAAGGGGTTTAATGAACTACTTTTTGTAAACCATTTGAAGCAAAGCCATTGGGATAGAGTATATTTGATACCAGATATAGAATTGGCAATACAGGAGTTCAATGACATATTAGTGAATGTAATTCAGCGTCATGCCCCATTAGTTAAAAAACTAAAAGAAACAAGGACGCCCATGGATTAGAGTAGGATAAAAACATATTTAGGATAAGAGATAGAACATGGAAAAGGGCTAGAAAAACTAAAAATATAGTAGATTGAAACACTTTTAAGGAATGGAGGAATAAATGTAAAAGTATAATTAAAATGCAAAAATATGTATCATTGGAATAAAATAACTAACACTTCTGACTCCAAACAATTTTGGAAACTTATTACTGATTTAAAGACTCTGAATAAAACTGTTAATAATATATGTTTGGTGCAAGGAGAAAAGTTAGTGACTGACACAATGGATGTAGCAAATGTGTTTAATTCCTATTTCTTGGATTTACCGGATCTTAAAATATTAAAACCAACTTCAAATGTAACAGATGTTGTTCTTGAAAGGGACAGAATAGAATACTTAAATAAAAAATTTAAATTTGAGGTAATACATGAGAAAGATATAGTAAAAGAACTGCAGAATTTAAACCCAAATAAATCTGGAGGTGTGGATGGCATAGAGGCACGATTTTTGAAGTTGGGTGCACAAGTACATAGCCCCTGTTATAACCTATTTGTACAACTGGAGCCTGAGTAGCTCCACTGTCCCCAAATATGGAAAATAGGAAAGATTATTCCCATCTATAAAGGAGGTGATAAAACAATTCCCTTAAACTATAGGCCAATAGCTGTTCTGCCAATCTTGTCAAAATTCTAGAGCATAGAGTACATTTACAGCCAAGTCATTTTTGGAAACTAATGGTAAATTATTAGAGAAACAAAATGGCTTTAGAAAAGGGAGATCCATAAGCACCGCTTATTGGAATTTAATGACTTGGTGGTGACATCGATGAACCAAGGGAAGAGTACTGGGGTTTGTGTATCTCAGTAAAGCCTTCGACTTGGTTCAGCATGAAACGCCTTGGAGAGGCTAGGGAGATAGGGATTCAAGGGACAATTTTCCAGTGGTTAAAGTCATATCTGACTAATTGTCACGTATGCGTAATATATGGGACTTCGATGTCGGGCACTGGGAAATTGAGAGGGGTGTTCCCCAGGGCTCGATACTGGGACCATTATTGTTTAACATTTATGTTAACAATCTTGTTCAAGTTATTGAACACAGTGAAATAAGATTGTATGCAGATGATACTGTGTTGATAACATCTGCAGACAATTTTACGGGTATGACAGTTAAAATTCAATATGACTTACTCCAAATGGAAAACTGAATGCGTGACTCTGGCTTTCTCCTCAACTCGAAGAAAACTCAGAGCATGTTGTTCTCAGTGGGTCAACACGGGGGAAATAAGCCAAAGATGCAACTCCACCTCCAAGATGGAACAATAATTAAAAGTGTGTCTAGTTACAGATACTTAGGATTTCAAGTAGACTCAAGGATGACATATACAGAGCATATAACAGCTCAGATCAAAAAAGTAAATCAGAGATTAGGGGCTCTCAGAAGAGTAGTGGGCAGTTTACCATTGGTGGCCAGAGAACGGTTGGCAAAACAGATGCTCTTTCCAGTGGTGGAATATGGTTCCATAATCTATTTGAATTCAACTCAACAAGCTTTAAAACAGATTAATCAAGTTTATTATAGGATAGGAAAATTTGCTACTGGTAGTGGTAGGAAGTTGCACCATTGTGTAATTTATAAAAACTTAAAATTGGCTTCAGCCAGAGGCCTATAGAAATTATCTCTGGCTTGTTACATGTCATAAGATACTGCATAAAAAATATAATCACCCATTACACAAACAGGTGATAAGAAAATCTAATAAGGAAACATACATTAAGACAAGAAAAGCAGTGAATAGTATTCCAATGCACAGATGTTTCAATAGATTAGGTGACAGCACACTTCAGAATAGTGTAGCATGTAGTTGGAATAAGTTATCAGAACTTTTGAAGTCAGATACAAACCTTTTTAGTTTTAAAGTTACTTTATTCGATTGTCTGAGATCTTCTTGCACAGGTTTTTAATGCAAATGTTGTGTTGTGTTTTTTTTTTGTACTTGTATAACACTTTGTAAGTTGTTTAGTGTATTTGTATAACGGATTGGAATGCAGGACTTTGTTGTAAACAGGACTTTGTCCCAACAAATGTTATTTCCTGTGAAAAAATTAATTTTAATCAATCAATCATTACCATCATTTCTGGCATTTGGTGTTCATAACATCATTGTTACTATGACTGGTGAACTCTGTCAGTGCACTCTGATTTGTAACAGATGCTTCTTGGTGTCTCTCTCTGTTGCTTCTGTCTCTCTTTCTCTTTCTCCACACGGTTGAGCAGGCTGCTTGCAGTGTGTGTGAGGCAACCACTACACTGGGAATGACGGATGGGGAGAAGGTGCTGTGTAAGAACAGTCCAAGATAATAGAGCAAACAGGATGGCGGGAGGGGTGAGAAGGAAAAGAACCTAATGTATGTCAAGATAGGATGAGCACAGGAGGAGTACTGATGAGGGTAGTATAACAGGGCAACAGGAGGAACAGTGTGCAGGAGGAAGGGTTAGGACAGGAGGGAAAGGGATGATGGAAGGGGTGATAAGGGACACAGGGTGGGATCTTGTTGTTAGGGATTCAATACTGAGAGGGGTCAGGTGGCATAGCAAGGAGAGAGGCATAGTTGGGTCTGGGTGGAAGCCATGCCGGGAATGAAGGTGGAAAGGGTGGGGCAATCAGTACTAAAATATGTGAGAAAGGGCAGGGAAAAAACACATCTAATTCTGCACCTGGGAACAAATGACCTGGCTGATAGGATGGTAGATGAGGTGAAGAGGAGGTTTAGGATTTAGGTCCAGTTTGCGAGGCGGTAGAAAGATCAGTTACCGTCTTGGAGGTACTTCCAGTCCTAAGGGCAAGTATGGCAAGGAAACTGAGGATTCAGGAGTTTAATGAGGCAGTATAGCGCAGTGGTTTAGGGCTCTGAGCTGCAAATCTGGTGACATCCAGCAGACCAGACCTGGGTTTGAATCCCACAGCTTCCACTTACATACTCTGTGACCCTGAGCAAGTCACTTAACTTCCCTGTGCTCCCAGGTCGCTCCTGTAAAAAAAGCTTTCAGCTTAGTGTGCTACTCCTGGTTAAACAACTAAAAAAAAAAAAAAAAAAAAAATGAATGGCTGGTAACCTGGTGTCAGGAAAAAGGGTATGGGATGGTAGGAGGGTGGGGATGACCTCGGAGGACAGCAGTCTATATGCTAAAGATAGACTGCACTTAAACGAAGAGGGGAGGAAATTACTGAAGCAAAAGCTTGTGGAGTATATTGAGAAGAATTTAAACTGGGGGGGGGGGTGGCAGAAGGGATCAAGGTGATCAGAGGCCTCAGGATGGGAAACCATATGGGCTTACCCCACATAAAAGTGAGGTGAGGCAAGGGGAAAACAATACAATACAGAGAGGGCCATAAAGGGAGAGGAGGAAGGAGGGGAAAGAAAGGGGATGTAGGGTGGTATCTTTAAATGCTAGAAGCCTGGGGAATAAAAATGCAGAACTACAGGCTCTTGTGGCAGAGGGAGGGGTGGACATGGCAGCCATCACCGAGACATGGGCCACCCAGAACCATGACTGAGACCTGGTGGTTCCAGGTTAAAGACTATTCCCCAAGGATAGAGTTAAGGGGAAAAGAAGGGGGGGTAGTGCTCTACGTGAGGAAGGGGCTAAAGTGTGTTAGGGAAGAGGGGGAGGAGGGTGATACAGAGGCTTTAAGGATGCAAACCAAGATCCAAAAATAGGACAGTACGGTTGGGGGTGGTGTACAGGCCGCCTTCCCAATTGGAAGAGACAGGTAGGGTATTGGCGGAACAGATCCGGAGGAACTGTGGGAAGGGTGGGGTGGTGATAGTAGGTAACTTCAACCTGTCGGGAGTAGAGTGGGGGACACCAGACACCAAGTGTAGAAGGGAACAGATAATGCTAGACACCTTCCAGGATAACTTCTGATGCATTTGGTCAGCGAATCAATTAGGGAAGGGAATACCCTTGACCTCATACTGTCTAATGGGAGTGGGTAGAGATCTGAGGGTGAAGGAACCACTGGCAGGGAGTGACCACCAGACAGTATGGTTCCAGTTGCAGCTAGGCAGGGAGAGAGAGGGGCATCTGGCACAAAGGTGCTAGACTTTAGAAAGGCTGACTTCAAAAAGATGGGTGAAGTGGGCAGGGTTCCTGGACATAATTCAGCCTAATATGGACAGAATCAGAGGTGGGAACTCATTAAGTTAGGGATAGAGGAGGCAACAAGTTCCTGCAGCAAGGCCCAAAGTAAAAAGGCTAGGGCGAAGAAACCTAGCTGGATGAGCAAGGGTGTCATAGACAGGGTGAGGAGGAAAAGAGTCACCTATAGGAGATACAGGACAACAGGGAGGGGGGAGGACAGGGAGGAGTACCTGAAGGAAGCAAAGGAGGTGACCAGGGAAGTAAGGGCAGCAAAGGCATCAAGGGAGCTCAGGCTGGCAAAGGGAATTAAGGAGGGGGGGGAAGATTTCTTCAGGTACATCAGGGAGAAAAGGGGTTGTAAGGAACAAATAGTAAGGATTAAGAAGGAGGGGGAAATGGGTGGAAAAGGGGTAAAAGGCAGAAGTGCTTAAAGACTACTTCCGATCATTTTTACTAAAGAAAAAGGGGGGAATACCTAAGGTTGTGGGGGTGGTGGATGGGGAAATCGCAGAAGGTAGAGTGCTAGATGGTTAAGGGCACTGAGGGTGGACAAGGCACCGGGACACCCCAGGGTACTGAAAGAGTTTGCAGAGGTCCTGGCAAATCCATTGGCAGGCCTATTTAATGCCTCTCTGGACTCCAGTTGTGTATCTCAGGATTGGAGGATGGCTCATATGGTTCTACTCCATAAGAGCGGTCCCAAAGACTAACCAGGGAACTACAGACCAGTGAGTCTCACGTCCATAGTGGGGAAACTGATGGAAACAATCCTGAAAGAGAGGCTGGTGACCCTGCTGGAGGTCAGTGTGGGGATGGGGCAGGACAGTCAGCAGCATGGCTTTGTCAAGTGCAGATCCTGCCAGACCTACCTAGTGGACTACTATGACTGGGTAACTAGGGAAAAGGACAAAGGGCATGCGGTGGATCTCCTGTACCTGAACTTCAGTAAGGTATATGACTCGTGCCACATGGAAGACTAGCATGTAAGCTAAGGGGCACAGGGGTGGGGGCAAATTGGTGGGATGGGTGGAGAATGATTGCAGGGATGGCAGCAGAGGGTGGTGGTGGCAGGGGAGTTATCACCCCAAGGGCAGTGATGAGCAGGGTCCCACAGGGGTCAGTGCTAGGGACGGTGTTATTTGGGATATTTATTGCAGACATCTCAGTAGGCATAAATAGCAAGATCAGTATATTTGTGGGCAACACCAAGATGGGAGCAGTGGTGAATGACCAAGAGGGGTGGCAGGGATTGCAGGAAGATCTGACAAGGCTGGAGACATGGTCTGACACCTGGGAACTTGGTTTCAACACCAAAAAATGCAAGGTGTTGCATTTTGGGGCAAAGAATCCAAACAGGAGCTACCATTGGGGGTGCAGTTAGCTGTGACTGAGGAGAAAGATCTGGGGGTGCTCATTATGGGAGCAATGAACAACTCAGCACAGTGTAGGAAAGCAGCAGCAGTGGCCAGCAAGATGCTGGGTTGTATTGCAAGGGGTATAACCTCTAGGAGGAGGGAAGTAATGCTGCCATTGTTCAGATCACTGGTCAGACCCCACCTGGAGTACTGCGTTCAGTTTTGGTGCCCTTACCTATAGAAGGACATTAGATTGCTGGAAGGAGTGCAGTACAGAGCAACAATGATGATCTAGGGTCTGGGGGAGTTGCCATATGAGGTTAGACTGAGGGAGCTGAACATGTACTCTCTGGAAGAGACGAGGGACGGGGGGATATGACTGAGACCTATAAGTACATGAGAGGAATAAACAGGACAGGCATGGAGGGACTGTTCAAAGGGAGGGTGGGGAGAGAGACACTCAGGGTCATGGCATGAGATTGGAGGGTGGAAGGTTTGGGGGGAAATGAGGAGGCATTTCTTTATGGAAAGGGTGGTAGCATAATGGAACACAGTACCGGCAGGTGTGCTGGCCAGTAAAACGGTGGGATGCTTCAAGAGGGTCTGGGATAGGGCAAAAGGGAGAGTCATTGGGGGGGTAGGGTCGGAAGGGCAGCTGCAGAGTAGGGGTGCTAGCTGCAAAAAATCGAGCAGACTCAATAGACCAAATGGCCTTTTTCTGCTGGCAGTTTTGTATGTTCATAACTGCTCCTTGCACAGACAGGGTGTAACAGCAAATTGCAGGATGTTTCTCCCGCTGTGTTGCTGTTTTACTTGCTGCACCGGAGACACGGAAAAGTCACTGCTTGCAAGGTCAGGTACACCCAACAATTTACAGGCTCACCCTTGGCAGAACCCTTGCTGTCTCTCCCCACACACAGATGCTAGCCCACATGTCCCGCTCTCTTCCCCCTCTATCACTGTCCTTCTGTCCCTATGATATGCTGGTCCGTCATAGTGCTGGAGCACAGAGAACAGAATGATTATTATGGAAGCAGAGCTCTCTCCTTCTCACCCAAAGACATGCTGGTCTGTCACACTGCTGCAGCACGGCGAAAGCAGAGAATGATTATGGCAGAAGTGAGCTGTTGCGGTTAAGAGCGTGCAGCAAGGCAAAGTTACCACCCGCCCTGGGGATCTCCTGCTGTTTTCCACAAGTGGTCACACCACTGACAGTAACTGGCTCTGTGTGTATATCTCTCTCTCTCCCGGTCTCGAACGTGGCTCCTACACATGCCATATAGCAGTGCGGGGATAATAACGAGATCAAAGAGAAACACTGCAGCGATGTTGGCCTGCAAGGACACCGCTGACTCTTACTGCCTCTGTGCGTCTCACTTTTACACTGTTGCATGGGGCAAACAAGCAACACTGCCTGCATGGTGCAGACAGCATGACAAAAGCACTCAACTCCATGTCTCATGTTCTCCCGGTATGGCAGTGCAGGGAAAATTAGGTGATCCACGGGGCAGGTGGGTAACCCTGTCATACTGTTGGCAAACTGACCGCTGCACTGCCGGTGTCGGAAGGGATGTGTCCCATATGTAGAAACACTGCCCGGCGCTAGCAACTTTTGCTGGGACATTGATGTACATATCAGTAGGTACTGATGACACCACAGACAGCAACAGGGAGTGCACAGCCACAGGAACAGCATCATGGGGGGCAAGGAGCAAGCGGTACCCAGGAGACAGAGGAGACAGACAGAGATAACAGTGCACAAACTTTTAACACTGGAGCTTGGTGAACTGTGCCACAGTACACGATGAGCTCCGGTGACTTGTGTTACAGGGCGATTGCTCGCTTAGCGAGTGAAACAATGGCTGCCTGTCAGACTGAATTTCCAGCACAATAACGAGAGCTGGACAACAGACTGATCTCTCAGGGGGACGATTCACCACTTGCTGTGCATATATGCTGGATTAATCAGTGGTCACCTGATGGCTCTGTACCAATCAGGTACCTGTCTTTTGTCAACCCCATGTTATAATGCAGAATAGTAAATTGTATCTGGCTGATACTGCTGACTTCCAAGCTGACATTTGCTGTAACCAGAAATCCCAGAATCCCCTGCAGCTATCATTAGAGCTGGGCTATAGCAGTAAGAGATTCACTAGTTTGCAGTGCATGTTAGAGTTTTTATAAGCTCTGATCTGTTGTTTGCTGGTCCCACTGTCCTCCTGGGGTTAAATACAGTTTAACATTGTTATTAGTTTTGAATATTAAACAATACAGTTAGAACTACAGAAGTGAAGGACATTGTACAAAGGAGGTAAAAATTCTGGGATTTATAGTCACAGAAAAGGCCATCTTGGAAGACAGTAGAATCTGTCTGATACAATACTATATAGCACTAAACAGTAAAACAAATTGGGACTAGCCTCATGCTTGGGTGTGGGGTTTTTAGGGCTGACTGTTCCCCTAAAGGAACAGTCAGCCCAAAACCCACACTCAGTTTGCACTTTGTGTTTAAAAATGTTTAGCAAGGCATTTGACACAGTCTCACACAAAAGATTAATAGTCAGATTAACCAGCCTTGGATTGGGTCCCAGGGTGGTAGCCTGGGTAAAACATTGGCTGAACAATAGGACACAGAAGGTAATTGTAAATGGAGTCCTCTCTGAAGAAAGAGGGTTACTAGTGGGTACCGTGAGGGTTCAGTACTGGGTCCAGTCCATTTTAATGTCTTTGTAAGTGACATTGCAGAGGGACTGGAAGGAAACGTATGCCTCTTTGCAGATGACACAAAGATCTGCAACAGGGTTGATACACAAGGAGGCATGGAAAGGTTGAGAAGGGACTTGGCAAGGTTGGAGGAATGGTCAGAAGTATGGCAGTTTGGATTCAATGCAAAGAAGTGCAAAGTAATGCACCTGGGAAACAAAAACCCAGGGGAAGATTACACAATGGGGGAGAGGTAGTAACAACAACAAAAATGGAAAGGGACCTGGGGGTAATCATATCAGATGACCTTAAGGTTGGCAAGCAATGTGAGAAGGCGGTAGGGAGGGCTGGGGGATACTGGGATGTATAGGGAGAGGCATCACCAGCAGAAAACAGGAAGTTGTTATCCCCTGTACAGACAGTTGGTGAGACCCCATCTGGAGTACTGCATCCAGTTCTGGAGACCCCATCTCCGCAAGGACATAGACAGGATGGAGGCAGTTCAGAGGAGGGCAACTAAAATGGTGCAGGGTCTGCAAGAGAAGCCATACGAGGAGAGGCTAAAGGAGCTTAATATGTATACCCTTGAGGAAAGGAGGGAGAGGGGACATGATAGAAACGTATAAGTACCTCAGTGGAATTAACAAAGTCCAAGAGGGTAGCATCTTTCAGAAAAAGAGATGAGCAAGAACAAGGGGACCCAATTTGAAGATAGAGGGGGGACGGCTCAGGGGCAATGTGAGGAAGTATTTTTTCACAGAGAGGGTGGAGGATGCATGGAACAGCCTTCCTGAGGAGGTTGTGGGGTCTAAAACTGTGGGAGAATTCAAGAATGCATGGGACAGACATAAGGCAATTTTTGTGGGGGGTAGGAAGAAATAGGCTGTTGGTTAAATAGAATCTGCAGCTTATCCTCTAGGTAGGGAAATGGGCAGGCTAGGTGGACCAAGCGGTCCTTATCTGCCTTCAAAGTCTATGTTCTGTGTTTCTATGGTTTAGTTACTGTTTACTGTAGTGTAGTATATTGCATCAGACAGATTCTGCTGACTTCCAAGCAGGCTTTTATATAACTACAAATCCCAGAATTCCCTGTAGCTGACATCACAGTAGGAGGCTGCAGTGGAGGATTCAGTATCCTGCAGTGCATGTTAGAGTTTATATAAGCTCTGATCTCTTAATTATTGGTCATTATGCTCCTTCTCTGTACTAAGTACAGTCACAGAAGACTGTACTTAGCCCCTAGAGAAAGCGGACGGAAGATATCTGATCAGAAATTATAAAAGCTCTAACGTGCACTGCACTGACTCACAGCATTGTCTGGTGGGGGCACATTAGCATATCCCGGGTGAGGGAGTGAGCAGCTCCCACAAGATGGCTGCTGGCAGCCTCAGTAAATGGAAGTTTGCAAGCACTGATTAAAACTTAATTATCACTACCTAAGTGAAGTTAGAAAAATTATTTTTTTGTACAGAACCATTAATGGGGGGCATAGGCAGCAGCAGGAGAGCGCTATTGGGTAAATGGTGTTTTCCTTAAATGCATCTGCTAGACAGAGGTACTAATCTTCTAATTGAATCTATGTAATATGTGAATGTAATAGACAAACCAGTTAACGCATTGAGGATGGGGGCAGAAGATGAATTAGTCTTCTGATAAGGAGAATTACATGAAGTGTATTTGGAAATCGAAACAATTGATCATAATCCAAACAGCATCAGATGTGACATTCCTGTAGAGCTGGATATGGTTGCAATTATCGAGTCCTGGTGCAATGAAAACGAGGATTGGGATGTGGTCATACCAGCGTATACTCAGTTCAGAAAAGACAGGTAAAGTATAAGAGGTGAAGGAGTGGCTTTTTATTTTAGGAACAAAATAAAACCCACGGAAATACAGGAAGAGCACGGAGTAGCTGAGGTACTGTGGGTCGCCCTGGAAACATGTAAGGTCACTATTCGCATAGGAGTGATCTACAGAGCCCCAGCACAGGGGGTAGCGGTAGATAAGGACATGATGGAAGCAATCCAAAGGATGGCACACAAGGGGGAAGTGTTGCTGCTGGGGGACTTCAATCTACCAGAGTGGATTGGAGCCTACCAGCTGCAGCAACAGTCAGAAGTAGGGATATCCTGGACTCCCTGCAAGGCGTTCCTCAGGCAACTAGGTAAGCCCACTCGTTTGGGGGGCAATACTGGACCTAGTACTGCATAAAAAGGAGAAAAAGTATTGTTGTGTGATGGTGGTGACAACTTGGGGTCCAGCGATTCCATACAGTGTAGTTCAATAGAAGGACTGGGCCAGAACCGAACCGCACTAAGACAAGGGTCCTGGACTTCAGGAGGACCTATTTCAGGAAAATGGGAGAATGCCTCAGGGATGCCCTGGCAGGGATAGGTGATCTGGGGGGAATCGAAGAACAATGTGCAAAAATAAATGGGGGCATTGAAAAAGCAACAAATCTCTGTGTCAGGCAGGTTAACAAGGGCAAGAGAAAAAAAAAAGATTGCCATGATTCTCTAAAGACTAAACAGAAAAAGTAAGAGCAAAAAAGGACTAGCATTTAGAAAGTACAAAAAGAAATAGAAGGAGGAGGATTGGGAAAACTACCAGGAGAAACAAAAGCAGGCAGGGAAGGCCGTAAGATGCGCAAAGGCACAAACAGAGGAGAATATTGCCCAATCAGTAAAAGAAGGGGATAAAACTTTCTTTAGATATGTAACCTCCCTTTGGGAGCTTACCTGAGTTGCCCCGGGATTTGCCCTTTTGTTTCTGTTTCCTGGTGCCCCCAGGGCCCTCTCCGATCGGTCAGAGGAGCTGTTTTGGCCCATTTTGGGCTTGAGGGCTGGTCATGACTCACCGCTGCTCCCTGATGTCCGGAGAAAGCGGCCATCATGCATGCACGGAATGCGCATTGAGCTGTACCCGCCGTCCATTTGGCGGCCGGCCAGGGAGTGTTCATGGTCCTGGTGACCCTCCTCGTTTCATGGGGCTCGGAGACCCGAGGGGAGTTGGTCAGAGGCCCCCATCAAAGTCTAAAAATAAAGTTTAAATGTGGGCGCACTCGGGGACTTATGAATATTAATGAGTGCCCCTATGAATATTAATATATGCTGCCTGCCGCCTGGGGGAACAGAGTTCCGCCGGCAACGACAGTTGTTTAACAGGGGCTAACAGTATGATAGTGGGCTCAGTGGAAAGGGCTCTACTGGGGCTACAACTCGCGGGGGGCATTAACTGGAAAAGGTACTTTGTTTAGCTGCAGCAGACCTTGAAGGAGGACTGGTACTGAACTGCGTTAGACCGAATGGGTTGACATCTTTATAACATTTTAACCTTTTCTAGCAACCTGTCAGTGATCTAGGTGCCCAAAACTGAACCAGATGGACTTCTGGGAGAAGGAGGCAGCTGAAACTCTGTGGACTTGCTGGCATTTCTTCAGTTTTCCCGGGCTCTGTACGAGTTGGAGGTCTTCTGTGAGAGTGACTTTGGGCTGGAGGGGCCTTTTCCAGGTCCCTATTGAGATTGCTGCTTGCAGAACAGGATCCAGAGAGGGAAAAGAAAGCGAGACTGAACTGTTACTCTGATTCCCCAGGTACTGAGGAGTTGCTTAGTTATTGTTGGAGAAGTTAAGTGCTGCAGAGACCCTGCAGCAGTAGGCTGAATTGGCTGAGAGGACTGTGTGAATTCTGTGAATGTTACAATTGCTGAGCATTCCTTTAACATGTATGGGACTGAGACTGCAATCCTAAAGGGGCAAAGCGTCTCTGGAGTTGGGGTGCTAGCTGGGTGTTGTCTTCTTCTGAGTGAACTGTTGGAGTGGCTGAGGGCTGTGTCATAGCTGCAGTTGAGAGACATCTGCTTTATCTGGGGCAACAGTGAATTAGTGAGCAGGGACCTGTTGTGCTAGAAATCCCTTGCTGCATGCACCTGTGCTTTGAGAGTTTAAGGCTAGCATCCACTGCTACTGGAATTGGATTTTGCTGGAGTTACTGCCTACCATTTCTGTGGTTCACAAATTCAGTGCAGGGACTGCAGAGGACCCCCTCTGCTTGGGAGTCCTCACTCAGAGCCAGGGAGGGAACCCGCTAGTCCCTTCCAAGTGGGGCGCCTTGTCTCTGTGGTCACCGGCATTTGCTGGGGTGCTAGGGCACCTGTGATCCTTTGTGGGGAGCTGGGCTGAGGAGCCACTCACGGATCTGTGCATTCTGGGGTGGGTGACCTCTGCCACAGTGCTCTGCAATGGGCCAGAAGCAACTGAAGGTTACAAGCAGCCAGAACTACAGTCAAGGTGACCAGCTGCAAGATCCTCGAGCAAGTTCCATCCTGCCAGAGTAACCAAGGCCGGCGACCCCCTGCCCCTGTCCTGCACTGACCAAGGAGCTCCCTACTCCAGGCACCTAAGATCTGTGAACAGCGATTACCCAGGACCTGGCTCCTGGCCAGGGTTAAAGGGGAGTGTAATTTTATTAAACACAGCATTTTACAAAGTTTCAGGGCCCCTATTACAGAGATTTATGGTTTGTGGTGGATTAAGGTTGTTGGGGATTCAGAGTGTACGATGACAGTTGGGGGTTCGTTCCCAAAGATATAGAGAATAGCAGAAGGGGTAGGTGATGGGCCAAAGATAGGGACAAGGGCATAAATGGTAGAGAGGTGGACACCAGTCCTTTACAGAGGAGAAAGTCCTCAAGGTACTAGCTCAGTTAAAAGTAGATAAGGTAGTGGGACCTGATGGAGTGTAGAAATTACAGACCTGTCAGCCTGACTTCAGTAGTGGGCAAAATAATGTAAACACTACTGAAGGAAAGGATAGGGCATGAATAGGGTTATTACTGAGGGCATTTTAGATTAAGGGGAGGGCACAAGGGACACAGTCTGAAATTGGATGGTGGAAGACTCAGGAGGGAAATGAGGCACTGTTTCTCAGAAAGGATGGTAGCGAGGTGGAAGACACTGCCAGAGGAGGTGATATCATTGAAATCTGTGGGCAGTTTTAAGAGGGGGTGAGAAAGAGTCAAAGGTAAGGTCAAAACTTAGGAGAAGCTGGGGAGAGGGAAGTTGGCAGATGGGGGTGTTAAATCAGATGGACAGGTAAGGGCTGGGCAGTTGCAGTAGGATAGACGGGGAGCTGCGCACTCGAGCAGACTGGATAGACTATATGGCCTGTATCTGCTGGCATTTTCTTATGTTCGTATGATAGTGGAATACGCTGTAACCAGTGGCTTACAGGATCCAAGGCAACATGGTTTCACGGGGGGGGGGGGCTTGCCAGACAAACCTGATTGAGTTCTTCAACTGGGTGACTAGGGTAGTGGACCAGGGAGGAGCAGTAAGGCCTTCGACACCGTTCCACATAGAAGACTGGTGAACAAGCTGACTTGTCTGGGAGTGGGTCAGAAAGTTATAAATTGGGTAAGAAGCTGGTGTAGGCACAGGAGTCAGAGGTGGTGGTACATGGTGTCCACTCTGGAAAAGGCAAGGTGACCAGCGAGATGCCTCAAGGCTCAGTACTAGGCCTGGTCCTCTTCAGTGTCTTTACTAGCAACATTGCAGAAGGGCTAGAAGAGAAGGTATGCTTGTTTGTGGATGACACAAAAATCTGCAACAGAGTAGACACACCGGGGCAGAAAAAATGAGGGCTGATTTGAAAAAGTTGAAAGAATGATCAAGGGTTTGGTAGCTGGGTTTTAATGCAAAAAAGTGCAAAATCATGCACTTGAGGCACAGAAACCGGGGGCTACATACCAGTTGGGAGGGAAGTACTGGCAACCACCAATAGGAAAGGACCTGGGGTAATCATTTCTGACGACATGAAGGTAGCCAAGCAGTGTGAGAAGGCAGTGGGAGGGCTAGCAGGATGCTCGGGTGCATAGGTAGGGGGTATCACCAGTAGGAAGAAGGAGGTAATATTACCTCTGTACAGATCACTGTTAAGACCCCACCTCAAGTACTGTGTCTCATTCTGGAGGCCCCACCTCTGGAAGAACATTGATTAGGTGGAGGTGGTACAAAAGAGGGCTAACAAAATGGTGCATGGCCTGCATCAAAAGCCCTAGTACAAGGAGAGACTCAAGGAACTGAATATGTACTCTCTGGAGGAGAGGAGGAAAAGGGGGGATATGATGGAAACAGTCAAATACCTAACAGGTATTAATAAGGTACAGGAAGGTAGCATTTTCCATAGAAAAAGAAGCTAGGACAGGGGTCACACACTATGAAGTTGGGAGGCGTGCTTGGAGGAACCTGAAATACTTCTTCTCGGAGAGGGTGGTGGACGTCTGGAACAGCCTTCCAGTGGAGGTGATGGGTGCCAAAACGGTGACGGGATTCAAGCATGCATCGAACAGATACAAGGGGACCTTGGTAATAAGGCAAGGGGAGGAGACAACTGGAGATCGAGTAGGGTCTGCGGTGACACAGTAGGCAGGGAAAACTGGGCAGACTAGATGGGCCAAGAGGTCCTTATCTGCCAACAATTTCTATGTTTACATGTATGTTTCTTTTTAAGGTACCTGTAACAGCTTGCTATGTATACCTGTCACTGTACTTATTATTATTTTGGTCAGTTCTTTTCTACATGAGTATCAGACTGTAACAGCTCAAGGGACAAAGCTGGCATTTTCTGGGGAAAAAGCTAAGATTCTTATCAGAGCAGACCAACTGGCTCTGATGAAAATTTATTACATGGCTGTCCAGTCTCATGGCAGAGCCCCTGCACAATTAATGGTTGGGCTTAGAAAGTGTGTTTTAATGTCAGGAAGTGACTAGCTACACCAAACACTCCTGTTAGACCCATGTCTAGGGACAGAAAACAGATGTATTTGTTCAAAGCAAAGACCAGATCAAACCAGTTTTCCAACCCAGTTCTATACAATGGATTTTGAATCTGTGATGTCAGAGTGACATACTGGCTGATGTGCCATTGGGGCAATTGGAGGTCTTGAGGTCTGGCACAGCTTCAAGAGACAGGTTTAGGACTACCATCCAAAGTGTTTGAGTATATGCCCTGATTCACCAAAGTTTCCTGTGGTACACCATTCTGCCTTGAGAGAGAGAGAGGATTTTCTGTGTGAAACCTGCTGGTCAAACATTTTCTTTTCCATTTCTGTAGAATTACTACTCCCTATACTCTGTGTATGTAGTAGCCTGTATTGTAAGTGTAAATACTTTAAAGTATTACAAATTATTATTTTCACATACTTCATGTGTCTGTGACTGAGTTCTCTGAGGTACCGGTAACTAATTTATAACTGACAAAAGCTGTATTTCTGTCTCTAAAGAGAAGGCTACCGTTACCATAATTTGTGTCAAAAGTAAGGAGTTCTCACTGTGACAGAGAGGGTGGGTCAGTTGCCTTGAGCAAGAAACACTGCCCTGTGTGAACAGTGTCTCTGGAGGGACTCAGACCTAGAGATACCCAGCGCAGTGTCTAAATGGAGTAGTGGCAGCTACTGATTACCCTTGCAGGTATCTAAAGGGTTCGAGAAAGCTGGTAACAGTCACAGGCTAATCTGGGAGAGACTAGATTGCCTCAGTAACAAGGAGAGTACGTAAGAAAGCAACAAGAAAAACAACAGAGACATGAGAAATAAAGATCCCATTTCATTTTAGATCAGCACAGCTGCTTGTCTATTTTGTGAAATGGGGCACTGCTATTTCATTCTGTGATATGGATACTTCACTGGATGTACCGTATGTGAGATTAAATCCAAAAATGTAATCTTATCTATTTTAGCTAACTTAGTTTAAACATGTATAACATGTATTTTATCTTAAAATGATTATTCACTCAATGGGTAACATGCAGGATCTGAATCTAACATATTAACATACTAAAAGCCAGCAGAACAGGCCTAACAGTCTTTCGTGTCTGCTCGGTAGCCAGCCCCTAATGGGCACTCGCTCCTCCACCCCCCCAGCCCCCAAGAGGGTCCTCTTAGGCTTCAGTATACAAATGCACCTGTCCCACCCCCTCTTAAAGCCCTCCACTGTGCCCTTCTCCACTAGACGCCTGGGCAGTTCATTCCATGGTCCCACCACCTCTTGATGAAGTAATGCCTTCTATGTTCTCCCCTGTAGTTTCCCCCTCCGGCTTCCACTCATGCCCCCTGGTTGTGCCCCCTTCTTTAGCCTGAACATTTCTTTGGTTTTGCCCTGTTTATCCCTTTCACATATTTGAAGACCTCTATCAAGTCCCCCACCCGTCTCTCCTCTCCTCCAGTGAGTACAGCCCAAGGACTTCCAGCCTTTCCTCATAGGTCCTTTCACTCATGCCCCGAATCATCCTGGTTGCCCTCCTCTGAACCCTCTCCAGCAATGCTATGTCCTTCCTAAGGTGAGGTCTCCAGAACTGCACGCAGTATTCAAGATGTGGCCTGACCAAGGCATTATACAGAGGGAGTATCACCTCCTTCCTCCTGGACGTAATTCCCCGGGCTATGCAGCCCAGAATCCTGTTTGCCTTTGCCGCAGATCTTCTGCAGTTTTCAGTGTTATTCACTTTGGTGTCTACCACCACCCCCAGGTCCCTTTCATTCATTGTGGCTTGCAGTGAGACCCCTTCCAGGGTGTATACATGACCTGGGTTTCTGACCCCCAGATGCAGCACCCTATGCTTCCCTGGATTAAACCTCAGTCCCCACCTTCTTGACCAACCCTCCAGGGTATCCAGATCCCTCTGGACTGTCTCTCTCTCACTTCTTCCCCATCTGCAGTGCCCCCAGTTTTGAGTCATTCACAAAGAGGCTTATCCTACTCCTAACCCCCTTCCCTATATCGGAGACATAGGCATTGAAAAGGAGTCACATTTAGATTATAGCCAGTGCCACCCATTGTTGACTTGGCAGTTCTACTTGTGTATTCTCTATCTGGATACTGATTGGACTGTTACTGGTATGCTGAGGTTTCTTTAATTACTTGAACTGGTAACTGTCTAAAATTGTTATAAAAAAAAAGAGCTTGTAGTTTGAACTACTGCGTCCAAGACATTGTATTTTTGATAAACAGGAATGCACTCCCCAAGCACAGATTGTCAAGAAGACCGAAATAACCACTGGAGGGTGGGAACAGGGAACCCACTCTGAATCAGAGACCTGATATTCAACTAAACAGGATGTCCTGAAACCAGATGAGATAGAAAGCTGTATCCAATATGTAAGTTATGTCGCTGTGCTTGAAATCTCTTATGTAACACTCAGTTTATAAAAACAGTACTGAATCTAACTCTTTGTTCAGACCAAGTGGTGATAAAGCATGAGGTAAGTGGCAGGGGTTGGGGTGGTATCGTATGCCTGACCAGGGAACATCCCTGAATGGGGTATACCCCAGCTACGACACTTTCCATAGAGAAAAGCTGTACAGAGAACAAAACAAAAAATTAAAATGGTAAGCCTGGACGAATTTCTGCTTACCAAGGGAATCAACAGGTACTCTGGGTAGTATAAGGGGTATAGAAATCCCTATAAATTACTACATTTCTACAAACCATATTTATCCATTCCTCCTTATTAAGCTGGGGTGGTTGGTGGACACAGTGTACCTAGAGTCCTTCTGACCTTAAATTACTGTCTTACGATATCCGGTGACGTCATGCCCACAGAAGCGACTTGAGCTTGAAGCTCTGTGTCCTCCAAGGCCATTAAAACTTAAAACTCTGCCTGCAATCAGAAACAAAATTAGGGCACTCTCCAAAATAACATCACTAAAATGCCTAGAAAGAAACAAGACCAGCCAAAATCCCCATCGGAGCCAGCGGATCACAATGGATGGGGCACTGATAGCGACAGCTCCCAGATTTTGGGCCGTGGGCGGCCCTGCAGCCAGACCTCTCAATTGCACCAAGCTTTGCAAGACAAATGGACATAGTCCTGCAGGAGCTCTGGGACTTTTGAAGGAAGACCTGCTCCACTTTTGGCTCTTCGCATGATATTGGGAAAATGGAGTGGCGGTTCGATTCCCTTGAGGAGCAGGCAACACAAACAGATGCCCACATGGACTGCACTGAGCAGGCTGTAGTGCAGCTGCACCACATGATCCAGGCCATGCAAGATAGGATGGAGGATGTGGAGGCCGGGAAACACAGAAACAACCTCAGGGTTTCATATTTTCCAGAGGGTAGTGAAGGCAGCAACCCTATTCAATTTCTGCAACAATTCTTTAGATCAAAGTTAGACCTACCCGACAGTTGCACATTGGAGACTGATCACGCCCACTGTGCCCTGAGCCCACAACCTGGCCCATCCAACCACCCCTGCTCCATGGTACTCTGGTTTTGAGGTTCCAAGAGAAGGAGCTAATTTACACAAGTCATGGCAACAAGGGGACCTCATGTTTCAGGACCACTGGATATAGTCGATAATGACTACCCCTTGATAGCAGCACGCCAAGGGCTGATTCCCCCATCCTCAAGAAATTCTGGGAGGCAAAATTTAATTCAGGACTCTGTATCCATCCAAGTTAATGGTGAAATTTCCAGAGGTCCCAACAACATTCGATAATGCTGAGGATGCTGCCCAAGACCTCTGTACCCGAGGTCTTGAGGTTACACTGGGCCAAAAGAAACAGCCTAACATGTCCCTCGCAACAGAATTGGTGCAAAGGGCCTGGAAGCAGATGCCACCAAGAGAGGAATGCTGCAGAGGGGCCATGTCAGCGATTCAACAAATTGTGGCTGGCCTGAGGAAACAGTCATCGGATATTTCACCGAGTGCATTGACATCTCAAGCCACCAAATGAAGAGACACTTCAGTTCACTTACTCGTTTTTTCTTTCCACAGGTGAGCCGGTTGTTTCTCTCCCCCTTTAACATTGCCTAGTAACTGTGGTTGTCTTGTCCCACCTTGTCCCTCATACTCCTCTCCCCTCACCCACGCACGCTGAGATAGTAAGCTCAGGGGCAGGGGGTACACCACCCGTCCACCTCCGCGGCCTTAAACCTAGCAGACCCCTGCTGCTCAGGCACTCTCCGGAGGGCGATGGGGACTGTTTGCTTCTCTCGCCACTGGGTGTGCTGCTGGGTGGGTGTTGAGGGGGACAGGGGTTGATTGCAGGGCGTGGGACTGCCACGGGGGGAGAGAGAGACTGGCTTTTAACCCAGCCTCAGTTGCCATGCCTGAGAGGTTGTGGACAGGTTGGTGGCACCTTCACCATGCTGTACCTTCTGTGCTAAGCAAAAGCGATCCTGGAGAAGCTGCCCAGCTCTGTCCTGTGGTCTTGGGGCGGTTGCCATGAGGAACCCCTTCACCACAGGCGGGACCTGCTGGAGTCAGGTTGGTTGCCCGGACCTGGTAGCCCTGCTTTAATTTTAGGAAGTCAGACATTCTGGTCCTAGCCAGGCCTGCCTCTTCAGGGTACTGGGGTCAGGCCCTCTGGTCAGTGACTGGTGCTTTACACATGATGGCAAATTTAAAGTTCCCCCTATGGTTTAGATGTCCCCTGCACCCTCCGGCGTTGTTTCTTGGGAGTGGAGGGGATGGGTCCCCCCGGGTGCATGTGAGTAGGTCAGGGATTCATTGCGGCCTGGCCATTACAGTTTGAATCTGAGTAGCCATTGTGCATTAGGCCGCCAATATCAGTACAGCAATAGAGTTTATTTGTTGAATCTGCTTAAAACCTCAGCCATGGAGGAGCCAAGGCATGACTCACTTCCCCTTTCCTTTCACAGATGTTTCGCCTGGTACCCTCTGGTAGGGACAGGCTGAATTAGGTGCAGTCCGAGTACTGGGTGCCTCCCAGCACCAAGCCCCAGTGGAAGCCATCTCCAGTTCAGCAGGCGATGCCCAGTTGGCAAATGCCTACGCAATAGTTGTTCCCCGTTTGCTTTTAATCTCCCTGTTGTTCACCTCCCCCTTGTGACACTCGGACAGCTGGTTCTGATTACTCTATGCTTTTTGTAATATAAAAATGTGTTATTGAGTGCCCCTCATGAGACATGCTGAGACAGCCTGGGATGACCCGCTCCCCCAGGTATCAGTTCAAAAGACTGGATATGTTAAACAGCAGATCTCTGTAAGGTGATTAACTTACAAAGACTAGCATTTTATGGTCTTGTTGTTGAGCTGTGTTTTCTTTGAAGCTAAAGGAGACTAACATACAGTATCCATTTTATGGCATCTTCAGAGGAAGCCCAGTTAATTTTACCTGGTGTTACAAAGAATATTACACCTCAGTGAGATCTGACAGTCATAAAAGCTCTTTGATGTCTTTGTGAAAACTGGAAACTGCTCCTGGATGAAAGAAGCTGGAAAATCACAGCCTTGATTGGGAAGTCATATGGGAAATGAGTTTTAGCTGATGTCACCTATTTAATTTACCTCCTACTTGATAAGACTTCCTGTTTGTATAATTTTATATTCTGACAGGGAGGAGCTAGGTGACCTCATGCAAAGAGGTTGGCAAAGCCAGTTTTAAACTGTAGTCTGTATTCCATTTAAAGACTTTTCTTGTTTGGACTCTCTTGAAAACAACATCTAGTTCACGCACTGTTAGAAGGTTTACATTAGAGAGACAAGTCTAAGTGTACTGTGGTAGGAATTTGTACTTTTAAACCGTATTCTTTTAAAAGATTGTATGTTTTGTAATATATTGTTCTGTATTTACATTTTACATATTTTTTATCTATTTTAAGTAAAACCTCTCTTATTTTAAGAGACTACTTGGTGTGCCTTTGAAATTCTTTCTTTGACAAGTGAAGCATATGTGGTTAAAGCTGACACTGTGCATAAGCTTACTGGTTTACCAAACTGGGAAAAGGTAAGAGTTTATTCTGAGGTCTTTCATAGAGTTTTTAAGGGTTCATTTTATACACCTGGTTAGGTGCCCATAGGTGAAAGATATCTGGCCCCCCGAAGAGCAGAATTATCTGAGCCTGTACATTGGGTATGCTAGCAAGAGGTTCACAGTTTGAATCCCTCCAGAACTTGAGACCAAAGGTTGATTCAAACCCACAAAACAGACAGAAGGGTTACCCTGTTCTGTTCCTGTTCACAATACTGTGCTCGGAGGTTGGCACTGTGGGAGCAGAGGGCCTGACCTGCTGAGGGGGGTTGTGACACCCCCTAGGTTATCGGTTGGAGGCCTGTGCCCTCCCTCTTTAAGAAGCAGTCACAGTGTTCTTTCCGAGGATCCGGTTTGGGGTCCAGTGACAAGCATGGGTCTAAGTGGTTTGATTTTTAGGCTCAGTAAGCCCTCCTTACATCTGTCATTGCTTAAAATATGGCCAGTAAACATCTCAAACTCTGTTCCCTGAATGTAAATGGATTAGGTAGCCCTATAAAGCATTCCAGGATGATATCGCTGCTGAAAGAGAGCCAGGCTGAGACTGTATGCATCCAGGAGACACATCTGTCAGCTGATGAACACAAGAAATTGATAGGCAGGGGATTCGGTCAGGTTTTCTCTTCTGCATTTGGGAGGGGGAGAAGGGGGGAGGGGTCGCCATACTGGTAGCCAGCCATACCCCTTTTCAGGCCAGTAAGGGGGTGACCAGAGGGCCATCTAGTTATCATACAGGGACTGTTACAAAGCCGTGAAGTGACCCTAACAAACATATACCTCCACCCTGGTGCTAATACTCCGACGATTTTTCACCATCTGGACAAGATAATTGAGCTGACCTGCGGGACACTGATCATGGCAGAAGACTTTAATATTGCCCAGCACCAGCTTAGACTCCACAAACACCTCTGGGGCAAACAGCCGGCATCCACAAATTTTTAAATGTTTTGTTCAGGAGGTGGTCTGGCTGGATGTGTGTGATTCCTCCACCCAGGGGTAGAAAATATACATTTTACTTTGCAGTACATGGTACCTATACCCGTGTTGACCATTGTTATATTCAGATGGAGTGCCTGGGGCATTGGTGGACACTTCAATGGAGACATTTCCCTCTGACCACGCTCCCTGGCTGTCTCCTGGTACTTGGAGTTGGAGGCGTAACACCTTCTGGAGGTTTAACCCGATCCACCTCAATAGTGAACCCTTTGGGAATTCCTGAATGACAAGATCAAGAGATCCTGGAGGATAATGTTGACCCTGAAATCTCCCCCAATCAGATGGGACACCCTGAAGGTGGTCCTAAGAGGCCACCTAATTAAGCATACAGCAACCCTTGCGAAGATTCGAAATGACAGACCCACACAGTTAGAACAAACCTTACATTTTCTCCAGACTGCTCACCAGCAGGGGGATCATTCCGCTAGCACCCAGCTTAATCAAGTTAAGCGAGACCTGGATACCCTATGCACCCAACAGACAGAGATAGCGCTGTCATTCTTAAGACAGAGATATGGGGAAATAGGCCCCTGGGCCTCCCATCTGTTGGCCTGCCGCCGCTGCAGTCAGTGCAAGCAATCAACCATAGCTGCTATAAAAGACTCTAACACGGGTGTAATCCATACGAAGCTCAGCCACATTTCTCAGGCATTTTGTGACTATTATAGAACCCTTTACACCCCTGAGCAATCTGAGGACCCTGCAGCAGTCAGTGCCTTTCTGTCATCTCTACACCTCCCAGGTCTCAGTCGGGACCAACAAGATGGCCTGATAGCCCCCATTTCACCAGAGGAGCTGGCAGTGGCCATTTCCAGATCCCAAACCATGAAGACCCTGGGCCCCAATGGCTATGGGGCAGAATTTTATAAATGTGTTTCGCAAACAGTTAACCCACTCCTACTACAGGTCTATAACAAAGTCATACAGGGGAGCTCTGACCCCCTTCCCCGAGCTGGTCATATGCAGCGGTCTTCCTCATCCCTAAACAGGGTAAGGACCCCCTATCATGTAGCTCCTACAGACCGATCTCAGTCCTAAACATGGACTATAAATACCTTATGTCCACTCTAGCCCGTCGACTTGACCTCCTCCCCTCCGTGATTAACCGTGACCAGACAGGCTTTGTGAGCTCCAGATCCACAGTTGACAATACTCATAGAGCACTCCACCTTGTACATGAAATGCAGACCAAAACGCCCCTCTGTCCTTCTCAGCCTAGATGCTGAGAAGGCTTTTGACAGGTTCTCCTGGTCCTTCCTCTTTTCCACTATGCACAAGATGGTATTTCCCTTCCCATTCATTGCAACCATAAAAGCCCTATATGCCTCCCCCCAGGCCTGTGTCAAGGTTTCTGGCCGTCACTCCAGCTACCTCCCCCTCTTTAGGGGGACCCGACAGGGCTGCCCCTTATCGCCTGGACTCTTTGCCATCTTTATCGAACCTTTGGGCTAGGCAATTAGACTGCCCCCCAGGTTTCAGGAGTGCAGGTGGAGGGCACAGAACATCGTATAGCTTTATAAGCTGACTTTGTCCTACTTTTTCTCTCAAAGCCATCACAGTCTATACTCGCAGTCTTTAAAATTCTTGTGACCTTTGGGTTCTGTTCAGGATATAAACTTAATGCCTCCAAAACAGACACCCTTGTTTTTCATTATACCCTGCCCCCTGTCCCTTAGGCAGACCTATCCATCCCAGTGGGATCTTGACAAATTGAAATACCTGGGCTTCTATTTGTCCCATAATGCACATAAAGCAATGCAAAATAACTACGATCCCTTTACACCCCACTCCAACAGGACCTAACCAAATGGAATGTCCTCCCATTGAATCTATACCAGAGGGTAGAGGTGATTCGGATGGTGGTTCTGCCTAGAGCCCTCTATCTATTCCAGAATATACCCCTGCACTTACTAACAAAATTATTCTGTATGTGGAATAAGGCAATTCTGGAATTCATCTGGTCAGGAAAGCACCCAAGAGTGAGGTTCTCTGTTCTCTCACTTCCCAAGAAACAAGGCAGCCTTGCCCTCCCCAACCTAAAACTATATGACTGGGCCTCCCACCTCTCTCTTTTATAGCCACTCAATACATGAGGGCATCCCCTGCACTCTGTTGAGAGATAGAAGAGGAGCTCTTTCCTTATGATGATCTGATCAGGGCCACCTTATATCAGACCACTCCTCACTTGGTCCGGGTTCCCTCTAGCTCCTGGATCCAACACCAAATTAGAACCTGGAATGCGATCCGCAGGCTCCTTTCGTTACAACCATTCTTAATGTTACTCTGCCTGATTGCCCTGCTGGAAAACATCCTCCCTGCCCGAATTGATCATGCCTTTCGTGGCTGGGGTCACCTGAAACTCTCCTTTCTGTCACAATTTCTGAATGGCTTCACTTTTAAACCATTTCAGGAGGTGCTCGGGTCTCACCAGCTAATCCAGATGAATTTCTTCAGGTATCTCCAACTGAGACACTATTTTTACTCCCTCCACGCTGCTGCCCTCCGTCCGGAGGGGCACCCCCCCCCCGTCTTATTAGCCTCCTCCAGGGGCTCCTCCTCTCCACAGGGCTGACACATGCGATTTCTGCCTTATATGAGGCCCTCACGGACACATCAGGTGATAGCCCCAGGCTGATTCTTGACAAATGGAATGGAGAACTGGGGTGAATATTACACCTCAACAACGGAACACCAGCTGTCTTGCCATTTCTAAACTTACATTCTCCCACAACTGGCGTCTTTTCGCCTGGCAACTCCACATCAGGTACTTCGCACTCTGACCATCACCTCGCATTACCTCACAGCTGGCTCTGCACAGTGCTGGTGCCAATGCGGAGACCTTACAACACACCACTCATATCTTCTGGTTATGCCCCAGGCTGCAACCCTTTCTGGCATCCCTGAACCAGGAGTTAGAGACCCTATCTGGCCAGCCAGTCCCCCTCACTGGGGAATTCTTTATGCTACATATATTCCCCCCAAAATTTAGAGACTCTCACATGTTACCTCCTGGGAGTGGTTCTCCTGGCACCTAAGAAGGCAATAACAAGGTGCTGGTTCACAGCCCAGGTTGCCACAGTTCCCGACTGGAGGGACATAGTCAACCTCATATAAAAAGCTGAGAGGATCTCTTTTCTCTCAAATGATAGATCAGAGCTTTGTCCTCTGAGATAGAACAGATGGCTTATATACATCATGGCTAAAGATCCAAACTTTGTCCCCTAGAGCATGGGGCCTCCCTGAGGGTATGGGTGGGGGGCCTCCCCATTAGGGGGTGGTCGGGGTTCTCTATATCAAGTACACCTAGATGTGAATGACTAAATTCCATTTTATATAGGGTTCCCCTTTTTCCCTTCCCTTGTCCTTAGCCTTTTTTATTCATTAGGTTGGGTTTCTAGCCTGAGCATGTGTATAAGTATTAGTACTCTCCATGTCTGAGCCACCTATGAACTGTATCCTTGTATATATGAACAATTTTATTTGATGAATTGTTGACTGCTTGTACCCTGTTCAAAAAAGTTAATAAAGATTATATTTATAAAAAAAAAATGACTATGTTACCATGTGAAAGCTGTCTATAGGTCAAGAGAAGGGCCTTCTCATTTGTTTCTTTAATGGAAAGCAGTGGGCATTGTGTTGCACAGTTCTTTTCTTGTGGTGGAATGCAATGGCCCAAAGGCAGGCTATCCATCACTCCGTGGTTCACGCTACTGTAAACAATCCTAAAGAATGTGAACTATGCAATCTAGAACTTGAGAGGCAGGATACAATTGCAGGCGCTGACTGTTACTTGACCTATGGTCACACCTCTTAGCCTTACTGCACTGCATCTCAGGGACAAGGCAAAGAAAAAGAAAAGCATTTGTCGGTGCCAAATGTTTCCTAGCATGGTGTATGTCAGGGGTGTGTTGTATTATTTGAAGTAAAGGGAGAGATGAAGTGGCACAGTTGGTAAAAGTCAGGATTTACTTGTGCAGATCCGGTAGTGAAAACCTCTAATGTTTCTTTGAATCTTCCCAGGGCAGGCCACAAATATGCAGCAAACACACACAGAATGGGCTAGGGAGGGTGAGGGACTGAGGAGGAGGAGGCGATGAGATGCGGAGGTGGGGAGTCAGTTCATCAGTTGGATTTTGCAAAACTGCTACTGCACGGGGTTAAGACAGCAGTGCAGAAGGATTGAACTACAGTCAAAGATGCTTATAAAGATCTAGTGTGTGCATAGTATAAATATCGTTATAAGTGGTGTCCCTAATCCCCCAAATGACACAATTTCAGTAGCAGTGTTACTGTGTAATTCAGCCTCGTGGTCCTCTGCAATTCGACTCTACTCTTTCTTCCTTCTTGCCGTGCCCTGCACTACACATCTCTATTAAATAAAATTTACATGGCTTTAGTAGACAAAGACTTTTGAAAATAATCCTAATACAGTTCTTAGTACAGTTCTTTCAGCAGCCAGCTACCCCATCCCAGATTTGCATACAGTAGTTGTGGGTACATAGTGATCAACATATCAGTGATATGTTTTCTTGTCATGGGTCTGTTCTTACTCCAGGTCACATGCCAAGCAAGTATTGTCACAGTGGGTTCCTCAGACTAGAAACACAATGTCATTTCATTTTGGGACTCAATTGAACTCAGAAAATGAAAATGGATAGGATTTTAACTGTAGCCTCGATGAGACAGCAGCACGTCTAATCATTTTACCCCACAATCCATGCCATTCCACTCATCAAAGATGGTATGGGCCTAATAAAAATAAGCCTCACATGAGTCATCATGTTACATCCTACAGTATGGTGTCTTTTCTCAGCTTTGCACCCTTTACAGCTAAAGGTGAGGTGCTGCTGGTGGGGAACTTCAATTTGCCAGATATTAACTGAGTATCTCAACAGCAGCCTCAGCCAGGAGCAGGGACATCCTAGACACCCTGCAAATGGCGAAAGTCAGGCAGCTAGTGGTATAACTCACCCATGAGGGAGCGATATTGGACTGAGTACTCACCAACGGGGACAAAATTGCAGATGTTAAGGTGGGTAGCCACCTGGGGTCCAGTGATCACAGTACGGTGTGGTTCAGCAGAAGAACAGTGGAAGCGACAAACTACATGAAGGCGAGGGTCCTGGACATCAGACAGGCTGACTTTGCAAAGTTGGGGAATTGCCTTGGGAAAGCCATGGTGGGGGGGGGGTTGGGTGTGTAGAGGAACAGTGAGTGAATCTAAAGGGAGTTATAGCGGAGGCAACACGCCTTTGTGTTAGGCAAATAAGCAAAAGCAAGAGGAAAAAAAAACAATGGTTCTCAAAGGCAGTGGCCAGGAAGGTAAGAAAGGAAAGGTTGGCATTCAGGAGGTACAAGGAAACACAGTGGGAGGAGAACAGGAATGGATCTGGAAAAGCAGAAGGAGGCAGGGAGAGCAGTCAGGCACAAAAGGAAACGGAGGAAAAATAGCCCAGACAATAATGAAAGGGGACAAGACATTTTCAGGTACGCCACTGAAAGAAGAAAGAGCAAGGGTGGGATTGAAGGCTAAAAGGAGAAGGAGGGATGTGTGTGGAGGGGAGCTGGGAAAAGCAGAAACCTGAATGAATATTTTTTGTTTAGTGTTCAGAAGAAGGAAAAAGAGAGGGTTCACAGGTGTTAGGAGCATCAGTGGAAGGGAAGTGGACACTAGTCCCATTTACGGAGGAGAAAGTACAAAAGAACTCGCATACATTAAAGAGGACAAGGCAGTAGGGCTGGATAGGATTCATCCAGGAATATTAAAAGAGCTAAGAGAGGTGCTGGCAGTACCACTGACAGCCCTGTGCAACAAATCACTAGAAACGGGTGTGGTTCCAGAGGACTGGAGGAGGGCCGATGTAGTCCCTCTCCACAAAAGTGAGAGCAGGGAGGAGGCTGGAAATTACAGGCCAGTCAGCCTGACCTCAGTGGTTGGGAAATTGCTGGAATCACTGCTAGAGGAGAGGACTGTGATTTATCTGGAATCCAGTAGAAAACAGGATCCAAGGCAGCATGGATTCACAGTGGGAAGGTCTTGTCAAACTAATCTGATAGATTTCTTTGACTGGGTGACCAGGAATTGGATCAGGAGGCGGATGGATGTGAATTACCTGGATTTCAGCAAGGCCTTCAATACCATTCCACATAGGAGACTTGTAAACAAGTTGAGCAGCCTAGGAGTGGGTCCCAAGGTGGTAAACCAGGTCAGAAATTGGTTGAGGGATAGAATACAGAAGGTGATGGTAAACAGAATTCAGTCTGAGGAGAGGAGGGTGAACAATGGGATACCACAAGGATCAGTGCTAGGACTAGTCCTCTTTACTGTCTTCATAAGCGACATTGCAGGGGGACTGGAAAGAAGGTATGCCTCTTTGCAGACGACACTAAGATCTGCAACAGGAGGAGGGGTGTGTGTGGAAAATGAGGAGGGACCAAGGAAGGCTTGAGGATGGTCAAGATTGTGGCAGCCAAGTTTCAATGCAAAAATACAAAATCATGCACTTAGGCTGCAGAACCCCAGGGAGGAGCATGATGGGGTGGGGCGAGAGGTGCTGACGGCGCCAAATAGGAAAGGGACCTGGGGATAATCATATCTGATGACCTAAAGGTGATCAACCAATGTGAAAAGGCTGTGGAGAAGTCCAGTAGGATGCTGGGATGCATAGGGAGAGGTATCACCAGCAGAAAAAGGAGGTAGTGTTACCACTGTACAAATCTTTGGTGGACCTCCTCTGAGTACTGTGTCCAGTTCTGAGACTGCATCTCCTGAAGGACATAGAGTTGAGACAGTTCAGAGAAGGGCAACAAAAATTGTGCAGGGTCTACACCAAAAGTCATATAAGGAGAGACTGGAGGATCTCAACGTGTATACCCTAGAAGAGAAGAGAGAGAGAGAGGGATATGATAGAGGCTTTCAAATGTCTCAAGGGCATAAATAAGGTACAAGAGGGTAGCATCTTTCAGAGAAAAAGATGCTGAAGAACAAGGGGTCATGATATGAGGCTGGAGGGGAGTAGACTCAGGGATAACGTGAAGAAGTATTTTTTCACAAAAAGGGTGGTAGATTCATGGAACAGCCTCTCAGCGGAGGTGGTGGGAGCAAAGATGGAGAAATTCAAGACTGCATGGGTTAGACATAAGGGAACCCTAGTGATAGGTAAGGGATGGCAAGTCGTAGATCAGTAGGGTCTGCTGTATTGTAGTAGGTAAGGAAAATGGGCAGACTAGCTGGGCCAGTGGCCCCTTATCTCCCGTAGTTTCATGTTTCAGTTTTTATGTTTAAAACAGCAGTGCTGGATAATCAGGAAGTGATCAGTTTCCAGTTTTTGTAGTGCTACAGTAAATATGGCGACTGCATATAGTACTGCTGCTTTCAACATGGTGGATGGAAGAAATGTAAACAAAAACAAAGGGAAACTGAACAAATTACGGGGTGATAGTACAATGCCGGTGGAAAAGATTACCGGGTAAATGCTTAACAGAGCACAGGGAATAAATTGTTGCAAAAGTGCAGATTTTTGTTTTATCTTGCACTGCTGCTTTAAGTCCTACACCACTTTGTGTTCATTTGCACTGTTCTTGCACTGTATTATAGCCTGCACTGATTTGTACCTGTCAGTATTAATGTTCCTTGTTCCTTTTGCCAGTTCCACATGGAAAGAAGCCTCAGTTCAGAGTACCTTTTCCAGCTTCTAATCTCTAAATGGATAACTTAGTATAATTTTATTTTTGGTCTCTGTCCCTGGTGACATCAGTCCTGGCTTCACCAGTTTAATGTCATGGGCTGAGGATCATTACATTACTAAAATATCAGGCAAGTCAGTCTATATGTAAGAAATACAAAATCACACATACCCCCATAATGCAAAGCATCATGGGCTGTATATGCAAATCACCACAAAATATTATGCTGGTTCAACTTTAAGCAGAAATGCATGGTGCCGAGCCTCTCACACAGTCTGCAAGGGTGCACACTGATGAGTCTGGTAGGATGAACCACGTGTCTGTGTCTTCTGTTGGCACCATTTGCAGACTGTGTGAGAGGCCTTTTCGGCACCATGCATTCCCTTAAAGTTGAACCAGCATAATATTTTGTGGTGATTGCTATACAGCCCATGATGCTTGTATATATGGGTATGTGTGATTTTGTATTTCTTTAAACTTGGCTTCCCGGCCAATGCCTTTGGGTAACTTTGCCTCAGTGCCTATGCACTAAGGTTCTTTTGTCTTCTATCTAGGTGTGTATATATATATATATATATATATATATATATATATAACTGAAACACCCTACTCAACCCTAACTATAGGGGTGCTGTTGTGCCCCTGTAATTACTAAATATCATGATATACTGCTGTACAGCATCTAGACAACTGTGAAGAAACTACAGAGTATGTTTTACGAAAGTCAAATCAATAAATAGTTTGAGTTGTAAATATCTGTGTGAGTGGTTGCTTTCCTGCAAATATATATCTCTGAATTGAAAGCAATATTCAGAGAGTTTAGAGAGCATATATGTTAAGTAAAACAATGATCTCACTATAAAAACGAGCCTTATCTTCATCAACAGAGAGGTTCATTTTTATGTTGGCTCACGCTTGCGCGCCAGCCAACATATTGCAGTAGTAGCAGATTTGGAGGAGCGGTCACTGTGGGCGAATGCAGGGCACGCATCAGTAGGTGCGCCCTCATTCCCTAATAAGGCAGCTGCAGGCACTGACACCAGCAACACGTAAACTGGCCACCAGATCTAAGAAAAGGTCTACTGCAATGAGAGCCAAGCTTGTTCTGCAGCGTGCCTTTCCAGGTGAGCAGTTCAATAAACATGGCAGCATTGACTGCCGCTGCGCAGAGCGCTGACTTCAGGGGTGCCCAATCCCCCTGTTGGCATGCCCTGACCCACTTCATTTGCCGACGGGGGAGCCCACTCCCTGTTGGGATAATCCCCCCCCATTACACTTGTGTGCCGAGGGGGTGCCCAATTCCCCTCGGCATCATGCACCCCCCCACAGTCTTTCCTTTCCGACAGGGGGCCCAATCCCTGTTGGCTTCAGTCCCGCCAGTTCAGTTTGCCGACAGGGGAGCCACTCCCATCGGCATAATGTCCCCAACCCTGATTTATGGTGTGTGCCGAGGGGTGCCCAGTCCCTCAGCATCATCGCGCCCCTCTCACCAATTTCTGTGCCGACGGGGCCAATCCCGTCAGCTGCTGTCCCTCCCGTATGCAGGTGGTACACTGGGAGCCCACCCAGTGTACCAAACAAAGACCTGCAAAAAGAAAATCAACCCTTTTTAACACGTGTGAAAGAAGAAAACGGTCCTCGCGGTCTCTTCTGCCCCTCCCCAACTCATACCCACCCTCTGCATACCCTGCCTCCCCACACCCACCCCCATACCTACCTCCGGAGTCTGGTGCAGCGATCTTCGTGGACCGGAACTGCCTGCACTCTTCAAAGCCGATCCTGAACTGAAGAAATGCCGTAAGCTGCATAATGGCATAAATAGGGTTTTTCAACTTTGGTGCATATCTTGGGCATTTATGGGAATTTTGGCACCAAATATTGAACATGGGGTTATTGGGACCCCTCATCATGAATTCAGTCACTGACATGGTGTTATTCGGTCCTGAAAGGTGATTTCGCAGTCATTGCATGGAATCACCTTTCGGGACCAGTTAATGAAACGACAGTGCCACTGTTCATGAGGTGGGCTCTCAAAAAGTCTATGTTGCAAATTTGGTGAAAAAAATCCAAAAAACGACTGTGTTACAAGCATGTGTTGCGCAGTTTTCACGCACCCTTGTAACTTTGCAAATTTGCAAGATTTTCATGCCAGATTTTCAACACTGGCATTTTTTCACATCTCCTTATGAACAGTACAGCTGTCATTTTTCACATCCTGCCTAAAATGTGTTTTCGCACCTGTGGAGCACAATGGCGTGGTCCTGTGGGAAATCAACTTTTGGGACAGGTTAACAAAATCACAGTGCCACTGTTCTTGAAGTGAGGTCCCAAAATGCCTATGTTGAAAATGTGGTTAAAAAAATCCCAAAAATAATTGGGTTACGGATGTGTGTTGCACAGTTTCTATGCCTGCTCATGACTTCACCAATTTTTCATATTTTCACTCCAGATTTTCAACGTTGTAATTTTTTTTTACACCTCCTCATGAACAATACAGTTGTCATTTTTCACATCCTGCCCAAAATGTGTTTTCGTGCCTGTGTCGCCAAATGGCATAGTCGCTGTGCAAAACCACCTTTCGGCTAACAAACTGATAGTGCCGCTCTTCATGAGGTAGGGTCACAAAAAGCCCATGTTGAAAATTTGGAGTGAAAATACCAACAAATACCTACAGCGTTAGGGTTTCCAACTGTAACATACCACCCTGTAGAGACTGACAGGCATCAGGGGTGTGACTTGGATCATTGGCTGTAATGCTCATGCCATTCCACCCCCACTCCCTACCCTGCAGCCATTGACAGGTATCGAGGTGTACCTTGGAGTGTTTGGCCCTAAAGTTCACCCCATTCTCCCTATACTGCACCCATCTCAGTGTATTTCCTTATGGAATGGAGTAAGTATAAGGCCCAAAGACCCCAAAGCACACCACGACACTTGTCAGTGTCTACAGGGTAGGGCGAGGTTAAATGGCATGAGCGTTATAGCTGATGATCCAAACGCCTGTCAGTCTCTGCAGGGTGGGGGTGGGGTTGGCGTCAGTTCAATACTTCACTGCCATTCCTATTATGCATCTCTAACTCCTGCACTACCAATGCCAGCGAGACAACATACTAACATACTAAAATGCCAGCAGAATAGGCCTAACGGTCTTTCGTGTCTGCTCGTTTGGTCAGTCCCCAGCCTGGGTGCTGACCTTGCTCCCTCTCGCTTCTCTGCTTCTCCTTTCCAGTTCCGGATATTCTTGCTGCATTGGATTTTGCTTCCAGAACCCTTCCCTGTACCTGTCCCACCCCTCTTGAACCCTCCACTGTCTCTGCCTCCACCAGCCCCCTAGGCAGTGCATTCCATGGCTCCACCACCTCTCAGTGAAGTAGTACCTCCTCCTTTCTCCCTGAATCTTCCCTCCAGCTTCCACCCATGCCCTCTAGTGGCCCCTTCCTCCTTCCTTCAAGCACCCCAACTGTTCCTCCCTATTTATCCTCTTCATGTACCTGAAGACCTCTATCATGTCTCCCGGTCCCTTCTCTCTTCCAATGTGTACATATTTAGCTCTTCGAGCCTCTCCTCATAGGTCCTGTCCCCCAAGCCCCAAATCATTTTGGTTGCCCTCCTCTGGACCCTCTCCAGGAGGTTAATGTCCCGCTTTAAGTGTGATCTCCAAAACTGCACGCAGTACTCAAGGTGAGGCCTCACCAAGCAGTTATACAGAGGGAGTATCACTTCCCTCCTTCTGGAGGTGATCCCCCTAGCGATGCATCCCAGCATCCTGTTGGCCTTGGCTGCTGCCCTCCTACAAGTCTCAGAGTTGTTCATCTTGACATCCACCACCACCCCAGGTCTCTCTCAGCCATCGAGACTTGTAGCATTCCCCAGGGTGTACACTTGGCCTGGGTTTCTGGCCCCAGGTGGAGTACCTTGCATTTCCCTGCATTGAACCTCAGCTTCCACTTTCTAGACCATCTTTCCAGAGCCTCCAGGTCCCCCTGTAGGGTCACCCTCCCTCCTCCCCATCCACCACCGCCCCCAGTTTCGAGTCATCTGCAAAGAGACTCATCTCACTCCTGATTCCTGTCCTTATGTCAGATACATAGGCGTTGAACAGAAGGGGCCCAAGGACTGATCCCTGTGGGACCCCACTAATGACCCTCCTTGGGGATGAGACTATCCCACCAACTGCGACCCTCTGGGTCCGGTCCTGGAGCCAATTGCCTATCCATCTGATCATCTGGTTCCCCACCCCCATTTCTCCCAGCTTATCCAACAGACCCACGTGAGGAACAGAGTCAAATGCCTTGCTGAAGTCTAGAAAGAGGACATCCACTGGTCTACCCAGGTCCAAGGCACTTGTCACCCAGTCATAGAACTCCACCAGGTTTGTCTGACACGATTTCCCCGGGATGAATCCATGCTGTCTATCGTCCAGGCACCCTGACTTATCCAGGTCCCCCCCAGCCTCTCCTTGACAATGCCCTCCATCACCTTGACAACATTCGGCATTGACAAATGCTTGTTTATTTACTGACAGATACATCACTAGATATTATACCTGATCTGCTTAGAAGCCAGACCTGTTCAGTCCCGGGTTTATTGGTCATTTGACCTGGAATAAAATAGAATGGCATCTGTGATGATTGCCTTTGTTAATTGGATAGAGGTTGTATGTGTGATGATAAGAACAGTCGCACCAAATTCCTTATAAGTCCCCGGAGGTAATGGCCGGAATAGTTGCAGAAACACAAATGTTAAGAACCAGGTCAAATGCTAAATCTGATGGAGACAAGGAACAAACATTTTCATGTGCAATTTGGTCAAAATGTAAAGGGGGCGGGCAAATACGCATGTTTGAAGTGCCATATGAACGTTACCAGAATTAACAATATTACATGCATTTTTGATATTCCTATGCTTGGCACATATATTCTACCAAACATGTATATGCACTCCTCCTGTCCTTGGTTGCTCCACTGAGACCACCAGCTGGTTCAGGAGCTACCTCTCAGGCCGCTCACAATCAGTGAACATTGGTTCTGCCATCTTTCCCCCCTCCTGTCTCAACTGGCATCCCCATGGTTCCATCCTGGGCTCACTACTCTTTTCCATTTTCATTAATTCACTCCCCCCAGAAAGCCTCAACTGTAAATCACTTCTGTATGCAGACAACCTTGTTATTTACCACAGCGATAAGTCCCTCGCCCAGGTCTCTTCAGTCCTTTCCTAGAACTATGGCAGTGCTTTTAGTTGGTTCACAGCCAGCCTGTTATTGGTTAATGGGAAAAAAAAACAAAGCCATGCTATTTGCGTTCAAACCTCACCTCACCAAAATTCATAGCTTGTGCTCCTCCCTCCAAGTAGTATCTCTGGATGGTCTGGTTCTAGAAGACATTGCCCTTTCAAATATCTGGGGGTAACACTTGACCCAGCACTAACCTACTCAGACCACATCAACACTGTGGTTCATAGGGTTAGTCAGTATCTAGGGGCCACCTGCCGTCTGTGCCACTTAACCCCAGAGGCTAGAATAGCTGTTGTCCAGGGTAACCTTGCTATCATCGACTACTGCTCCCCCATCTACTCTTGTGCATCCTCTCTCTTCAGATCCAGGGTCATGTCCACTTACAATAGTGCGTGCTGCTTTGCTTTTATAGCCCCATTCTCTACCCATCACTACGACCTCTATAGAACCCTCGGCTGGCTACCCCTCCAAGGCCGCTTTGATTTTGCTCTCAGCTGTATCATTGATAGTACCATCTGGAGCAGTATTAATGTGTCCTTCTCTCTCCCCCTACTCAAGATTAGAATCCCATCCAGGAGACTAACGCTTCCCACTGTCCCTCCTCAAGTACCAAGAGTCTCTACCAGCATGGGAGGAAAAGCCTTATCAGTTACTGCCCTACACTGTGGGCAGGATCCTGCACCCCACTGCTCATCTACATCCATACAGTATTTACCCAGGCAGTAAATACTAAACTTGAGGTACTTTATCAACACAGCAAAGCCTCTCTACCAATGCTCTCAGGCTCTCCATAAACAGCTCCATTCTCTCCGTGGTTGACTACAGCCTGGTGGCCTATGGAGAAGCAACAGATACCGGCCTCAAGAGTGCAGGCACTGCTCTAAACAAGGCCTGCAGACTGTTACTAGATGCTGACTGGCTCACACACACCTGTGTACTCTATGAGTAAGCAAACATATTAAGCCTCAAGAACAGAATCTCATACCTGACGTGCCTCCTAGGTAGGAAAGCCATGCTAGGCCTAACCTCCTCTGTATCACCAACCTGATTACCTTAACCAACTCCATGTGTACAGGACCAGAAATAAAGAACTACACCTGTTCTGTGTCCCATTCGAAGGACAGTTCTTGGACAAAGATCCCTCCTACCATGCCCCACATGGCTTAATAAGATCCCATCTAACACTCTAAATGCTGCTAACCCTAGAACCTTCAAGCTGACTTATGCAGGTTCAGCTGCAAAAGAATGTCTGTGAGTGCTGAACTGTTCACAGCAGGTCTCCAGAGCCTGCACCAATCCTGCCTACCAGCAACTATTGATGGACTCACTCCTGCGGTCTACCCCTCCCCACTCCTACCCCTGCTCCCCAGACTCTGGCACCTCATCCTCCATAGCTCTTATTCCGCTAGTGGTTGCACTCTCTTATTTTCCTCTCACCTCATCGCCCTCTCTCTCACTCTCTATCCGCCTCCCACCCACCCCTTTTCTCCATCAATTTTTATTTATTTATTGAAATGTTTCACCAGGAAGGTACACTGAGTGACAAGTCGCTCATCTCCCGGTGATGACCTGGGGAAAGGGGAGGACTAATAGTGGCTCATTAAACATTCAAGTTACAAGATCAACATTAACATATAGTTATAAGGCAGGTGTACAAGCAGTGTTACAACAGTGTTGCGCATAATAGGTAGAAGAGTGGACAATAGTAAGTGCTGAGTTAATAAGTAAACAGGTACTTACGTGAAAGAAAAAGGGGAAGTAGAGGGAGGGGTGAGGTGGGGAGGGAGAAGAGTTGAGTTCAAGTTACATTCAAGTTACAAGATCAACATTAATATACAGTTGTAAGGCAGGTGTTAGAAACAGTGTTAAAACAGTGTTGCACATAATATGTAGAAAGAGTGGACAATAATAAGTGCTGGGTTAATAAGTAAATGAGTGCTTATGTGAAAGAAGGGGGAAGGAGAGGAAAGGGTGAGGAGGGGAGGGGAAGAGTCATGTCCATGGAGACCCCTTCAGGATGTAAGAAACCCTGCAAGGGGAGGCTGGGGACCAGAGAGAAGGGGATTAGCAGTGTCCCAGAGAGACCCTTCAGGATGTGGGAACCCTGCAAGGGGCTATGGGGCTAGACAGAAAGGAGGATAAGGCTATAGGGATTAAGAGGAGGAGAAGAGAAGGAGGAGGTGTGACTTAAATATTAGGTGGGAATAGGACCTAACCTAAGAGAGGACCCTTCAGGATGCGGGGTACCCTGTCAGGAGGTTGGGGAAGGTCAGTAGATAGGGATTAAAGGAGTGATAGGAGAGGGAGAGAGGGAGAACTGAACCATTGAGGGGGAGAGAATTTGCACCTTTGGAGGGGATGGGGCCTAATCAGTAGTCCATCAGGATGCATGGACCCATGTGGAGCATTCGGGATCCCCTTACATTCTGTGAGAGATCAAAGGAGGCCAGTAAGGGGAAGCAATTTGGGGGAAGGGGAGGAGAGCTAGAAATTTTGGGGATGTGGGTGCACAGGGTAAAATGAAGGTGACAGTAAAGGGGTAGGGTTTATCCAGGGCTCAGAGGAGGGAATTTGGGAGGGACATGGCAGGAGCAGCTAGGTACAAGATAATTATTGTGGGCAGAGCTAGTGAGTAGGTGGAGGATGAGTGCTGGATTTGAGGGGAGGAATTCAGATTTTTGGGAGGCGGTGAGAGTAACTGGACTGGCTGATTAGGGGTGGATCTGTGGGGATCTACCAGGGTGCGAGTCTGTTGATCTAAGGGAATGAGAGGAAGGGTTGTTATAAAGGACGAGGTGAGGTAGGAAGGGAGCTCACCCCATCAGTGCTTGGAGGTGAATTTCATCAATTAATGAGATCAATCACAATCAGTTACATCACTCTCCACTCTCATGAAACCACCCCTCCCCCACTTGGTCTCTCCCTCCTTCCCCCTCCCTCTCCTCTCTCTCTCTCTCTCTCTCTCTCTCTCTCTCTCTCTCTCTCTCTCTCACATACTCACATGCACCATCCCCAGCTCCTCCGCTTCAAAGCTGTAATGCAGTGTGACAATGCTCCTCCTGGGCTGCTCTATCCCCACACTGTCTCCATTCACTAACCACTCTCTCCCTATCCCACATTTTCCTCTCTCTCATATACTTCCTTATGCCATACAGCACTTAGTATTAAACCCGTAATGAAACTCATAAGAAACTCTTGGCTGTTTTCTATGATTTTGTTACTTCCTGTACCGATAATTCAACTAAGACTGTATTTGTACTGTGAATTCAATTATGTCTGTATTTGTACTGTCTAACGGACGTGGACCCCTTGTAAAAGAGTTCTTACTCAAAGGTTGTTTCCGAAATTCCAATAAATAAATAAGTAAATAAAATAAAGCCTTCAAATCCCTTTTTAAAACTTGGCTTATGGACAGGGCCCGTTGCTCTTGCTTACCAGAATAGTCTCCCCCCTCACCCACACCCAGCAACTCTTCCGCCGTACTAAACGGACTTCTGGTGGGTATTTCTTATCTACTCAAGCTGTACTAAGTTCCTCTCACACACTTTTCTCTCCGTTCATGCAGTGACTCTCAGTGGAGTATTGAATAGAGGGATGGAGCAGGACTCTCAGTGGTGTGTTGAATAAGGGGGTGGGGCAGGACTGTTGTACCCTCTTTGTCTAGAGGGTGGGGCAGGACTGTTGTCCCTCTTTGTCTAGAGGGTGGGGCAGGACTCTAAGGTGTGTTGATTAGGGGGTTGGGGCAGGACTATTGTACCCTCTTATGTTTGTGCGGTGTACCTAACCTAAATTTTATCACCTGTACCCTGCATGCAATATTCCTGTATTTCATTATTCCTGTATGTATATTAGTTGACTTCTGTGTAATTGTGTATCTTGTTCCTTGTGATTGTAACTCTTGTTTACTATTGCCATCTTTTATGGTCTGGATCGTGTCTGAAAACAGTCCCTCGGATCAGTGCATCTACCTGGTAATCAAAGACATAAATAAATTAATTACTAAATAAATAAATGAGCTTTGGTGCCGTATTGCATGTTAACATTTGTTAATATTTGTGTAGTCTACAAAGTAGGTAATGCCTTGTGGTTTGTAGTTGTGAAGTAGCTCCCTTGTTAAAAAAAACTTGTGAGCAGTGTATCTGTAAAGTCGCTGTACATATCTTGACTGTTTTGGTTTTATTGTTATTTATGATTGTATTCATAGTTCTGTATGGCGCCCAGAGCCCTGCACAGGCTCCTAACAAATAAATTGCCTTGCCTTGTAACGTTACACCATACAGGTTTGCTTACTTAGCACAAACTAGTTTAATAAAACAAGCAATACTCACATATTTTGTATTCTGTATTCAGGGGCAGTAACGTATCCACCTCTAATCAACTCTGACGACTTATGTACATTCATTAGGACAGATTAAATGTCATGCTACAGAGTATACCTTAAAGCTGTAGGCCATATGAAGGGCCCTGTGTATAATAATTTGTAAGATCTTATTTGCTGATATTAACATACAAGTAAAACTTGAATAGTTTGGGAACATGGTTTTAATTCCTTCACAATGTGTTCAAAAAATTAAGAAGCTTTGAGCTTGTGTTTTAAATTTTCAATTTGTCATCTGCTAATTTAAAGTGATTTTCCTATTTAGCTGAGAGCAGTTACCACTCACATACTGTGGTAGCTGCCCTCAGCGACAGTCATTCTAACCTGGTGCTAAAAATTAATTTTATCCTGTACCGTAGTTATTTCCCTCATAATTTTCTTTTAAGAGCAGTCATCCCGATCCTTTTCGATAGCCCCGGTGATACTAACATGCCCCCCACGCTCAAGCACGTGTAATGACGTGTGACCAGGGAGCGCCCCATTGAAATGAATGGGACTAGTTTTCTCTTACATTTTTAAGCTTAAGAATGATCAGCTAGAGATTAATGAAGGTTGCTGCTTGACTAACAAGGCCTTTCTTAGTCAAGCAGTGACTTTCATGAAGTGTAGTTGGAGGTTGACTTTGTCAGGAATAGCTTGCCAGAACTGATACCTCCATTGTCTTCAACATTTTTGTAGCCAGATGATATTTACAATGTATGTACATTATTCCTCATGATGTAACTTGTTGTCACCTACGTTAGCACTGTTTTGAATGCCTTTGTATTTTCTACACTTCAGTCTTGTTTATGTAAGAATGTATTATGCTTTATGCTTTATGTTCGCGCTCTTGTTAGTTCAGTATGTCTTTCCTGGTGAAACTTTTTAATAAATAAATTATGTACTGTTGCCTTGTCCTGGGTGGCCCCTGAAAAAGTGACTGTCCTGTCTTAGTGGGCCTACCCAGTTACCAAAATTCAAATAAATAAATAATATTTATGGCAGTGTGGTTTTTGACTGTGCTTTTTTGGATGGCACAGTTTTGATGTGGAACTGTACTGCTGTACTCAAGACTTGCTCTTTACCCATCATCCAAATAAGTGTACTGTTTAATGCTGACATGTTTTAAACAGGTGACTATGTCAACGTATCTTAAAATAAAAATAGTAAGGAGTTTCGATATAAAGCTACCATGAAAAGCAGTTTCGATATTAAGCTGTCACAAAAAGCGGGATATTTTAAAATGTATGCAAATGAATCTATTGCTTAGATTTTCTATGACACCGTCATGAGTCCACTGTTGTAATAAATAAATATATTAAGTTATTGTTAACACACACACACGTGCATGTGTACAGAGGAACTGCTTTTGTGCTCCATAACAGAAGCTAGAATACTAAAAAAATACAATTTAACTACATGTGGGTTATAAATTTGGTATTTCTTCATATGGGAACCGTAACGGTAAACCAGTTGTAAATTAATGCCATTGCGAAGTTCATTTTACTGGCATATTCTGTGATTACAGGCAGTGAAGAGTTTGGTGACAAATGTATCTGACTGTAACTGACCACAAATGAGTCCATTATTTGCATTAATAAGTACTGGAAGATCTCAGTCAACACTTGCTTCACATTATGTATGTCAGTCGCTAGCAGAATTTTCAGTTTTCAAAATGTTGTCACAGAATCAGTGGTAACAGTTTTAAAGACCACTACTACAACTGCTAACATAGAGATATGAGGCTCGATTTTCAAAGGCCGATGGAGGGCTTGCCTCAAGCCCTGCCCGGAAAGACACTTTTTGTTGCAGCTGCACCAAACTCCTTTGCTGCAGTTGCGCCCCATTCTCTGTTGTTAGGTGGAGCTGCGACAGTTTCCTTCGTTTATGGCAGGTTGCGCAAGCCCTGTAAAAAAAAGAGTCCCCCAAATGGCGTAAGTTAGACTGTGGAAATACTGGTCTAACTTGCAACATTTGGCACTCTGGATTGAAAATCCTGATCACCAGCCGGGAGAATACCGCAAGCCCCAGGCGACAAATGATCAGCACACCAGGGGCTTGTGGCATTCATAGGGCTTTGAAAACTGAGATCATGATATTCAATCATTTGTAAAGTATGATGATGTAATAATACTGATACCAAACACCGAACTTACCTTCTGAGAGAAGAAATGACACTGCAGCTGAATAAACATTTTATAGGAATATTTAATAATCTGAAATATGGTTTATGCGTCTTATCGAAGCCATGTAGTTATGCATAAATGATGAATCTTATAGAAACGTTACCACATAAATCAAACAGTCCCACTTTTCACCTCTAGGCACCTCGTGAACTTCGTTGAAGAGTGGGTAGGCAAGAAAAATAATAATACCAGCTTATATGCATGTATCTGATGATTTCAGTTGAGCTATGTATATATATATATATATATATATATATATATATACACATACAATACAGTATATAGGGTCTTTTGGTACTGATTTAAATGTGTTGTTTTATGAATCATGTAACTTTAACATTTAGGATAGATTAGTTATTGGGTTTGATGCGCAGATAAGCTCACTCGACTGCAGTGCTGTCGGGAACAAGAAACCACTTTACGAAGCAGAAAAGAATCTACAGTTCAGCCTTATTCTTTCTCCCTTCCTTCCATGCCCTGCACTACACATCTCTACTAAATAATACAGCATCATTGTCGGGAAGCATTCGGGGGTCAGGGACTTGTGGCAGCATTGCCTGGCAGCATCTGCAGATTGATACACGTAACCACGGGGGTCAAGAACCAGAGAATGAACCATTAACTCTGTAAGTGGGGAGCTGTTAGTGGTGCTGGAAGGCAAAGTACTGGCTATTCACAAAGTCATGAGGTATTGGAGCTGGTATTTTTCCAAGTACTGTAACATAGTAGACTTTTCAGGGCCACTAACGCTGCTCTGTGATGATCCGAATGGTTCTGCTGGCACATGACCCATGTCAGCGGTGACCACAGTAGATGGGCTGCAGGGAGATGGAAACGGACTGTAGGGAGAGGGAGTGCAGCTGGTGCTTTTCTGTGTGTGTTACACATGCTGTTTGTGTGCAGCACTTTCACCTATGTGGCAGGCAGTGCAGTAGCAGATCCTTCTCTTCCTCCTGCTCCATGCGTGGAGAGATTGGGAAAGGTGGATGACATTGGCGTCACTCTCAGATTCACTTCCTTCCCTCACGAGCCTTGAGCAGTAGCAGCGGGGCTGGAGCATCCGAGGGATTGCGAGGAGCTTCCTGGGCAGGAGCACGGAGGGATGGATGATCTTGATGGGGCAGTGAACTCAGGCACCATCGCACTGGGGACCTGCCACCTTGGCGGAGCTCAGCGTTCAGATCAATAAAGCTGCCCAGCTGCTTGGTGGCTGGTGTTATGCAAATGAAAGTACTGACGCCTTCTCTCATTGGAGCACTTTGGTCCTTTTAACTGCACAGTGTTTCCACCCAGCAAGCAGTACTAGTGTCAAGACCAGAGTTCCCAGTCATTGGTCTGTACTGCCAAGCCCATTGCTGCAGTGGGCTCAGCAGTAACACACCTCTGAAAATGCATTTAATTCTAGCAAAATGTTCCTTGCGCTTAAACATAAAAAACTAGCATTTGTCAATGGCGAATGTTTGCTTGCTTGTGCTAAAAATGTGTAGTGGGTGATCAGGAGCAAGTCCAGTGGGCGGTGCAGGCAGTTTTGGCAGCAGAAGTGGGCTCTTGTTAACTGTTAGAGACAGAGAATTGTTTGTAGCTGTATTGGTCCTTGTACAAACAGATGAACAAAGTGGGTGTTTTGATACCTTTATTGTCAAGTCAAGTCAGTTTTATTTATATGGTGCTCAATCGAGATGGCTCTGAGCATCATACAGCAAACAGATAAAACAATTAAAACATCAGGTTAAAATTAGCATAAAAGAATTACAAGGCCAGTCTGAAACATAAACTAAGCAAATGCGTTTTCAAATGTGATTTAAAATGGTCATGAAGGAGCCACCCTCACTTCTCAGGAAAGGCGTTCCTACACCAAATGCCCTATCCCCAGAGTATTTCATTAGTGGCGAGGCACAGAGAAGAGATCCGCCTCAGGTGACCTGGCGCTACGAGCAGGAGCATATGGAAGCAAGAGACCTTTCAAATAGTCCAGTCCAGCAAGAAATTTTTAGAACAGAAGCTTTCAGGCTACGCAGAGCTGAAAGAGAGAGAGAGGGAGACCACAGACACACACACACACACACACACACACACTCAGATAGAAGGCATCACGCCAGCCAGTCTCCGCTTGCTACTCAATGAGTGGCTTCAGTGTAACAGTTTTCTAACTCGGTACTGAACTTTGCACCACAGCTGGCGCACTCTGTCTCTCTCACAACCCTCACCTCCTCTCTCTCTCTCTCTATTCAGCTGCAGGTTGAACAACTCTTTGAAAGTGCAGTGAAATGTTATATTAATGGGAAAAGAGACAATAACAATGGGATGGTTAAGCTCAGGAAAGGGGATGGGCGGTGGAGGAGAATGGGGGCAAGGCAGAGGTACTGAACGGGTACTTCAAGAGGACACAGTCTCAAGTTGAGGGGAGGCACTTCTTCATGGAGAGGGTGGGGTGGTAGTGGGTTGGAATGTGGTTCCGAAAGAGGTAGTTTCGATGAAGGCGGTGGGCAGCTTCAGGAGAGGTTGGGAAGGAGTTAAGGGGAAAATAAGGGACAGGAGAGGGTCAGGCAGAGGGAAAGGCGGATTGGGAGGGGATGCAGGGTCAGTAGCTAAGCTGAAGACCTACAATATGAGCAGATAAATGAACCAGATGGCCTTCTTCTGCTGGCTGCTTCGTTTGATTTTATTTTACTTTTGTACCTGTTTATGAAATTGCATTGTTTTGATTCTTTTCTGAAGTGGATTGTTTCCCATTCTCCCATTTCTTTCACTCTCTCTTGTGAAACATGTCCCCCCGTAGTTTACTTAACATCTTTGTTGATTAACCCTTCTTCTACCCTGCCAAGGATTTGTTACCAGTCCACCTGCAGACCACCGCCATACCCCAGTCGCAAGAAGTGGACAAACAAGGTAAAGGGTTATTATCACACAAGCTGTGCTTCTAGTCCAGTGCGGCAATAAAGAGACACACCAGCAGAAATTATAATAATTCAGAGTACAGCCGGGAGCAGATAATTGTGCCTGATGTTGCTGGATTGGATGTCTCCTCGGTGAGAGGGACAGAGGAGAAAGGAACAACAGGAAATGGATGCTGCGGATCCATTCTGAACCCCAGTTGGGTGATGCGGGAGGGAGCAGTCCTCCACAGCTGAAAGCTGGAGAAAGCACCTTGGACCTGGTGTGATAAACTGAACTGCATGCAACTTTTATCGGTTCTGATTTTTTGTAGTGGGAAAAAGTGGGCTGTTAAATTTTTCAGGTTTTGGGAGATTGTGCTAGCAGAGCAGAATTAAAGAAAGTGATACACATTTGTTTCTTATTTTATATTTAAAATTGAATTACCCCTTCTGTGACCGGGAGCTCCTGCCACTCTTGAGGACCGACCATTTTTTAAACCTGTTGCAACAGTTATTCTGTTCTAAGCCTAATCTATCCTTTACTATTTCTAGTCCATAAGGTTGGCCACCTGTGGGCACCCCCTTCTCCCTCCCTTGACTATGCTACAGTGTCCTCTTTAATTTTCATTTTCCCTTTTAGGTCCTTGTACAGGAGGTTATTACGATGACTTCAGAGTATATGAAAACAGGTTGTATTTATTGTTGTTGATTTAGTATGTAATACATGTTATAAAATACTGTGATGTATATACTTTATGTTTATGAAACCTGTAAATGTTGAAAATACCATGGTACTAGGTGTTTTTGATAATGGTAAAAGTACTAGGTGACTATTACAGAAATTAAGTTAGTTGTGCTGCTTAAAATATATGGACATTGCTGTAAACTGAACAAGTCTAAATGGCATGATGACTTACATATATCACATGATGCATTGCATTATGGTAGTATAGTGATGTTGTATTTCTTTGAAACTTGATTTTTGCCAATGCCCTTTGGGATAGACCTTCTTTCAGTGATTCTGCATTGAGATTCTTTGTCTATCCTTGTTTTTGTGTTTGTTTTTTTTTTAAAGTCTTTTGGGCTCCCCACTACCTAAGCAAACGGGGCCTGCATAGGGGTGGTGGATACATCTCAACTAGTGGATGGGATCAGAGATCAGTGTCAGTAGGTGCTGGCTAAGTGCAGAGAAAGGACATTAATTGTCTGTTGCTGCAAACAGATGTACTGAAGAAGAAATATGCCATTGCAAAAGGTTATTTCTTGTATATTGAATAAACAGATTGTGTGTTGAACCTGAAGTTCAGTGTCTGGTCCATCTGTTATCCCACAACCCCTCCACACCTTCCCCTCTAGTAAAAAATGCTTTGTCGGATTGGCGCGAGATTGCCTGACTGTCCAAAGCTTTAAGGGAGCATTAAAAACACATCTTTTTAGCCTCGCATATAATGATTTTAAATTTTGCTGCCTTGGATAAATTTTAATCGTTGTTTTAATTATTTATTGATTTTATTATGTTATGTACAGGCGCCTTGGTTTGGAAAGGCACCTTTTATAAATAAAGTTTGATTTGATAAAGAATTATCAAAGTGAAAAAAAAATTTGCTGGCTGTTGGAGGGCTGCTAATGATGACAGGGTGAAAGTAACTTTAGTCTGTTGTAGTCAGTCAGTGGAGGGATGTCAGGAATGGTTAAGATGTGAAGGATTATTTTGTGACTGGGTCCCTTGTTACAGGAAATACCAATGTAGGAGCAGGGGAAAATAAGCGTTGTGTTACGCAAGCATAGACTTGTCACTTTCTTGGGGATCTGCTGTGCCAACCGCGGGTGGCACAGTGTTGCTGTTTTCAGATGTGGCTAGGCTTATGCTGGATATGTAGACGTGTGCTGAGTGATACGGGGGGGAGGGGCAAAGGAAGGGGTGCCACTAGCGCCCTCCATGTAGAAATTCCCCTCAGTGTAGCTTTCGTAAAAGAAAGTTGTGTTTCACAGTTACAAGAAAAGTGGAATATGGACATGTTATGGGGGCTGCGATTTATGTGTATATGATGACGGTGCAAACTTGTCATGCAAAAAAATCTCCCAACATCATGGACAAGTTGTGTCACAGATCTTTGTGGTCAGGTGTCCAATGACCAAATTCCTTGACAGGCTGCCTTGTGATGAGCAGGCTGAAGATAACACCACTCAGTTGGCTGCTGGGTGGTATCATGCAGAAGAAGAAGAAGAGAATCAGCATTTATATAGCGCTTTCATACATTGTATCCCAAAGCATTTACAAGGAATGCTACACTAGCAAGCAGTGGGGCCAAATAATAAGGCTAAACAAGGTATTTGCTGCTAAAAAAATTATTGTGGTGTCAGAGGCAGCACCAAAACCTAGGCACTTCGAGTCCGTATGTATCGGATTGAAGCACCTGGGTTTTGGTTTTGTCTTCGACACCACAATAAATCTTTTTGCAGAAAATACCTAGCACTAGAATTATTTTTGTATAGTCTACTTCTTTGGTTTGCTGTGACATAACTCCCAGGCAGATTCTCTTTGTCTTGAGAGCTGGGTCTTCATAAAAAACGGTCTGATCTGGACTCTGGACTTTGTATATACAAATACATCTGCTTTTTGTGCCAAGTCGTGTCCAGCCCAGCAAGGATGTCTCTTTAAAGACATGAAAAGACATTTTCCCCTTTGAAGCTCTCCCATAAATTGTCCAGAGGTCCTGCCATGATACAGGACAGCAATGATAGTAATTACCCTCAGAGCCAGTCAGTTACCCCCCTGACAGCGACATTTCGCCAGTGAGGTCCCCCACAGCGACAACAGCACCAAGCTGCAGTGGGAGACCTGCTGGAACCCAGTGCTCTCTGTCGGGGGTCCTGCACCCCCAATCAGCTCCGACTGGGTTGATAATCCTTAAGTGGGGTGTGGCTTCGGGGGCAAAGGCCCCTCAAAGAAAAACAAGAGAACAGAGTGCGAACCAGCAGCCGACTGCAGAATGCAGTCGACCTGCCGTGTCGCTGACGGGCATTCACAAAATTTTTGTCAGACTCCCGTTGTGGATCCAAAGCCAGTTGGTCTGTTTTATCAGAGACACTGATGAAAAATTGGAATATTCTTGACATTCATGTGGCTCCTGCCCTACTCAGCTCGGAACAGAGAGTGACACAAGGACAGAGTCAGACCTTTACTTTTTCTTTCCTTTGGATAGACTGCCGTTCAGTCCTGTGTAGGGCACTACTTGCCAATGTCTCTGCCTCCTGCTCGCTTAATTCCTTTTTCTTCTAGGAACAGCTTTCCCTCCCGAAGTCTCTCTTCTAGTTCTGTGACTCAGCTGCTTGTTCGCCAGCCTGAAAAGTGTGACTATGACTTGTGTTTATATGATGACAATGAAAACTTCTCAAATAAAAAGTCTCCCAAGTTTCCCAAGATCATGGATGACCTGTGCCACAGTTGTTTGTGGTCAGGTGTCCAACTACTGTAATGCTTAACAGGCTGTCTTGCGAGGAGCAGGCTGAAGATGACACCACTTAGCTGTCATGTGGATAAAAGAATCCAACCACTCTGTGATAGGATGGGCTGACTCCTTTCAACTACATGAAGTTTTCGCCTGCAAGCAGCTGAACACCGTCATGATCAGCCTCACCTGAGCTGCATTGGATCCGCCAGTGACATGCCTCTGAAAGCCCTTATTGTAACAGTATGTTTGCTTTGTGCATACCCATGCAAGCAAACTTAAAATCAGGACAAGTGGTCCAAATCAGGGACATACAGTATCTTAAGAAATGGTAATATTAGCTCAACAATTCCCGTAATGCTTGGCTTAGTGTAAAAGGCATTTTTCTGAAGCAGAAATAGACTGTAACATTAAACTCTGGCATTATTTTGTGCTGTGAATCCCTATTCTTCAGCAACACAAATCCCAAATTTTGAAGGGGTGATGGAAATTTTGAAGGCAAAATCAGGGATGCCCCTTAAAATTAGGGACAGTTAAGAGGTATACCGGTAGTTGCTAGGGTCATCAGTTTTCTTTAATTTATCATTTTTTCTAGTTAACATACAGATTAAAAGTTAACCAATCAATACATAGCCCTAAAGCTCAGCAGAAGCGGAAGCATCAAGAGAGGTAGACAGTGAAAATGCCAACCTCCCGCAGAGCGACAGCACAATACCGACGCAGGTATTGTGCCACCCAATCCCTGAATGTTTTCTGTCAGGGCTGCACCCCCACCCCCCATGTGGGGCTCTTCCACACACCCGGACTTTAGGACTATCAACTCCAGGTCGGAGTTGGTCTGGGAGGGGCAGAACACTAGGAAGCGAACCATGGAAAAGGACCATTACAGCGACTGTCACTGTAATAGTCTTTTTCATAGTTCGCTGTCAGAGATGTCGAGCTGAAGGGGGCACCAGAAAGCAGGGAACTTTCTACACTTACGAGGAATCCAGAGGCTGATGATGATCCTTGCATAAAATGTTCTCTACTGGTGTTCAAAGAGGTAAAATAGGCACAAATAAGGGGACCAAAAAAGCAAACACCGGCACCACTGCACTACATTAAAAAGGCTTTATTTGAAAATACAAGTATAAACAGCTCTCCACATAGACAAAACTCACAAAAATGAATTCAATGACTTCTTCACCTCATGCGCCTCTTCCCTTCTTTCCACCTTACCCCATCTCTCCCACTTACCCCTCAGCCTTTCCCATCTCCCCTTCTCCGTCAGTTGATGCTGATGTGCATCCCAGACTCAAAGTTTGACTTTTCAAAGAAATGTTTCTGTTAAATAAACCACTTGTTTCCATAGTAAGCGTATAGTGGCAAGCTCATTTATGCCATAGAAATGCATTTGCCACTAAACTGCCAGACTTGGGGGTGGGGGGGAATATGTGTGCTCATGAACAAGCATACTGGCGTTCCGGCACCGTATACACAGGTGGGCACGCAGGATCAGCGAGTGGCGGGGAATTTAATCAAGGTGCTTAAAATACACTATTTCTTCTTTTTTTTTTTTTTACTTTCTATTTTTCCCTCCTACTAGCCCTCCATCTCCGACCCTTCGGAGGCACCTGGGAGTCATCCCTCTGTCAACCACCCAACCCATCACCAACCTTGCGCCCCATGGAGCCGCGGTTATACTCCTCAGGTGGGTAACAAGGTGGGGCCTGTACACCTCATACACTTACTTGATTTTCATCGGCCAAGGTGGTCTGAGCGGTGGTGACACATCGAGGAGCCGCACCTGGTGCCTCGTCTCCCAACAATGGGCTGATCTCCTCCAGTTTTCTCCCCTCGTGTGGTGTGCGCCCTGGCGTCCAGGTGCTGTCGCCAATGTCCACCACCCGCCACGGCCGGGCCCCCGCCGAATAGTGCTTGCAGTATGTGCCAACATCCATTACACGCCACGCCGCCTCTCCCCCTCCCCGTGCGAACAGGGCTTGCACTACCCCGAGCCGCCACTCGGGGTCAGACAAGTAGTGGGCATTGGCCCCCTCCCTCCCCCTGGAGAAAGCAAGCTGTCATGGGATGCTCCAGCCATTCTTCGCCGGCCCTCCAGTGACCTGAGTCCACTCCCGAACCCGGGTCGCTGGTGTCACAGGCAGAAATCCAACCGCTGCTCTGGCAGGCTGGCAAAATACACTATTTCTCAAAAAAACAGCATTATTCCAAATTCTACTGCAGTGGGGTGATCAGATAAGTTATCAATGGGTAGACCAGAAGCAAGAGAAACCGGAATACAGGGGTTCAAAAACTGCAGAAAAAGCTGACAGCATCCCTAATGGTTCTCCCTGCTAGTCTGCTAAACGAGTGGAAGGTTGCTGAAGGCAGGGGTGTAGCTAGAGGAATAAAACGTGTACACCTATTTGTACACACACTCAGTTTCTTGCCCACTGAGTTACCCACGTAACCCTGTTTGTTGCCCTCTTTTTCACACATAACCCTGTTTGATGCCCCTTTCAGTTTCAAATATAACTATGTTTATTGCTCCTTTGATTTTACACATAACCCTGTTTTTGCACTCTTGTTTCATGCATACCCTGTTTGTTGCCACCTTCAGTTTCACACATAACCCTCTCTTTTGCCACCTCAGTTTCATACAAAACCTAACTCTTGCCACTTTAGTTTCATACATAACCCTGTGTATTGTCTCCCCAATTATATGCCTCAGTGGAGATTTTGAGTATAAAGAAAAATTATAGCTGCACCAGGTTTCACGTGTTGCCGATGTTTAGCCTCAGTAGAGGACAAAAAACATGTTGTAATGTCAGAAGGCAGGGAGAAATTGTGCCTCTGAAAAATATCTTGTATTCTGTGATGTTTATGGGGCTGCCTTCACCTATAGCTGAAGATGGTTGTTTTCTGTATATTTTTGGTCCTCAGGGGTTATTCACCCCACCCCTGGTCAGGCGGTGATTGGTAATCTCCAAGCCTGGTTAACCCCAACCCCCGCCCCATCCCTCCTTGTGGCGGTCACCGTGGAGAAGTGCCTGAGAGTATTGTTGACATCATCACTGGTATAAACGGAGTACAGGAAGGGAGCATCTTCCTAAGTAAGAGATGTTCCAATACAAGGGGGCACAGTATGAAGTTGGAGGGGGGGATGGCTCAGGGGTAACATGAGAAAATATTTTTTCACAGAGAGGGTGGTGGACTCTTGGAATGGCCTAACAGAGGAGGTGGTAGGGGCTAAAACGGTCACAGGATTCAAGAAGGAGTGGAACAGACACAAGGGCATCCTGGAGGCAAGAGGGGTACTCCGGAGTTCAGTTTGTGGATCAGACCTCATACTAGGTAGGGATAAATAAGGAAGACTGGGCGGGCCAAGAGGTCCTTATCTGCCGTCAATTTCTATGTATGTATCTATATCACCGTTGACAGCTCCATGGTTTCTCTGCATTTTCACCATTGGCATCCCCAGACTCCCTGATCAGTACTGTACTGTGCCCGGAGGCCTCTCATGCACACAGTGATCCCCGTAGAGGAGCAAGGTCTTTGGCCCACTGCAGGAGCCACTGTAGTGGTATAGTCACTGGCATGGCATTGGGTAGCTTGGTGAAGGTAGTTTTAAAGCAGGTTCAGAAATGAGCCCAGGGTGCTGGAGGGCCCAGTGGGAGGAGTGATGAGCAGCCCACTGGGTGCTGTTCTCAAGTTGGGAGGGGGACCATTCCCCATTGCATGGGCATCACCTGGAGAAGTCCTGGTGGCAAGAGTTAGTTGGGGATGCAGTGACTTTGTGGCTGTCATACTGGCACACCTGGGGCCCCACACTGCTCACCTGCCCAGCAAGATGGAGCCCACTACCACCAAATTCAGAGATGTCCAGAGGTAGAGAGGCATCGCCCCTGAAGACCCTGCCATGGGAGGGTTCCCTGATGGCATGTAAGGAGGCTCTCTGGGGCCCAGGCTGGTGATGGAGCTGGTAGCAGGCAGCCCGATGGGGTCCGTGGCTGGGGAGACAGGAGAAATAATAATAAAAACAGAATGTGTTTTTAAAGGTGTATTTGCTGGGAATGTTAGAACTGGTGGTAGTTTAGCTTCAACAGATGCAGAGAAGCTGTTTATATATTGGGCAGTGTCTCTGCTTTCTGTATGAGGTTTTGTATTCTGGTGGCATTCCAGCTGGACAAGCTAGACAGACATGCCTTCGGGTGGTGAGGACTAGCACTGCAAGTGATCTAGGCATGACATTGAGTGGTGAGGGCCAGTGCTGTATCTTGTCAGGGTGTTAAGTCAAGCTTCTAGGTGATTCAGGAAAGTGAGCATAAGAACATAGTTGCAGAGGTTTAAGAAAAAAGACCACATGATCCACCCCACTACAGTCTCAGCAGATTTACCCATCTTTTTTTTTTTAGTTGTTTAACCAGGAGTAGCACACTAAGCTGAAAGCTTTTTTACAGAAGTGATCTGGGAGCACAGGGAAGTTAAGAGACTTGCTCAGGGTCACACAGTATGCAAATGGAAGCTGTGGGATTCAAACCCAGGTCTGGTCTGCTGGATATCACCAGATTTGCAGCTCAGAGCCTTAAACCACTGCGCTATACTGCCTCCCTCTTGCAGTTTGTCATAACTATAATGTGCTTGTGTATACACAGGTTGTTTTTGCTGTGATTGCAAATGTTCAGACAATGTACACCAGTGGTGTTGACTTAGCCTGTAGACCAGGAGATTCCAGGCCTGGGTTTCACTTGAGTCAGTGGATCACTTTGTGACTCTGAGCAAGTCGTTTGCCCTCAAGTGACCCCAGTGAAACTGAGTAGGAGCTGGAGCCCCCGTTGTAAACAGCATGTTGCATCTCAGCTGACCTGTCCTGGGGTAATAAATTATAAAATAACAAAACCCTTTCACAAGAATTCCGCACCCTTGGTTGAAGAGGGAGCCATGGATGCTTCACAGCTTGGCTCAGAGTGTCCAGATCCAGAACAGGTGGGGCTGAATGACTATTAAAGGCTCCACACTTAGTCATCAACAGAAAGGTCCCATCACACATTTTTTCTGTTTGCCAGTGTAGTGTGTGGGCATGAAAAATTATTCACTGTCTCTCGCAACCACCTAATTTCATTATATTTTAAATTTAAATGAAGTTGTTTCACTCTGTTCTGCCCTGGTGTGAAAACCTGTTTGATGCCATTGCAAAGGACATGACCCCACTCATAAAAGGAAACGTGGGAGCTGATAATGCGTATGTGCACATCAAAGGGACTGGGAGTAAGCAAAGAGCTCCTTGCACATAGGAATTATATCAGTTAAATAACTGAACTTTAAAAGTGCCAGCATCCTTCCAAATGCATTTTTCCAACTCAGAGACACTTTAAACAACAGAAAGCATTAAGGAAATTGTCTTGAAATGTTTGATGGCCACCACAAGACACAAATACAGGGACTTCAGAAGACATACAACAGAACTGACTGACAGTAGCACTTCTGCTGACTTGTGCATGTATACATCATCAGCTCCCATGATGCTTTGGTGCTTTGCATGAGTGGGGTCATGATCTTTGCAAAGGCGTCAAACAGGTTTTCACACTAGGGCAGAACAGAGTGAAGTAACTTCATTTAAATTTAAATTAAGATGAAATTGGGGGTAAAGGGGTAAGAGAGGGAATCATTGTTCATGGCTACAAACTACACAGATATACGGAAAATAGATTCCGGGGACTTTCCCTTTAAACACCAGTAATCTGCCTGGAGGATAATTCATTATTACGGGGCTGACCGGTGCACTGTTGTGGGTGTAGAGATAAGATATGCAGCTCATTCCACTGTCTGTTCTTGCAGGGCAGTTTTTCTCACCACTGAACAATGCATAAACAATGTGATCCACTGTGTTTTATCAAGTCAGCAATGTTATCACAGGTGGTGTTTACTTTTTAAATGCATTGGTAAGACCACGCCTGGGTATCTGTTTTCAGTTTTAGCTCAGACATCAAAGCCTTTAATGCCTAGAGAATCTGCCCGCACAAGAACGCTTGCTGTTCCTGCTGTAAGAACAATGCTGGCAGAGCATAGATAGAGATACAGTTTGTCTTTCAGGCGGTCTTTCAAAGCTCTACTGTGACATGCTTTAAAGTCCCATTGTAAGTGTCTGTAAGTGTGTATATATGATCAGTGATTTGTGTAATTGTTGTTTGTGTTTCTTGTGTCGTTTGTGTTTTTAATCTGACTGGTGTTGCTGATGTTACCTCCCTGGACACTGTTCGTATCAGAGTGCTACATCCAAGAAACAATTTCTGGTTTTCAGGGCTGTCCAGCAGCGTGGAAGGTTGAGGCACTGGACCCTTACTTCCAGCCATCCATACCTAGTGACCCTTCTTGTTCGAATGGACTTGGGTCACTGGGGTTTCAGCCAGATGATGGAGTACTGAGCACCCTAAGGACTGCCTTTTCCCCTTGGGGACCTTGCTTTCTTCGCCCTATGCCTGCCACCTAGTAGAGGCTGGGTGGCAGTGATGGGAGGAGCAAACTGACATTGGGGATGCTGGCAGATACACCACATCATTGCATGCCAATGTCCTGGGGAGAAACTCTGGAGGAAGAAGACCCCAGCCGCTCTGCTCCCTCTGCTGACCCCTGCATGACCCCAGGTGCAGGCCATCCTTAGTGGTGGATAACCAGTAAGGCTACTAGAATAGTCGGTGATAGGGTTGGGGAAGGGGGGCCACTGGACTGAGGGACAAGTGCAGAAAGTACTGATGAAAAAAAATACATTTTCAAAGAAACAGTTCCTGCACTGGCCTGTGTCACATTTCACGGTAATTGCCGCTGGACTTGCTGACTGATGGTGGCACGCTCAGGTGCCATGTGGGTGACCCGGTTTTGAACCCCCCAGCTTGCAACTCCCATCATAGACTAGCAGAGGCTGTAGCAACACCAAGGGAGATATGTGCAAGTCTGGGGAGGCAGAGGGATGTGCAGTCAAGCAGCATATCACTGGAAATGTTTGAGTGGTGAGGGATGTGGGATATCCGGTTCATCAGCAGGATCTGGTAGTTCTGGTGTGTGATTGCAAGAAAGGAGAAAGCTCAGGAGTTAAAATTGCAGTGCCCTGAAACAGGATGGTTAGTGTCTGTCCCCAGAGGTACCCCCCCCCCCGGTGGCCTAAAGTCTTGTGGTCATTATTACAGTATCCTCCAACATAGTAAATGCCTTCCCCCACTCATCCGGCCACCTAGGCAGTATCTGCAGCATGAATGGCCCATCTGAATGAAGAGTGGCCAAAAAAAATAAAGGAAAGAAAGGACCAGAAATGAGAAAGATGTTGCCAGGGACTCAATGACGGAGGTTTTACACCAAGCTGATGCTGCCTCATGTTTTCAGACATCCGCTGGAGAAAGAGGATCCACAGCAGCCGTTGGGTGTTCCAGTAGCTCAGATACAGACGATAGTTTACAGCTGTTAAGACAAAGACTAGATCAAAATCTCACAGTAATAGAATAAGATTTGAGAAGTCTTCAGTGTGGTGGAAATAAAAATGGCAGACAATGCAGACTATAGAGCCTTTCATCAGATAGGCCACTGACTTGGGTTACAGTGCTGATATTCACTACCTTCCTCCTTTAAGTTAGCCAGGCAAATTGGCTAGTGGTTCGTGCACAGAACAGTGAACTGGAGACCTGGGTTTGAATTCCACACCCACTAATTATTTCTTTATATGTCATTTTTGACCAAGAAAGTCACATTGAGCTCTGTGGCAGCTTGTTTCAAGGTGCTTACTTAGTATGTGACCCTTAGCAAGTCAGTCTGCCAGAGTGTGACCTTTCTGTTGTTTCTACCTTACCTATCTCTGCTGTTCAAATCTTGCTGTATGCCTAACAGCAGACATTTCTCTCCCCTCCTTCCCCTTGATTGTGAAGTACTTTGGGATATAGTTTGTGTGAAAGATGTGGTATCAAACCAAATCCTTTTCTTTCCTGTGTTAAGCAATGGCATGGGGCTGCCACTACACTGGCTCTCTATCGAACAGTACAGATAATGGTACCGAGTGTAACCCCCCTGCAAATGGGGGTTCCCAAAAGACTTCCAGGAGCTTGCTTGAATGCTCCAAGCCTGAATGGTGTTTGGCATTTAAGCCATTTATCAGTGAGTGTTTTTAGAGCCTCTGGTACTGTCTCTTTAAGAGCTGTCTGCTTGCAGACATAATTAGTTTGTATGGGGGGACTGTGTGCTTCTCTGAGTACCACTTGAGCTGCTGCCAATTCACTTCATTTTGCAGTCACTAGGAGTGCAAAGGGAACTCTATCTGAAGATGTAACTGTTTGCCAGAAATTATTTAGAGTAATAATGAAATTACAGTTTGTCTAACCTGCTTTCTTTGCAGTCAGAACTGTGTCTGCTAGTTCCCCATTCTAGTTTTGAACTGCTGAACTGGACCAATCAATGTGGGGTAAGCTAGCTCTAAAATGGTGCCTTGGACGAATCAGAACTTGGACTCATAATCTGGAGCCAGCCACAAGAGGATTGTATGGGCAGTGACTCTGGGAGATGTAGTTTAGACTTCAGTGCCTTTTGGACCAACAGCAGCAGTCTATTGTGAGTGACAGCCAATCCAGTCAAGAACTGGGAGGAACTCAAAGGAAGTGCCCAGTTTTGTCGGTTGGAGCTTCAGTTGAGCTTTGGCAGTAGAAGAAGGAAGGAGCCCTGTGCTTTTTTCAGTGTGCAGTTTTAGTCAAAAAAGCATGTATAAAGCCCAGAGTTCCGGTCTGCAGCTTGTGTAACAGCTTGTTAGGACTGAATCCGTCCTGTGAAAAGAATCAAAGGATCTCTGAGAGTAGAAACCAGGCTCACCCTGTGAAGACTGGAAGAATTGCTGAAAATTGCACTTTCGGTCTGTCAGAAACTGAATCTGCTGTGTGTTCTCCGAATTATTGTGCAGTAATTGCGATCGGGATACAGATGCAGCCTGCCTGGTATAGTACTTTCTTTTATATGGATGTGTGAAGAGGTTTGTGTACCTCAAGTGAGCCCTACTGACATTGAAGGACCCTATCTTATTTGGAGGTCGTGAGTACTAATTCAGGGTTGCTCCCTGTTGAATTGCCACATTAAATCCAAATGGAATTACTGTACTGCTGACTGTTTAATTCTCCTTTTCTCTGTGTGAAAGGGCCCCTACCAGCTGCCACAGTTTGGACTAGCCACTGAAGCTTGGGTACCCAGGGACAGTAACTGATAGGGAATAGGCCTGTACACAGAGCCATAAGTAGATTATTAGGAGTGATAAGCTAATTAACCTGATTTCCCCTGTCCTTGTTATATCCCTAAATAAATCAGAGCTGCTTGTTTCAGCAAAGTTATACTACCTGAGGTATTTGTCTATGTTAAAGTACTGTACTGTGATTGTTACTGTATCTCATTTCACAAGGAGGTCCAGTGCCAGAACCGAACAAGAGGCCAAATGTATACTGTGAAGGTAATTTGATATATATTGTGTGGGCCACTAGTGGGAAGAAAGGGGGTTGCAGTGTCCCAGAGGGCTGCACTCAAGTTAGTTTAACTATTGCAAACCCTGACCTCTGAGGTGGAGGCACCGGCCATTGGATCCAAGCCCCTCAACCTGTTAGTGGCAAATCAGGCAGGGTAGTAGCCCCTGGGATAGAGCCATCTAGGGGTTACATCTTGAGGCTCACCGCTGGGATTGTGTGTCCTCTAGTGGCCATATTTACGAACCACTGTTAAAGAAAAAATGGGTACCCGCACAGAAGTGAGCTGTGCACCGTGGTGGAGTGGTGTACTGGGAGGAGATCGGACCCCCAAAATGCTATGCTTATCCTGGACATCCCCTGGGTATCAATACGGACACTGTGCAGGGAGTACTTTCCAAGGTGGAAGGTTTACAAAACCCTGTGGTGGTGGGTCGGCATGCTAATCTGCTCACCCACACTTTCCTAGCCCTAGTAGAGTTTAAGGATCCCATAGATAGCTCCAAAGTGCCACAGACCATTACCCCAGAGGAGCCCTCACTGCTTGGAGAGTGATAACTAAGGACAGTAAAGACCCAGGGGAATCAGCCCCCACCACTATCTGAAACTTTGAGAGAAATTTGCTGAATAGTTGCTGGGAGAGGGGAAAACTGTAGAAGACATGAAGAAACTATTCTTGCCACCTGAGGGATGTTCCTCCCCCAACACCCTCTCCTGCTCCAGTGCCCCGTAATGGTGTCTGAACCAATGCAGACTCCTATTTCTGCACCTGCCATTAGTCACGACTCTTACGAAGGTTGAAGAATCTTCTCTGGCACCCTCCCCACCCCAAAGGGGAGGATGACTAGGAAGACCTGGATAGACTATATTTGCCCCAAGTGCCTAGAATGGCAATGCTCGGAAGGTGGCGAAAGAGGGTTAGTGAGAGCCTCCGAGGTCCTGCCTAGCTACCATCCGTACTAAGCAGGGCCAGTAACCTAGGCGACTGCACAGGCCTATCTTGAGGCCTTGAGAATGTATGGGAGCCTAGATTCTGATGAGGACCTATGGTGGAGAGTAAGAGATGCACAACAGTACCAAGGGAGTTGTTGTCTGTGTATGTATCTCGCTGGAAAAATTGTTGCAAGAATGCCCCAGAAAAGGTAGTTTGCCAGCGATTGAACTGGACGAACCAGGCTGGACAGGATCCTTAAGTCTGCCCCTTCTCAGAACTGCTGTTGCTTCAGTTACACCTGGCAGATCGACTGGAATCCCCACCCTCCTAGCATGAGTTAATGAGAGAAATTCGAGGAGTTGAGAAAAAGGCGACCTCGGGAGGGACCTGCACCAATAGCTGCGGCTACGACCCGAGTGACTGAGGGTGACCCATCAAGTGAAGTTCAGGGGCAGAGGTTGGCAGTCAATGAGTGCTCTGACAAGGAAAAGATATGTCACAATGGGGCGAACTGTTGAGGAGAGATCAAGGGTTCAAAAACAGTCCTTTATGAAGGCCGACGCCTGCAAGTGACGGGCCCTGACCTATATCAGATCTAGATCTGCTATGGGGTGGGGGTACCCACCCATGTATCTCCTGCTGATAACAGCTCCGAACTCGATTCCTTGACCATGGAAGTGGAGAAACTGACGAGATGTCTCCAAATGCTTATCACGCCGAGACAGAGATGGCACCAAGGTTTCCAGTTAGTAATACCCCCGCCCTGGCTCCCAGTGTGGAGCCTCGGCCAGCTCAAACTCCAGAAAGTATGTTTTGCTATAATTGTGGGAAAGATGGGCACATGAAAGGGAATGCCAGTCCCAAAAGACACTGACAAAGTTGCATATAGGCTACAAGGAGAGCTTGGAGAAGAAATCAAGTGGTTAAGAGGTGCACCACATGATCCCAGTGAGGGCACCAAAATGCTAATTCACGTCCTTTGTGGCAAGGTCAGTTGCCCAGGCCCCCTACCGCCTCTCCAGACTGGTCCAGAATAGTGGGTCCCTCCATAGGAGACCACTGTAAAGGTGAACAGTGTCTACAAGAGCTATATTAGACAGTGGCTCCCAAGTGACAATTATGTTCCAAGATTGGTATCAAGAAGCATTTGTCAGACGTACCCTTACAACCATTAGAAGGACACATGTATGGGGGTTAAGTGAGAAGGCCTACCCCTATTCCGGGTATATCCAATTTGGCTGTCTTCCCCCACCTCCTGGCATGGAGTGGCGAACAAGTAGAGACCCCTAGCCTTAGTGTGTCCCCCACTGGACTGTATGATGGTGTCCCTTTGTTGATTGGAACAAATGCTCATATGTTCGGAAGGCTGGCACAGTTGTGGTTATGAAAACAGGGTCAAAGACTAGTAGAGCTTTGAAATCCGGCCTTAATTAGAAGGCCCTATGAGGCAGAGAGATGCTGAAAAACAGAACCAGAGGAACGGTGGGAATTGTATGGAAGAAGGATCCTGAGTCTCTGATCCTGGCGCCAAATACCCAGTGTACCTTACAAGGGAGAGTCCGATATCCAGAAAGGATGTTAAGAATAAAATATTAATGTTGGATGCACCAGGCGATGGAAATTGCCAGAGGGACACGTGGTCAACTTAGTATTTTGCTCCGCTGGAGCCCATGCCATATGCCAGAAGGGTAATGGTCCAAGTTCATAATGTGTCTGAAAGAGACATCTGAGTAAACAGAGGTTGCATCCTGGCTAATGTGCATTGTGCAGACACTGCAGTGCTACCAACAGCAAGAGTTCAAGGAAGAATGACAGAGTAACGCCTGACTTGTTTGATTTCGCGACTCCCGCTGCCAGCTGAATGGAAAGTGAAGATCAGTGAGAAGCTTGCCCAGAGAGACCAGGTGTTTTCTTTAAAGATAGGATGTAGGATGCGTGCAAGGAGCTGAGCACAATATCCGGCTGCGAGTAAAGAACCATTTAGTGAGAGGTCTCGGCGCCTGGCACCTGCCGAACATAGATGATGTGAGACAGCATCTGCAAGAGATGTTAGCTGCTGGTGTAATACAAGAATCCAGAAGCCCTTATGCTTCCCCATTGTGGTAGTGAGGAAAAAGAATGGAACAGTAAGGATGTGTGTGGATTATCGCACCTTAAACTGGCGGACTATCCTCGATCAGTACACAATGCCCGCATTCAGGATGCTTTGACTGCCTAAACAGGGAGCAAGTGGTTCTCTGTGCTGGATCTCCGCAGTGGGTACTATCAGATCCGATGGCCCCAGAGGACCGTGAAAGACAGCCTTTATCTGTCCTGGCTTTCTATGAATTCATGAGGATGCCCTGTGGATTTCAGGTGCCCCAGCCACTTTCAACGATTGATGGAGCGTGCAGTGGGGACATGAACTTACTAGAGTGCCTGGTATACCTAGATGATGTTATTGTGTTTGGCAGCTCACTGGAGGAACATGAGAGCAGATTATTTAAGGTATTGGACCGACTGGAGGACTTTGCCTTAAACTGTCCATTGATAAGTGTCAATTTTTCAAACATCAGTAAAGTATGTGGGAACATAGTATCCACCGAGGAATAGAGACCGACCTAAGTAAAGTTGAGGCCTTGACCACCTGGCCACAGCCCAAAAATCTAAAAAGAACTGCAAAGATTCCTGGGATTCTGTGGTTATTATCGGCGCCCATCAAGGACTATTCAAGAGTGATCCGCCCTTTACTTAACCTTACTCAAGGGTATCCCCAACCCACAAAAATACCAAAAGTCAGCATCCCTCAAGACTGAAAGAGAGTGTTTTTTCATCCGAGTGAAGTATTTGGGGTCTGCTGGACTCTGATTGTGAGACTGCTTTTCATGAGATCATATATCAACTTACCCATGCTCCAGTGCTGGCCTATGCCGATCCAAGAAAACCTTCGTCCTGCACACTGAGTGCTAGCTTGCAAGGGTTTGGGGGCTGTGTTGTACCAAGAGCACGAGAATGGCTGAGACCAGTGGCCTTTGCCAGTAGAAGCCTGATTCTATCGAAAAAGAACTATCCTGTACATAAGTTAGAGTTCCTAGCTTTGAAGTGGGCTATTGTTGACCAATTCCATGAGTACTTGTATGGGGCTAAAATACTAGTAAAACTGACAATAATCCTTTGACCTATGTCAGACCTCAGCTAAGTTGGATGCCACTGGCCATAGGTGGCTTTCTGCATTATCTACATATGACTATGCTCTCGAATACCGAGCAGGTCTGAACCACATAGATGCTGATGCTCTCCCGAGGCCTGTTCCCCAGAATGATTGGGTCCGATTGGCAGAACCTGACATTCGGCACTCTGCCGGAAGTTTGACAGGGAGGAACAAGGTCCACGGACGAAGTGGACTGCATGGTGGATTGCTTGGGAGCCTCTGAGAATTGCATACCTGCTGCTTATTGCCACTTTTCTGCAATAGACATTGGTGCACTGCCTCAGCTGGACAATGACAGTATTCGTGTGGCTCAATCCCAGCATCCCATGATCAAAGCAGCTTTAGAGCCCTCTATGCAGGAAAGATGTGTCCAAATTACGCTCCACTGATTTGAGAACTGCACTGTTATACAAAGAAGGTCCTAAGTTGAAACTGATCAATAAACTGTTATACAGAGAAACAGTAGACAGAGGGGACAAGTAGACAAACAACAACTAGTGCTGCCCACTGCCTTTCGAGACTCAGTACTGAGGTCCTTGCACAACCACATGGGGCACCTTGGTATAGACAGAACACTTGACTTGGTGAGATCCAGATTCTATTGGCCTAAGATGGGGGCTGATGTGGAGCAACACATTCGAACTTGTAGTCGCTGCTTACAGAGGAAAGCTTTTGCCCCAGAGGGCTGCTCCCTTGTTAACATCACCACCAGTGCACCCATGGAGCTGGTCTGTATTGATTTTCTAAGTTTGGAGTCAGATCAAAGAAATATCAGTAAGTGCTGGTGGTCACTGACCATTTCACGAGATATGCCCAAGCTTTCCCCACCAAAGACCAAGAAAGCATCCACTGTGGCCAAAGTACTTGTAGAAAACTTTTTGTTCACTATGGGGCTCCACAAAGAATCCATTCTGATCAAGGGAGAGACTTTGAGATTAGTCTGATCAAAGAGATGCTTTCTCTGTGGGAGTGCGAAAGTCCAGAACCACTCCTTACCACCCCAGGGGGACCCACAGCCTGAACGCTTCAACCGCACTTTGCTAGATATGCTAGGCACCCTGCACCCAAAGGACAAGCCTAGATGGAGCCAACAAATTAGCACCCTGGTACATGCTTATAACTGCACCAAAAGTGATGCCACTGATTCTCCCTACCGCCTGATGTTTTGAAGAGAAGCTCACTACCAGTAGATGTGTGTGTTTGGGGTCTCTCCTGATGGGGTTCAGGCTGACAACTATTTACAGTATGTGCAAAAGTTAAAGCCCAGCTAACTCATGCGTACCAACTGGCTCAAACCATGGCTGCCAAAAGAAATCTGGCCAACAAAGAAGGTATGATAAAGGTGACACAGGAACTCGGGAGGGAGATCGGGTATTCTTCTGAAATCTGGGATTACTGTGCAAGCACAGATTGCTGACAGATGGCACCATCTCCCTCACATTGTAGTGGGCAAACTAGATGATCTGCCAGTGTACAAAGTAAGGCCTGAGAATAATTCAAAAGATGTAAAAACAATGCATAGAAATCATCTTACGCCCATTGGACAAATCTTAATTGAGTCTGAGCCCCTAGAAGATGCCCCCTCTGGACCAGTGACTAGAGCTGCTGCTAAGAAAAGATCAAGAAAGTCTGCACCTACAGAAGCAAAAGTTAAAGTGTTCCCCTCCACAAGTCCCAGTTGAGCATGACTGTCAGTCCATATCGGAAGAAAGTGAGAGTGACTTTGAATACTATCCTTCTACTTAACTGAGTCAATTGTTTCAGGCAATCCCCTAGTCAATACTGGAGACAAAGCTGGGCCTTCTGGACTGTTTAAGCCTCCAGCTTCATCCCTGGAGCCAATGCTCCCAGAAAGTGAAGTCAAAGCATCAGATCAGATGAAATGGAATCATTGTGCATGGTTGAACTGTTTGAGCTTTCAGGGAGGAAAATGATAGATTGGGGCAGACTGGTGATAACCCGAACAAGAAGAGTATTTTGAGTGCCCTGACAGTCCACTGCCAGTGTCAAAGCTCCATGCAGCCAAGTGTTGTGGACTCAGAAACTGTAACTCCTGGAGCTGAAAGTGCCTCAAGTTCTAGCCTCTCTACCCCCATGGAGACTCCCCTGACAAGTGTGGACAATGCTGAAAATGGGAGGCTCAGAGGTGAGACTGTAACAGTTCCCCCTAGAAAGACTGGTTGAGCTGTAAAGCCTGTGGTGCACCTCAGTTATGATTCCCTTTGGGAGGCCTGTGGATTTGCCTCTCAATGTTGTCCATAAAGGAGTGTATGTGTCCCTAGCTCATTGCCCAAACTGAGCGTCAGTGCTAACTCAAGTTACTTGTGTTGCCCTCTAAGTATGGTGCCCTTGCCCTGTCCAGCCCCAAGGTAACTGATAGGGAAGGGCCCCTCTTCAGGTTTCATGTACAAGAGGTAATAACTTGAGTTATGGTACAATGTGTATGTAATACTGTGTAAAGAGTGGACGTACTGCAATGTTTCCAGAAATGTGTTCTTGGTAAAATGATATATTGACTGATGATTACATGTGCAGAGCCTAATGCAAATGTATATGGTTGCAGTTGAAACTTATGGGGTACTTGCTTGGCGTGACGTCCAAGCTTTCCAGGCCAGGAAGGGTGTAACCCCTGCAAAATGGGGGTTCCCAAAAGACTTCAGGAGCTTGCTTGAATGCTCCAAGCCTGAATGGTGTTTGGCATTTAAGCCATTATCAGTGAGTGTTTTTAGAGCCTCTGGTACTGTCTTTTAAGAGCTGTCTGCTTGCAGACATAATTAGTTTGTATGGGGGACTGTGTGCTTCTCTGAGTACCACTTGAGCTGCTGCCAATTCACTTCAATTTTGCAGTCACTAGAATTGCAAAGGAACCTATCTGAAAGATGTAACTGTTTGCCAGAAATTATTTAGAGTAATAATCGAAATTACGTTTGTCTAACCTGCTTTCTTTGCAGTCAGAATTGTGTCTGCTAGTTCCCATTCTAGTTTTGAACTGCTGAACTGGACCAATCAGTGTGGGGTAAGCTAGCTCTAAAATGGTGCCTTGGCGAATCAGAACTTGGACTCATAATCTGAGCCAGCCACAAGAGGATTGTATGGGCAGTGACTCTGGGAGATGTAGTTTAGACTTCAGTGCCTTTTTGGACCAACAGCAGCAGTCTATTGTGAGTGACAGCCAATCCAGTCAAGAACTGGGAGGAACTCATAGTGAAGTGCCCAGTTTTGTCGGGTTGAGCTTCAGCTGAGCTTTGGCAGTGAAGAAGGAAGAGCCCTGTGCTTTTTCAGTGTGTGCAGTTTTAGTCAAAAACGTGTGTAAGGGTCTGAGTTCCGGTCTGCAGCTGTGTAACAGCTTGTTAGGACTGAATCCGTCCTGTGAAAAGAATCCAAGGATCTCTGAAGAGTAGAAACCAGGCTCACCCTGTAGAAGACTGGAAGAATTGCTGAAAATTGCACTCGGTCTGTCAGGAACTGAATCTGCTGTGTGTTCTCCGGGTATTGTGCAGTAATTATGATCGGGATACAGATGCAGCCTGCCTGGTATAGTACTTTCTTTATATGGATGTGTGAAGAGGTTTGTGTACCTCAAGTGAGCCCTGCTGACATTGAAGGACCCTATCTTATTTGGAGTCGTGAGTACTAATTCAGGGTTGCTCCCTGTTGAATTGCCACATTAAATCCAAATGGAATTACTGTACTGCTGACTGTTTTAATTCTCCTTTTCTCTGTGTGAAAGGGGCCCCTACCAGCTACCACGGTTTGGGACTAGCCACTAGGGCCCAGAGTACCCAGGGACAGTAACTGATAGGGATAGGCCTGTACACAGAGCCATAAGGAGATTATTAGAGTGATAAGCTAATTAACTGATTTCCTGTCCTTGTTATATTCCCCTAAATAAATCAGAGCCTGCTTTGTTTCAGCAAAGTTATACTGCCTGAGGTATTTGTCTATGTTAAAGTACTGTACTGTGATTGTTGCACTGTATCTCATTTCTACAGGAGGTCCCAGTGACGGAACCAGACCTGGGGGTGGGTGTATACTGTGAAGGTAATTCTGATATATTGTGTGGGCCACTAGTGGGAAGAAAGGGGGGTTGCAGTGTCCCAGAGGGCTGTGACCAAGTTAGTTTAACTATTGCAAACCCTGACCTCTGGGTGGAGGCACCCGCCATTGGATCCAGGCCCCTCAACCTGTTAGTGGCAAATCAGGCAGGGGTAGTAGCCCCTGGGATAGCGCCATCTAGGGGTTACACGAGTCACAATTTTGTGGTTCCTGATGGGTTGTCAACCTTTGTTTGCATCATATTATTATTAGGTAAAAACCCACATTTTATGATTGCTTACCTTCTCTAAAATTCATTGATGTTGCTGGGTGTTTTAGCTGCCTTCTTGCTTAATTAGAAACTGAAATGCATGATAATGTACTTGATCCCAGTGTTTTTTTCACCTCTATCTCAGATACCAACTGGGAACCTATAAACACTCTCCCTGATATCAGCCAGGCCCTCAACTTTTTTGTGTCCACATTCACCAATATAGTTACCAACAACATAAACAGGCGGCTACTAAGCAAGATAGAGCAGACAGCAGCATGGCTAGACGTCACTGCTGGCAACAAAATGCAGGTCATTCTCAGGGTAATTGCATAAAAAACCTTTTTATTGCACATAAGAACACCAGGCACACAGATAGAGTGTGCCCTTCCCCACAAACAGCCGAGTGTTTTCGCGCCAAACCTCGTGCTTTCTCAAGGCTCTGACCAATATAGTTAGTCATCACATGCCCCTGAAGAAGTGCAGATCAAATGGTCACAAAGCCCCCTGGCTCTCTAAGGAGTTAAGGAAGCTCATGACCATGCGTGATCAGGCTTGGAAAACCTTTAAATGCAGCGGACTACCCATCGACTTGCAAATCTACAGGCAGCTCAGGAATGTGTGTAAAAATTCTCTCCAGAAAGCCAAGCGCTCCCACTTCAGGGTACTCCAAACTGAGCATCTTTGTAACCCAAAGAATTCTCTGAAGCAGGTGAACTCTCTCAATAAAGGCAAGACCACTGAGGCTTCTAGCTCCCTTACTACCCTTGGCAACGTCCTGTCTGACTCCCCAACCGCCACTGCTGGTTTCAATGAATTGTTTACTGACCTGCATAGATACACAGTACCCTTTACTGATTCCCCACCCCTCTCCTCCCCACCCCACCAGTGCACACTAGTGCTCTCAGCCTTCTACCTTAAGCTTGCCACCTCATGGAAATTTGTCGGCTTCGCTAGTCTAAAAGATGATAGCTCCTGATCATGATACCCTCGAACCCAGGTTCCTCAAATTAGGGGCTACAGCCTTTGCCCGTCCAGTACACGACCTGTTCAACTGATTCTTCCTTATGGAGTCCATCCCTGATAAATGGAAGGTAGCCATGGTTGTTCCTATACACAAGGGTGGTCCCAACTCACCTGTATAGAATTATAGACCTATTTCTATCCTGTGTCCACTGGCTAAGATCCAAGAGCGAATACTCTATAACCACCTACAGGATTACCTGGACCTCCATCACCTGCTTTCAATTTTCCAGCATGGGTTCAGGAAAAACCATAGTACCCTCACAGCCTTAATAAAAGTCTCATCCAACCTGTTCCATGCTATGGAACAAGGCCTTGCCACCAGTGCTAATTTCGTCGATTTAACAAAGGCATTTGATTTGGTCAACTACACTCTCCTTCTACAGAAGCTACACTCCCTTGGGCTGGACTCTAGTGCCTTAACTTAGCTCCAAAATTACCTTACAGTATGCCGGCCTGTTGGCACTGAGGGCTGAGGTGCTGGACGCCACACCTCACGCCATGCTGGCGACCCAGGTTCAGGAATGACCTAGGGTTGTCTGGGTGCCAGCACAGTGGAGGGTGGGGTGGGAGTAGGATTGAGCTGTGACTCTCCTCTCCTGGGGAGGGGAGTCGCCCTCTGGCAGTCCCGCCGTCACCGGGTGGAGTGACCGGGAGGGTGGGGCATCCCGCAGTCGCGGTGTGCGTGCCTCCACCCGTATGCACTCGCGCCAGGGCTTATAACAAGGGGAGGAAGCTGGGGAAAAAATTCCATAAATACATAATAGGAAAAAAATTACCTTACAGGCGCACACAACAGGTCAAGTGGTCCAGGGCTCTCTCGGACCTCAGACCCATAACCCATGATGTACTGCAGGGGTCCATCCTAGACCCATTACTATTCTCCTCTTTATTAATGAGCTACCTAGTAACTGTGGTGGGGCCACTGTGCACCTCTGTGTGGACGATGCAATTGTTTATCATTCCTCATCAGATGTCAGCTGGCTCAACAGTATGCTCGCTTCAAACTTCTGATCTCTGGAGGGCTGGTTCCTAGAAAACCAACTAGTCCTCAATACTAAGAAAACAAAATGCATGCTGTTCTCCAACCCCTCCTCCACACCTCATCCCCAAACCTCCCTTGCAATACTCTCCTACAGTGGTGATGCCCTTGAATCCATCTAGTCTTTTAAATATCTGGGTGTCACCTTAGACACCTCTCTTTTCCTGGACACCCATGTCACTCTCCTAACGGAAGCCCTAAACCAAAAGCTGGGCCTGCTGTATTGCAACTGTCCTTTCATCTTGTCAGCCTCCTGCCATAAGATCGCTGCCATCACCCTCCTCCCTGAGATCGCTGCCACCACCCTCCTCCCTCCTTACTTATGGCACCCCGCTACTACTCACAACCAACTTATCCATCCTCTCTCGCTCAAACAGACCTAACTTAGGGTGGGTAGGTTTGCTCTCGGGACCAACATCCATCATCACCCCTGTGATGTCCTCTCTTCCCTTGGCAGGATATCGTACGAATCAAAACTCCAGTATGCCACCTTGAATCTAGTGTACAAACTGGTCCACTGTTGCACCCCCCCATCTTGGTAAACTTATTTAGATCCAGCACCCCAGCATGCTCCAAGGTCCGCCTCCCTCCCCCTTCTCGTAATGCCCAAGCCACGGTTAGCTGTGGGCCGCAGATTATTTGCCTTCTCGGCAGTGTCCTGTTGGAACTCCCTTCCACACTCTACTTTGTCCTGCTCTTCTCTACCTCAATTCCAATTCTCCCTATTACTCCACCTCTCTGCCTCCTCACCTTGTTCCTGCTTCCGATGAATCTTGATTCTGCATTTCCAAGCTTCATGTATAAGTATCCACGTTCTCTGAACCACTTATGAGTATGTGCATGTAATGTGTCATCGTAACTGTAAATGTTGCAGCTGTAATTGTAAATGGTGTAATTTGCAACCATTGTACCTGCCGTGTCATTATCACTGTGTTCCACTTCCCGGGTCACCCTGAAAAAGGGACTGTACTGTCTCAGTGGGCTCACCTGGTTTACCAAAATTCAAATAAATAAATAAATAACTGTATAGCTATACCCAGCTTGGTTTTGCTTTAAATCATTGAACTACTCATACTGCATACTTCCTGAACATTAGAAACACCCTCAAACAGTACAGCCACTCATGATACAATAGTCTCCTCTACTCCCACTGCATAATGAGTGGCTAGATTGTGTTGGTGTTCCCGAGTCTAGGAAAGATGCAGTGGGAGCTGGTCAAGAAATGTAAACAAACATGTTTTGGTGTGGTAACACCAGTATGGTGGGCAGTCAGTTTTTCACTTTTTAAAAGAAAAAAGGGATCTGAATCAAACTACCAGCTGCACTCACAGTTTAAATGGAATGTGAACAATCATACAATGTGTGTTTTAAACAAGGTTCACTTTGAGGCCTATGAGGGTTGACAGTGTCCCTTTAATCATTCAAACAGAATTCTGTGCACCCCCCCACACACACACACACACAGCAAATTTTACAGATATTATCATCTTTCTGCCTGAACTGGCCACTTACTTATTTTATGTCCAGATAGTGGGGGCCATTTGGTGCCTTACATCAGGGGCCCTGTTGTGAAGTTGCTCAGCTACCATTCATCAAGACAGACCACCCATCAGCTGAACCCGCTCATGATGGGGCAGTACTGGCTGGACCTGGCACTCACTAACAGGGATAGTGTCGCAGACATCAAGTTGGGAGGCCACTTGTGCACCGGTGATCACCATACAGTGTGGTTCACTACGCGGAATCGAACCACGCAAAGTGCGAGGGTCCTGGACTTCAGGGGGGTGGGTTTTATAAAGATGGGTGAATGCCTCAGGGATGACCTGGCAGGGGGAATGACGTGGGTGGGTGGAGGAAAAATGGGTGAAGATAAAAGGTGCCATAGTGAGGGCTACAAACCTCACGTGCCAAGCAAGTGAGCAAAAGCAAGAGGGAAAAGAGACCCTATGGTTCGTGAAAGAGATGGCAAAAAAGGTCAAAGCTAAGAGAGTAGCATTCAGAAGGTATACAGAGACGCAGAGGCAGGAGGATAGGGAAGTGTATCAGGGGAAGCAGGGAGAACAGTAAGGAGCGCAAAGGTGCAAACAGAAGAGAGAATAGCCTAGATGGTTATGAAAGAGGACAAGACATCTTTTAGGTATGTAAGCGAAAAGAGGGAGACTAGGAAAAAGCAGTCATCCTGAACAAGTACTTTTGTTCAGTGTTCTCAGAGGAAGGAGAAGGGGAGGAGCCACAACAAAATAATAGTAACATTGGAGAGATGGAAGACACAAGTCAATTCTCGGAGGGGAGAGTCCTGAAGGGACTCACTAATCTGAAAGTGGACAAAGCAAATGGGGCCAGATGGGGGTGCATCCAAGGGTATTGCAGGAGCTCAGGGAAGTACTGGATGAACCTCTGACAGTCTTATTTAACAACTCATAGGAAACGGGAGTGGTTCTGGAAGACTGGTGGAGGGCGGATATATGCCACTACACAAAGTGGTAGTAGCGTAAGAGGCTGGCAATTATAGGGCAGTCAGACTGACATCTGCGGGGTAAAGTTAATGGAATCACTCCTGAAGGAAAGGATTGTGGAATATCTTGAATCCAGTGGATTATAGGATCCATGGTAGCATAGAGTCACGGGTTGGGGGGGTCATATCAATTGAATCTGATAGATTTCTTCTTTGACTGAGTGACCAAGAAACTAGATCACGGTGAGGCAGTGGATGTAGCCTACCTAGATTTCAGTAAGACTTTAGACACCATTCTACATAGGAGATTGTAAACAAGCTGGGTAGCTTAGGGGTGGGTCCAAAGGTGGTTAACTGAGTAAAAAATTGGTTAGGGGATAGGCAGCAAAGGGTGGTGGTAAACAGAGTTCACTCTGAGGAAGGGAAGGTGACCAACGGGGTGCCTCATGGATCAGTGCTAGGATCAGTCCTCTTTAATATCTGTGTAAGTGTAGCTTATATATATATAAATATAGTAGGGGTATAGATCGGTTGACAGAGCATTATACTACATATTATGAGGTCTCCAGTTCATATCTGATGCCTCCTCAATGAGATTTGGGCTGGCAGTATAGCCTAGAAGTTAACGTAACAAGCTGTGAATGAGCTTGGTACATCCAGCAGACCTGGGTTTGATTCCCACAACCTCCACTTGCATATTGTGTAACTCTGAACAACTCTTAACCAGCCCAAAGCTCTCCGGTCGCTCCTGAAAACAGGCACTTGTGCCTAGTGGGCCTCACCCAGTTAACAAAGAATAAAATAAATAAAAATAAAGTGACATTGCAGAGGAGCTGGAAGGGAAGGTCTGCCTCTTTGTGGATGTCACCAGAATCAGCAATGGGTTAACACTTCAAGGGGGCTGGACAGCATGAACAGTGATCTGAGAAAACTAGCGGAGTAGTCAAGGGATGGCAGCTGGGTTTCAGTGTGAAACAGTGCAAAATAATGTACTTGGGGCATAGAAACCTGGGGGCGGAGTACAAAATGAGTGGAGTAGAACTGACAACCACCAAACAGGAATAGAAACATGGGGATAATCATATCAGATGAAGCGGTGTGATAAGGCAGTTAGTTGGTAGAGCTAGTGGGATACTAGGGTGCATAGGGAGGGGTATCACCAGCAGAAAGACTGAGGTGGCGTTGCCTCTGTATAGAGCGCTGGTGAGACCCTACCCAGAGTACTGTGTCCAGTTCTAGAGACCACATCTCTGGAAGGATATAGCTAGAGTAGAAGCGGTCCAGAGGACAGAGTAACTAAAATGGTGCAGGGTCTGCATCAGAAGCCCTATGAGGAGAGACTTAAGGACCTGAATATGTACACACTGGAAGAGAGGAGGGTGGATATGATAGAGATCTTTGAATACCTCACAGGGGTAAATAGCTACAGGAAGGAAGGATTTGTCAGACAAAGGTGCTCAAGAGCAAGGGAATTGATATGAAGCTGGAAGGAGGTAAATTCAGGAGAGATGTGAGGAAATACTTCTCAAAGAAAGAGGGTGAATTCCTGGAACAGCCTTCCAGTGGAGGTGGTGGGGGCAAAACAGTTGCAGGGTTCAAGAATGCATGGGATAGGCACAAGGGAAGCTTAGGGGAAGGAGGAGGGATAATGAATCGGAGATCAAGTAGGATCTGCAGTGATACAGCAGGCAGGGAAAATGGGCAGACTAGGTGGGCCAACTGGTTCTTATCTGCTATCAAATTCTGTGTTTCTGTGTGCCACCTTCCCTGCCTTCACCTTGATCCACAAGATAATGGCCAAGGGCTGGAAGGACAAGGTGCTGATGATCTTGACAGCTCCAGACTGGCCAGACAGTTCTGGTATCTGTGTCTGCTCAGTCTCAGCAGCAAGCCTCCTTGGCAATTGCCTCTTCGCCCCCAGATTTGTTGACCATACATCAGGGAAGGTCCTGCAACTGGACCTTTAATCCTTACAGCTCATGACCTGGTTCCGGAGAGGCTGGAATTCCAGGTCTTGGTCTTTCAGAAGCTGTGCTTCATTTTGTGGAAGTCTCCTGGAAAGAGTCGACTCACCAGTGCTGCACCTTCAAATAGAAGAGCTTTTCCATTCAGTGTCATGGTAAGGAGCTTGATCCCCTTGTCTGCCATGTGGCAAGCATTTTGGAGGACCTCTGTTCCCTCTCTCAGGGCTGCGAGCGCCGACCCTCAAGGTGCACCTGGCAGCTATCTCTACATACTGGGTGTGGGCTGGTATGCTGACGATGGCACAGGAGAAGGTGTCTGGGTGCTCTCATGTTAAGGGCCAGGAACCTATTGCTGGCGCTAGCCATGCTGATGGGCAAGCCATCTGAGCCTGTGCACAGGTGTGAGATGTCTCACCTATCATGGAAAATGACCTCCTTGGTAGCCATTACATCATCCAGAAGGAATAGTGAGCTCCAGGCACCTCAGTGGAGTCTCCTTATTTGGTCTTCCAGAGGGACAAGGTCATTCTTCCACCCCACCCAAAATTCCTTCTAAAGATCATATCGGAGTTTCACTTTAACCAGGTGATAAGCCTTCTAGTACACTTTACGAACCCATCTTTATATGTGGGACCTATGGAGGGTGCCTTCTTACAATAAGGAACACATGACTGGAGTTCAGGGTGAGGCTCGTCAGCTGCTTGTAGCATATGCTGAAGCCACACCTGGCCAAAAGGCAGCAAAGCAGATGACTGGCAGGTGGATAACATCCTGCATCAGATTCTGCTATAGGTTGGCTGGTATAGAGCCTCCCAAGGGGCTTGGGGCTCATTCCAGCAGACCCACTGCTGCCTGAGTGGCTGCCTCCAGACATACCCATACAGGAGATCTGTAGGGCTGCTACCTGGAGGAAAGCACACACCTTCATCTCCCAGTACAGCACTGACATTGATTCATGTTGGGATGCTGCTTTTTGGACCTCAGTTCTCCAGTCTCTGTTTGCCAAATAGGGGGGTATGCCTTGCCCCCTCCTCCCTGAGAACTGCTAGGAGTCTGCCACAGTGTGGATTATGAGCTGTATCCGTACCCTTAGAAATATAGATTGCTCACCTGTAATCTTAGTTCTAGGAGTGTTATAGAGTTCACATTCACACCAACCACCCAGCCTCCTCTGGCAGTGTGGCACCCAGATTCCCGCCCAGCATGCAAAGATCTGATGTCATGGGGCGGAGACAGAGAGGACATACCACCTAGGTGGTGGGAGGAGCTTAGCTTGAAGACATCCGACCAATCAGCACTTCAGTGGACCTGCCAGAGTGTGGATGTGAACTGTGTATCATCCCTATAACTACAACTACAGTTGAGTAACCTATATATTCATTCTGCCTGAACTGGCCACTTTTTCATCTCTGATAGGAGTGGAGGTCATTTGTTGTTCATATCAGGGCCCTATTGTAAAGTTGCCCAGCTACCAATCATCAAGGTAGACCATCCGACAGTTGGGTCCCTATTCTGAAATGTAACAGCCTAAATTGGCTTCCACATACAGTATAAGAGGCACTGCCTGAATTGGCTTGCTTTAGTTAAGGTGCAGTCCCCAACCAATGGGTAAGTCACTAGTGAGGAGCTAGCTAACGAGAGAGTCATGCATCTCCCAGGCATCAGGCAGTCACAGAATCAGCTGCTCAACCCCTGCTCATTCACAAACTTTAAAAGGCTTTTCCATTTGGAGTGCTACTGCTAATGGCATACATCATAAAACAGAGAATTTATTGCAACCCCATGGCAAATTTTACAAAAATAATATTATTTCTGCCTGTATTGGTCACTTATTTTATCACCAATGGAGTGGGGGTCTTTTGGTATTCACATCAGGGTACTGCTGCAAAGTTGCCCAGCTACCAGGTATCAATTTGAGGTAGACTACCCATTAGCTGGGTCCCTATTCTAAAATGCAACTGCCGACTTGACTTATTTTATGTAAGATGCACTGCCTACATTGGCTTCCTTTCAATAAGTTGCAGTCCTCAACCAATGGGTAGATAACTTGTGAGGAGCTAGGTACTTGAGAGAGCCATACCTCTCCCAAACATCAAGCAAACACAAAATCAGCTGCTCAGCCATTGCTCATTCACAAACTTTAAATGGGTTTTTCATTAGGGGTGCTGCTGCTTTACAGCATACATCAGTTAAAACAGAGAATTCAGTGCACACCCTCCCCCCAACATGGAAAATTTAAAAAATGTTATATTCATTCTTTTCTTTCACCTTCATATTGGATTTATTCTCTCAGACCACAATGGGGGAGGCTCCCTTCTGCCAATTTCACCACTCCCCTCCACTTTCCACAGTCTCTCCAGGACTTACCTTGTGGCTCAGGCCCCAATGGATTATCCCCAGTGGCGGGGGTCAAGAGGCGGAGGGCCATCCTCCCCCCATGCCAGAAATCCAGTCTGTTGCCACAGGTTTTCCCAGTGACTAGACAGGTGGGAGTGCGGTGGTGGGATGTCATACATCCCCATCATACCTTCCATTTTCCTCCTGGAGTTTCTGCCCTCCTCACCCCAGCCGTGACATGCTTGAGGAGCACACATGCATGGAGGTGCACATGAGCCCTGAGACCATGGTCCCCCCCCCCCCAATGAACATCTGCTTCCTGGCGCTGCTGTGAGCTGCCACCAGGCCTCCACCTGGTGGCAGCCAAGAGCCGGTACAGCCAACCTCCCCAGAGGAGAACTGCCTGGCAGCCGCCCTCGATTCTCTCAAAGCGCCCCGCCAACCCCCAGCAACCCATACTGATCGCTGGCATGGCAGGAGGTAAGGTGCTTAGCGCCTTAGTTCTCCATGCCACTGGGATGATATTGTATTTTCTGTCTAAATTGCCTCTTATTTTATCTCCTAGTAGGAGTTGGGGTCATTTGTTGTTCACAGCAGAGCCCTCTTGTGAAGTTTCCCAGCTACCAGTCATCAGGGTAGACCACCCACCAGCTGGGTCCCTATTCTAAAATGCAACTGCCTGAAATGGCTTCTTATTTATTTATTTATTTGAAATTTGATAACCATATAGGCCCACTGAGACATGCAAGTCTCTTTTTCAGGGACAGCCCAGCACTGGTTACATACATTGAGTGAAAAATTACACTAATTACAGAGTAGAGCAGAGATAAGAGAAAATGTGTAGCAGTGGAGTAAACATACACGCAAGATACAACAAATGAGTTACAATCAGCATAATGAAACATACATTCAGTAACAATTCACAGGATCAACAGTTACAGCATCGAATCATTCATGAAAATAGGCAGTTGGAGAAGTACAGGCTCAATTAAGAAGATGGTAGTTAACCAGGCTATCCCGGAGAAATTACTTAGACAAAAATGCAACATGTCACTGTTTGCCCTCAGTAGTGGTTCTTCCCCAAGTGAGTAGGCTTTGAGTCTCTTTTGAATTCTGCAAGCGTGGGCCAGTTTAGAATCTCACAGGGTAGTGGGTTCCATGGAGAAGGGGCAACAAGTGAGAAGGATCTCCTACCAGGTGCTGACCATACAAGACAAAGATTACCACAGCCCACGGTTTTATGGAGTGCATGGACGAGGTGTGGCACAACTCTAACCTCACCATAGACAAGAACTACTCACTGTCCAGCACTTTTTTAGGTGCAATGAATCCAAATCCATCAGAAATTAGATACAAGAAACCGTTGAAGTTTTTCCAAAGCAGGTTCCAGCCTTTATTGCTGCACAAAGTTTCAGGTACTAGGAACCATTACCAAGCAGCCTCAGCGCTTCACTCCAGTGAGCTTCGTCAGGAGGCTATCTGCTGGGATTACAACTGATCATTTATCCTGCCGTCAATTAACACTGTAGCAATTAGTTTCCTAGGTTGCACATACCATAACATTCGCATTGCCAGCTTAAAGTTTTTATGATGCAGTATTTTATACTTTCATATATGTAAAAATATTTACAACAATTTTCAAGTAAACTCACTTATTTATTTTATTTATTGAAATGTTTCACCAGGAGGACACACTGAACAATAAGTTGCCTGCCTTAATGGTGTGACCTGGGGGAGGGGGTACATAGGGTTATGAAGGATGATCAGTTACAATAGTATGTAGGTAGTACAAACAATACAACATTGTAAGATTATGCAACAGTTGGAACATAAGGTAATGTATAATAAACAATAGTGGAACATTGGTAAATTACAATACATGTCCAAAATTGTACAGAAGAACATATAAACATACAAAACGGTAATAATGCAACAGAACCATTATAATGCATGAGTGTACCAGGAGCAGGCTCGAGAGTACGCAAGTGCTGTTGGAGTAAAAAGGATGGTGTAGGTTGTGCACATGGGTGACCTGAAGGGCAGGTGGAGAAGAGAACAGGAGAGGAGTAGGGGTAGCTTTTTCCTCGTTCCCCTTCAGGATGTTGATAACCCTGCTAGGGGGTTAGGGTAGGAAGGCAGAAATTGGGGATAGGTATTAAGGAGGGTTAAAGCAGGGAACAGCTGAGGAGAAGTAGTTGTGTAGGGCAGAGGTAAGGGAGTAGTTGGAGGAGGAGCGCCATATTTCAGGAGGGAGGAAATTCCAGATTTTAGGGAAGCGATGGGCGAAACCAGTCTGACCGATGAGGGTGGAGCGGCGAGGGACTGTCAAGGTACGGGCATCATTAGATCTGATAGAGTGGGTGGGGGGAGGTGGAGTGGAGTGGAGAGAGAGGATGAGCAATAGGAGTGGAGCACTCAGAAACAGAATTTAGAGGTTAGTTTGGCACAGTGTGAGATGTGTCTGTGAGACAGTGAAGGAAGGTTAGAGAGCGATAGAGTTCACAGTGGTGGGAGTGGGAAGGGGAGTCGAGAGCAAAGCTGAAGAAGGAGTTAAAGAGTGTCCAACTTGGTCAGGGAAGATTTGGGAGCAGCACCATAGACTACGTCACAGTAGCCAGAGATGGAGAGTATCATCTTCTGGACAATTTCACGCCTCGCAGTCAGCGGGATGCAAGTATGATTCCTGTATAAAGCACCAAGCTTGGGGCGCAGTTTCTTCAGGATAGCACTGATATGCACAGAGAAGCTGAAGTGCTAATCCAGCCAAACCCCCAGATATCTAAATGAGGAGGTGTCCTCCAGGATGGTCCCGTCAAGGGTGTGGAAGGTGGGTAGGGCTGGGAGCCTAGAGAGTCTCTGCCTGGTGCCAAAAGTCATTGAAACTGTCTTCTTGGGACTTCTGGTGATGTCATGCCCTTGCTTGCAGCCTGAATCAGAGGGCTCCATCGTGATCCACCATTTAAACCTCCTAATTCTCACCTAATTAAAGCCAAAATTGGTGAAAAGATGAGCGGAGGACTATCATGCCTAAAAAGAACGATCGAGTGAAAACAGAGCTGCAGGTCCGCCTGATTCTGAACGATTACAGGAAGAAGGTTCGAGAGGAGGGATCACAGGCTCATCCAGCTCCTCACGAGACGCCACGGAGGAAAGCCAAACTCCTCTAACGATCCTGCAGAGGCAGATGACAGTGGTGCTAACAGAGCTAAGGGACTTCAGGAAAGAAATCAGGTTAACAACAGCTGCCCTCCAAACAGATGTAAGCAAGCTCGAAACGGCAAGAGGAGGTAGAAACACAGGCCCACGACACGGATCATCGGGTCACGGAGACGGAAAGAGCCATAATACAGCTACACAGTACAATTAAGGCCCTCTAAGATAGAGCAGAAGATGAAAGCAGAAACAGAAGAAATAATGTTAGGATCTCAGTAATCCCGGAGGGGCTGAAGGGCTGAAATGCGGAGTTTATTCAAAACACCCTGAGAGAACTGCTGACACTCCTCCCAGCATGACACTTGAAATAGAGAGAGCCCACCAACCTGGGGCCGAGGCCTCCACCGGTGCACGCCCAGAACAGTGCTGGTCTGTTTCCTGAGGTTCCAGGATAAGGAATCAGTTTGCATACCGCATGGAAAGCAGGAGCAGTCATGCTGGCGGAAACAGGCTCTACTTGAAATGACTACTTCCCTGAGATAATGGGCAGACGTAAAGCCTTCATTCCCTTGATGAGAGCTCTCAAGTCGAAAGGTATCTGCTTCAGAACCCTTTACCCGGCGAAGCTCACTGTACTCTTCGAGGGTGGTCCGTTGACCCTTGAGAACCCAACTACGGCTGCACAAGAGCTACAAACCCGAGGAATCGAAATACAAGCACAGCAATCTACTCCTGGAACCTCCATTGCCTCTAAACTATCCATGAAAGTATGGAACAATGGACAGCGAGAGGCTAGGTGGCGACAAGGAGCCGAGGCAATCCAGAGCATAATTGCAACTCTGAATAAGCACACCACTTCAGGAACTCGCAGATCGGAGCAGCAGGGAGCAGAAGGATGAAAACCGCAAGTAGACCTGTAAAAACTGATTAGTAATGGAAACACCTACACGGGGAGAGACATTTGGCTCAGTAAACCCCTAGGCATACTCTGGTCTTTTTAGTTTGGGGACTTAGAATGAAGGGAGGGGGGTCAGAGAGTCATACTCTAATCGATGATCACTCTGCAAACCAATTCCCCACCAAAAGGGGAGGAGAGGGCGGAATAGCGGGGAGTGGGGAGGAGGTTTGGGGAGGGGGTCCGGTGGGATTTGGCCTATTGATTCCTGTGCTGAATTAGCCCATATGACGTGGGAGGAAACACGAGGGGGCTGGACCAAAATAGTTATCCGCATGATTTTTGCAACGAAATAAGACCAAAGTGGAGAAAGAAGCCGGTGGGGAGGTCGGGATGGGGGACTCGATGGGTTACTCATGAATTCGGACAGCTTTGCTTGAGGGTATCCTAATATAAGGCCTGAGGGAAGGACATGGTTGATGGGGACTGGGACCGGGGTGAGGGAGGAAGGCTGGAAGGCTTGCGGGGTTATCGGAGCGAGCTCATGGGTACTAATAGATGTCCTCCCAGCCATAATTTGGAAAAGAGTCTCTAGGCTTGGGGAGAGTGATAAGTGCTCAATAAATTAACTGAGGAAATTAACCGAAAAGAAGTGGGAAATTTTTATTATTCACTCCTTGCTTCCTGAAGTATTGAAATACGGAGGAACTGATATGTACTAGTTGCATGTAGATAAATTGAGTGGCTAAAATAACGCTGGTTTATGGGGCACATTTGTAATTGACCCTGCCATTTCTCTCGGTTAAAGCAATCCCGCTTTCGGCAGTTGTTTGGGCTGAGGGTTTGCTAACTGTCACTCCCGCGGTGGAGGCTGGGATGGTGCTGATGGCGGGAAGGGGGGACGGCCATTTGGTGGCAAGGAGACTGCCGAGATGTGCATCTTGATGTCACTCTCCCACGCAGTGGGCTTTTTGGCCTATGCCTGAGGTTGGGGGCTACCAGCTGCATGCTTTCCTCCTTGACATGGCGCTCACCCTGGGGACGTTGGACTCTCTTTTTTGGAAGGCTTTTCTTTTGTGGGTTTTTTTGGGAGGGGGACATCGCCTGGGTGGTGGGGTGGGGGGGACATGGGGACCCTGGTTGCTGGGGACCCCCACCCTCCGCTTGGTGATGGGGCGCGGAGTTCCCTTGACCTGCGCATGCAACACACAGAGCCACCCACTGCCACCCATGGGATTGGCTCAATTTGGGAATACAGTGAATGACGGTTTAAATACCGCATCCCGATTTACCTCTCGTAATGTTAAGTGAGGGGAATGAGAGACATGGTATGAAAGTCAAGTATATCCCCCAATCGCACAGTGAAGGCTACTCATTTTGGCTTACCCGTCCGGGGGGGGTAGCCGACCTGCGCCCCTACGAGGCACCACTCCTGGGCTCGGGAGATTGCTGACCCCTAGTTCGCAGCCGCCCGCTGAAACATAACAAAGTTTTAGCTACTGCGGAGCTGTAAATGTCCAAAGCGATTTCACATCAACATCCTCTGTATGGCTCTAAAGATGGGAAAGGCTTGGGAAGCTGCTAAACAGATTGATTTAGACTCTGGTCGGTAAAGGAGGTAAAATAAATAGGGCAGAGAGTCAACGGAGGCCTAGCGGGAGGGGTGAATCTGGAGGGGGTGCCAACAGAGTATAAAGCACTGAGCCGATCAGTGAAACGGGTGGAACTGATTTAAGCATCAGCACCTCTGCAGGGCAACTTAGGTGAATATAAAGGGGCAAGGAAGGGGACAGAGGGATGTGATGGGGTCCCTAGCTTGCCGGAAATTACAGAGGGAATAGAAGGTAAAAGAGGGCTCATTACCCATAAACAAGTGGAGAGGGAGTCCTACCCAAATTCCAGAGTCGACCAGTTGAACAACAAGGGTATGGGATAAAGTGGCTACAGTAATTGCTCAACCCGCAGACTTGGCTGGGACTGCCTGAGGTAGGGGGTCAAGACGCAGGGAGACCCCAGCCCGACAGGCGGGGGCTAGGACCACACATAAGTATATGGGAAGCCCTTCCGATGGACGGACTGACCTAGGGGGTATGGATTGGAGGTTTGATGTGCTGACCTTGACTCAGACCACCTTTGGGAGGTTGATAGCCCTGGGGGATGGGCGGCATTCAAGTTATGAAGGCATCCTCGGGTCCTCCCTGTTAAGGCTCGGGTTCCGGCTGGACAATTGGGTTGATAGGAGAGACAGCAGAGCAGAGAGGAGGCCTGCTACCCATGGTCTCAAGAGACCAACATATACATCGGAAGACCCTCCCACGAGCCCCCGGTGAGGAACCCTTAAATGCTGAACAGAATAGATAGAGGGGATCAGGCAGACACACCTGACTGTATACAAATACCTAGCTCATCGTTTCAGGACACGGTAAAAATGAGGTGGATCCGACACACCTTTGTAACGGAGTCACCACTTTTCTCTTTTCCTTTTCCCTAATAGACACTTAAAGTGTCAGGGGACATCACTTTGAGTGATGAAGCCTCAAGGTAAGGACCTTTCCTTACCATGGGAACGGGTGCAGTTCCCCATATTTGGAAGTACCAGTTTTTTACGTTATAGGTTAGTTTTCGAATTGTTTGTATGTTTCATGTCCATATGTTTGTTGGATTGTTATGAGTTGGAAATGACAGGTACAGAACTAACTGTTGCTGATAATATTCGATTGGATGATGGGGGGGGACCCTCCCTGCCAGCAGGACCACCTTTGAGTAAAAATGGCTAATTCGACAGTTAAGCTATTGTCTCTGAATATAAATGGCATAACTTCACCAATTAAGAGATCTCGGTCCTGGCTATCTCCTGCAGGAGCAAGACGGACCTGATATATTTTCAGGAAATGCATCTAAGTCCTGAGGAACACCCTCAAGCTTACTAAGCTCAGTAGGGAACCTTGTATAGCTCATCGGCAGATCGGGAAGACGGAGGGGAGTGGCGACACTCATACCGGCAAGCATCCCATTTCAACACCAACACACTATCAGCGATACAGAGGGCAGGTTGGTAATAGTACAAGGCACTCTAAATGGAGTACAGGTCACCCTAGGGAATGCCTACTTTCCCCCTGCAATGCCTGTCCCGCAGCTGAAAGTACTTCTAGACAAAATCCTGCAGAACTTGAAAGGCATACTTCTTCTTGCAGGAGACTTTAACCTGACTCAAAATTCCACGTTAGATACTACCAACCTGAAAAATCATAGGCAAACTCCGGCACAAAAGTTTTTTAGGAGGTTTACTAAGGAGGTAGGCTGGACTGATGTCTGGAGGCATTTACACCCTCAAGCTAGGAACTATACGCATTACTCAGCGGTCCATCGGACTTACATGCGTATAGACCACATCTATACCCAGACCGAGTACCTTGATCAATTGGGGGATGCACAAATAGGCGACATCTCTCTGTCGACCACGCACCTGTGAGTTCGACATGGGAAATGGGGATCTGCGCTAAAAACACACGATGGAGGCATAATCCTTATTACTTATGCTCAGAGAAGTTTGGAGAATACACCTCAGATAAACTAGCTGAGATACTAGAATTCAACCCCCCTCCCCCCGCGGATACCACATCTGCAATACATTAGGACACTATAAAGGCTGTCCTTAGAGGCCATATTATACAACATACTAATGAGTTGAATCGACAAAGAAGGGAGCATAGAACAACCTTGGAGGAGAATTTGCACTTCCTCCAAATGGCACACAGGATGGGGGACACGATGGTGCTGCCTTGGCTCCTGGAAGTCAAGGTGGAGATTGATCATATAGCATTACAGCAGACCGAAATAGCATTACAATTCCTGAGACAGAGACACTATGAGGTGGGGCCTCGGGCCTCTCGACTGCTAGCATACCAGGTGCGGCGACAAAGGAGAGTGTCAACGATCACCTCACTTAGACACCCCATAGGGGGCCAACCCCCAACTAAACTACATGAAATTACAGAGGCGTTCGCAAAATATTATACCAACCTTTACACCCCAGAGAATTCACCTACTGAGCACCAGATTACGGAATACTTAAAGGGGATAACGCTACTTCGACTCGCAAAGCGAAGCCCTGGTCGCCAATATAACTGAGAGGGAGGTAACAGAAGCGATCTCCACTGCAAAGACCTTAAAGTCCCCAGGCCCTAACGTGTATGGGAATTAATTTTATAAGGCCCTGAGGCAACAATTATCTACCCAACTTTTGTCCTTGTACAATTCCATCCTCGAGGGGGAACCCTCACCTCCATCATGGTCATTTGCAGCTATTTCAGTAATCCCGAAACCTGGGAAAAATTCCCAGCTTTGTAGCTCGTATAGACCCATTTTGGTGCTTAATTCTGACTACAAGATGTTTATGCATATACTAGCACAACGTCTGGACAAGATAGTGCCTCAATTGATAGATCAAGATCAGACAGGCTTTGTCAGACAGCGCTCTACAACGGACAACATTAAGCGTACACTACATATCACCCATAAGATGCGAGGGGGCGGTATCCCTTCGGTCCTCATCAGTCTCGATGCCGAAAAAGCATTTGACAGAGTATCATGGCCTTTCCTATACAAGGTTTTGGCCAAACTGGATATCCCTAGAACTCTAATCGGGGTCCTACAAAACATTTACTCTTCCCCACAAGCATGCGTCAAGGTGGGAGGCCATCACTCAAAATACTTCCCTCTTAAGCGGGGGACCAGGCAGGGCTGTCCGTTGTCACCCCTACTCTTCAGTGGCATTTATTGAGCCGCTAGCCCAATACGTAAGGGAAGCTGAAAACATCACAGGTGTGAATATGGGGGACATAGAGCATCGTACAGCGGTTTACTCGGATGATGTCCTATTATATCTGTCAAACCCCGAGCAGTCCATGCCAGCCATCCAGCTACCCCTGGATCAATTTAGTCAGGTCTCAGGCTACAAATTGAACTTAACAAAAACAGAAATTCTTACATTCCACTACTCACCTTCAATGTATATTACCTCCATCTTCCTGTGTAACTGGAATCTTACAAAATTAAAATACTTGGGAGTATATATCTCTCAGAAACATGAAGAATTCTTTAAAAATAACTATGATCCCTTCACAGCACAACTCAAAACAGATTTAGGGACATGGGCCGCACTGCCTCTCACCCTGAGCCGCAGGATAGAGTTAATAAGAATGGTCACCCTGCCTAGGGCCTTGTACTTATTTCAGAATGTCCCATTATTCATTGCAAAGAGAACCTTTGGGGAATGGAACCGTCTTATTTCTAAATTTATCTGGTCAGGCAGAAGACCCCCGAGTCCGGATGAGGATATTGACTCTTCCACAAGGTGAATGGGGACTTGCACTACCTGATTTGCAGCTATATTATTATGCGGCAATGATGACACACATTATGGCAAGGCAAAATGGGATAGGTCAACCACACTGGCTACAGATAGAACAAGCTCTCTTGCCAGACAGTGATTATTTTCAGAACATTTACCACACGGGTCCGAAGCTGGGTCCTCTCACCCCAATGGACCCCTGGTTGAAAGCATGCTGTAGAGTATGGCAGCTAATTAAAAGAACCCAGTCCCTGGATTCGTTCCTGAATTTGCTTTGCCCAATAGCGAACCTAAGTGACTTTCTTCCAAACAGGCTAGACCATGGCTTCCAGCTATGGGAGAGATTTGGGTTGAGATATCTTCCTCAAATAATGACTCATGGAGAAATGTGGCCCTTTAATGAAATACAGAAATGATTTAATATACCAACCAGGGACTTTTATAGGTTTCTGCAGCTTAGGTACTATGGTCGGGGGCTTCTGGAGGTAATCCATTACTCCGAGAGATATTCTGCGCTGTTAGAGATCCAACTCCAATTGAATAAGGGCGTGGCAAGATCGTGATTGCTCTCCCTTTACTATAAGGCTCTAAACACTCAGGGAGAAATTCACACGGAGAATATCCGAGGCCCAGTGGCAGGGGACTAGGTACCCCCTTCACACAGGAGAACTGGCGAAGAGCCTGGAATACGCCACCTGAGTCACAGTTCTCATCAGTGGCGGGAATTCACATGGAAGAACCTAGTTAGATTCTTCAGAACACCAGTAGTGACTAGTCACTACATCCCAGCAGCCTCAGCAATGTGATGGAGACAATGCGGAGAGACTAAAGCTATACACACACACATTATGTGGTCATGTGAGGCCCTCAAACCATTTTTGGACCTTCTACAGGATCATTTGAGAGAAATATTCGATCCTCAACTTCAACTGACTAGAGCAATGTTCCTTTTCCTAGACACCCCCGCAGGAGTATAGGAATCCGAACACTAGATATCTCTTACATCTACTGTTAACTGCAGCGAAAAAAACTATTACTAAGCTATGGTTAACAGACAAAAAACCTACAATACTAGAATGGTGGGGCATAACCAAACAGATCTATCAGTTAGAACAAATTACTCATAGATTGAATGAAAAGATTGAGAAATTTGCAGACAGGTGGTCCCGCTGGCAAGTATGCTATATGTTGCATGATGATTCCTTCGTACCCATAAGAAAGGGCTACTAAGGAACAGTGAAAACTCATAAACCTCTAATGAATTGGGGTTACTCCCTTGAGTTAGAACTGGGGTTATGACTGGGGGGAGGGGCCTAAACTCTCCTGGGATCCAATTGAGCGTAAAGTAAATTAGAAACAGCCTTCATCCCCTTGGGCTCCGAAAAGCCTATAGTAATAATAATTGCCCTTTGGGCTATCATGATGAGCTGAAGATTAAATATACTCAAATAATCCTTTAATTCCAACAGCAGGCCGTTGAAGGTCAACAAAGACCAGCCGGGCGTTCCCCCTATGTCCGGGAGGCGCATACCTCTGGCTCAGGGGAGGCCTAAAAATATAAAAAAAATGTACTGAAAACATGTACTGATGAAATTATAATAAGCTAAAAATTTACTAGCACCTATGTATTTAATGAACTGTATTATACTGATTGTTTACCCTGTAAGATTCCAATCAAATAATTGCACCTTTACAGACCTGTCAATGTTCGTATGTTGATGTGTATATATATGTTGGAAATTTTTTTTTTTTAATAAAAATGAGATTTACAAAAAAAAAGAAACTGTCTTCTTGGCATTTAGAAAAAGCTGGTGAGAAGCAAACCAGAGCTGAACTTGGTTGAAGTCATGCTGTAAGCTGGTTTGCACAGCAGCAGGGTTTTTGCCAGAACTGTATAAAACAGTATTGCCAGCGTACATGTGGCTAGACGAGGATGAGCAGGCTGTGGGAAGATCATTATCACTTGTAAATAATCATCTCCAAAAGTGAACAACACCATGAGTGATTTAATTATAAATGTTAATAAAGTGAAATAAAGGAAAATGGGGGATTTCTAAGCTTAATTAATTCATAGTCAAAAATTCATAAGAATTTCCACAGAGCCTTAACTAGATCAAAAAACATAATCCACAATGTCAATTATAGTTATTACATTGCCTCATTCTCTCTATTTTTTATTTTAAATTGTTAATACTCAACCCTGTAAAGGCTCTGGGTGCCCATCTTGAAACAGAGCTAGATTACAAATACACATAAAATTGAGAAAATAATTACAAAAGGGGGGACTGTACGTCAGCAGAGAATCTTGAAGGAGTTGCATCTTCAAGATTCGTGAACTAGAGCAATCCTGCGCTCACCATGTCTCAAGGCTGAAAGGAGAAATCAAGAGAAAGATATTTGTTAAGTAGAAAATACACCACAGTCTACTTTATTTATTTATTTATTTAGCTTTTGTTTACCGGTAAGTACACTAAACAAGTAGTATGCCTATTTTCAGGAACGACCGGGAGAGCACAAAACATACAGTATACATACATGGCAACATTGGAGAAACAGCATGATACAGTAAAACAGCTATAACTTAATGCTATATACTTATAGCTATATACTTAATGTCATGTCTGTCACTACTTAAACCTCTCATTACTCATTTTAAAGGTAATAGAATAGAGCTAATAGAATGGGGGGGGGGATAATCAAGCTACTTAAGAGCCAAAAATCTTCCTATAAACACAGGCAGAAATACCAAAATACTGATAAATAAATCTTTCACAAGTACATTTAATACAAATATTGCACGTCACTCAGCACTGTTTACTAATATACTGTTATAAATATGGTTTATAATCTGTCTCTAAGTTCAAACCAGTGGGATGCAAGGCTCCCAAGGAAAAAATCCAAAAGGTTTCTCTTTGCTGGAGCCTTCATATCCTATCCCCACCCCTCAGGCCTAATGTAACATTTTCTAGGCCCATAAATCTGAGGGCTGTTGCATTACTGTTATGTTCTTAAAAAAGTGTGTAGCCACAGGATTATCCATGCACAGATTTTGTATGTCCCTTACATGCTCTTGCATTCGTTGTTTCAACTGTCTTGTCAGGCCAACATAAATCATTTTACATGGGCAGAGCAACACATAAATTACAAACGTAGTTATGCAAGAGATAAACTGACGAATGGACACTATACGCCCATTCATGGGGACTGTAAAGGTGCTACCCTGCAGAGAATGCGGATATGAAATGCAGTTACCATTTAAAATTCCCTTTGGCTTCTGTGGTAACCAAAAGTGGTTTGGGGTCCCGTGGTAACTGGCTATTCACCAATTGACCTTTCAAGTTCTTTCCTTTTCTAAAAGTTACTCTGGGTTTATTCCTTATTACCAAACAAAGGGACTCATCACTGGATAATATGGGCCAAACTTTTGTTACTATATCACCAGTCTGACCTGCTAAATGATTGTAGCTTGTGGAAAAACATACCATCTCATCCCCTGAGGTGTCCCTCTTTTTTGGTTGTAATAAACGGTTTCTATCAATCATTTGTGCTCTCAACATTGCATCCTCTATTAATTCCTGACCATAACCTTTTTCCAAAAACATTTGTTTCTTATCATTTGCCTGTTCAAAAAAGTCACTCAAATCAGAACAATTCCTTCTAAGTTGAAGGAACTGACTATATTTATCTATTTATTTATTGAAATGTTTCACCAGGAGGGCACACTGAAACAAAAGTTGCTCATCTCATGGTGCGACCTGGGGAGGGGTTTCATAGGGTTGTGAAGGATGATCAGTTACAATAGTATGTGAGTAGTACAAACAATACAACATTTTAAGATTTTAAGATTATGCAACAGTTGGAACACAAGGTATTGTACAATAAACAGTAGTGGGACATTGTGTGAATTACAATACATGTCCAAAATCACACAAAAGAACATATAAATGTATAAAACAGTAATAATGCAACAGAACTGTTATAGTGCATGAGTGTACCAGGAGCAGGCTTGAGGTAGTACGCAAGTGCTGTTGGAGTAAAAAGGATAGGGTAGGTTGTGCACACGGGTGACCCAGAAGGGCAGGTGGAGAAGAGAGGGGGAGAGGAGAAAGAGTAGCCATTTCCTGATTCCCCCTTCAGGATGTTGAGAACTCTGCCAGGGGGGTCAGGGCAGGAAGGCAGAAACTGGGGATAGGTATTAAGGAGGGTTAAAGCAGGAATAGCTGAGAGAGAGGTAATTGTGTAGGGCAGTGGTAAGGGAGTAGTTGGAGGAGGAGTGTCATATTTCAGGGGGGAGGGAATTCCAGATTTTGGGGAAACGATGGGCAAAACTAGTCTGACCAATGAGGGACTGTCAAGGTGCCATCATTAGATCTGAGAGAGTGGGTGGGGGGAGGTGGAGTGGAGAGAGAGGATAAGAAATAGGAGGGGAGCACTCCAAAAAAGAATTTAGAGGTTAGTTTGGCACAATGTGAGATGCGTCTGTGAGATAGTGGAAGGAAGGTGAGAGAGCAATATAGTTCACAGTGGTGGGAGCGGGAAGAGGAGTCGAGAGCAAAGTGGCAGAAGGAGTTAAGAGTGTCCAGCTTGGTCAGGGAAGATTTGGGAGCAGCACCATAGATTATGGTATGGTTTCTTTCAATTTTCTAGGATGCACTTGTTGCTGACATGAAGCTATTGGTGGCTGTGACTTTTCTAAATCTTTTTGTGGAAATCACATTTGATTCATCTGCCATGAATGTTACATCTAGAAAATCAATTGATTTGCTATCAGTTCTTGATGTGAACTTTAAGTTTCTATCATTCTGATTGAGCCACTGTACAAAATTACTGGCCTCTTCCTGTGAACCCTTCCAAACACATAGAATGTTGTTGATAAAACGATACCAACGCACAGTATGATTATGGAAGGGGTTATTGACTTGGTTATAAATCAAATCCTCCCACCAACCTAAAAATAGGTTTGCAAAAGACAAGACCATCAAGACCCCCAACGCTGTCCCACAACACTGCAAGTAATAATTCCTGTCGAATTCAAAGAAATTATGTTTTAGTACAAATTCCAGCCCCTCCTCAATCAGCAGCAATAAAAACTGCAACCTGTTTTGGAAAACTTCAACTGTTTCTTGTGTCTGATTTCTGATGGATTTGGATTCATTGCATGGGTAACAGGGTGCCCCTGTTATGAATGAGTAGTCCTGCAGTAAAAATGTGTACCCCCCCCCAATATATTCTTTTTCTACTTTTCTTTCATTTGTTCTTCTTCCTCCTTTCTATGCTATATTTAGTGTCAGGAAGGCCAACCTGGCATATCTTTATAACCTTTATTGTCCCTTTAAATCCTAAAATTTTCCATTGTTGCTCATAGATAGTATCTCCTTTCATTTATAAAGGAATCTTCTGGTTTAATGAAAAGAAATGCTTGCATTCATAAAATGCCCCAGGTTGTTTATGTAGTGCTTCAGCACTGGAATGCTGATGCTTCTGTGAAGAAAGTAAGCACTATGCACTACTGTAACTGGTGCCCTTTCAGACCTGCAGAAATGCTGTGCTACAAGCCCGAGGTCGGCGTATAAATAAAATAAAAAACTGATGCAGTATTGATGGAAAGCTCCTGTGAGCTTAAATGGAAAGGCTGCCTTCTGCAGCAATCGAAACCGCAGTGCTGCCTCGTACATTGGAGCAGGATCGCTCCGATGTACACTAAGGTGCTGCACATTGCTTGACCTGAAGCAGGATGCTTCGGTAAAAAGTAAAAGTGCCGCCCAGGGAGGCGAAAGTGGCACATTCAAAGTCCTTAAAAGGAATTGCTGCAAATGTTTGTTGTTTAGACAGCCCAGAAAGCGAGTGACTGGGAGCTGTCAAAACCAAGGCCAAAATGAAATGTTTAAGCAGACGGCTGACATATCAGCCTTCGGGTTTTAAAAACAAACAGCAGTAAACAGAAAAAGACTGCTAACAAGGATTGCAGAGGCTTTCTAGGTATAAAGTCTGCAACTTTAAATAAATGAATCCTTTTTCCTTTTTCTTTGTTAAAATAAAACCTGTGCTCCAGTATCAGGTCTCCTGGGCTGGCAGAGGAATGCAATAGGGAGCGACTTTCATTTGCCATTCCTCGTCCAGGCTGGGTATTCCTGTATAAAATAAACATGTGAAAATGCACAAATGATTTTTTTTTTTTTACACCTGAATGCCTGCCATTATGGGGAGATTCCAACTATAGGGTGGTAAGCCCAGGTAATGACTGCTCTTGTAGGAATCGGGAGAAATGAGGTCACAGCAAGTGGGAGGAGCTAATCTCCTAATGAGATGTTAACCCACTTAAGGTTTTAGGTGGTCTTAAAGGGATATTCTTAGTAAGTATTCCAAGTAAGAATGATAAATAAAAGCTTGTTTTTCCTATTGTACAAGAATGATCCAAGACAGCCTTAGATAGGACCATATAAAGGTCTATTTTATGTTAAGTGAGAGATCCCCTGATTGTGATGTCACCCTAAGGATTGCTATAAAACCTTCCACTAGGGAGCTAAATAGAGTAGTGTGGGTCAGTATCTTCTAACCACCGAGGGAGAAGAAGCTAGTGTGAGTGCTTACACACTGTGTTGGATATTTAATCTACAAAAGAAATACAGGAGTCTCGAGGAGAAATATTTCCTGATGTTTTAAATGGTGCATGATGGACTAACACCCGCAATTTTCTTTCTGTAAATATATTCTGATTTTTTTTTGTCGAGTTTTGCAATAAAATGATAAACACAATTTTTGTGTTTTGTATGCGCTAAAATTACTGTCTGGCATCTGTCATTTATCCCACACCTTCTACATGCACCTAAAGAAGTGTGGACAGTGAGTAGTTCTTGCAGATGCTAACCATACCCTAGGGATTTCAAGTAATGGATCACTAGTGGATTGCAGGAACCTCACGTGTTCCTTAGGAGGCAGTACAGCACAGTGTTTTAAGACTCTGAGCTATAAACCTGAGACCTGGGTTTGAGCCCCACAGCCCCCACTTGCATACTGTGTGACCCTGAGCAAGTCATTTAACTTCCTTGTGCTCCCAGGCTGCACCTGTAAACAAGCTTTCAACTTAGTGTGTCTCTCCTGGTAAAGCAGAGGTAAAAAAAGAGCAGCTGACGCCATCAGGAGAACTTTTTTTTCAATTCACATTTTATTAAAAGGTTTTTCAGGAACTATACAAATATAATTAGTCTCCAAAATTCAGGATTAGACAGTGATGCAAGCAGATAACAATTAGCTTAATACATTCTGCATGTACACTTAAATCAACCCCATGGTGGTCTTTTCCCAAGAACTGCTAACAGCTTAAATACATCACATCAGCATGTTAATATCTACGGAATAACATCAGGTCTGTGATCCATAATCCAGAGTAACCATTTGTTCCAAAATTCCCTGCATTGATTCACTCTAAGATTAAAGGAAAGCTGTATTAATCCGGGGCTTCCACCCCCGAAAAGTTTAAGCTCCGGTTTAGCTATTCATATATGAAAGTGCTTTTTACTCGCGCCTGAACCAACTTAATTTTATGTAATAAAAGTCCACGACCTGGAACTATGGCAGACACTATGGGGGCTCCATTAACTGTAAAGGTGCAGCGCCGCACCACTGGCTAAGTACATTTTGTACTGAAGTGAGTAGTGGGCTACTGACTTTACAGTTAATGGAGCTCTATAGTGTCCGCCTATAGTTCCGGGTTGCAGACTTTACTACAAAATTAAGTCGGTTCAGGCACAATAAAAAGCTGTTTACATATGAAAAGCTAAACTGGAGGGTAAGCTCGGGCGGAGCTCCAGATTACTAAGTTTTCTTTAAACCTTGTAGTCAGTTTTTCTAACAAGTAAATTTGCTGAATTTCATTCTCCCATTCCCTCTGCATTGAGGGTTCCTTTGTTGCCATCTGGGAACACAAAACATAATATTTAGACACAGTTTGGCTTATATTGTATTTCACATTAGTTCTGTATTCCTCCTCCTATTTATTACTGATGTAATTTGCATGAAAACTAGACCTTTGTTCCTGAAACATTCATCTATTCCTGTTGCTTCCCCTTACCTGAAGTCATAATGCATTGCTTGTGACATCACAGTTACTCCCATGGCAACAGATTGTTATGTCACAACAGGGGATTATGACATGAAGTAGGGAGTAAGCTATAGAGGCAGATGAACTCTGAGGTATAAAGATTATGTATTCATGCAAATTTTCTCAGTGATAAATAATGTGCAGGAGAACTCCATGGAATATATATGGAATGCAAGCAGAATTGTACCTAAATATTATGTTTTTCAAAGTTTTCTTTGAGGCATCAGCAGCTCTTAAGCTTAAGTATTCCCTATAAGGCTAGGGAGTGTAGAGATTTTCGTAAGTTCAGAGGTAAGGCAGTACATTGCATATTGCAGCCTTGCATGTAATGAGGGTCAGTTAAGAGCCACAGACACCCGCAGTGGTGATCCCTGGATGAGGCACCAGTGGCTAAGCATCCAACTCTATTAATAAAGGGTTTTAGCCTGCTTAGTTCAGAGTCTCGAATGGACTGTGATGATGGGCACCATCAAAGAGTACCGGTATTAGGGGTGCTATTAGCAATATCAAGGCATGCCCCCTTAGAAAGACAGGGGGAAAGCCTGTAGAGGAGGCCAAGTTTCTGATACAGTGTTTTGACTATGGCATCCAACTAGGGAACTGGTGCACTGCCTAAATTGGCTTTCCTTTATTTAAGGTGCAGTCCCCAATCACTGGCCAGGGAACTAGTGAGGAGCCAGCAAATGAGAGAGCCATTTATCTCCCAAGCATAAAGCAAACACAAAATTAACAGTTCAGCCTTTTCTCATTCACAAATTGTTTGCCTAATCACTATGGGAGAAGGTTTTGCCTGTCAGCACTGTATGTCAGGACATACATCTCCAGGGTCGTACCTGAAAATAGTTATTGTAATTGTCTTGTGTGCTTACCTGGTCAATAAAAAACTGACTGTCCTGTGCGTCTATCTCTATATATCTATCTGTATATCTACTTGATTTATTTATTTCAAAAGTTTTATCAGGAAATAAAGACAAACTAAGCTGGTAGCAGCATGTTTCCAGTTGCGTTGTGGGGGGGGGGTCTGAGTAGAAACAATGAGGTACAAAAGTACAGATAATACAAATAAGATGTAATAAGCATCGAAAAACTAACAACTGTGCAAAGGCAAAGGATTATGTGCAGGTAGGTACACTACAATGCATACGTGCTGAGGCAGAACAGTTAACAGTGTGCAGTAGGCAATATAGGGTGAATGGTGGGAGCACTAATTGCAGTATGGGAAGGGTGAATGAGGGAGCTGCACTAATGTGGGTGCAGGGTGAAGGGGGAGCAGAGACTCTAAGGTGGGGAGCAACAGCCAGGGCCCAATATCAGGGGCAGTTGCAGGAGTAAGCGGTGAAATCAAGGAGCGATTTGGGGTTGGAAAGAAGGGGGCAGAGCGGATAGTAAGAGGGGGGAGCCTCAGAGTTTGGGGGAAGTGGAAGAAGACGGCAGCTTGACCGAAGAAGATTTCACTGGGGCATGTGGAGAGAGCAAGAGCCAGAGCTGCTAAGTGAGGAGGTGGTAGGGGTGGGGGAAGTGAGGGGGAAGGCACGTAAAAGGGAGGGAGCCAAGCCAGAATTTAGAGATTAAGGAAACACAATGGGTGAGGTGCCTGGCCTCAAAAGAGGTGAAGCAGCACAGGAGGATTGTACTGTGAGCAGTGATGGATGTGGGGGTACTGCCCAGAGCAAAACGGCAGAAGGAATGAAAGAAGGAATCTAGTCTGGTCACAGATGTGTTGCTTGAATGCTAATTCAGCATATTACTTTTGGGGGCCTGAGAGGTTGCAGCAGGAAGAGAATTAGGATGACTATCATGCGCTGACTTTGGCACTCACAGGAATCTGAAAAGCCTTTTTTTTTTACTGCAGCATTTCCTGCCGAAAGTCCTGTGCGGTGACTGGGGACCCGAGGGGTTGCAGCACGAAGAGAATCAGTCTGGCTGTTGTGCACCGACTTAGCGAATCTGCAAAGTCTTTTTTTTTTTACTGTAGCGTTTCTTGCTGAAAGTCCTGTGTGGCAGCTGGTAATTGGTGAGGGAGGACCTCTGCCTACATGAACATTTTATGTTTGTTTGTGTGCCGCAGGGTTTGCAACAAAGTGACTGGTGGATGGGTGTTAGTAAGTCAAGGTTTATAGTCATTGGCCTGAGTGGCCACACTGATTTTGGCTTGTGACCCCTGTGATTGGTAGTATGGCTGTCAATGACTGAAAGGAGGAGGAGTCAAGGTGGAGTTTATCTAGATGAGATGTAGATTGGCACCGTTCACCATTTTGTGAACAGACTGAGTCAGCAGACGTGAATTTCACATCTCAGATTCATCATTGACTCATTTGTAGTGTCGGTAAGCCTTTGACCTTCGGTGACCAGCGCCACGTATTTTAATCAGCACTGGGCCAGTGGCCGCATGATTAGCCCAGCTGCTGGAGGATTGATTTGTGTTGGTCGGTGAGTTGGGCCCAGCCCATCTGTTTAAAAAAAAAAAAAAGAAACCAGCAGCCAACCACGTGCATGTTAACCGCATTGCTTACAGGCATCAAGATGTTGTTACTCCAAATCACTGCCCACCTAATTAATCAACTTTGTGGACCCCCTGTTATGGAGAGGCAGGTGGTCAACGTCTGCACCAGGACAGAGTCTGGGACTTGAGCCAAGCACACCATCGTCATGGCACCAGCCAGAACAGTGACTTATGTAAGGTACCAGCTCTTTTAAATTGTGTTTTTCCTAACTGCTTGTTTGGGTATGGCCAGGTTCTCATTTCACCAGCAACAGGTACAGGAGGGAGGTGGCAGGGTCTGGGGGAGTTAAAAGACAGCAAGAAAAGAGGCAGACACCACCAGCATTTGATTTTGTTTAATCTTACAGTCTGTACATTAGTGTTTAGTATTTAGATTTACCTGGTTTTACTGTTTTTCATTAAAGGAAGAAAAGAGAAAATTATAGTTTTTTTTGTGCTGGTTTTTACGATTTGCAGTATCGTAAAAAGTTGTGTGTGTGTGTTTTGGTTTGACTGTAATGTTTTTCTGGTTTCCCATTTTGAAGGCAGACAGTGCGCTGGTGCTGGCCCTGGGTGCATGTGGGTGCAGAGGAGGACAGTGCTGTGCATTGTAGTGTCTTGTGTCCCTCTCAGCTTGGTGGTGGTAGCGGTGGGGATCAGTCTGTGCAGGAGGAGGGATCGGTCTGTGCATGGCTTGCAGTTGCAGGTCCTCACACCTGCTCCCTGTCACTACAGTGTGTTACTGTGACTTGAGACACAAGGTGTAATAACTGCCTCTCCCATGTGTGAAGGGGACAGCAACTTGCCATGCAAAGAATGCAACAGTGCAAGGGTCTGCGTGGTCCCACTGCTTGGCCCCCTCCCTGCCACTGTCTCTCTCTCTCTCTCTCTCCACAGTAGGTGCCAGTTGGGTCTGTTGGATTCTTCCCTGGCTGCTGTATTGTGGCTGGGGTGAGGGCTGCTGGTGCCCGAACTGCTAGGAACTGGGGAAGGGGGCTCTCAGTCAGTTGTCCTGGGCTGTGATCTGGAGCTGGGAGTTGAGTCTGTCTGTAGGTCCCATGTGTCCGGGCTTGAGACTCTGATCTTGATTTTAGAAGGATTTGCGGATACTGCAACCCTTTAGCACACGAACATATGGTGCAAGGGGCTTCGGCAATTTTTTGTGCCAATCATGATTTTCTGTCAAGTGCGCCAAATGCTGCAAGTTAGACCAGCCCTCCCCAGTCTAACTTTGTGCCGCTTAGGGACCGCTTTGTCATGGGGCTTGTGCCAAACATTTGGCATAAGCTGTCAGAATTGTGGAAAGTGTCGCAGTTGCGCCCAGTGTACTAAAATTGGGTGCAGTTATTCAAAAGGAGTTTGGGCGTGAAGGTGCCAAACATTAGTTGATGCAGGGCTTGATGTAAACCCATGGCAGCTTTGGAAAATCTGGCTTCTGTTTCACAATACCTGCCTGTGATGGTCTGTCTGTGTATTGTAGCAGATTTGTACCATAGTTTATTTTCCAGTTGAACAAGATTTGTTTTTTAACTCAGATGCTGATGTGCTCAAATTGAAATGTGGTGTTTAATGTTTAAATGGCTGATACTGAGTGATGCACGAATTAATAGGTGAACTTACTTCATCCAACGGTTTATGGTCCGGGAGTCCGGCCTTCTGATTAATTAAACATTTAAACACAGGACGTTTTTCCTTGCCATCTTTTAAACTAAAGTACACTTGTAAAAATGATAGGTTGTGACTGTTCTAACTTATGCTATCTCCATTATATCTTAAGTTATGCCACTATCCCCACGGTGCCCTAGCACTAGACAACAAGCTTATCTGTTATTATTTTATACCCAGATGCTATTTTATCCAGATCTCATCGATGACAAATGCAAATGTGTTTTTAGATAACTCTGTGAGACTTGACTTGAAAACGATACATCTTATTGATAATCATTTCAAGTTCTTGTGACATTTCATGTCTAACAAATGTTAGTCAGGAATCGGCTAATATTTGAAATAACTTTTTGAAAGTGTGTGAGTCATATAGGGATAACAGTGGGACCGAAGGACCGGCAGATATTTGATTCAGAGTTTATAAACTGAAATGCACTCGTTGCAGGTTATTAAATCACCCACTGCTGCAGCCCTGCTGTCATGTCAGCTGCAGAGGCTTCTGGGATTTCTGGTAACTAACTGTCAGCTTGCAAGTCAGTAGTATCACCCAATACCGTCTACTGTCTAACCCTACAGATATAGGAGTCTTAGTGCTGACTCTTCCCCTTTAATAGAGTAACTATAATGCCATCTGACAGTGACATCAATTTGTAATGGTCCTACAGGACAGCCTGATGCAAACTGATGCAATACGCGGCCTACACATGCTTCTGATGTAAAACGAGGCCAGGGCCATTGCCAGGAATTTGTAAGGGTGGTTCTTTTTTGTTAGTCTGTGACTTTACCATAAAAGCCGGGGGTCTGGGGTCCTACATGCTCTGTGGTGCATTTTGTGGCTTATTTTGAATTTAAGTAACTCATATCTGAGCTCCCTTCCACCCCTTACTGTAAGGAAAATTATCATTATCTGGCTGGCTAAAGGGTGAATACATGTAGTATTTAGTACCTGAAGCAAGCAAGATGCTGATAATGTGCTGCACCTGAGGCACAGAGTCTGTAGCTGTAGTTGTCTGGGTATTGTACTACCTTACGTAATACAATACACAGCCAACCAGAGATGCTTCTTGCTGCTGTGCCCGCTGCCCTTTAAGTCAGGGGCCTGGGGGCTGCTAGGCCCCCAGATGCCCTGGGGTACTGTGTGCTCTGTGGTGCATTTTGTGGCTTATTTTGAACTCTAAATAACTCATATCTGAGCCCTCCACCCCTTACTCTAAGAAGAATTATCATTATCTGGCTGGCTACACAGGTTGAATACATGTATGTATTTAGTACCTGAAGCAAGCAAGATAGTGATAATGTACTGCACCTGAGGCACAGAGTCTGTAGCTGTAGTTAGCTGGGTATTGTACTACTACGTAATACAGTGCACAGCCAACCAGAGATGCATTCTTGCTGCTGGCCTGTAGGCCAGGGGTCTGGGGGCTGCTAGTCCCCAGATGCCCTGGGGTACTGCATGCTCTGTGGTGCATTTTGTGGCTTATTTTGAGCATAAATAACTCATATCTGAGCTCCGTTTCACCCCCTTACTGTAAGGAAAATTATCATTATCTGGCTGGCTAAAGGGTGAATACATGTAGTATTTAGTACCTGAAAGCAAGATGCTGATAATGTGCTGCACCTGAGGCACTGAGTCTTCAGTTGTAGTGGCTGGGCATTTTACTGTCTTGTGTAGTACAATACACAGCCAACCAGAGCTGCTCCTTGCTGCTGTGCCTGCTGTCTCTAAGCCTGGGGTCTGCAGCCCCTAGGTCCCTAGATGCCCTGGGGTACTAGATGCTCTGTGGTGCATTTTGTGGCTTATTATGGACCTCAGCCGTGAGTGGGGAGATAGTAACTTTGACAGTGATGTGACATCCTAGTGCAAAGTCATCTGCAACCCGCCCCCAATGCCCACCCCAACCCCCAACTGGGTAAACGGCACTCTACTTGGAAAAAAGAATGTGACAGAAATATCTTTTCAGTACTGGGCATCACACTTGTTACCTGCTGTTCTCAACAATATAGTAGGCATGTAAGTCAGTGAGGGAAAAGGAATCTTGACCGTGGAGTTGCATCCCAATGCTAAATTACCTTCTCGGCCCACCTCCAATGTCCACCTTACCCTCCCAACCATTCTCACATATTGGGCAACCCACTTAGTAATAATGAAAATAAATTCTAGTTCAGTACTGGTAACCAACTTGTTGCCCCAAAAAAAATAATCTGGTGGGTATGTTACAGCCGTTCATAACATGCGTGCTCACCAGATGCTGGAAATGCAGATTGTGGGGTGGGTGGAGGTGGTGGCATTTCAGTACAGTGCCACACCACTGACACGTTACTGTACTCTACTGCCAACACTCAATGCCTACCCCATTTCTTCGCAAAGCATGCCACACAACATTCCTAGCCTGTAAATAACCACAAAGATTATGCACAATCATTGTACCTCATAAATGGAAACAACATTAAAAACCACACCCAGAGTGTGTGGCTGGTCCCAATTTGCAGTTTTGCTATGTGTCATCTGGGTGTGGGGCTCTTATTACTGACTGTTCCCTTTTAGCAGCCAATATAGTGCTGTGGCTCAACACATATTAAATATAGAAGCTATAACACTTTCTAGTACTGCATGAACCATCATATAAAAAGGTCTGCCTCTCCACACACAGAACTTTTGTTGCAAAAATTATCTACATACAAAACTATGTATTTAATTTAATTTTATTCTTTTACACCAGGTAAGGCTCACTAGGCACAGGTGCCTGTTTCAGGGCAACACGGAGAACTGGGGAGGTTAAGTGACTTGCTCAGAGTCATGCAAGCATTAAGGGGAAGTATATAAGATTGGTACATCTAGCAGATGAACCTGGGTTTGATTCCCACAGGCTCCACCTGCATACTTGTATGACTCTGAGCAAGTCACTTAACCTCCCCAGTGCTCCTGGGTTGCCCCTGAAAACAGGCACCTGTGCCTAGTGGGCCTTACCTGGTTACCAAACAATAAAATTAAATTAAATACATAGTAGTTTTGTATGTAGATCATTTTTGCAACAAAAGGTTCTGTGTGTGAAGATGCAGACATTTCTTTAGATGATGGCTAACGCAGTACTAGAAAGTGTGTTGCAGCTCCCATATTTAACAGTACTCTAACCTCTAGGCTATACTGACAGCCCGAACTGTCACAAGCTTTACTTACTACCAGACATCAGTGTGCTGAGCCCTCAATTACCATTTGCCTCCCATATCTACACAGACACATTTAGGTCTTATGCCACAAGCCTCAATGCGCTCTACTCTATACTTTGTTCAGCAGTTCGGTCTGGAGACTATCAGCAGTGCACCCCTGCCCCAAACACAACTCACCCCAACACCCTCTGAGTGCAGCTCTAATAGGCCCTTGCCAGGAGACACCGAATCAGGGAGGCAGGGAGAGGCTTCAGTTCAGTTCAGCCCAGTCAGTCACACTTCAGAAGGGCACAGTGCTTTGCATTTGCCAGTTACTAAGATGCTTAAACAGATGTACCTCTAAAGTCATTTTTTGCATACAGCTGCTGTTCTCCTACAGCACACACCAAGATCCTATTTAAACCTACCTACATCAGAACTGTACTAATGTACCTGTCAGTCAGCACAAGTGCTGGATATACAGAATACATCCAGCCTGGAATACACAGTTTTAATGTTTATGAGTTCCTAAACAACGTCTGGGGAAAAGCAATTGAGTTTGCAGTAATAATGCTGAACATCTGTGGTGCTCGCCAAACAGAAAGCACGACGACCATCTAGGGAGTTAGAGAGCTCAGGACTTACATCAGTGAAGTGCCCCCAAAGCACAAGGTTGTTACCTGTTACCCTGTACCCTACACCAGCAACAGTTTCAGAGAATAAAAGGACAACAGGGCACTAGTGATCTTGCTACTATGGCTTCCACTAACTCCACTGTGCAAGTATTTGATTTCCAAACTAAAGACTACCAAAATAATGAAAGGGTGTTTCTGACTACAGTTTACAAAAAATAAGACCACGTTTTGTTTTGTAGATATGGGCCCGATTCTAGAAAGTTATGCCTGGTGTAACAGCAGTTGGCCAAGTAGAATGCGCTAAGTAGCAACTTACGCCAGTACTTGCGACACGATTTTACAAAGTGGCCTGCGACATGTCATAGGTCGCTTGTAATCGAACAGTAGTTACCGCAGTTGTGTTACATAACCCCCTGCAACGTGGCGCTGGGGTCACGGCAGCAGTTGTGCCCCATTCCAGAAGGGCAGCAACAAAGACCCCAAAGTCGGGATTCTACAAGAACCCCTGGAGGAGAACCAGCATCGTAAGTTACACCTGCATTTAGCTGGTGTAGCTTACATACGTCCTCTGAGGGTTCTGTAGAACCCGGTCCATGTGCCCCTCATGCCCAGACCACCCCTGTTGTTGCAATGGGCACCGCACAAACAGTTCTAGACTCGGGGCCATGATCCCGCCCCATCCCCCTACTGTACATGCCCCCATACAGTAAGTTCCCCGCAGGGCTGCCCACATCAACTGCCCCCGGAATCCCTGTGCATATAATGCCCCACTGGGCTTCCCACACCCCCAGCCCCCCGATGTAACATGCCCCGCAGGGCGACACTGTCATCTCCTCACTACGCCTCAACCTCGATCACAGCCACAGGCTGCAATACCCCTGCCTCGTGTTCAGTGGCCTCATCGCCATGCCAGCCCACTCAGCAGCCTCACCCATCCCAGCCAGCCAACTGGCACAGCCCACCTCTCACTACCATAGCCAGGCCGCCGACTGAGGTTCAGCGAGTGCGTACGCTGAAAATACTTTACAGTATGCACTCACACAGAGCTCAGTCGGTGGCTGGCCATGGTAGTGAGAGGTGGGCTGTACCAGTTGCCGGCTGGGATGGTGGGGGTGCTGAGTGGGCTGGCATGGCTGGGTGGGGCCACTAGACTACCAGGGCAGGTATTTGCCACTTTGCAGCTGGTGATTCGGGGTCGGGGCATGGTGGGGAATGACAGTGCCGCTTCACGGGACAAGTTATAATGGGGAATTGAGGGCTGGGGTGGGAAGCTTCTGTGGGGCACACATGCACAGGGATTCAGGGGAAGTTGGTGTAGAATGGGCGGGCTCTACTTGTACACCTGGGGGCAGTAGATGTGTGAACACCCCTGCGGGGTGCCTATTGTGGCTAACTGGGCATGCGGGTCACTTGTGGATTCATGCTGTAGCCAGACATGCTCGCCAGGTGCACCTCTGTTTGGCATACTGGCACATGTCGCAAGTCACAGGACTTAGTTGTGGTGACCTTGGCCCTTCTAGAATAGGGTGCAGGGTCAATGTTGCAGTTATGGTAGCAAGTTGCGCTTGGAGGTGACTTGTGCCACCCTTCTAGAATCGGGCCCATGGAAGTCATACATGACTTTTTGTGAAATATGAGATATTCTACCAGCAATTTTATAATGAACTGCAAAAATAGGTGTCCTAAAAGTTCTGAGGTCCAAAATGTGTGATCTAGCTAGCCCTTTGGTAATGCTACCATTTGTGACACTGACTACCCAGGTTTGGGACTGAGCCAGGGCCACTGCAAGGTCAGCCGGGTAGAGGAGGATTAAGTATCACACCAGACGCTTCTCTCTTCTGGGAGGAGGGAGGAGGGAGGGGCTGCACATCTCACTACTTTACCACAACCTAGGTAACCACAGGTGGTGATGCAGGGAAATGCACTCATAGCTTGTGGAGGGATGTGTGTGTGTGTGCACATCGGTGTATCTGGCTTGCTCTTGCCAGCACCTTATGACACTACCACTCTCTTGGCAGAAGGGCTCTATTGTGAAAGAATGGTGCTGGCCTGGTAGATGAAACCCTGCCTACTCCTCACATCCACACAAGGGCTTCCTGTGCACTGTTGGGGGCACTTCTGGGCTTCACCTCCACCACTGGAACCTGGATGAACTGGTTGGTACCACCGAGCTAATAACTGACCTCAGGGGATCCCACCGAGCTAACAACTGACCTCAACAGTGGGCACACCAAGGTGGCATGCAGTGGTGTGATGGGAGATCTGTAAGTGGAGCCTTGGGGATACCGGCAGAGGTGGAAGAAGGTCCTAGCCAGGCTCTGGGGTCAAGAGTTCACAAAATTTGGTATCATGACAGAACAGCAGAAAACTCAGAATAAAGTTATCATTTTGACATCCACAAATTTGTAGCAACTTCCAGATCTGGAGCCAAAAAAATATTTTAACTTCCAAGAAAATGACTGAATCCATGGAAAATATGCATTTAATGGCTGATCCCCTAGGAGTTGAGAGTGACACAAACAGTAAATCAAGTTCACAATGCCTCTGACACCCCCAAAGTAAGTCAGTCCTAAAGTACTGTATTGCCCACTATTGTGCTGACTTGCCTTCCAGTGCTAACAGTCGCATCATGTTTGTTTGCCTCAGGTGAGACCCAAGAACTTTACTCTTCCATGTCAACAGCTAGCTACTGATACCCTTGTTCGGTGGATTATTAAAGGGAGGCTCTGCACAGCACACACAGTTTTCAAACTTTGAATGCAAGGCAAAATCCTACGACTTAAGTAGTTTTTGGAAAAAGCACAATTCAGTTGCAGCCCTTGGCTGAAATCAGCCCACCCCCTTCAGACGCCTCTCTTCCAGCAACAGGCCTACCAGCAGCTGAAGCAGTCATTGGGTCAAAAGAGTTGCCAGGGTATCGGCCCAGCTCTGCAGGCATGGAGAAGCTTCAATTCATCAGTGACAGCGGCCAGCAGAGTCAGGGATTGCCTTTTTAGCCTATAACTGTAAAACTACCTGCATCCTTTCGTTTTCTTGGCCTGTTTCCTCTAGACTCACATCGCAGCCACAACGCTCCGTCCCTGCTAGATATGTAAGTATGAATTGTAGGCAGCGCCATCTGTGATGCACTACCTCATGCCCACATTCTGATTGGCCAGCCAATGATGGGGGGGAGAGGGACTGCAGGGCAAAAGACTCAGGGAGCATCCAAGTGTTAATAAGCTGATCGGTGACAGATCGGGAGGGGGTGTGCTTCACCCAGTCTGATGGGCAGCTGAGCTCCATATATTTGGCACTAATGGAGCAGAGATTGGTGAGAGTTTGGGGCCATGCACTGATTATCTCAGTCTTCTTAAAGGAGCACAGTCCTCAGTACATTTCTAAAGAGACGCACACAAAACAGGCACAAATATTAAGCTTTTAAAAACAAATGTTTCAAACCGGGGTTCACAAACCCCAGCTGGCAACAGGCCTGGGTGGTCCACACATGCTCCTCCTTATATTTTACTTTAGTAGGAACAGATAAAATAGTATATAACTCATTTATTGTCTTTAGAATCTTGTTTTATTTCTACTTTACACTTTTCGGAGATTCCTGAGCACATAAATATGTTTAATGAATATACACAACCAAGTTATCAAAAGTAATATAGAATCATAGAAATGTGACAGCAGAAAAGGACCCTTTTGTCCCATCAAGTCTGCCCCTTGCCTTCCTCCATACTCCCCCGTCCAGAGTCTCCCTTGCCCCTGGTCAACCCCTTATGTCTGTCCCATGACTTGAATCCCTTCACTGTTTTGACCCCCCACCTCCTCTGGCAGAGTATTCCAGGGCTCCACCACCCTCTAAGTGAAGTAACGCCCGCCACATTGCTCCTAAACCTTCCTCCTTCTAACCTAGACTATGACCCCTGCCTAGCAGCTACTTTTCCTGTGAATAAGCTCCCTCTACCTTATTAATCCCTTCACATACTTAAATGTTTCTGTCATTTCTCCCTCTCCTTCTGGTCTCCAGCGGATACAGATCCAACTCCCTCAACCTCTCCTCGTAGGGCTTCCCATTCAACCCACGCACCATCTTAGTGGCCCTTCTCTGAACCCTTTCAATCCCATCTATGTCCTTGTATAGGTGAGGGCTCCAGAATTGGACCCCATATTCCAGGTGAGGCCTCACTATGGATTTGTAAATGGTATCAGCTTTCAGCACCTCCTCCTTCTACTTGTTATACTTCTCCCTAGCATGCCAGCATTTTATTCACTTTGCTCACGACCTTGCTTCATTGGGTCCCCACCTAAGGTTATCTGAATTATAATCCCCAGATCCTCACCTGCTCGGTTGCCTTAATTACCCCCTTTGTGTAATTTGTTTATGGGTTATTCCACCCCATATGCATTACTGTGCATTTTTTGCATTGAATTTCAGCTACCAGGTTTCTGACCACCCTCCAGCAATCTTAAATCTTCCCTCATAACCTCCACTCCTCTTGGATGTCCACCCTATTGCAGATCTGTGAATCCCTTGCAAATAGGCAGACTTTCCCCTGCAGCCCCATCACTATGTCACTGATATAGATGTTAAACAGGATGGGACCCTTGGGGACCCTGCTTGTCACCCTACCCCTGGAATATACCCCATTTACCACCACCCTTTGCTTTGCCCATCAGTCAGTTCTCCACCCACCTTGTTATTTTCTGTCCCACTCCCAAACTTTCCAGCTTATTTACCAGCCTTCTGTGGGGGACAGTGAAGGCATTCCTGAAGTCAAAATAGGCCACGTCCACTGCCCTCTTTGATCTACTACCTCGTCACCCAGTCGAAAAACTCTTATCAGGTTCATCTGGCATGATCTCCTTGTGTGATGCCATGCTGATGGACATCCTATAGCCCATTCTGCACAAAGTAGCTGACCAGCCTTTCTTTTAATATTGCCTCCATCACCTTACCCACCACCAAGTGAGGCTGACCAGGTGATAATTGGCCACCTCCTTCCTGCTGCCACTCTTGTGAAGTGGCACATCTGCCCTCTTCCAGTCTTTTGGCACCCATCCAGTATCCAGGGACAAGTTAAATAACCTCACTAGAGGTGCCGCCAGTTCCTCCCTTAGTTCTTGGGAATACCCTAGGATGCAGGGCATCCAGACCCATAGCCTTGTCCACTCTCTACCTACCTAATTCCTCTCTAACCCTATCCTCACTGATCAGGCTAGGATCTACCCTTATGTCGTCCCCTCCCCTGTCTCTTAACACTGATCCCTTTCCTTCCCTTTCCACCATGAAGACTGAGCAGAAGTACCATTTAGCACCTCTGCCTTCTCAAAGTTCCCTTCCACTTGTACTCCCCCCCCTCCCCCTTCACCCTTACTACCCCCTGCCTTGCATTCCTCTTCTCTCCTATATACTGAAAAAAAGTTTTATCACCCCTTTTGGCCTGCTTAGCAATTCTCTCCTCCGTTTCTGCTTTTCCCTTCCTAATCTTCTGCCCTGCCACCCTGAGCTTCTCCCTGTCCTCTTTCCCCTATGTCCCCTTATATGTTCTGAATGCCCTTTCTCTTTCCTAAAGCTGGTCTCTGGGCTTATCACTACTGGGAGGTCCTGCCTGGTACTACATGACAGGCAGGATGCAAACTGACTTCTGCAGGGAGACTACATCTTCTCACCCACTTCCTCCAGCCACCAATTTACTTCCTGCCTGTCAAGAGGTAGGATCTCTGCAGGGGTTCTGTCAATGGAGTGACAGAGCTGAAGACTACAAACTGTGAGTAATTTCTCTTTTGTCAGAGGATCTATCAGCAATCTGCCTATTGCTGTGCAGAAGACCCCAGTCTCAGCTGCATGCTGTACAGATGGGCTACCCCCACCTTCCGCACGATTGATAAAGCTTCTATGTGCAGCACACCCCCAGAATGAGTCAAGGGGACTCTGGGGGAAACAGGTCCAGAAGCTAGGAGGAAGTTTATGGGACCCTAGTCACTGCCACAGACCTCCCGCCTCCAGAGCCCCTTGGACTGTTTTGGAATCCTGGGACTAAGCCACGCTCGGTCTTCTCATCAGCAGCCCCTTCAGTTCAGGCCGTCGACACTCCAAAGCCTCACTTCTGTCTTTTCATTGATGGACCCTTCAATTCAGGCCATCGACGCTCCTCCTCGTCCACGAGCCACCTGCATCCTTGTCCTCATTGATGGCTGCCAAAGAAATCCAAAGATATCTCCCCGCATTGACGGCCATTTCAGTTTAGGCTGTCGATGCTCCTCCTTGTCGGCGAGCCGCCTGGAACCACTGGGCTCATCGATGGTCACCTGGAATTCAATGGAGCAATCGCGCTCCAACTTCAGGAGGCCAGCTCGTCAGTGGAATTTTATTAGCAGGGCAATGCACAGTGCATCGATGAACATTCCTGGCCTCTGCTTGTCAACACATTCTTAAAGGCACAAAGCAAAGCCTGTGGCTGAGGGGATTGATACTAGCCCTTAAATATTACTGGCCCCAAGATATTTTCCCCATCCCCTGAAGGGACTGTGCAAAAGGCTCTCGGGACTATCTTTCATCACAAGCATGTCATCAGCTAAATCGGACAAGCCCTCTAGGGGCAGAAAGTGCCACAAATGTCGATCCCATGTTGGTAACTCTGGATTGTTTGCATAAAATGTGACAGTGCAACAACTGCCAGCTTGAAGAGATCAAGGAGGCATCTGCCTCCAAATCTCAGGACCTGGAAAGCCAGTCCATGGGCCAGGGGCAGTTCTCTGCCTCAGAGAGGCGCTGTCACTCTGCCAGAGATCTAGTGCTAGACCTAACTGAAAAGCTAAACAGGGCTTTTCCCTCAACCCATCTTATTTTGACATCCTGCCACAGTCATTAGAGTGCAGGACTCACAGGAAGGCCACCCACAAGTGCATGCTTTCCCCATACTCAGACGAGGAAGGTCCCCACTCATCATGACAGGGCAGGAGGAGGAAGAGGGCCAGATCCAGGAGCAGATCCAGAGATGCCCACCAGGAGAAGCGCTGACGGGACAGATCCCTCTCAGGGTCCAGTTATTCATACCCAGAAGAGGGGGAAATCCCGAATTCAGATTCAGACTCAGACTCCTCGCCAGTCAGAAACTTAGACTTGAACGACCTAGACTTTTCCATCAAACAGGAGGTGAATGAGATTCACCTGGGTCCATCCTCTTCAGAATCCAAGCACCCTAAGTCAGTTTTCAGACTCACTTCGGCTTCAAAACCAGTGACAACATTCCCCATACCTCGGGCCCTAGAGGACCTATCAAAAGAAGAATGGTCGGAGCCAGAGCATTCCTACCCCATTCCCTGCCACCTCACCAAGCTACTAAGATCCGATAAGAAGCTCATGAAGAGATGGGTAGACTGTCCCAAAATTGACCCATTGATCTCCAACCTTGCCAAAATAACAGTTATTCCCGCAGAGGGTGGAGCCTCCCTGAGGGAGCCAGTGGATAGGAAGGTGGACACTTCCCTAAAGAAGGCTTCCAGTCCACCGCAACCTCTCTCAAAGCAGCTATGGCCAACCTCTTCTCAGCTCCAGCTGCCCTTTCCTGGGCCACTGATCTGGCATTCCAGTTAGCTGATGAGTAGAAAAGAACAAATCCACCCTGCAGCATCTTCAACTAATGGAGCTAGCATGGCAGGCAAATGCCTCCTCAAAGATGCACTTGGTGAACGCCTCACGGAAGGAGGCCTCCTTTTGTGGATCAGCTCTAAAGGAGGTGGTCAAAGAGTCAGGTCAGTTGAATAACCAATTATGACTGACTTACAACACATTATGACTGATTTTTTCAGCTAGTTTAAAATTTATGACTACAACTCACTAAAAAAATCCAACCAATTTTTTCAGCTTCCGCCATCATGGAATTTTATTTATGTACTAGCAAGTTGTACTTGAGTGCAATTAATGGGAAAGACTTTGCAGCAGATTTATTTACATAGTGTTTACTCAATATTTATACAGCAACATTCTCTAAATTTCATATGAAACCACTGCCCATGTTACACAAATGTATACAATACACAGAAGTACATTCACATTGTCCACACAGTTGTGTACAAGTTCACACAGTACATTCATTAAGATAATACATAATAATTATAATTATTTTTGTCCTTAAATTGCACACAGTGGATGGGAGACAGATTTTATAATGTAGGGTTGAAAATGTGTGGATGGATACTGGACATAAGAGGCCTCAAAATTTTTAGACTACATGGCAATAGCAATCTAACCCAGGAAAGTTTTTATTTATGAAACATTCTGTTAGGACAGACAGCCCAGGGTATGAATAGGATATGTCATGTGTCAGTAGTGACAGCAAGCACTGCTGGGGTGTAACTATAGATCGAGGTGGCTGATGTGGCTCCAAAGGTCACAGCTGGCTACTCTAGCCTCCACTACACAGAGCACATTCCCATTCGATGGATGTCTCAGATAGCAAGACCACCTCATTTACTACCTGTGGGACAGGGTGGAAGACCTTGAAACCCGGGGCCAGTGAATGAAACGACTTGCATTTCACCAGCTTCCCTGAGGGATGTAAAGACTACGACTGCTGCAACAGCTTTGTTTCTGCAAGACATCCTGCCAGTACTGGTTACTGCATGTATTCCCAGTGCCCTACTCTCTAGGAGACTCAGTGCTCTCACTCTCCATGGCATCAGTGCTGAAGTCAGACAACCACCCCGCCCTATACTGGCCTATTTCTTAATCCTTCACTTGGCCAGAGGACACCCCCCTAATGTAGCAGGGACACCTCATCCAAATATTTCAGGACTTCTCACAAGTTACAAGAGCTTTACATTAAGCAGAGTTTTCATGCCACTGTGAGGAAATGGCTCTTCAGACTGGAGCCAAGTGTAGCCCTCACTAACCCTACTGCGGTCACACTCTGTAGTATTAAATGGGGTCCACAAGAATTTTAACACACCTGAAGCCACCGTGGCATTTGTGGACTCTCATTGGCCCTCCAACAAATACCACCTATCTTCCACCATCTCACAGACCTCTGCCCATGCTGAGCTGCGAGTCGGAGTACTACTCCGATTCCACGAGTAATCATCAGAATTGTTCTCTGCCTGCCCCAAAGAAGAACCAGCTGCCACACATGGAAGATGATTGCTATTAAGGCATTACTGTAGCACTCCAGCCAGAAAGTTTGCTTCTGCTGACAAGTGAAAATATGGTGTTTCCATCAACGCCGTGACAATATATACTCCAGACACTCTCCTTGGAGGACCCCCATCACGGAGTCTAATAAATTAATTTGTTGCTGCAATAAGGTGCTGCCTCCCCATCTGAAGTAGGCTTATAAGGTTATTCCTTATGCTGATTGAAAAGGAGCATAGCCAACTTTCAATATAATATATTTGCAATCCATTGTGCAGGGGGATAATCTGTGACTCATTCAGACCATTGGGATGCACTGTAGTGTATTCAGGTTAAAATATCTCTCGTGCTTCAGCCTGTCCCTGCAGAATTGGGTTTAATATTCTATCACCAATCACCATATCTGAATTTTCCTCTAATATGTTGTAGTTGTAAACTTGCAAAATGTAGTTCATTTGAAGCAGATTATAAATGGTGCAGCCATACATTTTGTTCTGAGTAACTTCTGCCCCATCTAGAGCCCAATAGTCTCAATGTATTGTTGCACATGGGTCTGTTCATGAAAATGGGTTACCAAAGTGTGACATGAGGGTCAAATTTTCAAATTATTTGTGATGCATTTCAAGATATTATGACCCAAGTATGAAAAATAAACATATTGGGAGATAAAAGCCCCACAGGTTCCTGAGATAAAAGAACTGTATTGTGGTGAGTGTAACAAGTGACACCACACACTGTGGTGAATGTAACACCTGATACAAAACATTTTTTTAGTAGTAAAAACTTTAATAAACATGTAATGAGTTGTATTAAAACATGAGAAACAAATATTTATAAGAATGGTATTACATTAATTGCAATGTGATGTTTTGCACCATGTGCCGTGGTGAATGTAACAAGTGACACCACACTTATGTTTCACCTACTAAAACTTTACTAAACATGCCTAGCAACTAACATACTACTGCTACTGACTGACATACTACTATAGAATATAAAAAATTGAAAATTACATTACTGGCAAGTGTGATGCTTAACACCACATACCGTGGTGAATGTAACGAGTGACACCGCACAGTTGTTTCAGTTTTACAAAGTTTAGTGAACATGCCTAATGGCTAACATGCTACTAATAATAACTGACACAGTGCTACAAAACCTGGAGAAATCTGACAATAATAACAGTAGTGACAGGTGTGATATTTGATACCACATACTGTGGTGAATGTAACAAGTGACACCACACTTATGTTTGACTTATTAAAACTGTACTAAACTTGACTAACAACTAACATACTACTATTACTGACTGACATACTGCTATAAAACATGAAAAAAATGAACAATTACATTACTGGCAAGTGTGATGCTTAACACCATATAACGTGGTTAATGTAACAAGTGACACCACACATTTGTTTCAAGTTTAAAAAAAATTACTGAACATGCCTCATGGCTATAATGCCACTACTAATAACTGACATAGTGTTACAAAACCTGGAGGAATTTGACAATAATAACAGTACTGGCAGGTATGATGGTTGATGCCACATATCGTGGTGAATGTAACGAGTGACACCACAAAGAAAATCCATTTTAACTCTCCACCATATATACACTTAATAATCCCTATTACAATTTATGCCTAGCACTTTCCTTAGACATGCAGTTGTCACCGAAATATGCTCTCTGAAAATCTGCCCAACAATCAGTGAATGATGGTAACCAAAGTCTACCTGTGGTGAATGTAACTGCAACCCTCGTTGCTGCATACAGTTCATCATGAAATGTAGCCCTACAAATGGAGGAGCCAGGTGCAAACAGTGGGTTTTAAACCACAACTCAGCTTCTCCCTCTATGGTTGGTCCTTGGTTCTGATGGGCAGATTATGACTTTGCAACTGTCCCAGACTGACAGGTAAACATTGGGCCTGATGTGACCCCAAGTAGAGTGAGGGTCAAAAGTTGCTGTCCCTTCTGTGGGAAAGATAGATCAGGCAGTAACACAGTCAGTTATCACAAGGAGGCAAACTAGGAGAGAAGCCAGAAAATCTTTTAAAGTGCTAATAGCACAATTACAGATTTAGTTATGTGGTGAATGTAACGTGCTGTGACACCAACTGTTACATTCACCACACTAAATACAAAGCTGCATAAATTAAAAATGGAGCATTATAATGTGCTAAAGAGTACAGATAAAAAACACAACTCCAGATTAGTAAGTGGACTTACTTTAATAATGGAAAACAGTAAATAAAACTTGCAAAAACATTTAGTAAAACGTGTTTTTGCATGTCACACTTTTTCAGGTAAAAAAGGCAGCAAAATGGAGTGGGATACCCCATCAAAAACGTATGGATACCCTAGAATTCTATAGATATGTTATTTATCTGCCCATATAGCCAGTATTCAGATTTAGTCAAAACATGTGCCTGACCGTTTTGATTTTAAAATGTGGTATGCACTGTATGGTTGGCATTGGTAACCCTTTCATGACCAGACCCCTGCTTATTTTAGACTTCAAGGCCCCCTCACTCACATTAATCTCACTTTTTCACCACCCATCCATCCATCCCAGTCTAGCCCAGCCCCAGCCAGGCAGTTGCCTAGAAAAAACACCACCACCACCTCAGACCACAACAATGCTAAATAGCTGAATTTTGAAAATAAAATCTATTCTCTGCAAAATTGTTAGTTACTTTTTTCTATGCTGTGTGCTGCTGCCTGGTCTGAGTTCTGCCTGTCTGAGAAAAGAACATTTATTTTCAGACTTACCACCATGAGTTACTCTGTCTGTCATCGCCATCCAGGCAGCTGCTGAAGACAGTCCCAACACTGAGCTCTCTCTCTCTCTCCTTTCCAGGCTCCTGCCCTCTTGACTTTCTTTCTGGTCTGGGTTCTTTAGTTCTCTGTTGGCTGCCGACCGCTGCCACACAGTGCTGCCCACAGTTCGCGCCTACCCGGTCCTGTCCACTCCCATCCCAAAAAAGTGTGTGCCCATGCCTGCTGCTGCATTGTTGCCTGGCCAGTCAGTTTAACTTTTTCAGTTTTTCCTGCTGCTCTGTCCTGGCCTAGTATGGCCGCTGCTGCCTGGCTACATGGTGGTCGATGACTCTCTCCCTTCCCTCCCTTACTGCACTTTAGTCTCTCTCCTTCCTGTGGCCACTGATGATGACTCTGAGTCTGACAGAGTCTCAGTCAGTACCTGTGCCCTACCCTAACCTCTCCAGACCCAGGCCCGCCACACACCCTCCATCAGCTCTCCACCGTCCACTCTCTCAGTCTCTCCCGTGACCATCTCAGTACCGCCTGGGTCTCCCTCTCCTTGGCTCCTCTCACTCTTGAGTCTCTCGACTGATGTGGCAGCTCCTGCGGGTGTGCTGTCCTAGTCCTGCAAGGACTGACTGAACAAAAAGGCCTCAAGCCCATGGCAGCAGCCAGAGAACTCCCAGTCTCCTCAACTAATCTTCTTCACTTGAGTTGCATTTTGCATTGCTGCCCAAGAAAGTGCACTGCTTTCTCACCCCGTGGCTTGTGCGGCTCCTCCCTCTCTCTCACTACTTATTGGAGGACTGGAGGAGAGTTGGCACCAAGGAGATCTTGCTGGCTGAAGTGAACATTTAAGGATATATGTTGTCCAGTACACCCTTACACAAATTAAAAAACAAAACAAAAAAAAGGACAAGGGTTGGGGTTGTGACAGAGACTCTCTAGTGTGTCAAGCAAGCCTTGGAATCATCAACTTCGGGCAAGTGCAAGTCCATTAGATTACGGCTGCAATTCAGGGCAATTGCAACCACTGTAACTGTACTGAATTGCACCCAATGATTCCAGTGGCCGACGGTGGCTCTGGGGTCTACTACCTGATGAGCCAGAAAAGAACAAATCCATCCTGCAGCATCTTTCAACTAATAGGGCCAGCTTCTACCTATTCAGCTGATGTGTCAGAGGAGGCAGTCAGATGTGCAGCAAAGGCTATGTTTTTCCAGACCTCAGTTCACTGCAACTTATGGCTGCGAGCATGGCAGGCAGATGCCTCTTCAAAGATGCACTTGGTGAATGCCCCTTACGGAGGAGGTCTCCTTTTCAGATCAGCTCTAAAGGAGGCAGTCAAAGAGTCAGGAAAATGGCAAAAGTCAGAATGCCACAATCCCAGGGCAGGAACAGGTCCGGGACATTTGGGTCCAGGCAGAATTTTCAAGCCCAAAATTATTCCAGGGGACAGAATAAAATATTTTCAGCTAGACAAACTTGGTTTTCCTCTTGCAACCAACATGGCTTCCAGGGAGGAAGGGGTGGCTCCTGAGATGCCAGTGGAGACACCAAAAAATCACAGTGAGGGTTCATGGACCCATCCTCGTGTAGGGGGCAGGCTTTCAAACTTTTTCGAGGAATGAGTCCACACCACCACGGACAATTGGGTGCTAGATGTAGTACGAGAGGATTATTTCATCAGTTTGAGTCCAGACCCCCACTGCCCCATGTGATGCTCTCACCCGCTCCCCAAACAATCCAGTAAAAGAGCAGTGACACTGCAAGCGATCACAGATCTTATACAGGCAAGAGCAATCAAACAAGTCCCTTTCCAGAAAGGAACAGAGAAGTGTACTTCTATTCTTCATAGTCCCAAAATGCTCAGGAGGTTTCTGGCCTGTGTTAGACCTCAAATTCCTAAACGGATTTGTTTGCCACAGGACATTCAAGATGGAAACCTTTCTCCACCATCTGGGAAGTCCATCAGGGATTTTTAGCCTCAATAGATTTACAAGATGCTTATCTGCATATCCCCATCCAGACAGCACACAGACAATTCCCTCAGATTCAAAGTGGAGGAACACCACTTCCAATTCACGACGCCCCTTCTGTCTGGCCACAGCTCCCAGGGTCTTCTCCAAAGTTCTTGTGACAGTGATAGCTTGACTCAGACTACAAGGGACCCAGCTCTTCCCATACCTGGACGACATTCTAATCAAAGCCCCACAATATGGTCAAGCAACCCAGGCAGTGATGGAGGTTATCTAGTGCCTCTCCTCTCTAGGGTTCGTAGCTAACCAGAAGAAGAGTGCTCTACAACCGTCACAGATAGTGAATCTTCTAGTGGTGGATTTCAACACAATCCAGAACAAGGTTTTTCCCACGGAGTCAAAGTTCAGGGAACTGAGTGCCCTCATCAATAAATTTCAATTGGCCCAATCCCTGCCATCTTGCTCCTTCATGCAACTTATAGGGATGATGGTCTTCCTGGCAGACTCAGTTTCCTGGGCACTAGTTCACATGTGTCCTCTCCAGTCCAGCCTCCTTCATCAGTGGTCCCAGTCAAGGGAAAAGATGGGCCATCAGATACAGATCTCCGCCAGGTAAAAATCTCTCGCTGGTGGACGAATGATCCAACATCATGAGGGGTGTCAGTCTAGGCATCCTCACCAGATGAGAGTCACCACAGATGCCAGTCTCCAGAGCTTGGGAGCACACACAGGTCAGCTCTTGGTACAGGGTAAGTGGTCGCTGGTGGAGTCTGCTACAGCATTACTGTGCTGGAAATGCGGCAGTCCGCCTGGCACTTCAACAATTCAAGGCACAGCTCTTCAACTGGGATGTTCCTATTCTCATGGACAATCGAACAACAATGGCCTACATCAGTCGACGGGAGGCACAAAGACTTCTCGGATGTTGCAGGAAACTCTACTACTCTTTCAGTGGGCAGAAAGCAACCTGGAAAGCCCGAGAGCCGTGTACATCCCAGGCCAGGAGAACGCCACAGCAGATAGGTTAAGTCGAAAGGACATTCTGCCAGGTGAATGGGAACTCAAGAACAACGCCTTCCACCTCATCACTGCTTGATGGGGCCACCCGCAGGTAGATCTTTTCGCCTGCCACAAAAATGACAAAGTCTCACCGTTCTGCACTCTCGTCAAGAATGAGATGGCCATGGCACAGGACACTTTCTCCCTAAACTGGCGACAGTTTGAGCTCCTGTATGCTTTTCCTCCAATTCCAATATTATCAAGGGTACTACACAAGATTGCCCTGGATCAAGCGGAGATGATTCTAGTCTGTTCACACTGGCCCTGCTGGCCGTGGTTCCCTCTATTAGTTCAAATGTTGCTACAACCTCCTCTGATATTTCAAGCAAGCCCAGAGCTGTTTCATCAAAGATTGGTACTGCACCCCAGTCTATGCAATCTGTCCCTCTCGGCATGGAGATTGAGCAGGAAACTCTCAAGGAGTTAGGCTACACTCTGCCTGTTATCGAAATGATGATCCACTATAGACATCCCTTGTCCTCCGAGGTCTATTACAGAGTCTGGAGGAAATTTCGCTCTTGGTTACAGTCCATGTCCCTATCAGATGACACAGTGTCTCTTCCCACTATCCCACAATTCCTACAGGAGGGTTTCGACAAGGGCTTCCAACTGGCTACCTTAAGAGTCCAGGTATCAGCCTTGAGGACACTCCTGTTAGCAGACTCAGGGAGTCATTAGGAGCTCTCCTTCACGTTAGATGATTCCTGAGAGCAACAACATTGAAATGTCCTCCAATAAAGCCCATCGCTCCACCTTGGAGACTCAACCTGGTCCTTAAAGCCTCTCCCAGGCTCCTTTGAGCCCCTGAAGGAAGCATCTCTACTTCACCTCATTATGCAGGTCATTTTTCTTACAGCAATAACCTCAGCCCACTGCATCAGTGAGATAGGAGCCCTGTCATCCAAAGAACCATACACGATGTTTCATCAGGACTCAGTGGTCCCAAGTGGACAGATCCTCCTTTTGCCTAAGGTGATGTCTCCTTTCTCTGTAATCAAGTCCTGAACCTTCCTCCTTCTGTTCTCACCCCAAGAATGAAAAGAGTGAGAATTTCACATGCTTAATCCAAGGAGATTTACGCTAAGAGATCTGATTCAGTCTGCAAGACTTCAAGTCTGTTTATCCTTACTTCGGGCAGAATGTGAGCAAAAAAAGATCAAAAGACTATATTGCAAGATGGATCCATTCCACCATTTCCATGGCTTACCAGAAGGTGGGAATAGACCTGCTGGGCCCAGTGAGGGCATACTCAACTCAAGCAATGGCTACGTCCTGGGTGGACTTCAGAGATGCCTCTCCAGTGGATTTATGTAGAGCAGCCACTTGGTCATCCATCCATACCTTTGCAAAGTTCTACAAGTTGGATGTGTCAGCCTCCATGGAGGTGTCCTTTGGCCATAGAGTCCTCTAGGCAGTAGTGGACCCATAAAAGACTATGGACATTCTTCCCACCCTGAAGCACAGAGATGTACTGCTTTAATATATCCTAGTAGTGATGAGCCTGAGACCAGAGAGAGAAATAGAAAGTAAATACCTGTAAATTTTCTTTTCTCCAACTGCTGGTCTCTGGGCTCCTTCCCTCCCAGAATGTTGAAAGTTGACCATCTGGCCGCAAGTCAGACTAACTTTTCTTGTTTTTGTTCCCAAGTTATGTAGTACCACAGGGGACAACTGCTTTATGAAGAATTGGTGGCTGGAGGAAGTGGGTGGGAGAATGTAATCTCCTTTGCAGGAAGTCAGGTTTGAAGCCTTCCTGTCACATGATACCAGGAAGGACCTCCAGTAGCGATGTGCCTGGAGACCAGCAGTCAGAGAAAGAAAATTTTCAGGTATTTAAATTTATATTTTCTTTCCCCAGTTGCCCCTCTCATTTGTCTGGTGAACCAGAGCGGCCTCTTTCTTTTTCTGTTCTTTCTCACCTTCCTTACGCAGATTTCTGTGGTTTTTAGTAACCCCCCCTTAATTGAATTCCTTAATTCCTCCACTTCCCCTATTTCTTCTTCCCCTACATTTCGTTGTTGAATAGTTCCCTCATTCTGGCAAAATCCACCCGACTGAAGCCCAGGACCTCTGTGATGGCCCAACTCGCTTCTTTCCCCATCCTAACCTTGAAGCTCACTGTATTATGGTCACTTGCACCTAGGTTGACCCCCACTCCAACTCCTTCCACTCAATTCCCATTGGTGAGGACCACATCGAGTATGCTGCCCCCCTAGTGGGCTCCCTAACCAGCTGCTGCAGGAATGCTCCTTGGAGGGACTCAAGGATCTCTTTGCTCCTGGCTGACCTAGCTGATGGGATATCCCAATCAACATATGGGAGGTTAAGATCATCCACCAGCAGAATCTCTCCCTTGAGTGCCATCCGTTGAACTGCCTTATCCACTTCCTCCTTCTGCATTGGAGGTCTGTAAGTCACCCAGAGCCTTATTGCTGCCCCAGACCATTTTTCTAGCATGACCCACAAGATTTCTGCCTCCCCTAGCTCCTTCTGCCCTTCCATCACCTTAATGTCATCCCTTATGTACAATGCAACCCCCACCCTTTCTGACTGCCTTGTCTTTCCTGAAAAGCCTGTACCCCAGGATACCTACTTCCCATGTCTGATGCTCAGACCAACAGGTCTCCATTATGGCTACAATATCCAGGCCCTCATCCACCATTATTTTTTTTAAATGGTCTCTAAAGTTCACCATTTTGTTTCCCAAGCTTCTGGCATTTGTGGAAAGTCCTTTCCACCATATTCCACCCTGCCAACCCTCACTTCCCTGCTTCCTTATGTGGGGGAGTGCTAGATAGTCCATTCTCTCTTCCTGTCAAACTGTCCCCCTTCCTTGCCTTGTACTCCCCCCTGCCAGTTTAACCCCCCTTAAGACCTTATCAATATAACCTTGTAGACCCCCTCAGCACCCTTGCCCCTCTCACTTAGATGGGTCTATCTTCCAATATAAGTTCTCGCTCTCCCATCTGTCTCCCCACTCGCCTATACAGGCAAATCCTTCCATGCATCCCTTTGCTAGTGCCTTAAACCTCCTTGGACCTCCTCCACTTCATTGTTCACCAAATCATTTGTCCCCAATGAATGACTAGGTGTGGTTTCCCCACCACCTTTGCATATTCCCTAATTTTTTGCATCACCGTCCCCGCCTCCATCCCTGGTTCACAAAAGACTGACCTCTCCCTGTAGGTAGGCCCCCCTCCTGATCCAGTGCATTCCCTTGATGATGGAGTCCACGAATCCCATGGCATTCTCCACCTCTACAGCTAACGGATCTGATCTTGTTCCTGATGGGCCCTCCCTCCTGGTCCCTTCATTCCTAATTAAACCCCCCTGTCCTGAACTGCCTACATGCCATCCCCTGGTTCCCCTCCAGTTCCCCACCTGTATTCCCCTTGACAACAGATTCCTTCCTTTTGTCTGCCGAATCTCTCTCCTCCACTCTGTCCCCTATTTATGTCTCCCTGGTCTCCCCTATTTTCTTGCTTCACTTGATTGTCTCCCATCTCCTCCTGTGCTATCCCTTCCCCCTTGTCCTCCCTTTGCTCCCTTTCCTTGCTTGCCTCCTCCCCTTATGCCTTCTGTACCCCTTCCACTTTCATTCTGTCTCCCGCAACTCCTTCCTTGTTCTTCTGTCCCTTCCTGCTATATCTCCTCCCTCCAACCCTTTTCACTGGCAGACCCTGCCTTGCCAGATCTCCCCTAACCACGACAGTCTCCCTACCCTCCCTTCTGCCCAAACCCATTCCATGGCACATGCTTGCTTCTCCCTCTAATCCCTCCAGAACATTCTATACCATCCAATCTGACAAGGGTGTGAACCTGTTGGATGCCATAATCCCCTCCCAGTGGATGCCCTTCTTCCCTTGATATCGAGGTATTTGCCCTTCCCTGAGCCCCTGGAATCTCTTCCCCTTCTCCTCACCTCTTGCCATCTGTTGCTTCCCCACAGCTTGGTTTGATCCCTTTTTGCCTGTCCCTCTGCCATGCTCCTTTTCTATGTCCCTAGCTGGTCTCTTCCTCCTCTTTCCATTTCCATAGCTCCACATGTCTCCTGCTGCCATTGTAGTTTCCCTACCCTCCCATCTGCCCTTCCACTTCCTCCCCACCGCCCCATAGATTGTTTATCTCAGTTGCTGCTTGTCTCAATCTGATACATACCAGACAACTCCCTAGCCTCCACAGTGTTTCCATGAACACTACTGCCCCACAACCATTGCACCCCCATTCTGCTTGTTCTCCTGTGTACCCATGAGCTCCCTCCCATCCTAAGAGACCCTGCCCTGTCCTCCCCTCTTTCTGTGTAATGATTGATTTTTCTTGCTTTCACTCCCTCCTCCTTTGCCTTCCTAGTGCAGTCTCCAGTATTCCTTGCCTCCCGCCTCCTTTAAGACGCAATGATCATATATGAGCAAGTTTATTTTATGGTTCAAACCACTTCTGTTTCCCTCTACTTGCTGTGTATGCTAATTCATCTTCATCCCTTACCCCTGGCAGAAATTCAGCATACACTGTACCCTCCAGTTCCCATTACAACAGCCCCCATGTAATCACTACCATTACAAGTATGTACTAAGTTACTTGCCCCCTTCAAATCACATTATAACATGTACATTGTAACTATCAATTATGCTCTCATTAGTACCTTGCCGCTGTGCAAGAGTGTTTGGAGGATAATGAAGCTTCTATAGTCCCTTATGCTGTGAACTATTCAGGAAGCAGTAATCCGCTTCCTGAACACCAATAAAGGTGGACTAACGTGAGACGGGTGGGATTGGGGGAGAGTAGGGTGCACCTAACTCCCTCACCGAGGAAAAACTATCAGGTTCAGAAGCAGGGTTTACCTCATGAACATCCTACAGCTTCCAGTGCCTTGAGAGGGAAAGGAAAAAGTCTCCCCATAGCACCATACAGCACTCCCTACTCAGGTAAGAGGTTGGCTCCCCCCGCAGCATTTTTATAACCTGGAAAACAAACACAGATCCTCTTTACCCAGCACAGCTAACCTCTGACTGGGTGCCTGTATCAATCTAATCAACAATACCCTGTAAAATAATTAAAGATCAGCACTTCCCTGCCACTGTGCTCAGAGCCCTCAGGAAGTCTGCTGTAGTCCTCCAGTCGTCAGCCCTCCCTCAGGAAGTCTGCTCCGAACCTGTCCTCCAGTCGTCCACTCCAACCTCAGCTGCACTCCCCTCAGGAAGTCTGCCCGTCCACCGGTCATCTGCTCCAACCTCAGCTGCACATCTCCCGTCCTGTCAGTGGTGCCCTCCGCTTGTGGAAATATAAAGTACTGTAATATGAAAAGTAATATGAGTTACAGTTACTTATTACTTTTATATGAAAGTAATATTTATTTATTTTTGTTTATTTATTTATTTGAGTTTTGATCAATACCTGTGAGCCATGGGCTCTTTTACACAGGTTCCACGTCAAGAGTACGTAAGACGGCACATACAGTGAGCAGACTGACAGTTTACAAAAGTCAGTAAACATGTAATTGCGAATATACAAGTAAGACTTAACATAGTGTATGAACAGAATAAGGAAGTACATTAGCTAAGGCAACAACTAGACATACTAGACTAAAGTTACTAAGGTTGCGCCCATAGGACACATACAATAAAAATTATAAGATTGCAGCCAAAGGCCTTGTCAGCAACGTAAACAAAAAGGAGGAATGAACTTGGGGCTTAGATGATAGTTGTCAATGCGAGCGGACGGAAGTAGGGATCAGGATGAGGTAGAGTGTGGTGAGGGGGGGGGAGTAATAAGTAGCTGTAACAGGGCTCGAAATATAGTCTTTCTGTATTTCCGTGGAAATATGGTCAGGCTGCTGGAAATGTAAAGTTAAGCTCAGCATTTCCGTTTGGAAATGCTTTCTGGCTGGTATCTTTAAAATGAGTGTATTGCCATATTCTGCCTGGCGGTGGAGCGCTGGAGCATTTTTCTCCTCAGTCTGTTGTTCTGCAATGTTGTCCAGACAGCGGGGTGCGGAGGCAGAGCGACGTGATGTCCGAGTCTTTGCAACAGTGAGACCAGTGTGACCTAGTATTTCAGCAGTGATTGGCTGGTCGCGCTGTCTTCTCTCTGTGCTGTCCGTGTTTTTTTCATACGACGGTTGGCAGTGAGAGAGTAAGGAGCTCTGCTCAGACGTTGTCGAATTGAGCACTACATTTTGGGGAGTTTAGGCATACGAGGAGGAGGCTCATACTACTACATCTTGGGGTGGGGAAAAAAAGATCTAATTTGTCCTGAATGTATTTTGCAATCAGTTACCTTAAAGAACTGTTCGTTTTCACAAAACGCGGGAATCTGACTATTGACTTCTTGTTCACATCAAAATGTGGAGGAGCTTGCCTAAAAGTAGTTTCTGGTAGCTGATTAAGAAAAACAAATCCAAGAGCAGGCAGAGTATTTGCACTAAAGTAGCGAAGCCCTTATTTTTCGTTTGGCAAGTGGGATGAGCGTGAGACTAGCACTAAGTAGCTTTGTTTGCTTCTTGCCACAAACGACGCAGAGCAGGGAGTATTTGCTTCACAGTTTATGATTTAAATAAACTCTTCTTGGTTAAAAGAAAAATGATTTTTGTATGAAAGAAGGCTGCTGCATAGAGAGTTTAAAGCAGACTGTGCCTTATTTCAGTTGATTAGACTGTACTCTGACTACACTTGTATGGAAATCTAAGGTGTAGTGTGGTATAAAAAAATTCCTAAATAAGAACTACACACCTCTGTCTACTATAAAAGGTAAAGTTCTTAGGAACTCCAAGGGCTGCTGCATAAAGACTAGAAACAGCAGAGTGCCTTGTTTTCAGATTGCTGGAGACTGGAGCTTCAGCTGCAGTGGCTTGTATAATAAAAAGATCCCGTGACAGTCAGGTCAAGAGCAGCTGCTGTACTTAGAAAACTAAACTTGCTCCCAGCCCTATAGTAGGGGATCCTGTGTGGGGGAACACACACTTTCGGTGCAACTGTGTGTATTAAAAAAAAATATAAACCTAATTTCTGCATTCTGATTTGCTCCCAGCTCTACAGTAAGGGGATCCTGTGGGGAACACTGTTTCGGAGCTACTGTGTGTATTAAAAAAATAAATAAAACCTAATTTCTGCATTCTAATCTGCTCCCAGCCCTACAGTAGGGGATCCTGTGTGGGAACACACTCTTTTGTTCTACTGTGTATATTAAAAAAAAAAAAAAAAAAACTAATTTCTGCATCCTAATCTGCTCCCAGACCTACAGTAAGGGATCCTGTGGGAATACTGTTTCAGAGCTACTGTGTATATTAAAAAAATAAAATGAATAATTTCTGTATTCTAATCTGCTCCCAGCCCTACAGTAGGGGATCCTGTGTGGGGGAACACACTCTTTCTGAGCTACTGTGTATATTAAAAAAAAAAATAAAATGAATAATTTCTGCATCCTAATCTGCCCCCAGCCCTACAGTAAGGGGACCCTGTGGTGAACACTGTTTCGGAGCTACTGTGTATATTAAAAAAAATAATAAACCTAATTTCTGCATTCTAATCTGCTCCTAGCCCTACAGTGCAGGCATCCTTATTGGGAAATCTCACTCTGTCAGGGCTACTGTGTGTTGATTAAAAAAAAACAAAAAAAAAACCCTCTAAGACTGCTACCTTGTTAGTAAGGGAAGTCCCTGTCTATGTCTGCTCTCTGATTGGCATATTTCTGGTTTGTTAACTAAAAGAAAGAGACTCACACAAGTCCATTTTTAGAAAACTTTATTAACAACTGCTTCACTGAGCATTAAGCATGTCTCTTCTTAGATTTGTTTTTACCAAGAAAAATACAGTGGAACATGTACCACAGCTAGGTCCGCCTTCCTCCACCGAACCTGAAAGCATCCCTGACAGTGATAGTTCCATGTCTTATGTGGAGGTGAATACTATGGAGACCCCTCCTCAACCCAAAAAATAATGCTTGGGCACCCAAACCAAGGAAAAATGACACAAAAGGAAAAATAGTACGAAAAACAAAGAACCAGACATTTTCAAGAGGCATGGAAGAAAAACAGGGAATGGCTTTTAGTAAATAATGACTGAACTGAGATGTACTGTGACTACTGCAGAAAAATATTGCCAAATGACAAAAGTTTATGTGTGGTTGGCTGTAAAACCATGATGACTGGCACAATAAAAATACATGAAACTAGTCACATTAATAGTAAACCAAGCAGCCATATTGCCGTTCAACGTCACCCTAGCAAAAGCCCACTTGTCAGAGGGTTGCTGTCAAAGGACGAAGAGACAACAGAAATCATGACCCATAGGTTTCTGACAGCTTTTAAGGTTGCTAAAGCTGGGCAGCCTTTCACAAGTTTCATACAAGACATGGAACTACTGTCACGGATAGGGAAACAGGAAAAGATGTGCCGGCCCAGTGGTGCTGAGGGTTGAGGCGCTGGATGCCACACCTTGCGCTGCACTGGTGACCGGGGTTTGGGAGCGAGCTTAGGCGCTGGGGATCGGCAGGGGCGGGCGAGGATTGAGCGCCTGATGGCTGCTCTCTCCCGGGGTGGGTTGGGGATTGCCTAGTGTGCCAGCAGCTCCTGGTGGAGACAGGGGTGCTGCAGCACGCCGGCAGCACATAATCCACGTGGCCCTGATGCAGGCAGGGGTTGCCGTGTATGCCTTGCATTGGGAACATGCACACGCATGGGAGGGGGGGAGGGATCTCCAGAACAAGGAAAAGCCCAGACTGAGGGGTAGGCAACGGCACCTGCCCCCATGCCCAAGGCCAAGTCCATCCTGCCTGGTCTTCTAGGTTCCTCCAGCTGGGACCTCTCCAGCATTGAAGTCTGTTTAAAAGTGCACCCAAAGAGGAGGGGTGGCCCTACCCTGGAGGGGTTAAGCCAGGTGCCGCTCGTGGACAGAGGAAGAGGAAGAGAGGAGGCACAGGTAGGTGGACTTCAGGCAGGGCAGGAACAGGCAGGATGCTTGAGAGAGGCCCCCAGACCGTGACCGGAGGGAAAAGAGATTGAAAAAAAAGAAGCAGGAAAAGATTGGGTTAGTACACCAGTGACAAGTCCTCTGCCACTTTATAAGATACATCAGCAAGGATATCCATGCACAACTTAGAGATGAGATCAGGCAGTCCAAATATTTTTCAGTGTTGTGTGGTGGTAGTACTGACTCAGCTATAATAGAAGAAGAGCTCATTTATATATGCTATGTGAAGGATGGCGAACCTGTCTCAAAGTTTCTCACTATTGTAGACATAGGCAGGCCTACTTCAGATAATATTTTCAATGCAGTAATGAATAGTATAAAAGAAAATGCAAAAGTAGAGGATTACTCATGCCTGGTAGGATTTTGGTGGATGGTGCAGCAGTAAATTCAGGATCAGGTTCCTCATGCAGTCTCAGTCCAATGCTTAGCCCATCACTTTGAACTGGCATTGTGTGATGCAACCAAGTCTTGCTCTTTAGTGCAGCAAATTGATGACCTATTACAACTGACTTTTGGGTACAACCATTCATCGGTAGTTATGTGAATGGACTAAAACAAACATCCTCTGGTCTGGGCCCCAGTACCTTGTGCCCGTGAATGTGCTGGGAACCAGATGGCTAGCCCACAGAGTCAGAGCATCAAATGTGCTCATTAAAATGTGGAAAACCTTGTTGTGCATGTAACACAGGTTAGTGATGGTCAGGTTAGTACCAGTGGCCATGTGGACACCCGAATGAAAGCCGCTAAGCTGAGAAAAAGTCTTGTCTAACTAAAATACGTCATTGCAATGCATCTAATTCATGAACTTTTACAGATGATTGTGTCTATATCCTTGGCATTTCAGCAAGAAAAACTGCTAATTTTCCAAATTGCAGAAAGAGTTGAGGCTGCTGTTCTTTCCTTAGAACGCTATGACATACTGTAGGCTGCTGAGCACTTCTTTGCTGTCAACCACATTTCTGCTGACAGCATGGAATTCAAAGATGAGGTGCCATGTACCCTTGGTATATTTATTCCTGTCATCACCATCAACGTAATGTGAATTGCTGTGTACTGTAGCATGTCAGTCAGAGGTATAAACAGGTGCACCAAAAATGGGCCATAATTATTGAAATTATTTCCACCTTCCCCCAAGTGAAACCACACGTGAATAAAGACTGTTCTAGTATACATTACATATGTCTATTATACAGTAGCATTAGGTGACGACAGATAACAAGACAGAAATCATCACATTGATGTTTGTTATCTTTGATGTTCACGCAGCTAACCCGCTGACTATGTCAGTAATGCATACTTTCTGTTCCTTACATGTGCTGTCATGTGATGTAGTAGCACACAGAAACAATACATGTGTGGGAGATGGACATAGCAAGGTATAATGTGCAGTTCCTGCACAGGCCCAGTTATGTCCTGTGGCTGGAGGACAATGGTATGTTGGGAACAGGGGTGCAAGAGATGTACTGACTGCCGTGTTTCCTTTATTATGGACTGAAATCAAGCAGACAACCTAGTCATGCCATTGTCATGACATCAGTCTGTTGTTAACCCTTCCTCCAGCCAGCCTGGTGGTGCTGAGGGCTGAGGCACTGGGCGCCATACCTCGCGCCATGCCAGCGACCCATGTTGAGGAGCAATGAGCATGGGTCGTCGGGGTCGGCAGGGAGGAGAAGGATTGAGCGTCCGAGGACTGCTGTCCTTCTCCAAGGGAGAGGGGACACCAGCTCTCGGTGTATGACTGGCCCCTAGCGGAGGCTGGGGACTAGCACACCAAAGCTCAAGAAGAGCATAAGATGCAGCAGATGCTTGGAGAAGCGCGTGTGGTAGCATGCCCGCTCACTCCCTGGCATCATTGCACACTGCATCTCGGGGTTAAAAATGGAAGAAAAACAGAAGGCACTTTCGGGCAGAATGACCAGATCCCTGCAGGCGGCGCCTGCGTGACAGGCAGTAACTCTTGGTTCTGTATTTGTAAGAGACGGCGGAGGGTGTTCTGCTACACTGCCACGGGGGGCATAGCCATGGGTACACACCGAGAGGTAAGCTGCGGAAGGGGGACGGGGCTGGGGGATCAGAGAGGTAAGCCAACAGTGCCTGGAAGAAAAATAAGAGCAGCTGCAAAAAAAAACCAAAAAACTCTTCTTCAGTGTCTCGTATCAGTGGTAGTATGACCAAATGTAATGCTCACAAAAAATCACTGGTATACCAAAACAGAACACTCACTACAATCGATGCTCTGTAAAGTAAGTCAGTACAGTAAAGTACTTAAATATTCAATTACCTAATGTAGCCCATAAAATATATATAATGTCTATTTTTTGGTTAAGAAGCCCAGCAAAAACACTTCTTGATGTCATGAAATGTGAAAACCTGATGCTCTTCAACCTGAGGTTTACAATGATGTCATGACAATCTCTTCAGCTGTTCTCTGCATTTTGTATTAATCCAGCACCATACATTATCCTGTTTGTTAACCGAGTGTTCCGGAAGTATATCACCATTCTTCCCTTCCTACTTGTCTGTGATAATTAGCATGCACCCATGTGTATCCCACCATCTTGTAAACCTTTCCAGAGTGCTACACAACTTCACCTATTCTGCCACTGTACTGTAAGTGCTAACCACCATGTTTATGAAGAAGTGTGCCCTCCTGTCCCTCCTCAACCTTCTACCTTCCAGCTGTAGACTGTTGCACTCTCATGTACTTCTGGCTAAGCATCTGAAATCGACTGTCATCATACATCATGTGTATGTCTTTCACATCCTGTGTTTTTTATACTGTGTAGTACTGTCTGAAATATGCGTATTGTGTGTAGTACTGTCTGAAATATGTGTATTGGTACTTATTTGGCTTTCTAGATGAAAGTGACTGACAGTCTCTAGATGTAATAGAATGCTGTTGTATCACACTATGTTACAATCACATTCCATGAATTTCTAACAGTGGGACAACAGCAGCTTGAAAGGGATGGAGTTGTATACAGAACAACACTATACGATACGATGTATATAGAATAGTGGACGGGCGACCATCCACAACAAGGCTGTGTCCCCCGTGAGGGAGTTGATGACATCATGTAGACCTTCATACTGAAGCTCGAGAGGTCTCACTGATGTCATCAACTTCCGACACAGAAACGAAGCCTTACTTGTGGATAGGCAACCATACACTGTTTTACACATGGTTGCACAGGAAACATATTTGCTGTAGCACAGTTGAGAAGTACGTGCTCCGAACTGCTTACAGTGCTCCAAGTGCTTCATTCCAGCATCATGATAGCTGTGGGCGTTTCCTTCCTGCACTGGGCAGAGTGGTTTAATTCCTAGTTCACCAGCTCCCACAGATCCTTTTCCTCATCAGATGTGGACTGGTTGGTACCATACATCCAGAAGCGGAATCCTGTGTTTTGTGCTCCCAAATACATCACCTTGCACTTCATGGCATTGAACCCAAGCTGCCAGCTGTGCGACCACTCCTTGCCTCTTGCCAGTTCCTCTTGCAGTAATGACCCACCGTCCTCCATGTCCACCTCAGTACATATCTTGCTGTCATTGGTGAATAGGCTGATCTTATTGTTTATCGCAACTACTATGTCTGCGATGAAAATGTTAAACAGGACTGGTCCTGGTACTGATCTCTGTGGGACAGCACTTGTCGTTGCCCTGTGCTCCGATGCATTTCCCCTCCGCAGCTACCCTCTGTTGCCTGTCCCTCACCCAGTTTTGTATCCATTGTGCCAGCTTCAACCATATACCAACACACCACAACTTGCAGGAAAACCTTCCTGTGTGGCACTAAATTGAAGGCCTTGCAGAAATCCAGATACACATATGTACCGTGATCGCCTTGTGTCCCAGTCCAAAAAATCCAAATTCACCTATCTCAAGATAAATGGCAATGTTATAAAAATTGTGCTAATAAAGTAAAACAACAAATTAGGAAAAGCTAAAATGTACATGGAAAATAAATTAGCAACTGACACGTTAGATAATAAGAAAAGGTTTTAGAATCATGTTGGTTCACTCAGAGGTTCTAAAGCAACAATAGGTCCCTTACAAACAAACTTAGGAACTATAAACAATGAATTCCAAATGGCAGAAGAATTTAACAATTATTTTCATACAATATTTTCTCCCAAGGAACAATTTAATAACTCAATCACAAATTCTAACTATGTGACTGTTGAGCTTATTACAGTAGAGGAAATCCTTGAAGAATTACAGAAACTAAAAGTTACTTCATCAGTTGGACCCGATGGAATACACCCTAGTTTTCTAAAGGAAATTGCCACTCACATCTCTGGCCCTCCGAGTAAATTATTTAATCTATCCTTGGAAGCAGGCGAAAATGAGTCGGCATGGAAGGAAGCAGTGGTAATTTCAGTTTTCAAAGTAGGTGTTAAATCTGGAGGCCCAGATATTCAAACTGCGCCCAAAAAGTGCGCAATAGCAGAAGCAAGTGCAAGTCCATTGCGCCCATGCGCAAGAGACACGATATTCAAAAACGGAGCAGGCCAAACTGCGCCTACAGCTGATGACTGAATATCGGACCACCTGCGCCATAGCGCAACTAGGGAGGGGAAGCTGAGCAGATCTGATGCGCCATAGCGCAACAAGGTATGTGCAGCTAAGCAGTCCAGAGGTGCCATAGCTCAACCAGGGATGCCCCCAGCAGCAGAGCAATGCAACTGCACAACCAGGGAGGTAGGGGCCCACCATCCATGCCACAGATGGGCACAGGAACACACAGCAGAACAGACATCGTCACCCCACACCCCATGCACTGCACAACTGGGGGAGGGCTGAAATAACCACCGGCCCGTGGAGACAAGAAAACAACCCACAGCCAGGCCATGGTGCCCCATCACACCTCCCGGCAAGCATTGACTGGCACACAAGGAGGGCTGACCAACCCATGCCACACCATCCCCCCCAATGCAGAGCACACCCTGCACTGTGACCCCCAGACACCCCCCCATGAGCAGTGACCACCACTGCAGGAAACCCCATGCATGCCTCCACCCCACTGTGACAGTGCAACCCTGTGCACCACAGAACCATGCAACCAAGCCTCCACCACGAGCACCCATCAGTGGGTGGCAGCACAGCAATGCAAAATGGCAGACACAGTGCCACCACGCACAGTCCCCCGAGGTACTGCTGAGAGACCAACCATGCATCGGCACATGAGGTACCCCACACGGGACAGGGCTTGCCCCAGACACCACCACCAGTGGTACAGCACCCTGCACAGTATTCCAATGACACACCCGACCCACTGGCCACAACAGCCAGCACAGACACCACAGTGGTGCATGGAAGCATACACCACACCGATGCCACAGTGCATGGACAGACACCCACCCATACCAAGGGCACAACAACACAGGAACGCAGTGTTGTGGCAACCAAGCCCCAGTGTGGGCCCATGTAAACTGTGTACACACAACCCGCAGTCCTCCATGGCACTGGAGTGCCAGCCACCCTGCGCAGGCACTGTGGACCCGGACACCACCATCATTTGCCCGGAGCACAAGTCACAGACAGTGGTGCACATCCCCTGCAACACACACAAGGCACAGCATGGAGGTGGGACAACTGTGTAGGCCACAGTGTCACCCGAGGCAGACATGCACCACACCAGTGACAGGAGGCAACCCAGCAATGTAATGGGTACAGTGGCTGCCCTGCAGGGACTGCCACCACTGACATGCTACCAGATCATGCAGGTCACAGACATGCATGTGTGTCAGCTGCACAGGCCATGGATGGGCTGACAGGTGCGCCATGGACACAGAGCACGCACCATGGACCACTGCACACAGTCATCCAGTGCACAGGACACAACACACACACCACAGACACTGACTGATAGCTACCCCCACACCATAGTCACCTCCACACGGACACACACACATACCCATGACCACACCATCCCTGACGCCCATGCACACCACTGCAGCTGAGCACCCATATCCTGCTGCAAATCAGAGACCACCACAGTATTCATATATCAAAATAACTGTATTTAACAAACACATAAAATTCAACTATTTACAATACTATGTACAAAATTTATACAAGGTTGGGGGAGGCACAAACAAGGTGGGGGTGGTCGGGGGCAGGGGTGGACAAATGGGACAGAAAAGGAGGGGTGTGAGGGTGGGTCCAGGGGGGTAGGGGATCACAGGGACTGAGGGACCCCTAGCGGGAACGCCTCTCCCCACTCTAACTCCGTCTTGCTCTGTGCCTCCGCAGGACCCCGGTGTTGTCACTCCTGCGGAGGATGTCCAGCGAAGCCCTCGCCACCTGGAGTATCTCCCGCAGCACCTCCCTTATTTCCCGGAGATAGTGTGTACCTAGGACAAGGGAGCACAGTCAATAGATGTGAATGCACAACCCCATACAGCCCGCCCACTGTGCATGGCATACAGCCGTGGGACATACCTCTGTGATGGTGTGTGACCACCTGCAGTAATCACGTCCACATGACCTGCCCACCCAGGTGCATACAGCCATGCGGAACGCTGCACACACCCACCGGCCAAGTCATGCACAGCACCACCATGGCTGTTTAGTGACATGGCTATGTGGTGCAAAGGCAGTGGCACAACCATGTACCTGGTGCACGCATGGACCACCATTGATGCACTCCCAGACATGCATTGCCACTGGACAGTGTTGACTGTAACAAGTCACGTGCATGGCAGTGGGGTCGATGGATGGTGGCCATGCCCCGCTGCCCACCCTGTTACACGGCATGCAATAGTAATCATGGAGGTATGGCACTCACCTTCATTGGGCCAGTCCAGTGGGCGGTTAGGGCCCTCACCCCACCTTGCTGCACTCTGCTCCTCCTGCCGCTGAAGTTCACGGGCACGGCAGCGTTCCTCTGGGCCTGTGGTGCAAACAAGGAGAGAGGAACATCAGTACAATCCGAGCAAAGTCCCCCTGCCCCCAGGTGTGTGCCTCCTCCCAGCCAGACCCACCCACCCCACACCCTGATAACACCACCACAGCCAACCCCAGACGGTCCCTCCCGCGTGCTGGACACATACAACAGTGTTACCCATATGGAAGATAAAAGTGTGTTGATGTAACTCCTACCTGGCCGTGGCACCGTGCCCCTCCTGGCATGTGCCCGCAGGCATGCTAGCAGCTCCGGCTCCCTCCGCCGCAGGTCCCCGTACCTGTGGCGGCACTGCTTAGCACTCCTCCCCCATCCTGTGGCCTCCTCAAGTGCAGTGGCCACCTCCTCCCACACCTGGTCCTGGACCTGTCCAGGGGTGCCTCCCTGAACAGTGGCCCATGGTGTGGCTCCACAGTGGCCACTAGGTTGGCCAGCTCTATTGCCAACCACTGAGCTCTCCTCCTCGTGCCATTCTGTCTGCTCGATTGGCATATGGCGCTCGCAGCATGGCTCCCCGCGGCAGATGCTGCATGGTACAGCAGCGTATTCCCTATCGCGCTGTCACCAAACAGCGCAATAGAGGTGCACCCATGCCTGACGCATGGCGCCTAGAGGACAAAGGTCGGGCACAGGGTCAAGAGTCTCTGGTGCATGGATACGCACAGCGCCATTGGAACCCAATGCATGTAATGCATTTGGCTGCCTGTGTGCCACCGCCATTAGCGGCCTACCGCGCAGTTGGCCCAGTGCGCCTATGATGGCCCAGTGCCATAGCGCCATGTAGTGACCATCACTATAGCGCCACTGGCACAATGGTGGCCATGCCCTGCATTGCCTACCATGCACAGCACGTCATCAGTGCGGCAGACGCCTGCGGCAGCAACCCGGGCATGCACAGTGAGGTGTGTACTACGCATGTCACAGAACTGCGCCATTGGCTCAGCACGTTCAACACAATTGCGCAAAGCGCAACAGCTCGATATTCAGCCGTCATATGCAGATCATCTAATCAGCCATTCAATGACGCAGCACTGCAATTTGCATTCACTTAAAGTTGCGCCTCGCCTCATTTGCATGGGTTGCGCTATAAAGTGCGACATTGGGCTGCAGTGGCCATAGTCAGTTACTGCAGTCTATTGGTGAGTTGCATGCTGTTTGGGAGTGAGGACTGTGGATTTAGGGACATGCATGGGACTGCACAGTCACAGGTAACAACTGCCATTCTTACAGGCAAAATAATGACCGAGCAAGTTGTGGGAGAGGAGGAACACAGTGGTGGGAGGAGGAGCTAACTTTATCAAGCCGAGACCAGGCCTGTTTGAGGCCTACCTGGATCAGGAGCCACTTCTCAGTGGACGGCGGGAACACCTCAAGCCTGCTGCTGCATTGGAGAAGGTGGCATGTGCTGTGAACCTGCATGGCAGCCACCAGCGCTTCGTGCAGGAGTGTAAGAAAAGATGGGCACGGACAGAGGAGGACAAAGAGAAGGTGGCTGCCATCAGGGCAGCACGAGCTGCAACAGGTGGGGGACAGGTGGAGGTGGTACAGCTGACCCCACAGGAGGAGAGGCTTGCTGGAAGCATGCAGCGAGTGCCATTGAGGGTGTTCGGATGGTGGCTTCCAGACGGGTGGTGGCCCATCACTGCATGGTAAGTCATGGTCTGTCTATGGGGGGCAGGTAGGTCACATGCAGTAACGCTGACTTTGCTTTCCTCACAGATCCTGAGCATCTGCATGGGTCAGCGGTGATGGGCCTGTCCACTGAGGACAGTCAGCTGGAGATGGAGGAGGGCCCATCTACCTCCACAGTTATACCTGGATCAGTGCGACAGTGGGGCCGCCTGGCTGTCCACACTGATGTCATTGTAACAGGTGCAGAGGAAGCCCTGCCTGTGTCCCTGCGTGCCGGTGTCCACGGATGCCAGCATGCTGTGACTGGGGCCGGTGCAGAGTCCGTCACCAATGATGATGATGTCGCTATAGTCATGGGCAGTGACATGTGTGTGCCATGGATGGCCACACAGCAGGAACATCGCGCCCATGGCTGTGGGTGGTGCTGCCATGGAGGTCTCATGTCAGCACAGTCCCAGCTCAGTGCCTGTCAACACCAGTGGGCAACACTGGTGTTTGTTCAGGAAAGTGGACTGTTGCGCCACCGCGGCAGCATCACTGAGCCCTGGAGCGGCAGCCAGAGGGCAGCATCAGCAGTCAGCCAATGGGCTTGGGGTACAGGGTTCAGCGGCGCCGTGCACCACCTGTGGACATGCCCAGACCTGGTCCTGATGCGAGCGCCCACCTCAAGGGTGCTAGCATCAGGCCTGCACACTCTGAGGGACAGGATGCTGAGGAGGCAGAGGACCGCTTGGACGAGCACACCCGCCTACTGCAAGCATCAGTCCAGCAGCAGATGTGGCTTGCGACATCAGTGGATGCACTGCGTATGGCTCTGGAGCGGGCAGAGGAGCGTCGCAGCAGGGACACCACTCTGATCCTGGCAGGGATGGACCATTTGCGGGAGGATGTGACCGCTGCCATTAACAGGCATGCACAGACATTCACTGCTGTCATGGCCACAATGGACACACAGTCAGGTGCCCATGCATCGCAGACACCATGCAGTGCACTGTCCAACCCCCATTCCTGGCGCCGCGCGACTCCTCCCTGTCGACATCGGGTTCAGCTGTGGGCATCCCAGCACTCCTGGCGCAGGCATGGTCGTGTGCTGCAGACCCCTGCATGAGCATGGTCACGTTCACACAGTGGAACCCCTGGGGGACCATCGGTGCCACCCCATGAGGCCAGTGGTCAGCCTGTCAGTGATGGCTGGTCTCGGCAGGGCTGCCCATGCATCCGTGGCAGCCGGGGCACTGTGTCGCGTGAATGACCTGTCTCCCAACGAGGCTACTGTCTGGTGCTGCCCTGTCTGCGTTGTGTCTTTCAGTGGGCAGTGCACGGGTGGGTACCCGGCCCTGCACACGGACACACAGTCCACCTGCACATCCTCCCAGCCGCTGTCTGCAGTTGCGTGTACATGATGATGCCTGTGTTGCGCTGTACACTGATGTGCTATGGTGCTCAGCATCTGACACACGCACATGGACAGGCAGTGGGCGTGGTGGCCTGTGGACATGTGTGTGGCTAGGGTTGTGCTCTGGTTCACTGCCTCCTGCCCTCTGTGCATGTTTGTGCGTGTGTGTGTGTGTGCATGTGTGTGCCATCCGTGTGGCATGTTAATCCTCACCCATCCCTGGTTGTGTGTGTGCATCTGTTCCCTGCCACTTCCCTTGATGTCGTATACCCCTAGTGTGTGTCCATGCGTGTTTGTGGGTTGTGCCTTAGCCACTGGTGGTTGCACATGGCCCCATGATTTACCTGGGTTGGCTGAAGTGCTCCTCCATGATGGTGTCCCGGTGCAGCTGTGCCAGCCAGATCAGTCAGGGTCCCGTTGCCCAAGGGGGAGCTGCCCATCACCATCGTCACTGGTGTCCTCATCGTCCCCATCGCTGTCTCCCTCTTTGACCTGTATGGCTATCCCACAGTCGTTGGCCATGTTGTGCAGGATGCAACAGGCCAGGAATAGCCCACAGGCCTTTCAGGGGCTGTACTGTAGGGCACCGCCAGAGGTGTCCAGGCAACAGAAACATGCCTTCAGCATCCTGAACACCCGCTTGATGACATTACGTGTGGTGGAGTGTGCCTCATTGTAGCGTTGCTGCGATGGGGTCGCGGGCCGCTGGTAGGGTGTGAGCAGCCAGGGACGGAGTGGGTATCCACTGTCACCTGTGTGTAGAGGGTGGAGGTTAGTTTGGTGATCAGCATCGCCCTGCCCCGGGCCATGTAGGCCACTACCCATGTCACCTCTGGCCATGCCCCCCCAGGCCCTATGATTGTCTATGTGGTTTGCATACTCACCCACTAGGTGGCCAGTGGGGATGTCCCCACTCTTGAATCTGGCACAGTGCCGACTGGTACCAGATGAGCGCATCGTGTACTCCCTCTCCGGGTGCGTGGCACAGACATTGATTATGCACCCCTGCATCGCACACCACCTGGCAGTTGATGCTGGCATAGCCCTTGTGATTGATGTATGCCCCCCAGGGCCAGGTGGTGGTGTATGGCCACATGGGTGCAGTCTATTGCCCTGCATGCCAGGCATACGTGCTACCCTGTGGAACTCCTGTATGTTTACTATGCGCTCCGCTGGTGTGCTGGGGAAATGGATGTACTCCGCAGCATATGGCAGCAGTGCGCTGAGGATTTGGGTGAGGTGGCATGACGTGGCCAACTGGGTTATGCCTGTGGTGTCCCCAGTTGGTCTCTGGAAGGTACCCGTGGTGAGCAAGCACATGCAGGCTGTTACTTTAGTCTCCACTTACAGGGCATGGCTCAGTTGTGTGGGTACCTGCATCACATCACTGCACAGCTCACAGAGCCACCTCAGAATTGTCCTATTCAGGCGGTACTGGCCCACAATCTCAGTATCAATGTACAGCTCGAAGCTGGTGCAGGCTTGGTACTGCCTGTTGGGGGCATACCGCCGATGGGCCCTTCCACGGCCACGCCCCCCCTGCTGCCCGCCTTCTCACCCTCCTCATAACGGCCTCCATCTGGAAGGTGGCACTGGCCATGTCCCTGGTTTGTGTTCACCCTCGCAGCTGTTTACTATGCCTCCCACTGTCCTCCCTGCTACTTCCCTGCACCGGGAACACCTGCCTGTGGTGGCCTCTGTGCTGTGTGGCACTTCCCTTCTGCACTGGCTGTGGCTCCCCACCCTTCCCTGTGCCTGTGTGTTCAGGGTGCCCTTTCCTGGCCTGCCCTGTGTGTCCTTCCTGCCCTGTCTGCATGGCTAGAGTTCTGCATCATGTGGCTTCCTGTAGCATTCTTGCACCTCTCCCTTGCTCCTTTTTATTTTGGCTCATTTCCGCTATGGCACAACTTCGCTTGCTCCCTGTTGCACATGGCACAAGTTGTTGAATATCGTGCTCGCCATTTATCGTGGTTCCTTCCCTTCAGTTACGCATGCCTTCATTATCATTGGCTGCTGCTCTAGCATGATTCCGGGCGCAACTCCTCCTGCTGAATATCGCAGAATGGCGCAATTTGGGACTTGCAGCAGGCGCAACTCATTATGCATGGCTCAACTCTTTGAATATTCAACAGAGTGTTCAATTATCGGCCTGTAAGCTTAACTTCAGTTATAGGGAAAATCCTAGAAAGATTAATCTTGCGTAGATTTGAACAACATATGAATCATAATTTACATGATTTAACACAGCATGGATTTAGAAAAGGAAAGTCATGTTTAACAAACCAACTAAACCTCTTTGAAAACGTTGTATTTTTGGACTTAGCAAAAGCCTTTGATAGGGTTTCACATAAAATACTGTTAGAACACGTGGTTAAACTGAAATTTCCATACATCTTAATAAAATGGACAGATTCATGGCTATATAATCGCAGACAACATACATCAGTAAAAGGAGCTGTGTCCTCATGGGCAGAGGTGACAAGTGGAGTGCTGTAGGGTTCTGTATTGGGCCCTATGTTATTTAACATTCTGATAGCATCAATGCAGACAACAGATAACGTCTGGATATCAAAATATGCAGACGATTGCAAGATTGGTTGCATTGTCAACTCCACTGAGGCAATTAGCACTCTCCAGAAAGAGTTAGAAGCTCTAGAACTTTGGGCAAAAAAGAATAAGATGAAATTTAACGAACAAAAATGCAAAGTAATGCATTTGGGTTATAATAATATGAAATTGGTTATTTATTAAACAATGTAAAACTTCAAGAAACAGAAAATGAAAAAAACCTTGGGATTAATATTGACAGTAAGCTCAACTTTGACAATAATACAACATTTAAAGTTAAGAAATGCCAAAGAATTATGGGTTGCATGTGGAAGAATATTAAAAGCAGGCAACCGCAGGTTATCCTTCCACTTTACACCTGCTTGGTGAGATCTCACCTAGAATACTGTGCTCCCTTCTGTGCACCTAATACAATTCATGGTAAGAAACAAATAGAAGGGGTTCAAAGAAAAATGACTAAAAGGATTCAGGGTATGGCAGATAAACCTTATGAAGAAAGACTGAAAATATTGGGCCTATATTGCATTCAGTATAGACAACTTCGTGGAGACCTTTATTTGATCTATAAAGCCATAAGAGAACCTGGCCTTACTGAAATTCTAGGTACAGAAAAAAAAACTTTAATATATCACAAACTAGATCTCATAACTTTAAATTAAAAGGGGTAAACTGTTGAACAAAAAAAATACATTTATGGTTCTCTCAGAGAATAGTCAATTTATGGAATACATTGCCAGCCTCAATTGTAGAGAGCAAGTCAATGGACATGTTCAAGGGTCTGTTAGACAAATTTATGGGTAACACCAAATTTGATTATATAGATAATTAATCCACCTCAGGTGGCAAGTTCAATAATAGGCTTTGCCTCCTGAGCTTGTAAGCAACTATGATTCAACTATGAAGTTTGTCTGACTGGATCTGCCAGAGATGAACCCATGCTGTCTGTCGCTTTCAAGATCATTATCCTCAACAAACTGCATCAGCCTTTCTTTGAGGATAGATTGCGTCAATTCCCCCACAATTGATGCTCACCGCTCACCAGTCTGTAGTTCCACTGTGTCATCCTTGGGCACACTTGTGTACCACATGTGCCTCCCTCTAATCTCTGTGCTCACATCCCGTATTGAGTGAGGTGTTGAACAGGTCTGCTAGTAGCTCTGTAGGACCTCTGTCATCTCCCTCAGCACCCTGAGATGTACTCGGTGTGTCACAGGGGCCTTGTCTACTCTCCGGCTTCTAAAGCCCTCCAGCACCATTTACATCGTGATAACCCCGTCTGTGGTTGTCTCACCTTATGTCCCTCAGGAATAATGTAAATCCTGGGATGGTGAAGTCCCAGTTATGGTTTTGGGTTGGCCATGTCTCAGTGATGGCTGCTGTGTCCACCTCTCCTTCTGCCAGTATTGCCTGCAGCTATGACAACTTATTTCCCAGGACCCCAGGCTTTACTGATACCACCCACTACTGACACTCGCTCCCAGCTGCCCCCTTGCTCTCCGTCCACATCCAAGACAAAGTAGGCCCTGTCATTGCTATGGTGGGAGGTCATGTGGACCTTCTTTTCTGACTAGCTCCACCTCCACAGGCCCCTCCCAGCAACGTGAAATAATACTTTGTGGTGATAAATTCCTCAGTTTCTGCTTCAACACCCCGAACCCTCCTTACTTTGATGTAGCCTGTCCCCTGCATATAGATCTGGTTTTCACGTGTTGCCCACTCTGCCACCCAGACCATACCCCATGGACTCACACCATTGTGTCACCCACTTGTTGAAGTCCATGATTAGGCTTCTTGTTTCCGTACTTGCCCTTGGCACTGGCAGAACTGCTGAGAATGCTACTGTGCTTCCCTCCTCTCTGAAGTTCTCTGATGCTGTCCTGAAGCTCCTCTCTGTCTGTCTGTGTTGAGTTTAATCATACAATATTTGTTGATGGACATGATAATACTATACATGGTCCACATCTGTTTCCTGATTGTATCCTGTTGAATTTTGTTGTTTTCACACAGTGTCATACTTTCCTCTGTAGATGTAGCTGCAGACACTGCGTGAGTATGCCAGGAAATCCCTAGAGTTAGAGATAAGATGAATGATATCCCCAATGTCATCGGAGAGTCTGAAATACCACCCTGCATCACTGAAAATCCTGGATTGCAGAGGTGTGTTTCAGGCATCTGGGTGCTAGAGACAGTTCAATCAGCTTTTCGCCAGTACCACAGCAGTGAGTCAATACCAGTGAATGAGTATGCTACCATCATTTTCAGTGTCCATAAGTAAACTGTCACATCTTCTCATATATATAGAATTTGTAATAGAATTAATGTTCTAGAAACAATATATTTGTGTGATGATATGTCCATAGAAAGTAGTGTGTAGTGCATTGTCGGTACCTTTACTGTTTTGTTTTTCTCTTACTTCAGTTTTGTCCTTTATTTGCAGCCATCACCAATTCCTTGCCTACAGAAGCTTTGTTCGTTGGTGCTGGGGCTGGTAGGGGGGCGAATAGTGTGAGTGGTAATACCTGCTTGTGCAGTTAACAAGATTCGAGAATGATGGCCATCTGACAATTATGCTGGTTTCTTTCCACCTCCTTGAGGACACTTCAGGGCAATTTTGATAGATGCTCAGCATCATTTGTTCTGTATATGACTGTTAATCTTGCGGTTACACATTCTGTTAGTGTTGCAACTGCTGCTTGATTTCACTATGAGATGGGTTTGAATTAGCAGTAGTTGGGTGTTCCATGCTACACCGGTATGCAGCACTGTTTGTCTGATGTTTACTATTACAAATCAGATTCAGTATTTGATAATGTAATTAAACAAGTTACATACTGTTGGGATAATGGATGCAACATTTCCTTTTTGGAAATGTCGCCAGTGCCTAGGGCATCAATGGTGAACAAAGGGAACAGTTCATAGGTAAATGCGTGGCTCAGGAAGTGGGGGGAGGACAGTGGGTCGTAGGTGCTAGGGTACTGTGAGGGAGTTTTGGAGGATAATGGACTGTATGCTAATGACAGGCTTCATCTTACCCCATTAGGGAATGAAATTCTTAAACTGGGTGGTGGTCTACATCCAAGAAAGGTGAGGTTTAAACTTGTGAGGGGGGGCCTGTGAATGTACTATTCTTGGACTTCTGCACGGCGTTTCACTCAGTCCACCACAATGGCCTGTTGGAAAAGTGGATGGGGATCAGAGTGGATCATTTGATGGTCACATGGATAGGAAACTGGCAAGCTGGATGCACACAGAGAGTAGTGGTCGGTGGGGAGCTCTCAAACTCTAGAGAGGTCACTAGTGGGGTACCGCAGGGCTCGGTCCTGGGTATGATCCTATCTGACATCAGGGTTGGTATAGCACATAAGATGAGTCTCTTTGCTGATGACGCCAAGATGGGAGCAGTACTTGAGGGGGAAGAGGGGAGGTTGGCACTGCAAGTGGACCTGGACACCCTGGGAAGGTCGGCTCACACACGGAAATTCAGTTTCTATACCACCAACTGTAAGGTGTTACATCTTGGGCGGGTAAACCAAAGAGGGACATACAGCTCTTGGAGAGGGCACAGAGGAGGGGTACCATGATTATTCGAGGACTGGGGCTGTTGACTTATGAGGAGAGACTTAAGGAGCTCGATCTGTTCTCATTGCAGGAGAGGAGAGACGGGTGGGATGGGACATAATCATCAAGGTGTGGCCAAACCAAGCAGTTGTGCAATGCAAGGATCACATCAGCATTTCTGGAAGTAATCCCCTCAAAGACATTGTTACTTTCATGTTGTCCCTTATTTATCTAAAGAAATCTTTGTCCCCCCTCGGTGCCCTCTCCACCTCAGCCAAGGACTGCTCATGATTCGTATTATTATGTATAATGGTGACTCTCTTGGCTGTCAACACACACCACCCAGATCCCTTTCACTGCTTGCTCACTTCACTAGCCTATATGCTGCCTACCGATCATCACCACCTCCTGTACCTCCGCTCCACCAGTAGTATTTGATGGCATGACTGTTCTTGAACTTCACTCTGTTACCCCACTGTGTCAGGAGGTTGACTCAAATAGCCTCCACGTTCCACCCCGAGTGCTGTACCACTCGAATACCAATGCCATGTCTGACTAACAGTGCTACACCACCCCTCCACATTTAGGTCCCACTTGTGCCGTTGTGTGTCCCCGGTCTTACTGAACTGTGCCACATACTCCTCACCCTCTATCACCATTTCCTGGAGTTCCTGCATCTTGTTTCCTAACCTCCTTGCCTAACCCTACTACCCCTCCATCCCATCTCCCTTCTACCCCGGTCATACCTTAATTCCATGCAGTAGTCCCTACGACACTTATTTATCTACCTATGTTATATTCAGATGGTTTTAAATATGTGTAATGAAATCCTTAGTATGTACTTTCTCAGCATTCTTTTATCTACATAATGTACATTGTGACATTCTTGTTAACATTAAATTGTGATTGAGATACTTAAGGTGTGTGTTTTCATTATGTTCACCACACAGTGCATGCAAATGTGTATTTGAACAGCTGTATTGAACAGTGTTTCCATTTATGATTTGGACTGAGAATTCTGCATTTCAGTCTACATAAATGCAGTACTATTACATGGGCTAAAGTGGATGAGTTACTATGCTTAGCCAGTTTGTGTGCCATAGTGGTTGTTATCCACTTACATTGACATTTGTGGAAGGAAACACAGCAAAGAATTTCACATTAAAATAATCAATTTTGATTCTGTTTTATTAACAGTGACAAACTTAATGTATTGTTTTGAAATTCAGTTATTCAATGTTTTATTAACTGTCAAAAGAAGACATATATCAATTGTCAGCAGACAGTCCAACCTAGGTCTTTCATATCTGTTGCACTGAGCAACACTAAATGTTGTTATGTGGTACTGCTGACAGAGAATTATCATACCTCCTCAGGTAAACGTACTGTTACAGAATCCTTTTGATATTTATTGACAGTAGGTGGCTATGTATGTGGGTGACATTCTAGTGTGCAGGTTATAGTAAGGCACTGTGAATGATCCTGGTACATCTAGCTGGTATACCTTGGTTTGAATTCAGAACCAGGAATTGCATATTGTGTGACTGTGAATAAGTCACATACCTGTGTTTACTGGGCACTACTCAGTTATCAGAGGATACGCAAACTGTGTTAAAAACACTTAAGATAAGCAGAGCTTACTGTAACAAATTGAACGGTACACAAAGTAATTTCTTCAAAGAACTTCATAACTTCTATATAAAGTTGTGAAACATTAATAGGCATTTAACACATACACATGGCTCATACAATGTAAACCAAAATTTCTGCATATATCCCTTTCAGTCTGCTGCTGAAACTTTGTGAAAAGCCTTACTGAAAGTCATTGTTAGGCAAAAACACTTAAAAAAATTGCCTGCACAACCAGATAAGTTAATTCAGTATCATCACAAAACAAATCCAGCAGTAGCAAGCAAATTAATGACATTTGCGGAAAAAGCCACAGATAGGGAGCATAGGGATGCGCCACTGCAAACGCGGTTGTGCTGTGCGCATCACCTGCGATATTCAGATGCTGGCATGCAAATGAGTCCATAATATATGCACAGTGCAAATGGGGCCATGTGTATGTCATTATGTCCCCATTTGCATGCCCTTCGAGGGCAGGCTAGCAAATTGCGCCTGGCGCCCTGCACAGAATGATGTGTGAAGAAGGGTACCCAGGCATCCCCCTCCCATAGCTGCGATCGCTGTTGAAGACGCTAAGAAGTTCACTGGTGGTTTGGTGCCCCCACCCAACCGCTGCGTGATCGTGATACATCGCCCAATGTAAATTCCATGTTGGTATACTGGTACCCCCCACCTCCCACCCCACACAGAACCCCTTGCCCACCCGGCTCAACCTCCTCTCGTCCTGCTAGGTGGCTGTAACCTACCTGCACACCACCTGCTCTCTCATAACGAATGTCAGGCATGGTATGGACTTGCAGTGTATAATGTATTAGACAGTTCCAAATATGTTAATGGAAAATTCCCAGCTGAATATTTGGATGAGTCAAGAATGCAGTGACGCCGCTCTGAAATGTCCAGCCCATGATGTAGAAACACGACATGGAACGTCATGACATTCTATAACTGCAGGAGACCTAATATCTTGTCAATTAGGAAACGATCATTCCAAATTTTCATTGTGCACACTGTCTTGTTTACTTCAACCACCATGTGGTTTGAAGTTGCATCATTGAATTGTCTATGCTTTAACCATTTGGCAATCGCTGATTCTTTCTTGATGGGCAGAAATTTTGCTGTCAACAGTGGTGGTACCTCTCCAGTCATGTGTTGGTTTCCCAGTATGACAGTAGACTCACATGCAGTCAGCAAATCATCCACAAAATCTGTTAGCGTTAAAATTTGTTTAAAACATTATTCAGTATATAATGTATGGGGAGGCCTTATGAGCTCTAATCAAGCAGATGACAACCTTGTCATGAGAATTTTATGATATCACTGTGTCTTTAAGAGCATGTTCTAGGTAGCTGCCTGTAGCCGAATCAATGACTTACACCCTCAGTAGCACTGTTCCCTAATGTGGCATAAACTCATTCTGTTTTTAAAACATCCATCCGTCGTAAACTTGAAATATGCAGCCTGATCCAAAAACCGACCGCCTTCCCGGTACTCAAAAAAACATGCCACTACGTCTGCCCACACATCCCTGTTTTGTGATATCTTTGTGATGGGAATCTATTATTGGATAGAGCACTTTGATTGAATAAAATCCCAACACCAAAGGGCATAAAACTATTACAAAATATCGTCCCCATAGAAGTAAATGGGGCACTGTCACTCAGCCTTCGTTTTGTGACATCACAAAACAGGAATGCGTAGGCCGATGTGGGGGCGTGTTTTCAGGACTGGGAAGTCCGTCTGTTTTGGCACAGGATGCATATCTCAATGTTACGAGGGATGGATCTTTCAAAAAACAGAATGAGTTTTTATGCCACATTTGGGAAACAGCGCTACTGAGGGAGTAAGCCATCCATTAGGCTGGGGAGAGCAGCACCATGCAGGGTAGGAACCTGCTCTTTAACCGTTCTTCACTATGCCATGTCAATAGTATCACAACATTGAATGCTCACAACAATCAATGTTGTCAAAAGAATACTAACAACAATCAATGTTGTCACAAAAAAGAATACTAACAACAATCAATGTTGTCACAAAAAAGAATACTAACAACTATCAATGTTGTCACAAAAAAGAACACTAACAACAATCAATGTTGTCACAAAAAAGAATACTAACAACAATCAATGTTGTCACAAAAAAGAACGCTAACAACAATCAATGTTGTCACAAAAAAGAACACTAACAACAATCAATGTCACAAAAAAGAACGCTAACAACAATCAATGTTGTCACAAAAAAGAACGCTAACAACAATCAATGTTGTCACAAAAAAGAACACTTAACAATGTGCCATGAAGTAATTCATGAAAGTAATTCAATCAATGAATACACAATCCTGATACCTCATACACTATAAAATGACATTGCCATGTCAGCCTGTCGAGATGTGCTCCCCCCGGTTTACAAAGATGTCATGTCAATATCTGGAAGTCTTACAGTGTGGCTATTCACAAGATACCATACATTATCGTGTATGTAATGAGAACCCTGATATACTTCAGGCTCAGACAGCTATGCAAACAAGGGATGCATGATGGCCTATCCAGTGTGCTACATTACATATGTAACATACAGACTTTGCAACTGCCATATTACCATCCCCCCATTCTCACCAGTTGGAAAATGTCCAGCACTGCTTACCAGTTATTAATCCCATTGGATGCCACCTTCGTATTGGCTGAATGCTTCTTTATGTAACAGAAGTCACATAAAAGCAAGACTAGTCAGTAAATGCACTGTATTGGTTGGCCAGTGACAGTCAGTAACAATAAAAAATGTTTCCGACACAAGTACTGAACAGCAAACAGAGAAAAAAATGTAACAGGAGATGGGGTACTTATATGAGGGGAACATTACCATATGATGTAGGACTTTTCTTTGGACGAATAACACCACGCCCTCCCTTGTACTTCGGTGCATCGAGTGTGAGACGACCATGTCCATCCTTGCTGACAGCCTGCGGTCAGTCAGAATTTCTGTTGAAGTGCAGTGCTGCTAACAACATACTGCAAATGATAAAATGTTGTTAAATGTAAGGCTAAAACTATTATGCAAGATACTAATGATCACACAATGTCATACTTTGCTGAAGTCATGTGCAAAACTAACTGTATTTACTGGTGTATTATTAAACAGTATAACATGTCTATACAAAATCTATTTATCTGATGGACCTAGAAGCTTCGAACCTGGTGCTGATATCCCATGAAGCAGAAACATAGAAGTTGACAGCAGATAAGGACCGCAAGGCTATCCAGTCTGCCCATTTCTTTTTCTACTTTATGAATGTGCCTTAGGCCTTTGCTCTGTGAATGGCCTATCTATTCATACTCATCTGTATTGCTCCCTTATGCCTATCCCATGCCTGTTTGAAGCCCTGCACTGTATTCATATCCACCACTTCCTGAGGTAGGCTGTTCCATGCATCCACCACCCTTTCTGTGAAAAATAACTTCCTCACATTACCCCTTAATCGGCCTCCCTCTAATCTCATGCTGTGTCCTCTCGTCCTGCTATTTTTCTTATACTGAAACATGTTAGACTCGTTCACCTTGTTAATGCCATTAAGGTGTTTGAATGTTTCAATCATATCACCTCTCTCCTTCCTTTGCTCCAGGGTATACATATTGAGTTCAGTTAATCTGTTCTTATATGTTTTCTGATGCAGTCCCTGCACCATTTTGGTTGCCCTTCTCTGGACTGCCTCAATTTGGTTAATGTCCTTGTGCAGGTGTGGCCTCCAGTACTGCACGCAGTACTCCAGATGGGACCTAACCAGTGTCTTGTAAAGAGGGATTATTACCTCCCTCTTCCGACTTGTGATACCCCTACTAATACACCCCAACATCCCTCTAGCCTTACTTACTACTTTAGAGGTCTGCTTGGATGATTTCAGGTCATCAGTGATGATGATGCCCAAGTCTCTTTCTTCCCTTGTGACTGCCAGCAACTCCCCTCCCAGCCTATAGGTGGCTTCAGGGTTTCTCTTCCCTATGTGCATGATCTTGCACTTCTTTGCGTTAAACCCCATTAGCCACTCTTCCGACCATTTTGCTAGTTTATCCAGATCTCTTCTTATTCTGCCCACCCCATCTGGATCATCTACTCTGTTGCAGATCTTGGTGTCATCTGCAAACAGACAAACCTTACCCTCCAGTCCATCTGCAATGTCACTGATGAAGATATTGAAGAGGACTGGCCCCAGGACTGATCCCTGAGGTACCCCACTTGTGACTTGCATCTCTTCTGACTGTATACCATTTACCACCACTCTCTGTTTTCTGCCCGTCAACCAGTTTGCCACCCAGTTGACCAATGTCTGACCCACCCCGAGCCTACCCAGCTTATTAATCAATCTTCTATGTGGAACAGTATCGAAAGCTTTGCTGAAGTCAAGGTAGGCAACATCAACTGCTCCCACTTGGTCCACCGCTCTGGTTACCCAGTCAAAGAAATCTATGAGATTAGTTTGACAGGACCTTCCTTTTGTAAACACATGCTGTCTTGGATCCTGTGCCCCTATGGATTCCAGGTGTTGTTCTACCCTTTCCTTAAGAGTGCCTCCATAATCTTGCCACTACTGAGGTAAGACTGACTGGTCTATAGTTTCCGGCCTCCTGCTACCACCCTTGTGGAGCGGGATCACATGAGCCTTTTCCAGTCTTCTGGGACCTCTCCTGTGCTCAGAGACTCACTAAACAGTTCTGATAATGGCTCTGCTAGTTCCACCCTTAGCTCCTTTAGTACCCTGGGATGTATGCCATCAGGTCCCATTGCCTTGTCCACCCTGAGCTTATCGAGCCCTTGTAGGACCCTTTCTTTTGTGAAAGGACTAGTGCACACCTCCCTCCCCCCTGTGTCCTTGGTGCAGAGCTGTGGCCCTGCCCTACCTTCTGTTCAGTAAATACTGAGCAGAAATATCTGTTTAGGATAGATGCTTTTACATGGTCCCCCTCCTTACATGCCCCTTATCCCCTTTGATCTTAGCAATACCCCTGAACTTTCTCCTTTCACTAATGTATTTATAGAAAGTCTTGTCACCTTAGAAACATAGAAACATAGAATTTGACGGCAGATAAGGACCACTTGTCCCACCTAGTCTGCCCATTTCCCTACCTAATGCATAGGCTGCAGATCCTAGTTAACCAACAGCCTACTTCCTCCTACCCCCCACTAGAAATGTCTTATGTCTGTCCCATGCATTCTTGAATTCCTCCACTGTTTTTGAGTCCACTACCTCCTCAGGAAGGCTGTTCCATGTATCCACAACCCTCTCCGTTGTTTGTGCTAGCGTTTCCTCAGTTTGGGCCTTTGCCTACCTTACTGCCTTCCCTGCTTCTCTTAGGGAAGTTTGGCATGCCTCCCTATTTTCATCCTGCTGCGTTCCCTTATATTTCCTGAAGGCCAGCCTTTTGGCTCTGACCTTTTCTGCTACTGTGTTTGAGAACCAAAGTGGTTTCTTCTTCTTTGCACTTCCTTTTCTCACTAACACAATGGGATGTTGCTTCAAGTATTGCATCTTTAATGCTTGCCCACTTTGCCTGTACCCCCTCACCTATATTTCTTTTTGCCAGGGCTAGCTTAACTCTGTTGGCCATCTAGTTAAAGTCATCTTCTCTAAAGTCCCATATTTTGCCTTGGAATGGGAAGATTTTGTTCTAGTGGCCAAATTGAACCATACCATGTGATGGTCACTGGCCCCCAGGTGACCTTTGACCTGGAGATCTGTGATCCTTTCCCTGTTAGTCAGTACTAGATCTAGGATAACCCTGTCTCTAGTGGGTTGTTGTACCAGTTGTTTGAGGCCCTCCCCCTGCAGGGGAATCTACCATGTGTCTTGTTCTGGCAGCAGTGGAAGAAGGTCCAGTACCCGCTTAACAATAACATCAATAGTACTAGACAGTAACAAACTGAAAGTAGGCCTGCAAAATAAGCAGTCACACATAACACAACGATCCGGTTTCCATCTGAGTTCTTATGTTTTGCGCAACTGGAAGTACACATTCTGTGAGACAAAAGTCTTTTCGGCTTTTTGATGGCCATATTATAATCACCACAAAGACACTACATGGTGTGCTGCGATCATTGAGGACGTCACACCTAGGGTGGTGGAAGCTCTCGACCTGTGGCCTCATGCTTCAACTCACCATGGGTGTGACGTAACTCATCAATGACGTACACCCTGTCATGACGTGTAACAGCACATAAGAATGCATAATTTCTTAAAAACTGTTCTACAACTTCAATTACCATGGGTTTCATTAACTACCATTCATTAATTAGTCATGAGGCCAGGGGTGTCCATCGTGCATCAGCAAGTCATCCATATTTTCTTTCTGTATGTCCATCCCTGTAATGGATGCACACCACACCCTCAACAGTGAGCACACATGCATCGTGTACTTATCCATTGGTAAGTTTTGCATATGCTACATCCACCACTAGTAGACAGCAGATGTTGATTTCCACCCTGTCTCTCACAACGTGAGGAGACCATCAAATTGGCAAACATAATTAAACACAATTTAAAGTTATTTTACACATGGGTCCATTGTATAATTGCAATAAGGCACTTCAGGGTGTGAGTTATTAGGTTATTTGCAAACTGCTTGTGTGATTAAGTCACTCAGCAGCACCTTGTGACACACCACACAATGCGTTGGTACATCCCCAATACCCCACACCATGTCGTGCCTTAGTGATTAAATATACTGCTGTGCCTTTTGTTCTTCACTTTACCTGGTGTACACCCCATTGCATGTGAATGCCATGCTTTTTGGAGCATACTGTATAATGAGGCTATGAAAGCTCTCAAGAGATGAAGTTTGATGAAATGGTGATAACTTCCGCACAACACGTTTCACCAAATTGAATGACAGAATTTGGTCTACTCTCTCATATGCTTTCTCATCTGCAATACATACTGTACAAAAGAAACAATGTCATTCAGCTGTGTACACAGTTCAGACATCTGTATGTCAATACATCACAAAAATCAAAGAATATTGTATATCATGTAAATGACAGTAATTGAAGGGTGGGTGAAAGCCAGACACACTACGGTAACATTAATTTTTAAATCGGGGATGGCAGTCAAATGGTGTCATTCACCAGTAAACACCACTGATAAGTGAACAGCAATACACTATATAATGTATGGGGATGCCTTATTACCCACTGAAACTAAGCTGTTTACAACCTTGTAATCACACTGTTGTGATGTCACAACCCTATAAACCCCTCACATCTGTGTAATAGCAGTGGGTTTACAAAATGGAATGGCAGTGTGATTCAGCATTGAACACACCCAGAATGCGATTGGTAGTCTCAGTACGGTATTCAATTAACATTTCATTTGTCACTGTTACTGAGTCTAGTGATCCCTATATCTGATAGAGATTTCAACTCTGGTGCTATTTCAGCCCACTGTCATTCAGTCCATGTAACCTTATAATTTGTTTTACTACACAATCATGTGACTTTAGTCCGGGGGAGGGGGGATTTCTCATGCTGAGTCCCATACGCTATAAATGACAATGCCTGATGTACAGGTGATAATCACGGTGTAATCACCTCTTGTGGTTGGTAGTGCAGTGGTAAACCTTTCGAGCTGTGCTCTCGAGGCTTACTGATGCCCTAGCAACCACTTGAGGTGATTATGCCATGGTAATCACCTGTGCATCAGCCATTATCCTCTGTATAGCAGTACTTTGTAACTGGATGAACACATGCATCAATACAGTCAAGTAGGAAGAGAGACACTCAGTTGTGTTCATGGACCATATTATAACGCTCAGCAATGTGCTTACTAATGCCCAAGTACTGTTGTCCATTCTGTTTATCCAGTACCATGCGCTACCATATGTTACGTGGAAACACTGGAGTGTCTTGTTGCTGTAACACACCGAGCTATTGTTCAGCGCTCAAGCCTCTGTGCCACCACACAGCCATGTTTTCTTGGTTCACATTGTGAATGCTGAAGGATAATGAACACATTGACTTATCAACGTACTTGGCTTCAACCACTTCCTTTTTCTCAGGGATTCTTCCAACGGGCCATGCACACAATGGGTGAACAGTGGGCTGTCATGCATATGCACATTCTGGACATGGTTCGTTATGGACTGAAGCTTGGCCAACATCACTTCTCCATTGCCATCTGGGGTTGAACGAGGAATCCAGTACAGCATGTTTCATATACTTGTGATCCATTCACCAACCAATTGACACTCCTTCTGAGCCGCAACAGATTCGAGTTCCTTAGAAATCCGTAAAGAAATGATACATCGGATTAAATTACACTATCAGTATTGTATTATGTTCACCTTAACTTATACATAATGATATACAGGTTATCCGAAATGTATCATAATGACTGGCTGTAAGGTTTATGACAGTCGCACATTAAGTAAGCGATAATACCTGACAGGATGTGCAGTATTGGCCAATACCGGACTGGCCAGGGGCATAATGATTCCTGACGCCACAGGCGGAGTGCCTTATAGCCACTACAAGGTCTGGTATTGCTCAATACCGCCCACCCTGGAGGGAATTCTTGCACTAAGAAAATTGGATACCTGTGACAGTTTTATGAGGGATTTTAAATAAGAAAAAACAAAAAGATCAAAATTAAAAAGAAGGAAATTAAAGCCATTTGCTTATTAAGTACTCCGTGGTTTCTGAGCTATTCCATCCCCTGTTGCCTACCCCTCCACAGAGCCACTTGTACTTTGCTGTCCCCCTACCACCACCTCTGGAACAGATTTTCCCACCCAGTACTCTGCTGTCATCATTATTGCACTATATATAAGAAGGGAAAAAATGTTTTGTGCTATCTCTGCTACTTGTTCTGGGGAGTTTTACTATTTTTTTTTTTTTTTTTTATGCTTTCCCAGTCCTCGCTGCCTACTCAGAGGTCCAGGGCTCAGCTGTCTCCTTTTATTATTTTTTTTAGTGGCATAGTATTTGACTTACACAGTGGATCCCAATACCCTTTACCTTGAATCAGGAGAAAGTAACAAAATTGTCCGTGACTGCTTGACTGATTTCTCAGATTTCTAAGAATTACAGTATGGTAGTAAAAGTAATTGTGTGATTAAAATAAGTACTGACTTGCCTTTCACAAAATGCCACACATCATATCGGTGGTCAATGTCACACTCATGTTCACACAAGTATTTTTGGATTTGTGGGTGTCAATCTGTGATGAGACAATTTTTAACTTCTTTGCTCTGTATAGATAAAAATAAATGTGACCCTCAAGCAGTATTCATTTCAATCACCAAAACCTGTACAGACACTACCAAGTCATGTATGCACACAATGCTGTGTGATCAGCTTCATTACCTGCACCAGACTGACTGCAGTTACTCTGCGGTGCTTCATCTCCATTAGAGAATATGTGCAGAATGTTTGCTGAGTGCCCAGGCTGTCGCATTGCCCATCACCACTCAGAATTACTCTAGGATTGTCAGCAATTATCTCCTGAACTGTTCTGCATTTGTCAGCTTCCCATACACTGTGGATTGTTGGCTGCAAGTAGTTACGGGAGTGCTGATAGAAAGTGTTATCAGATATGCACTGTATGTTGATGTGCCGAAGAACACAAAACTTTCTGTGCGGACACACCAGAAAAACCAACGCTCGCTGACAGAAGCACATTACCAGCTGGACAATCACCGAGGCTTGGTTGTGAGCACCATAATCGAAATGTCCGCACTCTGTACATCTCTGATGTATGACAACTAAAGTGCCTTTAACTTTATCTACGGATGCAATTGTTGGTGCAAAACAGTTTATGCACTGTTTGAACAGCTGCAGCAAACAGTTCTCAAATACAATAAACTTTCTTTGCTGCCACAGGTATTCATGTTTACCCATGGCACTGGCTTGTTGTTCAACCCTATGAATCAAAGAAGACAGGAGTAATTTCAGTTTGGTGTCCAATGTCACTGTTTAATGACACAGCACTATGGTAAACATCTTACGTCACCTGTATTTGTCATTGGAAAGTGAAGCCTCACTATCCGTAGAATCTGCAATTGGACAATAGTTAACAAACTTTGGGTCATCTATAAAGCTAGCATCTGATTCACTATCTGAGTGGCATACTGGGAATGAGGCTAATACATTTTGCACCATGGGTTCTGTTTGCGTGCTGCATCTCTTTGTTTCTTAATAGTCTGTGTACAGTACCTATGAGTGAACAGAGGTACTGTTTTACAGTGCATCTTGACAGTTTAATAATAAGATGCCTGTTTGCATCATGGTGCCGCACAGAGTGAATACAGTATGAGCAACGAACAACAACCAGTGCGTTCTAACAAACATGGGTTCTGAATATCTGTGACATAGTCACGTAAGCGGAAGATGTTCATGGGAATCAGAAACATGATGTAACAGAACAAGTACTCATGCATACAGTTGCTCTGCCTGTATTTTATGAACTCCTCTTTGACATAATATAGTGGCTTTGCATAGCGGCCATATGTTGCAGTAACCAGCACCAAACTGCCTTGCCACCTTGAGATCATCAGATATGATTTTGATATCACAAACATAATATTACGACTTCACAACACTGCCCTGCCACTTTGAAGTTGTTAAATATGTTGACACCAAAGTCCCTTTCCTGTTTAGCGACTGTCAGTACATTCACCCACTCTGTACTCTGCTTGTGGGTTCCTATGCCCTAGGTGCATGATTTTGCACTTTAGCACTGAACCCCAACTGCAGTGCTCTTGACCACTCCTTGAATGTCCCAAGATCTCCCTATGAATTCTCTCTACTCCTCCTGAGTGTGCACCCTGTTGTAGATTTTGATCGTATGCACACACAAAGCATACCTTCCTACCAGTTCTTATGCAATGTCATTTATGAAGACATTGAAGAGGACTAGTTCCAGTACTGAGCCCTGTAGCACCCCGCTGGTCACTCTTTCATCAAAGTATCATTAACACCATCCTGTCTCCTGTCCATTAACCAGCTTCGGACCTAGTTCACCACTTTGGATCCCACCCCTATGCTCCTCAGTTTCCTTTTCAACCTTCTGTGCAGAACAGTGTTGAAGATCTTGCCGCAGTCCAGACAGGCCACATCCTCTACCCTCCCCTGATCTATTTCCCTGGTCATCCAGTCAAACTATCAGATCTGTTTGGCATGACAGACCCCACCCCCACCCCCAATCCATGCTGCCTATGGTCTTATAGCCGGCTGGAGTCAAGATACTCTACCAGTCTTTCTTTCAGTAGGGTTTTCATTATTTCCCCACCACTGAAGTAAGACTGACCCCTGTAGTTACCAGCCTCCTCCCTGCTGCCATTCTTACATAGAGGGACCATGTCCTCTCTTCTCCAGTCTTCTGGAACCAAACCCATTTCCAGTGAGCTGTTGAACAAGGCTGTCGGTGGCAGCTAGCACCTCGCTGAGTTCTTTTAGCACTCTTTGGTGTATCCTGTCCAGTCCCATAACCTTGTCCACCTTCAGAGTTGCATGTCTCTTCATGACTCTCTTCTCTGAAAACAGATTTGTCCACCTCCCACCCTCGTTCCTGCTGTTCCTCAGTGGTCTGTCTCTCCCCTTTGTATCTGAGGAATGTCTTGTCCCCTTTAGTGATCCTCCTTTGGCTATCCTTTTCTATGTGCTCCCTTCACCACATTTCCTGCTTCTCTCTGTTTTCCTTGGTGTACCTCCATGTCCTCCTCCCTCTGCATTCCTGCGATGATTCTGTCTATTCCAGATTGGGCCAGGCAGACCTGATATTCTCCATTCCTGTCCCTGACCTGCAAACCTCCCATAACTCTTCCCTAAGGTACAACCTACTCACCCTGCCTTAGGGCAGGATAGCATTTCCAGATCCCAGCACTCTGCGCCTCAGGGCCTGATACCTGAGGAGTTAGAATACTCTGGATCAAACCTCTCGACGGAGGTTTTGAATGTATTAAGTTTCCAGAAAGCCAGCCATAAGGAAAACATGCCTCCAAGTGAAAAAGGTTTTCCCTGTGATGTTCTTCCAGCCAGATTTATCCTCTCCAAACCAGCCTGCCCTGCATGCTGGACTACCTGGTACACCTGTAGTCTACAGGGCTTTGCTCTTCTACCCTCAAGGTGCATCTAGCAGCAGTCTCAGCTCATACTTTGGCTGGTAGGGAGAAAACAGCCTCCTTGGGTATTTTCAAGAGGTTCTTTAGGGGTCTGACCCATCCAACCCCCCCCCCCAATACCTCTCAACCTCTTGCCTCATGAATCAGGGACAGGGCTTAAAAAAAGTCAGGGACAAGGACCCCAAACCAGGGACATATCTTAAAAGCTGGTACTACTCACTCAGAAAGCTGATAGAATAAAGGAATGATTGTTAAGATGCATTTTCTGAAGAATGACAAGTCTTTAACTTTAATGTTTGACATTCTTTTGTGTTATTAATCCCCACTGTTCTGTCACAAAAACACAAATTTTGCAAGGGACAGAGGACAATTTTGAGGCCAAATCAGGGACATCCCTGAAAATCAGGGACAGTTGAGAGGTATGCAGCCCCTTCCCCCCTCATTTTCAAAGATCCAGTCCCTCCCTGGGACTTAAATCTGTGAATTGCCTAGCTCATGGGTGCTCCATTTGAGCCTATGGCAACTGCTGCTCTGAAATAAGTTACCTGAAAAACAGTTTTCTTGGTAGCATTCACCTCAGCCAGGAGAGTGAGCGTGCTCCAAGCTCTGTGCACAGATCCTATATTACTATATTATCTTTTACAGGTATAAGTAGTTTTGAGGACCAACAGAACATTTCTGTGTGAAATGGTTTTAGAATTCCACCTCAAGCAATCCATCACATTCACACTCCCTGCGTTTTTCACTGAAAAATCCTCACCAGGAGGGAAGCAAGGGTTCCATTTCCTGGATGTTAAAAGAACTTTAAGCTACTACTTGGACTGCACTAAGGATGTTAGGTCCACATCAACACAACTGTTTACCTGTAGGGATTCAGGCCAGCATCTAGGAGGGCCATTGCTCGCTGGATAGTGGCATGCATAAGGTTCTGTTATGGCAAAGTTGGCAGACATCCACCTGAAGACCTCAGGGCCCACTCCACAAAGGGCACTGTGGCAGCAGCTAAAGATATCTCGATTCAGGAGATTTGTAAAGCAGCTCTGTGGAAAACAGTACACACCTTTACAAAAACACTACTGTCTGGACATACAGTCCAGAAGGGATGCCAGCGTTGGCACGGCTGTCTTTCAGAACCTTTTCCCTAAATAGGTACTGTACCCAGCCTCCCAAGGTACTGCTATGGAGTCCACACTTGTCAAGCAATATTCAGAGATTCCTGGGGTTTGAAGAAAAAATTACCGTAGTAACATTGTTTCTAGGGACATGGATATGATGTACTATCCACACTTCTGGCAGTGTTCCTTTCCCTTTAAGGCTTTCCGGAACGTCTTCAAGCTGGCTCCTCCTATCCACCCAGGGGATAACTCCCTCAGCACCGCCCCATGATGTAAGATCTTCCTTTCCACTGGAAGAAGAAGGTTTCCTCTTTACCACTCTCCTTGCTTCAAATTTTAAAGAATTCTTCGTCTTCAGCTGATTTCTTCAGAATCTCCATTATGGACAACTCGAGGTCGGCCCTGGGATTCAAGAAGTGTGAGTGTAGGCAGAAGATGTCCCAGACGGACCCACACACCACCTGCGTCTACTGCCTAGGCCGTGAACACGATCCCCATGCATATGGCCTGTGTTGCACTTTGCATCATTCAACTTTGGAAGACCAGGACACTTGGCTTCTCCTAGGACACCCAGATGAATGGGATTCCCCGTTAAATTGAAGGACACCCATTGGGCGGTCTCTGCAGCTGCAGGGTCTGCTGAACAACTCGTGTCTTTTGAAGAGGCTGTGTCTCAGGCCGGGAGCATGCCTCTTCAGCTTCGGCCTTTGGGCCGCTTTCCTCTGGTGCCACCTTCACAGGGCATTTCGCAGTTCATGCCAGTCCCTTCCCACCTTTGGGCAGGGGCCCTTCTAAGGGCACAAACTCCGAATCTTCAAAGGAGGAGATGAGTCTTCTGTCAATCGTGGGATCGGGAGTGCTCTTGGGCCTCGGTTCCTGCATTTCTCTGGAAGTTTTGACTATGGTTGATCCTTCAGCCCAGGCCGCTGGCTCGCGGTGTCTCCATTGGGCCAGTTGGTCAAGGCCGTCAATCAACCTGTCGAGATTTTTCTTGACTTGTTCAACGAGTTGTCAGATGGTAGATACCTCCCTCTCTAGGACTCAGTCCTGCTGGTCACCTCTCATGGTGGGTCGACCAGACTGCTGATCCGGTCCATACCCTTGTGATCCAGTAGTCCAGGAGGATCCTCTGCTTTCGCCAGCTTCCTCCGATACCCACTGTCATGCTTCCGATGGTCGAGGTCTCAGTCCCAAGCCTCGGTGTCTAGCAGCCCACATCAGCATCAGTGTTCCCACTCTGGCATTTGGGCAAGTGGCGGCTGCTACTCCTCCTCCTCCTCCTCTTTCTCCTCTGATGAGAAGAGGCTCCACCACAAAATGCAGTGTCAGTGGCTCAGCAGGTAGCACCCGCCTTTGAGGCCGGGAGATCAGAGGGCTCTGGGTTCAGTTCCCACATCTGGCACTTGGGTTAATATTCCAGTACTGACACTGTAGTGCATCATGAGAGGGTGCTGCACTTCTGAGGTGCCGTCTTTCAGATGAGACGTTAAACCGAGGTCCCATCTGCCTGGATTGGTGGTAGTTCAGGTGGATGTTAAAGATCCCATGGCACTTATCGAAAAGAGTAGGGGAATTTCTCCGGTGTCCTGTCCAAATTTCCCTCATTCACTAAAAAAAAAAATACCACAAACAGCTTAATCTGGTTCAAGGTCAGTTGGCATTCATCTGTATCCCCTTCCCCCGGGTCGTGCCTGAAAATAGGCAGGATTTATCTAGTGCACTTACCTGGTCAACAAAAACTAAATAAAAATGCGTTGGCGCTTTGAGGAGCTCATGTGGCATCAGCTCATTTACCGGGGTTAAGCCGTTCCTGGCCCCCCAACCCCAGCTGTCATGTGGCTCCTGCCACCAAAGCTTCAGTCTGCCCTGACTTGGCTGGTCCAGGCTCTGCCTAACCTGGCTTCTCCACCTATCGAGGTGGAGCTGACGCCTAAGCAACTGAAGGAGTTCTCTTCTCCCCCGCAGGATACCCGCATTCACTCCTGGGCTTCCTCATCGACTGTCTGTCACCATTACTCCTAACAGACCCCATAGGGTCAGCAGGAACTCTGGTGGTTGACCACTATTTGATGAACTGGAGTCTGAGGGGCCCTCCCTACACTCCTGTCTGGTGGATGCTAAGTCAGGAGAGGATCTGTCCATGGAGCATGGTCCCACTTCTTTCAGGGGCCTGCTCAGCTTAGTCTCGGAATCTACAGGTCTTCAGATGGAACCCATCCAGAAATGGGCTAAGTACCCCTTGACCGAGATTGTTGACCGGGGTGACTCCCCTGAGGAGGCCTTCCCAGTCACCGAGGCCATTCCTGGCCCCACTCTGGAGCTTTGGCAGCACCCTGCCTCTTGTCCTGTGCTGTAGGCATGGATGGCCCGCTCTTATGTGGTCCCTACCACTCCCTTGTCAGGTTTCACTGACCATCCCTCGGCAATGTGGATAAGCCTCCCACAAGGAGAGTCCCAAGAAATTGGATCATATGGCCAAGAAGGTATATGCAGCCTTTTCCTTGACCTTCGACGCTTAGTTTGACCCTTTTAATGGCCCACTTCACTCATGCCCTCTTAGGCACCCTTGATGAGGTGCTTCCTCAGCTCCCAGCTGACTTACAGACTATGATCAAGCAGGTCTGGGACCAGGGCTGAGCGTGGCTAAGTAGCAGCTCCAGATGCCATGGACATCGGTGGCCATGCACTGCAGGGCTTGGCTGAGGATCTTCATGGCAGATACCCAGCACAAGTTGGCGGATGTCCCCTTCCTGGGCATTGACTTGTTTGGGCTAGGGTTGAAGGACACCTGACTTGCATTAAGAAGTCCAGTGCCACCCTGGACTCTGTCACTTCTGCCCAGAGGGATCCCCAGGGCTCCAAGCTTCAAAGGAAGAAGCCCTTTCAGACCCTTTCTGCCCTGTGGCCAAGCCATCCCAGCCCCCAGCTGGGCAGCAAGCCCAGGCTTGGCGTCCTCAACTGAAGTTGGTTGCTTCAGTCATCCAGAAACCAGGTGGTCGAGGTCCTGCTGCTTCCTCAGCCAGTGTCTCTCCTTCTCCAACTCCAAGCCTGCCCAGTGACAGGAATGGGGGTACCTCCCCTATGCCCATCCTGACTCCCTGGATCCTCCTGTGGGAGGCTGACTCTGCCACTTCCTTTTGCCTGGTCCACTGTCGCCATAGACAGGTGGGTCCTTGAGGTGGTCGGTCAGAGTCTGCCTCTAGACTTCGAGGCTTGCCTGCCTTGCTGAGCCCATGCCCTATGGGAGGACATGGTGTCTGCTGACATGCCGTCAGCCCTTTGGGAAGACACTGCCCAACTCCTCCAGAACGAGGCAGTGGCTCCTGTCTCTGATACTCCAGTACACCCAGGGTTTGTCTCCAGGTACTTCCTGGTGCCAAAATGGATGGAAGGCTGGCGCTTCATCTTAGATCTGCACAACCTAAACAATATCTTCAGTCACGCACGTTCTGGATGGTCACTGTTTCTCATATAATACTACAGCTGGAGCACAGCATGTGGTTTTGTTCTCTGGATCTTCAGGGTGCATTTTTCCATGTCCCAATCCATCTGTTCCACCACCGGTTCCGTGCAGAGGGGATTCTCTGAGTTCCAAGCCATGCCCTTTGGCCAATCCTCAGCTCCCAGGATCCTCACCAAATGCATTGCAGTGGTGGCAGCCTACCTGAGGTGTTGAGGGATCCGGGTGTACCCCTACTTGGACAACTGGCTTATAGCGGGGTCCCTCCAAGGAGGAGGTGGAGCAGTCCAAGGACCTGGCCCTCCAGACCAGCTTGTCCCTTGACATCCTGGTCAACCAGGCCAAGTTGCAATGCGTACCCTTGCAGGCCATACACTTCATCAGGGCAGAGCTCAACTCTTGCAGAGCCAGGGCTCAGCTTCCTGCAGACCGGGCGGAGGCTCTCTCCTCCTCTGCCCAATCATTTGGTCAGTTGTGCCTTGCCTGGACTTCCTGCATCTCCTGGGATACATGGCATGCACCAGTGTGGTCTGTTGGGCCTGTGGGAAAATGCATTTTCACAATGAGAGCTTGCCCGCCAATGGTCTCAGCACCAGGGCCACTTCAACCAGCTGGTCACTGTGACCTAGCAGATGTGGGATGCCCTCCAGCGGTGGTTAATCCCAGAACATCTGCAGGAAGGGATCCCATTTGTTCACCCAGAGCTGACTGTCATCCTCACCACTGATGCCTCTGATAGGCTGGGGTGCCAACCTGGGGGACCACAGAGTCCACAAACTCTGGACCCCCAAGGAGTCCCAATGTCATATGAACCTGCTGAAGCTTCAGGCAGTTTGGCTGGTACAGACCGTCTTTGCTCTGCACATTCATGGTCAGGTCGTTCAGGTCCAGATGGACAACACTATGATCATGTACTACCTCAACAAACAGGGTGGGATGCACTCTTCCTCTGTGCAGGAAAGCTCTCTGCATCTGGACCCTTGTGCTCATCCTGGACACTGATCTCCTGGCATCCATGTGACCAGCATCTCCGACCAGCGGGTGGGCGCCATCAGCTGTATGGGCAAGGTGTCTCACAGTGGTCTCTCTATCTGGAGGTAGTTCACAGCCTGTTCTCCAGATGGGATACCCCTATGGTGGACCTGTTTGCCTCCAGGAGACGCAAGCTGAGGCTGTTCTTTGCCCACCCCCTCAGTAGTGGGGGATGCCTTCTCGAAGCCCTGGATCCTGGGCCTCCTCTATGCCTTCCCTTCACATAGTGCTGATCAAAGCCAGGAGAGACAAGGCATGGATGGTCCTGGTGGCTCTGGATTTTCCTCGGCAGTTCTGCTACACCGATCTCCTCAGCTGCAGGCTCCTATGGCATCTTCTTTTCCACCCAGACCTGCTCTCATGCAATCAGGGGAAGGTACTCCAGCCAGACATTCAGTCCCTGAGCAACTAGAGTTCTAGGCTTTGGGTCTGTCCAACGATGTCCTTACCATGTTCGTGGCTTCTTAGAAGGAGTCGACCTGAAAATGCTATGTCTTCAAATGGAAGAGGTTCTCCATTTGGTGCTAGGGCAATGGGCGCGACCTCTTATCTTGCCTGGTGGCTAGCATTCTCCACTACCTTTGGTGCCTCTCTGTTGGGCCTCCGGTCAACAACTCTTAAGGTGCACCTGGCAGCCATCTTGGCATCCTGGGCGCAGGCTGGTTATGACATCGGTGGTGCAGGAGAAGGTAGTCTGGTGCTTTTTCATAGGCCTTGACCACATTTCCTCTCCGGTGCATGAACCACCACCGTGGGACTTGGTGGTGTTTGCAAAGCTCATGGACAAGCCATTAGAACTAATGCACAGGTGTGAAATGTCTCACCTGTCATGGAAGACCACCTTCCTGGTAGCTATCACGTTAGCCAGAAGGATCAGTGAACTCCAGGTGCTCTCGATGGAGTCTCCTTACCTTATTTTCTACAGGGACACGGTTATCCTTCACCTCAACCCGAAAAGTTCCTCCAGAAGGTTACGTCTGAGTTTCACCTTAACCAGGTGATCAGTCTTCCGGTGTATTAGCACTTGCCTACTATAAGGAGCACATGGCTGGAGTTCGGGGAAGAGGTTTGTCAGTTATTTTGTCACCTACGCTGAAGCCCCACCTGGCAGACCAGCAGCTAAGCGTACGATTGGCAGGTGGATTGTATCCTGCATCAACCTCTGCTATAGGCTGTTGGGTAGGGAACCTCCCATAGGGCTTATGGCTTATTCCACTGCCTTGGTGGCTGCTTCCAGGAATGTCCCTATCCAGGAATTCTGCAGACTGCTACCTGGAAGTCAGTACACACCTTTATTTCCCACTACCATATCAACCTTGAGTCACACCGAGATGCTGGTTTTGGGGCCTCAGTTCTCCAATCTGTGTTCCCTAAATAGGGGGTGTGCACCTTGCCTCCTTCTCCTGGAGAACTGCTAGGAGTCTGCCAGAAATGTGGATAGTATATCATATCCACGTCCCTAGAAAAACAGGTTACTCACCTGTAACAGTAGATCTTCCATGGAGTGGTCTCTTGCAGTAGGTAATACTTTTGGGCATCCGGCAGAGGTCGCTGTGACACATGGCAGCTCTCCTAGCAGTCTTTTCCAGGGACCACCCACATGTGACGTCAGCTTCCTGTTTCCTATATAAGTGTGGGTGGTCCCTGGTATCCTCAGTTCCTTTTTTTGCTGTCTTCAGCTTGCATGCAGCAGCTAGAGCAACTTCTGAAAACAGCGGTCATCGACGACAACAACATTGAAGATTCTACAAACAAGGGGGGGCTCACCCAACAAGAGCTCCCCCATCTACTGATCTACATTTCTGGACTGACATAGAGCAGGAGTACCCATCCTCACCCTCTATGTCTCCTTTAGTCATCGACGGCCACCATACCATCGACAATGCATCTATACTTTCATTGACTGCCCATAACCGTCAACTTCCTCATCGACGGCTACCACTGTCGACGATGCATCTATATTTTCATTGACGGCCGTACCCGTCGATGGTCTCATCGATGGCTATCACCGTTGATGATGCATCTATACTTTCATTGACGGCTCATAACCGTCAACCTCTCATTGACGGCTACCACTGTTGATGCATCTGTATTATCATTGACGGCCATAACCGTCCATGTACTCATCGATGGCTACCACCGTTGACGATGCATCTATCTTCTCATTGCCAGCCATACCTGTCAGTCTTCTCGACGGCTACCACTGTGGATGATGCATTTCTAGTCTTATTGACGGCCACTACCATCAACAATGCATCCATATTCTCATCAACAGCCATACCTGTCGACGATGCCTTCATATTCTCATTGACGGACATCTCCACCAACGATGCATCCCTATTTCTCATCGACGGCTGTCCCCCGTTGATGGTGCATCATTATTCTGCCTACTCATTGATGGGACTTTTTTTTTTCACTCCGTCAACAATGCTTCCAGCACTATAAAAAGGCAATACATAAATAACCCTTTCTGGGGTCCATTAGAGTCACAGAGTGGAAGAGATCCTCCTCAATCTCTGTACTTCATGCCTCATTGATGGCCACCACCCGGTGTCCCTCTGTCACCAGCCTGCCCTCATATTCTTTCTTAGTAATGGGGCTTCATAAAAAATGTCTTATGCCATGTTTCTAGCCCTCCACCCTCTTAGGTGGACAATCACAGAGGTCAGGTGGACAGAGATCAGAACCCTGGACTTTACCAGCCAGGGGCAAGACCTGCTCAGGCTACACATCCACTCCCTTCCATCACCCCCCCTTGTGTTTCAAGCACTCCCACCCTTCTCAGAAGGAACTGGATGTCTCCATTGTAGTATGGCATGTCTTGCATGCCATATGGCACTCTCAGACCTCCGATCCATGGGGGCAGGGTGATCCTCTGTGATTTCCTCCTCTTCCACCTAAGAATTTTCATGATGACCAGGATCCATTCCCACCCTGGTCACGTCCTCCTGATATGGAAGACTGTTTTTCAGATGAACAAGAGCTCCCAGTTAACCTCACCAGTGACCTTGAACCGACATTTTCAGGAGCTGAAATTTCTTCTTCAGTCTTCCTTTTTGAAATCTCTTCTTTGGATGAGGGCCTGCCTAGACTCTGCAGCACCCCCTCCTGATGACCCTTCATTCTACAAAATGAAAATACAAATATAGAAAGTCATGGGATTCTCTACCACAAAACATGACAAAGTAAGGATATGGTAGAATACCTTGATCTACCAGAGGAGCCTATTTTGGTAGTTTCCCCACTAATTCAGCCTTACCAGAACAGCCTTCAGCTATCTCGTCTGTTCCCTGCAAGGTGGATCATATTTATCCAGCTTCTCTGGTTTATCTCTTTCTTTCAAGCTTTCCCAGAAGTGGACTCTGTACTGCCACTCATGTTCAGATGGGCTCCTTACCACCTGATAAAGAATCCTGAAGACTTGAATTTCTGGAGAACCTAGTCTTTTTCTCCAGTACTATGAATATCATAATTCCAAATTATATGGGTCATATGGTTAAATACCATCATACCCTTGGGTCATCTGCCATTGAGATTATCAATAATCTCCCTCTCTCACAGGACAGGGATAAATTATTGGCTACAGTAACAACTAGTAAGTCTATCTCCCGTCACCTTCTCAGGTCGGGATATGATGCCATAGATACTTCAGCCCGACTATCAACCACTGGTATCACTCTGCGTTGCCATGCCTGGCTTCGCGTTTCAGGCTTTGCACCTGATATACAACATAAAGTAGTTAATGCCCCCTTTAACGGGTCCAAGCTGTTCGGGCCAGGTACTCAAATTTTACTGGATGACTTACATGCATCAGGCAGAACCCTTTGTACTGTCCATAGCATGTATCACACTCCAGCTACAACCTACCATACTCAACACACTCTTATTCCAAAAGTGGTGGAACATACAGAGGTAACAACAAAGGCAGCTTCAGAGGTCGTGCTCAATCCAACAGAGGCAACACCTCTACTGCCCGGGGTGCCCACCCCCACTCTTCAGGTGGAGCTGCGCAGCCCACCTTCCAGTGACCCACTAAGGCTTACCCCCACCTCCTTGACCAGGTCTCGGAGGCTGTGGGGGGTCATTTTACCCTCCATTTGGAGGCCTGGCAAATGATCACTTCTGACAATTGGGTACTTCAGATTATCCAGAAGGGTCATACGCTGGAGTTTCACTCCACCCCCACTCCCTTGCCCTCCATGCAAGATTCATTATCCTCCAGATCATATACCCATCCTACAGGAGGAATTGACGACTCTTTTGACTAAACAGGCCATTGCACCGGTACCCCTTCTGGAACATCAAGTGGGATTTTCCTTCCACTTTTTTTTAGTGCCCAAATGAACGGGAGACCTCAGACCAATATTGGATCTTAGACAACTGAATCTTTACATTCGGGACAAACATTTCCGCATGATCACCCTACCTGCCATCATGCAGATTCTGAAACAGGGTAATTGGATTTGCACCCTAGACCTGAAGGATGCCTACCTTTAAATTCCCATCCACCCTGCCCACCACAGATATTTGCGCTTCCACCTACTGGGTCAAAATTACCAGTTTTGAACACCCCCTTTCGGCCTCTCAGCAGCCCCTAGAGTGCTCACCAAGTGCCTAGCGGTGATAGCAGCAGCCTTACGAAGAGAAGGGCACGTCATCTTTTCATATCTAGATGATTGGCTAATAAAAGCAGACTCCAAAGTGGCTCTGCTTGCCTCCCTAGATGCTACCTTGGAACTGTTCGCAGATCTGGGAATCACTGTCATTTGGCCAAAGTCCAGTCTAAATCCGACACAGTCTCTTCAATACATTGGAGCTGTTCTAGATACAGTTATAGCCAGGGCTTACGTACTGCCTGCCCGGTGAGGCACGCTTATAGCACTGGCAATTCACATACAGACACAGAAAATAGTCACAGCCAGACAAATGCTGCGCCTTCTGGGTCACATGTCTGCTGCCATCCGTATGGTGGCATTCGCCCATCTCCACATGAGACCTGTCCATTGGACCCTCCAGAATCAATGGCCCCCAAAAAACAGGACAGTTCAAAGACAAAATCAGGGTCACTCCCTCTCTGACATCTACCCTGATATGGTGGACATCAGAATCAATCTGAATCAAGGAATGCCTTTCTGGTCACCCCCTCCCATGCAAACATCGACTACGGATGCTTCCCTATGGGGAGCACACGTCGGTCCTTATCAGACCCAAGGCCGATGGCATGCTTCTTCCATCTGTCTCATATCAATCTTTTAGAGCTGAAAGCAGTCCGTCTAACCCTCCAGGTGTTCCGGCCCTCCCTCGAGCCTGGATCGTTACTGCTCTAATCAGACAACACTGCAGTGGTGTTTCACCTCAACAATCAAGCAGGTGTCCAATCTTCAACCTCTTGACTAAAAATTAAAGAACCTTGTTACATCCCAACCTGAAGGCTCTACACCTTCCTGCTGGGCTCGTGAGGACACTTTCATAACTAGTCTGCAAATGTCCTTCTGTTGCCAATATTCTCTTGGCCTCCTGTAAGCCAGCAACAACAGCAACATAAAGTTCCAAATGGAAACACTTTTCCATATGGTCTGCCTCTCGATCTTTGGACCCTTACTCTTTCCACTGACGAGGTTCTGAACTACCTGGCCTCACTATCTTGAGTTTGGTTTAAGTTATTCTTCCATCAAAGTCCACTTGGCTGCCATCTTGGCCTTCCATGAACCTCTGGATGGCAGGTTACTGTACCAACATCATCTAGCTAAGATGTTTTTGAAAAGAATGTTACATATTAAACCTCCTATTAGAAGGCCCACTCTCTGTGGGCTCTCAATTTTATGATAGAAAAATTGTCCCTTGAGCCTTTGAGCCAGCTGCCACTTGTGAATTTTGTTTTCTTTCATGGAAAACCCTATTTCTGCTGGTTGTCACTTCGCTCAACGATTTCTGAGCTTCCTGCCCTCATGTGTAGGAAACCTTACTACTTCTCCACAAAGACAGGGTGGCCCTTCCACTCAACCCTTCCTTCCTTCCTAAAGTAGTCTCCGAACATACTTTAAATCAGCCATTGGAGCTTCTAGTCTACTATCCTGACTACTACAATCAGTGAACATCTATTACATACTTCAGATGTCCATCGTATATTACGCTACTATACTAATTGGACAAAATTGATTATAAAGGCATCTCAACTGTTCGTCTCCTTTGCCCTGGGTCGCGATGGCCTCCTGGTTGCTAAATGTATACTTTCATCCTGGTTGGCAAATTGTATTACATTTTGTTACAACAAGCCTTTACCTGGACCTGTCCAAGCCCATTCCACTAAAGCTATGGCCACTACTGTGGCTTGCTTTAAGGGAGCCTCCATTTCAGATATCTGCACTGCGGCTCCTTGGTCCACGATTCATACATTTCACAAGGCACTACAATCTGGATATTGCCTCACGACGTAGGACGACCTTTGGCCGTGCAGTCCTACAAGATCTCTTATCATAACTGTCCTCCCACATGGGCTTTACTGCTTGGGAATCATCCCAAAAGTATTACCTACTGCAAGAGACCACTCCGTGGAAGATAGTACAGTTACGGAAAAACTTACCGTAACAGTAGATCTTTGAGGAGTGTCTCTTGCAGTAAGTCGGTTCCCACCCACCGTCCCCCTCCTTCTCTAAGAGAGCAAATTGTGGTCCAGTGACTATGGGTTGGGACTCCTTTGGTCCCTCGGTCCTCACTTTGTGAGCTGAATCTGGCGGGGGAACTGAGGATACCAGGGACTGCCCACACCTATATAGGAAACAGGAAGCTGATGTCATGATGGGTTGTCCCTGGAAAAGACTACTAGAAGAGCTGCCATGCACCACAGCGACCTCTGCTGGATACCCAAAAGTATTACCTACTGCAAGAGATGCTCCTCAAAAATCTACTGTTACAGTAACTTTTTATGTAACTGTACTTTCTAGGAGTGGTATATGATGTACATCCATACTGACCTGCTTGACCTCCCCTGGCAAGTGGCACACCAGTCTTGCTTCCACGGTAGATCTTACCACCCAGGTGGGTGGAGGAGCCAGCTTGAAGATGTTCCATTGAGCCAATGTAAGGAACACTGCCGAAGTGTGGATGGTTGATCATATACCACTCCCAGAACTACAGTGTCAGGTGAGTAACTCGTTTTTCTTCCGGCGATCCTCATTATGCTTGACAATCCTTCTCTACCTCCCTTCAATACCTTGGAAAAGGTTCTCACAACAGCCTGTTCTTAATGGAGTGAAGCATTTCCTTGTTGCTTTTGGCTTGTAGCTGTAAATTTAGTTTTTTCCTCATTTGTTTTCTTTCCTTTGTGGGGGGAAAAAAGTGTGTTTTTTAGGTTAGGATTTTTTAGTAGTCACTTAGATCGATTTGGTGGCCACTGCTCTCCCACAGCTTGAGAAATAAATTTGTCATTAGAGGGCAGGGGAGAGTGTGCCCACAGTAGAGTTTAAAATTGCGTTCTAAGGTTCTCTAATTAGCATAAAATTCTAGGATTTGGGGCAGCTCAATCCAGTGGACTGATTGCACTTGTCAAGCATAGTGTGGGATCCCTTAAGAAGAAACACATTACTATGGTGAGTAAATGTTTTTCATCAACGCTTAAGGTCAGCTGTGCAAAAGGAACATTTGTTCCAGTATACTTACCAGGTTATCAAATAAATGAAATGAAGATAAAAAAGGTTAGTTACTTACCAGTAACAGTAGATCTTCAAGAGGATCACCATAGAACCATAACCTTTGCACCCACCATCCCCCTGGCATGGCAGACCCTGCGTTTTCAGCGCTTGGCACGGCACTGGATTCGGATGCAGTTTTTGCCAGATACAAAATGGTGGCCAAGATCTCAATGTCATTGGATGTGATTCTGAGAAGTCACGTCAGATGACACTGAAATTTCAGTGCTAACTGGCACTTATTCAACCCGAAATGTGTCATCAGATGACATTTTAGCATGCTACCAAAGTCTTGTCTGTTAATGTCTAAACTATTAGTAGTACCAGTATTAGCAGTGATGACGTATAAAGTATTAGTAGTAGCAGCAGCAAAGTAGTAGGTAGGAGATTGGGTGGCGAGGTGGGGCTCTGTGGGTTGTGCCCCCCAAAACAAACTGATACACTGTGGTGAAAGGGGGGGGTGGGACACAGACCCTTGATTAACTCAACCAACTCCATGATGTCATCACCCGAGATCTTGTCTGCAATTTCTCATCTGGCAGAAACTGCATCCACTCCTGGCACTGCACAGGGAGTCTACTGCTTTTATCTTGTGCCACCACTGTTTGCTGGACAGTGTATGCTTTGCTACCCGTGTCTCAAAGTGAATGATTGGTAGTGTGGCCCCAGTACTGCTTTTGGTGGATATTTTGAGTTCTGTTCACAGGCAATGGGAAACTGAAGAAGTTAGGGCCCTCCCTTGTTATATTGGGGTACGTGTCAATTTGCATCCGTCATTTCGCTCCCCCGATAACCTGCTCCGGACAATTCGCTCCAGCGCTAACTCGCTCTGGTAGTTTACACTCCCGCTTGTCAGAAGTATTGTTTTATTCCTATTGTAATCGTTGCTGTGTGATCAAATGTATTATTTAGATCGTTGCGTAATTAATCACAAGCTAGACCAAAAAAAAAAGGGAATGTCACCCAAATCTCAATCAAAGGATGTCTGTACAGAGGAGTAAGATAGCACAACTTCACTCAGGCATTTTTAGCATCTGACTTTAGTTCCCAACCCCCAATTCCCCACCATCCCCAAGCCCATCGATCCCCTGCTATCTTCCTTAAATATTAAGGTTCTTGTTAGGACTCAAAAATGGTTGGAACAGTTAAAACAATTTCTGCATTGCTTGAAATTACACAGAATTGGAAAACAAGTACAGTATATGGTATTCTACAAAGATTTGGTAGCAGCTATGAATTAGTGCATTAGTACATTAGTGCATATGTATCCTGGTAACGTATTTACAGGATATGCGGGAGAGAAAACATTTTTTTAACTGAGTGCAAAAAGAGCTTAGAGGTATCAGAAGTGTGTCAGAAATGTAGATTAAATCCTCAGTTACTCTGGAGTCCACTCCTCAATTCAAGCTTTAAATTTAACAAATTAATGTGCTGTTGTATAAGGCTCGCTGTTGCTTGCTTGCACTTAGTTTCACTGCAGTTCTGCTGTGACTGCCTGGAATCCCTTGGCGCTCTGTAGCACTCACCACCTTCTTCCTACTATGAGGAGGGCTCCCCCACCACCAGGACTTCTCTTACCTCCTGGAAGGAAAGGGAAAGCAGAACAGAAACAACAGGCTGCAAAAACAGGAATAAAAATATTGTCTGGAAAGGAGTGAGGCAGTGTGGCAACGGTGGAATACCTTTTGTAAAATAATCATCAGGGCATGTTAACACCTCTAAAGTTCTGTATTAATTATATGTCACACTAAGGCATTGCTAGTAATTTATTGCCCTGGATCTTTCATTGGAACATATGACACTGCTTTACAAATGATCTAGCGTGCCACTTTCCGAGTCATGGTGGCTGGGAAGGAGCAAGTTGGGAGTGTGCTGACATGGGAGTGGGTTGTCTGGAGCGAGTTGTCGGGAGTGAACTGTCATGCTCCCATTATATAGGTGATAGTGTGTGTTACCAAGGTGTACATAGGCACATCATTGTGGCGACCCCATCTTGCAAAAACTTCTCTACAGTCTGGATGCCAACAGCTTCTAGAACAATGTCTGTGGAGATCCTCTCAAAGATCTATGCTATTGGTAGCAAACCTTTCTGCCCCCATCATCTTTGTCCATTGACTACCACATTAGAGTTCCTCCACCTAGAAATCTAGATGCGAGAGTTCCCTCACCTAAACATTTCTAGTGTTAACAACTAGTGGTAGTGGTGGGGCTAAACAAAGTTTTATCTTATTTCTTTCTAACAGAAAACAGCAAAATAATATATTAGCACCCACATAAATAAACAAAATCTGGCCAGAGCCGATAAGGCTGCAAGTAAAGAATTCAGGGTAAAAAATATTGGAATTTATCAAAGTTAGGAGCTTGTGTTTGCAAAGTGTAATGTAGGCTCATAAATGTGTTGTAACATTTCTTTCACCAAATTTTCAACATAGCCTTGTTATGACCCTGCCTTATGAAGAAGGACAGAGAACATGTTTAATTCCTGGCCAAAAGGTGATTTCGCGCAGGGACTGTGAAAGCAACTATCGGGATGCAAAAACACATTTTGGCCAGGATTTGAAAAACAACGGCTATCACACTCATGAGGTGCTGTAAAGATATGGCTATGTTGTGAATTTGGGGATAAAGATATGGAAAATTACCAAAATTATGAGGCTACATTTGCAAAATTGTATGTAGCCTCATAACTTCATTGTTTTTTTTAAATATTTTTTACACCCGAAGTTTTAACATGGCCTTCTTATGATGCCACGTCATAAACAAGGGCAGGGATCGCAAAATCACCTTTTGGGACAGATCTGCCCACTGACAGTTCATGAGGTGGGGTCCCAAGCAATGCATGTTGAAAATTTGGAGTAAAATATGCAAAAATGGCCAAGTTACTCAATGAAGTTCAAAACCCCATTGAATATACTGAACCGAATACCTGTTTCTTCAGTTCGCGGTCTGGCTTTGAAGAGTGAAGACGTGTCTGTGGTCCTGAGAAGATGACAGCACTGGATCTCCCCATGGGTAAGTAACGGTTTGGGGGGGTTCACAATAATGGCGCAAAAGACATGGATGGGCTGTTTTCTTTTTGCAGGGGAAAAAGGGGGCACAAGACATTGATGGACAGTTTTCTTTTTACAGGTATTGCCCCCCTCCAAAAAAAAAAATAAAGAGGGCACAGGATTCCAGATTGTGACACGGGGAAGGGGGGATTGGGCACCCCAGTGTCACTGTAATGTTACTGGGGGTGGGATCAAGACACTGGGGACTGGGCACCCCAGTGTCACTGTTATGTTTCTTGGGGGGTTGGATTGTGACACTGAGGGGTTGGGCACCGCCCAGTGTCACTGGCAAAAAAAATAGAAGACCCAGGATTCCAGATTGTGACACTGGGGGATTGGGCATCTCCAGAGTCACTCTTATGTTTCTGAGGGTGTGTGGGGTGGTGGGCGCTGAGAGGGAGATGCGGGTGGGGGGAATATCCATAATTTAAAAATAAACAAGCAGTGGTTACAGCAGAAAATGGCACACTCCACCGTGTCCAAGATGGGTGCCGCATTCTACTGCACATGTGCTACTTGTCACGTATGTGCATTTGATTGTGGCAGCCATCTTAGACACTGAGGAGTGTGCCATGTTCCGCCGTGACCGCCATTTGTTTCTTCTTTTTAAATTACAGATATCCCCCACCCGAACCTCCCTCTCAGGGCCCACCACCCCACCCTCAGAAACATAAGAGTGACACTGGGGGTACCCAACCCCACAGTGATGCAATCAGGATATTTAAGGGCTGCAGTGGTAAATAGCGTTGTTGGACTGCTCCACAGTCGCAGAGGTGACTGTGATGCATGTCTAACAGGTTGTTGGGTTGGAAAGAATGCAAAGAATGTGGAGATCTTTTTCTGACAGCAAAAGAACTGCAGCCCTAAAAACAACTGATAAAGGAACAGACCACTTAAAGGAACCACTGACAACTGTATAGACCTGGTAAGGGATAGAACTGTTGCAACAAATACCTGATAAAGGGCTAGACAACCTTCTAAATGAATGCCTGATAAAGGGCTAGACCTTCTAAATGAATACCTGATAAAGTGCTAGACCTGTTAAATGAATGCTGAGGCTGTGTGTTTTAAGAGTGCTCATTTTCTCCTCTTCCATATTGTTAAATGAGTGGAGCATGTCTTTTAATAGTGATAAAAACAGGTTACTCACCTGTAACAGTTCTAGGAGTGGTATATGGTCAGGGTGTGCATCCACATGTTCTGGCAGTGTCGTTCCCCTTTAAATCCTGCCAGAAAGTCTTCAAGCTGGCTCTTCCCACCCACCTGGGTGGTAACTCCCCTAGCACCACCATGTGACGCCACTACCAGGGGAGGTATGGTGGGTCTGTATGGATGTACACCATATACCACTCCTAGAACTGTTACAGGTGAGTAACCTGTTTTTCTAGGGACGTGGATATGGTGTACTTATCCACACGTTCTGGCAAACTCCTAGCAGTTCTCTGGAAGGAAGGAGGCAAGGTGCACATTCCCTACTTGGGGAACAGTGATTGGAGAACTGAGGCCCCAAAACCAGCATCCCGGCGTGACTCTAGGTCAATGTGGTAATGGGAAATGAAGGTGTGTTCTGACCTCCAGGTAGCAGCCCTGCAGATTTCCTGGATAGGGACATCCATGGAAGCAGCCACCGATGCAGCGGTATGACAGATGGAATGAGCCCTTAGCCCTACAGGAGGCTCGCTACCTGCCAACCTATAGCAGAGATCAATGCAGGATACAATCCACCTGTCAATCGTCCACTTGGCTGCAGGTGTGCCAGGTGCAGCTTCAGTGTAGGTGACAAGCAGCTGGTGAACCTCTCCCCAAACCCCAGCTATGCGCTCCTTTATAGTAAGTGAACGCTCGCCTCAGGTCCGGAGTATGGAGCATGTGCTCGGCCTCCAAGGTGTAACTGGTGAAGTACACCGGGAGATTAATCACCTGGTTAAGGTGGAAATCTGACACAACCTTCAGGAGGAACTTCGGGTTGAGGCACAGGACAACCTTGTCCTTGTTGAAGACCAAGTAAGGAGACTCCAACAAAAGCACCTGGAGCTCACTGATCCTTCTGGCTGACGTGATATCTACCAAGAAGCTGGTCTTCCACGACAGGTGTGACAACTCACACCTGTGCATTGGTTCGAATGGCTTGCACATGAGCTTTGCTAAAACCAGAAGTAGATCCCAAAGTGGTGGTGGTTCAGGGACTGGAGGGGAAATGTCCAAGCCCTCGAAGAAGCGCCAGACCACCTTCTCCTACATTACCGACTGCTGACCGGCCCACGCCCTGTTAAGCAGAGATGGCAGCCAGGTGCACCTTTAGGATCGTCGGCCGAAGGCCCCCCTTGTAGAGGGACCAAAATTAATTGAGAATGTTAGCCACAGGACAAGACAATGGGTCCAACCCTTTGCCCTGACACTAAATGGAGAACCTTTTCCATTTGAAGGAATAACATTGTCGAGTCGACTACTTCTGAGAGGCCTCAGCAACACTGAGAACATCTTTGGAAAAGACTCAAAGCCTGGAACTCTAGCCACTCAGGAATCAGACTGTCAGGTGCAGGGATTGAAGGTCTGAGTGGAGTACCTTCCCCTGACTGATGGAGAGCAGGTCCGGGCATAGTGGGAGATGCCTCAGGAGCCTGTTGCAGAGACTGAGGAGATCAGGGTACCAGAACTGGCATGACCAGTCTGGAGCCACCAGGATTACCTGTGCTTTTGTACCTCCTGACCTTGAACAGAACTTTGTGGATCAGGAGAAATGGAGGGAAAGCATAGAGAAAGCCAGGGCCTTAAGAAGGCATCCCCTGCAGCGTTCCCTGCTGAGGGGGGCAGGCACAATATAGCCTCAGCTTGGCGTTCACCCTGGAGGCAAACTAGTCCACCAGAGGCTTGCCCCAGTGAGAGAGGTGCTGTACTACCTCGGGATGAAGAGACCCCTCGTGTGATGCCTCACCCACCCAGTATCCTTAAGTTGGTTGGAGGCACCGACCACATGGATGGCCAGAAGGTCTGCCTTGAGACTGTGCACGAGTGTCCAGATGCAGAGGGCTTCCCTGCACAGTGGAAGGGAGTGCATACCACTCTGTTTGTTAAGGTAGTACATGGTCGCAGTGTTGTCCGTCTGGACCTGCACCACTTGACCCCTGAGATGTGGAGTGAAACGGTCAATGCCAGCTGAACCACCATGAGCTCCAGCAGGTTGATGTGACACTGGGACTCCTTGGGGACCTGAGCCCGTGGACTCTGTGATCCCCAGGTGGCTCCCCAGCCCATGAGGGAGGCATTGGTCGTCTGGATGACCGGCTCCAGATGGACAAATGGGATACCCTCCTGCAGATGTTCTGGGATTAGCCACCACTGGAGTGCATCCCACACACTGGGTCACCATGACCAGCTGTTCAAGTGACCCCTGTGCTGAGACCACTGGCCGGCCAGCCCCCATTGCAGGGGGCATTCTCCAGCAGGCTCAATGGACCATGCTGGTGCAGGCTGCCATCTAGCCCAGGAGGCACAGGAGGTCCCGAGCAGGGCACGATTGCCAAACCTGAAATGATTAGGCAAAGAGGGAGGTAAGAGTCTCCACCCTGTCCGCGGAAGCTGAGCCCTGGCTCTGCAAGAGTCGAGCTCTGCCCAAATGAAGGAATCACCTGTGAAGGCACAAGTTCCAATTTGGCCTTATTGACCAACAGGCCCAGAGATGCAGGTCTGGAGGGCCAGGTCCCTGGACTGCTCCACCTCCAACATGGAGGGACCCGCGATGAGACAGTCATCCAGGTAGGGGTACATCTGGACTCCCTGGCACCTCAGGTGGGCAGCCACCACTGCGATGCACTTGGTGAAGATGCTGGGTGCCAACACAGGCTGAATGGCATGGTCTGGAACTTGTAGAAGGTGCCCTCTGCCCAAAAGTAGAGGAACTGTCAGTGGGATGGAGGGATCGGGATGTGGAAGAACATGTCCTGAAGATCCAGAGATCAGAACCACATGCCCTGCTCCAGAGATGGTATGATTTGAGACACTGACCATCCTGCTATTTGCAGGACGTGAGGAATTTGTTCAGGTTGTGCAGATTTAGAATGGGGCACCAGCCCCCTGTCTGTTTGGGTACCAGGCATGAACCCTGGATGCTGTGGTGGGTCCAGAATTGGAGCCACCACCTCAGTGATCAAGAGTTGAGCAATGTCGTCCCGAAGGGCTGACTGAACGTTGACTGAAAGCATGTCTTCCCGTGGGGCGCAGGCTCAGCTGGGAGGGTACTGCTCGAATTCCAAAGGCAGACCCTGGCCGACTACCTCAAGAACCCACCTGTCCATTGTGACAGCGGACCAGGTGTAAAACAAAGTGGTGGAGCTGGACCACCACAGGAGGACCCATGGGGTTCAGAAGAGGGGAGGGCACCCCTCATCCTGTCACTGGGCAGGCTTGGAAGCAGAGGAGGATCTGGCCAAGGGACCACCAGATCCCCAGCCCCCTGGCTTCTGGATGACCGAAGCACAGACCTGGATCTTGGAACACCAGGCCTACTGCTAACCAGCTTGGCGCTGTGCAGGTTTGGCCGCAGGGGCCGAGGTGAGCTGAAAGGGCTTTTATTTGGTTGACTTGGAGCCTTTCTGGTCCCTTTGAGCAGACGTCACCAAGTCCAGGGTGGCACTGGACTTTTTAGTACTGGTGAGATGCTCCTCTATGCTGGTGCTGAATAAGTTGTTCCCCAAGAAGGGAACATCTGACAACTTGTGCTGTGTATTAGCGGTGAACATAGAGATGCACAGCCAAGCCCTACAGTGCATGGCAACTGCCTTAGCCACAGACTGGGTGCAGGAATTGCCAATGTCCATGGTCGTCTGGAACTGTTGCTTCGCTACAGCACAGCCTTGGTCTCGGACTTGCTTGACAGCAGTCTGCAAGTCTGCAGGGAGGTGGGGAAGCATCTCGTCCAAGGACCCCAGAAGGGCATGCGTAAAATGAGCCATCAGAAGAGCTTAACTGGCTTGCCTGAGGCTGAATGAAGAGGCAGTATACACCTTCTTTGCTGAGTGGTGCAGTTTTTTTGACTACTTGTCCTGGGGCTTGCCCACATTGCCCATATGCCAAAAAACAGTCAGTCACCAGCCTCTCGGCTGAAGGGTGCCTAGTAAATCCCAAAAGGAAACCGGTAGGGACTGCGTACTTGCAGGCCATCCGGGCTGAGGGTGCCCGGTAAGAAGTCGGGTGTTGCCACAGATCCAGAGCAGGACCGAGGATAGCATCTTGGACTGGGAAGGCCTCATTTGGAGAGTCACCCCGGTCCAAGATCTCGGTCAAGGGGTACCTTTCCCTCTTCTGAACAGGCTCCAGCTGGAGGCCCGTGGACTCTGAGATCAAGCGGAGAAGTCCCATCAACGAAGCGGGGGCCCCTGCTCTGTAGAGAGATCCTCTCCTGACTCCATGTCCACCGGGTGGAAGTGAAGAGAGGAACCCTCTGATTTCAAGGATTCATGAAACAGGCCTACCACCCGTGTCACTGCTCATCAGCCGGGGGCGGTCAGGGATGAGAGTAACCTTGAGCTGATGGGGAAGCTATGTCTCGGACTGAGTGCCCTTGGTCAGGATGCCGTCTTTTGGCACAGGGGGTGGCGGCTCTACCACTATCGGTGGAGAAGCTGGAGTGGGCTGCGCTGGGACCATGTGAACTGGCACCTGCTGGGGCGGGGTCTGCTGCGGCTCCAGTGACGGCAGCACAGTTATGGCCAGATTGGGCCCAAAGGGCAGCTTCACCTGAGAAAATGAGCTGCTGCCACATGAACTCCTCGTAGCACTGACGCAGCTTGTGCCAGTGCCTCTCCTCGCCTGAGGCAGAATAGCGGCGGTGCTGCTTGCAAGAGCGCTTAGAGCACGATCGCCGAGAACCACATGGGCTGCTTGAGTCTGCGTTACCAGATCAGGACATCAGCCGATGCCAGAGGGGACCAGCATGGTCAATCAGAGGGAGTCGGCAACTGCCAACCCACCCCTTGGCTGGAAGGCTCTGGAGTGGGAGGCGGCATGGCAGGTGTCCCCCCCGAGAGAACCGTGTCAGAGAGAGAGAGAGAGAGAGACCACCTCCTCTGAAGAAAGGATTGGCTCAACCAGCTCGAGAAAAATCTTTGCCAGGGAGTTGGTCCGATCCTCAACCAACTGGCCTGACAGGGGTACCATGGAGCTGGCAGACAAAATCGAAGTCTCAGCCAAAGCCGGGAGCTTCAAAGACATGTGGGAATCAGAGGCCTGAGAGCACACCCGATCCCACGAGCGTCAACGAGACTGTTTCTTGGTCTCTTTCGCCTTGGAATCCTTAGATATTCTGGACTTCTTGGAGCCAGAGGGGCCCTCTCCAAAAGTAGGCAAAGACTGACACAGTTCCTGGAACATGTCGGAAAACTACACACCCAGGTGAAGCGGCATGAACACCGAAGTTGAGGACAGTACTGCAGCCCAAGCTGCCTCCTCTATAGCTGCTAACTGCTCAGTAGAACCCACAGCCACAGAACCTGCCTTCCGTGCCTCTTTTTAGCAGACGGGTGGATCCTGTTTGCTCAGTTGTCCAAGGAGTAAGCAGGTGAGGTGATCCTCCAGAGTCAATGGCAAAAAGGCATGACAAAAATTGCAGGCCTGGACATTGTGCTTGTGACCCGGGTAGTAAACGCACGCAAAGTGTGGGTTGGATCGCAACATCTTCTGCCCACAACCACAGAACTGGAAACCTGGAGCAGACTTCACAGCATCCATCAGAGCAGTGAGAAGTAGGGAAGACCATTTTAGTTGAAAAAACTCTTGAAAGGATTTTTTTTAGAAGGTTGTAGGGCCTCAGTAACACACAATGATAAGGAGGGAACCTATTCTTCCAAGTGGAAAGGAAGAACTGGCATCACGACGTGGTGCTAGGGGAGTTACCACCCAAGTGGGTGGGAGGGAGGAGCCAGCTTGAAGACTTTCTGGCAGGATTTAAAGGGGAAAGGGTACTGCCAGAATGTGTGGATGAGTACACCATTTCCACGTCCCTACAATATAAAGTTATTCATTTGGGAAGAAATAATAAAAATGAGTATTACCTAAATGGAGTTAAGTTAAAGACAACTGAGTATGAAAAAGACCTAGGAGTACACATAACTAATGATCTCCAAAGTAAGAAACAGGTAAATACAGTAACTGGAAGGGCGAATCATTTATTGAATACAATGAGGAGACACTTCAGTCATAGGTCACAAAATGTTCTATTACCAGTATATAGGACTTCCGTTAGACCTTTAATTGATTATGGGTTGCAGGTTTGGGATGGATTAACGATTGGTGAAAGCATAAAACTAGAAAGGGTACAACACAAAGCGACAAAAATGGTGAAGGGTGTAGAAAATGTAGCATATGAGGAAAGTCGGGGAAGGCTCAGACTGAACAGTTTAGAACACAGATGCACTGGGGGATTTATTAATGTTGCATCAAATGCAAAGGGATCCAGACCTACTGAAAGAAATCATACAGCTGGTTAAGAAATATACTGTATACATTAAGAAGGCATAATAAACAAAGGTTGCACACTTTAGGACACATGCAAGGGGGTGTTTTTTTCACATAGAGGGTGGTGCAGTTATGGAATCCTTTACCAACAGAAGTGGTAAACAGCAGCACTTCAATACCTTTAAAAAATCTTGGATAATTGGATGGAACAAGGAAAACATTAAGGTTACTTAGTTTAATTAAGAGATAGACAAAGCATGGAAAGATCTGTCTGAATTCTCTCTCTAAATGCAAAGTATATTGCTTTTTACTTTCTGACTGGTTCAGGCACAGGTATATCATTCCTGTCCACACCCCCCCCGACTGGCAACCACCTCCCCTGGTACTCACCAGATCCAGAGGCCCCCCCCCCCACAAGGACTGTCCCCAGTGGTGGGGCCTGGGGGCCCTTCACCCCTCACCAGGAGACATATATTCAGCTTGGCGGTAGTCCATGCAGCAGTGCAGGCTGCAGGTGAGCAGGCAGGACTTCATGTAGCCCGTGCCAACCTTTTCCACCTTTCTCCCCGATTCTCTTGCCGCTATGGCACATGACCATGTGTGTGAGGAGGCACACACATGTCACAGAACTATGGCCTTCCCCTGTGTTGTTGCTTGTGCACTGATGCTAACCCCCTGGCCTCCACTAGGTGGCAGCCAAGGGCTGAATCAGCATGCCCCCCCACTGCGGGACAGGAGAGCAGTCTGCCCAACACTCAGTTCTCTCCCCACCCGCACCTAAAGCAACGCAACCTAGTTCTTGAAAAAGGGTTGTTAGTATGGCAGAAGGTAAGGAGCTCGGTGCTTCAGCCCTCTACACCAGCAGGCTAGCTTCTAAGAGGGTTCTTAAAGGTCGTATACAAGTTAGTTCTAGAGGCGTCTATCATGTTTCAGTAAAAATGACATCAGCAAGGATAATCAGAAATGTTTCATTTTTTCTGACTATAAGATCATTTTTATAATCTAGAAAAAAAATGGAAATAGTTATGAGCACAGAATAGAGGGTGCTGTAAACTAGCACAAGTTGAAAACACTATGGTATTAACAGTTACCTGGACTGGGAGCATGCAGAACAGAAATGTCTCACTGATACCAGCAAGGGGTGGCATCACTGATTTGGGGATTGAGGCAGACTGACTGCATAGTAAGAGAGAAGTCTCCAGGTTTGAGAGCACAGATAGCTCACTGGTACCAGCCAGAAGGTGGTTTCACCATGTTGGGCTTGAGCTACACTGACAGCATGGTGGGAGAGTACAGAGGAGTCACCAGGACAGTGTGTGTGGAGAATGGAAATTTCTCACTGATATCAGCAGTGGGTGCTCTCACCAGGTTGAGGGTGATGTGGCCTGACAGCACAGTGGGAAGGGAGTCCCCTGGACTGAAAGTGTAGATGATGGAAGTGTAATGTTGGTACCAGCATGGAGAAGACTCTCATACAGCACAGTGGGAGAAGAGTCCCTAGGACTGACAGTCATTAAGAATGGAAATGTCTCACTGGTACCAGCAAGAGGTGCTCTCCTCATGTATGGGTTGGGATGCACTGTCAGCACAGTGAAAGAGGAACCCACAAGGCTGATAGTCACTGAAGAATGGAAATATGATGTTGGTACCAACAGGGGATGCACCAACAATATACATGGAAATTTCTGATTGGTACCAGTAGGGGGTGCTCTCACCAAGCTGAGTTGTGGAGAATGAAAATGTCTCAGTTGTATTAGAACATGGTGCCCCCACTAGGTTTAGGCTAAGGTGCACTGACAGCATAGTGGGAAAGAAGTCTTCAAGATAAAGCATGAATAATGAAAATGCCTTGTGCTGCTGTTTGCACTACTGTGGGAAAGTTACTTTGAATACATTTTTTAAAGAATAAACTGTACACGTTACGTGAACATAGCAAACTAAGAGGATTGAGTTTTTATCAACGCAGTGAACAATGATGTAGTATGAGTGGGAGGAAATGGTAGTTCTGTAGTCTGTTTCCCAGAGGTTTCTGTCCCAGATTGGTTTTCTTCTTCCAGTCCTCCGTGTTGGAATTGTGATGAGTATAAAATATTGTAATACATTACAGCTGTAACAAATCATATGAGGTGTACATCTGAGATGAGGGAGGCAGACAAGATGGACCACTGGGTCTGTTTCTGCCTCTTGTATTTTCCCCATAAGTCTTGTTAAGGTCGGTAGATAATAAGTATTTTCTTCTGCTTGATGCTGTCCCCGAGCTAAAGCTGCTCAGACAGTCTGTTCCAGATAGGGCCACACTGACACAGATCACATCCTAGTCTGGTGACTTTCTTAATGTTCTGGTAGAAATGTCTGGGGTTCCTTTCGATCCTAGGCAAGAAAAGAGGATTTAGAGGTGTTGAGTATTAGTAAAAGATGCAGTAGCCTTACAGGATATTTCTCACTTATAGAACCCTTGGGGAAATGTTTTTTGATTTTTTTTTTCATGTTACAAATATTAACATGAGAAAAAATCAGTGTTAGAAAATGGGTTAGAAAAATCCCATAACTTCATAAACTTTATTGGCTGGCAGCACTTTAAAGCCATATGTTCACGAGCCAACACAGCATGGGCTGGTTTACATATAAAACCTTTTAAAATTTTCTTTTTAAATTTTGTTAATGCAAAAGACCCTTTGAGCGTTGAGAATACATGCACTTTCTTGAGCTGTAAGACCCTCTGCCTGCAGCGTCATGATCCGCTACACCTCTGGGTGTGCAAGTATCCCACAACATTCAACACCCTGTCAGGTCTTATCCCTTACTTACCCTACTGCTCAGACAAACCACATTGCATTCAACCTGAAATAAATGTCTTCGTTTTATCATGTAGAAGGGTACAGGTGCCAACTCCTACTGGTGTTGATACAGGATGCCCTTACATATAGTGTAATTCTGGACAATCTTACTTATAGGCTTCAATGTTCAAAAATGTTATAAAAAAGTAAGATATAATCCAAAGTCCATCAAAACTCATGTATTTATTAAACTCTTTTTCTTCACACCCATATACATGAGGCAACAGTTTCGTGGCTTAACGTCACTTCCTCAGGCCAATCGGATATGAACAGTGTTGACACTTAATTTTCATTTATTTGAACTCCACTGATCTGGAAGTCCTGATATATTACTCTCAAAATGAGCACCATGCCGCCCTGTTCCTATTATCATCTGGTCACACTCTAAAATGGGCCAGTTCACTTCTCAAGATTTTCATCCACTTAATAGTAATCTTGCTAGGAAAGAAGAAGAAGAAGAATCAGCATTTATATAGCGCTTTTCATACATCCAAAGCACTTTACAAGCAATGCTAGACTGGTAGTGAAGTGACTGAATGTGTGGTGGCAGCCATATCGCACATCATTACCCACAGCCTGGATAATTGCATGAACCGGTTTATGGGAAGGGGAATGTTGGCCAGGACACCGGGAATGTTCCCTACTCTTTGCGAAGAGTGCCCTGGGTTCTTTTACTTCCACCTGGACACCCACCAGGACGGGCAGAAGGGACCTCGGTTTAACATCTCATCCGAAGGACGGCACACCTCAATACGCACTCGGATGCCAGCAATTTTTAGGTGCAAGTCCAATCCCAGTGTGGGACAAGAACCCACGACCTTCTGGTCCAGAGGGGGATGTGCTATCAACTGAGCCAGGCTGACACCTAAACCACATCTAATGTATCTTTGGCAATTGTCCTCATGAATTGAAAGTGGCTGCTGTTGCCTATTCTTACACGAAGCTCAGTTGCTCATTGCTTTCATTAAACCACGTTCCTGGATAGAACTTGGTGTCTGTGTCTTTGCGTCTTTTCAACTTACTGCTCCACGCCTGGTGCCTGCTTTGAGAGTATATGGGTGTGAAGAAAAGAGTTTAATAAATATGAGTTTTGATGGACTCTGGATTATATCTTACTTTTTATAACATTTTTGAACAGGTGCCAACTCCCACAGCAACACAGGACATAAATGTCTTCCTTTTCTCGTTGACTAACGAGTGCTTAAAAGCCTCTGATGTTGTAAGGAACACATGATCCAGAGGTTGGTGAAAAACAACTAGGGATCACTAATATATTTTCCTAGTGACAAACAGTTGACAATATGGAGGTAATCATCTCTGATGACCTAAAGGTGGGGTGGTTGGGAGGGCTAGTGGGATGCTGGGAGGAAGGAAGGAGGTAGTGTGGTCTTCAAAGATGACTGGTAAGACCCCACCTGGAATACTGTGTCCAGTTCTGGAGGCCACATTCCGCAAGGACGCACAGTAGAGCGGTCCAGTGGAGAGCAACAAAATGGTGAGGGGTCTACATCAAAAGCCAAATGAGGAGAGACTTGAGGAACTCGATATGTACACTTTGAAGAGAGTGGAATATAATAAAGATCTTTAAATACCTCATGAGGATAAATAAGGTACAGGAGGAACACATTTTCAGAGAAAAAAAAAGTGCTGAAGAACAGGGGACATGTGAACCTGGAGGGATAAATTCAGGAGAGATGTGAGGAAGTACTTCTTCACAGAAAGGCGATGTATTCCTGGAATAGTCTACCAGTCAAGATGGTGGGGGTGAAAACAATGGTGGGGTTCAGGAAAACATGGGACAGACATAAGGGAATCTTAGTGGAAAGGAATGGGGTGAGGGACAAAGAGCCAGAGATCAAACAGGATCTGTAGCCGGGCTGGCCCGGTGGCGTGGAGGGCTGAGGCATTCATGCCTCACCTGCCACCATGCTGGCAACCTAGGTTTAGGAACTAATCTGGCTGCTTGGGGATCAGCCAGGGGGTGGGGAGGATCAAGCATCCCAATGGACACTCTCCTCCTCTGAAGAGGGAGGGCAGCCTACTCCAGACACCGCCACCTAGATGACCATAGGTGGTGGTGCGGCCAGGAGAAGCAGTTCTGAGTAAGGGATGCTTCCGACAGAGGACGTCACCCCATGCAGCGATATGTGGATGTCAAGCCATTACTTCCATGGAGCATCTGTGGGTTGGTGAACAAAGAACACAGAAAACACTACCGGCTGCAGGATGAAGCTCTGTGGTTCCTTGCAGAGTCCACACTGCCTACTGGGCAAGCCATTCAGAGGAGGCTTTGGGAACCCATGCGATGGCCCCACCACAGGGAGAAAGCTGTGGAGGAACAGGTGGATCCTCAAGGTAAATCCCAGAGATGGCAGGTAATGGGGTCTGTGGAGTCACAGGGGCAGAAGGGGGGCCAACCAGGCAAGGTGGGGAGTAGGGTCTACAATTACACTATAGGTAGGGGAAAATGGGCAGACTGGTGGGCTAGTGGTCCTCATTGGCCAATAAATTTATGTTTCAAAGACAGAACACAGACCTGGGTGGTTAGTTTACATGATTCTGTCTGAAGAACTGCCAGCAGGAGGAGAGCAGCACAGAAGGAAAAAAAGTCTGACAGATTGAATTTAACAGGAGATGCAGCTAAAATGCAGCAGAGAGATGTTCACCTAGGAACTGGGTGCAGATACAAATGCTGCCTGCTGCGAACTTAAGAATGCCAAAACCACCACCAGAGCAAGCTTAAGTGATGTGCAGGAAGGAAAAGCATACATCGGGGCACCTGGTTAGGTGTACAGAACCCTTCAAACAAGAATTAGTTTATTAAAAAACAGGGGTCCGATAACAAGGCCATTGAGCGGAGTCTCATTTCTACTGGTGTCCATTACAGATTGGCTGAATGATGTATGACAGAAGCATCTCAAAGCAGCAGCAGCAGCGAGGGATTGCCACAAGATGAGACAGAGAGGCTATAGAAGAGCCTACAGAGTGGCATAGCAGTTGTGGACAAGGCCAAGCGATTTGTGCAGGAGTGGGATAAAAAAACAAGACTGAACACTGCAACCTTCGCTATCCCAGTTCATTTTCTAGTTTGAACTATTTGCCCACCACTGAGAGACTGTTGCGCTATGCTGCTAGACCTTATTTCATAGAATCGGGTGAACTGCTCCATCGAAGGGACACTGTTCTTCAACTTTTGGACAGTGTTGGTGGAGTGGTCCTGATAAACAAACTGCCTAAGCAACACAAGTAAGGGGATTAGTTGGGAGCAGTACTGTTGTGGGTGAGCTCTGCTGCCTGGAGTGCAGTGCTGCACTAGAACAGTGACACCATGGGCCACACTGTGGGCGCTTAGACCTGTGAGGCGTATTGGTGGTGGCCACGTGGAGAGCAACAGGTTAACCAGGCTGATGCAGATGACATGTCAGGCCCACACTGTGTTTGGTGACCCCAGGTAGGGGGTACCTTGGGGGGAAGGGGGCGCGGACGGACGAGGAGCCGCTACTACAATTTGCTGATGTGTAGTTACTTCTCCGGCCTGTTGCCCAGGGCCCCAGTGGTCTGGTACACTGGAACTGTTGTCTACATTCACCCATTGTATATAGAATGGGGTATGCAACCTCAGTGTTCTCTGTGTAACACTGGGAGAGGGGGTGGTGTGGATGCTTGGGACAGCTGGGGAAAAGGGAGGAAAGCATCTGCCTATTGTTAAAGCATGATTTAGGCAGGAGCGGATGAGGTTCTAGAGGGAGACAGTGTAGCACAGAAACACAGAATGTGATGGCAGATGAGGGCCACTGGGCCCACTCAGTCTGCCCATTTTCTTTTTTTTTTACAATTTCTGTTTTTATCTCCTCCTGCCTACCCTCGGTGCCCACTCCTTTGAACTGCTCATCACCATCTCTGCCCCCTTCTCGGGATCTGCCCCTAGAGTGCCTCAGCTCTTACTTCCTCCTGCACAGTGGGGTCTGTCTGGAATCGGTGGTCTTGGATGGGCCAGGGCAGTCATCATCTAGGACCACCGAGGGGTATTTTCCATTTTTCTGTGGTTTCCCTGTCCCAGCCCCTGAGATGCCGGTGCAAGGACGGCAAGTTGTCCAGGAGAGGAGACGTGCTGATGCACCCCTCCCAAGTGCCTACAGACCCCCGACTGCTAGATGGAGCCAACCCCTCAAGAGCTTGTGTTCCCACCGGGTTTCAGGATGACAGGTGCTGCATTGCACCCTGGTATCCCACCCCAGAGGGAAGACAGCATCTGTTGGGACGCCCATCCTCCCTCCCCTGCCGACCCCGGGTTGACAGCTTAGCGAGGTGTGGCTGCCAGTGCCTCAACCTCAGCGCCACCGGCGCGGCATCTGCCCATTTTCTTCATCATTTTTTTTACTTTAGACCCTACTTGATCTATGGCACAGTCTCCCCCTTACCCTTATGATTCCCTTGTGTCTCCCAGGCATTTTGAACCCCACCACTGTTTTTGCTCCTACTACTACTGCTGGAAGGCTGTTCCAGTTATCCACCACCTCTTCTGTGAGGAAGTACTTCTCACATCCCTCCTGAATTTACCCTCCAGTTTCCTAGCATGCCCCTTATTCTAGAGGTGTTGTGTTTTAAATACCCCACTCCTGTACATTAACCTCGTGAGGTATTAAAAGGTGTCTATCATATCCCCCCTCTCCCTCCTCTCCTCCAGGGTGGACATATTTAGCTGCTTTAGCCTCTCCTCATAGGGCTATTAATGCAGACCCTGCACCATTTTGGTAGCCCTCCTCTGGATCGCCTCCACTCTATGTCCTTCTTGAGATGTGGTGTCCAGAACTGGACACAGTACTTAAGGTGGGGTCTTAACAGTGATATATATATGGGGCGCACCACCTCCTCTTCCTGCTGGTGATTCCCTTCCTGTGCACCCCAGCATCCCACTAGCCCTTCTGACTGACTTGTCACACTGCCTGGCCACCTTAGATCATCCAATATGATTACCCTTAGGTCTTAGTTGGTATCACTTCTCCCATTTTGTACTCCATATCCAGGTTTCTAGGGCCCAAGTGCATTATTTTGCATTTTTTGCATTAAAACCCAGCTACCATATCACTGACCACTCTTCCAGTCTTTCAGATCCCTGCCCATCCTTTCCACCACCCCTAGGGTACCCACTGTTTTGCAGATCTTGGTGTTACCCACAAAGAGGCAGACCTTCGCTTCTAGTTCCTCTACTATGTCACTTATGAAGACATTGAAGAAGACTGATCCCAGCACTGATCCCTGAGATACTTCGCTGGTTACCCTCCCTTCCTCGGAGTGAACCCTGTTTACCACTACCCTCTGTGTCCTATCCCCTAACCAGTTTCTTTCCCAGGTTTTACCACCTTATTTCCCACTCCCAAGTTACTCAACTTGCTTACCAGTTTGTTATGAGGAATGGTGTTGAAAGCCTTGCCGAAATCCAGGCAGGCCACGTCCACCGCTCCTCCCTGATCCAAGTCCTTGGTCACCCAATCAAAGAAATCTAACAGATTTATTTGGCATGACCTTCCCTCTGGGAAACCATGCTGCCTTGTATCATGTAATCCACTGGATGCAAGATAGTCCACTATCTTTTCCTTGCTACCACTTTCATGAAGTAGGATTGCATCTGCCCTCTCCAGTCTTCTGGAATCACACAAGTCTCCAATGATCTGTTAAGCAGGTCTGTTAGATGTGCAGCCATACCTCCCTGAGCTAGTTCTGGCCCTATAGCTTTGTCCACCTTCAGGTTATCAAGCACTTTCTGGACTCTCCTCAGAAAATGGACTAGTGTCCATTTCCTCCCTTCATGGTTCCTCCCCCTTCCCCTTCTACTGTGAACACTGAGCAAATATTTGTTCAGGATGTTTGCCTTTTATTGATCACCCTCCATACAGTCACCTTCCCCTTTAACTGTACAATTCCTCCCTTTGTCTTCCTTTTTTCACTAGTATACCTGAAAAGCGTCTTGTCCCTTTTGATCTTTCCTGAGCTATTTTTCCTCAGTTTGTGCCTTTGTGCTCCTCACTGCCTGGCCTGCCTCTGTTTTCCTGATACACTTCCCTATCCTCCTCTCTGGGTCTTGTTATACCTCTGAATATTTAAATTCTGGTATGCTAATGTCTGGCCGGAGGAACTGCTATGGGGCTACTAATGGAGGATCTGTAAGCTTTGATGGGCCCTCCTGGGTGCATCCTGGGGCTGACAGGGCAGGGACTGCAAATGAGCTGATGAGGAAGGCAGTGGTTTGCATATTGAGGGAGGGACGGGGGGATCTGTACAGTAGGAGAGAGAGGAGCTGCTTATTTACTAGTGCTGGCTGGAAGTGAAAGGTTGAGTCAATAGAAAGTATAATGTCTGTTGTATGTCCAGAGGGGTGCAGGTAGAGTCCAGAGGCAGCCACGATTTTGGACCAACCTGGGGTAGTTTCTGTATGTTTGCTTATTGTGGTTATGATGATTTCATGGTTAGTATATTCTGATATGTTACATGTTGACCTCATTCTACAAACTGTTGTAAGAAAACTGACAGAAGCACATCTCATTTGGCTAGCTGGCATGTGGGAGGGACTGTGAGGGTGAATTGGCTACTTCAAACAGAAATGGCAGTCGTTAACAAGATTAAGGTAGTAACCTAGAATGCAAGGAGCTACTCTTGTCTGTATTTGTATTTGCATTGAATAATACCCAGAATTTCAATTTTGAAATTATCTTTAGGTGAGGGATTATTGAAAAAATATCTACTCTACAAATTACTACTTACCTATGGATTCTAGGTCGTTGATTTAGTCAAGGTGGCATCTATAAAAAAAGAGGAGCAAGTGTTGCTTACATTTTATTGAATTTACAAACAGTATTTATCTATATAGTTTTTGTTGATCAGGCAAGTACACTGGACAAAATCATTTCTATTTTCAGGCACAATCAGGGGTTACAATTTGATAAAAAGAATAGCTGGATAATAGTATAAACAAGTAAATGGAAAGCAGTGCTACAAAGCACACTAGAGATTACAAAAATAAATACAAAAAGCAATAATTACACACTAAATATGCACATAAATGCAAGTCATGCAACAGTACAATTATAAATTGGTTAGAGTAATGTGCTGTGAATGAGCATGGTTAATCAAGCAGACCTGGGTTTGATTCCCAACCCTCCACTTGCATACTGTGCGACTCTGGGCTGGTCACTTAACTACCCATTGCTCCTTTGCCCTGAAAAGGCACTTGTGCTTAGTGGGCCTTGCTAGGTTACCAAAAGAATTAAATAAAAAGGGTACAGGACTTCAACAGTTGAACAATTTGATTTGGCTAGTGAGGCCTGGTCATAGGTGTAATTAATCATTGGAGCAAGAATGTTCATGATATCACTTAAAAATATTACTGGACAATGTAGGTGACATAGGGGAAAAGATCAGTATTCCTAAAGGTGCATGTCTGTCTGGGAAAATGCATACAAAAGTTGTAGGGACTTGGGAGGTAAATGTGTTTAGTACAAGTGCCACATTATTGATATTATTCTCCTGCCATGGTCTTTGTTGGAGGTGTTCTTCCCCGCATGCTTTGGCTCGGCACATGCTTTGGGAATGCACCATAATTCTGTATCAGGTTTGATCACTGGTCACCAGACCCAAATCCTTTGATCGCAAGATTTTTATGGTTTCAATTTGTTGTGGTCAATCTGCTCCACAAGAACTTGCTCCAGACTTGGCTCCGGTGTCAGTTGGCTCCCTGCTCAGTTCATTCCCATACTATTTGTCCCACTGCATATCGTACTGTACTCCATAATTACAGTACAACTTCTAGTTTTACAACCCTCAAGCACACTGCCTCACCTGATGAAATCACTACACCCACTTGGAGTTTATGTAAGAAATAAGACACTACGAGGTATGGGTTATGGCCTGATAAGAGCATGCCCCAGGTGCGTTATGAAGCACAAGGGGCTTGTGCTGAGTGCCTTTAGCATCTGGAAAGTGCTCTTATCAGGCCATAACCCACACCTCTGAGTGTCTTCTTGTGCTTATAAAATGGGTCCCCCCCAAAAAACAGTTGTTTAAAAAAAGCACATAAAAAACTGTAAATAAATACAGTAAAAATATGATCACATCAACAGAAAATAAAAAAGTAGTTCTTGTCATTGTATTGCAATGGAGAAAGTCACTAGAGGGTAGTTGTGTCTGCCTGCCCCCCACCACACACACGCACAAACACTGAAAACACTATATACTGTGGTTTGTATTTCTTTTTTTTTTTTTTATTTGTTACTTTGACTGTGTTCTCCATTTTAGCAACATCTGGAGCAGGAGCGAGCGTGTCCACCCCCCCACACACACACACACACACACACACAATGCTGATGCTGAACAGTATGCTTATTTTACTGTTTTTTTTTAATCTTTTTATTAATGTTCCCACTGTTTTGTGATGTCTGATAGAGAGCGAGAGCAGCTGATTTCACTGACAGCAAGCGAGAGCGAGCGTGTTTCACAGTGGCTGCCAAAGTTAGTGGTTTTCCTTACTACCGCTTCCCCGAAGTTACTGCTGCTGTGTGAATGATGACAAGCACTCCGCTTTGTAAGAAGTCTTAAAAAACCTGAAATGTGGCTATTAAATGTTATCTGTGGTTCACTGAACAGTCATTGGATTGGAAGCAGCTTTCTGTAGAAAAGTAGCAGAGATGAGATTTTTATTTTTAAATCATGGGACACGGCATAAACATTTATGACCAGTGACCATCGTGAGTGCCATCACGGCATGCTTTCAAACGACAAGGGAAACCCGCTTCTCCATCAAGTCTAGGCTGGCATAACTGTTTCCCTGAGGGTGGCACACATATCTTTTTATTGTGGGTCAGGTTGGCACAAGTAATGCCGGTTGCAAAGTTATGTCCTGATAAGACACGCTGATCAGTGTTTCAGCCAATCAGGTTTTAGGAAATTTTGTAATTTTGTAATTTACTTGGCCCTCCTTTCCTCTCTGTTTATTAACAACCTGCCCTTACTTCCCTGTCTCTCCTGGGTGGTCCTTTATGCCGATGACATGGTGCTTCTCGCTAGTGGTAAAGACCCCACATCATTAACGTGTAATCTTCGCTGACTTGACTGCTTACAAGTCTGGCTTCTGCAAAACAAACTCGTACTTAATGCTAAGAAAACTGTAGCTATGCTTTTTGGCTACCCCTCTAGAATCAAATCCTGTGCTCCGGATCTTTCAGTACTATGTCTTGATGGCTCCTAGTTGGAATCTGTTAACTCCTTTAGGTACCTAGGAGTCATACTTGACCCGTCTCTCTGGATTTTAACCTCCACCTTGCGGCTACCTGCAAGGCGGTTAACTCCAAATTGGGTATTGCCTATAGAATTAGGTCCTCCCTGAATGATGCTGCCGGCTTGCTATTGCACAAGGTTTCTCTTTCTCTCCTTACATACTGCTCACAGGTATACCTTAATGCTAGCAAAGGATCCTCTCCATAAATGGAGCACCTGTTTTAACAGCATATGCCAATTTGCCCTCTCTGCACACAGACTGACTCATCGCTGTCAACTCTACTCCAAACTAAACTGGCTCTCCCCACTTCGCACAGACTCAATTCTACTGGCTGCTTGATTGACAATATCATCAGAACGGGACACCTGAGTACCTCTCAAGGCTGCTATCTCATCCCTCCCAAGCATATCTCCTTAGGTCATCTGTACAAACCCAACTTGAAATTCCCAGATACCTTAAGAAAAAGGGGGAACTGTCCTTCACTATATCGGCTCCCAGCATCTGGAACTCCCTCTCCCCTCACATTAAAATCTCTAAATCCCACCTAGCCTTTAAACTGGGTCTCCGCGCCCACCTGACTGACTCTGATGGCTGCTCCTGTGCTGTAACTTGAGACTGACTCCTAGTAGCGTTCCTTACCTACATGGCACTTACTGTTTCCCCTCCACTTTGTAAAATCTGCATGTTCCCACTCCCACCACAAAATCGTTAGTTAAAACTGTTATTTCATAGCTGTTGTCGTATGTCCTTAATTTTGTTGTATCATCCAGTGCAAGTAGCTAATGTAAGGGTATTTGTTTTCTCTCAGTTTCCACAGAAATATGCCTTGCTTTTGTCAGCAAACTGCAAAATTGTTTTGTTCCCACTTCATGCTGCACCATGAACTACTGTCACTGATGTTTGTACTTTGCTCTGTCCTGATTGTACACTCCCGGGTTGTGCCTGAATATAGGCAATACTCTTGTCTAGTATACCTACCCAGTAAACAAAAAACAAATAAATAAATAAATGTATAATATTTATGCTGGGGTCGAATTGTCAGGGAATGATTTGTAAAGGGGTGCGATTGACGCTAGAGCTAATAGTCTGGAGTGAGTTCTCACAGAACAGATTGACCAAAATAAATTATGTAACTGATTTTTATGGCAGGGAATAGTTTCCATAATATCTCTCACTAAACTGTGAGAGTTTTGTATCCCTGCAGATGCAGATGGCCTTGAGGCTGCTTTTGGCAAAATGGAAAAATCCTAACCCTTCCTCTAAAGATGACTGATTATGCTGCAGACAAGACTTTGCAGCTAACTAACAAGCAAATTATTAATACAGTTTTCGATTAAATGATCTCATCTCAATTTGGTCCGTCTTGGAACTGTACTCTTGCTACTTGTTAGTTCTCCTTTGCTTTCTTGGTTCTACTCTAAATAATCATTCAGACTGTGTTTGGGATGTAATCCTTTAATAGATTTCTAATTTATTTGCTTTTTGTATGCATAATTTTATTTCCTTTAAAAGTTGTTTGTATTCCAGTATTTCTGCATGCAAGACATTTGTTAAAATTCAATAAAATAGGCCGCCCAGCGTGTAGAGGGCTGAGGTGCTGCACAGTGCCATACCTCTTCCATGTCGGTGACCCTAATTTGGGAACGAGCTTGGGTCGCCAGGGGTTTAGCGGGGAGGGGCAGAAGGATAAGAGGCCATCTGGCAGCTCCTGTCCCAGGTCCGAGGAGCCAAGTTCCCGACTCTTGGCTGCCACCGGTGGAGGTCCAGTGGTAGCCCTATTGCCTGGGAAGCTGTATTCCGGCACAATATGTGCACTTCCATGCGCATATATGGCTGTTTGCCATAGCCTCGGGGTGGGCCAGAAGCCAGGGTGGAAAATGGACGGTGAGAATGGGCTGTAATGAAGCCCTGACCATGATGCTGACACCTGCCCCAATGGAACATCAGCAGCAGGAGAAAGGAGGACAGAGGTAGGTGGCCAGTCGGCAGCTCACAGCAACAGGTCTGATGGCCTGCTGTTCCCAGCCAAGGAGGATAAAAATCTTTATTTAACAAATTTATATATATATATGGAAAAAAAGACCTGATAGGTATTGTTTCGGCTAATAGGTATTATGCCGGATAAATAAGCATATCTTTAGTCTTAGTTTTGTTTAGGTTGTGTTAAAAAATATTACTCTAAAGATTGTTTGGTTTACACATCCAGGTTGCACATGAAAAAACAAACAGGTAATTAGTATTGAAATGGGTAAATACATGCCAGTGTCACCCTGTAGCTTAGATAAAACCCAGAAGTCTGAAGCTTGTACTGTTCTGGTTATAAGGTGTTATTTTATTTATTTATTTATTGAATTTTGATGACCGGGTAGGCCCACTGGGCCCCGAAGGTCCCTTTTTCAGGGGCGACCCGGGAATAACAGTACACTAATAATTAAACAGTTGAACATAAGCAGATACCGGTTATCATGGGTATACAGTATTCGGCTGTGTACACATAGCAGTTGTTATAGTGGTTTCATATATGTAGTTGATAAGTTGTTATTTCATTACATTCTTCTTTGTCCTACATATTAGTGAGACAGTACTGGAGATTCATTAGGTATAATAGTTCTAGAGCATCAGGAAGGTTCAGAGAGGGGGAGGAAAAAGTTAGTGCTACCTTGTTAGGGGGGGTTAGAGATTTTAGTTTGGTAAGCAGGCAAGTTGTGGTCAATAGTAGTAGTGTCAGGTGCGGTGGCACTGGCATACGCTTGTTGTCATAAGATAGGTCTTGAGTCTTGGAGCGAAAGCACGGCACCGATTGGGTTTTCTTACCTCCAGAGGAAGGTTGTTCCACAAGGCAGGGGCAGCATGCGTGAAAGATTTCTGTCCTGCCTTAGTCCTAACCTTGGGGACCTCTAGTAATGTTAGGCCTGAGGACCTTAGGCTGCGCTGGTTTCTTTTTACTGTGAGGAGTCCCCCTAGACTCAGGGGAGGCGTGGGGCTAATTATCTTCTTCATCAGACAGAGCACAGGGTAACTGAGGTGGGCTTCGAAGGATGGCCAGTTAAGCTTAGCTAACGCCTCACAGTGGTGACTCCTGGAGTGGGATAAGGTGGCAAAGTGGGCCACCTTGTTGTATAGAGTCTGTAATTTACTGTACTCCAGCTTTGTAATACCCTGAATGACTGGGGCAGTATATATTAGTGTTGGAAGTAGGACACTGGCTGCAATAGCAGTCCTGGCTTCTGGGTTAACTGTTCCTTGATCCGATACAGTAATCCGAGTTTTGTATGGATTACTTTAGTGACTTGTTCCACATGTTGTTTGAACGTGAGACCTTGGTCGATGGTGAGGCCGAGGTACTTTGTCGAGGGGACTACTTCCAGCTTGTTGCCCTCCAGGGATGAAAGTTGGAGTAGTTGTGATCTATCTTGTCCAAGGGCTCTTGGTCCGAACAGCATGGCTTTGGTTTTGTTGGTATTGAGGACCATTTTGTTCTTGATGAGCCACCTCTCCATGGCATGAATATCCTCTTGGAGAGAAATGCGGAGGTCATCCAGGTTGTCCGAGGTTTTGTAGATAACAGCATCATCCGCATATTGGATTATGTTGCTGCTTCCACAGTGTTTATGCAGTTCATTTACAAACAACGAGAACATAAGAGGCCCAAGTATGGACCCTTGGGGTACTCCATCCATTAGGGGCTGTGGTTTGGAGAATTTATCCTGCCACCTAACCCTCTGTGTGTGATTTAAAAATAAAATCCCTGGTAATGAGTAGTAAGGTTGATGGGTCACCCTTAAATCATCTTGCAGTCGAACAGATGTATTATGTGGGTACAGCCTCGACATGACTGTTACAGCGCTACAGGGGGAGCCTTGAAAACAAGATGTTTAGACAAACCTGCAGCTTTTCATTCCGGTGTTTACAGTATGTATTTCCCTCCCCCTTATTAGAAACATAGAATTTGCTGGCAGAAAGAGACCGCTTGGCCCATCTAGTCTGCCAGATGGTTCCTGCTTAGTCTGCCTCCACAGACCCTAACTGGTCTTCAGCGACCCTCCCTCCGCCTCCCTGCCTGTTCAGTAATATTCCCTTGTGACAACCCCATGCATACTTGAAGCCCCCTTACTGTTTTCGCCTCCACCACTTTTCCAGGAATCTACCACTCTTTCAGTGAAGAAGTACTTCCTCACATCCCTCTTTAACTTCCTCCTCCTCCAGCTTCATCGCATGCCCGCTGGTCCTGGTGCTCTTCCTCCTTTGAAACAGACTCTCCTGTACCCCGTTCACCACCATTAAGTACTTGAGGTCTCTATCATGTCCCCTCTCACTCTACTCTCTTATAAGGTGTAGATGTTGAGCTCCCTCAGTCTCTCCTCATAGGGCTTACAGTGTAACCCCTGCACCATTTTAGTTGCCCCCCTATGAACTGCCTCTTCCTTGTCTGTGTCCTTTCTGAGGTAGAGCCTCAAGAATGGGATAAAATACTCCAGGTAGGGCTCACCACTGAATGATACTGTGGCAGCACCACTCCCCTCCTCCTGCTGTAGATACCTCTCCCCATGCATCCCAGCATCACACTGGCCCTACCCACTGCTTTGTCACACTGCCCTGCCACTTTGAAGTCATCAGATATGATAATCCCAAGGTCCCTTTCCTGCGTTTCTATGCCATAGGTGCATAATTTTGCATTTTTCTGCATTGAATCACAACTGCCATGTTTTTGACCACTCCTCGATTTTCCAAGATCTCTACACATTCTTTCCACCCTATCCTGACTGTCCACCCTATTACAGATTTTGATATCATCTTCAAAAAGGCATACCTTCCATTCCTGTTCTTCTGCAGTGTCACTCATGAAGACACTGAAGAGGACCAGTCCTAGTACCGAGCCCTGTGACACCTGCTGGTCGCTCTTCCATCCTCATATTGAGTGCAGTTAACCACCACCCTCTGTCACCTGCCCATTAACCAGTTTCTAACCCAGTTCACCACTTTGACCCCACTGCTAGGCTGCTCAATTTCATATTCAGCTTCTGTGGGCACAGTGCTGAAGGCCTTGCTAAAGTTCAGATAGGCCACAACCACTACCCTCCCCTGATCTATTACCCTGGCCAGCCAGTCAAAGAAATCAATCAGATTTTTCTGGCATAACCCTCATACTATCCCCCCACCTCTGTGAATCCATGCTGCCTCTGGTCTTGCAGCCCATTTGTTTCAAGATACCGCCATTTGTTTAACAATGCTGCCATTAATTTCCCCACCATTGAGGTGAGACTCACCAGCCTATAGTTGCTAGCCTGTTCCCTGCTGTTGCTGTTATGTAGAGGGACCATGTCCGCTCTGCTACAGTCCTCTGGAACCATGCCCGATTCCAGTGAGCTGTTGAATAAGGCTGACAGCTGGGCAGCCAGGACCTCCCTGAGTTCTTTTAGTACTCTTCGATGTATCCTGTCCGTTCCCAAGCCTTGTCCACTTTTAGAGCTGCAAGTCCTTCTGGACCTTTTCTCCGAAATGGATTTGAGTCCACCACCCCTTGTTCCTGCTGCTCCTTGGTGGTCCACCCTCGCCCCTCCTCACTGTGAAGACAGAGGAAGTATCTGTTTAGGATGTATGCTTTTTCTTGTCCCTCTTTGCAGTCTCCCACTCCCATCCTCATTAGCCTCACTGTCTGTCCCTTTCCCTTCTTTTTCTCACTTATTTATTTAGTTTTTATTGACCAGGTAAGCACACTGGGCAACTAAATCCTATTTTCAGGTACGACCTGGGAGGTTATAATATGAAGAAGCGAGGACAGGAGCTTGAGTATCTGAAGAATGTCTTATCCCCATCTGCTACCCCTTTGGCTATCTCTTCCTCTGTCTGCACCTTTGCCTTCCTCACTGCCTTACCTGCATCCCTCCATTTTACTTGGTACACCTCCCTGTCTTCTTCCTGTATGTTTCCTTATATCTCCCGAATGCCACCCTTTTTTTTTCCCTTCATCACTGTGGCCATTTCCCCAGAGTACCATACTGGTCTCTTTTTTTTTTGCTTTTACTCACTTCCTTCATGAAGAGGCTGGTTGTCTTACTTATGCCTCCATTATTCCCCCAATGTTCCTCTACCCCCCGCAATCTCCCCCTACTAGGCAGTTTCCGAGGCAGTCTCCCATTTCTTTTAAGTCCACCCCCCTAAAATCCAGGGCCCTCATCCTAGTCTGGTTTGCCTCTGCTCCTGTCTTAATCTTAAACTACACTGTACATTGATCACTGGTACCTAGGGGTCTGCCCACTGTGATGTCTGCAATGCTGTCCCTATTTGTAAGCACCGGGTCCAGCACTGCCCCATCCCTAGTGTGTTTGTTGACTAACTTCCTGAGGAAAAGTCCCTCGTAGGGTGCTGGGGATGGCCCTACTCCTTGCCAAAGCTGGAATTGTAAGGCTTCAATCCACATCTGACAGATTGAAGACCCCAGCTAGCAGCACCTCCCCATAAAATTGTGATGATGTCTTCCCCAAGTGCCTTATCCAGCTCCTTTCCCTGTGCTGGAGGTCTCTATACAACCCCTTTATAGATGGCGGCCCCAGCTCCTATCTCCAGGGCAACCCACAGCACCTCCAGCCCTTCCTTTTTCTCTGGGTGCCCCTGTATTTCCATAGCCTTGATTCCCTCCCTCACATATAGTACAGCCCCTCCTCCCTATCTCTGCTCCCCATCCCTCCTGAACATATAGTAGCCTGGTGTATGGCCACATCCTAGTCATGACTATCAGAGCATCATAACTCTGGTATAGCCACCAATTCCAGGCAAACCTCCGCCATGATGGCTTCCAGGTCCAGAATTTTGTTTCCCAGACTCCTTGCATTAATGCACATGGCTCTTCATACCTTACTGCTTCATTTACTACCACCCTGCTTTTTTCCCCAACCTTGCCTGTGCAGCTCCCTGAAGCTCTCTCTGACCCCTCCCTTCCCTTTTTACCCTCTCTGTTTCCTGTCTCTTTTACTCCACTCTTCTTACAGTCTTGATTTATACCCCAATAGTCCTTTGCCTTGTCCCCACCCCCTTTCTTCTTGTGTCCCTGCCATGGGTGAGGTTCCTTCTAATGGGCCCTCCCTCCTTATTGCTTCATCATGTGGGGGAGGTGCAGTTTTGCCTCCCTGGTCTTCAACCCAAGCTAGTTTAAATGCTCATCCAAGTAGCATTTAAACCTCCCACTAAGGACTGTGGACCCCCTCCTGGAAGTCTCCCTTCTAGAGGCCTATAGCCTCCCAGACTGGCCCCAGTTTCCAATGTACATGAAGCCCTCCTCCGTGTAACATGCCTTCAATCAATTGTTAAAAGCCGTAGTGCGGAGTGCCCTTTCCTCTCCATGGCTACACCTAGGCAAACGCCAGTACTGAAGATGTTTGCATGAAAATAGGATCTCATATTTTCTTTTGCGACATCATAACCATTTCTACAGCAACCAATTGTGATGTGATATATACAGTGGATTATGGTGGTACTTGTGGACGAGCAGCCAGAGCAGATGAAGACCAAGTGACATTGATTCTGGCTGGGTTTTTCATATTACTTTTGCTGTTCCTTGACACCCCCCCTTCTAACATTTCACTGCTCTTCTGATGGCATACCCCAGCCCTGTCACCAAACGTTTTATGGACTTACAGGTTAACCACTTCTTACCCAGGACGACCATGGTGGTGAGTGGCCTGCCTCAACGGAACTGCGTGGGCCTGTGGGGGATGATGGCATTGACTGGTAGACCTGGGCTTTTTCCACTGTTTCATCCCTATGTGCCAGCATGCAGTGGCACTCATGCATGTACGCAATGACATGCATGCATGCATGTTTGGCATCCAGTAGCAGCCCCTTCCCCTGCATTGTGCACCTGCTGTGCTATTACACAGCCTCCACCAGGAGGCAGTCCAGTAGTGGGGTGCAGCGACCCCCCCTCCCAAAAGGAGTTGAGCTGTCCCTGGGATGCTCAATCCCCCCCACCCCCACTGACCCCTGAATGATCGGAGTCCATTTCTGAACTCGAGTTACCTGTGTAGCAAGTGGTAGTGCTACCAGGCTGGCCAGAGATCCTGTATCCAAGGTCATAAAAGTATGAGAGGAAGGTATTCTATAAGATCTGCCCCAGCTATAGCCCACCCCTAACCATGCTCTATAATCTTCTTTTAAATTAGGCAGTCCCTACAAAATGGAAACAAGCCACAGTCATTCCCTTCCCAAGGGAGGGACCTTTCCACCATCAAACTATCGGCCCATATCTCTGCTCCCCATCCTCAGCCAAAATTCAAGAGCTTTGTCTCTATCCTAGCTACACCCATATCTAGACAACATCTCCTTCTTCACCCCTTTCAAGCCGGTTTCAGAAAAATCACTCCACCACCACCTCCCTCCTTGCCTCACTAACTCCATCCTCACAGGCATTGACAAAGGGAAATAACGCAGGCTATTTTATAGACCTGGCAAAGCCTTCAACACGGTCTCTCACCCCTGTTGCTGTCCAAACTTGCCCAAACTGGTCTGTCGGCGGCATCATGCAACTGGTTCCACTCATACCTAACAGGCAGGTCTCAATCAGTTCGCATCGGTACGGCTCTATCCACCCCTCCTGTCACCAGTGGCGCACTCTCGCGATCCGCATCGCCCACTGCGTTCTTTTCAATTTTCCTTAATGATTTGCCTGCTGTCTGCACACAAACTGACATCCATATGTATCGCTGACTATACGGTGCTGTTCACCCTTGGCCCATCCGGAACGCTGTGGCAGTATGCTCCAGAAGGATTTTGACTCTCCAACGCTGGTTCCTTGAGAACCAACTATTCCTGAACCCAAAAAAATGTCTCCTCACCTTCGGCTCCCGAGCCAAACTAGCCCGGCTTACTGATGCACCCACTTTCTATACCTTGGACAGTACTCCGCTCGAGGCCTGCTCCACATATCGCTATCTTGGCGTCTGGCTAGATCAGTACCTTGACTTCTCAGCGCATGTAGACACACTGCACAAAAAACTACATCCCATGTTGGGATCTCAACAAGTATTGCATCCCTCTACCGACCAGACGAGCAATAGTCCATAAAATGATCCTCCCTATATTGGACTACGGTGATGTTGTCTATGGTTCCGCCCCCAGGTGTCCTTAGTCAGACTCTGACTCCCCATACAACTCCTTCTGCCGGTTCGTTTTGTGACCGATCCCCCAATAACCACCACTGCGACCTTTACCAGTCACTTGACCTCCCTCACTCCAAAACCGGCGATTGCTGCATAGTGCTAAAATTACTGCTAAGTTCTGGTCTCATACGCTACCCTCCTACCTATCAACATCCCTAACCGCTGTCCCTCCACCTACCTACGAGCTCAGGAACACTGACTTCAGGCTTCTGCACATTCCTCACAGATCAACCCAATCAGGTCAGGTTGCTTTCAGTTTCAGGCTGCCCAATTTGTGGAACTCTCTGGCAGCCGACATCAGATTAACCACAAGTATCCCCCAACGTAATGCCCTTCTCAAAGCACATTTCACCACCAACTGCTCATGCTTTCCCCATTGCTGACTTCCCCATATAGCTCCAATCAGCTGCACGCAAACCACTCCCATTCTAACATCCTCTCACACTCATCTCAAAATGGTCCTATCTGCTGAACCTGCTACTGTTACTGTATTATTACGCACGTCTTACCCATATTGTAAGGAATTCTTTGCTCACACTATGTACTACACCACTGTCTGAACTACTCTGCATATTGTATGAACCGCCTGTCATCTCAGCTACTGCACCCATCCTACTGGACCGCTGTCTGCTATTATCTGCAAATTATGTATGCACTGTTTTGTCTTGTCTGCAATATTGTACCCCCTTCCCTAGGGCACATCTGGAATCGAGCGGTACTCCGCTCAGTATGCCTTTCCTGGTAAATCTCTTAAATAAATAAATAAATAAAATATAAGCTAAACCATGTCTAGTTATTGTATCTTTTCAGATTTGTCACTGTTGTGTCGAAGGGAGGCCTTCTGTAGCTCTGAGCAGGCTAGCTGACCTGTTTGTTGCACAGAGCTTTTCTTCTTCGGCCACATACATCTTAGGAATATACCCTGGTCCCAGGGATACGCCCTGTTCAGCCCTGCATCTCCTTCTGGTACTCAGCACCTACCAGCTTACTCCCACAGTTTTACCCCCCCCCCAACCTGACAGGGTCTTCAAGGGGAGGAACATCCCCCCAGTGCAGTCTGCTGTGAGGACTAGGAGCCAGTGTCAGCATGCACTAGGACCCAGGAAACACACAGGGCCCAGTCAGTCATACAGATGGCCATAGTTCTTTTTTCTTCCCCATTTTCTAGTCCCTCCCACCTCCTGACATGAGCGCAGCCTGTGCTGACCTTGCATGGACACAGCAAATCCCCTGCAGCAGGAGCAAGCTCCTGGCCGTCCGCAGGCGTTGCTGTGGAGCCACAACTCACCGCCATCCTCAACCAGCTGAGAAATGCTGCACACAACAGCTATCTCAGCCTGGCCTGCCTCCCCGCGTGATGACTAGGATCCCTCCTGAACTCAGGTCACCTGCATGGCTTCAGATCGCAGCACAGGGCCACCATAATGGCCCACCCTTGAGCATTAAAGGAGACCTGCACTGAAACTATATGTCATTTTCCTGTGTAGTGGAGGTTTTTAAAATACTGCTTACAATTCTATTATTTATTTATGTTTTTACTTTCTATTTTGGCCCCCATTTCTCCTAACAAACTGCCAGGTCTTCTTTCCACCTGTCCAAGCCCTTCTTAACACTGTAGGAGTCCTTCGATATTCCATCCCGCCACCAGCCTGTGGCATCCTCTCCAGAATCCTGACTGCATTACACAGCTTGTCCCTGCTAGGTGAGAGCTCCTCGTTTCCCAAGCTGGGGGGGGGGGGATACTTCCCTCAATAGTCAAGGTATGGAAGGAGTCAGTAGGGCCTTCGGTTCTAGGGGCACGCAAACGCCATCGCCTGGGGCTGCTGGAGAATTTTTTTCCTCTAAGTCCCCCCTTATCCTTTCTCAGTACATTGTCCTGTGGAGTGACCTCACAGAATGCCTTTCAGGGTTGTTGAAAGAGTGGGTGAGCACTGCCTTAGTTTTGGAACTCCCTGCTGGCCCCACTCTGGGTGTGTGACATCTCTGAGTTACTCACCAGGTGAGCAGATGCATGCTGATATAAGACCACTTCAGAAGAACCACTCATTTCTTCCCAAACAACATGCCCTTTTCTGGCCCATCAATGGCAGCTGTGCTGTGAAAGGAAGTGCCCTCCTCCCCAAAGCAGGAGGTGTCCGAGACAAACACTTGAACCATGCCTTGCCAGCTGGCACGAGATGTCCCGTGCTCAGGGGAACAAACCCGAGTTGTCTGGATGGCAGCGAATCTTGTTTGGTCTTTTTTATTTTTTTTTATTTAGTATACTTCCCCCTACTCCCAACTGGCCCTCTTCAGACCTGGCCAGCTCTGTTACCTGCCATCCCCAGGATTTACTTTGCTCCTTGTTTCCCTCTGGATGCCTCCCCTCAGAAGAGCTGCCCAGGGTCATCCAAGACTCCTCGACAGATCTGAAGTTTCGTGGGGAACGAGAGCCTCGGTCAGCAGTGCAGGACCTGTGGCTGGGTGGGGACAGCATCTTCCTGATTTGTTTATTTAAAAGTTTAACCAGGAAGGAATACTGAGAAGACTATCACTGATTCCAGATGCATCCTGGGGAAGGGGCATGGAGACAATACAGAATAAATACATCAGCAATGTGTGCACAGCACATTACATGAATTGATACAGCAGGAAATAATTATAGTACAGTGCAGAGCATTCAAGTTCTACCCTGACAGTTGGACTACAGCAATAGTACTTAGACTTTGTCACAGTGAGCCTCCCCAAATCCATGGAAAAGATTTTGAGCCTCCCCCAAAAACTGAAATAAGCGTGGGCCTCCCCAAAGAAAAATAACATACTGTACTTTGCACAGTACACCATGAATAAATTGAAACCCATTTGAGTACTTGGCTTACTTTCAGTTCTTTGTCTTATACTGACTTAGAACCTTTGAAAAAGAGCTCCTGTGCTCAAAGGTGTTATCCGAATAATAAATAAATAAAATAAACAAATATTATTGTTCAGCTTATTGTGCCCCCGCCTAGCCTACTTGCTCCCTGTTTTCATTCTTGAACCATTGTTACCCTTTTGTTGCAGTACCTTCATGTGTCAGACTACTTTCTCTGTTTCCTCTCTACATGAAATAACCTACCTAAATACTTTCCCTCTCCCCATCCTTCCCTGCTCCTAAGCAACTTCTCCGGGATTACTTTGCTCCTTCCTGCTATTGCTCTTGGCACTTCTATGCTCAACCCTTGTATTTGGGCTGCTCTGCCATCAGTCTACAAATTGATCAATTACCACCACTCATTATTAGTTTATTGTTCATATTTGTTTGCACTATTATTCATTGTGTATTTCTTGATTGTTGTGCAGTTACCTTTTGAAATGTATTCACTCCCTACCCTTCCCCGGCTACACCTGAAATGAACCTTGGCTCATTCACCTTCCCTCATCACCTATTAGTAAATAAATACATAAAATTCACCTACTATTATCCTCTTTCAGTTTGCTTCATCTCTTCACACAAAATACATAAAACTCAAAATTTAAATACAGTACTTTTTCAGACTTGCTTGAGCCTCCCCTGGAACAGGTTGGGGCCTCCCAAGGGAGGCTAGCCTCACCATTTGAGAACCCCTGGACTACAGGGATACAAACATGTAGAGAGCGGCCAGATCAAAAATTAACCAGCCCGAGCATCTAGATGCTGGGGACTGATGTCCTAGACACCAGGAGTTAACAGACCTTGGGAATAAGTCAGAGAATACAAGGAGGGTGTTTTCCCATTAAGTCCCCCCATATCCTTTCTCAGTACATTGTCCTGTGTAGTAACCTCCTTAGTCGAGGATTATCACTTTTCTGCCCTTCCTGAAACATCACAAGGTGAGAGCAACAATGTTCTCCACCCTATTACTGCCTCTAGTCTGCACTGCCACCTGGGGTCACCCTGGTGGCAGTACTACGGCAGAGACCAGAAGCTCTCCCTCCCTCCCTGGAGGAGGCAAGTATCCATGGGATGTTAAACCACCCTCCCCAGGCCATCCCTGCAGTGATACAGGCTCATTCCCGAACCCGAGTCACTGGTGTCCTAAATGGTAGCACTACCACTGCACCGGCGGATCAGCCTTCTATTGTTCCATCTTTACTGGCCTTTCATTGAACTCAGAGGGTGTTTCTGATTTGCAAACTGATGGTAAGTTCCATTTCTGATCTGTGTGATGTAGTTTATGTCCTTCAAACTGCACAGTTCTATAGTAAACTCCGATTCATTGTGATAACAATGAAAGAGTTTATGAAGGACATAAACTGCACTGCAGTGTTCAAAAATAGTCCTTATCAGCAGAGTGTAAATGAGGAACACTTACTGAGTTTACAGAACGGCCAGTAATAATGCAACTAGAATGTAAAAAATGAGGTTGCCCCCATGACCCAGCGGCAGTGCGTCACACTGCCGACCCAAGTTTGGGAGAGAACCTGGGATACTGTGGCAGGAGGCAGACCATACTGCGGCAGCTGCCAGTCTGTAGTGTGCTGTGTCAGCAGGCAGACCATACTGCGGCAGCTGCTTCCTGACACAGTCTGTAGTGTGCTGTGTCAGGGAGGCAGCAGACCATACTGCGGCAGCTGCCAGTCTGTAGTGTGCTGTGTCAGGAGGCAGACCACACTGCGGCAGCTGCCAGTCTGTAGTGTGCTGTGTCAGGAGGCAGACCACACCGCGGCAGCTGCCAGTCTGTAGAGTGCTGTGTCAGGAGACAGACCACACCCGCAGCTGCCAGTCTGTAGTGTGCTGTGTCAGGAGGCAGACCACACCGCGGCAGCTGCCAGTCTGTAGTGTGCTGTGTCAGGAGGTAGACCACACCAGGCAGCTGCCAGTCTGTAGTGTGCTGTGTCAGGAGACAGACCACACCGCGCAGCTGCCAGTCTGTAGTGTGCTGTGTCGGAGACAGACCACACCTGCGGCAGCTGCCAGTCTGTAGTGTGCTGTGTCAGGAGGCAGACCACACCGCGCAGCTGCCAGTCTGTGTGTGCTGTGTCAGGAGGCAGACCACACCGGCAGCTGCCAGTCTGTAGTGTGCTGTGTCAGGAGGCAGACACACTGCGGCAGCTACCAGTCTGTAGTGTGCTGTGTCAGGAGGCAGACCACACTGCGGCAGCTGCCAGTCTGTAGTGTGCTGTGTCAGGAGGCAGACCACACTGCGGCAGCTGCCAGTCTGTAGTGTGCTGTGTCAGGAGGCAGACCATACTGCGGCAGCTGCCAGTCTGTAGTGTGCTGTGGTCACTGAGGGATAATGCCGGGCTCCGGTGCCGCAGTAATCCTTGCATAGGACTAAGGAGCTAACTCCCTTTGCAAGGCATCATTGCTTGCAGCTGAGGCAACTTGATGGGCTAAGCCCCCACTAGTGGAGAAAGGAGGAAGCTGGGAGAAAAATTATAAACTGAGGGAGTGCTCCTGACCAATCAGAGCTCTCCTTTCCTCTGTGCGTGAGACACTGTTATTCTGTGAAGAGTGTCTCATGCACAACTGCCCTAGAAAGGGGGATGTTCAGGTAAAGTTTTAAAATAAATTAATATAGCTAGCCTGGTGGCACTGAGGGTTGAGGCGCTGGATGCCACACCTCACGCCACACTGGTGACCCAGGTTTGGGAACGAGCTTGGGCCATCAGGGGTCGTCAGGGTAAGAGAGGATTGAGCATCCGGAGGACTGCTCTCCTCTCTTGGGGAGAGGTAGACCTGTCGTCCCACTCGATGACTACCCGCTAGCAGTGGCTGGAGGGCAGTATGGTTTGGGAGACATGTGCTGATATCATCACGTTGGTGGGAGTGGGGATGGGAGAAAAGTGGAAAACGGAGCCTGGCAAGTTCCGTGATGGCTCCTGTGTCAGCAGGGGTCGGCACCGGTGAATCTGGATTGGGTCTGAGGGGGGAGTGCTGGTGCCCTCCCTTCCTCCTGGCCCCGCCATGGGGTGCAATCCATGGGGGACTGGTCAGCAATATGGGGATGCAGGGAAGCTGAAGAGTGAGTCTCTCCACAAGGAGAGACCGCAGCCACCTGCCAGAGCTCCCAGGAGGATAAACAACTATATAGCAAAAACAAAAAAAACATATATTATGATTGAGTTTTATGAATAATATATTAATACCTTACGAGACCCCTCTTATGGTTGTAGAGTGGTCTCAGTTAATTCTTAGGAATCAGAACCACTCACCTTCTGTTCACAGTTCTCATACCCTAACAATGCATGTGAGATGACTCTAACGACCGTAAGAGTGGTCTCAGTGGCTGTATTAACATACTAAAAACATGCCCGTGTCTATGAGGGCCTGGATTCCCTAGGCTTCCCCAGGTCCTGGTGCCCACTGACGCTGGATCCTTGTCCACATGATAGACTGACTGCCACAGGGGGGAATATGGCAGTCCCCACGGAGCCCCTGCCATAGAGGGGACACCCATGGCAGATGTAAGTTGGGGCAAGACTTGGGTGGGGGATGGGGGTTAACAGGCCAGAAAGTATATATTCTGGGAACAGGGTATATCCTTGAACATACATGGCCTGGCAGATAAAGCTGTATGAAGAAGAAGAAAACATCTACAGGAAAAAAAAAAAAAACAGGTTTAATGCAGTGACCTTTTTAAAGAGGGTGTCCATTGTTGGCATCAGCAGAACTCACATTAGAAAAAAAACAGAATTTCAAGCTATTACATTTTCTATTACTAAATACACCAGAGAAGCATAAACAGATGGCAGCCTCCTAGATGGATAGTTGAGTAGGATGTCCCCCCCCTACAGAATGCAGATTTGCCGATGCCCAGTGAGAGTGGGCTTCTGCTGGGGAATACACTTCCAGAAGGTGGGAGTAGGTGCGTGAAATGAGGCACCCAAGCATAAAAGTTACAAGGAACTAGGAAAAAATGTAAGTTGAAAAAAACTGTGAAAAATCAGTGACTTGGGAACTTACCGTCACCGACTGGTTCTAGGTGCTAGTGGAAGCTGCATGGACTTCAGGCCTCCCTCTGCAATACTTTCATATAGGTTTTCCGGAACCTGTTGCTGGGTATTCGGATCTGGAGCATTGTGGGGGCGTTGTGTTGTTGACCTGCCATAGACTGGATCATCAAACTCCTGCTGCGGGTTTGATCTTGCTTGGAAAGGCTAGGAAAGAACCAGATAGCTGATTAAAGAACAGTTACATAAGAACTTACCGTAATAGTAGATCTTCAAGAGAATCTACGCCATTGGACCACATTTTTGGAACTTTAAGCCGAAAGCAGGACCACTTGGAAATTTTTACTTGCCGGAGGCTGCCCACAATGACATGCAGCGTCGCTGCCTATATAACATGGGCGGCCCCAGCACTCCTCAGCTCCCCGCTGGAGATAAGCCTCTGCAGGCCTCTTATCATGAGGAACCAGGAGACCAAAACCAGTACCAGGTAAACAAGAACAGGCATGGGACTGGAAACAGAATGTATGGAATAAAACCTTAGGCACAGCATCCGGTTTATCCCTCAGAAAAAAGGGGAAGGAGGAAGGGTACGCTATGGCCCAATGGAGGAGATTCTCTCAAAGATCTACTGTTATAGTAAGTATTTTTGCAACTGTTCTGTCTTCATCAAGGATATCTCCTCCATTGGACCACACCTTTAGAATGATTCTCAAGCAGTACAAAGCACCCAGGGAGGCTGGCACAGTCTGATATATGGCAGTAAGACCAAAGCCAGCACGTCTGCAAGAGATGATGTCCAGAATGTAGTGCTTATTGAAAGTATGTATAGTACTGAAGAGAAGGTAGGGCAGGGCCCACAGCTCAGCATCATGGACACAGGGGGGAGGGAGGTGAGCACTACTCCCTTCACAAAAGAAAGGGTCCTACAAGAGCTTGCTAAGCTCAGGGTGGATAAGGCAATGGGACCTGATGGCATACATCCCAGGGTACTTAAGGAGCTAAAGGAGGAACTAGCAGAGCCATTAGCAGAATTGTTTAGTGAGTCTCTGAGCACAGGAGAGTCCCAGAAGACTGGAGAAGGGCTCATGTGATCCCACTCCACAAGAGTGGTAGCAGGGAGGAGGCGGGAACTACAGACCGGTCAGTCTTACCTCAGTAGTGGGCAAGATTATGGAGGCACTCCTAAGGAAAGGATAGTGCAACACCTGGAATCCATAGGGGCACAGGATCCAAGACAGCATGGGTTTACAAAGGAAGGTCCTGTCAAACTAATCTCATAGATTTCTTTGACTGGGTAACCAGAGTGGTGGACCAAGGGGAGCAGTTGATGTCGCCTACCTTGACTTCAGCAAAAGCTTTTGACACTGTTCCACATAGAAGATTGATAAATAAGCTAGGTAGGCTCGGGTGGGTCAGAAGTTGGTCAACTGGGTGGCAAACTGGTTGACTGGCAGAAAACAGAGAGTGGTGGTAAATGGTATACAGTCAGAAGAGATGCAAGTCACAAGTGGGTACCTTGGGATCAGTCCTGGGGCCAGTCCTATTCAACATCTTCATTAGTGACCTCGCAGATGGACTAGAGGGTAAGGCTTGTCTGTTTGCAGATGACACCAAGATCTGCAACAGAGTAGATGATCCAGATGGGGTGGGCAGAATGAGAAGAGATCTGGATAAACTAGCAGAATGGTCAGAAGAGTGGCAACTGGGATTTAATGCAAAGAAGTGCAAAATCATGCACATAGGGAAGAGAAACCTGAAGCCACTTATAGGCTGGGAGGGAGTTGCTAGCAGTCACAAAGGAAGAAAGAGACTTGGGCATCATCATCACTGATGACCTAAAATCATCCAAGCAGACCTCTAAAGCAGTAAGTAGCTAGGGGTGTTAGGGGTGTATTAGTAGGGGTATCACAAGTCGTAAGAGGGAGGTAATAATCCCTCTGTACAAGACATTGGTTAGGCCCCATCTGGAGTACTCATGCAGTATTGGAGGCCACACCTTCACAAGGACATTAACCAAACTGAGGCAGTCCAGAGAAGGGCAACAAAATGGTGCAGGGACTGCATCAGAAGACATATGAGGACAGATTAACGGAGCTCAATATGTATACCCTGAGCAAAGGAGGGAGAGAGGTGATATGATCGGAGACATTTAAACACCTTAAGGGCATAAACAAGGTGAAAGAGTCTAACATGTTTAAATGTAAGAAAATAGCAGGACAAGAGGACACAGCATGAGATTAGAGGGAGGCCGATTAAGGGGAATGTGAGGAAATTCTTTTTCACAGAAAGGGTGGTAGATGCATGGAATGGCTTACCACAAGAAGTGGTGGCTATGAATACAGTGCAGGGCTTCAAACAGGCATGGGATAGGCATAAGGGAGCAATACAAATGACTATGAATAGATAGGTCACTGACAGAGCAAAGGCCGATGGCACATTTATAAGGTAGAAAAGAAATGGGCAGACTGGATGGGCTTGTGTCCTTATCTGCCATCAACTTCTATGTTTCTATGTTTCTATGTTTCTATGCTCCATTTGGCTGCAGCACATATGTCAGCAGCCAAAACAGTCTGGAAGCAAGATAGTGCATGTATACATCTTGTGGAGACCGTGAACATCACCAGGAAGTTCCTTACCATATTTCTAACAGAAAACTATACAGTTAGCCAGCCACTTGGACAGGTACAGTTTGGATACAGGAGTGTCATCTTTCCCAGGGGTGAATGAAACAAAAAACTGAGAAGGCTTTCTGTAGTTCTGAGTATGAGTAACATAGTATCGCAGTGTTCTGTGTACATCAAGAGTATGGAGCAGTATCCCGCTATTGTTACTTTATGGACTGTCATAGGCTGATATCTCATTTTATATGGAGAGGACATAAGCCCAGACTTAGACTTTCACTGTTCCATCTCTCCCCAGCTCAAGGCACGATAAATCTGACCAATTTCTGTCTATATGCACTAGCGTGTCAGCTTCATTTATTTTTTGTCTTTGGACCTCGGTAAATTATCAAGTCCATTGGAAAGACATAGAATTTACACTTAATGATCTCTATGATGTTAGTCGAATTTTGTTTCTGCCCCACGGCTACCTTCTATTTTCTCACTTTTTCCACTATACACTATTCCGTGACACTCCAGGTATGGCATACAGTCTGAACGAGGTTCCTTGGGGAGGAAGCTCCCATACTAGAAGCCTTGGTATGGATGCGAAACAATCCATTAAATACTTTAGATCCTTTCCTAAGATGGTGGGCCTGACTGGGCCTATTTTGCCTCCATCAGATTTTAGACTCTCAGGGAGTCTGTCCCTTTTCTGATGTATGTGCTGTGCACTCTTTACCGACCACTGACCACTACTGGTATTTGCAAATCCATGCATATATATACAAACCCTACCTCTTCCTGCAGATGTCTTTTGGATCCACTTCCAGTATTAACTGCTTTAATATCATTCTACCAACAGGGTGGCTTACAGGAACATCTGGTTGGTAATATATATTCCACCTTCAGGAGCAATCAAAAGACTCTGCCCTTTTATTTTAAGCCAATGGAATAAGATATACAGCTGTCGTAGTGACCCTGCCCTGTGGGAGAAATACTCCCTCTCTACATACACATGTTCAATGGCACCTTATTTAAAAGAGTTTGCTTGGAAGTGCAGGATGAGATTGTTTAAGACCCCAGTACTTTCAACAAAATAATTAGGAATGCAGGCAGGCCCTTGATGGCAGGCTTGTGGCGAGTCCGGGAAGGACCATGTATATTTTTCGGTTCTACCCCACTTGCAACCCTACTGGACAGCCATTTCAACTGTTATAGCCCAGATGTTTGATATCCCATTACCTCTTCCCCCTACGTTGGTTCTCCTGCATATATCCCTGATAAGTCGAATGTAAGGCAGACAACTTAAGCTTCTGTTGAATCTCTTGGTATGTGCAGAAAAAGCTATTACCAAATTATGGCTTCAAACACGGCCCCCTCAGTTATCCCAGTGGAGAGACATAGTAGATACTATTTAACAACTTTAAAAATGTATGTACTACTACTTAAATATTATGCCTGCATTTAAAGAAATCTGGAGACGGGTATTTTACAAATTGCAGTCGGATCCCACATTTGTCCCATAAGCTTTTTTTTTTTTACTCTATGGGTTTCTTTCTTTAAGTGTTTAATAAGCCCCCTGTCAGAATGTTGCAGTGTAACAGGGTATTATTTTGGTTTCACCCATACCTTGCCTCAGAGCTTACTGCATTTATTTTTTTCATTTTCCTTCTTAGAGTCACTGTAACTACTAAGCGTTTTTGCAACGCCCTTTATATTTTATCAATCTGTATATTTTTACAGTATACCGTGTAGTACTTTGTTATGGCAGTGTCAGTGGCTCAGTAGGTAGCACACTCGCCTCTGAGGCTGGAAGATCAGAGGGCTGTGGGTTCAGTTCCCACATCTGGCACTTGGGTTAATATCCCAGTACTGGACACTGTAGTGCAGCATGAGAGGGTGCTGCACTTTGAGGTGCCGTCTCGGATGAGACGTTAAACCGAGGTCCCATCTGCCTGGATTGGTGGTAGTTCAGGTGGATGTTAAAGATCCCATGGCACTTATATCGAAAAGAGCAGGGGAAGTTCCCCGGTGTCCTGGCCAAATTTCCCTCATTCACTTAAAATACCACCAACAGCTTAATCTGGTTCAAGGTCAGTTGGCATTCATCTGTATCCCCCTCCCCCGGGTCGTGCCTGAAAATAAGCAGGAGTTGTCTAGTGCACTTACCCGGTCAACAAAAACTAAATAAAAAATAAATAAATAAAATTTCATGCCATTTATATTCTGGCTTTATATCTTACAGCAGGTGTCGTGGATGCCTGTTATAATACAAAATTGCTTGATATATTCCTATTCAATTCCCAATAAAACAGTTATTACAAAAAATATGGAGCAATGCCTCACCCTTATTGGCATGCTCAAGGTAATGAACAGGAAGGTGGATTGTTTGGTTTAGTGTAAATTTCGATACCACCTTTGGTAAGAACCTGTAAAGAGACTCTGAAAACCAAAAGGGGGTCAGTCATCACAGCCTGAAGCTAGAAAATTCTATGAACAGAAGTTATGGCAACTAAAAAATGACTAACCATAGTAATCTTGTTTCTTCCAGGGGACCCTCATTATGCTTAACTAATGCATTTAGCCCAGTAGGTTCAACTGCCCTGGAGACTGGAACTTATGTAAATTAAGGGACGGTGCAGTGGAACTTAGAACGCAGTTCAAATCTCTGCCTCTATGCAATAGTACCCTATCTATTATCCTAAGCTATCCTAGCTAAAAGGTACAAACAGTAGCAAAGCAGAAAGACTAAGAAGTGGCCCAGCTGGGCAACTATGGCAGATAAAACTGGTAGAACAAACGTGAGTGAACAGTAATAATAAGAAAACAGGCAGCACTGCAGGTTGGAGAACCTTTTCAGGTTCTGGAAGGGGAGGCTGGGTGGGACATTTAAGCATAATGAGGGATCCCCTGGAAGAAACAACATTACTATGGTAAGTAATGTTTTCTTCAAACCCAGGAATCCTCATTATGCTTAACTAATGCAGACTATGAAGCAGTACCTGGGAGGCTCAGCACAGAACTTACTTAGGAAAAAGGTTCTACAAGACTGCAGTGCCAACCTAGCATCCACTCTGGACTGTATGGCCAAGCAGTAGTGTTTCATAAAGGTGTGCACTGTCTTCCAGGTAGCTGCTTTACAAATTTCCAACAAGGGTATGTCACTTGCAGTTGCCACAGAGGCAGCTGTACCACGGGTAGAGTGGGGTCTGAGGCCTAGGTAGCTGTTTGTCTGTTTTGTCATAGCAGAACTGCATGCAGGAGACTATCCAACGAGTGATAGTCCTCTCTGAAGTTGGCTGCACATACCCACCTCACCATAGGTGAGGAACAGCAGTGAATGGGATGACCTGATGTCCTTGGTGCGCTCCTGGTATTGCATCAGTGCCCTCTTGATGTCCAAGCTGTGCAGCTTCAGTTTGCCTAAGCTGGACTTTGCTGTGAAAATACAGGCAGGGTAATGGACTGGTTCAGGTGAAATTCACAGACCACCTTAGGAAGGAATTTTCTGTTGGTACTGAGGACTACCTTATCCTTCTGGAAGATGATGTAGTTTGGGTCTGTGCAAAGGGCCTGGAGCTCTGACACCCTTCTTGCAGATGTGATAGCCACTAAAAGACAGCTTTCCAGGTGAGATACTTGAGGTCTGCACTAGCCATGTGCTCAAAGGTAAGCTCCATAAGCTTGGCTATGCACAGGTTATAGGTCCCATGGGCATAGCCTCTCTGAGAGGTGGGCACAAGTGAGGAGACACTTGAAAATATTTTGAAAATGAGGCGAGGTTAGCAGTTTTTACCTGGCCTGCTGAAATGTAAGCAGAAAGTGTTGCCAGGTGCACCTTAAGGGTGGGGCTTTGAGGCCTAAGGTTCGAAGATGAACCAGATAGTCCAGTTGGGCTGTCAAATCTGCTTCTGAGGGGTTGATCTGCTTAGGTTCGTTTTTCTGCTTTCTCTGCAGTTGCCAGTCGCTTTTGGTTTAAAACTGTTTTAAAAATAAGTTTGATGCTTTATTTGCTGCTACACCTTATACCTTTTCTGCTAAAGCATGTTTAATGTACTGCACTGATATTATCTTGTGATCTCTGCCTATTTATTTGACTGCTTCTTTAGCCTTAGAGTATCAGTTTTGCTAGAACCTGCTTGCCTCTCTTTCTGTTATCATAAGTCTGTTTTTTCTCTCTCTCTGTCTCTCTCTCTCTGCCTGCCCGCCCCCATTTTCCTCAAGACTGTATATTTTCTTTTTTTTTGCTCGGTTTGAATCCTACACTCTTTGCCTGTCTCCACTTTCAGCTCCTTTCTCACCAAGCAAACTTCTTCCTCTGCTCCATCTTTGCTTGTTGTAATTTTCTCTCTCCTTAGCTAACCAACCACTTCCCCCTTCAGCAATCATCTTTCTCCTTGCTGCTGTGACCTCACCTTTTGTGTTTAACCTAAATCTCCACCTCTACCTATTTTCTAACCCTTGGCCTTTGTTTTAAAGTTAATCACCCCCACCCCTGCTGACAGACTGCCGCCAGCCTCCTGCCCCCTCTTGCAAGCTTTACTTAATCCCTCTCTTCCTTTCCCCTCAGGGACTCCACACACCTAAGCGGCACCTTGCAGCCAAGGAGGACCTCCATGGTTATCTCCGCCATTGCCGCTGCCTGCCCATCTCTACCTCCATCCTCTGCCGCCCTCCTGGAACTCAGGATCGGACACTCGCCGAAGGTACAGCCGCTCAACTTAGACTGTAGCCGTCTTCTTACAGCTGTGCCCTGATTGGTGCAGCACTGGGGATCTGGAGCCTGACTGGTCCGTTCCCGCTAGCTGATCCTCGCTGACTGGAGCGCCTTTCTGCCTGGGTATTGAATAGCCCTTTTTGTTTTTCTGCTTTCTCTACAGTTGCTAGTCGCTTTTTTCTCCTGCCTCCCCCACTCCTGCCTAGGCCACCTTTAAATACACTTATTCCCCTCCCTCCTTGGCTAGCTCCTAACCCCATTGGCTCCTCCACCCTCCCTACATATTATGATGGAAATAGGTAGAGTGTTAGTGGGCCTGGGTTGCAAAAATCGGCACCTCTTCACTTATTCCTGATTGCTCTACCCTGACTAATTTTTTCTAGGCTCAACCTACTAGAATCTATCGTTGGCGTCCCTAATCCTACTTTCTGATTACTCAATTAGGATCTCTGTGGACAGATTTCAATACTCTGCTCCATCCCTCTCCCAGATTTCCCCATGCAGTCTAGAGCTACTCAGGTACACCCATCCATCCTTGACTACTAATATGAATCAACATTTGTTGTCATTTCTCCTTGCGACCACTCTACCACTGTTTCACCGGTCACTGTTAAATGTACCCCGTCCTGCATTTGACCTCCCTCACTTAACCGCACTGTGACTTCTATTTCTTAAACCTCCTATTGGCACCTACAGCTCGTTGTGACTGCACACCATTTCTATTACGCAAGACATGATCCTTATGATTGCTCATGTCCATAAAAACTGCTCCATTCCCTTTTGTATCTTATGCCCCTTCTTGCGCCACAAACTGTGGTATCTACTCCTTTTGGCAATTCATAGAAACATAGAAGTTGATGGTAGATAAGGACCTAAGGCCATCCAGTCTGCCCATTTATTTTTCTACCTTATAAATGTGCCATCGGCCTTTGCTCTGTGAGTGGTCTATCTATTCATACTCATCTGTATTGCCCTTATGCCTATCCCATGCCTGTTTGAAAGCCCTGCACTGTATTCATAGCCACCATTTCCTGAGGTAGGCTGCTCCATGCATCCACCACCCTTTCTGTGAAAAAGTATTTCTCACATTCCCCTTAATTGGCCTCCTCTAATCTCATGCTGTGTCCTCTGTCCTGCTATTTTCTTATATTTAAACATGTTAGACTCTTTCACCTTGTTAATGCCCTTAAGGTGTTTGAATGTCTCATCATATCACCTCTCTCCTCCTTTGCTCAAGGGTATATATTGAGCTCAGTTAATCTGTCCTCATATGTCTTGTGATGCAGTCCCTGCACCATTTTGGTTGCCCTTCTCTGGACTGCCTCAATTTGGTTAATGTCCTTGTGAAGGTGTGGCCTCCAGTACTGCACGCAGTACTCCAGATGGGGCCTAACCAGTGTCTTGTAAAGAGGGATTATTACCTCTCTCTCACGACTTGTGATACCCATACTTATACACCCTAACATCCCCCTAGCCTTACCTACTGCTTTAGAGGTCTGCTTGGATGATTTCAGGTCATCAGTGATGATGATACCCAAGTCTCTTTCTTCCTTTGTGACTGCCAGCAACTCCCCTCCCAGCCTATAGGTGGTTTCAGGGTTTCTCTTCCCTATGTGCATGATCTTGCACTTCTTTGCATTAAATCCCAGTTGCCACTCTTCTGACCATTTTGCTAGTTTATCCAGATCTCTTATTCTGCCCACCCCATCTGGATCATCTACTCTGTTGCAGATCTTGGTGTCATCTGCAAACAGACAAGCCTTACCCTCTAGTCCATCTGCAAGGTCACTAATGAAGATATTGAAGAGGACTGGCCCCAGGACTGATCCCTGGGGTACCCACTTGTGACTTGCATCTCTTCTGACTGTATACCATTTACCACCACTCTCTGTTTTCATGTCAACCAGTTTGCCACCCAGTTGACTAACTTCTGACCCACCCGAGCCTACCCAGCTTATTTATCAATCTTCTATGTGAACAGTGTCAAAACTTTGCTAAGTCAAGGTAGGCAACATCAACTGCTCCCCCTTGGTCCACCACTCTGGTTACCCAGTCAAAGAAATCTATGAGATTAGTTTGACAGGACCTTCCTTTTGTAAACCCATGCTGTCTTGGATCCTGTGCCCCTATGGATTCCAGGTGTTGCACTATCCTTTCCTTAAGGAGTGCCTCCATAATCTTGCCCACTACTGAGGTAAGACTGACTGGTCTGTAGTTCCCTGCCTCCTCCCTGCTACCACTTTGTGGAGCGGGATCACATGAGCCCTTCTCCAGTCTTCTGGGACCTCTCCTGTGCTCAGAGACTCACTAAACAGTTCTGCTAATGGCTCTGCTAGTTCCATCCTTAGCTCCTTAAGTACCCTGGGATGTACGCCATCAGGTACCATTGCCTTATCCACCCTGAGCTTAGTGAGCTCTTGTAGAACCCCTTCTTTTGTGAAGAGAGTAGTGCTCACCTCCCTCCCCCCTGTGTCCATGGTGCTGAGCTGTGGGCCCTGCCCTACCTTCTCTTCAGTAAATACTGAGCAAAAGTATCTATTTAGGATAGATGCTTTTACAGGGTCCTCCTCCTCACATATCCCCCTTTCTCCTTTGAGCTTAGCAATACCCCCTCTGGACTTTCTCCTTTCACTAATGTATTTATAGAAAGTCTTGTCACCTTCTTTTACAGTTCGTGCTAGTGTTTCCTCAGTTTGGGACTTTGCCTACCTTACTGCCTTCCCTGCTTCCCTTAGGGCAGTTTGGTATGCCTCCCTATCTTCATCCCGCTGTGTTCCCTTATATTTCCTGAAGGCAAGCCTTTTGGCTCTGACCTTTTCTGCTACTGTATTTGAGAACCAAAGTGGTTTCCTTCTTCTTTTGCACTTCCTTTTCTGTCTAACAAAATGGGATGTTGCTTCAAGTATTGCATCCTTAATGCTTGCCCACTTTGCCTGTATCCATTCACCTGTGTTTCTTTTTGCCAGGGCTAGCTTAACTCTGTTGGCCATCTTATCAAAGTCAGCTCCTCTGAAGTCCCATATTTTTGCCTTGGAATGGGATGATTTAGATGTAGTAGCCAAATTGAACCATACCATGTGATGGTCACTGGCCTCCAGGTGTCCTTCTACCTGGAGATCTGTGATCCCTTCCTTGTTAGTCAGTACTAGATCTAGGATAGCTCTGTCTCTTGTGGGTTGTTGTACCAGTTGTTTGAGGCCCTCCCTGCAGGAATCCACCATGTGTCTAGTTCTGGCAGATGTTCCTGCTGGTATTGAACAATCTGTATCCGGCATGTTGAAGTCTCCCATTATCAGAACCTCCCCTTTAGCTGTCATGTTTTGTATATCTTCTAACAGTAATGTGTCTATGTCCTCCCCCTGGTCTGGGGGCCTGTAGACAACCCCGGTTCTTATGGCTGTCCCATTTCCTGTTTCCAGCGTGACCCACAGTTCTTCTGGCTCCTTATGTGTATTCTGAATTTCTGTAGCTTTGATATTTTCATTGACATACAGGGCCACTCCACCCCCCCTTTTTGCACCTCGGTCTCTTCTGAACAATACATAGCCAGGTACTGAAGTCTCCCAAGTGTGGTTACTGGTAAACCACGTCTCATTAATTGCTACTATGTTCAGTTTAGCCTCTGACATTATTGCCTGCAGGTCTGGGATCTTATTTCCCAGGCTGTGAGCATTTGTGTACATGATTTTCCATTGGCCAGATTTCGGTGTGTTAGTTGTTGGGTGAGGTTTGACATTTCCCCTGTGTGTCGTATGGGGAGACGGACCTTTTTTCTTACCTGGTGATGCAAATGAACTGCAAACATGCTGAATCCCTGTTTGACCACTAGCTGAGGGGAGAGGTGTTCTTCCCATTCGACGTATGGGGTGCTGCACCCCTCTCCCCATTTGCTAGTTTAAATATTCAGCAAAGACATCAAACTTCTGCCCCAATGCACTGACTCCCTCCTTAATCAGATGCAGTCCATCAAATTTAAAGAACTTTCGCTCCCAGAACTGTTGCCAGTTCCCTACAAATCTGTGTCCTTTTTCCTGGCACCAGTCCTTGAGCCACATGTTTAGCTCCCCTATCTCCCCTTCTCTGACCTTCCGTCCATCTGTCCCCCTCTCCCAGACTGGCAGGATCTCAGAGAAGGAGATGCCGGACAAAATGGATGATAGTTTGTCACCCAGTCTGGTCATGTGTTCCTTGGTCTCCACAACTGACCGGCTGGTGAGATCATTAGTCCCTATGTGTACCAGGACGTCAATGTTTTCTCCTGCTTTGTGAACAATTTTAGCAATGCGGTCAGTGTCTCTCCACGCTGATGTACCTGGGAGACATCTGACCATTACCCCTGGCTGGAGATGGGTATCAACTCCTCGAATCATGGAGTCTCCTATGATCAAGTTTTTGATTTCCTTTTGCTTTTTGTTTTGGTTCCTGATTTGGGTGAGTTTTGTTGTGCTAGCTCCTGTGCTGCAGTGTCCTGCTCTGCAGTGTCCTCTGCCCTCTTGTTTGATTTCAGAGATAGAGGCAGATACCTGTTTGTAGTGTTTATATGGTTTTTGAGGTAATATGTTGGAGAGCAGAGAGTGATGGGGCACCCGATCGGTTCCCTCCTAACCACCGCCAACCTCCTGGACCAACTACCCCTGCGGTCGAGGTTTTTCTGTTGGATGTTGGGGAAATGGTGGGTGGTTCTTATAATGTATTTCTCTTGAATATGAAATCTGAGGCACGCACTCTCTGCCCATGCTGCCCGGAGCTGAGCCCTAAGATCTCCAATGGCCCAGCATGTAGGACAGTGTCCTAAATCCTGTAAAACTGCCTTTCTGAAAATTGTCCCACAGTACCTGCAGTTAATGATATCCATTCCAGATTAAGTTGCTGGGTTTATAACCTAGTCAGAGTAATTAGAAGGAAGAAAATGCAAGTAATGGTTTGATTTTGTGTTTTGTTTTTGTATAACTTGTCATACCAAGTTAAATTACTAGTGCCCCAGTAAATCAGCTCACCTTGTGGATGCCCCACTGATCCGCCCCTTCCTGCTCTGCCACAGGAAATGAGACAACTGTGGTACCCTATAAAAGGAGTGTAGTGGAGTGGTTGGGGATGGGGTGGTGGCTGGGCCCTTCCCCGCCGATAAAGAACAACCACGGACAAAAGAACAAGGAGGTAAGAGCAGAAACAGTCAACAACAAATGCAGTAACCCTGAAAGCTTATCCTAATGTTAGATAAAACTGTAAAACCTGTAAAAATGTCAGATAAGATATATCCTGTAAGAAACACTTTGCTACAGAGAAAAATAAAGCAGTAACAGAAGATATATCTTGCAAAAGACAATTGGAATCAGAAGATTACAGCAGTAATCTGTTAGCACACACCTGTAGGCACACCTTGTAATAATGCAGAAGAAGGTATACCAGCAACAACAATTTGAATCAGAGAAAATAAAGCAATGAAATGTTAGCAACAAACAGTAGCAATCCCTGTGAGTACAAAATAAAAACAACACACAGTAAATCTGTTTAGCCAAAAGAAGTCTTAATCCTTTTCCCCTTGCTCTGGTAAGGTTCTCTACTCTGCCTTTCAAGCAATCTTAGAAGGAAAGAGCTCAGGTGCCTTGGCCAGCAAACCAAGTCTTATTCTGCTCTCTGGTGATGTTCAATTAAACCCTGGACCAGTGAGCACCATACCTAATCATACTAATAATGCCAAAGGTTTGCTAATTGTTCATCATGATATCAGGAGCCTTGAGCACAACTTCGCTGAACTGGAAGCCTGGGCCTCCCTCTACAAGCCGGACATTATTTGCCTCACCGAAACCTGGCTTAAACCTTTAACCCCTGACTCTCTGTGCTCCCTTCCACCCTATAATCTATTAAGACTGGATAGATCTGCACCTAAAACAGGGGGTGGCACAGCCGTTTACTTTAAAGATCACTGCCAACTCTCTGCCATAGACTCATCTCCCCTCAAATACTGTGAGGCGCGTCATGCCCTTCTCACACTAAGCATCTCAGAATTATTTAGTTGTTTAACCAGGTATAGCACACTAAGCTGAAAGCTTTTTTACAGGAGCGACCTGGGAGCACAAGGAGGTTAAGTGACTTGCTCAGGGTCACACAGTATGCAAGTGGAAGCTGTGGGATTCAAACCCAGGTCAGGTCTGCTGGATGTCACCAAATTTGCAGCTCAGAGCCTTAGACCACTGCGCTATACTGCCTCCTAAATTACATATTGTCTGTGTTTACAACCACCCCAAAAGTGGTCTAAAAGGTCTGGATGCGCTGTTGGATCAAACCTCACTTCTCTCTGGGAAAATAGTTCTCATTTTGGGGACCTTAATATTAACTGGCTAGGCAGCTCCCAAGCCACATCCCTGTCCATGATACAATGTTTTAATCTGCACCAGTTGATCGTCGAACCAACAAGAACTGCCCCACACTCAAACACAAGCACATTGCTGGATTGGTTATGACAAACCATCCTGAACACATCGTTGACTCTGGTGTACTAGCTGGTGCCATCACTGATCACTCCCACACTTTCTGTATCTGGGGAAAGGAAACCACCACCGACTAAGCCCCATTTCATTACCTTTCATGACTATGCTAACTTCAATCTTCAAGCCTTCCTGGTTGACATCGCTAGCACTGATTGGTCCTCAATCCTTAAATCTAATGATGCTCAATTTTCTCTTAACTGCTTCCTGGCACATTTCCTAGCTTTACAGGGTTTGCACTGCAATCTTGTAACATGCCGGGTTAAAAACAGGCAAACCCGCTGGCTAAGATCGGACTTACTCCGTAAGCTATGCCAAAGAGACAAAAGCTAGATCTGGTACAACAGCACTGGTCTAACTGCTGACCTTGATACCTATAGGGCTCTGTGAAACTCCTGCAAAAAGGATATCAAACTGGCCAAGGGCTCCTACTGTAAAGACCTTTTAACAAACTCCTATGGTGATTCCAAAAGATTCTGGTCCCATATAAAGTTCTTCCTGGGTTCAAACTACTCCCCTACCCCAAATGACATGTCACTAAATGGTGTCCACTGTAACAATCCCTGCACTATTGCCAACTTCTGTAACGCTCAATTCTCTGACCTAAGTACACCTCCTCCTGCCCGGTTATACCACACTCAACCTATCCGGCAAATGCTTCTGGTCCAAAATTTTACTTTAAGTCTGTCTCCATAAGTGAGATACATAGACTTCTTAACAAAATTTCCAACCAAACGGCTGCTGGCTTTGACAATCTTGAACCCAAGCTTCTAAAACTTGCCACACGTACATAGCTGCCCCTTAGCCAAGATCTTTACGCCTCTCTGTGCCAGAGTCATGTCTCTGACTTCTGGAAGATGGCTAGGATTACCCCTGTTTTTAAGAAAGGTGATCCCAAAGACCCCTCTAATTACAGGCCTATTGCTATACTATCCGTTCTCAGTAAAATTCTTGAAAAGCTTGTAGCCACCCAAACAACTGATTTTCTCTGGAAACATGACCTTTTAACTTCTGCCCAGCATGGCTTCCGTAAAGATCACAGTACCACCACTGCTCTACTCAAATTCACATCGGATACCCTAGTGGCCATGGGCTCTGGTTCTCTCACCGGGGCCATCTTCATTGATATGACTAAGGCGTTTGACATAGCTGACCACCCCATCCTCTTAACCACACTTGATCACTAGGTTTCTCGCCAAATGTGGTAAATTGGTTTGTAGTTACTTCTCTGACAGAATGCAGATTGATAAATATAACCCTACCTCTCTGACAAGACCACCACTAACATTGGAGTGCCCAGGGATCCATACTAGGACCATTGCTTTTCTCAATTTCATAAACAGAATTACCTCAAACCTCTCGAGGACTGCCTCCCTGTTGTATGCTGATGACATTGTTCTGTATACTAGTGCTAAAAGCACTGAAGACATAAACTAGAAGCTCTCTCATGACTTTCAATTAACCCAGCAGTGGCTGGCTAGTTACAAACTAGTCCTCAATGAGTCGAAGACCCAAGCTATGCTATTTGGCTCTACCCTTAAACTCAAGCACTCTCAGTATAAGTTTAAAGTCTCCACCACAAGTGGCATATCTGTTGGAGTGGTAAACTCCTTCAAATATCTGGGTGTCACACTGGACCCATCACTAAATTTTGATCTTCATATTCAAAGGACCTGCAAGTCGGTAAACACAAAACTTGGTATTGCCTATTGGACAAGCTATGCCCTCACCCGCTCTGCTAAACTTCCCATTGCCCGTGGTATACTCCTCCCTTCGCTACCTATGGGGTTGCTACCTATACCTCTGTGGGTAAAACAATTCTTGAAAGTGGGATGTCACGTCAACAACATCTGTCGCTATGCATCTTCCTCTCACAGACTAAAACACCATTGTCTCCTCTACTCCGACCTTGGATGGCTTCCTCCTCATGCATCAAGGTCTTATACACCCAGCTCCACTATTGACAACATTATCAGATCTAAGATAGCAAAGCCCCTAGCAGGACTCTTTCAAACTCAGGCATCTTGCTATGACCTATGCTCTGCCAACAATGCCCCTGTCTGCATCCCTAGACATGCCACCTCCAAAGGTGCTGCTGCCTTTGCCTGTCATGCCCCCCAATACTGGAACTCCCTACCTCTAAATATTCGCCAGACCCCATCCCACACCTCCTTTAAAAAAGGACTTCGTAACTATCTCCTCATGCATCAAGGTCTTATACACTCGGCTCCACTATTGACAACATTATCAGATCTCAGATACCAAAGCCCCTAGCAGGACTCCTTCAAACTCAGGCATCTTGCTGTGACCTACGCTCAGCCGACAATGCCCCTGTCTGCATCCCTAGACATGCCACCTCCAAAGGAGCTGCTGCCTTTGCCTGTCATGCCCCCCAATACTGGAACCCCTACCTCTAAATATTGGCAGGCCCCATCCCACACCTCCTTTAAAAAGGACTTCATAACTATCTCCTCGCGTCCTCTACCTGCTCCTGTTTCAAACCACCCTAGCCATTTTTCCTAAACCATGTACCCCTTTTGCCTTGACCAGTCTTGTCCTTTTCAATGCCTCAGCACTTGCGCAGACTGCTGGCCTACTGCCACACCCTGCTGTTCTCATACTTCCTATACTTGTTCCCATCCCCACAAAATTTCTACTATACTACTTCTAGCTACCCTACTCCCATTCCTTCCTGTTAAATCTCTCCTATATCTATTTCCTATCTGATTACTATAGTGTTTCTCTGTTTATTTGTAGTATTTTATCCTCCTCTTATCAACAGGTGCCCAAACTTTTGCAATGTATTGTTTGTATGCATATCTTTGGTACTGTATTATATTCTTACTGCTGTAGTTTTTCTGCTTGTATGTACAAATTTCTTTGACAATTCCCAGACTGTAATGTTATTGTTTCTGATGTTTTGTTTCTGTACCCTCACGGGCCGTGCCTGAAAATAGTCATTGTTATGGCTAGTGCACCTACCCAGTAGACAAAAACTAAATAAAATAAATAAATATGGTAACTCTTCCATTGGAAACATAAGTTTTCATAGTGGCAGGCCTTCTGTAGACTCTGAGCACCCAAGGACTTCCTCAGAGAGCTGGAGGTCTGAGAACTCTAGCTGCTCAATAACCTGGCCTTGAGGCATTGAGACTTTAGGCTGGAGTAGGATATTCTGCCCTGAGACATGGTAAACACAAGCAGGTTGTGTCTCATGGGAAGGAGGATGGGCTGGAGCATGAACAGTGCTAGAAGCAGGGGGTACCAAGGCTGTCTGGCCCAATCCGGTGCCACCAGAATCATGGATGCTGCCCGGCTCCTTAACTTCAGAAGGGCCCTCAGCAGTAGACGGAAAGGGAGAAATGCATAAAGAAACCTCCCTGTCCAGTCCAGTGCTAGTGCGTCCAGAGGGATGGGACCCATTGCAGGAGGCCTGCAGCAGAACAGAGGGAGCTGATGATTCTGCTTTGAGGCGGACAGATCTATATCTGGGGAGCTCTACCTCCTGAAGATTTTCGCCAGCACTTGCTTGTTTAGGGTCAACTCGTGGTGCCCTTGGCTGATCCTGCTGAGGGTGTCTGCTAGGGTATTGTCCTTCCCTGAGAGGTGGATTGCCAATAGATGCATGTCCAGGGAATAGGTCAGAGACCAGATATTCCTTGAATCTGTTCAGAGTTTTGAGGAACTGGTTCCTCCTTGCTTGTCAATGTAGTACATGGCGGTAGTGTTGTCTGTTCGGACTGACTGACTCTTCAGCTGGGGGGCAAAGACCTGCAGGTCCAGGAAGACTGCCCTGAGCTCCAGGAGGTTTATGTGCAGCTGTGACTCTCGAGGAGACCATATACCACTGATTGTCTGGTCGCCCAGATGTGCACCCCAGCCCAGGAGGGAAGCATCTGTAGTTAAGACTACAGTAGGAGCCTGCTGCTGAAATGAGACCCCCTGTCTCAGGTTTTCCTTGTCATTCCACCATTCCAGTGCTAGTAACAGGGTTCTTGTGACTGTCACTAGCTTGGAGAGTGGGTCTCTTCTTTGGGACCAGTGGGACCTGAGATGGCACTGTATGTCTTGCATTTGAAATCTGGCACCTGAAACCACGGCGGTGGTGGAAGCCATATGCCCTAGCAACCTGAGGAAGTACCTTGCCGGTTTGGGCAGTCCCAGAAGGAATGATCCTGCCAGGTTTTGGAGGTTTGACATTCTGTCCTGCAGAGAAAAGCTTTTCCCTGCAGAGTAGCTCTGCCTTATGAACTCCAGGGATTGTACTGATTGCAGATAGGACTTTTTAACAGGAAGCCCAGGGACCCTAGAGTATCCTGGGTGAGTTTTACATGATCTCTGACTTGCTGGGGAGACTTTCCCACAATTAACAAATCAGTCGGGGTTCCATGTCGTAATAGCGACAGCAAAACAGCAATCACTATTATGGCGGTGTATATTGAAAAGCAAACTGGCGATCTACACATGCTGGCAAAAGACATCCGGCAAGGAGTCCAAGTGTTTAAGCGGTTTAAGCTAAAAGGATTCTCAACTCTGGAGGGAGGGTGCATGTTGTGGAGGGGCAACACTCTGGATTCAGAAAAAAATGCAGCAGCGGCCAGCAGCAAAATTTTACCTGGAGCCAGCCTCGATCCCAATACCTGCTGTGCGCAGCTAGCCACCCTACCACCACACCACATGGCTAGCTCGCCTGCAGCAAGTACATTACCTCCTCACAAACCCTCTTCCCTATCCTTCCCCTTCCCTTCGCTATCCCCTCCTTCCAGTCACCCTTCCCTACGCTCGCTTTCGCTTAGGGTTGCTACTCTTGCAGGGTAGCCCATAAGGGTAGTGCTGCATATGAGTTGCCGTTTTGACAATCACTCATATTCATTCACTATCCTCACTGGACACCTTGTTCAGGTACGGGGAAGACTGAGACTCCTTGTCTCCTTAGGTGAGCTGATACCAGAGCCAGACACTTTGTGAATACCCTTGGAACTGCGGAGAGCCCAAAGGGGAGAGCTAAAAAATAGTAGTGTCTGAGGGCAAGTAAAACCTCAGGTACTTCCTGTGGCTGGGAACAAACATATCGGATCTGGTACGGTAATGGCAAAATGTGGAGCAGCCGCAAAAAAAGCTAGGATGCATCAAGAACACAAAAATCAGCACTGCACACAAGGCTCATGAAATGCTTAGCGTTTTATTCAAGCTCCCACATCTGAAACATACACTGGCGCTTCGAGGGAACAATCTCTCTTAGATTTTTTTATAATCAGCAAAAAAAAAAATGACAGAAAATTCAATTTTCTTTCACTTTTTTGGAGGTGTGGAATAAATGGATTATGCTACCTCCATACTGGAAGTATTGTTGATACTTTTTGTTCTCATGCCAGCTGACCAGATGACATCACTTTTGGTTTCGCCACTTGTGATGTCATCAGGTCAATAGGCACTCCAATAAAAAATATCAACACAACACAAAAAGAAGGGTAGCATATCTCTTATATATTCTTTGGAAGAAAAAAAAACTCTGTTAATGCATCAGTTAGAGTTGCTATTAAGGCGGCAGCAGTATGGAAATTTGATGTTAGGGTTTTCAACATACAGCAATTTAGTACTGTTGCACACTCTACCATATGTTAGTGCTTACTTATAATTTACAGTGTGATCCTATGGGAATCATCTACCACACTTCACAGGTGATTGAAGGCATTGCACAGCCTCATGCCTCTAAACCCACCTTGGGCATGTGGTAATTTAGCATTGCATCACACCCTGTCATGTGTTATTCTTTGCTTACAATTTACGCTTGTGATCCTAAGGAATTTTTTACTGCACTTCCCAGGTGGCGTGCAACTGTGCATGTGCATCCATGGTTACAAAGCACTTGTTTGTCTTACCTGATGATGGATGTCTGTGGTTGCTTGTGTTTTCTTCCCCTTTGGATGCTTTGGGTGTGGAGTTAGTGTTTAAAACCCTAACATCACATTTCCATACTAGTGACACTTTAATAGCAACTCAAACTGATGCATTAAGAGTTTTTTGCAAAGAATATATCAGGGATATGCTACTTCCCTACTGGAAATATTGTTGATATTTTTGTTTGAGTGCCAGCTAACCCGACAACAGAATGAGTAGTGAAACCACAAGAGATGTCATCAGGTCAATCAGCATGAGAACAAAAAGTGTCTACAATATTTCGTAGGAAGCAGCATAATCCATTTATGCCATACCTCCAAAAAGTGAAAAAAATGAATCTGCTGCTATATTTTGCTGATTATGAAAAATCTAAAAGGTATCTATAAATGAAACACCACTTACTTGGTAGATATTTTTGTACTGAACAACTTTTGTGCTCAAGAACCATGATATCATTTTGTTTTAAAGCTATTTGCATTTGTTTGTTACGAAGGTGAAAAAATGAATTTTCTGACTTTTGCTAATTATAAATAAACTAAAAGGTATATATAAATGTATTACTGCTCATTTTGTAGATGTTTTTGTACTGAACAAATGTCATGTTCATAGTATCCTGCTATCATTTTTTAAAGTTATTTGCATTTGTTTGTTGAAAAGTGACAAACAATTGCATTTTCTGCTGCCTTTTGCTAATTAAAAAAAAACTAAAGGCATCTATAAATGAAACACCACCAGTTTGTAGATATTTTTGTGTTGAACAACTTTCGTGCTCACAGTACCATTCTATCGCTTTTCATTTCAAAGTTATTCACATTATAATGCAGTTAAAGAGCTAGAACACAGCTGTCATCTCTGCTATGAGTTTATTTATTTAGATTTTTTGTTTACCGGTAAGTACACTAGACAAGTATTATGCCTATTTTCAGGAACGACCCAGGAGAATACAACATGAGGAACAACAGTCAAGGAGACATGGCAAACAGAGTACAGTTTTTTGTCATAGTAAACAAACATGTGGGAAATACATCATTTGACACTGGGGAAACATATAGTAGTAAGCACATTTCAGATTATACACTCTAGACTAGCTAGTTCAACTGACAGATATATACAGGTCATCATACATAGGAGTGGAGCATAGCTCAAGGACTGGATTGGTCATAATATAACTTATAACATTATTGTATACACCCCCTAGGCTAGTTGGATCGCAGACAGGTATATACAGCTCATCACATTTTTCTAAATATGCACATGTTAGACAGAAACAGAAACATTTGGTAGTACAAGTTTCTACCAAGTGACCAAGGTGCAATATGTCATGGTTAGCCTATGACTGTGGAGCAATAATGGTGTAAAATGCCCAAGGCTTTTTAGGCAGGAGTAGTCAGAAGTCATTGATACAGTGGGTAAAATATCTCCAAGAATTCAATGGAGACACCCTGGGGAGGTTCAGACAAAACAATTTGACACTTTACTCTAGGGAGGTTTGGGGCAGTCACACTCTGATGCTAGTTTTAGGAAACCCCACAGGGAATTTCGAAAACTCACATAGGAGGGGGCAGCTCGGATATCCACAGGCAGTGAATTCCAGAGTATGGGCGCACTTATGGCAAAGTCCCGATCCCCCATGAGGGTCCGGGTAGGAGGGACTTTGAGCATCCCTGATGTGAGAGACCTAAGTTGGTAGGGGGTGGGATTCAGTTTAGGCAGAAGCCGGGCCAGCCCCTGGGGGGTGCTAGTTCTGATCACTTTCCCAGAGAGGCATCCCAAACCAAAATCAAGGTATCTAGCTGGTGAGAGCCAGCAGAGTTTCTCATATAGCTCACAACAGTGGGTGAGTCGGGGGGCAGCCAAGGCAAAATGACAAATGTTATTGTAAGCAGTGTACCACCGGGTGAGATGTGTCTTTGGAGAGCGAGCAAATAGGTGCAGCCCATAGCTGAGGGAGGGAAGGAGCACACCCTTCGCTAGGGCAAGCCTGGCTGCTGGTGTAAGGTTATACTTGGCCCTATAGGCCAGACCCAGTTTGCAGTTTGCCGCCCTGCAGATGTTAAGGATATGATTACCCATGTCAAGTTGGGGGTCAAGTGTTACCCCCAGATATTTGATGGAGCTCACTATGGGTAGTGAGGATCCATCTGCGCTTGGTGATGTTTAAGCAGGCCGATGGAGGCTTGATTGAGCCAAAGAGCATAGCCTGTGTCTTTTTCAGGTTCAGGACCAGCTTGTGACTAGTAACCCATGACAATACCCTGTTAAAGTAATCGGTCAGGTTCTGACTTAGGTGGTGGCATTCTGGGAGTGAGCCAGGATTACCAGATCATCTGCATACATGGTGGCACTACAGCTAGTAGTAACCATGGGTAGTTGATTGATGAAGAGGGAGAAGAGGAGGGGACCCAGTACCGAGCATTGAGGCACTCCGGAGGTCACCGGTAGGGGCTCGGAGAGGACTTTATTGAAGCAGGTACGCTGCTTTCTGCCATGTAGATAACCCATTAGCCATTTCATGGCATGGGGGAAGGCAAGCGACCACAACTGTGCACCAAGCAGTTTGTGGTCAACGAGGTCAAAGGCTTTGGACAGGTCGATAAATATTGCACCAGAGAGTTTGCCCTGGTCCATGGCTGTCCGGATACTTGATGTAACCGAGATTAAGGCTGTGGTGGTGCTGTGTCCCTTACGAAAGCCGTGCTGGGCTGGGGACAGAAGTTCATGAGAGTGGATATATTCCGAAAGCTGCTCAGCCACTACCTTTTCAAGGAGCTTGCATTATGGAAGCCATTTTAGAATTCTGAGAGCAGGATTTTTGAATCAGAAGAGGATGTGTTTACAATTTTCAAATGCTATGAAACTGCATTTATCCTACTTTAATAAATGCAGTTTCAGGATAAATGTAAACAGCAGCCTCTCCTTTACAAGCCTACAAAATGTGTAAAAAAAAAAAGATGGTTTAGGTATCCTTTTGAGGGATTCCTGGGGTTTGAAATAATGTTTTTCTTAACCCCAAGAATCATTCACTTAATGTTCACATTTTATGCAGTCATCTCTTCTGAGAGTGATGCCCCAGAGATAGGACCTATGCAAATTTTAGAACTTGAATGTAGGTTCAGAATTTTAATTTCCGCTCTACTCTGGCCGTTGCTCAGATCTGTTTCTCAGTCTGAAGAGAACAGTTGCCCTGTAGTGAACAGTAACAGCTGGTTTGCCAGTCGGGTTATATATTCTGTAATAATATAAAAGGTGTAATCTCAGTTTTTCAATTACTCTGCGTTAGCAAGGTTTTTTTTCAATAATTTAGGGTTCTCTGGTTCCCTCCTGAATCCCAAGAACCGGACAATATCCCAGCTGGCTACCATTGTACTTTCTGACTAATTTCAAATACTAAACCTTTTTTAGTAGCAGTGGTTTAGTATTTTTAACTATACAAATTACAGAGAACAGAGCACTTTCACCTTCCATTTCTGTATGTGCCCTTTCATCTAATTGGTTCCTGTTACAGGAACCGTGATTTGACCTTTGGTATTGTTTCCACAGTGCAAGAGCCTTCCCACCATTTCCATGCATTCAGAAAGTACTCTGAAATTCAGGAAAAAAACTGCAGCAATGATCCTGATAGCTCCAGAGACTGGGCCAGTCAGGCCTAGTACTTGTGCTCCAGGGCCTGTCCAGCAAGAATCCAATCAGCCTGACACTAAGTCACAATCTGCTGACTTTGTCTCATGGCAGAATAACATTCTTGAACCCCAGGACCCTACACCTGAAGGCATGGCTCTTGAGGAGTTAGAATTTTCTAGATTGGATATCTCAAAGGAAGTCATGAAGGTGCTTTTGGTTTCAAGGAAACCTGCTACCAGGAAAGCATTATCCCCTAAGTGGAAAGTATTTTCTTGCTGGTGTACCCCCAGAAAAATAAACCCAAGAGAGGCAGGGTTGCTTATAATTCTGGAATTCCTAGTACACCTACAGTTGTTAGGCCTGCGGCCTTTAACATTAAAGGTGTGCTTAGCAGCAGTTTCAGCATACATATCAGCTGGGAAGGGGAAGTCTTTGACCTCACAACCCTTTTTGGAAAGGTTTCTTAAAGGCCTCAGCCATTTATACCCACCGGTGAGAGACTCTGTCCCTCCACCCGGAATCTCAATATATGCCTTGCCCAACTTATGAAGGCTCCCTTTGAACCTATGGAAATAGCTGACCTGAAGTATGTCACATGGAAAACTATATTCCTGGTTGCAGTGACTTCTGCTAGGAGGGTAAGTGAACTGCAAGCCCTCTGCACACAGCCAAATTACATAACCTCTACAGGGACAAAATAATTATTTGAACCAACAGAAAATCCCTGCCTAGGGTGGTCTCTTGAGTTCTACCTGAAATCAGTCAGTGTGACCCTCCCTGAACTTTATCCAGAGCACTCCAGTCCAGGCGAGGAAGAGTTGCATAGCCTGGACCTAAAATGAGTCCTGACTATCTACATGGACCAGACAAAGGATGACAGGTCCCAGAGTACCCAGCTTTTTGTTATCTCTGGTGAGGTTGGTAAAGGCAGACCAGCTACAAAGAGAGCTCTCTTTCTCTCTCTCTCTCTCTCTCACTGGATAGTCTCTTGCATTTGGTTCTTCTGTGAAAAAGCTGGAAAAAAATGTTACCAAGAGGCTAGAGGGCACATTTCACAAGGTGTACCTCTACCTCTGTAGCTTCTGCAAGGGGCATCCCAATGTTAGACATTTATAAAGCAGCTACCTGGAAAACAGTACACACCTTCACAAAGCACTACTGTTTGGACACACTGTCCAGAAGGATGCCAGCTGTGAAACTTCTGTCTTGCAGAACCTTTTTCTTAACTAGGTTCTGGACCCAACCTCCCACAGCACTGCTGCTTAGTCTGCATACAGTGTAAACACTGAGTGAGTGATTTCTGGGGTTAGAAGAATAAATTACTCACTGTAATAATGTTGTTTCTTCTTAAGGGATCATTCACCATGTTTACACTCCATAACCCTACCTCCCCTTCCAGAACCTGAAATAGGTTCATACAAGAATCAGTTCCTTTTTCATTAAGAATGTTTGAACATTACCATTTAATGAACGAATGAATGCAGTAATTAATTAATTAATAAATTAATTATTTCATTACAAGAGTCAGATGATACAAGTGCTCTTTTGCAAAGGTTCCACATCAGCGTTGCAAGTTTCACAACATATGAAACAACAGAATTACAGTAGATGTTACAATTAAATAACAGATCATGTAAATGAGCACATTCGGAGGAATGCTTGTGTAACATAACAAAAGTATCAAGCTGTGTAGGTGCAAAGCTGACTGAACATGAACAGGTTCCAGCAGCAGGCGCTAGAGAGACAGCAAAGCATAACAATGGTGATTACGACTAGTTCAATGACAAACTGCATTTGCACTTAACTGCTATGGTAGCCTGCAGGGATTTTTTAAGCTGGGCAAATCTGGGAAGTTCTGCATTAATTCCAGTAGTTCATTTAGCCAGCTCACAGCCCTAACAAGTAAAGGAATGCTAACCAGCTAAGACAGTGAGTGGAAACAATTTTTTAGCACAGGGGTTGTTAGACACATCAGTGCTTTTTTGGCTAGTAGACCAGTTTGAAACTTTATTCTACTGGGAAGCAGTGGCCAGTTGGTTAGTGAAAAAGGTTGCAGCTGTGGGTGTGTTTGCCAGCCCCTAACACACAGTGGCAAGCTTTATTACTGCAGTTCCTACAGTTGTAAGTTTCTTGTTAAGGTTTATATAATACATTCTCACAAGTGTGCTTCAGTTTGTTTAGGGTTTTTAAAAATTCTATGAAAAATGTTTTCAAAAATGTTTCGGTAGCCTTTTAGTTATTTTCACTAGCTGCTTCTCCTTTCTGCCTTGGAAACAGAGCTGGGCAACAGCCAGAGTGGAGTGTGGATGTAGATTTAGAATCTACATTCTAAATTTTAAATTTGCATAGGTTCTTTTTCTGCGACATCACTCTAAGCCAAGATGAGTACATAAACATTACTACTGTGGGCAATTTTTTTCTCCATGAAAGAAAACACATTTCACAAGTTGCAGCAGGCTCAAAAGGAGCCAAGGTCAGTTGTTCAAGTATGAGATTAGTCATAAGGCAGGACTGGTTTATGAATAGGATGTTTCAAATGAAGGATACCTCTCAGAAAAGTATAGGGGACTTCTATATGTGCCACCGTATGGCCATCAGTAGAGGCATGAAATGTCAATATGGTAAACAAATGCACTTAATAGAGAAATACTGCAGACCTGAAACAGGTAATGAAAGCAAGTATTCCAAAATAGAATTCACAGGATATGTAAAAGGGTCCATATTCTGAGAAGCGGCACTCAGAGTGAAACACTTCTATTTCAAGGAATACATATGTCTATTAGAAGGCTTTCTAGCTGCAAGCAAGAGATCAACTACCTTGAGTGACACTCTAAAATGAGCTATGGCTATAAAACATGCAGAGCCGCTCACAGTTTGTGGTGCTCACTAGTAAATGAAGACCAATTTGAACAGAAAAACCTTGGCACACACTCACGTAAAGACAACGTCCAGGCACATTAATAAAATGCAATAGCCTTTAATCTTTAAAGTCACAGCAATACAATGCCTTCGCCACACCAACAATGAAGAAGCTCAACATTTTGTGCAGGCATACTGCGCTTTGTCAAGAGACTTTGTCTTGACAAGCAGAAATGCCATCTGCACAAAATGTGAGCTCGTATTAGTATCGTGAAAACTGCTAATGAAACTGTGTACGACATGTGTCTTGTGAAGTCTTGATGCCAGGTTCGATTTGAACAAGCTATGCTATGTTTTCAGAAGACATGAATGCAGATGTAAGGGACTTTAGGGTCCAGATGGACGAGAGACCCCAGGCCTGTGACAGCAGATCCAACAGGAGGTACAGTAACAGGATGCTCTATCACCAGATGTTGTAGGAGTGGAAACCATATCTGGCAAGACCATAGAGTAGCTATGAGAATGAATGAATGTCACTCTCCGCTCTTAGCCTGAGCAGAACCCTATGTATGAGAGGAATGGCGGGGGATGCACACAGGAGTTTCAAAGACAGGGACAATGGATTTTGCCAGAAAACTCCAGGCCCTGGAGCAAGTGAGCAAACGTGGCAGTTTTGCATCATTTGGGGTTGCAAAAAGATCCAACTCTGGACAACTCCATCTTTTGGAAAGGTTGTTTACCACAGAGGTCAGCAGTTCCTATTTGTGAATCAGGAACTGAGGCCTATTTTGCTTGCCTGCTAAGACATTTTGGTGACCTGGGAGAAACATAGCCAACAACAGAAGGTCACAAGACATCACCCAGTACCACATTCTCATTGCTTCCCTGCACAGGGAATACGAGTGAGTGCTGCTTTATTTATGTAGCACATGACACTGACATTGTCCATCTGGATTAACAGAGGACTGATGCACAGATCGGCTGTGAAATGCCTGGAGCTATATATGACAGCTTTCATTTCCAAGACATTTATGTGTAGTTTGGCCTCCACTGTGTTTCAGGACCCTTGTGTCTGTTAGGACCCAAGATGAGCACCCTGCCTGGACCCTGTGCCTTCCGTTCTGAGTACCTGTCCTGGAGCTGGTACAAGGAATGGAATGCCCTTGAGTGAGTTGTTACAGTCCATCTACCACAGTAGTGCTCGATGAAGTGGAATGTGACAAGAATCATTTTTTCCAACTCGTCTGTCAATTGATACCATTGTATCTTGAGTGTCCATTTGGTATTCGACATAGAGTGGAGAAAGTGACACTGTTACTGGCAGCAGTTGTCAGGCCCAGGAGATGTAACACTATTCTGGCAGAGAAGTAGTGACTCTTGTGTATCAAATGTGCTTGAGCAGTAAGGGTGTCTGCCCGTTCCCGTGGCAGTAAGGCACACTCCCTGTCTGTGTCCAGAACCACCCCAGTGTACTGCAGGCTCTGGCACAGGGTCAGCACTGACTTTGGCACATTTACTGCTATCCTTAATACCTCGAACAGTTATGTCATTCAGGAAAGGGTATGAAGAAGAGCTTCCCTGGAACCGGCCTTCAGGAGTCAGTCATCCATATAAAGGAAGACACAAAGCCCTTCCCTGCAAAGGGCTGCTGTAACCACTACTAAACAATTGGTAAAAACCCGTGGTGCCGAGGATAAGCCAGAAGGCAACACTTGGAACTGATAGTTCTCCTGCCCTCCAGCATGAAGCAGAGGTATTGTCTGTGGCACTGTCTGATCTTAATATGATGGTATGCATCCTTCATGTTCAGTGAACAGAAACAGTCCCGTTTGTAAGAGGGGAATCAAGGCTTGCAAACTGAGGTCTCTAAGGTCCAACACAGGATGTAGACCTCTTGTCCACTTTGTAACTAGGAAGTATCTGGAATAGAACACTTTGTTCCTGTCTTGTGGGGGAACAGGTTCAATGGATGTTTTTGAAGCAGTGTTTGGTCTTCCTCTTTTAGAAGGAAAAAGTGGCCTGGCGGGTATGAGGCATAGGACAGAGGATGGACTGGAGGGGCTTCTATAATTTCCAGAGCATGTCCCTATTATTTCTAGAACCCACTCATCTGTAATGGTCTCCTTCCACTGCTTTAGATGCAGGAGATCCTTCCCTCGCACTCTCATTCCCAAAAGGTAATACCTGAGTGGGGGGGGGGGCGTGGATGGAAGAGTCGGGTGGAACTGGTGCCAGTACGGCCACCAGGACCGATTTCTTTGGGTGCTTTTGCATGGGCACCAGCATGGAGTGAACTCAGGAGGGTATCACCACCACCTCTACCAGTTCAGTTTAGTTTATTGGCAGGAAAATACTCCTTTGAGTGGGCTACTTTACAAGGAAGTCCAGAGCAGATAAGTCATATACATAAGAAAGTGTAAAGAAGACATGTTCTGTACATAGTAAATATAGGTAACATTATACAGAATATATGAAGAAACACTCTGCATTTGTGTACATCTATATGCAGTCAACATTACATACAAGTGAACTTCCATGCAGCAGAACTAAGCAGTACTATATGGTCGAACACAAGGCAGTCGCAAAACCTGGGTTGCAGGATATAGCAAGAGTCAACTGTAAATAGAGAGGCAGTAGACAGAGTAGGGCAATGAGGTAGAAAGCAGGTAAGAAGGGAGACAGGAAGAAAATGAAATGTGGAGAATGGAGATTGTGAAGGAGGATGGGTGAGGGGTGGAAGGTGAGGGCGATGCAGGGTCAGAAATGGAAAAAGGTATAAGGTTTAGAGTAACTGGGTCTTAATCATTGACAAGCATGTGTCAGATAACTGCTGGTAGCTATTTTTGAAGCTATTCAGGGTAATTAGATGTTGAAGCTTGAGTTTAGCCTAGGGTTTGTTCCAGGCAGCCAGTCGTGCACGCACTACAGGACTGCTGGTGGTATGTACGATTACCTCTGGCAGCAGGCCACAAAAGATCCCTACCTCACCTTCTGGTGGGCATAGGATAGAGGGTCTTCACAGACTTTGAAATCAATATGGAGGACTGAAGTTCAAAATACAGTTTCAACATCATTACCAAATATTCTGGAGCCCTGAAAGGAGCATTCAAAACAGCCTGTTGCACATCTGCAGCAAAACCAGCTACTCTGAATCAAGTATGACACCTAATGCAGATACCAGAGGCTGCAGCCCTGGTAGAGGCATCCAACACATCACATGCTGAACGTAGTAGTCGCCACTAACTTCAAAACCAGCCAATATGGTTTAAGCAAGTCAGTCTTGTAAGGCCATCAGATAATGCCAGTGCTGCAGTGCACGCAGACTTCCATCAGCTATTCTGATATTTTATCATATGGATCTGGAAATTAGCAATCCACAGGCCTAAGCATGCTGAGGCATAAGTGTGTTTGCCCATTAAATCAAGCCTCCTAGATTCTTTGTTTGGAGGCAGTGTCAGTGTCTATGGGCCCTAGAGGGATCATGAGCAACCATAATGACTACAGAGTCAGTTTCGGGCTGTGCAGCATAATAAGGCTTAACAAACGGAGCAGGGTACTGATTATCAACCTTCCATGGAACTGTAGGCAGGGTGTTGGGCCTATGCCAGGTAGCAAAGGTAGCATCCTCTAATGCAGGGTATACAGGACGAATGAATAACTGAAGATGTGGAAGGAACTCCCAAAACTCCATGAGATTCCTTCTAGTGGAATTTACCGCCACAACAACAAAATCCATGGCAGATTGCATTTGCTGAACCATAACCTGAAAGGATGAATCCTCAGATGGAGATCTGGTGTGTAACTCACAGAATCCTCATTGCAGGATGATTTGTGGAGCTAGATGGCATGTTTCCTTCTTCAAACTTCTCCTCACCTCTGCATTCCTCCTCTCCCCTAAATATCAGTGAAGTCAGGATTATATTCCACTCGTTGTCATCATCAGGAATGACTATGGAGCCATAGAGGAGCTGGCAATATATGTGGTGGCTGAGGAGGAGGATTCATTGAGTGCTTCTGGAATCCATCGATGAAGGCCTGGTTCAGGTGGCCTTGTCGACGGCAGAACTACTGCCAGTGGCAGCAACCATACAAGGTGATACAGCATGTCTGAAAACGATGCCAGGACAGCCTGGGAGTTGATGGCGCTCTCCCAAAAGAGATCTGGGACTACTTGTGTCAAAGAGTCACAGCTGCCAATGTACCATCCATAGTAGGTATAGCAGTGCACGAGCCAAGCCTTGACCTTGGTGTGTCATCGCTAGTAGGAGGGGCTGTAGCTGATGATGCTGGAGTGGTGGTAGACGAGGATGTACCTGATTTCAGCAGTGACTTCCGCCTCACAGGTGAAGAGAACTTGCGTTTGTGTTTAAGGCCAGAAGAAGAGGTCTTTGATGAAGACGTCTCTTTGTCTTTGTCTCTCAACTTCAAAGACTGTCTCTCAGAGTGTGACAGCATTGCAGCCCATCTATAGGTTTCCCTATCAGTTGATGGTGAGGGAGAAGCAGGAGTGGAAACCGCAGCCTTTTCAAAGTTTCTAAAGCCTTCTGTCAGGGTCGCCTTGTATCCTGGTCGAAACTCTGGTGGATCTTGCAGGCCCTCACGTCATGAGATGCATACAAACAAAACACACAAACAGTGTGAGCATTGTCCTTGTAGATTATAGCTGCAGGAACAATATGAGAACAAAGGTTCTTTGCTCGGTGGCATACAGAGATGACAATGAAGAAATACAGAAACACACGAAGATAATAAAAAACAGCAATGGCTTTTCTGACACTGTTTCTCCACACAATCAATGAGGATGATCAGCAGTGGGAGAAAGAACTGAGGAGTGTTGTGGTCACCCACGTTATATAGATGGTGACACTGCATGTCATGGTAGGTAGCCTCTGGCTAGCAAAAGTTTCTGACTGGTCCTGATGCTGAATGCTTACCATTCCAAAGGTGTGGCCCAGTGGAGGGATATCTTGCCCCATCCAAAATGCTTTACACAGTCTAGATCGACATGGCATGCTCTGTAGTAAAATGGTCTAAGGATTCACCTGCTATGCCAGTGACCCGATGGAGTCGACTTGGGTCACATAGGGGATGGCCGGGGCTGGAGAGGCTAGAGTGTCCCATGGACTGCTCTCTCTCTGATGGGGAGAACAAGTCAGTCCACCAGTTGTCTTACCACCTGGCAGAAGCTGGATGACAGCTCAGTGGGAGCAGCAACCCTGGGAGGGCTGCTGGCAGACACATGTTCATGCATGCCTCTGCACATATGTGGTATGCCATTGCCGCTGGCAGCACGGGGAGAAAATGGCTGAAAACAGCCTACTGGGCCTTCACATTCTCCTGCACCACCAACTGGGACACCTCCTCCAGACTCTGGATTGTGCTCCGGGGGGGGGGGTGCATATCCGGTAATCCATGAGAGATTCGCCAGACAGAGGGTTAAGTCCCAGATAAGGTGGCTTATGGGACTGGGAGGACCAGGGCCAGTGGGGACTGGTAAGTGGCCAGGTGTGATGGGGCTGGGACGATCAGGACCAATGGGGGCCAGTAAGTGGCCAGGTGTGATGGGGCTGGGAGGAACAAGACCAATGGGGGCCAGTAACTGGCCAGGTGTGATGGGTCTGGGAGGACCAGGACTGATGGGGGCCAGTAAGTGGCCAGGTGTGATGGGGCTGGGAGCATCAGGGCCGATGGGGACCAGGGAGTATCTAAGTGTGATAGGGCTGGGAGGGCCAGGACTGATGGGGGCCGGTAAGTGGCCAGGTGTGATGGGGCTGGGAGGACCAGGGCTGATGGGGGCCAGTAACTAACCAAGTGTGATGGGGTTAGGAGGACCAGGACCGATGGGGGCTGTAAGTGGCCAGGTGTGATGAGGCTGGGAGGGTCAGGGCCAATGGAAGCCAGTAAGTGGCCAGGTGTGATGGGGCTGGGAGGACCAGGGCCGATGGGGGCCAGTAAGTAACCAGCTGTGATGGGGCTGGGAGGATCAGGACTGATGGGGGCTGGTAAGTGATCAGGTGTGATGGGGCTGGAAGGACCAGGGACCAATGGAGGCCAGTAAGTGGCCAGGTGTGATGGGACTGGGAGGACCAGGGCCGATGGGGGCCGGTAAGTAACCAAGTGTGATGGGGCTGGGAGGACCAGGACTGATGGTGGCCAGCAAGTGGCCGGGTGTGATGGGGCTGGAAGGACCTGGACCGATGGGGGCCAGTAAGTAACCAGTTGTGATGGGGGTGGGAGAACCAGGGACAATGGTGGCCGGTAAGTGACCAGGTGTGATGGGGCTGGGAGGATCATGGCCGTTGGGAGCCAGTAAGTTACCAGGTGCGATGGGGCTGGGGGGACTAGGATCGATGAGGGCTGGTAAGTGACCAGATGTCATGGGATTGGGAGGTCCAGGTCCGGTGTGAGCTGGTAAGTGACCAGGTGTGATGGGGCTGGAGGGGACTAGGGCCAATGGGGTCTGGTAAATGGCCAGGTGTGATGGGACTTGGAGGATAAGGGCCAATGGAGGCTGGTAAGTGACCAGGACCAATGGGGGCTGGTAAGTGGCCAGGTGGGATGGGACTGGAAGGACCTGGGTCGATGGGGCCAGTAAGTAACCAGGTGTGATGGGACTGGGAGGATCAGGCCAATAGGGTCCGTAAGTAATCAGATGTGATGAGGCTGGGATAACCAGGGCTGATGGGGTCTGGTAAGTGACCAGGTGTGATGGGGCTGGGAGGACCAGGGCCAATGGGGTTTGGTAAGTGACCAGATGTGATGGGGCTGGAAGGGCCAGGACCAATGGGGTCTGGTAAGTGACCAGGTGTGATGAGGCTGGAGGACTAGGGCCAATGGGGATTGGTAGGTGACCAGGTGTGATGAGGCTGGTAAGTGACCAGGTATGAAAAAAACATGATTTTTTAATATAGTTGAATTTCCATATATTTCTCCAAACCCCTGACAACCTAAAGCCTCAAGCAAAACACAAAGCATCATGGGTATGTAAATCCTTGTAACAGATTTGCATACCCATAATGCTGTAAACCAGATCTGAGGCTTTAGCGTGAATGTGTGTGATTTGGAAAGATATGCAGAAACTAAAAAAATCAGAAATGTGTTAACTGCCCCATCAGCACAGCAGTAGGGTTACTGCTCGCCATGCTAGCGACCCGAGTTCGGGAACAAGCTCGAGTTGCTGGAGGGCTGGCTGGGTGAGAGAGTTTGAGTGTCCCAGTAGACACTCACCCTTTGCAGAGGAGGGTGGCTGTCTGTATGGCTGCCCAGGCACATCCTGTGGAAGCATGGGAAATGCAGCTGTGTGCAGTCCAAAGGATAGTGGGGGAGATGTGTACTTTCCCAGGGAGGTAATAGTCTAGGGCAAGATCATAAGCTGTGTACGAATGTACCTAGAGCCTACTGACATCTGTCACAGGTTAGGGGAATTTCACCACGAAATTTGTTTCCCACATTTGGTGGGCAAAATAATCAATTTAAAAAATGTATATATGCTTCTTTCAATCCATTACACAAAAACAGGTCCAAGTGTCCTGCCAATACCCCCGCCTGCCTTGTCAGTCACCAGTCCTGCTCCCAGCTCTCTGCATCTCAGAGAGGGAGCCCATCTAGACTCCATTATGGTTTCATAAGACTGTGAGATAGCTTCTTTGGAGTCCATCCTGTTCTGTAGCAACAGCAGCTCCAGGCTGCTAGGAGTGGAAGATCCGCATACTCCTCCTGTGGCTGTGGTCAAGTAGTTGTGTGCTTTCAGAAAGCTATAAAAATGTTGCCAGGGCAGTCCTGCCACTGTTCTCAGTTATTTGAAGCTCTGTAGGCTTTTGGTTTGAGTAAATCTTGACCTCGCCATTGGGCAAAGCCTGGGATTTGAAGACCAGGAAAAAACCCTGGATTCCCGCTGTAGGTGTCAACATGGAAAAAACTTGCTCTGCCCCACTCTCATTTTGAAATTTCCTCAAGCTCTTGGTGACAGTGATCATTGCGGGACTGTGGAGTGGTCCCATATCTACTATGTCACTCTGGGGAGATATACCATCAAGGGTGATGGGGTCCATCCTCTTCGAGCTCCAGCCACAAAATGTCCTCACCTTTCCTTTGAAACAATCTGTTATATATGTGGTTTGACATGCCTGGTGAAATTTCTTAGAATCTTGAAATCCCAGCCCTCCTGCATTCGGGGCTACTCTTAGTCATAGCTAGTGAGCCAGGGATCTTTTCCTCAGCCATTTAAATCGAGCAATGCACTAGGCAGTCGTCTATGGCCCTTTAAGGATCAGTCTCGGTAAATCTGCAAGACATACTGTAGTCATGGCAGGATATTAATTTTGCTGAAGTTAAAGCTGTCTATCCATGAAATGGGCAAACCCTTCCATATTTCCAGATCCGCTCTGATTTTTCTTTATTGGGGGATCCAGTGAAGTCTGTATAGCTGCCGTATGTGTTTGTTCACTTCTGTTGCCAGGTATGTGATTTTGTGGTGACTAGGTTACACAGAATGGAGGATTCCCCAGTGCATTTGGTAGTATCTACTTACCCATGATAGTTCACAGTTAGAGAAAGTAGTTTTGTACTCTGAGCACCTAGAAAGTGCTTCTGTTTTTTATTTAATGTTGGTGAGAGACCTCTGGGTTGGGATCCATGCAGCAGAATGTCACCTGCATAGAGAGAAAGTGTTTGTGACTCAGCAGATTGCACACTCGCTTCTGAGGCCGAAAGAGCAAAAAAGGCTGTGGGCTCTAGCCCCACACCTGGAACTTGGGTGCAATCTCGGTATCGACACTGTAATCCTGACATGCTGTCTTTCAGATGAGACCATAAACCGAGGTCCCATCTGCCTGTTCTGGTGGTGGTTCAGGTGGACGTTAAAGATCCTAAGAGGGGGTGTGTGGCTTGCAGCCGACTGAGCAGGTTGCAACTCGAGAGCTCTCTTCAACTTTGTTAAAAAAAAAAAGGCATAAAACTCTGAAAATTACCTGCTCAAAACTTTTCTGGCATTGTAATATGACTATTTAAAACTCACTGTGGCTTTGAATTAGCAAATACTTAGCCAGACGATATGGGGAATCCTCAGAAAACAGGACAGCACGAATCAAGCAAAGGGAAGCATGGCAGGCAGCCCGAAGGCACGAGATCCAGCGGCCTAGCGACGGTGGCAGACGGTGACTTAGAGCACACTAATAGTGTCGTCCTCTAGGCTGCGAAAGCACTCGATGCAAAAGTAAAAGCATTAGATACTAAACTAGATACCTACAACTCCCGGTGTCAGCCTTAGAAGCGAAACGGAGACAATCGCAGTGGAGGCACGCCTGGCAAAGAATCAGCCGACAAGACCTCTGCAGCAACTCGTGGTCTCATCTCTGAGAACAAACTACTTTGACTCCGTCAAGAGCAAATGGAAAATGGGGCCCGCTGAACCATGTGCGTTTGCTTGGGATACCAGAAGGAGTGGAAGGGATGACTTATTTCGTTATGTCTGTAACCTACTGCAATCTGCATTGAATTTCGAACCTGTGGATACTATCTTCAAAGTGTATAGAATCACACCAAGGAAAAACAGCTGCGAACTCGATCTCCACGCATTCATTTTGATCCTGATGGTGGGGCAACATATTCAGGACCAGATCCTATTTAGCTAAAACCAAAGCGATATTACAGCTACCTGAAGGCCCTCGTTTTACTTTTTTCCAGATCTCAAGTCATGCCACGAGGCAACAGGGAAGGCGTTGATGCAGTCCGTGGTGAGCTTAAATCATTGGGAATCAACCACTCTCTACTACTCCTTGCAAAGCTACGGATCTCCTATGTAGGTAAAACTTTTATTTTCACTGACCCGTCAGAAGCAGTAAAAGGCTCCTCAAAATTAAAACAGACTTTATTCAGAAAGAGTTGGATCCTGAGGAATTTAATGACACTTGAATGGTGACTCTGTTCTGCCTTTCACATAGTTGGGGCCTAAACCCCTGGACTAATTTCTTCATATTTGCACTGCTATGTTTGCAATAATACTGTACTGAGTTTGTAATATCTGAGCAACCTTTTTATTTTAGTTTTCTTTTGTATTGCCTTTTTTAAGTCGGAGTGAAGGCTTAAGGGTAGCAACCCTTATCATGGTACTTATCGAAAAATAAATGTCTACATGGACTTTATATGAGTCAATTTTTGACTTAGTGGGTCTGGCACCCCGGGACTTTTCATATAAATTTAAGTTGTATAGTCCATGGTCATGGCTGAGGAAGCACTAGATACCTATGTCTTATAGAAGTTGTTTATAACTGAACTTCCCTCCCATGATGTAACAAAGGAGACAAGAAACTTGTTCCTGTATACTCTTTATGCCTGTATTTATTTCTATGCCTTGGAACCAAGAAATATAACTTGTCAATTATTGATAAAATTAATAAAAATAAAGTATATATAAAAAAAGATCCCACGGCACTTCTTGAAAAGTAAGAAATTTTGTATTAAAATATCCAGCAAATACATTGAAAATATCACATCAAAAAGCATTCCCCAATAACCCATTCATACAGCTCACCTAGTCCTGTGCTACCAATATAAAATATCCTTATAGTGTTCACAAAATTAATTTTTTTATGTGCAATACACCTATAGCCTGCTACAGTATATATTATGGTCACCTCTACATTATTATAGCAAATAATTAACATTTTTCCAATAGCAATTAAAGAGAGACGTAGATAAAAGCCTATACTCTTGAGCCTTTATTTCCTTCAAATCATTTTCTATTAATTTAATAATAGGAATGGTTTTGTTCTGCAATATGTATTGTCATCTCGATTCCCAAATCTACCATTTGAGGTATGCTTATATAACTGTGTGTCTTTGTGCCAAAAGTTCCACGGGTGGGTTCTGCCTTTCAAAACGAGCACTTCACAGGGCATCCGCGCTAGAAGTGGTACCTGTCATTGCTGAGCCAAGGTTGACCAAAAGGAGGAAATATAGCTACACTGTAGAAATAAATGTATCATACTTTCTTCCTGGAGGTCACACCCAGGATGGGGCAGTACTGTGTCTGTCTTCCATTTGCTTATGCTTTGCATTCCTTTGACATTGTCTGCCATGTGCATATAACCATGTCACATCCCACATCTTCATTTGGTATTCTGTTATCTATTAATTGTTCCCCAATTACTTTCTCTCCATGCCTCTATCTCGAGAAAATAATGGGTGCTATAAAACAGTCAGTTATAACCTTTGGTATAATTTCTTCCTTGGGTAAGCAAAGGCAGCAGCTCTATCAATGTGCCATTGTTTTAACGTCAAAAAGCAATCTTGTATGTAAGAAACACCAGCTTGACCCTTCCCCATGATTGTTTATAATTTTGCTTTTTCCCAATCTGTGAGCAAAAGTGCACTTTTTTGTTTAAACAATGCCAAACCATGTATTCCAACCCCTTGGAGGAGTGGCCTATGGCTGAAACTAATAAAAACTCAGTGAAAGAAAATCACTGTGTTCACCATTTGAAGCCCCCCTTTTATTTCCCTATGGGTACGTCCCCTTTTAATCAGATTCAGATGACTTCCCACAGTAACGAAGATGCTGCATTGCTGTGTTTCTGTGACATGGGAGGGAGGAGGTATACAAAGCAAAAATAGGAAAACTGGATTTAAAAAGGTTTTAGCTATGCATACCCTCTTTTTAGACCTGGTCCAGCTACATCATTTTGTCACGTTATCTTCTATAATAGCCAGCTTCTTATCCCAATCGAACCTAGCCATTTCTGGGCCCCCAAACCAAACCCCTAATTGCTTAATGGGTTCTGAGGTTATATTAATTCCACCAGTATTAGTTACCGGGTGCATGGTGTTTACTAACCATATTCCTGTACTCTTCCCTTATTGAGTCTGGCCCCTGCTGTCTCATATTTATCAAAAGTATTGTAATGCTCGAACCTCATTTGCTCGCTCCCTTAAGTAATATTATAAGTCTAATTAATTATTCATGAGCTAAACTAGCTCAGTGATTGGCTGCCATCCTGGCCTGACATCTCCTAGAAATGGCCAGCATGGCAGCCACACACTCCTCACGCATTCTTGCTGAACCACTTTAAATGTCAACATTTTCCTAAATATAATAATTAAAAAAGGAAACCATTCTAAATTTCCAGACAATATTACTTCAAAATAAGTCTAGCAGAGGCAGAATAAATCCCTCTAGCGTCATTGGTACTAGGAAACGCGTCATCTCCTGCCATCAGTTCTCATGTTACCACCGTAACAACTGGCAGCATGTGGCAGTCTCAGCATGCGCCACCATGGAAAAACAAAAATAAATAGAAAACCTATTAAAAAAAACAACTGTCATTATTTTGATTAGACTTATAATCACAATAATGACCTCACAGCCAGTCATTTCCTGGGGATTAATGACCAGCTGGGGAGTGGCCCGATGTGCAGCCAAGGGGCAACCCTTACCGTCTGGTCATTAAGCCCCAGGAAATGACCAGGTGTGAGGTCATTATTGCTTAAAACAAATATCAGCATATGCTGATGTTTTAATTGGGACTACTCAAGAATCCACTGTGACACACTGTATGATTCCTTCTTACTCTAGGTGTCTTAGCACAGGATCAATACAAACAGCATAGAGCACAGGACTGAGTGGCCTTACCCCTCTGACTGGTTTACAAGTAGATCCAAGTTTCCCATTAACTAAGGAAATCACTGTAGTGCTTTTGTAGAGAACGTCGATAAATTCAGTACATTTTGAAGGGAGGCCGTGATTTCTTAATACTTGCAGAAAAAAATTCTGTTGTACCCTATCAAAAGCTGTCTCCTGATCTAAAGACGGGAGAAGGCCTTCTGCTTTCCCCATCTGCCCACTATCCAGAACTTCTCATTAAGTTCAAGTTGTCTCCAATTTTTCATCTTGGACCTGCACAAGCTTGTGATGAGATCAATACACTAGATGCTGTTATTGCCAAGTGTTTACTCAAAATCTTAGCCACAATCTTAATATCTGTGTTAAGCAATGCCTCCAGTTATTTAATTTTTTTTCTTCTGTTCCATGAATAAAAAACATTATTCCTTTAAACACAACCTCATCCTGTATTTTGTTTATAACAAAGCATTAAACACGTGTTTTTAAACTTCACTGAATTCCTCCCTATATATTTTATGTATTTCTCCTGCCAGTTTATCCTTGCCTGTGCCACTACTTTTTTTTAGTGAGTTATTTGCTACTTCAGTTACTTCACTAGAAATATCTTTCTGTAATAAAAAGTTAATGTCTGATGAGATAGGGAGGATCTGCAAAGAGTCAAATAAATCACTATCAAAGCTAGCCTGTGGTCCCCGACTCAAATTTATGAGCGATATATGCAACTACCACACCCTGTATCTGCTCTGTAGTGTTACATAACACCAAAACCCTGTTCATCTGTCAAGGCCATAGTAACTCTATTGCCAGTCCTATCCTGACATGTCCCTCCGACTGAGGGGGATGGCTCAGGGCAATGTAGGAATATTTTTCATGGAGGATGGTGGACACATGGAACCACCTTCCTGAGGAGGTCGTGGGGTCAAAAACAGTGGGAGAATTCAAGAATGCATGGGACAGACATAAGGCAATTCTAGTGCAGGGTAGGACAAGTAGGCTGTTGGTTGACTAGGTTCTGCAGCTCATCCAATAAGTATGGAAATGAGCAGACTGGGTGGGCCAAGTGGTCCTTATCTGCCGTCAAAGTCTATGCTTCTGTGTCTCAAAGAGGTTAACCTTCCCTGACCTGAGCGCCAAACTGTTGTTCTTGCACAAAATATTTCAGTTTGTGATACTGAAATTGCCCCATCTGCTCTTTAATATTCAAAATCTGGGTAGTACAATCAAATTCAGATCCTTCTGCTTTGCTTAAGAGTTTCTGTAATTGATGTTGTAGATAAATATTTCAAATAAGTTTGATTTTATTTTCTCTTAGCCAATTTGACCAGGAAGTCCTTAAGTGCTACCTTTAAATCTTTCCACCAATCTGCTACAGAGTCATACCTGTCAGTCAGGGACATTTTATCTTTAATAAGATGCCTAACCCATTCCCGAAAGAAGGAATCTTCCAACAAGGAAAAGTTAAACCTCCGGAGTCCTTTTTGACAGTTTGTAGACAGTCAGACCCTATAGAGAGAATGACTACTGTATGATCTGAAGTCTCCACTGGGGTGACTGCTGTAGAAACAGTATTTAACCATGGGGCTATGAAAACGTTTATTTGTAAGACAAGTGCACCCTTAGAAAAGGTACATGCTTCAGTGTTATGCCTGGCACTGGCAGCATCTATCAGTAATGCAGAGGTGACCATGTTAGATAGATATGAAACATGTCAGTGTCAGTGGCTCAGCAGGTTGCACACTTGCCTCTGAGGCCGGAAAATCAAAAGGTTGTGGGTTCAAGCCCCACACCAGGCATTTTGGGTAAAATCCCAGTATTGACACTGTAGTGCATCATGAGGGGGATGCTGCACTCCTGATGTGTCATCTCTTGGATGAGATGTTAAACCAAGGTCCTGTTTGCCTGTTCTGGTGGTTGTTCAAGTGGATGTTAAAGATCCCATGACACTTCTCAAGAAGAGAATTTTATTGAAAAGAGGACTTCATTACATATACAGTCAAAATGAAGGTACAATTCAAGACACAATAAGAAGCAAACATATATTCTGGTTACATAACAATAAATGATAATATATAGAAAATTAATAAAGAAATACAATGTAGCTGAGCCAACCAGTGTCATAAATGAACCATCTATCACAGTTAACTCAGAGATGCTTTGTTTTCTCAGCTGAAAATCTTTGTTGATGTATTTTATAAACTGAGGCTATAGCTTTACTAATATTTGTGAACATTTCTTCATTCAAGACTAACTTTTGTTGCAGTACCCACATACATCTGGCCTGCCAGCGGTGGTAACGAATTATAGCAAAGACAACATAAACTGTGCCAACATGATATTTCCCCCATGATCCAGTGAAGGTACCATACATGAGGGTGGAATAGCCCAATGCAAGGAAACGACGTTCCTCCTATTTAGCAGCTAACCAGTTCCAAAAGGAGGTGGCATAGGGACAGTCCAAAATAAATGATACTGGGTCTCCAAGCGCTGGCGACATGTTTCCTGGGGCAAAACCTATTAGTAAGTAGTTTGTGTTTATTGTTAGCTCTAATGCTTAATCTTCCAGTTACCTAACCAGACACAATCCTATAAGAAGGCGGGAGCCTGGGGTTAGTAAATTTTTATAACCTGCCACAGATTATTCTGGTGACACATGGGAAATGTAATCTCCGTGGGGCATTCTGTTTGTATGATGGTATTTTAAATAGCCTTCCTGTCCATGGTCTGCAAGTGTATGGGGGACATCCCCCATTTTAAAGCAAGCTTGATTCTTTCTAGGCCATACTGTGGAATGGACTGCATTTTACTAAATGCACGTACTGTGCCTGATTCCCATAAGGAAAGACAAGGGCTTAACCATTTCAGGACAAAAGGTTTCCAAGATTTTACCCCTGGTTTAAGTGTTTTACCTATGTTATAGCTAAGAAATAAGCTATAAAAAAGGCAATGGGATGAATCATACCAACCCCGCCCTCCTGTAGAAATCTGTAGGTGAACTCCCGTTTGAGGGGATTTAATCTTGAACCCCAGAAGGCCTGAAAGAAAACACTATAAACTTTAGTCAGTAAACTATGGGGTGGGGGAAAAACCAAGCATAGATATAGAAAAACAGGAAGAAGCAATGTCTTAATTAGCATAACCCATTTCTTTTTAGAAATCTGCTGCCTCTTCCAACATAAAACAAGCCTGTTGGCACATGATAAACAGTGCTCCCAGTTAGTTTTGCAACGTCTCCAGGCCTAAAGGTAATTCCTAAAATAGTGACAGGATTTGATGAGACAGAAATGTCAGCAAACATCCCTGAAGCGGGGGAATCACGCAAGGTCACTCCTCGACTTTTCCCGATATTAATGTTAGATCCAAATACATTACAGAACAAAGTGAATTAGCTAGGTATTTTCACTAGTGTCAAGGGACATAGCCAGAACTAGATCATCAGCATACACTAGTATTTTAAAGAGGAGAGAAGAAGGGAAAGGAGAGACCATGAATATTTGGTGTGGCTATGATTTTCCTAATTAGGAAGTCGATATCGAAAACATAAAGGAGGGGACTAAGCGGACACCCTTGTCTTACCCCTCTGTGGATCTTAATAGCCTGGCCCACCCAGCCATTGACCTGTGGTATTAATACTGCATTTGCATACATGGTACGAATCCAAGAGACAAATTGGGGGGGTATGCCAAAAGTCAATAAAGTTTCAAAAAGAAAAGTGTGGGAAAGTCTATCGAAGGCTTTCTCCTGGTCCAGACTAAGGACATAACCTTTAATATTATTATTAGAAAAAAGTTCTGTCAGTATCATGAGATTGTCTTGCTGCTTCCTGTCAGGGATAACATAGGTCTGGACAGAGCAGATCAGAGATGATGAAATTTTGGTTAGCCTGTTGAGCAGAATTTTGCTCAAAATGTTCAGATCTGTATTTAATAAACTCATCTGTCTCCAGTTACCAATATCGGTTTTGGGCCCTTTTTTATGTAGTAATACCAGCAAGGCAGCATTCATGGATGCTGCATATTGATTTGTGGCAAGCATATACTTGAACAATACCATCAATGTAGGAGCAAGTTCTGCTGTAAATGTTTTGTAAAGCCTGGCCCCAAGGCCATCTGAGCCAGGAGCTTTGTGTGAAGGCAGGAAACTAATTGCACCTTCCACCTCGTCAATAGAAATGTCTCTAATAAGGTCATTAGCATCCAATTCAGTAACTTGGGAGGCCAAGAGTTTCTAAATATGACTTAATCCCGCCACTGGCTGCTGGACCCAAACAAGGCCTCAATGTGGCTTTCAATGAATTGCACGATTTTTATTGGCTCAGTTACAGAATCCCGATGGTGTAATGAGTTCCGTAAGTACTCAGCTATCCACCCGAGCCTTACCTTCTTTAAAAGGTCAACTGACCCTTTCTGGAGCTGAGTGCCAAACAGAGTTCCTGATCTAGAGTCTTTGCCCTATCATATTGGGGTTTAAACATTTGATATTTACTGTTTGTAATCTGTGGGGAGTAATCATGCTTAGAAATATCAGCTAAGGAAAGGAGGTGCTGAAGCTGATGGCGAGATGTAGGTATGTTAAGTAATCTCTGTTAGAGATAAATCAAGTTCTATTCTGGAATAGGATCTGCCAGGATTTTTGTAGAGTCTTCCCACCATTCGAGTAGGGAGTCGTAACATTCAATGACTGAAAGCCTAGCAGTCCACTCCTGTCTCCAAAGTTTAAGTGTAGGATCAGTTAAGAGACTTTCGTTAAGCCTCCACCCATTTTTTTTTTTTACAATGGGGGGTATTATCTCATGCTACTTGTAAAGAAATTGAAACATGGTCTGAAAATTCCACAGGCTGGGTTTGGACATGGAGGCTGTGTAAAAATGATGTAACAAAAAAATAATTAATACGGGTTTTTAAAGTACCCTTGAAAAAGGTATGATTCCCCTGAAGGATGATGATGCCGCCGATATGCATCTATCATATTGGCTGTAGTGACTATTTGTTTCAAAGCTAAAGAATCACAAACCAATTTCATAGCACGAAGGCCTTTATCTACCTGACCAATTCCACAATTAAAGTTGCCTGCCCAAATGGTGAGGTGGGAGGTGTGCAGGAAAGGTTGAATAGTTTTAAACAAGAATACTCTAAGAGCTTTGGTCTGGGGGGCTTAGGTAGTGATGATTCTAAATTGTTCAGTATAATAGGATAGATCAAGTAACAATGCTCTCCCAGGTCAAATAACCACTAGTCTAGTAACTTTTAAGCATGGGTTATTAGCAATATACCTACCCCATCACAGATATATCCCCAATGGACCAATAGGAAGACCCATGGTCCCAGTATCGAGATGCATGCTGTAATTCAGTATGTGTTTTAAGCCTGGTGTATTGTACACAAAAACGTCATGTCTGTCCCCTTTTAAGAAAAAGGTACCTCCAATCTCTTTTTTCACTTTTGATGCTATTCACATTTAAAGTGGAGATGGAAAGGGACCTCAGAATGAAAAAAAGATATAAGAAGGTTTGACTCATCTAAGCTAAGCTAAGGCATTTTTGGCAGTCTCCTCTGACGTGTGCATTTTGACAATGGAATCTTCACCCCACCTTCCTCATTCTCTGTGGTAGAAGCCAAGGAAGAGCGGCAGTCCCTTCATCCTGAGTCCCCAGTCCCTAAGTCATCTGTCAGTGCTGCATATTTGTTGCCTTTTTTCCAAGAGGGACCTGAGTCATGCTTTCCCCAACCTTCCCGGAAACTGATTTACCCAATCTTGTCCTTTTCCTTTGTGTAACAGTTTTAAAGGATTGCTCGCTATTCATCGGAAGAGGAGGAGGTGGGGGAGGTCACCTCTACAGCATCCATATGTACAGTATGGGTGCCTCAGAAACCGGGGATGGGACAGAACTAGTTCCAGGGATTGCAGAGGTGACCTTCTGAGAAGAGCAGTGGGGAACTACTTCTTGATGGGCAACAGCAGAGGGAGTCTCTGTACCTGATGAGGGATGGGGGGCCTGGGCCAAGATGCTCTGAGCGATCCTTAAACTTTGTTCTGCCACTCATTTGGCCTGTGTTTGTTGTGCAGCATGAATAAGGCCATCATGTGAGGTCAGTCTTCCCTATTGTGGAGGCCCAAGGACAGTGACCATAAGCATGCCTCTGTCTTCTCACACAGATTACATCTGAATAAATTTAAACACGTAGAAGAAACATGACCATATTCTAAACAGTGACTACATCGAGATGTGTACAGGCTGAGCTTAAATGAGTACGTGAACCACATTTGAAGCATGAGCAGGGTTGACCAGCTCAGAAAAAGAGAGCCCTGGTCTTTTCAAGGAAAAAGCTGCTGGGGAGGTGCACAGACCCAGAGTTGGTGGAAAAAAGCTTAATTCTGATTCTCCACCCCCATCCCAAATCTGTTTGCTATCCAAGGTGGGTGTGGGTATCCCCAGTACCTCGCAACACTGTCGAAGCCAAAAAAGGATATCCTCCACGTTAATTTTTAAACGTAACAGTTACGTATTTAACTAAAGGCTTGGTGAGAGGGAGTGCATGAAAAGGAGTCCAAACAGGATTATTTTTTTGGGCTTGGTACTGTGCCCAAAATCTATCCAACCAGAGACAGTCTTAAAACTCATGTCATAATTAGAGTTGCCCAAGCTGATCAGGGCAAACATTTCAGAGGAGAAAAATTTCATTGATCCATTAAGCACAACTCTGGCAATGTCTATCCTGTCAGGAGGGACTCTAGGCCTCCCTTGTAAAGCAGGCAAACTCGTTCCTCCTGGGGGCTGGTTCACCTTTATTTTGAAATAAATCAGCTTAAATATGAGGGGCTAGCTTAGCAAGTTTGTTTGGGTCCTGTAGAGTGACCTCAGGGGACCTAACCTTACTGGGGCTTCAGTGGATAAATCAGCACAGTTAGTGACCTCATCCTGCCTAGTAGGAACATGCTCAGACATAGAAACAATATTATTATTATTATTATCATTAGAAACAGTATGCGATACATTACTAATAAGGGAGTTAGCCCGGGGTTCGGTGGAGCTCTTTTCCAGAACCACTGTTGTTATGTGATGCTGGTCCTCTAGTGAAGTATCTGCATGACAGGGGGATGTAGCAAGATCTGGGAGCCATGTATCATTTGCTCCCTGCAGCCACCCGGCGTCCTCTAGGGCGTGTACAGGAGACCAGTTGCCAGTTCCTATTTCAGTATTGCAGGGTGCATCAGTCAAAGTAATATGAGGAGAACTCCCAGTTTCCTTGCTCCAACTGGCTTTGCTTTTGTTTGTGGGAAAGGCAAAGACTCGTTCTTGCACAGTTGTGGTCGAGATATCAGAATTTGTGGCAGTACCTTTAAGGGCCGACACAGAGGTGGGTCACCCTGTTCCAAGTTGTGTTTTCCCAGCTCTGTTGTTGGTTTGCCCGGGAGCTACAACCCGCGGCTTTTGGCACACAGCTAGAGGGCTGTTTCGACTGCCAGCCGTAGGTTTGTCCATATCCAGTTCCGCGTTCAGGGGTGAGTTGTCAGACGTTTCATCCATTCGTGTAGCAGCTGCTTCAGGCACTGTGATTGCAGCGCATATCTCAGGGACAGCTTGCACTGATGGCACTTGATCTTCCATGGCGGAAGCGCCGCTAGCTAGAACACCCAACTCCAGCTCAAGATCTTTAGCTCTCCATAAGTATCGCTCCTGAATGGAGTGTAGCTTTGCCATTTTTGCTGTCACAGCCGGAGAAACCGGCGATGCAGAAATATGTTGCTCACCAAGTGGGGCATTGTCCAAGATTACTCCTTGTTCCTCGGAGGACAGAGATTCAACATCCTCCTCCTCTGAAAAATCTGCAGCTGCCATAGCCATGTCAACAGCGGCCACAGTCACATCCATCTCACTCAAGGACTTCTGTGAAGTGGCCATCTTGCAAGAGATGGCCAAGGGTTCCCCCTACCATCAGAGTAGGTGAGTTTTTCATTACACAAAATATTATATCAGATTAAAATAACAGAAACATCATGAATTTACAAAGAAAGAAAAACTCAAAATAAAAAGAAACACCACTAACAGAATCAATCTATCCAGTGAATATTTTTTTACAATAAAGAATATTTCCCTCTATCTAATTGTGAACTCTCAGTTTACTTCACCTGTAGTATAGCAGTTTCAATTTGCCTTAAGATCACTGCATTTGGAGTATTCGCATGCTGAAGAGAAAACTGGCATCTAGCCTGCCACATATAACATGTAATGCAGGCAAAAACAACATTTAGGGTGCTGGGATGATATCGGCTATAATACCCTGAGTAATCGCCTACAATCAAACTCACGTATTGTTTGTGTTGTACAGTGCCCCATTGCCACCTGCAGGCAACATCAGCCCAACATTTAGCTGCAAACACACAATGGATAAAAAAAATCTTTAAAGTTTCTTCCTTTCCATTACATTCTGGCCTTAAACATTGACGTTCTGTGATAGGTTAATGTTTCCAGTTCCCTTTAACCCCCAGTTTTCCATGATAGCTAAGCCACTGTATATCCCACATATGAACTGGGATCCCAGAATCCTTTAGAATATTAAGAGCTGACTGTAATTTAGTAGGGAGACATTTTGGGAAGTCCACTTGGACTGCAAAATTTTGCTCCATTATGTTTACATAAAGAAGCTTTCTGCGTAATGTCAGCACATCATTGTCTCATTTTTCACATTTTTAGCTTTTTGACAGCTGAAATAGCGAAATCGGGTATATGTGTAGCTGCTGTTATTGTTGGAATTTCCTCTCCCCAACCGTCCAAGAAGGGCTGAAGCAAACCATGTGTCCAGCCATCCCATATGTGCTGTGGTCTACCTTCCGATTTCAGGGACGAGGAAATAAAAAAGGAATGATAAAAAAACAATGGATTTATCATTCCCAGTCCACCATGTCTAATAGCTAGATATGTAAAATCTTGTTTTATTGGGTTCAACCTGCTTCCCCAAATCACTTGAAAGAAACAGCTCAAAACTAGGGTCTCCAAGGCTATCAGAATGGGAAATATATGAGAAATATATAAAAAAATTGGAATCAAAATGTTTTTAAATACCATTACCCTCTGTTTCTTTCCAAATGGCCATGACTTCCATTGTAGTACTTTGTTTTCTCCCAACCTCAGTTTCTCTTCCCAATTCCTATATGTGAGATTGCCCTCTCCGAAATATATTCCTAGTATTTTAATCTGCGTGTCTGGTACCTGAATCTGTCCTATTGTAGTTACTGATTGTCCACATCCTACCTGTAAGCCTATATTTTTAGAGTAGTTTAATCCTGCCACTGTGATTTTTGAAAAAACTAAGGTATTCAAAGCCCCCGATATCTCATCCGTAACCAACAGACAAATATCATCGGCATAAGCAGCTATTTTCCGTGGTGCTATATTTGGAGATGGGGAGATGCCTACGATGGACCTATCCCACAGAATTTCCCTTATAACTGGATCCAATATAAATGTATAAAGGAAGGGGCTGATGGGGCATTCCTTTTGCACGCCTAGTTTACGTAAGATAGAACTTCCAATCAAGCCATTAACAGAAGGAAGAACTACAGCATTATTACACAGAAGCTGAATCCAGCAGATAAGTGACTGTGGGATCCCATATTCTTGTAAGACCGAAACAGAAATGCATGAGACACATTGTCAAATGCTTTAGTTTAGTCTAACACTAACAAAACCCTTTAGTTTTTTTTGGTTACCATATTCACATAAGTCCCTCATAGGCGCAATTTTGCTAAATGTTTCTGTGTAGAACAGAGCAGGTTTGAGATGGATGTATGAGGGAAACTGCAGCTTTCTGCATTTTTTTTACATAATATAGAAGATAAAATCTTACAATCTGTGTTCAGCAGACTAATTGGTCTCCAGTTATTCAAATTAAATTTATCCCCCTTTTCAGTTGGACTGAAACTCAGCAGGAGGAGGCAGGCAGTTGCAGCTAGAAGATAAGTACTTTCTCTGTGCTATTTGTTTTCTTTTAGGATTGAGGTAGCATTTCATGAGATGGCAATGTGTGCTGTGTGACTTAAACAGTGTAACTTCCAAACAAATGATTTTGTCTTGGCTGGGGGGAGGGGGACATTTAACTAAGGAGAGAGAGAGAGAGAGAGAGAGAGAGGTTGGGAAATACACAAGGGGGGAGGGGTGGTCACGTGACTTGGACCAGCCAATAGTGGGGCTGGGATCCAATTATATTTCAAAGGAGATCAAGCGACCTGAAGCCTGAGTGCCATGAAGCAGGAGTGTAGCATCTTGAGTATCGTCTGCAGGGTGTCAGCACGGAGGACAGCAGGCAGCAGGCCACAATGGTAGACAGAGAAGAGCCTAACTGGGAGGGCTACATATTTCCTGTACAGACGTGGGGAGTTCAAGGTAGGGGAAGGGTTCCATGGAGTGGGTAAGAGCCAGGTTAAGGAAGGGAGGAGAGGAGAGGAGAGGATGTGCAGGGCAGTCAAATAGGGTGGGAGATGGGAAGGGTTGTTTGTTGCCAAGGATGTGGAGCAGCCATATTCCTGGGAGTGGCTTGGAGGGCTGGAGGTTGTAGGGTGTGTTGGCAGGTGGGCCAGCTCATGCAGGAAATATGGTGGATGAGGAGAATTGGAGGCATGGAGGAGACAGAATAGAGGGAACACAGCCAGAGGGGAAACTAATGAGGCATCCAGAAGAGATCAAAATAGGCAAAATAAGGGGACTAGGTGGGACAGCAGGAGGGCTGTGCAAGTGGTTGAAACCAAGGGAAGGAAGTGATGACTGGAGGAGGGTCAGGCACAGGGGCATGACTAAGACTGGGTCAGAGCAAAGATATCAGCCTGTGGGAAGGGGGACTGGACTCATTAGTGGAAAGGAGATTAGCACTCAAACAGATTCTAGGGGTTGGTTAGTCCAGAAGACCAGGAAGCAGAGAGGAGGGGAAGTTACAGTGAAGGAGCAGGGAGAGGACGCTACAGGGGAAACTTTACACAGTGGGGAGGCAGTAGGCAGTACATCAAGAAGACACAGTGACAAGGGGGCTCATCGAGGTGATGCAGTCTCTCCGGAAGGAAGTCAGGAGCAAGGAGACAGCAGGCCGAGGGAAGTGGCAGGCAGCCCGGGGAAGGCTAAGGATAGGGAGAGGAGGGGAGTCAGAGTGGGTGAAGGCCACATTTCATGGAAGACATGGGGAAGTAATAGCAGAGGAGGTGGTAGCATGGTGGATGGAGAAACAAATGAGTGCAAAGGGGAGGTTCCACAGACAGAAAATAGTTCCGAGGCGAATGTCAGTACCTCACTCATATTTGCGAGGGGGGAGAGGACAAGGCAAAGGTTAGAGGATGCAAAGGGGAGGCAGGACAGGGGGATGAGAGAGCCTTGCTAGTTGGGGGGCAGGGGAGTGAAGGGCAACAAAAGGGAGAGCAAGATAAGCATCAGAGAGTCCTAATTCTAGGGGATTCTATACTTAAGGATATAAGATGGGGGGAGGGGTGCCAGAAAAAGTAACATCTGGATAGAATGCATGCCAGACATGACAGCGAGTAGCGTGGGGCAGAATATGGGCAGATATGTGGGGAAAGTGGAGGGGAAGCCACACATTGTGGTACACCTGGGAACAAATGATCTGGAAGGGAGAAGGATAGAGGAGGTACAAGACAGCTTTAGGAAAGTGGGGGAAACTATGCAGCAAAGGGGAAACAATGGTAGCCTTCTCAGATGTTCTACTAGTGCCAAGGGCTAGTACAGACAGGAAGAGAAGAATCAGTGACTTCAACAAGTGGATGAGGGAATGGTGTGGGACCAAGGGGTATGGATTGGTGAGGACCTGGGATAGTACATGGGATAACACAGATCTTTATGCAGGGTGTAGGTTACACCTCAGCAGGGCAGGGTCACAGGTGTTGAAGCAGAAGCTGGGGGATTTCATCAAGGAGAGGTATCATTTAAACTAGGTGGGAAGGGAGGCAGTGGAGTTGGGAATCACCAGGAGAGGGGGTCCCATGGACCTCCCCCCACCACTGGGATAGATACAACCTTAGGTGAAACAGGGTTGAAGTGAAGGGTAAGAAGCAGGAAGGATAGGAGCAGTGTGGAGAGGGTTTCACTAAATGCTAGAGCCTGGGGAACAAGTTGGCAGAGTTGCAGGCATTGATGGCAGAGAGAGGTGGACACAGCTGCCATTACTGAGACGTGGGCAACGAGGTACCATGACTTGGACCTAACCATCCCAGGGTACAAACTATTTCCAGAGGGATAGAGATAAAGGAAGGCTTGGGGGTTGCCATTTTACGTAAGAAAGGATCAGATGTAATAGGGAAGAAGGGGAGGGCAGGTTGAAAGTAATCTGGCTGCAACTAAACAGCCAGAAAGGGACCAAGATCTGTCTGGGGTCATTTATAGACCTCTGGCCCAGAAGAAGGACATTGACAGGGAACTAGGGAGCAGATAAGGAGGCATAGTGGCAAAGGGAGCACAATGTTGGTGGTGGATTTTAATCTACCAGGAGCGGACTGGAGCATTCAGCAACCACTTGCTCCAGGGCAGATCCTCCTGGAAGCATTCAAGATGGCTTCCTTCCCAGAGGTAATGGAGCCAACAGGGAGAGGAATACACTAGACCTGGTACTGGAAGATGGTGAACAGGTCAGGGATGTAAGGGTGGAGGAACCTCTAGCAAGCAGTGACCACCGCACAGTGTGGTTCTCAATCAATCTGGGGTGGGAAATAGCCACTACAAATACTAGGGTCCTGGACTTCAAAGGCAGACCTTGGCAGGATGGGACACATACTGGAAAATCACATGGCAATCATTTGCCCAAAAATGGACACGGAATGAAAATGGGCAGTCATCAAGGCAGGACTGGCTGAAGCCACTAAAAGTTGTGTCAAGAGCTAGAGTAAGAAAGCCAGGACCAAGAAACCAAGTTGGATGAGCAGAGAGGTTGTGGAGAAAGTGAGGAAGAAGAGGAATGCTTTAAGGATCTACAAGAGATCCAACAGGGCAGAAGACAGAGAAAAATATGTGAAGAAATCCAGAGAAGTGAGCAGAGTGGTAAGGGCAGCAAAGGCAGCTAGGAAACGGAGGTTAGCGCAGGGGATCAAAGAAGGAGAAAAGGATTTCTTCAGATATATCAGACAGACGAGAAAGAGCACAGATCAAATTGTTAGGATCAGGAGGGGAAGTGGGTGGGTAGAAAAGGGGGCTGAGCAGGCAGAAGTACTTAATGAATACTTCTGTTCAGTCTTCACCAAGGAGAGGGATGGGCCCGTACCTGAGAAGAAGGGCGAGGTGGAAGAAGGTGGGGGAGAAGCAACCACGGATGGGGAAATCACAGTGGAAAGGGTGAGGGAGGGCCTAAGGTCCCTGACAAGGCACCTGGCCCAGACGGAGTCCACCCCAGGGTGCTGAGAGAGTTGGCAGAGGTCCTGGCAGGACCACTGGCTGACCTGTTCAATACCTCCCTGAACTCAGGGTGCATGTCCAGGGACTGGAGGGAAACACATGTGGTACCTCTCCATAAGAGTGGGCCCAAAGATGAACCGGGGAATTACAGGAGGAAAGAAGGGAGAGAGGGGATATGATTGAGACCTTCAAGTACCTGAAGGGTTTGAACAAAGCAGACACAAGGTGTATGTTCAATCCGAAAGGTGGAAGGAAACCATGAGACACTCTATGAAGCTGGAAGGGGCAGGTTCAAGAGGGAACTGAGGAGGCACTATTTCACAGAAAGGGTGGTGGCAGGGTGGTATGCTCTCCAGAGGAAGTTGTATGGCTGCAGAGGTGTTGGGGGCTTCAAGAGGGGGTGGGACAGATTCAAGGGGAGGGTACAAATCGGGAGGGGAGAGGGCATATGAGGGAGGGCAGCTGCAGTTTAATGTGTACTGAAGTGCTTCACACTCGAGCAGACTAGATAGACCGAATGGCCTGTATCTGCTGGCAATTTTGTATGTTCGTATACAAAAACACTATTATAGCATTTTCGAAGTTGTTTGGAGTACTTCCTTCATATGATAAATCGTTATAAACCTTTACTAGGATTTCTCCTAACTCATCTTTAAAAGATTTAAAAAACTCATTTGTTAGACCATCTTCCCCAGGAGATACTCCACACTTAAGATGTAAAATTGCTTCTCTGACTTCCGGTGAGATGGGGCCCTCAGTTTCTTTCGCTACATCCTCTGGTAATTTGGGGGTTGGAAATGAAACAATGTCCTCCCATAACTTTTGAGGCTGAAAGTCTGAACCTATAATTTGTTCAACTGTATCAGATATTATTTCAAGCATTTCTACATCTGTGGTTTTAAAGGAAACACTTGAAAGGCACAGCTTTACCAAGCACTACAAAAATGCTTGATTAGTACTTTCAGACAGTAATTTTTTTTAATTCTAATTGTTTTTCAGTGATTTAAACAGTGGCCTTCAACTTTCACTTTCTATTGCTGGCAGCCACCATTTCATGAGTAGCAGTGAGCTTCCTGAGCTCACTTTATGCTAATGTAAATCCCCTGCAAATAGGGGTTCCTAAAAAGCCTCCTAGGAGCTTGTCTAAGTGTACCCTGCCTGCTGGCATTCAGTGTTTAAGCCTTTAGAATGGCACTGTGAGTGCTGGTAGAGCCTCCACATACTGTCTCTTTAAGAGCTGATTGCTTGCAAAACACCGGCCAACGGAGTCAACACATCTCATTAAGAAAGCAGTTGGCACGGGTCCAGTTCACAAAGGTGTGCCTCAGCTTGGAAGCAATCTCACTGACCTCAGCCACCTCCACCGGTCTAAACTCACCCCAACCAGGTGGAGTGCTCTGCGGTAGCCCATGGTGACCACTGTCAGCCAGATTCTGGTCCACTGGCAGAACCTCCTGCCTGATGGCAGGCACCCTGTCTGAGAAGAACCGAGCAAACTCCTCGCATAATGCGCTTGAAAAAGCTACCTTCGGCTGTAGACAGGAAGGATGAAGAAGCCTGTACACAGTCCGAAAGAGCACAGTTGGTCGGTTCCTCCCGGCAGCAATCTCCCTGGACAGGAATTCTGCCTTCTTACGGTTGATTGCCCCCTGCTATGCACAATAGTGCTCACGCAGAAACCAGTTTGTCCACCTCAGGCGGACTTCCGCCAGCAGCACTCTAATCTCCGACCCAAGGTCTTCATCACTTTGAGGTCCTCATCATACCAAGGGGACCTCAAGTGAGGAACCTAGGTCATCTATCGAACTGGTCGCGAGGGAGTCAAAGCGCACCAGAAAGCGCCTTTATTATAGGCGTCCCACTGCTGCGCACACCCCCAACACATACACTATCCACACTAGATAGGTCAGTCACTGCCAAAACCTCAGAGGTCAACCCCCAAAGGCGATAGCAGACCATCTCTGCAGGGGAGGGCTACCGTGGGGCCCCGAACCGGAACTTCACCGTGCAATGATCGGACCAAACGACCCAATCAATGCTGAGACTATCTCAAACCCCAGTGAGAACACCACATCCAACATGTGGCCACCCTGATGGGTCATGAAGGAAACTTCTTGCGCAAAGCCCAGAGATGACATTATCGGAAGGAAGTTATAACCAGGCTGAGAGAATTCATCCTCGGCCCAAACATTGAAGTCCCCCAACACCAAACATCTGGGGGCCTCCAATGTTTCACCGACGATGAAATTGGTCACTTCCTGCAAGAAATCTCCCACCGCCACGGAGGGGCGGTAAATCAGGAGAATCAAGCAGCCTGCACCCGGACCCCCACAAATGGCCACACATTCAAAGGAATATGGTGCTCTCACTGGGTGCATGGTGAAGCCCAGATCTAAAACAGATGGCTACCCCACACCCCTGCGTTCCACTCTGAGGCAGTGCACTACAGTATACCCAGACGGGATGGCAGCCTTTAAAACTGGGCCAGCATCATCACCATACAGGTCTCTGTACTGCAAGCCAGATCGGCGTGAAACCAGTCCACTATAACTGCAGTCTTGTTTCTGACCCGATCTGGCATTGCAAAATACCACTCTGGGATTGGTGGACAGTGCAGCCCCTCTGGCTGCCTGCCCACTTGGTCTGGTGGGAACCCTGGTGACAGGAACTAAACACGACTGGCCTCTCTCTAAGTCCCATCTAATCCCAGGGCACTTTCTGCCCCCACTACCTTGATCCTACCACCACCTGCCGTGCAAGGGGCACCCCATCCTGACCGAATCCTATGACTCCTCCCTATTCCAACCTCTCTGCATGCCTTGCTGTAATATCCAACACAGGAAGGCTGAAAAAAGGCCGCAGGTCAAAAAACTGGGATGCCCCATACACTATCCTGGCCCGACCCAGACCCACATACCATCCCAGACACATCCCCCCCAACTACGTAATCCCAAAACCAAACAAATGTCACTACCACACACACACTCGTAATTAAATAAACACTAACCTACCCCCAAAATAACCTCATAAAAACAAAACTCAGAATTAAATCCCCAAATACAGCTTCAGGAGAGCAGAATGCAAATCACAGACGGAATACAAATATCCAAAATTACACAAAATGAAAATAAAACAATCTATAAGGATCTAAGAAAAATATCGATCCACAGCCTAGACTACTTTAAGACAAAGGGCCCTCTCACTGCCCCAGTCATTATGTAGTCCAATTTTCGGGCAATAATTAAAAAATATAACCAAAAGTGTGCTCCCCAGGAAGCCCCAGCACTACTCTCACCAACTACTGGGACCCCTAGGAGAATACCAAAGTATGAAGATCTATTTGGCCCCTTAGTCGATAAATCCACGGGGGTCCAAATCCAAGTCCCAAAAAACGAATCCTCCCCTCCGTGTCGGCCAACCGCTTCAAATCCACAGGCAGCCCAAGTCCAGAAAAGATGCTTCTCCACTGCTCACCCAGGGGCAATTGCCCCATGCAAAAAGTCACAACTATGGTTCCCGGCTAGGGGTTCGCTAAAAAGACCCCTGAGAGACCAAGGCTGCCATTAACACATACACTCTTCATTAGATGTGTACCGGCGCCTCCCGCCGCGGCCCCAACACACAGACAGGCGCCCCCCAAAAGCAAGCAGAAAGAGGCACACTAAGAGTCCAAATCTACACCAACTCAGCAGGTCGGCGATAATCCAAAGGCTAAAACAGCGTGGCATCCAAAAAGTAAGTTCGCCAACACGGAATGCCAGCAGTACCTTGGGGGAGCCCACAGAAGAAACTGGCCATTGGAGAAAATCCCCACTTCAAACAGCCAGCAACAGTGGGTCACATTTACTAGGTAGTCCTCCCAAATTCTTCAAGCCAGATACGAGAAACGAGAATCTACACGAAAATCCCCTTCAGACTCCAGTCCTCCAGCCACCCGAAAAGTAGCAGTTCCAATTAGCAGCAGCACCAAAATAAGCAGCGAAACAGCTCCATCTCTACTCGTATCAAAAGTCGAACCCCAGGCAAGGATCTTACTCCAACAGCCCAAGCTCTTCCAGTCTCTCCTCATAAGGCCTCCCCTCCACGTCCTGAATCATCCTGGTCGCTGTCCTCTGGACCCTTTCCAGCAGCGCTATGTCCTTCTTCAGGTGAGGTCTCCAGAACTGCACACAGTACTCAAGGTGCGGCTTGACCAAGGCATTATATAGAGGGAGGATCACCTCCCTGCTTCTGGACGTAATTCCCCAGGCTATGCAGGGTTTTATTTAACTCTAGAAATTGATTAGCGTTTTGCTCATAAAATTCTAAAACATTGTGAACATGCATATCACTTGCCTCACTGTGTTTAACAAATATAATACTTCTAGAAAACCTATATAAATACTTTCTGTGCAGTTAGTATTGTCCCAAGAAAAAACTGCTAATCAGTTATTTAAAACCCTACTATGCAACCCAATATCCTGTTTGCCTGGGCTGCAGTTCTTCTACAATTTTGAGAGTCATTCATTTTGACGTGTACCACCACCCCAAATTCCTTTCTCCCAGTGTGGCATGCAGTGTGATTCCCCCAGCTATATACATGGAGGAAGAAGTCTTTTAACTGGATCTTGCGAAAAAAGTTTTCAAGTTCTCCTCGTCGACTTTCGTTTTTTGAACCCCTCGTGCTGGTACCAGTGGAAGTTATGGACTCTGAGAAGGTAACTGATGTAGAAGTTCCTTCTCCACTATTTCTTTCCTGTGCCTGTTGATGATTTAATTGTTTATTTTATTTTCTTAATTGTGAACGTCCCTGTGATCGGGAGCGGCCGCTCCTACCCTTAGACCAGCTGTGGATTCTGCCTTCTTGGTAATCATTAGTGTCTCTTTCCAATTTGTGTTTTTTTCATGCAATTCTAGTTCGTGCTTCTCAAGCTTTTCTTGTAGTTTGTTATCAAAAAGCACAAAATCTTGATGTTGGAGGAATTTTTTCAGTGCGGTCTTAGTGTCAATAATTTCAGCAGTCAACTTCTCATGTTTATTAGTATCACCCTTAATTAGAAGTTTTAAGAATGTAGCAGAGCAGAGTGCTGCTGCAGCTTCCCATTCGGCCTTAAACTCAAATCCCTCCAGGCCACCCGAAGGGGTAACAGTGATTCTTAAACCTTAGGTGCAAGAAATGCTCCAAGATAATTTTCCAAACCAGTGACGTTATAAGTAAGATTAAATTCATGGAATATTTCATTTTCCAGTGTCTGAAACAGTACTTTTAGCGCACCTTCATGTGTGTGTGTGTGGCTCAGTCGACAGTTTGATTTTGCAAGTTCTTTCCGTTTCACAGTTCCTTCAGTTGTGGTCATACACACGGCTCCACATCAGGACATGCTGATTCATTTCCATTAACAACACTCATTGCTTCGTTAGCCCTTTAGTGGATATTGCTGTGTGTGTACACAGTTTTAAAATACTGACGACAGTTGTGGAAAAGATTTTTAGTTCCTTAGTCTTTAACACACTGCCAAAGCAGTGTCCAGTTCACAGCAGGAGGTTGGAGACATCAGGCGGCAAGCTGAATCAGCCACGGCTGCATCCTCGCTCCTAGTGAAGGAAAACACCCATCTGAGGGCCTGACTCAAGACACCGGAAAACCAGGCCCGATCTTCACACATTCGAGTCCTTGGACTGCCTGAGGGGGTCAAGGATGATCACCCTCTCATGTTTCTACAGAACTGACTCATGGCTAAACTGGTGCCCGAGGGTCAAAATATTTATTTTGGATTACAGAAGGCCTATAGAATTACTCCCAGGGGATACTGAGAGGACTTGGAAACCCCTCACACTCTGCTCATTGTTACAGACGGTGTGGGCACTAGAGACATGATCCTCCATTTGCTCGACAAGTGGGACCCATTACACAGAACAAGCATGCGGTCTGCCTGTTCCCTGATGTCCGCTACGCCACTCGAATGCGGCAAAAAAAATTTGCCAGAGAAAGGAAACAGCTGAGGGAAGCTACGATTATGCACGCAATGGTTTTTCCTGCATGAAATGGGATTTTTTTTTATAAGGACAAGGTTTGGGTGTTGTCTGACTCGGCAGAGGCAAGTAAATGGGCATCCCGCTTTGCTGAGAACAACCGGAGCCGACGTCGCAATCGAAGGGCTGAGGACACTGACTCTGAAGATCATGAGGATGGCTGAGTTGCCTAAATCAGTGAGAAATAACTGGACGTTCCTTTCCACAGACATTTATTATTGAATTTTTTACTTTAAGCATTGGATAGTATTTAGCTTTCATGTCTCTAGTTGGCAAGAACTGTCTAATCATACAGCGCTTTACTTGAGGATCCTTTTGAATATAAAAACAAGTTTAGGATCTGCTCCTAAAATTGATTGGGGATTGCTTCTTAGTTAATCGACTGTAGTTTGTTAGTAACAAAAATAAATTGTAATTTATAATTTAACAATTTTCTAGCCACATGACTTTAGCGATATTTTTGGTGTTTCTGTGTTCTGGGATTATGCTACCTTAACTGTCCCTTTTAGGACACAGACTTTACTTTTAGGTAAAAGTGTGGCGCCATCAGCCTAGTTTGGGCGTGAATTTTTGGAACTTTAAAATAAGAACTTTAGTATAACGAAGTAGTCACACTGCACATGAGCTTGTTTACACAGCTATGTATGTTGATGTATTTGTTAGTTTAAAATTATAGCTTCCCCTCTGATCACGGTATTAATATATTGGGATGCACCAATCCCGTGATTAATGGGAGGGTTTACTCACTCTTTAGGATGTACTATATGTCATGGTTTATCCTAGATATGGTATTATTTGCACAGATGTAAGTTTGTCATGGATGAGGTTTTAATAACTCATTGTTTGTTCATGAAATCATTAGTAAACAGTAGTAAATGTTGTGGCACTGTCATCATTGCTACATTCTGATGGCACTAATGAAAGTCATGGAAGTCCTGAATAAAGATTTAACGTCATGGAATCAATGATGTGTATGACTGCCATGACAAACCTACATCTCTAATTATTTGTATAGTAACATGAAAATAGTAAAAAAATAAAGTACAAAAAAAAAATAAATGAAAAGAAGTTAAGTGAACTTGAGATACAGCTCATTGTTTTTTTACATTGCTCAGAGTATGGACCGTGGAGGGTCTTAAAGACTACAGTGGGTTTGAGGCAGCTAAACTAGGTTTGAAGAGAGACCTTCCTACACTTTTCAAAGACTACATTTTAAACACTGCAGTAAAATATCTTCATAATGCATCTAAACTCATATGTGCTTGACAGCTATCAGATATATGGAGTAAAAAAAGTAGTGATTGGTTGTGGCTGATGCAACTTTCTTGTGTGCTGTTGAGGGCTGCGGGGGAATATTTGGTTCAGGATCCCTTTGATTAGTACTTCGGTTTTATGTTGATGCTGGTGGGTGGGGAAGTGAGGTTACTGACTCTCCTGTAGGTGACTCTTTAAGAGGTTTTGTGAAATGTTGCCTAGTCTGTCTCCTTTTAGAATAGCCCAATGCTTTTTGCTTTTTTATTATTTTTCCAATTACATGTGCTCTTGGAAAGTATTATGTCAAAAAAGTCACTTTAGTCTGTTGGTCAGATATTTTTAAGCGCTTGATAAGTTCATTTTTATCAATGTTTTTAGCATATTCATAAGCACTTAATCAGTGCACCATCATAGTGTCCAACTCTGAATTTTTGTTTCAAATCTGTACTGAACATTTCAAAATCACCTTATTAGCACATGTCGTCTAACTCTGGAACTGTCCTTGTTTAGTACAAGGTGAGATGGATGACAGCTGTCCAATCCAAGTATGGTATTGCAGGAAGGATTTCTGAACAGCTTGTTTAAAAAAAAAGTCCTTCTTTAAATACACTAAGATCTAGAAAATTTACTTGGTTTTGACTCCATTTTTTACACTGTTTATAATTGTATACTGTACAGTACACAAATTTCACTTGGAACAGAGCATACAGCATGTTTTCCAGATAAAATTGATATTAGGAAATTTGAGTCAGTGTTACCGTTGTTACAAGATGTAGGGAATATCAGACATTATTCCATAATTATGCAGAATGGCTACATGCTGCTAATGCCATAAACTACTATAGGCGTCATACATTTTAATACAGTGAGAGAAACGGTCAATTAAGCCTTTGTTTAAAAACCCATGAGCAAAGTAAAAGAAAATTTTACCTCTGTTTGCTCCCTTAAGCCTATTTAGTAAATGTAGCACTAGTTATATACATTTCCAAACTCTACCCTTAAAGTACACGATGAGAAGTATTTTTAATATTTACTCTAGAGGCAGTTCTTCAGCTACATAAAACAATAAAGTCCATCCCTGAGGAAAAAACAAGTTCAGGACCGCCATTTTAACTGTATACAGCCTATTGAAAGAGCTATATAGCCATATTTAAGCGGACAAAGTCCAATAGCATCCCTTGTAGTGTCCACCATATGAACTAAAATTAGTCCCCAGAGATCTGAATATTACCTTCAAGTTTAAATAAGAACTGGACAAAGAACCCAACTCAAAAGTCCATTTTAAGTCCTTCTTCAACTTCCAACTCCGAGGACATGTCTCCTTCTCAGGCTGCCTTTTCCACCTTAACCTTAAGCCATTTTCCCAGCCTCTCTAGAGTCGATATAGATGTACATTTCTTGCCTGCTGTTTACATGAAGTCATGCGGCATAAGCATGCTCGTGGAATCTCCAGGTCGCGGAATCTAAGCCTAACTGTATCAAAACTTTTTTTTGTTCGGGTAGCATAAGAGAGTCCGGGAACAACATTGCCCGAACAGCGATATGCATTCCTCTTGGCTCTGGCAGCTTGCAAGATCTGGTCTCGGATCAGAGCGACACCCGTGACCACCAGGATAGTTCGGGGCTTTGATCTCTGTCTGCTGGCTCTCGTGGTGTGATCCAGTAAGCTCAGAGGATTAGCTCATGGAGGTCTAGGTCATAGGTTTCATCTAGCCAGGATATAATAAAGGCGCATAAATCATCACCCTCAGTATTCTCCGGGATCCCAAGCACTCAAACATGCAAAGCCCTCACTGTATTTGAGATGCTCCAACCAGGTGTATATAAGGGCTTGCTCCCTTCACACAAGTCATTGCAGTAGCCAGGGCTTTATCTGAATTTTTTTTCTGTGTTTGCTGCTGCTCCCACCAAGCCATCTATACGCTGCTCCACAGCCAGCAGACGGTCATGGTAAGAGTCCATGTTTTTGTCCATTTGTAGGGACCATTTTAGTGAGGGTCAAGAGGGCTTGTTGGAGGGAGTCAAGTGATGCCTCCTTGTTGGGCTCCTCCAACACAAGCGCCAAGGATGCTGTCGGTGCCTTCGCAGCCCCGCCATGAGGCGCAAAGAAGTTGGCTTTGTTTTCTGAAGTTTTCCGCCCCATAATAATATCTTACTCTGGCAATGCACAAACCTTAGCTGGTAGAGTATGTTTACGTTTTCTCCCCCAAGTAGGCTAAAAGTCTTTTTTTTTTTTTTTTTTTTATGTTTTAGCAAAAAAGCTTTGGGAGACCTCTGAAAGTACGTCTTGACGGCTGAGCAGCTAGCCACATCTCCCCCACTCCCCGTTTTGACTCCAGTCAAAGGTAAATTTCAAGTGTGTACTTGTGCTGTTCACATACTCTTTAAACTGTAATAGTTCATCTTCATTACCCCACCATATCATAAAGCAGTCTTCGATGAGCCAGCCCAGTGGCGCTGAGGGTTGAGGCGTTGGATGCCACACCTTGCGCCATGCTGGCGGCCTGGGTTTGGGAACGAACCGGGGTCATCAGAGGCTGGCAAGGGGGGGGAAGGAGAGGATGTGAGAAGCTGCTGGCTGACAGCGCTCCACCTTGGGAGGAGGTATCCATCTGTCTTGGAGCTTGCCCACCTTCTGGTGGAGGCTGGAGGGATGGTGCCACGGGAGAGCTTAGACATAGGTCGATGGGGAGGATAGGGGGGACTTGGCCCGGAGATGCGGTGCGCATGTGCGCCTTCACATGCATACGTCACCACTTCTGGGGGTCCCGGGGTAGCTCACGGGAGGAAACAGAGGAAACTGTGGAGGCCGATGTGGATGATGCCCCCAGACTGACTCTAGGGATCTACCGGGGCACGCATGGCACTAGAAGCCCCAGAAGGACCCCCGAGTTCGGTAGGCGCGGCGTACGTTGAGGTTGACCTGCCACATAAAGGCTAAAAATAATCTACAAAAAAAAAAGGCAGTTATCAATGAAGCATCTTCGTGTTTTGATATAATGATGAAATGAATTATTCTGTGCATAGTGCAGTGGGATTGCACCATGCAAACCTACTGATCGCCCTGGCATGATATTCAAAGGGAATGTTGCTGTGCAATTCCTGATGTGCCAGGCACACCAGTAATGTATGTGGCGCAAGTGCAGGGGGTATGCCCATGCATATGCGGCACATCTCGATATTCAGCCTGGGATGTATGGCACATATGCAGCCACAAACCCGCCTTGCGCCACACGGGGGGCGCAAGGATGTGCCTGTTAAAAGCAGGAGCATGTCGGGGGATACCCACAGGTGGGCTGCCATATTGCCATATCGCAGCATGGCAGCCGCCTGCTGGTGGCCACCGACTCCCCAGACACAGGCCGGGCGTTATGACACCCCCACCACCCAATTGCGAGCATATAAATATATTATCCCTGGTGGTCCAGTGACTCGATCCCCTGCCCAATCGCGGGCAGAAATTAAATAAATTCCCTGGTGGTCCAGTGGACCCGAACCCCTGCCCGATTGCAGGCATAATTAGAAGTGAAATTCCCTGGTGGTCCAGTGGACCTGCACCCCTGCCCGATCGCAGGCAGATAATGAAATTAAATCCCTGGTGGTCCAATGGACCTGATCCCCGGCCCGATCGCGGGCAAATAAATTAAATTCCTGGTGGTCCAGTGGACCTGAACCCCTGCCCGATCGCGGGCAAATAATGAAATTGAATCCCTGGTGGTCCAGCAGTACCCCTCCTCCCACCCACCCACTGAGACCCGCCGCAACTCCCCCGGTCACCAGCAGGTGGCAGCTCCCCACCGCCAAGAACACCTGCCGACTGGCGGCGTACAGTATGGCTGATGCCTGTTGGTCCCTGCGTGGGCCAATGGCGTCTGAACCATACTGTACTACCTGATCCCAAAATGTGATTGGTTCAAATTTGAGGAACTTTGTAGTACAGTATGGTCTGCATGCTATTGCCAGTGTAAACCAATGGCATAACCATGCTGTACGCTGTCGAGTCAGCAGGCGGTTGGGCAGCTTTTAGGTAGTGAGCTGCCCCGCGCTGACGGGGTGAGGCGGGTGACAGATCTCAGTGGGCGGGTGGGAGGGTACCACTGGACCACCAGGGATTTAATATCATTATTTGCCCGTGATCTGGCGAGGATGGTCCACTGGACCACCAGGATTTTATTCATTATTCGCCTGTGATCGGGCAGGGGACCAGGTCCACTGGACCACCAGGATTTATTTATGATATGCCCACGATCGGGCATTGGGGCATGTGCCCACTGAGAGGCAGGGGCGTCGGTCCTTGACAGCTGCAGCCTGGCAGGGCACCAGGTGCAAATCGCCGGGATCAGCGCACCGCATGCAAATGGGACCATAATAACATGCAAATGGACCCATTTGTGCCTTGCATGCATAATGGCCTCATTGCATGCCCAGCGCTGAATATCACAGTTGAGGCACCTCAGCGCTCCACACTTCCGCTGGTGCATACCCCTGCTCCTCACTTGCCACTTGTGCTGGCACAGTGCCACTGCGCTGCGTACAGTGTGGGCGCCCAGTGCCATATTCAACAGTGCTGAACCATGGCGCCTCTGCGTTGAATATCGCCCGAACCATGCCCTGGTGCATCCCAGCTGCACTGCGCCCAGGATTGCGCCCCTGCCTGGCGCAGTCTGAATATCCCACCCAGTGTATATAATAGTAGAGCGAGATCATGTGATGTCTGTTGTGGTGTAGCAGCTCAGTTAGGGTTCTCCTGCCTCTCTACCCACTCATCTGCTAATTTTAGCCTTTAATCTGCTATTTACTGGAAATTCTTGAAGCATCACGTTTAGTGCCTGTCTGCAGTCTTTGCTAATTCAATTTCTGCATCGATATTGGTGCTAGTTGCTGTGATGGGAGACTGATAGGCAACAGGCCCTGCTCCATCACACTCCACCGAACACACTGGAGAAGCCAAGAATACCAAAGCACAAAACTCCCAATCTTCAAAACACTCAGCGACCCCTCTGACTGAGGACCTACAAGAATTAATGCCTTTTAAAGCAATGCTTGCAGACATATCCTCAGAGCTGAAATCGCTGAGATCTGACATGGGGGAAACTGGGCCGAAGGATTGGGGATGCAGACGCCCACACCACATCACTAGAAGTCTGTCATAGCAGAACTGACCCAGAAATCACCAAACTCCGACAACAGATAACCAAGCTGCAACTTAAAACCGAGGACCTGGAAGGTCGCAGCCGCAGAAACAATATACTAATATTTGGCTTGCCGGAATCAGAGGAAGGTCCCTCCATTATCACCTTTTTACAGAAGTTGCTGGATAAAGTGGTCAGCCCCTCACCTCACAACACAGTATACCAGATCGAGAGGACCCACCTATCTCTCTGGCCCAAACCTCCAGAATCTGCTCCTCCTAGACCCATTATCCTCAAATTCCTAAGCTATTTGGAGAAGCAGCATGTCCTAACCAAAACCAGAGCACTGCAATCGATCCTCTAGGAGGGGAAAACCCTCAGAATCGCACAAGACTTGCCATTAGAGACCCATCAGAGGGGGGCCGCATTTCACCTGATAGTTAATAAATTAATAGCGGCTGGCTACAAGTTTCACATGGCATACCCTGCTAGGCTACAAGTCTTGGTTGATGGCTCTTGGATCTCCTTCAACAAGCCGATCAAGCACTCAGGGCACTACTAAATCGCATGCCTGACCTCTTTAAGAACACTGGAGGGACTTACAGTGCTGATCTGTTTTCTTTAGAAAGCTTAAAATGCATACCTTGGTTGTTGTTTTTTTTCTTTTGGTCTTTGCAGATGGTCTGCTATTTGACCGCTTATGATGCCTGCTTCTCCCTACTGCTTTGAAGTCCGGGTGGGCTCATGGTCTGGCATCCTCTGGATTTAGACTGGGCACGGGGGTTAACAGATGGGGATGTGTTGCGGAGTTGTTTGGCTAGTCTTGTCTAGTGCTTCTAACCGGAAACCTTCAGCGGGGTTTCCAAGGGGCTAGGGTAGGTTTACTCCAGTACTTTTTGTTTATCTTCACACAGAGTCAATCTGGGCTTTAACACTTGGTCACACCTTGCAGGGGTTAATAGGATTGTTCCACTTGTTTTAGTTAAACCAGATGGTCTTACCAGCAATATACATGCCCCCTCCTTGCTCATGTTCGGAATTGAGCTTTCTTTCCTTGCAACTCAGGAAGTCTGCTCTGTGGGAGAGATTAAGCTATGCAGAGGTTTCTGTTCAGGCCTGTCCTCGCATTACCCCACAAGCACGGAAGGATGGTGTGATCCATCCTGATCCTCTCTGCGTGCATTGTTGCCCTCTACATCTTGTTAACAGAACTGACCTCCTACCCCCCTTTTTTTTTTCTTTTCAGTTTCCTGTTTTCCTTCTCTTTTCCCTCTTTTTACTTGCTGTCCCGCCTGGATACTACCAGATGTATGGACCGTGTCTTTGGGCAAACATCTCATTGTATGCAAGGAAGACCTTCTCTAGTTGGCTCCCTTAGGTAGGCCTGTTCAGTGTCCCCCAAACTTGGATCAAACATATATATGGCTTAGGGATTATCAGTGGGGTGGGGGGCTTGAAGCTGGGACTTCTTCATCCTGACACTTGTTGCATACTAGATAATGGGAGTTAGCCCTGAGTCTCCATCTGAGGTTTAGGGAACATCCTTTGGGAGTGAATAATGGTTCAGGTGGCCTTATTTCCGCTCCCCACAGGTCTATACAGTAATCCCCTCAGAATGATAGCCTGGTTAAGTGGAGACTCCAGAAGGCCAGTGGGACATGGTCCTTCCCGATTTTCTCTCTTACTAGTATTTCATATAGCAGATTAATGGTGCACCCTGTATATAGTTGCAGGGCTTGTATATTGGGGGAGGGGGGAGAAACACGCTCTATCTCCAGTTAAATGCTTGGGCCCCTTTACATAGGACAGACTCAGGAATAATTAACTGGGTTTAACCAGTTTTCTAGAGGCTTGGTTTTCTTGGTGGGGAGATATCTCATATGTGGATGGGGGAGTTATTGGGGTTTATCAAAGCTCCTTTTGCTCTTGGTACAGCACTTGATCGTGGGGAGGGCATGGGTGGGTTACTTCTGGTTGGTAATTTTATCAGTGTTATTTAGCTAATATGCATGTTTATCTGCCATTATGCAATTGTTTCTGTATTGGATGTATCAAGCTTTATGTGTTACCTATTGTCGTGGTGGAGGGTAGAGGGTGGGATGGGGTATGGTTGGTGGGAGGCATGGAGTGTGTTATGTTCATAATATTTCTTACTTTATTTCCATTGACTGCTACGATTATGGCTAACAACACTTAAGAGGTACCAGGTGCACAAACATCTCACCCTGCTTCAGGCCCATATTAGTTTCTTCAAGAAACACATCTTCTCTCAGTGAGGCAATTTGGCTCGTGAGGCAAGGTATCAGCTAGGTGTTCACCTCCGGAAACTCAACCACGAGCAAAAGGGTAACCATTCTCATAACCCACAATGTCTCTTTTAAATGGAACAGGTCCTTCCTGACCCATTAGGCAGGTATATTTTTGTTAAAGGAATACTAGATGCTTGAGAGGTAACTCTGGGCTGTGTGTATGGCCCAGTTTGGGGGACCATGTTTTCCTTATGGAGCTGGCAGACAAGCTTGCTTCCTCCTTTCATCCCCTTAATCATTGTGGGACTGGGAATATCTCCCTAATCAGGATTTAGGTTGATCCACCCAAATTACTAGACCCCTCTCACCAGTGCAAAGAGCCCTGAGAGGTTTCATGGAGTCTCTGGGCCTCTGCAACCCATGGTACATCCTTAACCCATCCAGTCGTATTCTATTCCATCTACCTCGGTGCATCACACCTCGTCCAGGTTGGACTGTATTCTCACTAGCTCATCTCTTCTGACTGGGTTATGTAATGCAGGCCTTGAGCCCATTGTGCTCTCAGACCATGCTGCAGCCTGACTATTACTGTTCCTCTTCATGGCTTCTCAATGGGACACTACCTGGAAACTAAACACCCAACTTCTCAAAGACGATTTTATCATTTCAAGAATAAAATCCCTTATCAAATCCTATAGTGAATCCAACCAGAACTCAGTTCTTGGAGGAGATCATGAATGGTGCGGCTTGAAGTGTTTCTTACAGGGAGAGTGTATCCGTCTTGCTTCTAAGTGAAAGAGATGTAGGGAATCAGAAGCTCTTTCTTTACTTGCTCAAATACGGTCTCTTGAGCAGACTGTATCTCCCTCCTCTCCCCAGACTCTCTTCCAACCCTGTTGTCCCTTCAGGACAAATACTTTGATCTCCTGTGGGAAAAGCAGAATATGCTATCTTAAAGATGCAATCTAAATATATTGAACATGGGGAAAAAGCTGGTGGTTGCTGGTGCCGCCTCTATGGCAGCGAAAGCTCAAGAGTTATCACCTCCATCACAGCACTGGATGGCACTATCAGATGCTCCCAAGGGATATTGCTGCAGTATTTGAAAACTTCTACAGCATGCTCTATGGCCAGCGTTGTTCTTCCCCAAACTCAGAAGAGATGACAGCATACCTAGATGATATTGCACTTCCCCTTCTCTTAGATCAACACCAAACTTTGCTTTCCTCTCCTATTTCTCTGTCAGAGGTGGAATTTGCCATCAGTAATTTAGCATTAGACAAGGCGCCTGGTCCAGATGGCTTCCCCTCAAATTTCTGCAAACTCTTTCTTAAAGAAATACCTCTTCTCTTACTCCGTCTCTATCAGTTTATGTTTTTGGCTGACTCCTTGGACTCTTCACTTTTAGAAGCCATGATAGTTCTTCTTATTAAACCAGACAAGCCCCATTCCCAACCAGCTAGCTACCAACCCATTTCCGTGCTAAACTCTGATATTAAAAGTCTTGCTACTAGAATTAGGAAAGTATGGTCTTGCTTACTTAGTCCGGGAGCAAGTTGGATTTGTCCCGGGCAGTTCCTCTGGGGACCATCTCCGTAAATTGAGTCACATTTTCCAGGTAGCTAGGTCTTTACCTCTTCCTATGGCCCCAATTTCTCTTGATGCTGAAAAGGCTTTTGATCGGGTTGATTGGGCTTTTCTCTGGGCAATCTTGCAGAAAATGGGATTTCTTCCCATTTTCATGCAGTGGCTGCAAGTAATCTACTCTTCCCCATCTGCCAAAATATATTGCAATGGTGTATTTTCCTCTTTTTCCCTACACTCAGGTACCCATCAAAGATGCTCCCTCTCTCTCCCTTTCTTTTTAATTTATACCTCAAACCTCTTATCAGGCAGGTCAAAGTCTCTCCCAAAATTCTCGGCATCCCAGTCGGGGACTCAGTTCTATCTCTCTCTCAGTTTATGCGGATTACATCCTCCTACATCTCTCCCAACCCTCCGACTCCCTCACCGAAACCTTAAAAGTGATTGACCGGTTTAGTAGCTATTCAAATTATAAGTTAAATTGTAACAACACAGATTTTTGCCCTCAATCATCTGGTTTACAGACAAGATTTACCGACTTTGGCATCGATGGGCCCCAAATCGTATCAAATATCTGGGAATATTTTTAACAACTGATTCCTCTCTTATGAAGAAGCTCAATCTTGATGATTTAATTAGTGTCATACAACAAGATCTGCTCAGGTAGAAGGCTCTTCCTGTCTCACTCTGGGGCAGAATCAGTATTGTTAAGATGAATATCCTCCCTAGGCTTTTTATCCCTTAAATATGCTTAATATCTGGCTCCCTCTTTCCTTCTTCAAATGTATCCATGCACTAGTCACATATTTTATTTGGCTAGATAAACTCCTAGGCACTCGTATCTCAAATTAGGGCTTCCTAAAGATCTGGGTGGTCTTAGGCTAACTAACTTTTTATTTTATTATTGGGCCAGTCACCTTCATAAGTGTGGCAAATGGCTTTCTATCTCACAAGCTTCAGTTACGGAAGACTATATTACCATCTGAGTTACAGATAGAATCCTGTTTACTCTCGGACCATAACCTCTCCCTCTACCATACTTCTTTTCTCTCCTTGGAAATCCCTACCGATGTCCTCATGCTCCTCCCCAATTGGCACGCTCTGTTAAAGGTTGACTTCCCCAACTTTGCAAGGCCAAGATAGCTGACTTATATTCCCAGAACTCACTCCTCTCTTCTCTAGAGATACTTACGAAATTCAAGCTGAGCTCTGCTTGTATTTTTAAAATATATCAGTTACTCACTTGATACTACATCAGTTCGGTCCCACTCCAAAGGCGTCTGATCTCACCAACCTCCTGACTCAGATACCAGATCTAGCAACTAGCCTCATAGGATTTCTCTCAAATGCTCGCCTACTCATTACCCTCCACTGTCCTACCAGCTGGCTCCAAGATCTGGGAGACCTTTATGCCAGGCTTCACCTTTAATTGGTCCCAATATGGAAAGATCTATATAAATATTTAACTCGGATCACTACAACTTACCCAATATCACATCCTAAATAATATGTATTATACCCCTGTCAAACTAGCTAAGATGGATCACCTTCCTTCATCCACCTGCAGCAGATGTGGTAAAACAGATGGAATACCCCTACATGTTCTGTGGTTCTGTGAAAATATCCTCCCATTATGGAATTAATTGAAGAACATGCTGATCCCTACTGGGGCTGGAAGGCCTGTTCACTCCAGAAATGTGTGTCATCTGCGATTATTTGGAGATTATGGTAAGAGAAAGGAGGTACCAGATGGCCCTCATTTCCCTGGCTGTTAAAAAGGATGGATCAAACTTCCATATTATATAATGAATAGCTACACGAACTCTCCTCCTGCCTCCGGACTGAACGCCTAATTGTCATCATCGAATGCCTCTTTTCAAAAATAAATGGGGAAAACTCTCTGCTCTTTACTTACATTAAGGACCTCTTGTGGGCTGTCTCTGGTTCCCCTTCATGTGCATATGTATACTTGGTTGCATTGCCATTTTATTTCTTCTTCTAGGCTGTTTTCACACTCCATGGAGGGAGGGAGGGGGCTTTAGTGGTGGTTTTGTCTTTTGGTCATGATTATTGTTCTGTTTTTGCGATTGTTGGTGGTTGTATCCTTTAACTCAATAAAATTAATTAAATTTCAAAAAATGTATATAATAGTCATCCCACTCACCAGCATATATATTTGACAAGTTTGGCATAAATGTGGTGCCCATGCTGGTACTTGAACTTGAGTGTAAAATCTGTTTTCCAGGGGCGCGTGGCCAGCTGCCGAGCCAAGTGCAGTTCTTCACATCAGCTCTGTACCTCGCTATTTATTAAAACAGTATTTCATCCGGCTGCGTGGCGCCTAGCGAAGGGGTTCGCTTGGCACACAGGCGACCTGGGTTCACTCCCCAAGCTCGGGTGCCAGGAGCAGAGACTGGCAAGGGAGGGGTTCCATAAGCATCCATTGGATATGTCCCTCCCGGGAGGGGGGGGGGAGTGGGTTCTGCCTGGGGACCTGCAGGTGGATTGGCAACGTGCTTGGGGGATGTGCTGCCTTGACACACCCCGTGCTTATGCAAGCCTGGGAACTGTAGTAGGCGGGGCACAGAAAAACAGGAAATAACGCCCCCGATTGACCGTATGATGAGTGCTTTGGCCCCTGCCACCCGAAGCCTCAGAGCCAGGCCAGATCCAGACCTGCAGCACCTGGGATGCAAAGTCGGCCGCTGAGACCATTCCCTCCCAGAAGAGAGGGACCCTTCTGGCATAGGGATACGCCAGCCTACCCAAGGTAGGCTGCAGTGGGGGCTGGGAGAAAGTGGCAGGAGGTTGGAGGGTGGCAGATAGGGACACCCTGATCCTGAATTGGGAAGGGAAGTTTCTGTATGCCTTTCCCCCCTTCCCACTCCTGTTCAAAGTTTTGGTAAAAATAAGGTCTCAGCCTTGCAAGGTGATTCTGATTGCTCCAGATTGGCCCAGACAGCCCTAGTACCCCCTGTTGTGTCCGTACCAGTCCATCTTCCCCTGTCTCTTCCCGGAAATTACAACCTGTTAACATCCTCTCAGGGAAGGATTTGGTACCCCAATCTTCAGTCTCTCAATCTCAAAGCATGGCTCTTGAAGAGTTAGAGTTTGCAGATCTGCATCTTTCCCAAGGGGTCCTGGATATCCTCAAGGCTACTCAAAACCCCTCCACCAGAAAGACTTACAACTCCAAATGGAAAAGATTCAGCATTTGGTGTTCTAAGAAGCATATTTCTCCAGACACTGCTGGATTGCCTACGGTTCTGGATTATATGGTCCATCTTAATGGCCTAGGCCTCCAGACCAGCTACTCCCAAAGTACACTTGTCAGCTGTTTCTGCGTTTTTGTCTGTGGGAAGTCTTCTTCACCATCTTCCCATCCGGTGTTCTGTAAATTTTTAAAGGATTGCTTCACCAATCCTGTTATAGAGACCCTGCCCTGCCTGGATTTGAATGTTTGCATTGCTGCACTTATGCAACCCCCGCTTTGAGCCTATGTCTTCAGCAGAGCTTAAGTACTTGACTTGGAAAACTGTGTTCCTGGTAGCCATTACCTCTGCCAGGCGTATCAGTGAATTGCAAGCCCTGTCAGTGGAACTTGATTTTATCTCATTTCACAGGGATAAAATGGTCCTTAGAACCAGTAGAAGGTTCTTGCCCAAAGTGGTTTGAGACTTCCATTTAAACCAGTCTATGTCTCTCCCTGTTTTCTTCACTGATCATTCTTCCTCAGGAGAGAGGAGGCTACACAGTTTAGATGTCAAAAGAGTCCTTAGTTACTACATAGAGCGTACCACGGGTCACAGGTTTGACTCCCTCCAGTTGTTCCTCACTTATGGAGAAGTGGGAAAGGGCAAACCTGCCACCAAAAGATCTGTTGCCAGGTGGAGTGTGTCTTGTATACAATTCTGCTATGAAAAACTCCACCCTCGGGCCTGAGGGCTCATTCCACAAGAGGTACAGCTGCTTCCCTGGCTGCTGCAAGGGATATCCCTCTCTTAGAAATTTGTTAAGCAACCACCTGGAAAACAGCCCATACCTTTAGCAAGCATTACTCTCTGGATATCCAGGCTAGGAGTGATGCTGGGTTCGTAACCAACAGTACTTCAGAGCCTATTCCCAAAGTAGGTTCTGTCCCTCCTCCTTGGAGGTACTGCTGGTAGTCTGCAGTTGTCAGAATACAGCAAGTCTTCCTGTTGTTTGAAGAAAAATTGCTCACCTTAGTAATTATGCCTTGAACGGGCTGCTTCAGCTCCCCATGGTCGGCCGCACCCAGCCAGCCACCAACCGAGACCAGGGCGCCTCCTGCAGCTCCTTGGAAGCTGCCTGCCCTTGAACGGGGCTGCTTCAGCTCCCCCACGGCCGGCCGGCACCCAGCCAGCCACCGACCGAGACCAGGACACCCCTGCAGCTCCTTGGAAGCTGCCTGCCCTTGAACGGGGCTGCTTCAGCAACCCCACGGTCGGCCGGCACCCAGCCAGCCACCGATTGAGACCAGGACGCCCGCCTGCAGCTCCTTGGAAGCTGCCTGCCCTTGAACGGGGCTGCTTCCGCTCTCCCACGGTTGGCTGGCACCCAGCCAGCCACTGACCGAGACCAGGACGCCCACCTGCAGCTCCTTGGAAGCTGCCTGCCCTTGAACGGGGCTGCTTCCGCTCCCCCAAGGTCGGCCGGCACCCAGCCAGCCACTGACCGAGACCAGGACGCCCGCCTGCAGCTCCTTGGAAGCTGCCTGCCTTTGAACGGGGCTGCTTCAGCTCCCCACGGTCATCCGGCACCCAGTCAGCCACCGACCAGACCAGGGCGCCCGCCTGCAGCTCCTTGGAAGCTGCCTGCCCTTGAACGGGGCTGCTTCAGCTCCCCCAAGGTCGGCCGGCACCCAGCCAGCCACCGACCAAGACCAGGACACCCGCCTGCAGCTCCTTGGAAGGTACGGGACAGCGCAGCCAATTGGAACACGGGCGCCCAGCAAACCCGCTCTGATTGGCCAGGACTTTTCCCCTGCTTCAGCCACCTGTCACTTTTTACAAATAGATTTTCGATAGAACTAAGCACATTTCAACTGTGTAATAGAAGTTTTTTTTTCCATTAGCAGGTTATACAGACCTGCCACTAGAGGGATTCTTGGTCTTTCTACACAAATCACTGTACTCAGTCGTGGGCAGTATGGCCTGCATTATCATTCTACTTCTAATCCTGGCAAAAATAATGACTCATAAAGCACTGATCCATGCTAAGTCAGAAGTCATCCCAGCCTGGGAACCCGCAATCATAGGTCCTGCTGCATCTTCATATTGCTTCCCTTCTCTTAATCTGTCGGGTTTTCATTTTAATTCTCATCCCTCTCCTCTGGCCCTCCTCCCTTCGCCAATGTCTTTCCGTGCACTTCCCCTGCTAGCCTTGAGCAGCCATGTCAGCATCTCCTATGCTCTGGCTAGATGTACCTCAATGACTGAACACCACACAAGAACCCATCTGAAAAGAGCCCACTTCTACCTGATAAATGCCCTCAAGAAAATGTTTCTAATTCTCCTTTTCTGTTCAGGCAATGTCAAACTAAATCCAGGTCCCCAACTCAAATCACTTCTCCGTCGATTTGCAGCTGCTCCATGAATGAAACTGTTGACGGTCAGTATTCTAAGCCTGCTCAAAAACTTAATCATCTTCAAGTTTGAGCAGCCCACACTGACCCAGATCTGATTATAATTACCGAGTCATGGCTAAAAGACCAACACTGATCCATAAATTACTATACCAGGCTTCAAGCTCTTTAGGGCTGGTAGGGATTGAGGGAGGGGTTGAACGTCCAAATCAAAATTTGATGTTAGCAGCATTTCCTGTAAAACTAAGCCCAAGGAATATGAGATTTTATTGCTTAAACTTCACCTTCCATCCTCAGAGTGCATCACAATCATTGGTGACTATAGACCCCGTCCAGGCTTTACAGAAATTCCTAACGTGTTGAAATCCATAACTTTGGCAAACAACGAGAAACAATAATTTTAGGGACTTCAATATGGATTGGCTCACTGCTAAATCCCACTCCCTAAAAGCCATCTGTGATGAGCTGGGTCTTACACAGATAGTAACTGAACCCACAAGAATCAATGCTTCTAACTCTGCCAACAGCTCACTCTTAGATGTCATCTTAACCGCATCCCATAAAATCTCACATTCTGCAGTTTTCCATAACAACATGGCGACCACAGTATCATTGTATGTACCAGATTTCAATCTAAAACCAGCAGCACCCTAAATTCAGAATCAAGCGCTGCGTTCCATAAATTCAACTCAGTAAACTTCCTAACCGATCTAGCTACAGTCAGGTGGCAAGACCTATATCTTGCCAAATCTGCTGATGCTGCCGTCTCTGTCTAAATTACAACCTTACCACTCTAAATTAACAAGCATGCTCCTCTTATTAAAATGAGAGAGTGGGAAATCTCGCATCTGTGGTTCACCCAAGAGCTCAAATCTGCACTTACCAGTAGAGCCAAGCTGTGGGCTAGGGCCAGGCACACAAAGGACCCGGCAGACTGGCAGGCGTTTAGAACTGCCAGAAAGCATACTGTGGTAAAAGGGTACGTGCTGCTAAAGCAAACTTCTACATCTCCACTCTGGAGCAGGCCAAAGGGAACCCCCAAAAATCTGGAAGACACTCAGATCCATTGAAGGCCATCCTGCTGCTTCGTCCCTTCTCACCAAGATTCTGGCCAAGGACGGGATGGTTGAAAATAAACTGCGAATCCTCGAAGAACTTAACCTTTACTTTGCCACTGCCGGGTTGCCATTCAGCTCCTCCCCATACGCTAGCCGAGTGAATGGCAACACTAGACCAGATACTACACATGCTACTCCACCTCACCCCTTCCAGTTGTGCCTGTTTAGCTACAAAGAAGTCGAAGACATAATTCTTAGCCTTGACTCCAAGAAAAGTGCAGGGGACGATGGCCTTGAATCATTTTTCTTGCGGTTAGGCTATGCCCAGCTCACAGCCCCCATCCTTCACATCTTCAACCTCTCTATTACTACAGCCACTGTTCCATCCTGCTGGAAATCTGCCCATATTCTTCCTCGCTTCAAATCAGGAGATCCTTGTGACTTAAACAACTACCGTCCTATCTGTATCTTGCCCGTTCTCTCCAAAGTGCTGGAAAAACTTGTATACAACCAACTAAAAAATCACCTCGAAGCACACTCACTCCTAAACCCGGCCCAATCTGGCTACAGGTTGAAGCACAGTACCATCTCAGCCTTGGCTAAAGTCTCTAATGACTGGATCCATGCTATGGACACCAAGAAGGTTACTGGTGCAGTCTTTCTGGACCTCAGTAAGGCCTTCGACACTGTAGATCATCACCTCCTAATCACCTGTCTTGCCTACATAGGTGCCACTCCACTTATCTTACAGTGGTTTAACAGTTATCTCACAGGAAGGATACAAAAAGTCAAAGCTGATGGCCTACTATCTGCCCCCCTTCCAATTGCCAGAGGAGTCCCTCAAGGCTCCATCCTAGGACCAATCCTTTTTTCCCGTACATCAACAACCTTGACTCCCACATAAAGAACTCTAGCATACATTTCTTTGCGGATGATACAGTTTTGTACACACCAGGCTCGTCCTTAACTGAAGTCAGGGAAGCACTCCAAGCTGACTTTATCCAGTTAGAAAGCAACCTTATCAATGCCAAGCTTCTCTTAAATGCCAAAAAAACCAAGACAGTGATTTTCTCGAGACTTGCCTTGTCTGGTACCCTACCTACCCCACCCAAAAACTTCATAGTTAACTCCATAGGTGAACCCTTGGAAGTCGTACCAAAATTTAAATATCTAGGTATGTGGATAGACAATAAGCTTTCCTTCAACGACCACATCGAGGATCTATCAAAGAGGCTTAAAGCACGCTTGGGTTTCTTCTTTAGAAATAGGACCCTCTTTTCTCTCGCGACCCACAAAAGACTTGTCCAAGTAACATTCCTTCCCTTGCTTGACTATGGAGACATTATCTTTATCTCCTCCCCAACCTTGAGCCTATCTAAACTGGATGTGCTCTGTCACCATGCTCTTCGCTTCATTACTAACTCTGCATAGAGGACCCCCCACTGTGATCTTTATGCAGCAGTTGGGTGGACCTCTCTTGCCACCAGACGCCTCCTGCATGCTGGCATTTGGACCTTCAAATTGCTACTCCACAAACTGCCTATTTAACATCTCTCATACACATCTCACATAGCGCCTACTCCCTAAGGAAATCCGACTTTATCCTACTAGATGTTCCCAGGACACGTACCACAGCTGGCCAAAGAGCAGTCTCATATGCCCTCCCAAACATTTGGAACCAACTTCAAGCCATGCTGAAGCTAACCAGCATCGTATCAATTAATTCCTACAAAACACTAGCTATCTCTAAATTAAAAGACATACGTAGGCCCCCAACGCCAAGTCAACTTCCTAGGTACCAACTAGCTCTCTACTTATTAAGCTGAAATGTGTTGCATAATTTAGGGCAAGGTTAAAGCTGGAATGTACTGCATATATAGCATAAGGACTTCTATTGTGTATACCTCTTGTATTATATATTTTTTTCCTTTGTTGTTCTACATTTTATATCTCCTGTCTATGTAATTGTGAACTGTATGTGTATGTGCCTCAGGACCTCCTTGTGAATGAGCTTGCTCAACGGAGTCTTTCCTGCAATAAACTTGAACTTGAATTATGTTTCTTCTAATGGAGTCTTGCTGTATTCTGACCTCCCTCCTGCCTCTCCTCTCAGAACCTGTTTTGGGAAGTGGGTGGGCAGGTGCAGTGTTGCACCCCAGGGGTGTTTTTTGTTTGCACCTTCCTCCTTTTTGTTTGGGTGCTGATTTATTATTGTTATTTATAGTACATTGGTTTTTGGGTTTCCTTACTTGAGTCTTCCTTTGGAATCCAAAACTTTTTTCAGCCACTTGGCTAGTAAGAATTTTTACAATTTCCACATAGAATTTTTAGTTTAGTTGGGCTCGTAAGAATCTGACAGTTTAGGTTTGAATCACTCCAGACAGACACTTCAACCGAGCTCGAGCTCAGCATTCTATGCCCTGCATAGAAAGTTAACTCTTTGTTCTCCGGGGCAGTTCAAAGGTTGTGAATCACTGCAATTGTCAGAATACAGCAAGACTCCATTAGAAGAAACATAATTACTAAGGTGAGTCATTTTTTTCTTCCCTCCTGTACCTCATTGATCTCTGTGAGGTATTTAAAGATCTCTACCCCCCCCCCCACCTCTGTTCCAGGGTGTACATATTGAGGTCCTTTAGTCTCTCCTGATAAGGGTTTTGATGCAGACCCTGCACCATTTTAGTTGCCCTCCTCTGAACTGCCTCCACTCTATGTGCTTCCAGAGATGTGGTCTCCAGAACTGGACACAATACTCTAGATGGGGTCTTACCAACGATCTACATAGAGACAACACTACCGCCCTCTTTCTGCTGGTGATACCCTTAGAAAAATGTTTAGGATTTTAAACTCTAGAGCTTAAGTCCACATTCAATACTTCAATTAGCCCATTTCAGACTTGATCAAGTGTCCAGTGCTGCACTGCCTTTATAGGCAGAATAGTCAGTGATGTGACAAGACCCCTGATGATGTAACAATGGATAATAAGTAATGTTATTGTCTTATGCAATGTATTTTATGACATTTCTGTACTTGGCACCAAGATATTTCATCTTTACCACTGTATATCTGAAAATCAATAAAAACAAATTAAAAAAAATAACATTTTTGTGTAGTACCACCAGTATAACAGGCAGTCTATTTTTCCTAAAGAATCAGAATCAAACTACCAGATACTTCAGTAATCTCTACAAAACGTGACCAATTATTTTTTTGTTTTGTGAACTCTTTTTACCTCCTCCTAGTGCCGATAGCCCAATACTCTCTCAGGTGTACCTCACTTGACCTCAGGCTCCTACTACCCACCTGAAACCCACCCAACCAGGGAATCGGGGACAGAGACCCCCACCCCAACCCCTCAGACTCCAGCCAACCCCCCAGGATCTACACCCCCCCGGGGGTGGGGCCACCCTACTCCTTACCTGGGTGTCCTTTCTAAAATCCAGACAGCCAGTGTCTGGGAGCGGAACAAGGTTTCGGGAGAGCTGGCCGGATGGGTCCAGTATTGTGCATGTGGGTCTTTGGTCCCCCAAGATCACCGTCACCTTCCTGAGCGCCAGGGTTTTCCACTTTGTTACTGGAGCCTCGAGGGCACGGAAGTGCAATGGTGTCTGCTCGCGATGGGTGCGCTCCCGCCCCCATGCGTATGACGCCCACCTGCACCCCCATGCCCTGCTTACGTGCCCTCCACGCTGCTGTGCCCTTGGTTGCCACTGGGAGTTGCTAGAACTGTGAGGAGCAGCACCCATCCACCGCAGGAGAGGAGAGCAGTCCCTCGGATGCTCAATCCTACTCCTCCCCAGTTGACCCCCGACAACCTGTGTCTAACCTGGGTTGCCAATGTGGCGTGAGGTGTGGCATCCAGCGCCACAACCCTCAGTGCCACCATGCCATTTCTAATGTGACCAATTATTAAATGTGTTTTTCAAACTAAAGACACTTTGAGGCTTAAGAGAGTTGACAGTGTTCCTTTAACAATGCCCTCTGTGTTCTCTCCTTTAGCCAGTGTCCCACCTACCGTGTCAGTCTGTCCACCATCCCGAGGTCTCCTAGTTTTGTGACTAGCTGCCTGGTCGAGGGGGACACAGAGCCTGTAGCCGAGATGTGTGAATTAACATTTGGGAGCTCCTGCTGCTCAGGCTTTTTTAAGCAAAGATGTAATTAATAAGAAAGGCACTCCAGGCAGGTGAAGTTCTTAATATAATTTACACATCTTTTTATTTTACAAAATCCAAAATTCATTTTTGGTAAAAAAAAAAGGTTTTTAGCAAAAACATTTTTAAACAGCAGACAATTAATACCACATAATGTGCAGGTTCAACATACCATATTAGGGTAGGCAGCCCAGCGCTTCGAGGTCACAAAGACCTCTTCGTCAGGGTGTTTTCTAAGCAAAGAAACTATTTTATTTTAGATGACTGAAAAAAAAGTGTGGTAGTTTGATAGAATAAGTCTTAATCAAACCACTGAAGTATTTTCAGCACAAATCCGTAATGGGAAGACAGAGAAATGATCCAGCAAAAGAGTATAGTAAGGGGAAGGCTCTGGCCACAGTGGTGAGCAGCAGTAACAGCAAGCAGTCTCAAGCAGGAGATGGGAAGTTGGAGCCGATGATTAAAGCCATCTTGGTAGCAGCGAGACAGTCGGACTGCAGTGTAGAAGGTTTCAGTGCCAGGGAAACCTTAATGGAGACTAAAGTTGATCTCCTTGACCATGAACATAACATTTTGGCAGACTCTATAAATAAGTTGCAAATGGCTAGAGCCCGTTCTCCACACTTACCATTTTTGGGGATACCTGAGGGATTCAAAGGACTGTACCTTCTTAAAGCAGCAGTAGTGGTGAAAATTTTGACCTATACTTTTTTTATTCCATTTTAAATTGACCCTTATCTCCTAACTTGTATGACACCCTTCTTTTCTCATTTTAAATCTGCTTTAGTCATTTTTTTGCAATTGAAATATGAAAAGGAAGAGCCAGTCCGGTGGCGCTGAGGGTTGAGGCACTGGATGCCACACCTCGCGCCACACCAGCGACCCAAGTTCGGGAATGGACGCGGGTTGCTCGAGGGTCAGCAGGAGCGAGAAAGTATTAAGTGTCCATAGACAGCTCTCATCCCTTGGGGGAGGGCCACTCCGCCCATTGCACATTTGTGGGCCTGGGGGAAAAACAGGAGGAAAACACCAGGAGCCAACAGGGCCCATGATGGGCCAATGTCTCCCCACCCCCACGATGCCCCCCTGACTTCTGGATTTGTGCTCGGGGGTGGTGGTGGAGTAAGCCAGCACTCCTCACCCTGGCCCCACCATGGGGGACAATCTGTGGGGAAATTATAGGGGTCCAGCAGAGTAGGGGCCGAAGGATGAGTCCCTCCAAGGGAAGGCTGGAACCAGCAGATGGCTCTACGGAGGTGGAGTAAAATTGAAAATTAAAATAAATAAATAAAAGGATCACTCCTTTTACAGCTCTAAGCAGGTGTTCATCCAAATTCTTAGTTGTTATTGCACACTTGTTGTTCTGTAAGGTCAAAGAGCAGTGTCTGCTGCATGCTGGTTCATTATAGTCACAAGAAAAGTGATCTTAAACAATGAGTGTTCAAAAACAACAGAGAATGCTGTTGAAAACCTGGTCTGTGCCATATGTATTTATTTAGTTTTTGTTGACAGGGTAAGTGCACTAGACAAAACACTAATGTCTAATTTGAGGCACAACTCGGGAGGTTACAAAACAATGGTACAATAGCTGAACAATCAGGCAGTGGTAGACAATGCAGTATACAGAACATTAACTTTTGAGCAATACAGTTCAGGAGGAAGTAGGTGCAGAACATAATATTTTGAGGTTAGGAAGAGAGAATAAATTCAGATTACTACAGTGCAGGAAAAAGTCAGTGTAATAACTGTCAGTTGAGGATCGGTGGGTGGGGGGAGACACTTGCTAGGAAGGAGTTCAGAACATGTAGGGTGAGAAAGACAGTGATCGTTGGGAATTAGTTGCAGGCAGGGTTCCAGATAAGGTATGTACCGACCTATTTTATTCACCACATTTTAGGAAATACTGATCAGAAATTTTTTTTAATGAGTACCAATACTCATCCAACATCTGTAAATGCTCTACACTCCACAGAATAGTGCTTCATAACATAACTGGTGATTCAAAACGAGCAGTTTTTTCCAGATTTACAGCACTTGCATGCAGGAACTGGAAGTAATAAGAGCTGATAAAGCAATGGGGCCAGATGGGGTGCACCCCAGGGTCCTTAAAGAACTAAGAGAGGTGGTGGCTGAACCTCTGGCTATCCTGTTCAGCCAATCACTGGAAACAGGGGAGGTACCCAAAGACTGGAGGACAGCAGATGTAGTCCCCTTATACAAAAGTGGGAACAAAGAGGAAGCAGGGAACTACAGACCAGTCAGCCTCACCTCGGTAGTGGGAAAGATCATGGAAGCACTACTGAAGGAGAGATTGGTGGAACATCTGGTTGTCAATGGACTACAGGACCCAAGGCAGCATGGTTTCACCAGGGGCAGGTCATGTCAGACCAACCTCATTGAATTTTTTGACTGGGTGACTAGGGAGGTGGATCAGGGGAGGGCAGTGGACATGGCCTATCTGGACTTCAGCAAGGCCTTTGACACTGTGCCATAGAAGACTATTACACAACTGGGGAATATGGGTGTGGGCAGGACAGTAGTGTGGTGGGTAGGTAACTGGCTGGGTGGCAGGACACAGAGGTGGTGGTAAATGGCTGTCACTCCACAGAGGGAAGAGTGACCAGTGGGGTACCACAGGGATCAGTGCTGGGACCGGTCCTATTCAACATCTTCATCAGTGACATTGCACAGGATCTAGAAGGCAGAATTTCACTGTTCGCTGATCACACAAAGCTCTGTAACAGAGTAGACACACCAGAGGGTGTAGACAGAATGAGAAGGGACCTGCAGAAACTTGAAGAATGGTCAAGGGTTTGGCAGTTGAAATTCAATGCAAAGAAGTGCAAGATAATGCATATGGGGCACAAAAACCCTGGCACAATATATCAGTTGGGGGGTGAGGATAGGCATGCACCAAGCAGGAAAGGGATCTTGGGGTTGTCATCTTGATGACCTCAAGGTAGGAAACAGTGTGACAAGGCATCAGGTAAAGCAAATAGGATGCTGGGATGTATAGGCAGGGGCATCACCAGCAGGAAAGGAGGTCATAATCCCGCTATACAAGACACTAGTGAGGCCCCACCTGGAGTACAGTGTACAGTTCTGGAGACCATACCTACGTAAGGACATAGACAGGGTAGAGAAGGTTCAGAGAGGGCAACAAAGATGGTGCATGGATTGCATCACAAGTCCTATGAAGACAGGTTGAAGGAACTGAACATGTACTCCCTGGAGGAGAGGAGGGAGAGGGGGACATGATAGAGACATACAAGTATCTTACAGGGAGGAACAGGGTGCAGGAAAACACTATTTTAAGCGAAAAAGATGTTTCAGGACTAGAGGGCATGGGATGAAGTTGGAGGAGGGCGATTCAGAGGAAACATGAGAAAGAATTTCTTCACAGAGCGGGTGGTGGACAAGTGGAACACCCTGCCAGAGGAAGTGGTGGGGGCTGAAACAATCACAGGATTTAAGAATGCATGGGATAGACATAAAGGAATTCTAGAGGTCAGGGGTAAGGGGAAATAGACTTCTAGGAAAACAAACTGAACTTACAAGCTCAAATGGGCAGACTAGGTGGGCCATAGGCCCTTATCTGCCGACACTGTCTATGTATCTATGTATCCCCATTTTGTTTTACTCACTATATTTTAAAACTGTTAAGTGAATTACTCGTACCTTCCAACATTATCTGGAGTATTGTTGGCACCTGACAAACATTTATCCAGAAAAAAATATTGTTTTGAAAAATGTACTCCTCACTCCACTCCGTCCAGACATTTGTATGCATCTGAATTGGTTTTACTTCCCTCAGTTTCAAAATGAGGAGTACAGCACTCATCACAAAAGATCTGATCTGGAACCCTGGTTGCAGGTGCAGATGTTGGAGTTGCCTAGGAACTGGTGAAGTGCTTGCTTGAAACAGAAGTGGGACTGCGCACCTTTGAGATTAAAGGGAGCACGCCATTTACTATTTCGGCTATAAAGAACAAGTGCTATAGTTGACTCAAAATGAAGAAAACCATATCATACAAGTCAGGAGATAAGGGGCAATCTAAAATAGAATTAAAAAGTATGGATCAAACTTACTGCTCTCATGCACTGCTACTTTAAATATACAGCATACACAAACGGCTGAAGGAACTTTTTAATCTGGAAACTGAACAACTGATCCTGAGAGCATACTGTATAACACCAAGGTGCCGACACAACCACCCAGAGCTACTGAGATTCATGCCAGCAATCATGACATCATATTAGAGGCATGCTTTTACAAAAGCCCAAACCTGCAGATACTCTCCAACTTCCTGCTTTGTCTACTATGCATTGTTTTCCCTGACATAAGCTAGGCTATGCAACAGCACTGGCGTGGCACTGATGCCATACAGTCTGGTCTGAGAAAACTGGGCATTACTCATTCACTGTAGTTGCCTGCTCATTTAAAAATTGTATATGTTGGCAAAATGTTCATGCACCAGGAACCCGTTGATGCCGGACGTAAACTGGAAGTCATCAGAAAAGATTTTATCCGGGGAGAACATGCAAATGAACAGGACAGTGAAAAAGGCACTTCATACCTCTCAACCTTTTGTCCCCCAAATGTGGAACATTGCCTGTCAAAATGTGGAGCAAATGGGCAAAATGTGGAACACTTAATCAAATCTTTACCCAAGAAGCTCAAAACACTGTTAAAATGTTGCATTTATGTTCAGAAAGTCTGTTATTAATTGAATAATATATTTTTTGTATCATTTAGTATCAATTTTTGCTTAAAAATGTTGACTTTGAATGTGAAACAAGTCCTCACAATGTGGAACAGGGAGTTTTTGTGAAGTAAAATGAGGAACGTTCCTTGTAATGTGGTACAGTTGAGAGGTATGGGCACTTTAATAAAAGTAGTTCAGTAATTTTATTGTTGCCTTGCAATCTGTGGTATTCACAAATTTATAATGTTTGAGCTGGAATGTATGTTAAATGTGGAGAACTGATATTGTTAACCTGGCCACAGTTACTTTATCATATATGCAGGGTTTCTATTGTTTGATGTGTGTGTTTCAGTGGAAAATCCCTTAGCATTTCTTATATGAAATGGTAGTGATCATGTGGCTGTTGCTGCTTTCAGGGGCTGTTTCCTCAATTCCCAACATGTTTGCTTAGTGCAGTGTAAGGGGGTGACTATTTTAATTTATAAAATGGGTAGGGAAAATGCTGCATCCTGACTGGCTAGGACTTGTGCATTGAGAGAGCACAATGCACGGGTAAAATAGTGATACACTTTTTTTTTTTTTTTAATTGTAAGCAGCCTCTGTTGGGGATGCTTATTAAAGAAGCCTTCCCCGCCTTTTCTTCCTTTTTTTGGGAGTGTTGGGGCCTGGCCCACCTGTCGGGTGGAGCCTGTGCCCTGCCAGGGATTTAAGGCTAGTTGTTGGTGCCGTGGGTGAGGCTGGGAGATCGAGGAAGCTAAATTGGGGCCGGGGTGGTGTATGCCCTGCCCCAGTCAGGGTCTCAGCGGCCATCGGAGGAAAGTCAGCTAGGGAAGAGCTTGAGCTCAGTGGATGGATGGTGTTGCATCCGGAGCTGAAGACAGGCCGATTTTGGGGAGCCACGGTCCAGCGAGAATCAGTTGGCCAACCTGCGTGCACCGTGGCACTGGGGTGAGAAGGCCTAGATTCAGCTGGAATAAGTTTGGCGGTGGGGATGGTGCAGTGGTGGCAGCCTGCATTGTGGGGAGTGCGGTGGTGGCAGCCTGCCTCCCTTACCCATGTGGCACTCTGCCTGTTAGCTGTTGGCCTGCGGGAAGTGAGAAAGTGTGGCCGGTGAGTCTGCTGGGTTGCCTGTGCTGTGGGATGTGTAGGGACACCGGGAGCCAAGCCACTGAGGCCTTATAATGCAGGGAGGTTGATTCAGGCAGTGAGAGGAGCCGTGACAAGCCTATGTCTGCAATTCAAGGAGCAGGTTGAGGGGCCTGTTGGAACGGAGCCCAGTAGAGAAGGAAGGCCTGGGAAGTAGTGTACGACCGGTGTCTGGAGGTGCTGTTGCCATCCAGTTTCAGGAGTCTACTCAGCTTCATTGGGACCCTGTAATTTTGGCCAGTTCAGCCATAAGTTAGCACCCGTAAAGCTGTGCCCCCTACTTCTGGGAGCAGTTGTTTGTTGTTCTGCTGAGTTGGATTACATTTGTTTTATTTATTTTAATATCCGGAGTGGACATTCGCCTTCTTTAGAGAACTTCTTCTATATGTGCAACTAACAGCTTGCCCCCACAGCCTCCTGTTGGTGGCCCTAAGACTACACCCCCTAGGCTGCGCAGAGTGACTACGTGCTGAGAGAAGACCTTGGACCCAGGTATGTGTTTGTTTTTTTTTCCTACTGGATGTGTTTCTGCAGACACAAGCTCCCCTCCTTTAAACTTTACATCAGGCCCCTAGACTCTAGGAAGGGGGCTTACAATGTGTGGGCTCTTCCAGGATCTGTTTGGCGGGTGCAGTTAGTTACCTGTGCTTACAGAGGGCTGTTACAGTATTGAGGAGTGGACTGAGGCTTGATTTCTTGATTGTGTTGCTCCTGGGTCTTGCCATCTTGGACTTGTGCTTCATGGCTTTTTCTTTCTGGCGCCAAGGTGAGCAGGATTGCTACATAAATATTTTTATGCTAATGGATCATTGGTGATGCTGATTGGCTGGTGGTGGGCAGTGAGCATGCAGGGCTTGTGGGGGAGAGAGAGGACTCAGCGCCATTTTGCAGAGGTGGAGAGAGCACATTGGTGCTGTGAGCTGTTGGTTAGAATGGTGCAGGCTCCCAAAGACGTGGATGAAACGGCAACTGTTTCAGTAGTATTACTCTCAAGGTTATGGAGCATGGTGGAGAAGGCATCCACATTTGAGAAATGTGCTATTTGCAGTTACCAGGGAGTGGGGGTGACCAGGCTGCTGTTATGTTCATCGTGTGCCCCTGGAATGCTGTTGGTGGCAAATGTTTATCCTGTGCCTACTTATTTGCTGCATTGGACTTGGTCAGTTTCTGTGTCCACCAGAAGACCGACTACTACCTTGGGTAGTCTGAAAGATTGGGAGGAAATGTGCACCAGTTTAGTCACCCTGGAGCAGTCTGTGTCAAAGGCCCATCCAGATGACTCCCAGGTGGAGAGCAGACCTAGCTGTCTGCTGAGCCCACCTCCACTAAAGGTCCTTGAGTCTCCCCATGGCAGAGGGAGAGGAAGTGGGTGAAGGGAGAAATCTGCTGGCTCCTCTGGGCCCAAGGAGTCAGTGCCTGATCCCACGCCTGTCAGGGCCTCCATTTCTTCGGGCCAAAGTGCAGCTGCCTCTGAGAAGGAGTCGCCTGTTGTTAGTGTGGACAATGTGGATTCTAACATACTAACACAGCCAGCAGAATAGGCCAAATGGTCTGTCTTGTCTGCTTGAAAGCCAGCAACCTAATGGCTGCTCGCCTTACCACCCCCCAGCCCCCTGAGGTTCCTCTTTGGTTTCAATTTCCCCTTGTACCTGTCCCACCCCCTCTTGAATCCCACCACTGCGCCCTCCTCCACCAGCCTCCCAGGCAGCGCATTCCACGACTCCACCACCCTCTCGGTGAAAAAATGTTTTTTATGCTCCCCCCTGTAGTTTACCCCTCCAGCTTCCACTCATGGCCCCTGGTTATTCCCCCCTTCTTTAGCCTAAAAAGCTCCTTGGTTCCACTCCTGGTTATTCCTTTTACAAACCTGAAAACCTCTATCATATCTCCCCTGTCCCTTCTCTCCTCCAGTGAGTAAAGCCCAAGATCTTCTAATCTCTCCTCATAAGGCTTCCCCTCCATGCCCTGAATCATCCTGGTCGCTCTCCTCTGAACCCTCTCCAGCAGCGCTATGTCCTTCTTCAGATGAGGTCTCCAGAACTGTACACAGTACTCAAGCTGCGGCCTGACCAAAGCATTATACAGAGGGAGGCTCACCTCCCTCCTTCTGGACGTAATTCCCCTGGCTGTGCAGCCCAGTACCCTGTTTACTTTGGCTGCAGTTCTTCTACAGTTTTCAGAGTTATTCATTTTGACATCTATCACCACACCTAAATCCCTTTCTCCCAATGTGACTTGCAGTGTGAACCCCCAGTATGTATTCATGGCCCGGTTTTTACCCCCAAATATAGTACCTTACATTTCCCAGCATTACATTTTAGTCCCCACCTCCTTGACCACCCTCCAGGATATCCAGATCCCTGGACCACCTCCTCTATTCAATCCACCAGAACTCCCAGTTTTGAATCATCCATAAAAGACTCAACCTATTCCTAACCCCCCTCCCTATATCCGAGACATAGGCGTTGAACAATCGCAGCCCCAATACCGAGCCCTGAGGGACCCCACTGATTACCTTCCTAGGAGAAGAGAATAACCACCCACCATTACCCTCTGTAAATGACCCGAGAGCCTATTTTCAACCCAATTGAGCTCCTGCCCTCCCATCTCCATCTCCCCTAGCTTTATTATTAGCCCATAGTATGGTACTGAATCAAACGCCTTGCTGAAATCTAGATATAGGATGTCCACCAGCCTATGTCTGTCCAAGGCCCCCGTCACCCAGTCATAAAACTCTACAAGATTGGACTGACAAGTTCTCTCCGGAACGAAGCCATACTGTTTATCATCCTGATGTTCTAACCATTCTAGCTGCCTCCCAATCCTCTCCTTGATAAAGCCCTCCATTGCACCTTACCACAAACATTAGACTTACAGATCTATAATTCCCATCTCTCTCTAGACCCCCTTTATGAATAGGCACTACATAAGCCAGATTCTAGCAGCTCTGAAGAGAAGACCCCCCGTTTTACCCCTGGAAGAGATGGTCCTCACTGTCGTTTGAAGATCAGGATGTGGAGCATGCCATCCCACAGCCCTTTTGGTGCTCCTGCTGGAGTCACACCCCGAAGCTGCCCCAGCTAAGTGTCCAGTTGAGACAGAAGATGGATGGACTGCTCCTAGATGATCCTGTAAATTTTAAATACCAAACTGGATCATGGTGGGATGAAGACATGGCTCCCGGGACCAGCGTTCAGAGCATAGCTGAGTGGTCCAAGGCGGAGCAATGGGTTAAGAGAAGAAGCTGCATTCAGTAACCTCAGGAATCCTACCCCTACATTTCTGAAAGAGTATGGGATGTTGTCAAAGAGAAGAGAGCCAGCTGGGTGTTCTGTGGAGCAGTGAATAAAATCAAAACCAGAGCCAAACAATCGACCACCTGCTACAGCCACTATCACCACAGCCCAGTCTGTGTGTAGTTCGACCGTGTAGACTGGGTTAACTCTATTTAAACACTATGCCTTGATCCAGGATGTGATGAGTCACCTTACAAAGTATTATATTGTCACCTCTGATATGTTTGGAGCAGAACCCATGTGAAGCCGGACCCCCAGTTCTACTACCCTCATGGTGGAGGACCCACTCTGTGAGAAATCTGATTCATTTTGTGACTTTCTGGCTACCTCAAATAGTACTGCAGGACTGTTTCTGTTGGATTAATTTTGCATAGTTTGGACTTTATCTTGAACTGGACTTTACCTTGCATTGGTTAAGATTTTTTTCAGTACCTTGTTTGCTATGTTGTTGATGCTGTAATAATAATTATTGTTGTTGAAAAAAAAAAAAGGTTGTCCATAGTTATTTTGTGCAAAGATGGTCCAGCACTCTGGGACTGTGTTTTATGGACTTGGAACACTGAAAAGACAGCTGGGTACTTTCCTGCATTGAGTTTTATTAACTTATTTACTCCCAGTGACCATTTTTGGTCAGATCTAGCAATGGATGGTTCTGACGCCATATGGCATCTATGGGAACAAATGTGTTTTAAAGGTTGGCGGATAGTGTGTGTGTGGTGTGGTGGATAGAGATTTTAATTGTAGTTGAGTGTATGTGGATGTATGGAATGGGTGTGAAGGTGATATGCTTGTTTTAATTAGTGGGTTAGCTGTGAGCTTGTTAATATAAATTGTCCTGCAGCATTTCAGGTTTGTAATGTTTTACTGTTTTTTTTGGGGGTCTTTTTTTTTTTTTTCCAGTTTACAATTTTTCTGACCCTGGAGCCCTGGCAGGTGGCTTCGGTCCTCCCGACGAAGGGACTGTCTCTCCGGTCCCCACCGCTCCCATGCTAGGTGGCCTCAGATGGTCCCCTGCGGATTGCCCCCGCAGCAGGGCCAGGAGGAGGTTGCCGGCTTCTCTCCCAAGACTCTGGGGATGCTCCCGGGAGCAGCGGGCCATCATTGAGCCTCCCAGGCTTGATTTTCCTCCAGTTTTCACCTGTTCCCATCCCTGCCAATGTAGGGACGTTGGCTTCCAGCCTCCCGACCCGTACTGCCCTCCAGCCACCGCCAGAGGGCAGTCAGCAAGTGGAAAGACTAGTCTCTCTCCCCCCGCTGACCCCTGGTGACCTGAGCTCATTCCTGAACCCGGGTTGCCGGCATGGCGCAAGGTGTAGTGGCTAGCACCTCAACCTCCAGAATCACCAGGCCGGCCCCATGTTTTACTGTTTTAATGTTTTTGGTGTTAATAAATTTTTGTGGGGGCCATGCATTTGGCAATATTGTTTTAAGCCCCCTTTGGTGGCAGCAGTATGAGGGGTAGTTGGTAGTTGGGGGGTTTAGTAGCTAGGGTCTGAGGGCTCCTGGGTTTAGGGATTGGGTGCCTTGTGCCCCTGTGGGCGGTGTTACCCTCAGAAGGTCGGGGGGGGGAGAAAGTGCGCATATCTCCCCCTTTGCCATTTTGCGGGGTGGCCAACTGCCTCATTCACCAGGAGGTGAGTGGTTTTAAGGGGGGAAGAGTGCAAGCAGCCCCTGTTGGGGTTGCTTTCTAAAGAAGCCTTCCCTGCTTTTTCTTCCTTTTTTGGGGAGTGTTGGGGCCTGGCCTGCGTGTCTGGTGTAGCCTACACCCCTCCAGGGAGTTAAGGCCGTTTTTTGTCGCCGCGAGAGGAGGCCAGCAGATCAGGAAATTGAGAAAGTTAAGTTAGAGCCGGGGTGGTTTAGGACCCACCCCGGTTGTGGTCTTAGCAGCTGTCAGAGGAGGGTCCACTCAGGAGGAGCTTGAGCTCGGTGGACTGACAGTGTTGCAGCTGGAGCTGAAGGCAGGCTGGTTTTGGGGAGCCGTGGCCTTGGGAGAATCGGTTGGCCCACCTGCATACACCATGGCACCAGGGTGGGAAGGCCTAAATTTAACTGGAGTGAGTTTGGCGGTCTGGACTGTGCAGTGGTGGCAGCCTGCATTGGGGGAAGTGCGGTGGTGACAGCCTGCCTCCCCCACCCATTTGGCACTCCGCCTGTTCGCTGTTGGCCTGTAGGGAGTGAAAAAGTGTGTCTGATGGGTCTGCAGGGTCGCCTGCACCGTGGGATGTGTAGGTACGCCAGGAGCCCGGCCACCGAGGCCTTATTATGCAGGGAGGATGATTTGGGCAGCGAGAGGAGCCATGACAAGCCTGCATCTGCAGTTCAAAGAGCAGGTCAAGTGGTCTGTGTGAGCAGAGCCCAGTGGTGAAGGAAGGCCTGGGAAGTAGTTTATGGCCAGTGTCTGGATGTGCTGCTGCCATCAAGTTTCAGGAGTCTACTCAGCTCCATTGGGACCCTTTAATTTTGGCCAGTTTAGCCATAAGTTAGCGCCATAGCTCTGTGCCGAAGAAAGTAAAAGCCTGTGCCCACCATAAAGCTGTGCCCCCCATTCCTGGGAGCAGAGTTGTTGTGTGTTCTGCAGAGTCGGATTAAGTTTGTTTTATTTATTTTAATACCTAGAGTGGACATTCGCCTTCTTTAGAGAACTTCATCTGTGTGCGCAACTAACAGCTTGCCCCTACAGCCTCCGGTTGGTAGCCCTAACACTGCCCCCTCGCCCCCCCGATCACGCAGAGCGACCACTTGCTGGGAGAAGACCTTGGACCCAGGTACATGGCTGCTTTTTTTTTTTTTATTTCTACTGGTTGTGTTTCTGCAGACATGAGCCCCCTTCCCCCTTTAGACTTTACATAAGGCTGCTAGGCTGCAGGGAGTGAGGCTTACATAATAATACATTTTTATTGTAAATTTGAAAAAGAGATAACTGGTGATACATCAGAATTTAAACATAAGAGTAAAGAAAAAATTGGGTGTTCATATAACACAGGCTGTTACAACAACATTGTTTAAGCCCTGTGAGTCTTAAGAGTTCACAGCAGACAAGTAGTTTATTAGCTATCTGTAAAAGGGCAAGCAAAACCCCTTTCATAATACAAGTTAAGCCCTCTAACTAGTCTGATTTCCTTACAGTCAATTGGTTTCCAATATTTAGTTGACAGATTAGATTAAATTACATAAATCATGGTACAAAATCTGTATCTGATTTCAGATTATACAGGACCCAGCATCTCCAAAGTTTGTTAAATACTGGGATGTGATTTAAAAAGTAATAAGTCTGCTTTTCTAGGTGATAAAGGTAATCAGTTGTGTTAATGTGGGGGGCTGACAGTTAAGGCTATGTTTAATAATAGCTTTTAGCTCCTGTGAGCAAAATGAAACAAAGAGGCTTTATTTGCCTCCCTCTGATATTCACTTCACTAGGTAGTATGTTTAGTAACACCAGCATAGGAGAAATAAGTTGAGAGGAGTCAAACATTAATCCAATAACATGAACAGTATCTTCCCAGTATTTTTCCCAAGAGGGGACAGGACCAAAAGATATTGACCTGATCTGCCCTAATCTCCCAGCATGCTCGCCAACATTTACCCGCCTGGTCCCCCCATATACATTTGAATCACAGGTGTCTTTCTTCCTAACTTCCTGAGAAAGACTCCAGGAAACTGGATAGCTTGGGCAAAAAAAAAGTTTATACTTCAGCTTCCCTACCATTAAGGCAGGCAGCACACTACTTGACCTACACAGATCAGTACCAAAAATCCCTCTGGAGCTCCATTTTGGAAATGAGCGAGAAGGCTGCTGTTGACCTGGCACAGGATTTGGATGACACAGTAAAGACAGCCGTGGATGCCACTAAGTACCAGTTCCACATGGCAGTGGACACTAATGACCCTGTATCCAGGGACACAGCACGTACGTTATCCCTAAGAAGGTTTGCCTGGCTTAGAATCACAAAGCTTTCCCAGAAAAATGGTGCAGGGTCTGCATCAAAAGCCCTGTGGGGAGAGACTAAAGGAACTCAATATGTACACCCTGGAACAGAGTAGGGAGAGGGGGAATATGATAGAGATCTTTAAATACTGCATGCAGGTAAATAAGGTACAGGAGGAAATATTTTTCAGAAGAAAAGGTGTTCAGAACAAGGGGACATGTTATGAAGCTGGAGGATGTAGATTAAGGACAGATGTGAGTACTTCTTCACAGAAAGAGTGGTGCATTCCTGGAACAACCTTCCAGCATCAAGTGGTGGAGGTAAAAATAGTAGTGGGGTTCAAGAATGCATGGGGTAGGAACAAGGATTGTAGTGGAAAGGAGGGAGGAGGAAGAGCTGTAGATCAGAAACGGTCTGCAGTAATAATATAGGTAGGGAAAAATGGGCAGACTGGTGGGTCAAGAGGGCCATATCTGCCACCAAATTCTGTGTTTCTATGTGTTCTAAAAAAAAATGCTTTTGACATTTCCAAGAGAATTCCTTTGAGTATGATGCCATAGAGATTTTATAGGCTGGGATGGAATACTTCATCCACTGCTACGCATTGCAGCGGACCTGTAAATCAAGTCATTCACTGGTTGAGTATGACTACCATAGAGTCTCTAGATTGAGCCCGAGTATACCATAGAGCTGACGCACCAAGTGGTCTACAGCCTCACCCTGTTGATGGAGTTGAAGCTGTGTAAATGGTTCTGAAGGTGGGTCTGGAAGGTGTTTTTGCTGAGGAGGGTAACATGTTCATGAAATCCCAAAGTTGCAAATAACAGTAATGGTCTGACACCAGAATAGAATACAAAGGGGTCTGTTGCATTCAATGGGATTGTATGGGTCCATGCTAGGGCTTCGAAAGGGGACTGCAGTTACCCAGCTGAATACCCTTATACACCCCATGCCCTGCTTGAAGACTTAGGCCATATATGTAAAAATTGGAAAATTCAATTCAATTCATCTTTTTTTTAGAAGGCTTTTCTTAAAATCAAAGCGCCTGTACAAATTCACGAAACAATAAATACAATAAAATTAAAACTAATATAAATCCTTAAAAGCTATGCTAAAAAGTGGGTTTTAAAGCTCCCTTAAAACTGAGGCAGTCGGGCAATCTAGCACCAGACGAGGTAGAAATTCCACAGGGTTGGTGCCATAAAGCTTAACGGTCTAGCACCTGATGTTTTCAAGCGAACCCTGGGAATCTCTAGCAATCCAATCCAGTGGATCGGAGGAGCGGGAGGGATTGTAGGAGCAAAGGAGCTCTTTCAGGTAGGTAGGTCCCAGATCATGGGGCTTTATAGGTCAGTAAACCGACCTTGAAGGTGATTAAGCCAAAACACTGGCAGCCAGTGCAGTCCATGAAGCACAGGCATTATATAGCTGGATCTAGAAGATCCAGTCAACAACAGACTGCGCATTCTGCACTAGCTGCAGGCAGCGAAAGTTCAACCCCGATAGCCCTAGGTATAAGGAATTACAGTAGTCAAGACGGGAGTAGCAAGGCGTGGATCAGTGTTGGAAGGTCCTCTGGAGGAACCAGGTGCTTCACCCTGGCAATATTCCTCAGATGAAAAAAGGAAGTTTTGACGACCGCTGACACCTGGGATTTAAGTGTCAGGCGGTCGTCAATTATTACGCCAAGATTCCGCACCCGATCTGAGGGTAGCCAGTTGGACAACTCCAAGCCATAAGCCTGAGGGTGATCCCTCCGCAGACTCTCACAGCGACCTTTGTCCACAACCAACACCTCAGTTTTCTCCGGGTTTAACCTCAGCCAACTCCGATTCATCCAGTCTTGGATTTCTTCAAGGCAGTTATTAAATACCGACAAGGCAGCGTCCTGGCCGGGCACAAAAGACATATACAGCTGGGTATCATCTGCGTAGCAGTGAAAACCCAAACCGTATCATCTAAAATGGGTGATATTGCAGAGGGGAAGAATAAAGGATGCTGCCAACATTATGAAGGCCATTGAGGGCAAACATGCTGTCCTTCTAGTGCCTTATAGCATTCAAATGTCCAGAGACAGATCAATCTCAGTTGTCATGCTAGGGCATTAGGGAAATTAAATCTGCCTTTGGAGGTAGAACGTTGTAGAAGAGTGAGCCTAATTCTAGGTCCCTGTCCTCCTCCCACCATAGAAGGTGAGACATAAGCTTATCCCACTCCTGAAAGTAGGCCCAATACAGATAGAGGGGGAGTGATTGTAAGTAATTCAATATTCATAGTAAAATGTTCTGACAAATAGCTTCCACTCTGTTTAAAAAGGAAAGGCCTAAGGAAGACCATCAACTAAATCTGTGGCCAGAGCTGTTGTTAAGGGCTCATAGTTAAGTACATTAAGATGGTCTGAGTTTTTTGTTAAATACACTCCAAGGTAGTTCAAGGAGTTTCTATATCATCGTATATATGGAGTCAGTCTTTTATAATCTGAGGTGGGGTATAATTAAAGGTTAACATCTCAGTTTTGTGTGCATTAAGCTGAAAGCCTACAAGAATTTCAGATCGGTCTAAGATATCCCAGATCACTTGTAATGAATCAGTTGGGTTCATAACTGTGAGCAGAATATCATCTGCAAACAGTGCAATTTTGTAATCCCTCCACCCTAAAGAACACCTTGTGCTAATGAGGAGTGCCAAAGATGAGAGGCCAGGGATTCTATATATAATGCATATGAAATCAGTGATAGTAGGTAGCCCTGTCTGGTGCCTTTCCCTAGGGTAAAAGAAAATGAAATAGACCAATTTACTTTAACAAATGCTTGGGGGGGAATGATAGAAATTGGAGCATTACAATAAAATCTGCCAAGAAACCAGATGTGGCCAATGTGGCCCACAGAATGGGCCATGGCACCCAATCGAAAGCCTTCTCCACATCTAAGCTAGCCAGGACCAAGGGAATTCAATGCTGCATTATATAGTTTAGGAGAAGCAACGTCCTCCTTACATTGTCATGTGCTTGGTGCTTACACACAAACCCCACCTGGTCCATGTCCAGCAAGGATGGGAGAAGGCCCTCTAACCTCAGTGCCCATATGGACATACGGGTGTCAGCATGGCTCAGTTGCTAGCACATCCGCCTCCGGACCAGAAGGTTGTGGGTTCTTGTCCCACACCGGGATTGGACTTGCACCTAAAAACACTGGCATCTGAGTGCAGTATTGAGGGTGCTGTACTGCTGGGGTGTGCCATCATTCGGATGAGGACGTTAAACGAGCTCCTTTCTACCTATCCAGGTGGGTGTTCAGGTGGAAGTACAGAACCCAGGGCACTCTTCACAAAGAGTAGGGGACATTCCCGGTGTCCTGACCAACATTCCCCTTCCCATAAATTGGTTCATGCAATTGTCCAGGCTGTGTGTGGGTGTTGATATGCAATATGGCCACCACTACACATTCCGTCACTTCACTACCAGTCAAGCATTGCTTGTAAAACACTTTGGGATACACTGTGTATGAAAAGCGCTATATAAATGCTGGTTCTTCTTGTTCTAAAATGTTTATAGTCAAAATTTAAGATCCAAATGGAGTGATAGGAGGCTAGAGATAAAGTGTCTTTACGGGTTTGGAAAAGGTTGATATTTATTTATTTCACAGAGAATCCTTTAGGCAGGTGTCTATTTTCAAATGTCTAGAGTCAGAAACAACAATAATATAAAGTCACAAATATACATTACATATTCATTGATATGCACCATAGCAAATGGACATACAGTTCAAACAATGGCAAACAAAATGACATAGTTACATTATAACAGAGCAGTCCATCATGAATCGATCAATTTTATTTGTATACTGGAAAGTATATGAGCAAAAATGCCCATTTTCACAAACGTCCAGTGGTAGATGTGGCGTGATAACCGTCTACTAGTTATGTGCATATGCTTTTGATAATAAATATATGTTTTAGACTTCTGCTTAGGAAACAGGCCAAGCAGCAAAGCATCATGGAACATGGGATTTGAACAGAGAGAAAAGAAGGGTCTGCCCTCTCTGACCCAGTGGATAAACACCTATCTGTCAAAGCCTGTGTTAGCTGCTATAACAGGTTGTAAAACCAGACACTACTTTGAACCTAGGAAACTGGTCAAAAAAAAAAAGGTTGAATTTTTATGACATCAGGAGGTACGCCAATTCAAACAATATGAAGTCTTGCTATATTATGACATATGCAGTGAGTCCCAACCTTCGAACTGCTCCGGAGGTGAAAGAGTTAACTTTCCATGCCAGGCATGGAACGCTGAGCTCGAGCTCGGTTGAAACTCTGTCTGTTGTTCTTCAAACTCAAACCGTCAGATTCTTTACTCCGCCTCACTGAACAGTCGCTCTGGAAATTTCTCCTTCTGCTCAGTTCTTTTGTCAGTTAAAGTATTGTTTTCTCGGTTTTCGATCGAAATTAAACCGCAACCGTCGGTTCAGACTCTGTCTGTGGTATTTGTGAGTACTGGATAGGTTTTACATTGATTTCTATTCTGTGTGGAACTTGTAAACGGTTTATCGGTTCAGTTTGAACCGATCAGGTTGTTTAAAATATATTAATCTGTCATTTTGAGTGTGGTTACCGGTTCTTATTGGTTCTAAAAAAGACAGATTTTATTACAGTTTTTTCCACGACCCGTGACACGGTTGGGACCCGATAAGAGGGTCTTACCTGGCGGATTGCCGTAACGGGTAAGTTTGGTTAGGCTGGCATTATGTCTGAGAAACCCAAAAGAAAACCGGCCCACTGGGTTTCAACACTGCAGTGTCTGTGGGAAGTCTTTGCCAAGGCTGACGCCCACACCACCTGTGTTTATTGTCTGGGGTTTGACCACCTCAATGCAGACTGCCAGATTTGTAAAAAATTTTCGTGCAGCTACCCTGGAAAAGAGAGTTGGTAGGCTCAGGGAAAGGGAGGCCAAAAAGTCCGCTGAACCAGATGGCCAGCCCGGTTCGGTTCCAACCGAACCGGAGGGAGTGCCCTCTGACCAGGGCGAGACTTCCTCGGGCAAAAGGAGATCCGACTCTGAGGAGTCGGTTCCAGCAAAAAGGACTAGGAAATCAGCTGGTGTGGAGCCAAAACTTTCCTCTCCAACCGCTGAAGAAATAGCCAAAGTGATTAAAATTGTCCAGTCGCTTTCCCCGGTTCCGACCGAACCGGCACCATCAGGTAAGCGTACGGTTCGGCTGGTTCCACCGGTTCGAGTGTATGATTTAGAGGAATATTATGAACCGGAGGAGGGGGAAGAGGAGTATGAGGAGAGTGAATGTGGATTTGAAAGTCTGGATATGCCCATTGACCTGGACATCTCCCCAGACAGACCTTCAGGAGTGTCTCCTCCTAGGCTTTCTGAGTCACCTTCTCATTTTATGTTTTATAAAAAAAGTGGCTGAAACCCTCCAGCTCCCTATGGAGGAAGCTGTGGATGATCAAGAGGAGCCTGACTATGTGGAAATGATGGATATCCCAGAGTCTAGGAGACTGTCTATTCCTTTGCATAAATCTTTTGGGAAACAGACAGTAAAAATTCTAAAAACTCCTCACACTATACCTCCTGTGGATAAGAGAATGGATAAGAGGTACACATTGTCAGGCTCTGATATGGAGTTCCTTACACAACAATGCAGCCATGTTGGGGTAGTGCAGGCTGCAGCCTGTGACAAGGCAAATATTCCCTTGTCTTCACACCCCCCTGACAAGGACTCCAGGAGGATGGATGCCATGGCAAAGAAACAGTACATGGCAGCATCCTTGGGACTCAGACAGGAAAATTATATGGCTTTTGTTGCTAGATATCAGAAATCCAGATGGGATACTGTTATGGCTCTAGCAAAACAGGTCCCTGGCCAGCTTGCCAAGGAGCTGGAGCAGGTGGCTGCTGATGGTATTGAGGCATCCAAGGTGCAATTCCATGCTGCAGTGGACTCTAATGATGTGTCATCAAGAGTCATGGCTACATCTGTGGCACTTCGCAGAATGGCTTGGCTCAGATGCACTAGCCTGTCACAGGATACGCAGACTAAGGCCATGGATTTTCCTGTTGTGGGTAATTCTCTGTTTGGGGAGCAGACAGAGAATTACATGAAGAAAATGGATGACTATAGGACCACCTATAGGAGTGCACAGGCCAAGGAAAGGCAGGCCACTCCTCAAAGGCAGCTTTCCAGGGGCAGGGGCAGGCCTTTTCATAGGCCTTTTTACCAAGCCCAGGCCTCCTCTTCTGCTTACGCCCAGAGGGGGTTCTTTAGAGGAGAGCAGGCCGAGGTACAAGCAGGCCTGCTTCCACCCCTCAGCCTAAAGCCCTGCAAGCAGGCGCCTGATGTGGTTGCCGTGGCCGATTCTCAGCTACGTGCAGGGGCAGGCTGGCTTACTTTGTCCAGGACTGGAAGTCTCTGACATCAGACAAGTGGGTCCTGGAAGTAGTAAGCCAGGGACTGGTTCTCAGCTTCAAAAAATTTCCAAAGATGAGAACCAGATCCTTTCCATCTGCAAATCCACGAGAGGCACTTGCCCTAGAGGCAGAGGTCTCTTCCCTCCTGGCTCTCAGAGCTGTGGAAAGGGTTCCACCCCTACACCAGGGCAAAGGATTGTACTCCAGGTACTTCCTTACCCCAAAAAAGACAGGAGAATGGCGGCCCATCCTGGATCTCAGATATTTAAACAAGCACCTTTTAAAACCAAAATTCAAAATGGTGACTCTAGGAATTATTCTACCCTCTCTAAGGCCAGGGGACTGGCTAGCGTCCCTGGACCTCAAGGATGCCTACTTCCATTTTCTCATCAGAAGCTCCCATCGAAAGTACATCAGGTTCGAGCTGCCCTCAGGCCATTACCAGTTCAGAGCAATGCCCTTTGGCCTCACCTCCACTCCAAGGGTATTCACAAAATGCTTGGCAGTAGCAGTTGCTTCACTAAGAAGGCAAAATTGCCATCTTCCCTTACCTGGACGACTGGCTCATAGTAGGCCAGTCTCCAGACCAAGTCAAGTTACATCTACAGATAACTCGGCAACTGCTCACCTCTCTAGGTTTCCTTCTGAATCTTTCAAAGTCAGTTCTAGAGCCTGTCCAGCTCCTCACCTTCATAGGCGCAGAGCTGGACACAGAAACCAGAGCCTTCCTTCCTTTGGACAGGGCAAGGACCCTGGCTCTCTGGCCTCCTCATTCACCCTGCAGGTCTCTCGACCAGCAAGGCATTTTCTACAGCTCCTGGGGCACATGGCTGCTTCTACAGCAGTAGTGCGGGAGCAAGATTTCAAATGAGGACATCCAGTTCCATTTGAGAGCCTTTGGTCTCAAAGGAAAGACCCTCTAACCAAATTGATCCTAGCGCGAACCCTGATCCAAGCCCTACAGTGGTGGCAGGATCAGAGTAATCTGAGACAAGGGTTCCTTTGTCACTCAGTCTCACTCCTTAATCGTTACTACAGATGCATCCCTCTTGGGGTGGGGAGCTCCATGGCGACCTCACTACCCAGGGATTGTGGTCCCCTCAGGAATCTCTGCTCCACATCAATCTGTTGGAACTCAGAGCAGTTTTTCTAGCACTTCAAGTTTTTTCCAAATTTGTTCAGAACAAAGTTGTACAGGTCAGAACAGACAACACTACCACAATGTGGTACATCAACTAGCAAGGAGGCACTCGGTCTACGGCCTTGTGCACCGAAGCAATGAAGTTGTGGTCTCTGGCTTACTCCCTGAACACCTCCCTTACGGCAGTTCACCTCCCGGGCAAGGACAATGTCCTGGCAGATGCTCTCAACAGGATTTCCCAGGGCCATCACGAATGGTCACTGGATCCCCTAGTCCTGGAGGTAATATTGCCAGATGGGGCACCTGCAGATAGATCTTTTGCAGCCCCAGACAATCACCAACTTCCCTTTTTGCTGCAGGCCCCAGTGTTGGGCCCAGTCCTCTGGATGCCTTAGTTCTCAGTTGGGAAGGAAGTTTCTCTATGCTTTCCCCTTCCTCTCCTGTTCAAAGTGTTAGTCAAAATCAGATCTCAATCCTGCAAGGTGATCCTGATTGCTCCAGACTGGGCCAGACAACCCTGGTATACTCTCCTACTGTCCTTAGCAGTCCATCGTCCCTGTGTCTTCCCAGGAATCACAACCTGTTAACCTGTGCTCAGGGAGGGTTTGGTACCCAAACCTCAAATCTCTCAATCTCAAGGCCTGGCTCTTGAAGAGTTAGAGTTGCTGATCTACACCTCTCCCAAGGTGTAATGGATATATTGAAGGCTTCTAGGAACCCTTCCACCAGGGCTACCTATAATTCCAAATGGAAGAGGTTTTCCATATGGTGCTCTGGGAAACATATTTCCCCAGAATCTGCTGATTTACCCACAGTCCTGGATTATATGGTCCATTTAAATACCTTGGGGCTGAGACCAGCTACCCTAAAGTACATTTGGCAGCTGTGTCTGCTTTTATTTCAGCAGATAAACCCTCTTCTCTTTCAGCTCATCCTGTATTCTCCAAGTTTTTAAGGATTGCTTCACCAACCCTCCATTCAGGGACCCTGCCCCTGCCTGGGATCTTAATGTTTGCATTGCTCAGCTTATGCAACCTCCCTTTGAGCCCCTGTCTTCAGCAGAGCTTAAGTACTTGACTTGGAAGACTGTGTTTCTGGTAGCCATTACTTCTGCCAGACGCATAAGTGAATTGCAAGCTTTGTCAGTGGAGCCTGATTTTATCTCCTTTCATAGAGATAAGGTGGTCCTCAGGACTAACAGGAAGTTCTTGCCTAAGGTGGTTTCAGATTTCCACCTTAATAAATCTATATCTCTTCCAATGTACTTCACTGACCATTCCTCCTCTGGCGAGAGGAGGCTGCACAGCTTAGATGTGAAGAGAGCCCTTAGTTACTACATAGAGCGTACCAAGGGTCACAGGTTTGACTCCCTCCAACTGTTCCTCACTTATGGTGAGGTTGGTAAAGGGAAACCTGCCACTAAAAGATCCATTGCCAGGTGGATTGTCTCTTGTATACAATTCTGTTATGAAAAGCTGGGTGGTTCCTCCCTCAGGCCTGAGGGCCCCTCTACGAGAGGTACAGCTGCTTCCCTGTCTGCTGCCAGGGACATCCCTATTCTAGAGATATGTCAAGCAGCTACCTGGAAAACAGTTCACACTTTTACCAAGCATTACTCCCTGGACATCCAGGCTAGGAGTGATGCTCGGTTTGGCACAGCTGTGCTTCAGAGCCTATTTCCTAAGTAGGTTCTGTCCCTCCTCCATGGAGGTACTGCTGTGTAGTCTGCATATGTCATAATATAGCAAGACTTCATGTTGTTTGAAGAAAAAATTACTCACCTTAGTAATGTTGTTTCTTCTAATGGAGTCTTGCTATATTATGACCTCCCCGCCCTCTCAGAACCTCTGTTTTTGGGATGTAGGTGGGCAGTGCAGTGTTGGCACTTAGTAGATGCCCACCTTGTTGTTTTCACCCCTCCTTTTTTGGGGTGACTTGGTGTTGTGTTTTTCATTTTTTGGGTCTCCTGACTTGAGTCTTTGTTTTGGGACCAAAAAATGTGTTCTTGTGTTTAGTAGCCAGTTGGCTAGTGTAGGTTTACAGCTTCCACACAGGACCTCAGTGAGTTTAGCTCGTAAAGATCTGATGGTTTGAGTTTGAAGAACAACAGACAGAGTTTCAACCAAGCTCGAGCTCAGCGTTCCATGCCTGGCATGGAAAGTTAACTCTTTCACCTCCGGAGCAGTTCGAAGGTTGGGACTCACTGCATATGTCATAATATAGCAAGACTCCATTAAAAGAAACAACATTACTAAGGTGAGTAATTTTTTTCTTCTGACAGATACCTGAGAAAATCCTCACAGCTAAGAGAGGTGCTTTTCAGGATGTTTTTCTGAAGATCAAGGGGATAATTCTGACTTGTCATAAAACATGATGCTTACTAATTAGGAAGAATATATTTTTTAAGTGGACTGTTCAGCAGTGTGCAGATGCATGTGACTAATTCATGCACTAAGAATGAGAGTGACCGACAGCGGCATCACCACAGAGTTGTGACCTCACAAGCGGGTGGACACTCCCCGATATTGTCAAGTTGCTGAGGGAACATTGTATACTTGTATTTGGACTTTCAAGAGACACTCGTGTTCTGGACTCTTAAGAGGCACTTCTGTCAAGATAGGTAAACCACAACTGAGAACTAGTTAATTCAGTAAGAAGGCGTTTTGTAATTTCCATTTCCTTTTTTTGAGTGTATCATTAATGTTATATGTTCTGTGTTTTGTATTTTATTTACTATGGTCAATTTTAGTAAACTTTTTGGTTTCCTTAATCCTGGCTGAGTCATTTTCTCATTTTGAGGGTGAATGCTGGGACAGTGTTAATAATTCTGACATACCTGTTAAATGCTTATAGTGTGTCACCATATGCAGCAAGGTAAGGAAATACCTAGATCTCAGCTGAGTCAGAAGGGAGATTGTGAACCTGGTTGTGTGCCCGGTGGGTTAAGGAATGCACTGCTTTCCCCGAAGAGGCTGTGATATTTGGACCTGTTACCTGGGCTTGCTAGTGAAAAAGGGTTCATAATTGACCCCAGGACTCAAGATTGGTAGTTTGCTCAGACCCTAAACAAACAGGAGGGTGTCCCTGTTTGTCTGCTGTTCACATATTGCACTTCGAGGTTGGGCACTGTGGGAGCAGAGGGCCTGACCCCTGAAGTGCGTTTGTGACAGATTTGGTTGGCATGGTGCGATCTAAAAGATTTGGTTTGCAGTGCTGCGATCAAAAGATTTGTTTACATACTGTGAAATTATTGATGACATGAGCATTAACAGTGCAGTGTGTCGGATTGATAAACTGTAACTGTTCACACACAAACAAGGCAGTGATTTTAAAAAGAAATGTATCATTTTGGTTACAGTCAAAGTTCCCTACCTGTTCTGTTTTTTTTTTTTTCCGGTGCAAGCTAGTGTAGCCGTAGATTAGGGAAGGAGATGGCTTCCACCTACAGTGAGTACACTGCAGGATACCTGAGGTAGTTGTGCCAGGCAACAGGAGTCCGTTGCAAGGGGCGAAACAAACAGCACCTCATGGAGGCGCTTATGGCAGCCAACGTACAAGTGATTGCCCAAGACCTTGGGCATGGAGGGGCTAGGGTCCACCGCAGTATCCAGTCCCAGGGAGAAGGACAGCGGGACGAGTGTGAACCGAGAGCCACAGCAGCAGGGGAAGGTCACCACCATGCTGGAGCCAGAAGGGGTCATGCTGCAGATAGAGTTGAGGAGAATGGAGCTGGAGTTCGAACAGAGGAAGCTGGAGAGAGAGGAGAGGCAATGGCAGATAGAGGCTGAGGAAAGAGAAAACCAGCCGCGGAGAGAGGCAGATGAAAAAGAGTGACAGCTTCAGAGAGAGGCCTGGCGAGAGAGCATCAGAGGAAATTTGAACTGGAGAAGCTACAGCTCCAAAGACCAGTGCCAGAGCAGGTAAGTGGCATGGGTGAACCTGGACCCTAAGGATTGGGTTACAAATTAAATTCTAAATTGATAGCTGAATTTAAAGATGGAGAAGACATGGATGCTGCTTACCAGGAAAGCTCATGATGCATTGGGTCAAATGGACAATCAGGACAGTAACAATTATGGCAAACTTAAAGCTGCATTGTTAAAAAAGTATGACTTGACAGCTGAAGCATACAGAGTTAAGTTCTGAAAGTTCAGGAGAAGCCCTGACATGAACTATGAGGAGCTAGCCACAAAATGTCAGTTTTTGAAACAGTGGGAAGGGATAAAAGCAGAGTGAACAGACAATTGAGGATGTTGTACTTTTGGAGCAGCTCTTTTTGGCATGCCCTGCAGAGTTGAAAACCTGGCTAGAGGACCAAGATCCAAAACAGTGCAGGAGGCTGCCAAGCTCTCAGACCACTATGCCAGGAGCAGGCCTGCTCTAAGAGGGAGTGGGCGGGCATGACAGCACAGAAAGAACAGCGCACCTTCAGGGCAGCTAAAACCCTCACTGCCTCCCCAGAAAGCAGGCAGCCCCAGGTTACAAAGAAAGGATTTGCCTGATAAAAGAAATGATTGTTAGTTTTGCAAACAACTTGGACATATTGCAAGACAGTGTCCTAAAAATGCACAGGGCACACAAAATGATGCTGGGAAAGAGGTGAGTTTTTTGTGTACCCCTGAAAGCATGCCAGTAAATATGAGGGAGCACATACACCCAGTTACTGTGAATGGGGTGCAAACCCATGGGTTAAGGGACACTGGGCGTCCCTTACTTTAGTAAAGGGGATTTGGTTGAGCCTGAACAGCTTATACCCAATCAGTTTGTTACAGTACTGGGATTCACTGGGAGGAGAAAACTCTGCCACTTGCTAGTGTTCTCCTGGACTGGGGTGAGACAGAAGAGACTGTGCAAAAGTTGCAGTGGCAGAAAATCTTGCCCTGGATGTGATTATAGGGAACAATCTCCAAAAGGAGGTGGTGTGTGCAGTTACCCGCAGTCAGGTGGCAAAGGCAGATTGTAGTTCCCTGGACCACATAGAAGCCCCAGTGGAAAACACTGGACGCTGGTTCCCCAGCCTGTGTCTCCTGATATGGAGAATAGTGAAAGGGGGGTAGAAGTTCCCCAGGTAGCAGTTAACAGAACAGCTACGGAAGGTTACTCTGAGGAAGGAGGGGTAGCCAATTGACAGAGAGCTAGGGATCCTAATTTAGGAACTGAAGGGGGCCTGTCCCATGCCTTGGGAGTGTGTGAAGATTTTGCAGCTTCGGCAGAATCTGACGGGACACAGGGTCGTGATGGGAAATATAGAGTGTACTGGGAGAATGGACTGCTATATATGCAGGACGTAAGGACAGAGGGAGGGGTGATATGCAGGCAGCTTGTCGTTCCCCATGGGTACTGTGAGCAGTTGCTCAAGATTGCTCATGATATCCCCATGTCTGAATATCTGGGAATTGCGTGCACTACGCAGCGATTGGCCTAGAATTTCTATTAGCCCAACGTCACCCAGCAGGTGAAGGAATATTACAGGTCTTGTCACCGGTGCCAAGAAATAGGGAAGGTAGGTAGTAAACCCAACCCACCCTAATTCCCTTGCCCATAGCCCTACTTCTGCTTCTGGCAGGTGACGTTCATCCTAACCCCGGCCCTTTAGCGCCCAAACAAACCATGTCTGCACAACCGCCCTACCCAGCCTGCCGTCAGACTCTCTCCCCAAGGGCCTTTCTAAGTTTCACCTCAACATCAGGAGCCTCCTCCCCTTCACTGTCTGGGCCACCCAATACAATCCAGACATACTCTGTATCACAGAATCCTGGCCTATCTGCCAAAATCCCCAACCCCTCTCTGGCCATCCCAAACTACATCCTTTTCTGACAGGACTGGGGAAAGCAAGGCGGTGGGGTAGCACTGTACATCAGGGATACCATTTCATGCTCCATTTGTCACCAGTTTTTCTAGCTAAGCGCATGAAGTAAAACAAATCATTGTTAAGAACTGGTCCATTTTAGAACTTGAACCAGAAATGAAAGATGTGTTTAAAAGCGGACCTAAAGTTGTATATCGTAGATGCAGAAGTGTAAAGATTATGTTGTGTCTAACGTGGCTGGCACCAAATCAATGATAAACAGGGTTATAACATGAAACCAAAGGAACACATAGATGTGGCAAATGTCTCTACTGTAAATATATTAATTGCTGTAAAAATTTCAAACATCCGGTCACAGGGAACAGTATAGAATTGAAGGATTTTATTACATGCAACAGCACTGGAGTAATATACCTGTTAACTTGTGAATGTGGAGCCTATTATGTTGGACACACCATACGAAAACTGAAAGTCAGAATAGGTGAGCATGTAAGGGCAGTGGAAAAACTTTATGTGACATATGCCATAGTTAAACACATTTTGAAATATGATCCATGCAAACACAACTTCAATTTTATAGGTTTGGAATTGGTCTCCCTGGGCCCTAGAGGGGGTGATCTTAATAAAAAAAATAGGGCAGAGGGAAAGTTTTTGGATTTACACCTTAGGAGCTTGCTCTGACATGGGTCTTAATGAGAATATTGAACTTGCAGCATTTCTAAAAAAATATAAATGATTTGTGAGAGTTATTATTAGGGGCCCTGTAACATAATATGTAGCCACACATTTAAAGGAAAATAATAATAAAAAACTTTGTTTTGGCTTTATTGATAATATGTTGAAATGGATTATGAATCTAGTTCCCAAATATGACATATAAATTATAGTCATTATGTGTTTTCTCCCTTGGATATTATCAAAAAAGGATGTGCCTGGTTACCTCTTTTTATTTTAGCTACATGAACAATTAAAATGTAAACATTCATATAACATTTTATCTGAGATCACCATGTTTATTGTAACATAAATATAGGGTGATTCCTATTAATAGTATGAGAGTAGTAGATTAATCATGTGTCTTTAGCTTTAAATGGCATATTAATCAATGGTTTCTCTTTTACACACATTGGTGGATTTAAATCACATGATATAGTTAACAGTGTATTTAAGCAAAGCATTGTGATGATGTTTTTACTCTGAGGAAGCCTGGCAGCCCGCCAGGTGAAACGTTAGTCCTTTGTATTGTCGTGTATGGTGCTGGTCTGCATTAAAATTTGGATTTTTACTTCCGCTTACAAGTCGTTTTTATTGGCTGTGCGGGTGCTCATATTCAGTCTTTTATAGTACTGTGAGTACTAGATAGGTTTTACCTATGTCTGTGTGGAAATTGTAAACTTGTTTGATCGGTTCGGCTGAACCAATCACTTCTAATGAATTTCTGTCTTTTACTTTAGAGTGTGGTTACTGGTCCTTATCGGTTCTAAAAAAAAAACGTGTTTTGAATGTTTTTTTCCAACACCTGTGACACGGTTAGGAACCGATAAAGGAGTCTTGCCTGGCGGTTGCCATAAAAATGGTAAGTTTGGTTAGGTTGGCCGTGTCTGAGAAACCCAAGAAAAAAAAACGGGCCCACTGGGTTTCAACACTGCAGTGAGTGTGGGGTGGTCTTTGCTAAGGCCAATCCCCACACCACCTGTATTTACTGTCTGGGGTTTGAACACCTCGCTACAGACTGCCAAATTTGTAAAAATATTTCCAAATCTACAAGATTAGGTAGACTGAGGGAAAAGGAGACCGAGAAGTCCGCTGACCCGGATGGCCAGCTCGGTTCAGTTCCGACTGAACCAGGAGGAGTGCCCTCTGACCAGGATGATACTTCTTCGGGCAAGAGGAGAGCCGATCCTGAGGGGTCAGTTCCTACAAAAAGGAAACGCAAAGAGAAATCGACCAGTTCGGATCCAGAGGTTCATGTTCCGACCACCGAAGAAATAGCCAGAGCGATTCAGATTGTGTAATTGCTTCGCCCGGTTCCAACCGATCCAGCACAATTTGGCAGGGTCTCGGTTCAGTCGGTTCCCCCGGTTCAAGATGATACCCCTGAAGATTTTTATGAACCGGAGTTTGAGGAGGAGGGGAGTTCGAGGATGATGGTGACGATGGTGAAAGTCTGGATGTGCCTGTTGAACGGACATCTCCCAGACAGACCTTCTGGTGTTTCCCTTCTAGGCTTTCTGAGTCCCTCCCACTTTCTGTTTTACAGTGAAACCCTCCAGCTTCCTTTGGAGGATCAAGAGGAGCCTGATTATGTGGAAATGATGGACATCCCGAGTCCAGGAGATTGTCTATTCCCTCCACAAATCTTTGGAAAGCAGACACTCAAAATCTTAAAGTCTCCAATACTGTACCTCCTGTTGACAGAAGGATGGACAAGAGGTACACACTATCAGGCTCAGATACATAGTTTTATACCAAAATGCAGCCATGTTGGGCTAGTGCAGGTTGTTGCCTGTGACAAGGCAAATATTCCTTTGGCTTCACACCCCCCAGACAAAGACTCCAAGAAGATTGATGTCATGGCAAAAAAGCAGTACATGGCATCTTCCTTGGGACTCAGGCAGGCGAACTATATGGCCTGTACAGTCAGGTGTCAGAAGTCCAGGTGGGACACTGTACTGGCACTGGCTAAACAGACGTCCCCCCAGCTAGCCAAGGAGCTGGAGGAGGTGGCTGCTGATGGGACTGAGGCATCAAAAGTACAGTTTCATGCTGCTGTGGACTCCAGTGGTGTGTCATCAAGAGCCATGGCTACATATGTGGCTCTTCAGAGAATGGCTTGGCTCAGATGTACTAGCCTCTCGCAGGACACCCAGGCTAAGGCCATGGATTTTCCCGTAGTGGGTAATTCTCTGGGGAGCAGACGGAGAATTACATAAAGAAAATGGACGAGTACAGGACCACTTACAGGAGTAATCAGGCCAAGGAGAGGCAGGCAACTCCTCAACGGCAGCAGTCTAGGGGCAGGGACAGGCCTTTTCATAGGCCTTTTTACCAAGCACAGGCCTCTTCTCCCTTTTCACAGAGGGGGTTCTTCAGAAGGAGAGGCAGAAGAGGGATGAGCAGGGCTGCATCCACTCCTCAGCCTAAGGCCCCTGCCAAGCAGCCACCCTGGTGGGTCTGCCCGGGTCGACTCTCCTATTCCAGTAGGGGGCAGGCTGGCTTACTTTGTCCAGGACTGGATGTCTATTACCTCAGACAAGTGGGTCCTGGAAGTAGTAAGCCAGGGACTGGTTCTCAAGCTTCAAAAAATTTCCGAAGATGAGAGCCAGATCTTTTCCACCTGCAGGTCTCTCAGAAACCCTTGCCCTAGAGGCAGATGTTTCATCTATTTTGGCCTTAAGAGCCATAGAGAGAGAGTTCCCACTGGGGCAAAGGTCTGTACTCCAGGTACTTCCTTACCCCAAAAAAGACAGGGGAGTGGCGACCCATCCTAGATCTGAGATACCTGAACAAACATCTTTTAAAACCAAAGTTCAAGATGGTAACTCTGGGAATAATTCTTCCCTCTCTAAGGCCAGGGGACTGGCTAGCCTCCCTGGACCTCAGAGATGCCTATTTTCACATTCCCATCAGGAGCTCCCACAGAAAGTACCTCAGGTTCGAGTTGTCCACAGGCCACTATCAGTTCAAAGCAGTGCCGTTGGTCTAACATCAGCCCCAAGGGTTTTCACAAAGTGCCTGGCAGTAGTAGTCGTTGCCTTTCTAAGAAGGCAAAGATTTCCAATTTTCCATATCTGGATGACTGGCTCATAGTCGGGCAGTCTCCAGACCAAGTCAAGTCAGACCTGCAAGTGCTCACTTCTATAGGATTTCTTCTCAACCTTCCCAAGTCAGTTCTCGAGCCAGTGCAGCTCCTTACCTTTATAGGGGCAGAGCTGGATACTGTCAAAGCAAGAGCCTTTCTTCTCCTGGAAAGGGCAAGAGTTCTTATAGAACTGGCTTCTTCCTTCAGCCTTCAGGTGTCTCAACCAGCAAGGCATTTCCTTCAGCTCTTGGGTCACATGGCAGCTTCTACAGCAGTGGTCCAAGGGGCAAGATTCCAGATGAGGGACATTCAGTTCCATCTAAGGACCTTTTGATCCCAGAGGAAGGAATGCCTTACCAGACTGATTCCAGTGACTCGGACTCTGATCCAAGCCCTTCACTGGTGGCAGGATCAGGACAATTTAAGGCAAGGGGTCATATTTGTCACTCAGTCTCATTCAGTGGTCCTACCACGGATGCTTCCTTCTGGACTGGGAGCTCGGCTGGGTCCTCACTGCCCAGGGACTGTAGTCCCCTCAGGAATCCCTTGTCCATATCAGTCTCCTAGAACTCAGGGCGGTTTTTCTGGCCCTGCAAGCCTTCTCTCAGTCAGTGCAGAACAAGGTGGTTCAGGTCAGAACAGACAACACCACCACCATGTGGTACATCAGCAAGCAGGGAGGCACTCAGTCTATGTCCTTGTGCACAGAAGCCATGAAGTTGAGGTCCCTGGCTTATTTCCTGCAAACCTCTCTGATAGCAGTCCACCTTCCAGGGAAGGACAATGTGCTAGCAGATGCACTGAGCAGGATCTCCCAGGGCCATCATGAATGGTCCCTGGACCCTCTGGTGTTGAAGGTGATTTTTTCAAGGTGGGGCACTCCAGAGATAGATCTCTTTGCAGCCTCAGACAATCACCAACTTCCTCTCTTTTGTTGTAGACCCCCAGTCTTGGGCTCAGTCCCTCTGGATGCTCTGATTCTGAACTGGGAAAGGAAATTTCTGTATGCCTTCCCTCCCTTTCCTGTACTGTTCAAAGTTTTAGTCAAGATAAGGTCACAACCTTGCAAAGTGATTCTGATTGCTCCAGACTAGGCCAGAGAGCCTTGGTACCCCCTGTTGCTGTCCCTAGCAGTCCATCTTCCCCGTCTCTTCCCACGAATTACAACCTGTTAACCTCCTCTCAGTGGAGGATTTGGTACCCCCAATCTTCAGTCTCTCAATCTCAAGGCATGGCTCTTGAAGAGTTAGAGTATGCAGATTTGCATCTGTCTCGGGGGTTCTGGATATCCTCAAAGCCTCTCGAAAGCCCGCCACTAGAAAGACCTATAACTCGAAATGGAAGAGATTCAGCATTTGGTGTTCCAAGAAACATATTTTCCCAGACACTGCTGAATTGCCTACAGTTCTGGATTATATGGTCCATTTGAATGGCTTAGGCCTCAGACCAGCTACTCTTAAGGTGCACTTGTCAGCTGTTTCTGCTTTTCTGTCAGTAGAGAAGTCTTCCTCACTATCATCTCATCCTGTGTTCTGTAAATTTTTTAAGGGATTGCTTCATACCCATCCTCCCTTTAGAGACCATGCCCCTGCCCTGCCTGAGACTTAAATGTTTGCATTGCTCAACTTATGCAACCTCCTTTGAACCTATGTCCTCAGCAGGGCTTAAGTAAAACTGTGTGTTTAGTAGCCATTACCTCTGCCAGATGTATCAGTGAATTGCAAGCCCTGTCAGTGGAACCTGATTTTATCTCCTTTCATAGGGATAAAGTGGTCCTTAGAACCAGTAGAAGGTTCTTGCCCAAAGTGGTTTCAGATTTCCACTTGAATCAGTCTGTCTCTTCTTGTCTTCTTCACTGATCATTCTTCTTCTTCAGGAGAGAGGAGGCTACACAGTTTAGATGTTAAAAGGGCCCTTAACTACTACATAGAGTGTACCAAGGGTCACAGGTTTGATTCCCTCCAGTTGTTCCTCACTTATGGAGAAGTGGGAAAGGGCAAACCTGCCACCAAGAGAACTATTGCCAGGTGGATTGTGTCTTGTATACAGTTCTGCTATGAGAAACTAGGAAAGATTCCACCCTGAGGGCTCACTCCACCAGAGGTACAGCTGCTTCCCTGGCTGCTGCCAGGGATATTCCTCTCTTAGAAATTTGTCAAGCAGCCACCTGGAAAACAGTCCATACCTTTACCAAGCATTACTCTCTGGATATCCAGGCTAGGAGTGATGCTCGGTTTGGCACAGCAGTACTTCCTTAGCCTATTCCCAAAGTAGGTTCTATCCCTCCTCCATGGAGGTACTGCTTGGTAGTCTGCAATAGTCAGAATACAGCAAGACTTCATGTTGTTTGAAGAAAAATTACTCACTTTAGTAATTATGTTTCTTCTAATGGAGTCTTGTTGTATTCTGACCTCCTCTGTCTCCCTGTCAGAACCTGTTTTGGGGAAGTGGGTGGGCAGGTGCAGTGTTGCACCTCAGGGTGCTTCTTTTACACCTCCTCTTTTTGTTTGGGTGTTTGTTTTATTATTATTCTTATTTGGATTGGTTTTGGGTTTCCTGACTTGAGTCTTCCTTGGGAATTCAAAACTCTAGTTGCCAGGTGGCTAGTAAAAATTTTACGATTTCCCCGTAGGATAGTTGGTGAGTTTTTTGCTCATAAGAATCTGATGGTTGGACTTCAAAGGGTTGCAGACAGAGACTTCAACCAAGCTTAAGCTCCGTATTCTGTGCTCTGCATAGAAAGTTAACCCTTTATTCTCCAGGGCAGTTTAAAAGCTGGGGCTAACTGCAATAGTCAGAATACAGCAAGACTCCATTAGAAGAAACATAATTACTAAGGTGAGTAATTTTTTCTTTTCAACCATGCTTGTGATATTTTTGAACCATACAAAATTAAAACAAAGGAACCTCCAATCCCTGGCTCTCCAACTCCCTTATTGGACTTACGAAGAACAGAGACAATCTTTGGTATATAGCAAAAGCAGTTGGTACACCTGCTGCATTTAATACCTACAAGGCAGCTAAAAAACGCCTGCACCAGACTAAAGCCTCCTACTATAAGGATCTATTAACCAAAACCTGGGGTTCTGGAAGAGACTTATGTTGCTCTCTTAAATCCTTAATGGGCAAAGCCCCCAAGATCCCCAAGAGCTACTGTTGACTGTGAAGGGCCCCTACAGGAACACATCGAAATTGCAAGTGAGCTCAACAACGCGTTCACTGACCTTTCAAGTGTGCTCCCTGGTGACTACTTCAAAGATATGCATGTTCAGCAATGCCCAACTGTCCCTCAAGATCCCCCAAGGAAAGATTCATAGAATGTTACGAATTAAGGGGACATTTAGTCCATTAGAAACTCGCCACCTATATTGGTGGAAACCTAGCTCAGGAAAGAAGTCTTATTTTGACCCATAAAGCGGTCAAGATTGGTTTTACAATTGACCATGCTATCACTTTGAACAACATAAGTGGGTAGTGAATTCCATGCGGAAGTCATTCTCTGAGTGAACCAATTGTTACGTTTGTTAATATGGTTTGTATGCCCTTTAAGTTTTAAGTTGCGGGATCTCGTGGTTAAGTTACCATGATATTTAACCAGTCCCAGTGTTTCAGGGAGATATTCGTCTTTGACTGCTCTGTAGGTGAAGCATAAATCACCTCTTAACTGTCTGTATTTTAAAGAATGCAGTCCCAGGTCTTTAAGTCTTTGACCATAATTCATATATTAAACATTGTTGCTCTGTTTAGTGATTCTCCTTTGCACTCCTTCAACCAGTTTTTTACCTCGTAACTGTAGTAGGTGTACACAGTGGAGCACAGTATTCAAGATGTGGGTGGCACTAATGCTGAATAAAGCAGTATTATAACTTTGGAGTTCCTACTCTTAACATTTTTCAAAATACAACTTATAATACTATGAAATTTTTTAACTTATCCTATTGTGTGACTCAAAGGATAATTTATTATCTATTAAAATACCCAAATCAACTTCGATCTGACCTCTTGCAGTTGTATATTATTATGTTATAAATATTTTTATTGTTATTATGCCAGAGATGCAATACTTTGCATTTTTTAGTATTAAAACTCATTTTGTTATTGTTAGCCCATTCTACAAGCTTATTTAAATTTTTCTGCATATCCTGAGCTGATTGTAAATTGTTTACTATACAACCCAATTTACAATTATCAGCATACTTTACAGCCCAAGTCCCACCTGTGATTTGCATAGATGAAATAAAAAGTTTAAATAACGTAGGTCCGAGTACCGAGCCTTGGGGAACACCGCTAGTAACCAGTTCCCATTCTGAATAGTGTCCCCTAATGGCTACTCGTTGTATTCTATTAGAAAGTCATGAGTTTATCCAGTTTATTATGTTATTATGCAAATTAATACTGATGAGTTGTTCTATCAAGATCTTGTGTGAAACTGCATCAAATGCCTTTGAATAATCAAGATAAATATCTGGTAAACCACAATCCAAAGCTGCACTTACTGGTTCAGAGAAATGAATTAGGTTAGTTAGGCGTGATCTACCTGACTGAAAACTGTGTTAAGATCTACTAAATTATTTTGGGAAATATGTTTATCTACCCTCATTTGGATCATTCTCTGTAACATTTTACAAATGACTGATGTCAAATTTATTGGCCTGTAGTTGTTAACTTTCGTTTTATTTCCAGATTTAAATATCAGAGTTGTATTGGCCTCATTCCAAGTTGGGATAGTAGCACCTTCCTTCAGTGAGGTGTTAAATAACAGAGTTAGCGGCCCCATAAGTTCTTGTCGAAGTTCTTTAATAAATTTCGGATGTAGTCCATCCGGACCAGGAGAACCCTATACTTTTTAAATGTTTGAAGGTTTCTGCCACCTCACTCTCAGTAAAGGGATTCCAATCACTATTATTATTATTTGAAGTACTGGGAATTTGGTCTTTTGGATTAAATATACTTAGAAAGAATCTATTTATAAGATTAGCCATATCTGTTTCATCACTAACTGTTTTACCTTTAATTAAAAGTGGTCCCAAACTAGATTTATTGCCACCACGCAATGAACCTATTTAATTATAAAAGCTCTTTTTATTGTTTTTTATGTTTGTAGCCAAATGGGATTTAATATGCAGTTTTGATTTCTTTATTAAAATTTTGACTATATTGGAGCTTTTTTAATAATGTTTCCAAATGATATCTGTTGGGTGAGTTTTATATCTCCTGTAATTCTTCTTCTTATTGATGGCTTTTTTTAATATTCCTGTTTCATCAAATTGGAACTCTGTTTTTATTTATGTATTTGGTTCTGTTATGGACCCAAGTATTAATACAGTATTGAAATTTGTCCGATATTAATTTCCATTGTGAGTTCAGACTCTTCCCCTTTTAGTTCATTTTCCCATTCCCAGTTAATAAGGTATTCCTTAATGCTTAAAGGAGAAAACTCCTGTATATGTATGATTTGGATATATCTGATGTATTTATTATACATTACATCAAGTACTGTACATATGTCAATAAGAGATCAGCCATTTCTTCTGTTGCAACACATATCTAGAGTTTGAGGCTCTGACACAAGGTAGTAAAATGTCAAGCAAGCCTCCATTTACATGCAAATGAGTCACTTGTAATACAGCCCCTCCCATTCCTTGATGTCACTGCAGCAACAGTGCAGAACAAAACATAAGGGTAGCAGTGCTGTCTATCCTGATCGTAGTTTAAGTTTGCAATGGCTTAAGACGGTTCTGTTATGCAACTCACACAGGGAGTGGCACTTGTATCTTTAATACTGCATGTGTAGAGCAAATAATACATCTAATAGTATTTCATTCACAGGAAACAAGCTGTTCCTGTGTATGCTCATTTCTCTCTGTGAGACAGTCGTAACATGTTGTGGAAAGCAGTAGACTGAAGGTTAATCAACCAGTCAATCAATCAAGCAGTCAATTAGTCACTCTGTAGTGAACCAGGTGAACACCCTTGCGAGGATTCATTTACAAGGTAGGCTTGAGCAGTTTCCTCCCTTGCACAAATTATACACTCCCCTTTTAGCAGCCTGAAAGTGGAGAACTAGATCACATACTTTATAAGTGTATTGTTTTACAGATTTCAAATGCTCCTTACATCTGGGTTCTGACTGGAAATACCGGGACACAGATTGCACATGACATGGGAAGAATGAGTACTACAAACACTGAGACTGATTAGTTTCTTTACCCACAACAGCTGAAGTATATCATCTGATTTGTAAGGGACATCCTACTTCAAATACTGGCATTACAAAGGGGGGAAGGCTGCCACAGCTTGTTTTCAGTACCTTCAAAGTGAAGTGCTGTAGCTGTCGCATCACTGCTAATGATTTTATACTGGGAATGGACGCACTGTTAAAGTCATGGACCTGAGGGGCCATCACAGTTCCCAAGTAGGTTAGGGGAACTTGTTAAGGGTTAGAGAGTAAGGGACTTTAGTAGGATTTGAACCAGAGTTTCCCAGTTCTTGTGTCTGTGCTTTAACCACTAGATTACCTTCTTCCATATGGTGCAGCTGATGTTCTGGTAACCTGTTTCTTGTTATAGCTGAACTCTTTATTGCCTTACATCAGCCATCCAATCACTGACTGCCTAGTTACAAAGGGAAGGGCATTTTGCAAGATTGTGTCTCACTGCTGGTGTCAATAATAACAGAGAATGCTAACACACACAGAACATAATACAACAGCTATATAATACCACTTAAGACTCTTGTTGTACTCAGATTCATTATTGGATAAACTGTTTTTGCTAACAGAAACATTAACACAACACATACAGGCACTTCCTTATAGGCATAGTGTATATACATGTCAAATCAGTGCTGAATCACACTCATGTGGTCCTAGTCCTTATTAGACCTGCACTTCAGGATGTGCACAACACTTAGAGTTCCCCCATTATTCAAATGGGGGACCAAACATTGTGGGTTCTGTATACTGGTGGAACAACATTTAGTGCAGCACCATTATCTGTTGCTCTGATGACATCGTCCTCCAGCAGCATTGATGGTAAAATGGAGGATAAACACATTGATAACTTCTGGGGGCTGTATATTTTAATTATTAATATATATTTGGACAGCAGTAGGACTGCTGGCAACTAGAGGAGGAACACAACAGTTACACATAAGGAGTTTGGAAAATATAGGTGTGAAACTATGGGAGACTTCCCCTTTAAGTAATTGGATTTATTAAAGTCTCTCATAATTGTGGTGCCTCTAGAGTATTGTTTAGAGGTAGTAATGCTAAATTTGATCATATTGTGGTCACTAGAGCCTATGGGTTCTAAAACACAAGGGACAGAGATGTCTTATTTGCAGTTAGTTAAAATCAGGTCCAATAAGTTATTTCCTCTGGTGTTATTCAGTACTATTTGCTGTAAGTCATAGTTAATTGTATAATAAAGACATTTCAAACAACATGAAGTCTTGCTATATTATGACTATTGCAGTTTGCCCCAGCCTTACTCCGGAGCAGTTCTAAGGCTGGGGCAAACTGCAATAGTCATAATATAGCAAGACTCCATTAGAAGAAACAACATTACTAAGGTAATTAATTTTTTCTTATTTTCTATTGCCAGATTAGCTTTTGAAGTTGACCAGTTAATATTAGGCAAATTGAAGTCACACATCAAGATTTCTTCCCATATTTTCCCAAACAGATAAAAATATATTATTCTCACTGCGGTCTATATTCAGTGCACGATATACTAGACCAATTGTAATTTGTTTTCTTTGAAGAAAGATTTGAACCCATAAAGTTTCGGTATCCTAACAGTTGGCTAGAGTTGAGTCAATTATATTGGATTTATATTTCTCTGAGACATATAATGCTATCCCTTCTCCTTTCTTATTTTGTCTATTTTTGGAGTAACTATTAAATCCTGGGATATCCATACCCCAGTCATCATCTTTGAAGCAAGTACCATGGCAAGATGTACCACCCTTTTTACTTTAGACGTGTCACCAAAGCCGAAACCGTCAAGCATATTAAAAGGGCAGTAGGACAAAAGAAACTCTGGCACTCACCACCTCTTGAATATAAGAAGCGAACACTGGCCATATATATGTTACATACTTTATTAAGAAGTGATAAAACTCCACCTGACGCGTTTCGTACTAACAGTCCTTTTTCAAAGGTGTTCGCTTTTTATATTCAAGAGGTGGTGAGTGCCAGAGATTCTTTTGTCCTACTGTGTTTTTTTACTCTGGGCACCTCCATCCCAGTGCTACTTCTGAAGTTGGTTCTGTATATTAAAAGGGCACTTGGCAAGACCAGGATGGGGCGGATCTGCTTGACATGAAGTTGGTTGGTCTACTCCTTCATGAACTTGCTGGTCCTCTTACCATGGTGTTTAATGCCTGTCTACATCAGGAGTATTTCCAAACGCATGGAAGTCAGCTAACATAACACCTGTCTTTAAAGCGGGGGATAAAACCCAAACATCCAACTACAGACCTATATCCATTCTTCCTCCCCTTTCGAAAGTACATGAAAGAATGGTCTCAGTGCAGCTTACTGAATACCTTAATAACCATAACCTACTTCTCTCGCAACAGCACAGCTTCCATAAAAGCACTCCATACTCACTGCTCTAGTTGATTATTCATCCCAACTAGATAATGCCTTGGATAGTGGTCAGGCAGTTGGATCAGTCTTCATCAACCTCGTGAAGGCTTTCGACTCTGTTAATCACGACCTCCTCCTAAGTTGCCTTCTGTCTGCAGGTCTATCCCCAGATGCGGTACTAAGGTTTGGCAGCTACTTCTCTAACAGATAACAGCGAGTCAGAATTGGTGATACCCTATCCACTACTAAGGAGGTGCACTTCGGGGTTCCACAGGGGTGCATCCTCGGTCCTCTACTCTTTAGCCTCTTCATCAACTCTGCCCCAATACCTTACTCAGCAAGCACAGTTCTCTATGCTGATGATGCAGTGATCTCAGTCGCTGGCAAAGACCAACAATTCATCACAACTGAACTCCAAAGCAGCTTCCATAAACTTTAATCTTGGTTTACAGAAAACAAGCTACTACTAAATGTCAAAAAAACAGAGTATGCTCTTCACCACCTCCCAAAGCAAAAGGAAATACCTGCCCCTGCGTATTCATATCCAAAAGGGTGAAATCCCAGACCAAGTATCTAACTTAAAATATCTCGGCATTACCTTTGATGACATGCTCACCTTTTCAAACCACATTGACTCTGTTATCAAGACTGCAAATATAAAACTTGGTGTACTTTATCATCACAGACATTCAGTGATACCAGATGCACTCAATCTAGCCACTAGTAGCTCAATACTGTCTACTATTGACTATGGGTTGCCTATATATGGGGCAGGCACAAAAACTGTTCTTAGGATCAACACACTACTCAATAAGGTCTGTTGTCTTACTTTGGGGGCTACTCTTGACATCACACCTGCTCGCTGTACACTGAAACTTAGTGGCTCCCACGCCATCTTAGAGGGTAATACCAAACCTGCCTACTTCTAAAAAAAAAAAGTACTGCTTAGACTGACATCCCCCACACCGGGTGGACACTTTATGCTGGCCATCCCAACGAAATCTACCCATAGTTCAGTCACTGGCAAAATGGTGATTCCCTTCAAAAGGAAGAAACTTGCCCAGAACGCCATCCTGTATCAAGGTCCGAAATGGTACAATGAACTGCCTGCTGTCCTCACTTATACTACCAAGATTAGTACCTTCAAAGATGGGCTCAAATCTCTCCTTGGCTCTAAAATGAATTGTACCTGCCTGCACTAATGTGATAGTACCTCGCCCCAGTTTTCTGTTTACCTCCTCCCTCCCTCCCTCTGCATCTTTCAGCTATATACCACTTTTTCTTAACCCACTCCCCTACCTCCAATTACCTGACGATGGCCTCAGTTGGTTGAAAGCTCCACCTTTCCCACCTCAGGACGATGCCACCTTCCTGCGCTAATATGATAGTACCTGGTCCCCAGTTTTCCATTTACCTACCCTCTACATCTTTCTGCTATATACCACTTTTTCTTAACCCACCTACCCCAGTTACCTGACAATGGCCTCACTTGGTTGAAGGTTCCACCTCTCCCCAGCTCAGACGATGCCACAATCGGCTGGATCCCCCAACCCCTCTTATCTAATCAGTCTGTCTGTTAACTTCTGCACATCAAATTAGTAAACATTAACATTTTACTATTACTGCCTGTGTATATGCTTCAATGTTTTTTTTCTCTGTAAACCTTGTATTTTTGTAATGTTTGTTCAATACTGACATGGAACCTTTGAAAATTAGTCCTTGACTCAAAGGTATTAATCCCAAACTGAAATAAATAAATAGCAACCTATGCAAAAAACAGGGAAGCAACTCCAATTTGTTTGTTTCCCCAAACATAATTTCCTTGGTTTTATACAGGTTTATTTGCATCAAATTAGCTTTGACCAGTCTTCAAATTTTTTTCGGTCTTTCTGCGTGGTACTCAGACTTATTTCGATGAAGTTATCAATTACTTTGGTATCATGCACATATTTCATACAAGATCCATCTGTTTTCAAATCATTTATCATTATTAGGAACAATAGAGGTCCAATTTTGTTCCCTGTGGCACTCCCCCACACATACCCCTGACTGGATACCCTTCTTTTCAATCCACTGTGTCTTGCCCTCTGGAAAATCATAAACCCACCTTCCAATACAAGATGGAATGCCTAACCTCTGTAATTTCCACATCAGAATTTTGTGATCTAGTAAATCAAAAGCCTTTCTGTAATCTACTAATACTGCCCTCCACTTAAGATGTCATACACAATTCTAAAAACTTTAAAATTGCCCAGGTTGTCAAACTCCCCTTTAAAGATCCAAAGTGTTTTTTATCAATTTCATTTAAGATAAGTTCCAACTTCCATCTTGGAATAAATCCCTCACACATTTTGAATACAACAAAAGTTAGTGAAATGGGTTTAAAATCTTTTCTCACACCCTGCAGTACAGACACTTTAGGTAAGTGTAGAACTCATGCCTGTTTCCACTGATTTGGTAGTTTACCTAACAGAAGAAATTTCTTAAGTATATCACCTACCAAGGGACAGTTAGGTCTGCTTCTTCCTCCATACCCAGTTTGGTATTGCATTCAAGCCTACTGCCTTTTTACTTTTTTTTTTTTAACACTTGTTTATTTGCCTGCCCTGTTCTCGACCATCCACTCCATTGGAACAGTCAACCTTCCCAGACCACCGTCACAGAGTCTGTCCCAGAGTGTCAGGCGTCTCCATTTGCTTCCTTGCTGCCCAGATAACCCCCCGGGTGGGGCGAGGAAGAACCCCCTTCCTGAACCTTCAGAGGAGAGCCTGCACAACGGGGTCTGCCCATGGGTTGGTGGCTGGGAGGCACGGATCAGTCGTCATCTAGGATGGACGAGAGTTTTTTCCATTTTCTTGACTCCCTTCCGCCCCTGAGGACGCCGGCTCGGGTAGGCAATATGCTGATGCACATTGCTACCACGTGCCTAACGGTGTCCTCCCCTTCCCGACTCCATCCCCTTGGGAGCCGCCAGACCCCCAAAAGAAGGTGCTCCCACCGACCCTCAGGGACATTGGGCGCCTGAAGCACCCCTGGAAACCCACCCCGAAGGAGGAGGAGCGCATCCATTGGGACGCTCAATTCTCCTTTCACCTGCTGGCCCAGTGGCCTGAGTTCATTCCCAACCCTGGGTCCCCAGTGTAGTTTGTTTTTTAAATGCTTTCACTATTTCATTCACCGTAACAGATATTTTTCAGACACTTTCCATAATTCCCCATCTAATTTTTTCTAGGGGTTCAAGACTTTACTCACCTCAAAAATGTTTTTTTAACTCCTGCACAAATGTAATCCTTTTATTGATGCCTTCAAACCCACATTTCTGCCCACTTGTCCCCAGGTGTACTGCTCTCCAAAATTATTTCATTTTAGATCACCATTCCTGTGGGTCAGACTTCTGTAGACCATTCACTTTTGAATATAAAGTTCTCCTCATTCTTTTGACATCCTACTTGCTTCATTTCTTAACTGATTATATTCAGCCCTATCCTTCCTCTTTAATGTCATTTGTGTATCAGTACTTTAAATTTCTCTGTCTCCCATGGTTTATCTCCCCCCTTCATCACTGCATCACTTACAGGGGCAATCTGATCAATTATGTCCTGTAGGGTGCTTATCAACTTCACCCAAGTGGAATCAGCAGAATCTAATTTAAGCCACTCAGTATCTTACTTGCCCACAATTGCATCTAACACTCTTTCCTTTGGTCCATTTTCTGCTCAGAAACACCTGTTTCATATATCTTTGCTTTCTGCACCCCTAATGACTAGATGTCATTAGCACTACATTATGATCAGATAATTCAATAGGAGGTACAATACTTGGTGGTTTGTACCATTCAAACAAATTTGTCACAATTATATCTAAAATATTTTCCCCCTTGTCCCTTCCTTAACCATCTGCTTTAAATTTCTCCCTTATATTATTTTTGAATGAGTAAGTGGTTTGCATCTCCCATGAAAACTGTACCACAAAGGTTTCCTGTAATATGTGCAAAGCAAATTGAGTGACTCAGTTTGAGAGCCTGTAGGAACAGCGAGTGTGAAACAATAGCGTAACATCAGTATATAGCAATTGTTATAGTGAGCTACACCAGCTGCATGAGGCTACAGGGCTTTATTCAGCCGTTTGGTTCCCAGCTGGCTGTTAGGTGTAGTGATTTCAGTCACCGCCTGTGTGGCTGGTTGGACACAGGTTCAGGTCTGGCTGTGGGGGATTTTTTTTTGTTTGTTTTAATTTTTGTATTTTTTTTTATTAACTCCCATTCCCCTGCCCTCCCGACTTTGTTCTCACCCGCCCGCAGGTTGCCTCCCCCGAGTAGCCCCCCTCCTGAGTTTTCCCCTGCCCCTTGTTATCATCCCTGCTCCGGAGTTGATTATATTATTTATAGGGGGGTGCAAGGGGCATAGACCCTTCCCACATAAACAGTAAAGGCAGATCTCCCCCTGCATAGAAGGTAAGGAGCCGTCCCTGTTTTTGGTGTTGCTGTAGTGGACATCGCCGTTTTGCTTTTTGGCAATGTGCACTTCTGTTTTTGTCAGAACCGTTTTTTTCTTCACCCTTATCACATAGAACCTGCCACAAACAGGATCTTCTTCAGTGATTCTGTCAATACACAAATTTAGATGTTTACCCAAACTCAGATTACTATTTGAAGGGTGGTGGTAAAACCTCCCACAAATAAGGGCCTCTAATTTCTGGGTAACCTAGATATTTTAATTTCCATCTATAATGTTTCATACCTTGCCTGTCCCAGTTCAACCATCTTTCAATAGTTTGTGCTTTCATAAACATAACACACAATCCTAGCCCTTTTTTTCTACAAGATCCTTCCTTTCTAATTGATATCCATTTATTGCAACTCGGTCACATGGGGGCTCACCGCTTCTCAGTAATAATAGTAATGTGTACTTGATCCAACTTCAATACTTCATTCAAATTGTCAGTTTTTGTAACGAATACCCTCACATTTGTGTTAGTAATGTAGGGCCCCATGATTTTTTGTCTCTGTTTTCACCAAATTAGGTACATCTCTTATTCTCATATTTTCTTACACTGGTAATCCTTTTGCTTCATTGTCAGTAACTCTAACAGGTATTTTAGACATAGTTTCAGAGACCTCATTTTCCCCCTCTTCGCACTCAACAGTGCACAGATTTTCCCAATTTATACCTTTGCCTCTGCTTTTCCTAACTGTAAAGTGAATACTTCAAATAGGGATTTTAAATTGAGCATTCATTTTTGTTTCCAATATTACAACTCACACCACTAATTTAACTGTGACACTTAATGACTTTAAAACATTGGGAGTGGGGGGGGGGTGCTGTGGAGCCCAAGCAAAATGACGGCTTAGTAGTAGAGCTCCAAGCAACTATCATTAACTTTGGTAGATTACACTTATTTCTTCAAAAGTAAACACTATAGAAATTGCAGTATTGGAGATCAGAATCTGCCTAGACAAAGATGGGAAACCATCGTAAAGAACCAGCGTACAGGCCGGCAGCAAAAAGCAAAGTAAAGCCTGTGGTTCCCACCACACATTCTGCACAAGGCAGCGGGGTAGAAACTTAACCTGACTCTGGGGAAGAAACCCTAAAGACACTCGGGGTTAAAACCACCTGTCTCATCTCTACTGTCGCAGGGTTGGCAGACAAGTTTAATGAACTGACTAATCGAGTGGTTGCCCTGGAATCTACAGTGGAGGTAGTACAGACGGCTGCTGCAGATTCGACTTGATGCGCTGATGCAGCAATGGGAGCTGTTTCCTCCATGGTGAAAGAGTCTAGACATTTTAAAGCTAGGCTTGAGACCCTAGATAACCAAATATGAGTTGCAAATATTCATTTCCTGGGGCTGCCCGAAGGAGTGGAGGGCGATCACTTACTACTATTTCTAACTGAATGGCTCCCACAACAGTTTGGTGAGGACATAGGCCCTAAAGTTCAAGCAGCACAAAAGGCATACCGTATTGCTTCATGAGGCTGCCAGGTAAATCTCGAGACCCCTTGAACTGTAGTTCTAGTTACTGATGAAATGGGCACTTGGGATCACCTGTTGGTGGTAGCCAGGCAGAAAGGGCCCTTATTGCACGATGGTCAATCCATCCAGATGTACCCAGATCTAAGTTATGCCACACGGCAAAAAAGGAAAAAATTCAGTGAGGTGTGAGCTACATTTTGGGAGGTCAGAATCGAGCATGGAGTGCTATTTCCAGCCAGGCTGAGGATCATACACAATGGCAAGGTTTACATTTTTTTGGACCCGGCAGAAGCGATCAAATGGAGCCAGAAACATGCTCGCCCTGTTCATACTAGGCTGATGAAGGAGGAAGAAGAAGAGACCTGAGGGGTATGTGCTTTCTTAGAAGAGGACTTTTCTATCAATCTGAAGGTGAAAGTATATCGTAGTTTCCAACAGTGTCTTAGAACTTTATTTTTGGTAATATGGCAATCTTTTATGGACTCAGGAATGTATTATTAAAATAACTTTATATTTTAAATCTCCTGGAACTGAGAACAGGACAACCCGTTTGTTGACTTTTAGTTATTAATTAGCCTACACACAAAAAGTTTTAACTATTCTAGTTGTAGGCTGCATATATATATATATGACGTTAATTACTATAATATTCTATTAGGATGCGATTAATCTGGAGAATTTATAGTTGCTTGTGTTTGGTTTCAATGCCTTATTAACTACCAATTTGTTATACACTTATAGATATTGCTAGCAGCAGTATGGGGGGGCACCTACAGTACAGGTGCATAACTGAGAAATTGCATGGTGATTATGTTTCCCACCTATGTTTTAGGTGGGCATATACTGAGATAAATAGTAGTAGCTTTGTGGATTTTATTTAACCATGCAGCTCAGTGGCTTAAATTCAGCCTAGGTGGATGTTTACCGTGATTTATAACAACTACTGTAACCCTCCTATGATGTGTCAAAAGAATCAGTGTATATTAAGAGGTGGTGATCTCATCGATTATTATAACATATGTAATGTCCTGATCTTGGATATAAATTGTATGTTCTGAAAAAGTAAACATAAAGTTTAAGGAAAAACATTGGGAGTGTGGCTTCCCTCTGCTTTGATTACTCAGATATTTAGTACCCTGCAAATGCAAAACTTTACTATTTTTAAAATAAGCTATTACTAATAACATTAAACCTAAGACCACAATACAATTTGTTGTACACAAATTATATTCTATTACCTTATCTCTCACTGTAAAACCAACCTTTAGATATTTCAATATTGCCAGCCTGTAATCTCCCACAATACATTTAATTACCACTCCCATTGCTACTGCGTGGACCTCCCAAAACTCAGGGTATCTGTACTCCAACTTAGGGATCTGCCACCACCCACTGGTGAGGGAAGTATTACCACCAAACAACCACAGAGAGCTGGGGAGGGGGCAATACAAAAAAAGATAAAAAAAAAACTATCAGTTTTCAAATGCAGTGATGCAGTTTGAAAATGCAGTAGAAACAATCAAGATTTATAACAGCAATTTGTTTCACTTTGGAGTCCAAGTACAAACTCAAGAATGTTATATCACAGATGAACAGTAAGAAAGACCTCAGTTTAATAATGCAGTAATGCAGTTTGGAAATGCAGTAAGACAATCAGGATTTACAGTAGCAATATTGTCACTTTAAGGTCCATATGCGAAAATTCAGAAGTGTTACGTTGCAATTTGGAAGTACATTAAGACAAGCCAGATTTATGATAGCAATTAGCCTTACTTCAAGGTCCATGTGCAAAATTCAAAAGTGTTATGTTGCAAATGAGCATAAAGGAAAGCAGGACAAAGCCCTTAATTAGGCAATTAAAAAATAATAGAGTCCGGGAGTGCAGTAAACCAAACTGGGTTCAGAGCAGCAGTTTGTTCCTCTTAAAGTCACTCTACAGGTGGGATGTAGTAAAAAAATGGCAATAATCGTAGAGAACTCCAGCTAAAATTATATTTTTAATTCTACATCATAGTCTGCACATTGTTGTCATCACCAAAATATATAAAGTAAATGTGACTGGCCTATCTGTAGTCTGTTTGTAAGGAAAGGTTAGATTGTCATCCTGCTATCTCTCACCCAGGGAGAAGAAACCAAAAAGCTATACTTTCCTGGGGAAAAAAACACTTACTGGCACTAAGGGGGAAACCAGGCTAATATTGCATTAACAAGCCAATGCAGTCCCGAAGATATCAGCAAAAGGTGGGCGACATAAAAAGTTTAGGAAAACTTAACGCTCTCATCAGTTGAGCAGAAACCTTCAGTTTAAGATATCTGTTCATGTTGGAAACATTCCCAGACTTCTCTTGGTTCTAGCATGCAGAAACAATGTTTATCAGGTGAATTATCATGGTGGGCTTCTCTCACAAGTCAGACCATGAAAACTACTATAAGAAGGTTCAGAAACTTGCGAGATAATGAACGATGAGAAGGATGACTTGATGGGATAGCTACGGACGCTGGAGGGGAGGAAGTTCCAAAACCTGGGGGCAAATGAAGAAAAAACCTGTTCATTCTAAGGATCATACTAAGGATAGGTGAGGAGCAAAAGGCTAATTAGCCCATCGAGCTCCTAAGATTACATATAGTAGGTTAAAGTTTTGTTTGTGCTCAAAAAACTATCCAACCTATTTTTAAATGTATTTTTATTTTGATTGATAATAACTGATAATGGCAAACTATTCCATGGTCCAACAGTTCTTTGCAAGGAAAAGTAGGCCCTTTTTTGTTTTTTTTAATAAAATTTGCTTCTCGTCAGTTGGAGTGGATGGCCTCTAGTATTGACTGATATTTGTTTGAAATCTAGTCCACAGTCTAATGTTAAATCCATTTCTTGTATAATGTCCCATGTAAATAAAAGATCCCCTCTAAGTCGTCACTTGATAGCATTTTCTCATAGGTAAGAGTTTTATCAGGAATAATTGATTTTGTTACTCTTCTTTGTAGTTTTTCTGTTCTGTTTATGTATTTCTGCTTAAAAGGGCTCCATAGTTGAGAGACATAATCAAAATGTGGTCTAACGTAGGCTCGGTAAAGTGATAATAGAATATATGGATCTCTAGAAGTTATGCCTTATAGCCCACCAAATTCTATTAGCTTTACTAATAATACTTGTAATATGAAGGTTGAAATTTAAATCTGAATCAATAATGATACCAAGTTCTCTTTCATTGTCCTTATTAGCTAGCACTTCATTGTACAAATAGTACTGGTTTTTAGGATTGTGTTTACCTAAATGTATAACACTACATTTAGAAGAGTTAAACTTCAAGTTCCATTTAGTGAACCAGGCCTCCAAAATAATTAAATATTTTTGGATAGCCTTAGCATCTGCAGATGTACTGCAAATACAGTATTAGAGATTTTACAGTCATCTGCATATTTTGAAATATTGCTTTGAATGTTGTGTGACAATTCAGAGATGAATATTTGAAAAATAGCTGGTGCCAGAATCAATCCTTGAGGGACCCCACTTTCAACTGATTGGCAGGTTGACGTGTGGCCATCAACAACTCTCTGTTTTCTATCATTCAAGCAGTTGACTATCCAATGTACAAACAGGGGACTGATGTTGTGAATTTGCAATTTTTGTATTAGTGCCCAATTAGGTGCAGAGTCAAAGGCTTTTTGAAATCCAACAGGACCACATCGCATGGAATTTTTTTTATCAAGGCTGTCACTAATGAAATTATAAAAGCTCACTAAATTGGTTGCACATGAACGGCCCTTAACGAAGCTGTGTTGGCTAGAATCAATTACTGCTAGGGACGAAACAAGTTTGTCCTTAATTATTTTCTGTAATATTTTACCAAAAATTGGGGTGAGACTGATAGGACGATAATTGTCAGGTGAGCTTTTGTCTCCTTTTTTAAACAACGGGATTACATTAGCTCTCCTCCAATCGGCTAGCACAAGACCTGAGTTTTTTCAAATATTATCTTAAGGGGTAAACACAAGTGATCTTTCTTTGATAAAATGATGTCTCCTGATATGTCATCTGGACCAGGAGAGGAGTCTTTCTTAATTTCATTGAGTTTGTTCTTGACAGTGTCTAGGGAAATATCTATATTACCATGTATGAGGCCTAGGTCAATATCTTTGTTACTTGAAGTTTTACTGAATGCATTACAGAAATGTGAATTGAACACATCTGCCATTTCCATGGCTGAGATATGACTACGCATTTATAAATTAAAGGTCCTACTTTGCATTCTTGTTTTTAATAGAATTTATGTAGCTAAACAGAATTTTGCTGTTTCCTTTTGAGATTGCAAGGCAATGTATTTTTCTGTATCCAGTTTCACTTTCTGATTTCTTTTTGCATTTCTTTTGAATTATATTAAATTCTAACAATGTTATTGCACACTTGTTAGCAATATATTTCTTAAACATTTTCTTTTTCTTTTAATAATTTTCTTTAGACTTCTAGATAACCATTTAGGTGTAAACAAGATTTTCTTTTCTTTATTTTTGGAATGAATTTATTGGCTGTGTCTAAAATAACATTTTAAATGAACTCCACATATTTTGATATTGTTAGAGTTTGAATGATCAACCCAGCTAACATTGGCTAAATGATTATTTAAAGCAGTTATATCTGCTTTATGCAGTGCAAGTACTTCTGTCACTTTGCTGAGTGAAAATGCAATCGTAAATTGAATGAAACCACATAATTGTCACTATTTCCTAAAGGTGCGAGATCTTGTAGTTAGTCATACTTAGAGATTCACCACTAAGGACAACTTCCAGAATGTCTGACCCCCGAATTGGGAAGTTACATATTGTAATAAATTCATCTCTTCACAGGCATGTAAGAAGTCTGTCGAAGTTTGAGATGTGGCAGATTTATTTGCCCAATTAATGTCACTCAGATTTAAATCGCCCAAAAATGTGATGTTACCTATATCTGCCGCTGATGCCATTTCTGTAAGGATCTCACTTAAAATTGATCTCTGAGAGTCAGGTGCCCTGTAACAGAGCCCTAATATAAAATTTTAGTTATTTTGATTTTTTTACATTCAGCCAAAATGACTCAACAGAACTCGACTCATTTTTTATTTTGTTTGAGATGTTACTCACGTTTAGAGAAGAATTAATAAATATTGCAATACCCCCACCCTTTCAATTTAATCTACTTTGGTAAAATAGGTAAGGCCAGGAATAAACTTATCCCAAACGGGTCTTTTGGCCACCAGTCTCAGTAATACCAATTATATCTGGATTGTCATTTTTTACTCTTAGTACAAGTTCATCGAATTTATTTCCTAAACTACAAGCATTTATAAGCTGGATTTTTATTCCATCTTTTAGAATCTGCTGAGAAGCATGATAAACAGGACAAGGAAGTGAATTAGTTAGATTTCCCCCACATCTACCAGTTTAAATTGACGGTTGTAACAAACTTTTGAAAATGTTGGCAAAGTTCAATTACCCCGTATTTGTTCAAATGCAGGCCATCCCTAGCAAACAGATTGACATTTTTATAAAAAGTGCTACAATGGCCAATGAAACTAAAATTTGATAAAGTGCACCAGTTTTGCAGTCTTGTGTTGATACACTCGATGGTATTATTCTTTTCAGGTCTTGCACAGGAATTGGTAAATGCCACAATTAAAGACATTACAATTTTAGATTTAATAAGTTTTCCCAACTCAATGACATCACAGCAAATGTCTTTTCATGGGAGTAACCAATATTATTTGTACCAACATGGATAATAACATTAGAGGTTGGGTTACTAATAGGTCTATTCTAGATGTAATGTCTTCAATTTTAGCTTCAGGAAAACAGTGGACAGAAATCTGATTATTGTCATTGTTGCATAGATGTGAGTCTATGTATTTTATAATCGAATCTCCAATAATAATAGTGGAAAAGAACAGCAGGAGCACAATTTTCCTGAGTAGAATCAATCTGATTAGTCAATAAAGGTTCAGATGTATTTCTAGAACAAAATGACTGGTTATGAGTACTGTTCGAGGGAAGGGATGTTCAAGTGTTGTAGAATGCACATACTCAACCCTTCTGCCCTTTTTAAATTTCCTTTTCAGGAGAGATTCCCAACCATCATCTGTTTCTAAATCAGAGGGAAGCTCTCTACATATTTTATTAGCAAAATGGGAACCATTAGAGGGAGAGGCCTGAGATAACAGAAGATAGATGAGGTCTGTTAACTAATAGAGGACAGTCATGGCCTGCCATAACTGGGTTTGTTCGTGGGGTTGATTTTCCACTGTCTGCCAGGGATTGTCTCACTGAAATGGTTTGAGAATTGCAATCCTGCAATAGGATGTCAATTGGTGTCTCCTATTCCAGATTAGAAGAAATAGGAATATTTCTGACCATATTATCAACAACGTTTTCTAACTCCCTAATTTTTTTGGCTGCTTGTAATTCTTTGTTAAGTATAGAGATCTCCAGTTTTAGCACTGTTAATTCTATGCAATAGGGACAACTTGTTGCCATAGGCAAGCCGGAGACAGAGAATGCATTGTGTAGCACATGGTTACAAGTACAGCAGATCAGTAAAACATTCCCTGTATTAAGGGACAATGTAAGTGGTTCAGCAACTACTGTAGCCATCTTACAAATGAGAATAAGGAGACGTTTTACCATTTATACTGGAATATCTCTAAACGTGGTTACCTGTTATGCAGTAATGGGTAAACTATCCTGCTGACCATGCTTGTGTTGAGCGTGTCTCCACACACGGAGCCGTGCGCTCACCTGTGCACACTCACTCCACTCGCTATGCGAGCGTTTTGTAGTCGGGACCTGGAAGTCACGAGCAGTCACATGACCGATACCGGGCACCCTGACTGCAAACAAATAAATGTCTACAATTAGATATTTGCTAAATCTCCCTCTCAGCAGGAGTCCAATAAAGCTGCCTAAAATAGGAAAACAGCTACCCCCACACAAAACAGATGTATAGTTAATGTCTTAGCCGGTACTGTAGTCCTTACAAGGATTACACGTCCCAGGAGCAACGTGGCTAGCTTTGCAACCAGCAATACAGTTTTCTACACTTTAAAAAGAGGCTATCATCAGTTAAAGAATCACAGCCTGAACTGGAGCCTGTCTCATAGCTTTTGGCTTTCCCACAGGTCAGTCCTGCTTGCAGTCCTCTACAGTTTGGTTGATCATTTAGGGGTAATAAGTCAGGTAGTGTCTGAAGATCTGATGGTGTACATGGGTTAAGCACCATGAAGTAGGGAAATTTGGATGGCTGAGGTGTTAGACTGGAGTTGCTTGTCAACAAAACAGCCTAGAGTGTAGGAATAGAAGGCAGAGGGGATAGCCACCTTAAGGAAGTGTAGAGGAACAGTGGTGCATAAGGCATGAATGTGAGAGGGAGAAATGGCATATGTTGTTGTAGATGACATCCCATTTGTGTAGAGAAGATGAGGGGGCATTTAGGAAGAGAAGAGAACTGTATTATAGGCAAGGAGTAGGATACCTTGGGTGATAACTAATGAGCTTTTAGAGTAAGGAGATGTTGGAGATGATAGGCCAGACCAATTTGGGATTTAGTGAATTTGCACTGGTTTGAGATGTTTAGGTGGAAGTCTACTGCTGGGTCAAGAGTGACTCATAAGTACTTAAATTCCTCAACTGAGGTGAGCACTATTTAGACATCTAATGTCCGGAGGTGAGAGCAAGATAATCTGTGAGCCCTGGAGTCAAATAGCATTGCTTGTGTTTTAGAGGCATTAAGTACTAGGTTGTTAGCCACCATCCAGTTTTGGATGTGATTGAAGTCCTTGAAATGTGGGCATTGATGAGTTGGGGCATTGGGTGCTGTGGCTTAAGGCAATGTCATCAGCATACATTATGACTAAGCAGGAGGTAGAGATAGATGGAGGTTGTTTATGAAAATTGAGAAGAGAAGGGGCCTAGGATTGTTCCTGGGGAATCGCTACTGGTAATTAGCAACTAGTCTGAAGAGGCATCCCCAAATTTGATGAATTGGCACCTGTCTAACAAGTAGTTGGAAAACCAGGCATTGGCGTGATTGGAGACACTAAGGTCAGTTCGTTTTCGGGACTGAAGGGCATGGTCATCAAGGTTGAAAGCCTTGGACAAGTCAGTGAAAATAGCTCCAGTGAGAGCTCCTTTGTCCATAGCGAGATAGGACCACACCAGATATGATGGAGAAATTTAAGATGTGGGCAATAGGAAGGGAGAGAAAGATCAATCCTGTCTGGTCCTGGAGCTACGCCAAGGGGAAGAGAGTTAAGGAGTTTGCAGACTTTTTTTCTGGAGACAGTTTTCAGGTAGAAGAAGTGGTGGGTAGGAGTGAGTGAGGTCTAGGAGTTGTCCTTGGCAGTGGAAAAGCAGTAGATATATTCATTTACATGTATTTTAACAGAAAATTTTATGACTAATATCAAGGGGCTAAGCAGCAAAAAGCGGTATGCGAAAAGGTAAAAGGCGTACAAAGAGGCAGAAACATTAGACTAAAAGTAAGAAAAAAGAGATTAGAAGTTCTCAAACCTGGTACCCCCATCAATTCATTGTTCAAGGTATCTACAAAAGGAGATCCCACAGAAATTAAGTTCATCTTGAATTCCAAGTGTTTTTTCCTGCAAGGCATGCTGGATAAAAGGTTGAGGAACTCAGATGGTAGAGGGATGTCCTATAGAAGAGACAAGAAAGAGAAACAAATGAGAGATTAGACTACAGTTTCTAAATTTGTTGAAAATACAACCCTCCATAGGCAGAAGGAGGCACAAGAGAAATAAGGCTAAAAATGGAAAAGGCATTACTATGGATTATTTGAACTTCAGACAAAGCGACATCAGCAATGTTTTCATTCAGACTCAGGATTACTTATTTTTGAGGAAAGGTTTTAGATCCCACGGTTATTTAACCCTTTAGGTTTTACACGCCTCAGCTTGTAAATCCATTTGATTATTTCTGCAGTAGTTGATGTGGCCTGTCTCCACCTGTTTTAGTGGCGGGATATGTTCAAGACCCATGAATTTAAAATCAGTCAAGTTGGAAGAGTGCTGCTGAATATATTGTAGTCCTACAGGGGTATTTCTATTTTCATTTATTATGGCACGTACATGTTCTTGTATCCACTGAGCAGATGAACAGTTTTCCCAACATAGAACAGGCCACAGCTGCACCATAGGATGTAAACCACACATTGTTTGTCACAGGTTATGAGTTGCTTTATGTTCATTTTAATGTCTGGCGGTAGGGGATGTATGACATTTTTGCCTGGAGCTGCATATCTGCAGATGTTACAGCAGCTACATTTATAGACACTGCAAGGTCTAGATGGTAGCCATGTATTTTGTGTTTCTTGTTGTTTCTTTATGGCTATATACCAGCTTGTCTCTTTTTTTTTCACCTCCTGCCAAGGGCTATACGGGGCCAGTGAGGGTACATCCTCCAGCCTGACCCCCCAGCTTGTCTGCCCCCATGTTCCTCAGATTCCCCTCCACGGCGGGAGGCCAGGTGGGGAAGTGCCGGCTGATCCCCCACCACCTGATACATCATGTCTGGTGGCAGGAGTAGGACTTCGCCCAGAGCGCTGAGGCCATCATGGGTCCATGCAGCCCCAGCCATTTTTTGTTTTCTCATTTCCTCCTCTGACTTCCAGCACGTCAGCTTCCGAGCCTCCTGACCTGTACTGCCTCCTGCCACCACTAGAGGGCAGTCCTGTCTCCCTCTGCCAACCCCAGCAGCCCAGGCTCATTCCCAAACGGGTTGCTGCATGGCACACAAGTGTGCTCCCAGCTGCCTCAACCTCAGTGCCATTGGCCTGGCACCAGCTTGTCTCTAATGCCGCTGGCTTTTACTAAAAGTGACTCGTAGTTTAGCACCTATGGCCATACCCAGTTGACTGTCACTTAGTAAAAGAGCCCAATTTTTATGGACTATATTCCCTAGCTTTCCAGCAAGATGGTTATGCTCAGAGACAAATGTGCAGGGAATATTGTTATTATCTGCTTGGTTATTCTTCTCAGCTAACAGGCTGTGACGTGGAATTTGTTTGTACTTTTTCTTTTGATTTTCTCAGAATTTCTGGGTCATATCCTCTTTCTCTAAACGTTAGGGTCAGCTTCTCTGCTTGTGTACTGAATGCAGTGTCATTACTGCAATTGCAATGAAGTCTTAGGAACTAGCCTTAAGGTATGGAGTTCTTGAGTCCTGGAGGGTGGGCACTGCTGGCAAGTAAGAGGGAATTAATAGTAGCTGTGGACTTACAAAAACACTGGGTTTATATGTTTTTATCAGTATTATTTACAGTTAAGGTACTGTCCAAAAAATCAAGGGTTTGTATATATGCACTATGGATAAATTTAAGGTTTAGATTGTTGAGATTCAGCCAGTTTACAAATTCCTGAATGGATCCTATGTCATCCTTCCAAATGCATGTGCAATCATCAATAAATCTAAACCAGTGATGGATGTTATCAAAAAAAGGAATAACATCTTTGTTAAGCACAAAGTTCTGTTCCCAGTGTCCTAGAAATAAATTTGCTTATCTGGGGCCCATTGAGGCCCCCATTGCCATCCCACATGTCTGAAGGTGGCACTGTCCTTTGAATTCAAAAAATTATGTTTTAACATAAATTCAAGACCTTGTAAAATTAATTCCTTTGGTAGATTTTCAGTGTTGCCTGATTTGTCCAAGAAATATTTTACAGCGGACAGACTTTGATGGTGTTGTATCGATGTATAAAAAGATTCAACATCAACCGAAAGCCATACATTATCATTTTCCCATTTATGTTTTCCTACTTCCTTAGAAGGTCATTACTATCTTTAATATATGAGTCTGACTCAGTAACACTTAACTGTAAGAAGAAATCTATAAATGTTTCAATGTTTTCAATAATAGACCCTATCTCAGATACTATCAGATGTCCTGGGGTTTATTTCTATTCTATGAGTTTGGGTAAAATGTAGAATCCTGAAGTAACAGGATGTTCTTGCCACATATACCCATATTCAGCCTCTGTGGTATCACCTGCTTTTAAGGCATCAGTAAATATGTTAAATAAGTCTCTCTTAAAAGCCATAGAGAAGTCTCTGTTCATCTTACTGTAGTTGTCTTCATTATTTAATAAAGAATAGAACATTTTTCTGTAGTGTTCAAGTCCAAAACGACAATGTTACCGTCCTTTTCTGTGGGCTTTATAACAATGGTGTTGCTTCTTGACAGTTCCCCAAGTTCTTTTCTTTCATTTTTAGTCAGATTATGTCCCTTTAATGTACTATCTGCATTTAATACGTCTCTCACTTGCTGACAGACTGTTTTGTTCATAGATACCTATTGCACTGTTGTAAACCTTTGGACAAAATACTGACCTTGTTTTAAATTTTGATTTACGCAAACTTTTCAGTTAATTGCCTGCAGAAATCATCGCAGAAAGATCACTATTGTGGGAGGTCAAAAGCTCAGGGGTACAATTACTGTCATTTTCATCAAGGAGACTCTGTAAAATGTTGAGATCTATGGAAAAAGATTCATTAGCAGTATGATATGTTGAGAATTCTGCATTACTTTCGGAATCAATGGATTGCAAGACTGTTTGTGAAAACCGGTAGTGGTAAATTAGTGTCTATAACATCGCCTTCTATCTCAGAACTTAAATCTGGGATTTCTATCCTTGTTGCTGCCAAATCAAAATATAGTCAATGTCTTCTCTTTCTTTAGTGCTGGGAATCTATAATAGCAGGGCACCCATTGTTGCACCAGATAAAGATTAACTGGTGGTATTGGTTGTAAGTAAAGCTTTAATTTTATCTTTCTAAAAAGTTTATGCAGGTCAATAAATATCTGAAAACTGTTAACGGAGGAGAGGAATAAAGGCAAGACATCTTTTAGTACAGATACCTAGTGTTCTGTGAGAGCGTTGTTGACAGATTTGCAGCTTGTTTTTTTATTTATTAATATATATATTTGTTTTATTTATTGAGTGCTTGGATTACACCCGTGTGCGGTTGCTCATTTATGGGTTCCACGTCAGTTACAAGGACAAAGGTGCATCAAAACAGTAGTACATGTTTTAGACAAGGTAACAGTAATGCAGCAGTACATTTTTAGACAGAGTTCCTATTATGAACACATCAAATTTAGGATCATAGGCAGTAAGTAATTTGCCTGAGTCAGTTAGGGCACCCTATTGGGTTGCATGAGAGGAGACGATAGTAGGAGGATGGTGGTAAGGGTGCTAGAGGGTGGGTAGGGAATGGGAGGAGTATACGTAGAGGTGTCATTATACAAATAGAAGGTAAGTGCCCAGGTGTAAACAGTAATAGTAATATCAGCATTTAAAGTGCAGAAAAAAAAGCCACAGGGTATCATTACATCCAGCTGAAACTAAAAAACAGCTATTTGAAGGGGGTAGGGAGAGAGGTAATGCAGAGATATAGTCTAGCAAGAAAGAGGAAGAGCGAGGGAAAGGGATGGGAAGGGGGGAGATAGAAATTATGGGGAGACTGAGGGGAGGATAGAATGTAGGGGGAGGCTGAAAGAAGCAGGGTGCCAGCTCATACCACAGAAAGGGAGGGAAACAGTGGACAACTGAGGCAAAGGGAACCAAGATCTACGGTGAGTTACATAGAAACATAGACTTTGATGGCAGATAAGAACCACTTGGCCCACCCAGTCTGCCCATTTCCCTACCTACTGGATAAGCTGCAGATTCTAGTTAACCAACAGCCTACTTCCTGCCACCCCCCACCACAATTGCCTTGTGTCTGTCCCATGCATATTTGAATTCCCCCACTGTTTTAGCCCCAACAACCTTTCCAGGAAGGCAGTTCCACGCATCCACCACTCTCTCTCCGTGAAAAAAAGATTTCCTCACATTACCCCTGAGCCATCCCCCCTCTATCTTTAAATTGTGTCCCCTTGTTCTTACACATCTCTTTTTCTGAAAGATGCTACCCTCCTGGACTTTGTTGATTCCCTTGAGGTACTTGAACGTTTCTATCATGTCCCCCCTGCTCCTCCTTTCATCAAGGGTATACATATTAAGCTCTCTCAGTCTCTTCATGTGATTTCTGATGCAGACCCTGCACCATTTTAGTTGCCCTCCTCTGGACTGCTTCCATCCTATTCCTTCATGTAGATGAGGTCTCCAAACTGCACACAGTACTCCAGATGGTGTCTCACCAACTGTCTGTACAGAGGGATAACCACTTCCTTTTTTCTACTTGTGATGCCCCTTCCTATGCATCACAGTATCCCCAGCTCTCCTTACTGACTCTTACATTGCTTACCAACCTTTAGATCATCTGATATGACTACCCCCAAGTCCCGTTCCATTTTGTTGTTGTTAGTACCTCCTGCTATTGTGTACTCTTCTCCTGGGTTTTGTTTCCCAGGTGCATACTTTACCTTCTTTGCATTGAATCTAAGTTGCCATATGTCTGACCATTCCTCCACCCTTGCCAAGTCCCTTCTCATCCTTTCTACCCCCTTGTGTATCAACTCTGTTACAGATCTTTGTATCATCTGCAAAGAGGCATACCTTTCCCTCCAAACCCTCTGCAATGCCACCTATAAAGATGTTAAAGAGGACTGGACCCAGTACTGAGCCCTGAGGTACTCCACTAGTGACCCCCCCTCCTTTCTTCGGAAAGTGTTCCACTCACTATTACCTTCTGTGTCCTGTTGTGCAGCCAGTTTGCAACCCAGGCTACCACCCTGGGACCCACTCCCAGGCTGGCTAACTTGATTAATGTTTTTTGCGGGACTGTGTCAAATGCCTTGCTAAAGTCTAGGCAGGCCATATCCACAGCCCCTCCCTGGTCTATTACTTTGGTCACCCAGTCAAAGAAATCTATTAGATTCGCTCTGACATGACCTTCCTGCATAAATCCATGCTGCTTTGGGTCCTGTGCCCGCTGACCTCTAGGTACTCAACAATTCTTTCTTTCAGAAGTGATTCCATCATTTTCCCTACCACTGAGGTCAAACTTACAGGTCTGTAGATTCCTGCTTCTGCCTTGCTCCCACTTTTGTGAAGGGGAATCACATATGCCCTCCTCCAGTCCTCAGGTACCACCCCATCCTCCCATGATTTGTTAAAAAGTGGTGTCACTAGGCCCTCCCTTAGTTCTTTTAGGATTCTGGGGTGAATCCGATCAGGCCCCATTACTTTGTCCACCTTGAGTTTTAGGAGTTCTTTCAGGACTCTTTCTTCTGTAAATGGACTGGTGTCAACCCCCTACCCAGAATGCTTCTATTGTCTGGTTTAGGTAACTCGTCCTCATCTTCTTTTGTGAATACTGAGCAAAAGTATTCATTCAGTATCTCTGCCTTTTCACTGTCTCCCTCTGCCCACCTCCCCTATCCCTTATTAATCTTCACTATTCCTCCTTAACCTTTCTATGCTCCTAATGTACCTATATAAGGTTTTATCACCCTTCTTAACTGAATTGGCTATTTTTTCCTCAGTTTGGGCTTTTGCTGTTCTGACTGCCTTCCCCACTTCTTTCTGCTTTAATTGATACAGTTCCCTGTTGTGCTCCTTCTGTGATGCCTTATACTTTTTGAATGCAGCCTTTTCTCCTAACCTTCCCTGCCACCTCTTTTTGAGAACCATAGTGTTTTTTACTGCTTTGTTTCTTTATCTGTTTCACACAAGGCCTGTTTCCTCTATGATGGCAGTTTGAATTTTCTCCATTGTTCTTCCACCCCTCTTTTGGCCATTTGCTAGTGTATTCCTCAGGTATTCACTCATTTTGCCAAAGTCAGCCCTTCTAAAGTCCAGTATGCTTGTTTTGTATGGCTTGTCTCCATGGTTGTGTTGATTGAAGCACACTGTGCAGTGGTCGCTTGTTCCAGATGTCTACTGACTTCTAAATTTGTGATCCTCTCCATTTGAGAGTACCAGGTCTAGTATTGCTCCCTCCCGAATGGGTTCCAACACTAGCTGTCTAAGGCCTGCCCCCTGCAGGGCATCGAGAATGGCCCTGCTCTTGGATGTGGCTGCAGTACATGTCATCCAGTTAACATCTGGCATATGCAGGTCCCCCATCAACAGTATCTCCCCTCTTCAGCCATTTTAAGAATGTCCTCTATCATTTTCTTGTCCATTTCCTCGCCTTGAGATGGGGGGGGGGTCTGTATACAACCCCTGTGTGGATTGTGATGCCATTCCCTGTCTCCAAGGTGACCCAGAGTGCCTCTTGTCCTCCCCCTTTACTTTTTAGTTCTGTAGCTTTGATCCCTTCCCTTTTGTATAGAGCTACTCCACCTCCTCTTTACTCCTCCCTGTCCCTTCTGTAGACTCCTTTCCCAGTAGTTAGGCACATGCAATCAGTACATGAGATAAAGAGGGAGAGTGCTTCTTCTTAAAAAGTAGCATGATTAGGGCCAGGCGACGCCTAGGGGCAGCGAATTCCAATAATAGGGACCCACGTTGAGAAACCTGATTTCTCTTTGGTAGTTTTACATCTGGGAATGCTAAGCAAGGAAAGGTCAGAAGACCGAGACCATAGGAGATGGGCTGAGGGGTCAGCAAGGAGGCGAGATAGGTAAGCATACTGGATCACATTATACTGTCTAGAAGGTTTTCCAGAGAGAGAGAGGAGCGATTGTGCAGTGGAGGAGGCCAGTTTGGGTCTGAATACAGTAGGCAGTGATGTCTGAGTCTGGGGGATGTAGAGGCATAATGGGATATATCTGTTGTGTTGTGTCCCACCTATGAAGAGTAGCCTTAGTTGCGTTAGTGTAGATTATGGATCCAGGTTTAGGAAAAGACTAAATAGTATGGGCCCCAGAATTGATCCCTGTGGGTCCCACGAGCAGACAGGTCTGCTAACAGAGGTGGTGTCTCCTAGCCTGACCTTTTGTGATCGGTTGTGAAGGTAGCGGTTGAACCATGAAATGGATTCTGGAGAGAGCCCAATAGCAGGCAACTGATTCAGAAGGAGCTCATGGTGCACCGTATCAAAAGCTTTTGATAGGTCAATAAGTGTTGCTCCTACCAGAAGGCCTTGATCTAGGGGAGTGGTGGATATAACCTGTGAATTCCAGTAATGCTGTGATGGTACCATGACCTTTTCAAAAGCCATGTTGTTCAGGACAGAGGGAGCTGGTACTGGTTCTGATACTTGACAAGCTGATCTGCTACAATCCACTGTAGAGCTTTGTGGGGGGGGGAGTATGGAGATATGTCTGTAGTTGTTGTGTAGATTCCAATCACCTCCTTTGTGCACAGGGGTTACTGATGCCAATTTCCATTGCAGGAGTAACTTGGAGTGGCAGAGGGAGAGGCTGATAATATTAGTCAGAGGGCCGAAAACTTCCTCTAGTGCCATGCTGACGAACTTAAGGTCCAGGATATCTCCACTGTGTCTTGATTTTCTCAGAGCTCGCACGAGGTACTTTCTTGCTTCAGATTTGGAGATTACCTTGAAACGGAAGAGCAGCCTGTTGGAAGGTGGTTGCTGGACTGTGTTAGGGTCAGCTGGGATTAAGGGATTAAAGTGGTCTGCTGGTAGTACACTGCTGAGGTCCATAAATGCATCATTAAATGCCTTGGCAATTCGCTGTTGGTCCAAGGATAGTGCACCATCAACCATGAACATTGATGGGGCATTTTTGGGATCTTTGCTGGTTATGTCATTGAAATTATCCCAGAGTGACTTGCTGCTGTTCCAGGAGCTGAAGAGGGCTTCCTTGTAGAATGCGCTTTTGCGGTCGGATGGCTTTTGTGCACTTATTTCGGCTTGTCTGTACCCTTGGATGTTAATGGTGGTACCATGCGCTTTTGTGATCTGCCTGAGGAGATCTCTGGCATTGAGCTGATCCAGTAGGTCCAGGGTGATCCAGGGATTGCAGTGTCCTTTTATTTTCCTTGTCTTTAACGGGCATGCTTGCCACAGATGGTGTTGAATGTGTTTAAGAAGTGGTCAAGGGCCGTGTCTTCATCATTGGCCTCATTGAGGTCAGTCCGGTCGATGCCCTGAAGCTCTGCTTTTAGCAGTGCAAGGTGACCTTTTAGTACAACACGGTTTGTAATCGTTCTGGAAGGTGGCTTGCAGTAGTTGTAGGGCCAAGTACAGGTGACAGGAGAGTGGTTTCTCAGTGTATCAGAGAGAACAACAGTATTGGTGATGTGGGCAGGTTGCTTGGTGAGAACCCAGTCCAGGAGGGTGCTGGTCCCAGTTTTGTAGTTAACTCTGGTTGCTGTCTCGACCATTTGAGAGGAGTAGACTGCAGATAAGGCATCCTTGATTGAGGCAGCAGAGGTGGAGAGCCAGTTGAAATTGAAATCTCCCAGCATTATGATTTCTGTGTTTAGGCTCAGGGTGCCCACATGGTCCATCAGGTCATCGGTGTCAGCCACAGTTAGTTTAGGTGGGATGTAGACCGAGAGCACCGTCAGTGTCCTGTTAAGGGGTCCCTGCAGAAGTTTTTTGGTCAGAACTTGGATGTTGTTGGCACTGGTGGGTGCAAGAAGTATGTAACCTTGAAGGGGATCCCTAATGCACAGGACACAGTCCCCACCCCTTTTGAGAGTAGGTCCTATCTGAACAGGGTACATTCAGGCAGTGTGAGCAGAGTCCGTACTGGGAGAGCCAGGCTCTACTACAGAGAGTACGGCCTGGGTTATGCCGAGTGACCCATACTTTCAAGCTGTCCATTTTGTGAGTAAACAGCAGATAATTTATGGAGGCAAGAGTAAGTTCCACTGTGTTGTGGGACTGGTTTGCTCTGCATGGTGGTGGGTCTAGGTTTGGGTGCACATTTCCTGAGAGCAGGAGAAACAGCAGTATCAGGTGGGTGAGATGGTTTAATAAGAACTTGTTATTCTGACCTCTTTTTCTCTTGCTGGGTACTGGCACTTTCATGGTGCTAAAGTGCATCACAAAACTTGGGTAGAAAAGCCACCAGGGAGGGGTCCTTTAGCTGGGGATCTTGGGTCCATGGTATATAATCCCTGTGCATGGTGAAGGCACATTTGTTACATGATGTGATAGTGCTATATCGCTTAGCACTGTCATCTTGAAGTTGGGCTTGTGATTGTGGAACGGCCTGCAGTAGGCCCGCGTGTGATATTAGGGCTAGTAGGAAGATGCCCCCTACAGTGCCAGGTGTCAAATGGGACATAGTTGCAATGGCTGTGGAGTCAGAATGGGTTAGTTCAGGGCAGAGTAATCTGGACAGTAGTAGGTTTTGAAATTAGTAGGAGAGAACGTGTAGACAGCCGTGATAAGAAGAGAGTGAACTCCCTCTAGTGTCAGCAACGTATAAGGAGCCAATGGGAATTTAGGCACTTAATTAATATCAGTGTGTCATGTGGTCGGTGCACACCATACAAGTGCTGAGATAGAGCGGGTGGGTGGCGGTGGGCGGAACAATATGTGTGGGGGCAAGCCAAGTCATTGCTTCCCAGGAGTTGGAGAGGCAGTGGCGGCAGTAGCAGATTCAGTTGCATGGTGTCTGGGTGGGCAGGTTCTGGGTCTTTTAACTGTAAGAAGCAGAAAATAGTTGCACCACAATTGCACCCAGTGTGGGCCTCTGAGTTGGGAAGGGAAAAGCTGGGTTTAAGTAAGAGAAGGAGTCAACAGCTGGGGTGGGGCTGGCAGAAGCCAGCCAGCAGGCGATCAGGGGCCAGAAAGACAATAGGGGATTAGGCAAATGAGAGCGTGAGGTCAGTTAGAGCAGGGAGGGGTTGTGAAAGGGCTGGGTGTAAATCAGCACCATTTTCTGAGAGGCAGAGGCCTGACTCAGTTGAGAAGGGTCAGAGATGAGCACAAGTTCAGGCAGGGTGAGCGTTAGAGGCTTAGAAGCAGTCAGAGGTTAGAGCAGAGGGAAAAGTGCTGAGCGGCAGCTGCCAGCAGGCAGGACTGAGAAGTATTTTTTAAAACTCTAGCAAACACTATAGCCTATGAACCATGACTGGGATGTTAACATACTAGGGTATACAACCTACAGGAGAAACAGGGAGGGTAGAAGAGGGGGAGGAATAACTCTCTATGTAAGAGAAGAGATAAAAGCAATGGAACAAAAGAGTAAACAGGGAGGAGAGGAGGCACCGTTGGTCACCTTAGAGATTGGAAATGGCACCACAATCCGCACAGGGGTTGTACACAGACCACCATCCCAGGGGAGGGAGTGGATAAGGATACGATAGAAGGCATCCTTTAGACTGGCAGAGAAAGGGGAAATACTGTTGATGTGGGACCTGAATATGCCAGATGTTTACTGGAGCACCTTTGCTGCAGCCACATCCAAGGGCAGGGCCATTCTTGATGCCCTACAGGGGGTATGCCTCAGACAGCTAGTGTTGGAACCCACTCGGGAGGAAGCAATCTTAGACCTCATACTCTCAAATGGGGACAGTGAGAGGATCTTGGGTCTAGAAGTGGGTAGACATCTGAGAACAAGTGACCACCAAACAGTGTGCATGAAGAATGCATGGGATAGACATAAAGGAATTCTGGAAGTCAGGGTTAAGGGGCAACAGACTTCTAGGAAAACATAAAGTAAACTTACAAACTCAAATGGGCAGACTGGGTGGGCCGTAGGCCCTTATGCTGCTGACACTGTCTATGTATGATAAACTCAGCTGCAGAGTCAAGCCATACAAAAGTGAGGGTACTGGACTTCAGGAGGGCTGACTTTGTCAAAATAGTAGAGTGCCTTTGAATAGCACTAGCAAACAGGCAAGAAGGAGGGGTAGAGCAACAATGGGGATCCATCAAAACTGCCATCACAGAGGCAACAAGCCTTTGTGTAAGGCAAATAAATAAATCAAAATGAAAGAAAAAGCCACTATGGTTCTCAAAAGAGGTAGTTGGGAAGGTTAGGGAGAAAAAGATAGCATTTAGGAAGTATAAGGAAACACAGAAGGAGCAGGACAGAGAACTGTACCAGTTAAGGCAGAAGGATGCAGGGAATGCAGTCAGAATAGCAAAGGCCCAAACTGAGGAAAACATAGCCAACTCGGTTAAGAAGTGGGATGAAACCTTTTATAGGTACATTAGGGAGCATAGAAAGATAAAGGGAGGGATACTGAGGCTGAATAGAATGGACGGTAGGTGGGCAGAGAGGACAGTGAAAAGCAGGATACTGAACAAATACTCTGCTCAGTATCACAAAAGAGGAGGAGGGAGGTACCTAATCCAAGTAACAGAAGCACGCTGGATGGGGAGGGGTTTGATCCCAGTCCTTTCACAGAAGAAAGGATTCTGAAAGAACTTCTTAAACTGAAGGTGGACAAAGCAATGGGGCCTGACAGGATTCACGTCAGAATTCAAAAATAATTAAGGGGAGAACTAGTGATTCCACTGACTACCCTTTTTAACAAATCATGGGAGGATGGTGTGGTACCTGAGGACTGCAGGAGGGCGGATGTGATTCTCCTTCACAAAAGTAGAAGCAAGACAGAGGCAGGATACTACAGACCTGTCAGTTTGACTTCTGGTAGGGAAATGATGGAATCACTTATGAAGGAAAGAATTGTTGAGTACCTAGAAGCCAGTGGGGCACAGACCCAAGGCAACATGGATTCACAGTGGGAAGGTCATGTCAGAGGAATCTAATAGATTTCTTTGACTGGGTGACCAGAGTGGTAAACCAGGGAGGGCTGTGGACATGGCCTACCTAGACTTTAGTAAGGCATTTGACACAGTCCCACACAAAAGATTAATAAACAAATTAGCCAGCCTGAGAGTGGGTCCCAGGGTGGTAGCCTGGGTAAAACATTGGCTGGACAACAGAACACAAGGTAATAGTAAACGGAGTCCACTCTGAAGAAAGGGGGATTACTAGTGGGGTACCGAAGGATTCAGTCCTTTTTAATGTCGTTATAAGTGACATTGCAGAGGGACTGGAAGGGAAAGTATGCCTCTTTGCAGCTGACACAAAGACCTGCAACAGGATTGACACACAAGGTTTGGAAGATGAGAAGGACTTGGCAAGGTTGGAGGAATGGGGAGAAGTATGGCAGCTTGGATTCAATGCAAAGAAGTGCAAAATAATGCACCTGGAAAACAAAAATCCAGAGAAAGAGTACTCAGTGGAGGGGTGGTAGTAACAACAACAAAATGGAACAGGACCTGAGGGTAATCATATCAGATGACCTTAAAGTTGGCAAGCAATGTGAGAAGGCAGTAGGGGGCTGGGGGATATTGGGATGTATAGGAGGCATCACCAGCAGAAAACAGGAAGTTGTTATCCCTCTATACAAACAGTTGGTGAGACCCGTCTGGAGTACTGCATTCAGTTCTGGAGATCCCATCTCTACAAGGACATAGACAGGATGGAGGCAGTGCAGAGGAGGGCAACTAAAATGATGCAGGGTCTGCAAGAGAAGCCGTATGAGGAAAGACTAAAGGAGCTTAATATGTATACCTCTGAGGAAAGGAGGGAGAGGGAGGGACATGAGAGAAACTTTTGTGTACCTCAGTGGAATCAACAAAGGTCAAGAGGGTAGCATCTTTCAGAAAAAGAGATGTGCAAGAACAAGGGGACAGCTCAGGGGCAATGTGAGGAAGTATTTTTTCACAGAGAGGGCGGTGGACGCATGGAACTGCCTTCCTGAGGAGGTTGTGGGGTCTAAAACTGTGGGAGAATTCAAGAATGCATGGGACAGACATAAGGCAATTCTTGGTGGGGGTAGGAAGAAATAGGCTGTTGGTTAACTAGGATCTGCAGCTTATCCAGTAGGTAGGGAAATGGGCAGACTAGGTGGGCCTAGCAGTCCTTATCTGCCGTGAAAGTCTATGTTTCTATCTTTAGCAAATCTAAACAATACAGGCAGTGAAATGGAACACTTTCCAGCTGACAGGCTCAATTCATATATATATATATATATATTAGTAATAATAAATGCCATATCGCCAAAGGAATATGGGCAGTGAAGAGCGATTAAGGGGGGGCGTATAGTTAACAATGACAAATCCTCTTACTTCAGTCACGCTGCAAAAAAAAAAAATATAAGGTCCCTCCTAGTGGCAGATCTTTATAATCTGCTAATGGGAAACTGGAAAAAACTAGAGAGACAGCTGATGTCTTTCTTGCGTTTGCAAACACACCCCAACTGGATACCTGTTTGAAAATATCCAGTCTAGTAGTGTGGAGGAAGTGCCACAGTGGGAGAGGCAGCTGGAGTGAGAGATTATTTGGGTGATACACCTTACTGATGAGCAGTTCGTATACTTTCGAACTGGGGCTTGCTAGTTGACATTCAGGTCACCCATGAATATTAACTTATTTTTGGCCAACCAAGGGTAGTATGCGGTGTCAGTGAGGGCAGTTGGTCCTATACACCACAATTAGGGGGTTGCATGTACAGAGGAGATGACTTTTTTTTGGGTGTGGCCTAGCGTAGGGAAGCATGAAGTACTTCACAGGCAGTGCCAGTACCAGCTAATTGAGAGAACAGGGACAAGTTAAGATGAGACCTGTAGGAATTTAGAAGGCCTCCACCACATTTGGGGAAGGCGGTCAATTCAAGGAAGCTACAGTTGTCTAGATTATAAAGGAGTTAAGAATACTGGGTCTGAGCATGGTTCATATATGCCTGGTGTGTTGGGGGAAGTAGTAGATACCCAGACCTCATCAAGGTCAGTTTTATTAGCAAGGATACTACAGGTGTTAATGTGAGCAATTTCAAGTCCTTTCGGCCAGACAAGGTGAAAGGGAGAGGGACCTGGGTTAGCTCAATATCTCCAGTCAGGCAAAGGTAAATTACCAAGGTCCATAGTACTGTGAGCTTTTTAGACCACTCATTGTGTTGGTGGGCAGGAGGGAGTTCCTTCTGATGTGGGACATTATAAAGAATAGTATTTTACAGCTTATAGTGCAGCTGTGTTGAGGGGTTGATAGGTGGCTAGAAGTAGCTGGAGCAACTAAAGACTCTAGTTGGCATCGAGGAAGGATGCTTGGCTGGAGCTTGGGAGAGGCTAGTGTGTCTGATAGGTGGTGTAGTAGGACTAATAGTCCTGGAAGTAGGAGAACAGTAGTTGTATTGTAGGCATGTAGCAGTAAGACAATAAACAACAAATGGCAGTTTGCAAACAGTGGAGGAGAGAAGAAACAATACTAGCAAAACCAATGGATAACAATGAAGACGGGCTTGAAAGGCAGAGCAAAAACAAATAGCTGATATTGCAGAAATGTAAAACTCAAGCAGCATAAATTAAGTCTAAACAGACTAATTAAACAGTAACAGTTCCGTCTTTACAGTTGTTAGTAGACCTAAGCCTTAAGCAAGTCACGCGAAAGACACAACTAAGGACACTGTTCAGTGTACAGGCACCCTACCTCATTGCAAGGTTTGTTAGCTATCTAAAGAAGACCTTGACTCAATAGGTTAGCAAGCCGGCAGTCTGGAAGAGTTAGGGCAGAGTCTCTGGCTGACAGGTGTTACCCAGCTGACACCCACGGTGGATGCACTTTGCACTGCACCCCCCCACTCCGTTAGCACTCCAGACCAGAAGTGTGGAGGGCCACCAGGTCAGAATGCCTGTTATTATGGCCATGTGGTGCCAAATGGCAGTTGGCAGGGTGGTGAGGATGGTCTCTTCTTGTCGCTGGGCTGACTGCTTGCTGCGGTGATCAGTGAGGGTGGGGTAGAGGTGCCGTGTGCACCCTTGCAACCCCACTGGAAGCATCTCCAGAGTGGCAGAAAAGGCTGCAAATCAGTTAGGAGCCCAGAACTGATTTTTTTTTTTAACTTTCTTTTATAATAAACATTTGCATATTGTACACTCATCTGTCGGGTATCAATCTGATTGTAGCAGATACATCCAATGTACATTAGAAAAAAATAGAGCCTAGACAGTTTAGAGTCAGGATAAGGGGGAAAAACAAATACATTAGTTATTCAGATAATATAGCTAAATAAGCCACAGCTAACTAAGGCCTTTGGGGCAAGTCCAAATGTTCATAGTCCAGAGATTTTTAACTCAACATACAGTGCTTCTATGACCCCCATTCCTTAAAAAAAAGGTGCATCTAAAATGAGTAGCACTAAACATACAATTCTACACGTCGGGTCAGTACTTTGTTAAGCTACAGGGAAAGTCAGTTGTATTATTTTAATACGTTGGAAAATTAGAACAATAAGCACAAAAACTGGTGCAATTATGAGCAGTTACAATATATTATTACTGCAAACAGTCAGGTTTCTTGATCAGAGTCTGAGTCACTAATATTGCAGCCCTCAGAGATTGAAACTCCTGGGCTGTTAATTCTGCCTTTTCCCTTCTAGGAGATCAGAATATTATATTGAAATGTCTTACCACCATAGTGGATGCATAGTCATGCCGGCATTAGGAGAAGAGTGACACTCCTAACCCTCAGTCGAGCTCTTACCGCATCGAATTTCTTCTGTCTCGAACGGGAAGCAAAAGAGAGATCTGGAAACAAATGGACAGTAGATCCATTAAAGGCTAACCCTCCTGAAGACCTTGCCACCTGTAGTAGCTGATCTCTGATGTTAGAGCTCCTGGTCACCAGTAGAAACACTTGTGGAGCCTCGCTACGTGGCCCCCTTGGTGTAATCCAGAGTGCTTTGAGAAGCTGACCTTCCAAAGTTACCTGGGAGAGTTTAAGAGCTGCTGGTAGCCACAAATAAAGAAAGGTAAAGAGATCTTCCTCCTCGCTCTCCGGGAGACCACTTAGGCGTGATATGCGATGCCCTGTGAGAATTTCAGTGCTCTAGTCTGTAACGGAGTTGTGAGTTTTCTTATACAAGCTTAGCTGTTGTTAAAGCTTGTACAGATGTTGCCGCTCAGTAATCAAGCCCAATTTTGTGTCTTGTTCAGCAAAACATTGAATGATCGACTCTATTTTAGAGTCAGTTGCTTACATGGAGGTTTGTAATGTTCTCCATGGGGGTCTCCACTGGCGATAGTCATTGGGAGTTTGCAGCCTGCTCAGTCAATGCTGCCACGTGTTTAGGACTGCTAGTTGTTTTTTTTTTTATTGACCCATGACCATCTAGTATTCCACAACACCGACAACCTGATCTGTTCACTGCTGCAATTAAAATTAACTTTCCTCCATAGCAAATTGTGAAATTTATCAAATCAAGTAGCTAGATGTGGAGAGCTGCATTCAAGTGCGTCTTGCCAGTTTGCTGCTCCACAGCGCCCCGGCCAGAACTGATTTTAACAAATAAATGAAGTTCAAGTCCTTTTGTGGGCTTTTCTTGGACCAGCGTCTATGGCCTGATGGCCACTGGTGATTGGTGGGGTGGCAAGGAGGGAAGTGGTGGGAAGGCTCCTCTGCTGCTGGGCTGGCTACGCTCTGCAATGATCGGTGGAAGGTGGAGGAATAGAGTGCCATGTGCATCCATGCAACCCCACAAGAAGCAGCTCTGGAGTGGTAGAAATGGCTGCAAGTCAGGTAGGAGGCCAGAACTAATTTTAGCAAATAAATGAAGTTCAAGTCCATAGGTGTCCTTTGGCAGGTTTTTCCATACCAGCCCCTATGACCGAATGGCCGCTGGTGACTGGCAGGGCGGTGAGGAGGGAGGCAGTGAGAAGGTTCCCTCTTGCAGCTGGGCTGTCCGCTTGTTGTGGCGATTGGTGGGTGAATAGAGATGTCATACACACCCACACGACCACACTGGAAGCAGCTCCTGAGTGGCAGAAATGGCCACAAGTCAGGTAGGAGCCCAGAACTGATTTTAACAAATAAATAAAGTTCACGTCCTTTTGTGTCCTTTGGTGGGCTTTCCTTTCTTCTGCTTGGTCTTTCCCGGGGGGTGGGGGACGGCCAATATGCATGAACAGGCACTTGGAGGAAGGGATGTGAGCATAAGCCCATTTATGAAAGAGAAAATCTGCTGGGGGGTGGAAACTCAAAAAGGAAAACAAAGCAATGGGACCGTATGGGATCCATCCAAGTGTACTTAACGAACTGAGCATGGTGCTACAGGATGCCAGCAATTACAAACCAGCTAGTCTCACATAAGAGGTGGGGAAGTTAATAAAGTCCCAGTTGAAGGAGAGACTGATGGAGTACTTGGAGACATATGGGCTGTAGGACCACCAGTGCTACTGACTTCATGGGGGGGTGGGGAGGAAGAGTCATGTCAAACAAATCTCATCAATTTCTTTGGCTGGGTAACTAGGAAGGTAGATCAGGTGAGGTTAGTGGATGTGGCCTGTCTGGACTTTAGTAAGGCCTTTGACACTGCACTACTGAGGCTGATAAAGAAATTTAGCAGCCTGGGGGTGGGGAGAATATGTTGAGCTGAGTATCAAACTGGTTGAAAGACAGGAGGGAGCGGGTGATGGTAAATGGCAGTCACTTGCAGGATAGGATAGTGACCAGTGGAGTACCACAGGGATTGGTACTGGGCTCTGTCTTCTTCAATATCTTCATAAGTGACATTGCTGAGAAACTGGAGGGGAAGGTGTATCTCCTTCCAGATGACACAAAAATCTGTAACAGGGTGGACATACAGGAGGTGGTGGTCAGAGTGCAAAGGGATCTGGGGAAACTAGAGGAGTGGTGTAGGATCTGTGCAGCTAGGTTTCAATGTGAAAAAGTGTAAAGTGTTGCACCAAGGGTGGGGAAACCTGGGGGCTATGTATAGGATGGAGGGAGGTGTATTTACAGTTACCAAGGAAGAGAGGGACATTGAGGCGATCATATTTGCTGATCTCAAGGTGGTAGAGAAGTGCAACAGGGCAGCAATCCTTTGCCTCCTTAAGTGAGCCACTGCTACTGCCAGACATTTTGTGAATACCCTTGGGGCAGAGGTCAGGCCGAAGGGCATTGCTCTGAACTGGTAATGACCTGAGGGCAGTTCAAATCTGAGGTACTTTCGGTGGGAGCTTCTGATTAGGACGTGAAAATAGGCATCCTTGAGGTCCAGGGAAGCTAGCCAGTCCCTGGCCTTAGAGAAGGTAAAATCATTGCCAGAGTTACCATTCTGAACTTTGGTTTCCAAAAGATGCTTGTTCAGATATCTGAGGTCTAAGATGGGCCGCCATTCTCCTGTCTTTTTGGGGTAGGAAGTATCTGGAATACAGACCCTTGCCCTGGTGTGGGAGGAACCCTTTCTGCTTCTGAGTGCCAACAGGGTTGAGACCTCTGCTTCTAGAGCAAGGGTCTCAAAGAACTTGCAGGTAGAAAAAGCGTGGCTCTCATCTTGGGGAACTTTTGAAGCTGAGAACCAGACCCTGGCTACTACTTCCAGAACCCACTTGTCTGAGGTTAAAGACACCCAGTTCTGACTGAAGAGCCAACCTGCCCCTACTGGTAAAGGAGAACGGCCCTGGGCACCCCATCAGGGTGCCTGCTTAGCAGGTGCTTTAGGCTGAGGGGTGGGAGCAGGCCTGCCCACACCCTGCCTGCCTCTGCCTGTGAAGAACCCCTCTGAGCATAAGCAGAGGCCTGAGTTTGGTGGAAAGGCTACCCCTACCCCTGGGGTGTGCCTCTGGGGAGTGGCTTGCATGCAAGCTTAGGCACTTTTGTATATATAATTCTCCATGCTCCCCAAACAGAGAATTTCCCACCACAGGAAAATCCATAGGCCTTAGTCTGGGTATCCTCTGAGAGGCTAGTACACCTGAGCCAGGCCAACCTACAGCTACAGATGTGGCCATGACTCTAGAGGAGACATCATTAACATCCACAGCAGCAGCATGAAACTGCACCTTAGAAGCCTCAATGCCATCGGCAGCCACCTGTTCCAGCTCGCTAGCAAGCTGGCCATGGACTGTTTGGCTAATTCCATAACAGTATCCCATCTAGATTTCTGATACCTTGCTACATAAGCCATATAATTTGCTTGCCTGAGTCCCAAGGCGCTGCCATGTACTGTTTTTTCGCCATGGCATCAATCTTCCTGGAATCCTTGTCAGGAGGATGTGAAGCCAGGGAATATTAGCTTTATCACAGGCTGCAGCCTGAACTACTAACATGACTGCATTGCTGAGAAAGGAATTCTGTATCAGGACCTGACAATGTGTACCTTCTGTCCATCTTTTATCTACAGGAGGCACAGAATTAGGAGTTTTAAGATTTTTATTGTTTGTTTCCTAAAGACTTATGCAAAGGAATAGACAATCTCCTAGACTCTGGAATATCCATCATTTCTACAAAATCGGGCTCCTCTTGCTCATCCACAGCTTCTTCCAAAGGAAGCTGGAGGGTTTCAGCAACTTTTTTGTAAAACATAAAATGAGAGGGGGACTCAGAAAGCATAGGGGGAGATTCTAAAGGTCTGTCTGGGGAAATGTCCGGTTCAATGGGCACACCCAGACCCTCCCAGCGACATTCATACTGCTCATAATCATCCTCCCCTCCTCTGGTTCATAAAACTCCTCAACATCATATTCTTGAACCGATGGAACCGGACGAACCGACCTTTTACCAGATAGTGGCGGTTCGGGGCGGAGATCGGCAGTGACTGGACAATTTGAATAGCTCTTGCTATCTCTGCAGCAGTTGGAGAAAGAATTTTGGACTCCAAACCTGCTGACTTCCTTGTTCTCTTTACTGGAACTGGTTCCCCGAACCAGCTTTTCTTTGCCGGAAGTCTCGCCCTGGTCAGAGGCACTCCCCCGATCGGTTGGCACCGAACCGGGCTGTCCATCGGGTCCAGCGGACTTTTTAGCCTCTCGTTCCTGAGCCTGCCCAATCTCTTTTCAGGGTGGCTGCAGGGAAATTCTTCTAAATCTGGCAGTCTGACTGGAGGTGGTCAAACCCCAGACAATAAACACATGTGGTGTGTGGGTCAGCCTAGCGAACTTCCCACCAGACATCCCGAGTGTTGAAACCAGAGGGCCTGGTTTTTCTTTTGGGTTTCTCAGACATAATGCCAGCCTAACCAAAACAACTTGCCCTTTGAACGGCAGTGCCAGGCAAGACACCCTTATCGGTTTCTAACCGTGTCACGGGTATTGGAAAAAAACGTAATAAAATCCGGTTTTTTTTAGAACCGATAAGAACCAGGAACCGCACTCTAAAATGACAAGCTTTAAAATTTTTAAGGTTTTAACCCAGCTGATCGGTTCAAAACCGAACCGATAAACTTACAAGTTCCACACAGAAAATTCAAACAGAGCTTGAACCGAACGGTTTTGCGGTTAAAATAAAACTATTCTCGGTTGAATCGGACCGAGAAAACACTGTTTAAACTGAGAAATGAACCGAGCAGTAGGAGAAATCTCCGGAGCGACTGTTCAGTGAGGCGGAGTAAAGAATCTGACAGTTCAGGTTTGAAACTACACAGACAGAGCTTCTATCTTAGAGCTCGTGCTCAAAGTTCCATTCATGGAATGGAGTTAACTATTTCACCTCTGGAGCAGTTCTAGTGGTGGGACAAACTGCAGATTTGTCATAATATAGCAAGACTCCATTAGAAGAAACAACATTACTAAGGTGAGTAATTTTTTCTTAAGTGGGCCTGGTGTTAGAGTGGTACAGTCCCTGGGTTGTAGTACCTCCCCACAGAGCCCTCTACACTAAGAAATCATAGTGCTACCTTGAAACCAACAAAATTGCAATTAGTGACTTACCACTAACAATGGGGCCTATGCACGAATGCCTACATACCGTATAAGGCAGCACGTGAAGCATTCCTATACCTGAATGCCATGCAGCGGTGATCTGTACAACCCCGCAGCATTCACCACAGGCGGCTAGCACTTTGCGCGATGGATCCCCCAGCCGGGTTATATGGCGCCACACTGGGGAATCCTGCCAGAGGCATCCTCACTGTGTACCTATGCACAGTGGCACTGAGCATTGTGCCAAGGCTTAAAACGGTATGCAAGGGGGGACCCTGCCATAAACATTTACATACCCCTCAAAGATTACCAGCAGGGCATGACAGCAATGGAATCTCCTTGCATACAGCTGCACCAGCCCACTGTGCTGCCTGGGAGGGCTGGGGGCATCTGTTCGGGCAAATGCCCATTGTTCAGTCCCTGCCATGGTATGCAATGTCCCAGGATCCCCTGCATGAGTGTAACAGGAAATCCATTCCTGGATCCAGGACAGGCATCCAATTGGATGTCTGCCCACCTGGCTGTGCTCTCCTTACCCGGTGCTGCTGCATGCTGGGGGGCCACAGACAGGCAGCCTGCAATGGTGAATATCGGCTGGTGCAGACCTGTCCACGGGTTCGGGGAAGCGGGTCAGAGGTCAGGTATGCGCCTTTCTCACGTACCTGCACCTGGGTCGTGCATAGACCCCAATATGCTCATGAGACAAAATGTAAAATACCAATAAAATATTTATTGGGGGGTAATCACAAAGGATTGGGGAACTCAGGCAAAACTGTGTTAGGCAAATATGGTAAACTGTAAAGCGGCAGGGCCGAAGGTAGTTGCCTGACTAGGTTTGGCCAGTAAAACACTATCAAACACGGCAGCAGTGCTCACCTCCTCCAGGTAAGACAATACAGTGGCAGATAAGACTGTAAATCCTTTCCTTTTAGTATTACCAGATCACCTGTTCTGGAGGCACCATCCACTTCCCAAAGGTACCACTTTAATCCTTAAACTTTAAATGGAGCTCCCTGTGCTTTACTGGAAACCCGGCCATAGGAACAGTGCAGGCCTGGTGATGTTGCAGCTGGTTAACTAGTGATGGTGTGCTTAAACAGAACAAAACACTTTAATAAACCCAGACCCCACTGGCCATGCAATTGATACATTGGCAAACTTCCAGATGAGGCATTGGTAACTCCTGGCCCATTGGCCAAATTTGTAGATTTAGTGGCAAACTTTGTACAAATTTCCCAGTTGCACAGTAAGTCCTGAGACTATTTATGTATTTATTTAATGGTCTCGGAACTGCAGCCCTTTGAGTCAGAGACTCATTTACAAAGGCTCCACGTCAAGGGACATTGAACAGTGTGGACAAAACAAAATAAAATGATACATCATGATATAAAATACAAGGTAAACATTCCTATACAGGGTAGTAGCTAAAGTTATGACACTTAAAGTTTTACACAATTGACAAGTACTTGCAAGAGATGGACAAATAATACACTGGAAGGAGTAGACCTATTAAGGGGGGGTCAGGGGAAGTGTCTCTGCTACAGGCAATTACAATTACTACTCACAGTTCTGGTGTTACCAGCTTCCCTGTCAGCCTGGGCTCATTCTTCTCCTCTCTGCAGGTGCAGGTTCTCTCTCAGGCTGATGGTTCAGTTGTGCAGTTTCAGGGGACAGCTTGAAGATGCAGGTCTCAGTGGCTTCTAGACGTGGATCAGGCTCTCTGTGCCAGCAGTTTGTCTACACCTCTCTGGCTCTTCTCACTCTTCCTCTTCCTCTGCAGGACAGACTAGTCTAGGGAGTAGGGGCCACATACCACACACATACACACGCACACGTTTAGGCTTCAGAACCCTTATGCATTACATTAGCTAGTATCTGACAGTAGCACTAGCCGGCCTTCACCCAGACTGACTGCAGGCTTGATGCAGGTTTTCTAACACAGATTGTGTTCACTCAAGTCTCTGGTGCCCACAGTCTGGCAGCTGAGCTGTAGCAGGTGTTTACCTCCTTTTCTCTCAATGCAGGCTTCAGTCTGTTTCACAGGAAAAATTGTATCCTGACACATAGCTCAGTCTCTGTATCACACGGGTTGTAGAAACCTTTGAAATCACCTCCTGGAGGTTGGCTGTGGAAGCCCAGGGAGGGTTCCCTGAGCTGGCTCTAACCAGCAGCACAAACCCTGCTCACTCTGTGAGAACTCACCGCCAGCTCCCTTCTAGAACTGTCCTCAGCATACCCCTGGGCAAAGGCAGCATCCGATTGGAACACTGGGCTGTCAATCGCTAGAATTAATGTGCAGAATGTTCACTCAGCGTCCTATTGGTTATCAGAAAGGGTGCCAAGAAAACAGCACTGTCATTCTCCCAACAGACTTTTGGGATCACATATTCTAGTCCCCGACATCCTATTGGCTGTTAGCAGAGGTCAGGGGTGGGAAAGATGGTGATGGCCATTACAGAAGAAATGGTGTCTCACAACAGAGTTCATGCAGTACAGTGGCTGTGGGGCAGCAGTTTTCAGAGAGAACTTCTGGAGACTGCAGTGCTGCCCCATCTGCAGGCATCTCTCTGGGTTGAGAGAGCAGGTCACTAGACTCCAGGCTGAGTTGACTAGGATTCAGGGGACCTCTTCCACCACCCAGGAGCCACCAAGTCTGCCACTGATACCTCAGAGGATGCCAGAGGAGGAGCGGCTGGACTGTGTTGGGCTCTGAAGGCTGGGGTGGTGAGATAAAGGCACATTCCTCAACAGTACCACTACATAATTCCTATGCTGCTGTAGTGGAGCAGGACTGCCAGGAGGAGGCACCTGCAGTAGTGATCAAGGGAGATGTTAGGGCCCTCAGTAGTGGAGTCCCCATGAAGGGTGGCAGAGGACCCCAGAGGAGGAAGAACTTCTGGTGGGGACTCAATTGTGACGGGGATAGATTTGGGAATAGGAAAGGGGGGGTGGCGAGGCAGCTCAGGTGCCTACTCGGTGCCATGGCCTAGAGGGATGGGAAGTGGATCCTGAGGATCACTGGGGCAGCATAACAGGAGGGGGAACTGGATGTCATTGTCCACTTGAGCACTAATAGCCTGGCTAGGGATGGGGCTGGGACAGTGCAGGGAGAATTTAGGGAGCTGGGAAGGGGTGTATAATAGGTAGCTTGCTCAGTGACTTTCTCTGAGGTGCTGCCTGTCTATGATAGGGGACAGGAGAGGGATCTCCGCACCAGGAGCTTCAACTCATGGCTGAGGGAATGGTGCAGAGAGGAAGGGTTTGGCTACATTGGGGACTGGGGACCCACCTGGGAGGATATGCCCCTATGCAGGGATGATGGCCTGCATCCATCCGTAGGGGAACCGCAGTCCTTAGTGGATGGTTTAAATGTTACTTTGATGAACATTTAAACTAGCCAAGGGGGTGGTGGAAGGAATCCAGGAATCAGAAACTGCCCCTCCCGCAGGCTGAAGTAAAGAGTAAGGAGACCCCAAGGGGAAAGGAATCACATAGTGTGCAAATTAATAAAGAACACAGGGTAATAGAGGAAAAGGGAGAAGGAATGGGAGGATTAAAAAGAGAGGCAGGAAGGAGGAAAGCAAAAGGAAAAAGGGGCAACAAGGAGAGTGAAACAAAATCAGGAAGGCCATGTGTGCAAATTCTAGAAGTCTAGGAAATAAAATTCTGGACCTAGAGGCCATCATGGCAGATACCAACCTGAATATTGTGGCCATTAGCGAGTCATAGTGCACTGAAAATCATGACTGGAACATGGCCATACCGGGTATACTCTGTTCAGGAAGGACTGGGCGGGAAGGAAAGGAGGGTGTGTGGTGCTTTATGTGAGAGAAAGCATAAAAGCCACAGAGATACAGGGGGATGCAGAGGTATTGTGGATCACCCTGGAGATGGGGAATAGAGCCACTATTCACACTGGAGTGATCTACAGACCTCCAGCACAGGGGGGGAGGAATTAGATAAGGTACTGGTGGAAGACACTGGCAAGATGGCAAAAAAGGGGGAGGTGCTGCTGGTGGGCACTTTGTTCTGCCAGATGTGGATTAGAGCCTCCAAGCAGCGACTTCAGCTAGACGTAAGGACATCCTGGACTCTCTGCAGGGGGCACTCCACGGGCAACTAGTCAGTTAACCCACTTGTGATGGATACTGGTCCTGGTACTCTCTAACAGAGACAGTGTTGAAGACGTCAAGGTGGCAGGCCACTTGAGTTCCAGTGATCACCATGTGGTGTGGTTCAATATAAGGACAGCTGTGAAATCAAACCATGCAAGGGTGAGTGTCCTGGGCTTCAGGAGGGCAGATTTTAAAAAGATGGGTGAATGCCTATGGGGCGACTTCCATCGGGGGATGACCTGGGTGGGGTGGGAGGAACAGTGGCAAGATAAATAGGAGCATAGTAAAGGCAACAAACCTCTATGTCAAACTTGAGCAACAGCAAGAGGAAAAGAGACTGCTATGGTTCTTGAGAGAGGTGTCTGAAATGGTAAAAGCTAAAAGGTAGCAATCAGAAGGAATAAGGAGATGCAGAGGAGGAGGTTGGGGATGTATATTGGGAAACAGAGGAAGCAGGGAAAGTGGTAAGGAATTCAAAAGTGCAAACTGAGGAAAGAATAGCCCAGGAGATAATGAAAGGGAAAAGACATTTGTTAGGTATACAAGTGAAAAGAGGAAGATAAGGGGTGGGATTGTAAATTAAAAAGGGAATGGGGCAACTGCCGGAGGGAGGGAAAAGGCAGATATATTGAACAAATACTTTTGTTCAGTGTTCTGAAGGAAGGAGTAGGGGAGGGGCCACAAAAAAGTAACAAAAGCTTTGGAGGGAGGTGGACATTAGTCCTGTTTTGGAGACAAGAGTCCTTAAAGGACTTGCTAATCTGAAGGTGGACAAAGCAACGGGGTCACATGGGAGGCATCCAAGGGTATTGAAGGAGCTCAAGGAGATATTGGCTGCACCTCTGACAGTTCTGTGTAACAGTTCACATGGAAACAGAAGTGGTTCCAGAGGACAGGAAGAGGGCAGATGTAGTCCCACTACACAAAAATGGTAGCAGGGAGGAGGCTGGCAATTATAGGCCAGCCAGCCTGACAGCGGTGGTGGGAAAGTTAATGGAATCACTGCTAAAGGAAAGGATTGTGGAATCTCTGTGAACCCAGTGGGTTACAAGACCTGAAGCAGCATGGTTCCATGGCGGGGAGGTCATGTCAAATGAACTTGATAGATGTCTTTGACTGATTGACAAAGGGACTAGATCAGAATGGAGTGGTGGATGTGGCCTACATAGATTTCAGTAAGGCATTTGACACTGTTCCACATAGGAGACTAGTAGGCAAGCTGGGTAGCTTAGGGGTGGGTCCAACTATGGTAAACTGGACAAGAAATTGGTTAAGGGATAGGCAACAGAGGGTGGTGATGAATGGCGTTCACTCCAGGGAAGGGAGCGTGACCAGTGGGATGCCTCAGGGATCGGTGCTGGGACTGGTGATCAGTACTGAGACCAGTCCTCTTTAATACCTTTATAAGTGACAGTGCAGAAGAGCTGGAAGGGAAGGCCTGCCTCTTTGTGGATGGCACCAAAATCTGTAGGGTTGGACACTCGGGGTGGGGGTGGAATGGATGAGCAGAGACCGAGAAACACTAGAGGAGAAGTCTTGGTATGGCAGCTGGGTTTCAATATAAAAAGTGCAAAATAATGCACTTAGGTTACAGAAACCAGGGGCTGAGTACAAAATGGGTGGCGTGGTATTGATAACCAGCAAGCAGGAAACAGAGCTGGGGGTAGTCATGTCAGATTACCTAAAGGTAGCAAGGCAGTGTGACAAGGCCATAGGGAGGTGAGTGGGATGCTGGGGTGTGAGGAGGATATCATCAGCAGAAAGAAGGAGGTGGTGTTGTCTCTGTATACATCACTAGTAAGACCCCACCCGGACCCCACCTATAGTATTGTGGCCAGTCCTGGAAACCACCTCTCTGGAAGGCATAGACAGAGTGGAGGTGGTCCACAGGAGGGCATCTAAAATGATGCAGGGTCTGCATCAAAAGCCATATGAGGAGAGACTGAAGGACTTCAATATGTACACCCTGGAACAGAGGGGAGGGGGAATATGATAGAGACCTTTAAATACCTCATGGGAGTAAATAAGGTACTGGAGGGGAGTATTGCTCAGAAGAAAAGGTGCTCAAGAACAAAGGGACATGCTATGAAGCTGGAGGGATGTAGATTCAGGAGAGATGTGAGGAAGTACTTCTTCACAGAAAGAGTGGTGGATTCCTGGAACAGCCTTCCAGTGGAGGTGGTGGGGGGATGGAAACAGTGGTGGGGTTCAAGAATGCAGGGGATAAGCACAAGAGAATAACAGTGTAAAGGAAGGGAGGCGGGAGAAAGAGCTGTAGATTGGGCATGGTCTGTGGTAATAGTGTAGGTAGGAAATTGACAGACTGGAGGCCAAGCAGTCCTTGTTTGCCATCTAATTCTGTGTTTCTAGGTATTTTCAGTGCTCCCACCCAGCTTTCATTTCCTCTGACCCCAGATCTTCAGTACACACTGTGCTTTATTGGCCCGTGGTGACCTTAGATGAAACAGAAGCCTGTCAGGAGGTTCAGATACTGCTCCTCCCTCCATGCTGAGCAGCCTATTTTTAGAATGCAGCTGGCATCCATGCTGTTACAATGGCACCAAACTCCTGGAACTTTGTTTTGCGCCCAGTGTGCATCCAAGCCCTCTGATGCCCAAACTAGATTCCCTGGGCCAGAAACACACTGGGGACATATTTTTTGTTGTCTGCGGTTGCGGTGTAAGAATTGCTGGCAGGTGGGTCTGGTGTGCTGAGTGCCATGAGGCAAAGTTTGAGGTGGTGCTGTAGTAGCTCGCATGTTCAAGCAGGGAGCTGCATGAACGCAAAGTGGGAAACTGCATGAAAGTTTCGAACCCTGAGCAGGTGGCTCAGCGATTGTGCTCTTCCAGTCCCCCACAGGCTGCAGTTCTGGGGCCAGAGTGAGCACTCAGAATGGTGCAGACAGCAGTCCAATGAGCACAAAGAGGCAAACAGGTAAGCCCCACCATTTGGGGATGGGCGTCACCTCCTGTCTAAACACTTGGTGTCTGTGTCAAGTCCATCAACAGAGTCCATCTATAACAATAAACAGTGTACAACACAATGGACAGGTAGCATGCACAGTCTATTGAGACAGTAGTTTTCTGACTGGAGTAGGCATATAATATGTCCTAGTCTAGACAAATACAACTAGTCTAACAACAGAAATTGAAAGGTCTTTTGTATTCACAAAAACAGCTGTCATGAGATTCAGTCGAAAGTTGGTGACCAGGTCAGACGTGCGTGAGTAAGCTCCATGTTGGCCCCCTCTCCCGTTATTGTCCACTTTCAGTAAGCTGCCTCGGGTACAGTTTATTTTATTTTACTTTTTCAACCCCTATAATGATATTTTTATGCTTTCCATAAATTTGTATTCCTTTCCTTGCTGATTTCTTTACCTTATCTCTTCAACTCGGAAAGCGTCATCTGATCGCTAGTCAGGAGTGAGTACTTACAGTTCTTGGATCAGCTGTGCCAAGTGCCTTCAGCCACCTGGGAAGTATGATATAAAATTCCCATAGGACCACACTGTATATTGTAAGTAAGCAATAACACACAGTAGGGTGTGCAGCAGTGCTAAATTGCTGCATGCCCCAGGTAGGTTGTAAGGCACGAGGCGCAGCTGGGTGACTTCAGCCACCTGGGAAGTGCAGTATGTAATTCACATAAGATTACATTATAAATTTTAAGTGATCAATACCACACAGCAGGGTTTGCGGCAAGGCTAAATGTGGCTGCATACCCAGGTGGGTTGTGAGGCAGAGCACAGCCAAGTACCTTCAACCACCTTGCAAGTGCGATATAAATTCCCATAGGGTCACAGTCTAAATTGTAACTAAGCAATAACATAACAGGGTGTGCGATAATGCTAAATTACTGCATGCCCCAGGTGAGTTGTGAGGCACGAAGCACAGCTGAGTACCATCAACCACCTGGGAAGTGCAGAAGTTTTCACTCAGGTGCCAAAGGCACCTATGCTGCCACAGATGTGCATGCTAAGGATGTGGGAGAGTCAGCAGGTGGCTGATCTGAGAGCAACTGCCCGGCTTCTTCGCTTGGAAACAGAGGTAACATACCAACTTAAATGGCACACAGCTGAATGACACAAAATGAAACCTAAAAATGTGAAATGGTAGCAGAGTGAGATGTAGCTCTGGGAAGTATGGAGAGGGCAGTTTTCATGTGTACTGACTAATTGCAAGGAAGAAAAGGTAGTGTTGGTTGGTTGTTGCGTGAGAAATGCAGTGTGCCCTAGATCACTTGGCTTGATAACGTAAAGTGGGAATAAGAGAATCTCTGGCTCACACTGTCACAGCAAGGCAGCATTGACAGAGCAGGGGAAAATAGAAATGGAAACATTAAGCATGCAACAGTTTTGCACCCCTCACCCAGTTCAAGGGCAGGAGGTGGGAGCTATTTGAAAGTAAATTGCAGTTTGGTTAATTGGAAGAGGGATCCTCAGATTGTTTCTGACACCCATGCCCCTGTACAGGTCACACCTGCCACTGGACGGAACTAACGAGCAGTTTCTGATGCACCAGCTGCACCCCAGCCCCACCTAATCTGCCCAAGCCTGTCTAGTTATGGATCTGTGCCCTATCATAGCATTAGCCATTTCCCAGAGTTCCATGACCATGTCTCTAACCCTATTTACAGGCTGTCTCAGTCTGACTGATATTTCCATGTGGCCCCTGCTGAGACACATAATAACCCTGCCTCATCTCAGTGATTCATATTTTGTAAGTGTAATGTAGCTATGGCACTTGCTTGTGTGCGTATACTCTCCACTCCCTGTTCCTAGTTCCTTACATAATTTCGGAATGTGGCGGTGATGCAAAATTTCAGTTCTGGAAATATGGCAGTGACACACAATTTCAGAATGTGGCAGTGATGAGCAATTTCGGAATGTGGCGGTAATGTGCAATTTCGGAATGTGGTGATGACGTGCAATTTTGGAACGTGGCAGTGACGTGCAATTTCAGAATGTGACAGTGACACAATTTCGGAATGTGGTAATGACATGCAATTTCAGAATGCGGTGGTGCCACACAATTTCAGAATGTGGCAGTGATGGACAATTTTGGAATGTGGCGGTGACACCCAATTTCAGAATGTGTTGGTGATGCACAATTTCAGTTTCAGAAATGTGGCAGTGATGCGCAATTTCAGAATGTGCTGGTGACATGCAATTTTGGAATGTGGTGGTGACACGCAATTTCAGAATGTGGCAATGATGTACAATTTCAGAATGTGGCAGTGATGCACAACTTTGGAATGTGGCGGTGACATGCAATTTCAGAATTTGGTGGTGACACGCAATTTTGGAATGTGACGGTGATGCGCATTTTTAGTTTCGGAAATGTGGCGATGACATACAACTTTGGAATGTGGCAGTGATGCACAACTTCAGAATGTGGTGGTGACTCACAACTTTGGAATGTGGTGATGGTGCACAATTTCGGAATGTGGCTGTGACACAATTTTGGAATGCGACGGTGACGCACAACTTCTGAATGCGGTAGTGATGCACAATTTCGGAATGCAGCAATAACAGTTTTGAAATGCGATGATGACAGTTTCAGAATGTGGCACTGAAACACAACTTTGGAACATGGTGTGGATGTGCAATTTTGGAATATGGCGGGGGATGCACAATTTTGGAACATGGCTGGGACACAATGTTTGATTGTGGTGGGGATGTGATGCACAATTTTGACAAGTATTGTGTGTGTAGAATTCTGGAATGTGGCAGGAATTAGAAGTTTCAAAATAAAATGGTGTGTCCTGTCACATTCCAACAGTGCCCATCCTTACTATATTCCAAAATTGTCAGTCCCTGCTAAATCCCTCGATGTATGTGCCTGTTACATTCTGAGATTGAGTGTCCTACCACACTGTGAGATGGCGCATCCCTGTCACATGCCATGACTGCATTGTCCCCCCTCCCCAAAAAAAAACATTCTAAAATTTTGAACCATTTTGACATGCTACACCCTGGTTCAGCACTGCATTCCAGAACCACCTCCTGATGTGTTCTAAAGTACATTACCGTGCATCAGAACATTCTGGAAACACAAGCACTGCAGGCAACCCTGTGTCAGTTTTTTTTTTAAATGATTACTACAGCTACAGTTTCTATAACTTCGGAGAAATAGGCCCTATAATGTGCTGACAGGGAGAACTAGTCTGTGAGTTCTGGTTGTGACATCATCAGTTGCTCTTCACTAAAACTGCCTCTTTTGAACAGGGAGTGAGATCAGGGTTACAAAATAGCTCATAACTTTAAAATTAAGTAATGTAGAAACCTAATTTTTGTTATGATATTTACTGGGGGTAGGCTGATTCTAATTCTACAATGTAGTACTTTTGACCGGACTCACTCTTTAAAAAAGTCAGTTTACATACTTTTTTAACACAAGATGCCTTATTTAAACCCTCTGTACTGTGCTTTACTACCGTTCATGTTGCACGGTCACGCAAAACATCTAGTACCCCAGGCTTCTATACCACTGGCGCACATCCGCATTGACAAATGCTTGTTTACATCTGTACTGCTGCTAATTACACTGCCTAACACTGATAATGGAGGAAAATCTAGTCAGATGTTGCCAGAGGTGAATCCTATGAAAAGACCACTACAAGTTTCAGATAGCAGTTGTGATTACCAGGGTGAGTATAATGCTAAGAACCAAACTCCCCCTAACCCTCTGTTGCTTATTTTGACTTATTGATGACAGAAATAGCTGGGATGAAATTAAGTTTAAACACTGTGGCAGCTGACGTTAAGGGAATGAGACAGGAATTAACAGACCATAAAATCAGAATTGCAGATGTTGAAACCGGAGTTAGTAGTGTGGAAGATCTGGCAGGGAAGGAACAGAAAGAAAGAATCACAAACAGCAGAAAGATAGCAAAACTTGAGCCAGTACAGAAGACCTAGAAAACAGAAACTGGAAAAAATAACCTTAGGGCAGACCCGATCAGTTTTGCAAAAAACTTCTTCTAGGGACATGGATATGTTGTTCATCCACACTTATTGGCAGGTATCCTTGCCGCTTTAAATCTTGCCGGAGGGTCTTCAAGCTGGCTCCTTCCACCCACCCGGGTGGTATAACTCTCGGCTCCGCCCCATGACGCCAGATCTTCCTTACGCTTCAGGGCTCAGGTTCCCTCCTTAACGCTCTGCGTTTGAGACTGGTTCCTATTTCTTCCTTTTGCGAATTTAAAAGTTTTTTGCTAAAAAGACTTCAGTCTTCGATCCCTCGCGGCTGCGATGGACAAATCGACTCTCGGTTTTCGGAGATGCCCCTGCGGGCAGAAGATGTCTCGGACGGATCCACACTCCACGTGTGTCTACTGTTTAGGCCTTGAGCACGATCCGCAGGACTGCGACTTGTGCTCTTCCTTTTCGGCCTATGTCCTCGAAGACCGTGCTGCCCGATTGCATCTGGGCCGTCCCGAGAAGCGTTTCCCTCCGGTGAAGTCTAAGGAGGCCTGGTTGGCGGTGTCCGCGGCGGCGGGCTCGGCGGATCAGCTCGAGCAGATGATCGCCCTCAAGAGGAGGCGGCACGGGTCAGATCTTCCTCGGCCGCGCATTTATCCGCCTTCTGGGTTCCTCCTATACAGCTTCCTTTATGAGCTTTGTCTGTCCCTCTCCACTAAGGAGAAGGGCCAACGCCTGCTGGACCTTTTTCTCGGTCCAAAAGAGGGACAAGGTAAATCCTCCGTCGGCGCTCTTGGGGCGGGAAAGGTCCCTCTCCCGAGTCGTCGACTTATCCGGCCGACTCGCCGAGCCGCCACTGGTCTCACGGTGTCCCCGTCAGGTCAGTTGACTGAGACTCCGGGCCGACGTTGAGATTTTCTCGATCCGTTGGACGGGTTGTCGCCTTATAGCCGAGACTCCCCTCTCCCGGTTCCCGGGAGTTGAGGATCCGTGGGCTTGCCTGTGCCTCCAGTTCCGAGCCCTCGGATGAACCTCCGGCGCAAGGGAGTGCCGTTCCTGCCGACACTTCTCCGCACCGACCTCGGAAAGCCGCGAGGTTCTCGGTCTCTGTCTCAGACCTCTTGCGGTCCAGCCGATCCGCCATCATCGGCGGTCTCGGCACGCGGAGGCGGCGTCGCCGCCGCTCCTCGATCCTCGGACGAGGGAGGCTCGCGCAGTTACGCCGACGGGACGAGGACCTCATGTGGCAACAGTTCCTCCGACTGGAATAAGCCGACGAGCGCCTTCCCGCCATTAAGTGGTTGTCACCGAGCGGCCGACCAACCCCTCGACTTACCCGAGGAGCCTGTACCCAGGCCGGTTGTTCGCCAAAACCAGCTGCTCCACCACCCGTGGAACCTCCGCCCACAGCCATTATTTGGGGCTCCAACCAGGATTCTTGGTTGGCTAAGGGTCTACCCATAGGCTGTCTGTTACCCTCACTCCGACCGACCTCCGAGGTAGAGGGTGGCTCAGGCCAGAGGCAGCTCTTCGAGGACCGCCTGAGTCCGAGGATAATTCCTCCTTTTTCTCCAAGCGAATAGACTTGGAGTCCTCAGGAGGACAGTCAATGGACGATAGCCCGTCGTCCTTCCTAGGACTGCTTCGGCTCATCTCGGAGTCCACCGGGATGAAGCTCGAACCCGTTTCCAAACGGGCCAGGTATCCCCTCACGGAGATTCTGGACCGAGGGGATTCTCCAACGGAGGCCTTTCCGGTTGCCGAGGCCATAGTGGGTCCGGCCTTGGAGCTTTGGCAGCGCCCTGCTTCCTGTCCTGCGCCTTCGGCCAGGATGGCCAGGAAGTATGCGGTCCCTACCGGTTCCCTGTCCGTTTTTGAGCACCCCTCTGCCGAGGGGCTGGTTACCGACAGCGTCTTCCGTCGCGCCGGCAACGCCAGGGATGTGGACAAACCTCCCGACAAGGAATCCAAGAAATTGGATTATGTCGGGCGAAAAGTCTATGCTGCGTCCTCTCTCGGCCTTCGTCAGGCCAGTTCGGCCGTCCTCATGGCACATTTTTCTCATGCCCTGTTGGGCTCCCTGGATGAGGTCATCCCTCATCTTCCCGCGGATCTGCAGACTACGGTCAAGCAGGTGCGGGACCAGGGCAGTGGCCAAACAGCAGCTCCAGACTGCTTTAGATATTGGGGACTCATGTGCCAGGTCGGTGGCGGCCGCAGTGGCTATGCGTCGGCGGGCTTGGCTGAGGATATCCACCTTTACTTCGGATACCCAGCACAAGTTGGCGGATGTTCCTTTTGGGACTGACCTCTTGACCCTGGGGTGGAAGGTCACCTGCAGAGGATCGAGAAGTCCAATGCTACCTTGGACTCGGTCTCTTCCGCTCAGAAGGACAAAGGCCGCAAACCACAGCCTAAGGCCTTTTCGTCCTTCTGCGCGCCGGCCCAGCAGCGTCAGGGCCAGCAGGCTCGGCCTTGGCATCCCAAACCCAAGCCGCGGCTTCCTCTAACAGGAGGCAGGGAGGAAAAGCCCAGGAGGTCCCTCGGCCGGTCCCTCCTCCAAGCCTGCCCAGTGACGGGCTGAGGGGTGTCGCCCCCATCCCCGTCACCTTACCCCTGGTTCCCCGTGGGGGGACGGCTCCGACACTTCCTTTCCGCCTGGTCCGCTGTTACCACGGACAGGTGGGTACTGGAGGTGGTGGGAAAAGGCCTGCCTCTGGAATTCGAGCAGGCCCCACCCTTCAGAGCCGTCGCTCCTCGGGGTCCGTAGCCTCACTGTCGGCTCGTCGAGCCGACATCGCTCTCCTCCTCCGAAAGGAGGTGATCAGGGTGGTAGCGGACCCCCCCTCAGACCCAGGGTTTGTGTCCAGGTACTTCCTGGTTCCGAAACGGACTGGGGGCTGGCGCCCCATTCTCGACCTACACGACCTAAACAAGTTCCTAAGGTCTCGAACCTTCAGGATGGTCACTCTGGCTCAGATACTACCATCCTTGGAACGCGGCGTGTGGTTCTGCTCTCTGGACTTGCAGGACGCGTTTCACGTCCCTATCCGTCCATCTCACCAGAGATTCCTTCACTTCCGAGCGAAGGATCCCTTTGAGTTCCGAGCCATGCCCTTCGCTTGTCTCCAGCTCCCAGGGTCTTCACCAAATGCATGGCAATGGTGACAGCATTCCTCTTGGCGCCGAGGTCCGGGTGTACCCTTACCTGGACGACTGGCTGATAGCAGCTCCTCCAGGCAGGAGGTGGAGTGGTCCAGAGATCTGGCCTCCAGGTCTGCTCTCAACTGGGCCTCCTTATCAACGAGGCCAAGTCAGAACCGAGCCAAGCAGGTGATTCTGTTCATCGGGCACAGCTCGACTCTCTTCGAGCCAGAGCGTGCTCCCATGGACAGGGCCGAGGTTCTTTCCTTCTTTGCCCAATCATTTCTGGTTGGACACTGCGCCTGCCCGGGACTTCCTCGCCTCCTGGGTCTCATGGCGCCTGCACCAGCGTGGTCTGTTGGGCCCGCTGGAACATCGCTCCTTCAGTGGGGACTGGCCAGTCAGTGGTCACACGCTGCGATCCTTTGGACCAGCTTGTGTCGGTGACACAGGAGATGTGGAACGCCTCCAGTCGTGGATCGCTCCAGGTCATTTGCAGGAGGCATCCCGTTCGTCCGCCCGAGCCGACGGTCTCTATCGACCGATGCCTCTCTGATGGGTTGGGTGCCCATCTGGGGAACACTGGCTCACGGCCTGGTCCCAGCGGAGTCCCGATGCCACATCAACCTGCTGGAGCTCCAGCGGTCCGCCTAGCTCTCACCGCCTTTGCTCCGTTCCTCCGGGGTCAAGTGGTCTGAGTCCAGACGGACAACATCACTACCATGTACTACCTAAACCGCCAGGGCGGGACGCGCTCCATGCTCCTATGCAAGGAAGCTCTCCGCATTTGGTCACTCGTGCGCAGCCTGGAGGCGGATCTCCTAGCCATTCATGTGGCAGGAGCCTCCAACACCCTGGCCGATGCCCTAAGCCGGATAGGGGCTGCATCCCACGAGTGGTCTCTCCTGCCGGAGGTAGTACAGCATCTGTTCTCCCATTGGGGCACACCTCAGGTGGACCTGTTTGCCTCCAGGGAGAACGCGAAGCTGAGGCTGTTCCATGCCCGCCCCCCTCAGCAGGGCTCGCTGCAGGGGGATGCCTTCTCGAGGCAGTGGACCCCGGGCCTCTTCTACGCCTTTCCCCCATTTCCCTTGATCCACAAGGTGCTTCTTGCCGCGAGGGAGGGACAAGGCGCAGGTGATTCTGATAGCCCCAGACTGGCCTCACCAGTTCTGGTACCCAGATCTCCTCAGTCTCAGCTCCAGGACTCAGCGGCAGCTTCCAGCTCCCGCCGACCTGCTCTCAGTCAATCAGGGAAGGTGTTCCATCCAGACCTTCAATCCCTGCACCTGACGGCCTGGTTCCTGAGCGGCTGAGTTCCAGGCCTTGGGTCTTTCCGGCGGAGGTCCTCAATGTAGTTGAGGCGTCCGTAAGAGTCGACTAGAAAATGCTATGCCTTCAAATGGAAAAGGTTTTCCATTTGGTGTCAGGGCAAGGGCTTGGACCCTTCCTCCTGTTCCTGGCAAGCATCTTGGACTATTTATGGTCCCTTTCTAATCAAGGGCTTAGGTCGACGACCCTAAGGGTGCACCTGGCAGCCATCTCTGCTTACAGGCGCGGGCGGGAAGCAGTCGGTGGCGCAGGAGAGGTGGTCTGGCGCTTTTCAAAGGCCTTGATCACATTTCCCCTCGATCGAGAACCTCCACCTCCGTGGGATCTACTGCTGGTACTGGCAAAGCTCATGGGAAAGCCATTCAACCTATGCACAGGTGTGATCTCTCTCACCTGTCATGGAAGACCGCCTTCTTGGTGGCTATCACGTCAGCCAGAAGGATGGGAGAGCTCCAGGCGCTTTCCATCGAGTCTCCTTACCTGGTCTTCCACAGGGACAAGGTTGTCCTGCACCCCACCGAAATTCCTTCCGAAGGTGGTGTCGGAGTTTCACCTTAACTAAGTGTTGACTCTGCGGTGTTCTACCCCAATCACACCTCGGAGGCCGAATATGGGCTCCATACTCTGGACCCTAGAAGGCGCTCGCCTATTACAAAGCGCCACGGCTGAAATTCGGGAGAGTTAGCCAACTGTTTGTCACCCTCTGACCGCATCTGGCAGACCTGCAGCCAAGCGGACGATAAGCAGGTGGGTCACCTCCTGCATAGATCTCTACTATAAGTTGGCGGGCATGGAGCCTCCCAGAGGGATAAGAGCTCATTCACCCGCCATACTGCTGCAACGGTGGCTGCTTCCAGGGACGTCCTTATCCAGGAAATTGCAGGGCTGCTACCTGAAGTCAGCACACACCTTAATTACCCATTACCACATCGACCTTGGAGTCACGCCGGGATGCTGGTTTTGGGGCCTCGGTTCTCCAGTCTCTTTCCCAAGTAAGTATTGGGGTGTGCGCCTTGCCTCCCTCCTCCCGGAGAACTGCTAGGAGTCTGCCAATAAGTGTGGATGAACAACATATCCATGTCCCTAGAAATACAGGTTACTCACCTGTAACAGGAGTTCTAGGAATGGTATATGTTGTTCATCCACACGACCCACCCGACCTCCCCCGGCTTCGACGCACAACCTGAGCTTCCGGCGGGCCAGATCTGGCGTCATGGGGCGGAGCCGAGAGTTTTACCACCCGGGTGGGTGGGAGGAGCCAGCTTGAAGACCTTCCGGCAAGATTTAAAGCGGCAAGGATACCTGCCAATAAGTGTGGATGAACAACATATACCATTCCTAGAACTCCTGTTACAGGTGAGTAACCTGTATTTATGCACTTAGCAGGTCCCCCTCCAGACACTAAACAGTGTGTAACTGAGAGGGCTCACCATCTTTTGAAACCCACACCTGGTATTAATGACATACCTAAGCCATTTATCTTAAAGAGACACTGATGCCTCAAGAAGAACTTTGGAAAACAGTATTTTTTGGACACAAAGCAACTTATATTTCTCATTTATTACTGAGGTTATATGCAAGAAAACAGGGTAGTTGTTCCTTGAGGGTTCATCAGCTCCTATTGCTTCTCCCCATCCTGATGTCATAATACTGTGCTTGTGACAACACAGTTATTCCCATGGCAGCAGACTGTGATGTCACAGCAGAGCATTATAACTTCATGTAAGGGATAAGCTATAGAGGAAGATGAACTCTGAGGGATAACGATCTTGTTTTTTGGGAATTTATTCAGTAATAAAATAATGGGGAGGCGAAATTGATAGACTATATATGAAATAAAAACTGGATTGTGTCCAACTGTTATGTTTTCCAAAGTTTTCCATAAGGCATCAGCTGCTCTTTAAGGCTACTTCATTTTCAACACAAGGTTTATGTTCAGAGTGCTTTGAGACTACAATAACATCAGTAACATCACCTTTGAAGGCTATAAACTGAAGATCTTTAACAATCTCTCCCTGAAACAATCAAGAAACTTGATGCTGTTTTCCAATTAAAAAAATGTTGATGGAGGCAGACTTTAGATACAGCTTATTATTTCCCATGTTTTTTTTTTCTTATATTTTTTCTCCTTCCTAGGCATGGTTGGCAAGTCATCCTGACCGACTCCCTGGCCCCAAGCCGAGATCAGGCCATCTCCTCCTAACTCCCAAGTCCCCCGGGCGAGGAAGCACCACTGCTTAACTCACCCACAGAGGATCCAGCTTGAGGAGGCACCATTCGGGTCAGGCCGTGGAGGTCAGAAGATCATGCTGCCCGACCTGTGCCCGTTGTTTCCTTCGATGTTTCTCCCTGTGTAGTGCAGGCGTGCAATGAGGTCAGGGCACAGCATGCCGACATCTGCCACACTCCGCCCCCCCCATGGCACCACTCTAGTAGTGCCCCCGGTTGCCACCAGGGGCTGCTACAGAGCGGTGTCTCCCTGGATCCCTTCCCGGGATAGGAGAGCAGTCCTCCGGACGCTCAATCCTATCCCACCCCTGCCAACCCCTGGCTCGCGTCCGAACCCGGGTGGCCAGTGTGGCGCGAGGTGTGGCGTCCAGCGTCTCAACCCTCAGTGCCACCGGGCCGGCTTTATTTCCCATGTTACTAAAAGTCTGGTCTTCAAATGGGGTATTTGAATACAGTGGAATTAATGCAGCAACAATAGTTTAAAAAAGGACTTTCCAACACAATAACTTTGACTTTCAAACATAATTTGGTGTTTGTAACTCAATTTCAGATGGATGCATATTTATGCTATGGGAACTGCCATATTAATCTCCCACTAAGTTTACTTGTTCCACGTATATTTTATGTAATGTTAATGGATACAGATTATTTTAGACAAGAGGGTGCTCTGTTTCTCCTTTTCTTCTGAACCCACCACTTATAACGTGGTTTTTTTTTTTTTTTTTTGTTCTCACAGCTTGACTTCCAAATTACATAACCATTGGTAAAGGGCTCTTGCAGAGAAAGATTAGAGATAGTATTTAGTAGTGTAATTTTTGCACTGACACAGTCTACAGTCTACTCAAATAAGAGCTGATGTATTGGGTTGACTCCGCAGATTCCAGAACTCAGAAATGTCCCATTTTTCTCCCAGGGTCGTCCTGTAGTGATGGAGGTAACTAGGTCTCCCCATGTCATTTCCAGTAAACTGTAACTTATTTAGAAATCCCAAATGTCTTTGCCTAAACTGAGATCTCCCTCGAGTTTCTGTGGACAGAGCCAGTGCTGAGGTTTTATGTGTGGCCCTTGCTGTGCAGTGCTTTATCTAATCTGCTCCATTTTATTCTTTCCTAATGCCGACTATTATTATCTCTGCAGAGTCCCTAGTACCCAGTGGTTAGCTCTGTATTTATATAAAAATAATGTTTTGGCACCTTTGTGCCATTATTTAAATAATAATTTGGCTTGTTGTGAATTTGGTAGATTGGAATACAGAGGGGTTCTTTGCACACTCCCATGTTTGTGCATGGGTGGTTGTATTTGAATATGTTGCTCTTGACCCTGTGAGTTATTTCCCATGGGAGGTCTGCACAGGTTTTTGAAATTTATCTTGCCTTCAATGTTCAGAAAAGGTCCTTAATGGTCACTCACCAGTGTAAAGCTGTCTTGAGGAACCATTCCATTCTTGGAACTTTCTTTTTTATACTTTCGTTTTATCCTCCTTCATCCTCCAACTCATAGAAACATAGAAACATAGACTTTGGACGGCAGATAAGGACCGCTAGGCCCATCTAGTCTGCCCATTAAATAGACATCCGCTGATGACAGGGTTGCTGGGTAGCCAGCGTCCTCTGTGGGGGTGGGGAGGGGGTACCACTAGACCACCAGGTTACACTTTCATATTACAATTGCCCATGATCGGGCATATGGGGAGGGGAGCACTAGACCACCAGGTAATTTATAATGTTACAGATGGCCGCAATCGGGCATACAGGGTGGCACTAGACTACCAGGAAGGGCCTTTTATTTGAGCCTCAACTTTGAGCACCAGTGTGCGGTGCATGTAGGGGTTGTGCCAGCATATGCATCGCACATCCCTGGCTGAATATTGGGATGTACCATATGTGCATGGGCATGACCCCTGCATATGCGCCCCAGCGCATTGGGAGTTGCACAGTGCAACCTGCCCTTTGAATATCATGCTGGAGTGCATTGGGAGGTCATGCATGGTGCAACCCCTTTGAATATCTGGGCCTTAGAGAAACATGACCCCCAATGTTCCTAATTGCGCTACACTCCTGATTCCTTCTGACTCCATCTCTTCGGGACTGCCAGTGGAGACACCCCTACTACCCACCTCACCTGTTCTGTCCCATTCCCCCCATGTATCCGCGGTTTTCCACCTAGATGGGGATGAGGTGAGGCACATACACCCCGAAATTTCTATGTCTTCATGCTTGGGAGGCCAGGCAGGTGGGAGCACATCAGGGCATTCTCCGGTGGTCCATCTCCCTGGAGCTGGAAGGAATTTTCTCTTTTTCTTTGGAGTGTGAAGCGTGCCGTGACGTCAAGGTGCAAGCACCGACATCCTTCGCGCCCTACCCCTGCTTCTGTAGTCTAAGCTTGCTGTACCTCAGGCCTCTGTCTGGGGTCAGTCAAGCTCTCCGATTCGCATCTCTCCTTCTCAGAGAAGGTGAGTAGTCCTTGGGATGCTGAAGCCATCTCTCCCCTGCTGGCCCTCCCGACGTCCCAGGCTTGTTCCCAAACCCGGGGTCATCGGCACCGCAAGCAGAAATCCAACCACTGAGCCAGCGGGCCAGCTCATGGAACTTTCAGCTCTTCTTTTAGCTCACACATTTCTCTTGCGAGGTTGCCCAGGACTGAACTATGACCTCCAGGACTCCTTGGAAAACATGTTGAATTCTGATTACAGAGTCTGCATGCAATCCGAATGATCACATTTATTTCATTAACATTTTTTTATTGTAATGAATTTGTACTTGTCTAGATTTGTTCACCTAAACAGGTGATTTAGGAACCTCTCCTCGAATGATGCCCAACAACTGAAGATCGGCAACCAAAAGACCTTTAGAAGTGGCAATCATGGGACACTGTAATACTCAACAGTTATGGACACTAATTATTGCATTCTATTATACGTACTCTGAAATCTAAATATACAGTATAAATGGGCTCATTAGTCTTTTCAAAGCCCTAAGCGGTTAAAGTCAGTGTGCAGAACAAAATGTTTGTGCACAAGGGGGATGTACTTTGGGGTCACTATTGACAGCACTCTGTCATATGCGCAGCACATCGAAAACATTGCCAAAGCAGTAAATATATGAATTGAACTACTACATAGGCACAAGTGCAGCCTGACTCCAGAGGCATTAAAACTGGCAACACGCAGCTCAGTCATCTCTACTATAGATTATGGGCTGGTAAGTTATGGCTCAGCCACTGATACCTCCCTCCAATGGATCTCCATAGCCCTTAACAAAGCCTGTAGACGTATCACAGGAGCAGCTCGCCTCATGCATACATGTGACCTTTATGCTCAGACAGGTTGGCTGCAGTTAAAAGGTTGGATTAAATACCAAACCTGCATGCTAGCTAAAAAACAAATCTTGGTCTCACCACCAGGGTGCAAAGCTGCTAAGCCCTTTCTGTAACCTGCACCGCATACCAGGCTCTAAAACCAACTCTTTCTGGTCCTCAGGTGCCGTATACTACTCAAGGGCAAAGATTGTTTGAATGTAGATCCCCACTCTGCATTAACTTGCTTCACTACAGACATCTCTACAAAAGCCAAGCTAGGACCTTTCAACTATAAGCTTCGTCAGCACCTTATAGCAAACAACAGTTGTGACTGTTTCCGCTAGCTGTCCCTGCCACCTCAAGCTGTGTCTTTTCAAGCACTTTAAACTCCCCTTATTCCTACCCCTCCTCCTCCTGTCTATACCCCTTATTACCCCACTCCCCTCTCCCTTATCCCCCTCCTCCCTGCACTTTCTCTCTCTTCTCCCACTCTAGTTCTCCCTATGTAGCTATTACCTGTCTTGACAAGGCCTTTTAGGCTGATTCTCATAGTTTGTTTCTGTATCTCCTGTTTAAAACATTTTGAGTGCTGTACACCAGGCACTTTTTGTACAGCTCTGCTTAATCTCTTAATACATTCTGCTCCTGAAATGTGTTGTTAAAATATTTATTCTGCTAATCTGCCTCTGTTATCTGTACTTACATCTACCGAAAGTGGAACCTTTGTAAAAGAGTTTATTGCACAAAAGTGTTGTAATCCGAGACTACTGTAACAACTGCTTCTGGAGACTTACATATATGAACAGTTTTACTATATTAGAGACCCATCTACTGATTATTATTTATGTGTTGTGTAACTTTTCAATTTGTTGTTCACCAGATTGAGAACTTTATGTGTTCATTACTTAAGCCTGGGTGGCATATCCCCTGTATCTGATTCTCCTATTTTATTTATTTACTGTACAAAATTACTAACTTGCATTTGCTACCAATGAGTCACAGTAGTTTACAGTAGTTCATAGTGGCCCCCATATTCAAAAATCCCCTGCAAAATCGCGCAAGTGCCTGCACCATGCCTCTGAGATGCGCCGGCCCAAAATAATAAGATATTCAGAGAAGATGCGTGGATAAGCTGGCGCATGTCCGTCAGAATATCCTGAAGATGCACAATCGTGCAGTGGGAGATGCGTGGCACAGCAAGTGGCCTGAACCCCATGTGGATCATGGGGAAATGCGCAATGCAAAGCCACTTGCGCGGTGTGCAAAGTTGCAGTATTCAGCCTGGATATGCAGATGTCCTCACTGCACATTCCAAGCCCATCTCCCACATGCACAGCTCATTACTGAACTGTATTCAGGCCATTTGCATATCCTGGGGATTCTCAGTTCCAATTGTGCAGGGCTGCCCCACCACTCCATAGATGTGAACAGGAGGTACTGCCACCTATCAGGCAGGTGTGATGGACTGTTTGTGTGGCTGGGTGGACTGCATTGACCTGGGTACAGTGCTAGTACCCATAGCCATGTACAGGGTCAGACTGGGGTACAGGGGGCCCACCTGGACAGTGGCCGCAGGGGCCCACCTGGACATGCAACAGGGGAGGTCACAGGGTGACACAGCCTGATCAGTATCCCACATGCAGGTGATACACCAGCTCCATATGCAGTGTACAGTCACCTACAGTGCCCCACACACCCCTTTATGAGCGGAACATGGTGATGATTGCAAGGAATGGCGGTGTGCAGAGGGTGACCAGGTACACTAGTGGGTGGGCTCCACTTGTGTGCATCTATGGTGTACCACCATGGGTGTGTGCCATAGGTCAGTCCCTGGCCTGTGCCATGCTGCCACCCATCCACCAGGCTACCTGGGCACCCTAGCCCCAGATGGCACCCTGGGTGCATGCCACTGCCAGGTGGCACCCTGCAGGCTGCATGGGTGCAGGCCATGGCCCACGGTACATTTGCTGCATTGTGGCTGTATGTTCTTCTGGTGTGTCCAGGGGGCACCCAGCAACACTGGCATGTGGCTGCTGGGTGTCTACATTCAGGGTGCAGTGTGGAGGGGTTGCTCCATGGATGGTGGCGGTGGTGACACAGCGCCTGTAGCTCAGGGTTCATCCATCCTGGCATGACTGCTGTGTGGCTGCCTGGAGCATATCCTAATACACCTCAAGGGCTGTCTTTGGATGGCTTCCCCTGCAGTTCTGTGGCCTGCCTGTGGGTGGCTGGCCATTTAGGCATCTTTTCCATGCCTAACTTTGGGCGGCTCAACTCTCAGATCGCCACACATTTTGGCTGAATATAAGGATATGCGGCACATTCATGGAATGCCCCTTCTACATGCGCTACATACATTATAGATGCATGATGGGCGTCCAGAGATGCGATCTCATCTCTCCCTTTTGAATATCGCGGTTCTGCTAATTTTCTGAGATGCGTATGATCTCCACTTTGCAACACGATCTCCTTTGAAAATGTAGGCCAGTGTTTTCAGTCCTTTATTTGTTCTCTCTGAACATTTTGGAAACAACATGTTGCAGGTTCATTGTTTTTTTTTTCTCACTATCGTTAATATCATCTTAGACAGTGTGTTTAAAGGAAAACTGCACCCTCATATCTTCTAAATGTCATTTGTTTCCATGTCAACAGACAACTGTTTTCATGTAGCTGTTAAAGATGTATGCAGCTGCTTCGAGTTAGTTTTCTCACTTCATACTAGACCCTGTCACTGTCCTGGGAGGGTCCATTTCGTGGTTGTTGAAATCTCATTGTTCCTGAGTACTGCATTAGCATATGAGAATGTGATGTAATCAACCTTTAAACTCCCAGTATGCCTGTCTGCTTAAGTAGTTTTAAGAGAAACAAGCTGCAAGAAAGTGTGAAATACTACATTTACCATCAGTGAGTTTTACAAGCTATCTGAGTTGTAATGTAGGTTTTCCCTTTAAACTCCATTCGGTTTATAAGTTTCCAAGAGTCTTTTCAGGTATTTGTTATTTCAGCACAGAGATACATGTTATAAATAGTTGATCATCTAACATCATGTTCTCATATGCTAATGTAGCTCTCAGGGACAATGAGATTTCAACAGCCACGAAATGGACCCTCCCAGGACAGTGACAGGGCCTAGTACGAAGTGTCAAAACTAACTGAAACAGCTGCATACATCTTTAACAGCTACATGAAAAGAGTTGTCTGTTGACATGGAAACAAATAGCATTTAGAAGAAATGAGGGTGCATTTTTCCTTTAATACTTTATAGATATCATACTAAATAGTAGTCTATATCCATATCTTAGAAAGTTTAAATTGAGATTATCTGGGTGGATGTTTTGGTGGCGGTGGGGGGTGCTGATTTGACACAACCATTCTGGGATGTTCAAGGACTGGAGAGTTTATACTGTGCTTAGTCATTCTTTGCATTTTGCTATGTTTTGCTTTTTGATGTTGATTCAGGGATCGATGTACCTAGTGAAGATATGTTTGAACTAAGGGGTGGGGGGAACTTCTGTGACAACTTCTTTTTCTTATAAGGTATCTATTTTTTTTCTCTTCAATAAACTCTCTTCCCTTTTTTGTATTACGGTTCTAGGGAAACAACAGGAACTTTCATTTGGAGACAGAGTATACTTACGATACCAATTAAGATATGTTTTCTGTTTATGTATTAGGATCAGATTATACAAATAGCTTTAATACCAAATCTAACTCTGATCTCTTGGAATGGCAGGGAGCTAAAGCCACAAGGTTAAAAGATACTCTCTCCTATGACATTAAAAACAAAACAAAACGTAATGAATCTGTGGCATTTCTGAAAGAAACACACTTATCCAAAGACCACTACCCTTTAACGCAAAGAGAATGGGTGGGTCAATTATTGGGTAATGAAAATAGTTCCAAAAAAGTTGGGCTTCTTATGCTGTTTAAAAGGCATCTTAATTTTTAGTTATGTAATCAATCTGATGATCCAAATGGCTATTTTTTAATTTTGGACAGGAAATTTGGAGTGGAATACTTTACTTTTATTAATGTAAATGGGCCAACAGCTGCATCTCATGATGTATTCAACATCATCTGTATAATTAACAATCTCCTGGCCGGTCCAGTGGCACTGAGGGTTGAGGCGCTGGATGCGACACGGTGACCCAGGTTGGGAAAGGACTCAGAAAACTGGTGGCTGGCAGAGGAGGAGAGGATGGAGCATTTGGAGGACTGCTCTCCTCTCCCGGGGTGGGCTCCGGGGGCTTACTCGGCATACCACTGAACTCTGGTGGAGACCAGGGGTACTGATACTGAGCCATATAAGAGGGTGGAGTGTCAGCGGACATCAGCAACTTGATCGTGCGGATGTCATTACATGTCCTCACTCCCAGGGAAACTATACATAGAAAATCCCCTGCCCCCTGGATAGGTGATGGCACCTCCAGTGCCCCTCAGCACCACGCCCAATGCTGGGCTTACCTTGCCAGCTCTCCCGATCCCCTGGCTTGCCCTGTTTCTGATGATGGGGTCCCGCTGGACCGGGTAGGCAGGGAGTATCTGTCCCAAATTCCTGTTGGGCAGCTGTGGAAGTGACTTATCTTGGTGAGAGTGAGGATGCCGAAGAGAGTTCCAGGGCGATAGGCGCATACTGTATATAAAATGTACAAAAAAAAAAAAATCTCCTGGATAGTACAGTTATCATTTGTGGGGATACTAATACAGTCTTGGACCCATCACTGGATAGGTCTACTTTTTGCCCTACTAGATCCAGAACTGATAGAGACCTGGCAGTCCTTATTGATAATTCCAATCTCATGCTTCCTTGAAGAGTCTTGAATACACTTTCTGGTGTCATCCCCATCATTCATGCTCAAGAAATGACCAGGTCTATATCCCCAAAGACTTTATTTGTAGGATTCATTATATACACATAAAGGAACAGGTGAGCTCAGATCATTCTCCAGTTGTTTTGAACTTCAAGGTTCTGAACAATGTAGAAAGGTCCAGCCAATGGAAAATCAACAAATATTTGCTTAATTCGAATGAAGTTGTAGATAGAATTAAAGGGAGAATAGCAGAATTTTCTAATAATAATTGGTCAGAGGATAAATCCTGGGGTATCATATGGGATTGTACAAAATTTTATTTAAGAGGATACCTAATTAGTCTATCTTCCAAATACAAAAATGGAATATTAAGAAACAATCTGACTTACTAAACCAGATAAAGGAAATAGAGAATAGTTTACCTCTTCTTCTATGTAAACTTGAAATTTAGAGCAGAATATAATGAGTCTATAATGATTAAAGCTGCGTTTGCCATTAGGAAGGCCCAATTCAGTTATATTGGCTGTGGTCCCAAGGCTTCAAAAATATTAGCTATTAGGCTTAAGCAAAATAATTCAGTGACAAGTATCACAACCATTAAAAATACCAGATATAATAAGATCAGTACAGGGCATAAGCAAATAAATGAAGAATTCTTAAAATTTTATAAAGAACTCTATGACTCAGATGTAGTCCCCCTTAACTCATCTCTGTCGGATGTTTGCAAAGACATCTTTATTCCCACAGTGCCCTTAGAACAACATAATCAATTTAGCAGGGACATCATTACAGTATATCTGAAATTCATGATGCTATTACAACTATGAAAAATAGGGCTCTGGGCCAGATACATAGTCTGCAAATTTCTACCGCTCCTTCACTGAAGGATTAGTCCACTATCTTAAAGAGGTGTTTAATGAGGCTTTTAAAAAGGTGGTTTGTACAATGAAATGACCAGAGGCTTAATTTCTCTTAATTCACAAACCTGGCAAAGACCCCCAGCTATGTGGTAGCTATAGACCTATGTCACTCATTAAGGCAGATGTTAACATTTTAGCAATACTTTTATCATATGGACTAGAAAAGGTGATCCATCTTTTAATAGGCCCTTATCAAACAGGTTTTATGAAGAAATTCAGCTGATAACAGCAGGAAAATCATTCACATCCTGGAGGCAGAAAATAAATCTGAAACTCTCTTAGGCATTTTATCTTTACACACCGAAAAGCCTTTGATATAATTCTATGGTCTCATATCTTTAACGTCCCTAAAACTATATGGACTCCTGAATGGGTTTATTGGTTGCCAAGGTCTTATGTAACAACGCTAGCTCTGCAGTCATCACTAGGGAGTTATTTCTTCTTTCTTTAATGTTAGAAGAGGAACAAGACAAGCCTGCCCCATTTCACCCCTCTTATTTAATCTAACAATAGACCCTTTAATAAAGAAACTTAATGACAGACAGATAAAGGGTATTAATATTAAAGGGAAGGAATTTCTGATATCAGCTTATGCTGATGATATCCTCATTTGGGTTTCTGATCCTGGAATATCTATCCCTAGAATTCTTCTCACTTTACCGTCATTTGGGGAATTTTCAGGTTATAAGCTAAATAAAGACACAGCCAATTTTCTCTCTTTAAATAGGTTCTGTGTGAAGGAGAATATTCTAGGGATTGGGACTATCCTGGGCCCAGGAAAGTATACATCATCTAAGTACTAAAATTCCTATGTTGAAAATTTTGTGATGCAAGTCCATAAAATGACTTTGTTACGAGCATGCGTTGCGCAGTTTCTATGCATCCTTGTAACTTTGCAAATTAGTAATATTTTCATGCCAGATTTTCAACACTGGCGTTTTTTTTCACACCTCCTCATGAGCAGTACAGCTGTCATTTTTCACATCCTGGCCAAAATGTGTTTTCACGCTTCCGGCGCAGAATAGCACAATCACTTTGAGATATCAGTGTTTGGGGCAGATTAAGATCGAACGAGTGAGAGAGGAGGAGTGACCGAGCTCAACTGAGCTCTGTCGGGACTGCTGTGGATTTCTTTGTGGGCAGAAAAAAGGCACCAACACAGGCAGGAGCCCAGTACAAAAGGGCAACCTGCAGTGCTGGAAGAAACTGAACAAGTGGGTGAGGGAGGGGGAGTGAGCAAGCTCAACAGAGCTCTGTCAGGACTGATGCGGATTTCTTTGTGGGCAGAAAAAGGCATCAATGCAGGCAGGGGCCCAGTACAAAGGGCAGCATGCAGCCGGAGTAACAGAGCGAATGAGTGAGAGATGGGGGAGTGGCGAGCTCGTGAGACTCTGTCAGGAACTGCTCATGGATTTCTTTGTGGGCAGAAAAAGGCACCAATGCAGGCTGGAGCCCAGTACAAATCTGCAGCCTGCAGCACTGGGAGAAATGGAATGAGCGAGTGGGGGGGCGGAGTAAGCAAGCTCAGCGGAGCTCTGTGGGGACTGCTGCAGATTTCTTTGTGGGCAGAAAAAGGCACCAATGGAGGCAGGAGCCCAGTACAAAAGGGCAGCCTGCAGCACCAGGAGAAACAGAATGAGTGAGTGAGAGAGGGGGAGTGAGTGAGCTTAACGGAGCTCTGTCGGGACTGCTGCAAACTCTTTGTGGGCAGAAAAAGGTGCCAACGCATGCAGGAGCCCAGTACAAACGGGCAGCCTGTAGCGTTGGGAGAAATAGAATGAGCGAGTGAGAGAAGGGGAGTGAGCGAGCTCAACAGAGCTCTGCTGGGACTGCTGCGGATTTCTGTGTGGCAGAAAAAGGCACCAGTGCAAGCAGGAGCCCAGTACGAAAGGGCAGCCTGCCACGTCGAGAGAAGTAGAACGAGCGAGTGAGAGAGGGGGAGTGAGCAAGCTCAGTGGAGCTCTGCCGGGACTTTAGAGTTGCCCACCATCCCGCCCAGGGTCCTCTGTGTGCCTATATTACCGCAGGGTCTCTGGAGTGGAGACAAAGCAATGATTGGATGCTTTTAGGATTGCTGAAATAATACAGATCTGTTTATTCTGTTGGTTCTGTTTATTTCTCTAACTGAGCTAAGTACTGAGCTATACTGTTATGATTGCTGTAATAATACATATTTATTTGTTCTGTTTATTTCTCTAACTGAGCTGAGTAATACTTGGAGTGCAATAGGATTTCCAACTGGGCTAAGTGAAACTATATGAAAGCTGAGAACAAAAAGTATGGTAGCTGAGGGGTGAAAAACAGACAAGGAGGATTTAGGATTGCTACAGTAATATAGTATCTAATGGATGAGTTTTGAGACTGAATTAACCTGGTCAGCAAGGGGTCAGTAGGGGGACTAGTGTGAGGGGAACAGGAATTTGAGTAAATAGGGGCCTAACAATTGTAGTAGGGTACAGAACCTGGGAGTAAGAGCCCGTAACTTAAGATGGGGGCCAAAATGGGGCAGGTGCCACATGTCAATAGGGTGGGCATCTTTGGAAGGGTGGTGGGCTGTACAGGGTGTGGGTCCGCCATGATCCTGGACTGGGGTTGGAGGATGAGGGAGCGGATATGGTCTGCAGATAACTGGCTTGTTTGAGGGAGGAACTATGGAGGTTAGGGAGGAGTCTAAGTGTCAGGGCAGATGAGTATGGTAGGCATCCTGGGGGGATAGGGAATGGCAAAGGGGGACAGAGGAAGAACAACTAGGGAGTGAAACCGACCCCAGTATCAGAGGCACTAACAGAAAAGACAGGAGAAGGGACGGGGGTGCCTGAGGTGAGGGGGAGGCCTCCTGATGGGGGAGGAAGAGACCACGAGAAGTACCAAGGGAGAGAGCAGATGGCTGCGGGTAGGGAGGGACCAGGGGTGGCACAGAGGGGGAACAAGTAGGAGAGGGGAACTGATAGGGGGAAGAGATGTAGGAGGGGTATCAACTAGAATAGATTCAAACCTCTGCTGTGGGAGAGGGGAGCAGGAACATACTGAAGGGGGGAGGACAAGCGGGCATGAGAGGGATGGCAACAGGTAGGGAAGAGATAGAGAGGACGAAAGGTAGAAGGAGGCTAGTAAGGAAGGAGGGAGGTGGTGACTGGAGGAGAGAAGGCTACAGGAAGGGGGAAGGATGGGAGGGGCATCACTATTGGGGTACAAGGGAATGGGGGCTCTAAATCGACAACAGCGGGGATAGGAGGGGGTTGGAAATCGGCAGGGGAAGAGGTGAGGTCGACATGGGAAGCTCAGTAGGAAGTAGTCAGGCTGGGAAGGGGTTCAAGGGAGGTGGGAGGAATAAGGCAGAGAAAAGGTGAGGTGGAAGTAGGGGGTACAGATACAGAAGTCACAAAGGGTGCAGCTGGTGGGGGTAAAGGGCAGGGAAGAACGAATACTGGGGTGTGGAAGGGGCATTAGAAGGAAAGGGGGCAAGGGACGGGGGTACTGTCCTGGGGATTCTATACTGAAATGGGTGAGATGGGGCGGTAAGGGGAAAGACACAGCTGTATTTGGGTTGAAGCCTTCCCAGGTTGACTGCAGGAGGGCAGGGAGGCACTGCTCAAGCCGCAGTGAGGGGAGAATGAACCTCATTTACTGTTGCATGAGTACAAAGGGCTTTATGGGGACACTGTGGATATAGTGAGGGAAGGTTCTGTAGTTGGGCAGGCAGTGTGAGTTGATGGGGACTCGGTGGCATTCTTGGAGGTACTGCTGATACCATGTACAAGCATGGGGAGGAAGAGTAGGCTTCAGGAGTTCAACGAGTGGCTGAGGGATTGAGCCACACCAAACATTATGGGTTAGTGACTAACTGGGGTAGGGTCTGGGGAATAGTGACTTGCACGAGGGGCAGGGCACATGGAGCACAGGAGGGGAGGGGAGGCTAGGCATTACTGCCGCCCACTGGCACTCGGGAGGGTTGAGGCGCCGGACGCCACACCACGCCATGCTGGCGCACTCCGGTTTGGACGCAGCCCGCCGCCAGGGGGTCGGCAGTGGAGGGATAGGATTGAGCATCCGGAAGATGGCTTTCCTATCCTGGGGTGGGATCTAGGGACCCACCGCTCTGTAGCAGCCCCTGGTGATGACCGGAGGTGCTCTAGAGCAGTGTAGTAAAGGGGGCAGAGTGTGGTGGACGTTGGCATGCTGTGCCTAAGCTTCACTGCATGCCCGCACTCCGCAAAGGGGAGAAAAGTGGAAAATGGGCTACGGTTGGGCAGCATGAGCTTCTGACCTCGCTGCCGCCCAAGTGGCGCCTCCTCAACTGGATCCTGCTCCAGTGGGTTGAGCTGGGAAGCTCTCACCACCCGCCAGGGGGTAATCCATGGAGGTAAGAGAGGGTCGGTCGGATGACCAAGCCAACCATAGCCCGAGGAGAAAATATGTACAACAAAAAAGGCAGCATTAGAGGGGTATATCTCTACAAAGGTGGATTTAAACTAGTTGGGGTGCCAAAAACTGAGGTTGGTAGAAAGGTCTGCACGGGGAGCCAAATGAGCTCACTGCCCTAGATATAGGTAAAGGCGGAAGTGTAGTAACCCTGGAAGGGGGTGGGCAGAGTTGTCTGAATGTAATACAGAAAGCACCACCACCTGGTAAGAATAAGGAGGAGAGAGGGTGCGGACTACCGGGAGGAAGGACACAGGCCAAGGAGGAGAAGAGTGAGGAGAAGGAGGGGTACGGGTGGAAGGTGGTCTGACTAAATGGATAGAGAACTGGTTTTAGGGGAGGGTGCAGAGGGTGGTGGTGGTAGGGTAGCTCTCGGCACCCAGAGCAGTGACAAGCAGGGTGCCACAGGGCTCAGTGCTTGGCCGGGTGCTGTTTGGGCTCTTTGTCTCCAATATAGCTCACGGAGTGGGGAGCAGGGTTAGCCTGTTCACACATTATAAGCACCTTATCAAATTTATAAATTTGTCTGGTAAAGCAAACCCGGCAAGGACCCCATACAGAAAATTCCAGCTTACTCGGTCAGAAGCTTTTTCTGCATCGAGACTCATTAAGACAGCCGGTGTTTTTTGTTGACTGAGTTGGTCAATAATATGTATTGTGTGGTGAACGCTATCAGCTGCTTGTCTGTCCAAAACAAAACCTGTTTGGTCTTTGAGGACTATTTATTTATTAATTTATTTTTATTTATATAATTAGTATTTTGGAAAGACCTTTGAGCGTGAGCTCTTTTACAAAGGTTCCACGTCAGGGTGGACAATAAGACAGTACACATATTCGGTGGTTACAGAGGCCTGATCATTAGGCATTAAAGAGCGATTACATGAGAATTAGACAAATAGGAGAAAAAACAGAGCAGTTGTAATAGAATACTAAGCTATTTCTATTTGGTTGCCCTAGGTAGCACACCCTGGAAACCTCCAGATCCGTTGATAGACTATGGCAGAGCAACTGCATAGGGTTTAATGCTATCCCAGATGGCGAGAGGCTGGGTGACAGTGAAACAAGGGGGATTGGATTTGAACCTACACTGAGAGAGCAAGAGGTGGGGAATTGTGAAAAGCGGGGGCTGTGATGGGGAGCAGCTCCAGAGGGCTTTGTCAAGTATTGTGTGTGTGGGCGGGGGTTGGGAGGGGCAGTACCAAGAGCATTTAAAGAGGATTGATAGCTTACATAAGCCCTTGGCTAGGCTGGAATGGAGGCAGGGTTCTCTAGGGTAGGGTAGGGATTAGGAATTGTAATCTTTTGGCCAAAATAGAAGTTAGAATTTTATAGTCCACATTTAGAATCGAAATAGGCCTGTAGGAAGTGCAGAGGGTAGGGTCCTTGCCTGGCTTGGGAAGGACGAAATTATGGCTTGTCTCCAGGAAGGGGGGAGAACCAAGCCCTCCATCATTATTTCCTAATAGGTAATTCTCATGATAAGGGTCAATGTTAGCAAATTTCTTATAAAATTCCATGGGAAGTCCATCATTCCTTGAGATTTCCTGTTTTCCCATCCTCATTACATTATTAATTTCTGCTTCTGTTATTGTACGTAAAGTTAGGTCTTCCAGGAATCTGACACCACGGAAGATTTAGACCCTCCAAAAACTTTTGTATCTCTTCCTGTGGAGGGTCTTTTGATTGGGCATATAATTGCGTATAGTAAGTTTGGAATGCTTCCGAAAATATGTTCTAGTTTTGGGCTCTTTAGTTTTGTTGGGGGTGTACAATTCGGGCTATATGTGCCTTAGCTCACCTAGCCCGTAAGCGGATTGCTAGTCGCCGCAGGGCCTTTGGACCTCCCTCATAATAGCTTAGCCTTAAATATTGGAGGTTAAACTCCACTTTGGCATCTGATATGCCTTTTAATTCTTTTCTATGCTTTGTCAATTCTCGTTCTCTATGTCTCAGGAATTTCTCCTGTTGCTGTGCCTCTAGAGTCTGTATCTTCTGTTTCAGCATTTGCTATTTCTGCTTTCTCTGTTTCTTTCTAGCAGAATCTATTGCCACTAATTTCCCTCTAATAACAGCTTTGAGGGTATCCCAAACCATACCTCTACTAACTTCTCCACTCCCATTATCTTGTAAGGCCTGGTTTATTAATGGAGGATTTGTTCCTGTACTTCCTTATCTCTAAGTAGAGCTAGATTAAGTCTCCAAAACATATTTTGGGGGGCATCAGATCTAGGTATAGCAGCAGGGGGAGCATGGTCTGACAGGGTAATTGGGTCTATTTCACACCTCTGAAGCATTGGGAGCGCATCCCTATTTAAGTAAAAATAGTCAAGTCGTGAATAGATATGGTACATTGCTGAATAGTGGGTACAACCCTTCACAGGTCCTTCAGCGAAGGTCCAGGCATCCTGCAAGCCCAATTTTATAAGTAGGGCCTTAATTTGTTTATGGAATTTATTGGTCCTCCTAGGGATTTTAGAAGTGGTGTCTACTTTCTGATCCGGGGTCATATTCCAATCTCCTCCAATGATCACTGTCCCTTCTGCTTTTCTTCCTATCTGGGTCAATATCTTTCTGTACCTTTCATCACGGGAGCCTGGGGACTGTATATTGATACCACTGTCAGTTTGCTTCCATTTAGATTGCCTTTAAGTAGTGCGAATCTACCCTCCTTATCACTGACCTTATCTACTGTAGCACTTCAAACTGAGTGTTCTGAGGATCAACACTGCTACGCCTCTGCCTCACCCCTGGTAAGAGGAATAGCAAATGTCAGAAAATCGATTTTTGCAACTTTAGGTGCTCCTTGTCTGACAGATGAGTCTCTTGCATAAGAATTAGCTCAGCCTTTTATTTCTTAACATAGGTAATTATTTTTTCCACCTAATTGGGTTTGTTAACCTATTGACATTGAACGAGAGAACCTTAATCCCCATTGTTGATAAGAGGCGGGTCTAACTGGCAGTGGACCAACTGCATTCCCCTACTGTCCTCCTGTCCCCAGCACACCGTCTTTTTTACTGTTTTAACTTTATCACCAATAAAAAATAAACTACAAACATGTGCTACTATTTTAACCAAGAAAGTAGCTAAACCTTGCAGCAAAAACTGCCAACTATTTACAGAGCTTCCAAGGCAGGGGAATAAATTAGTTCCCTGACTCTGCGAAGAGTACCTCTGCAGAGGTGTAGTGTCATTTTTACCCCACCACGGAGGATCACTACAGAGGCAGAAGTATCAAGTGTTGTTCTAGTAATTTTTCTGTCCCAGTTATACATTTCACACAGTTATATGTTTAATTCCCCCGCTATTTTTCAGCGGCCATTCTCTGGCAAGCAAGGATGAGCAGCACTATTGTATCTGGTGCCAACATATGGGCCCAGAAGTTAGCTGATGTTCTCCTCTCTTGGTAGCCCCTCCCCCATCTTGATAGGTATACAAAACTCGCCATGTTTTCCAAAGGATAGCATTTAAAAACAAATTTCAAGGAGAAACAAGCAAGAGTTATTATATCTGTTAATGTCTGAGTAATGTTAATCAAAATCGAAGGTAGGTTTTTACTCTCTTGTCCTACCCTCCGAGTCTCCATGTTTCTGTTTGGTTGTTTATTGTCACCAACTGATCAAAAAGAGAAAAGGAACAACTTGTGTCCCTTTATTTGGGCTTACTGACCGTTTCAGTCATCGCCACTGTTGGGAAGCCGCATTGGTCAAATAAGGAGGATTAAATGTATTCCAGTTGTGTCCTTAACACGCCTTCAGGTATTCCACTCCTGTTGTTCATTCTGGTGTTGCTTAGCTCGGGTCTGCTGTAGCTTGCCACGGATGTGTGCGATGGTTTTTTGCGTAGTGAGAGTGTCTGACACTCTATCTGGTCCCCTCTGCAACTGCTCTCCCAAACGCCTGAGGTTCCTGTCCTCAGCTCTGGTTGTGGTCTGTTGGTATTCCTCCACAGTTAGGCCTCGTTGTTTAAGGGCGTCGGCAACATCTTCAGGAGTAGAATACAAGCGAGCTCCTTCCTCCCAAAACACTCTCATTTTTGCTGGATGTGGGGTTTGAAATTGGATCTTCTTGGACCATAGTGCTTTCATTGCAGGTCTGTACTGTAGCCTCATTTTTTTGAATCTCTGGTGGGTAGTCCTGATCTAGGTATAAGCGACTGCCATTATACATTATTTCTCCAATTTGCCACGATTGGCATAATATTTCCTCTTTGATAGTATAGCTGGAGAATTTAATAAGGATCTGACGGGGCCTGGCCGATGGATCTGTGGGTTTGGGCCCAAGTGTCCTATGAGCTTGCTCAATCCTAACTTGTAGTGTGGCTGGTAAAGCTAACACATCTTGTAAAAGGTCTTGCATAAAGTGGGCCATGTTACCCACTTCAGTCCCCTCGGATAATCCTGACAATCTTACATTGTCCCGTCGGGACCTAGCTTCTAGGTCGAGGCATTTTACCTGTAGCTGGTCTACGAGTCTCAGCACTGTTACCAGGTCATCTGTGTGGGAGTGAGGAGCTGGATTCTACTGAGTCACCGGTTATCCACCTCCTGAGAGCTACATCCATATCTGCAAGTTTATGATGCAATCTTTGAAATTCAACATTGTTCTCCTTTCGCATCTCCACTATTTCTGTAAGTGTTGTATCGAGTTGTGCTTTTACTTTGTCCCAGTCTCGGGTGGTAGCATTGTGGCCTGTGGTATGTGGCCTGGTGGCGAGGGGCTCGATCCCGTCTTCCTTCCAGCAAATGATATCGAGCTATCTATCGTCATTTGCCCTGCTCTTGAGTAGTTTTGAATTACTGGGTCCCTTTCCCTTTTGGAGGCATTTTGTCTGGTTTGGTTAGGTTTGTAGCAGGGAAAACAAAGTTTTAATCCCCAAGGAGAGGGCGCCAATTCAAGCTGGTTAGTTAGCCGTGAGAACTGGAAGTCCCATGGAGTTACTCTTTAAGGAAAGGTTAGTGCACCACCTGGAATCCATAGGAGCACAGGATTCAAGACAGCATTGGTTTACAACAGGAAGGTCCTGTCAAACTAGTCTCATAGATTTCTTTGACTGGGTAACCAGGGTGGTGGAACAAGGGGGAGCAGTTGATGTCACCTATCTTGACTTCAGCAAAGCTTTCGATACTGTTTCACATAGAAGATTGATTAATAAGCTGGGTAGGTTCAGGGTGGGTCAGAAGTTGGTCAACTGGGTGGGTAAACTGGTTGATGGGCAGAAAACAGAGAGTGGTGGTAAACAGTATACAGTCAGAAGAGATGCAAGTCACAAGTGGGGTACCTCAGGGATCAGTCCTGGGGCCAGTGCTCTTCAATATCTTCATCAGTGACATTGCAGATGGACTCGAGGGTAAGGTTTGTCTGTTTGCAGATGACACCAAGATATGCAACAGAGTAGATGATCCAGATGGGGTGGACAGAATGAGAAGAGATCTGGATAAACTGGCAAAATGGTCAAAAGAGTGGCATCTGGAGTTTAACACCAAGAAGTGCAAGATCATGCACATAGGGAAGAGAAACCCTGAGCTACCTATAGGTTGGAAGGAAGTTGCTGGCAATCACAAGGGAAGAAAGAGACTTGGGCATCATCTTCACAGATTACCTGAAATCATCCAAGCAGACCGCTAAAGTAGTAGGTAAGGCTAGGTGGATGTTGGGGTGTATTAGTAGGAGTACCACAAGTCGTAAGAGTGAGGTAATAATCCTCTTTACAAGACACTAGTTAGGCTCCATCTGGAGTACTGCATGCAGTACTGGAGGCCACACCTTCACAAGGACATTAACCAAATTGAGGCAGTCCAGAGAAGGGACCAAAATGGTGCAGGGACTGCATCAGAAAACATATGAGGACAGATTAACAGAGCTCAATATGTATACCCTAGAGCAATCAATCAATCAAATCTTTATCCAGGTGAACACCATTGAGCAAGCTCATTTACAAGGTGGACCACTCACACAAGGTCAGGAACATTGCATTTATGTACAGGCAAGAAAACAAGCAAGTATATACATAATAAAAACAAGCAGGGTAGCAATAAAAAGTAATGGTGTAGTATACGAGTACAAGGTTCACTATTTCTAAGTAGGTATATATCCTATTCAAGAAAAAAGGAGAAAGGTGGGAAAGGCAAAGGAGGGAGAGAGGTGATATGATCGAAACATTCAAACACCTTAAGGGCATTAATAAGGTGAAAGAGTCTAACATGTTTCAATATAAGAAAAATAGCAGGACAAGAGGACACAACATGAAATTAGAGGGAGGCCAATTAAGGGGTAATGTGAGGAAGTTCTTTTTTACAGAAAGAGTGGTGGATGCATGGAATGGCCTACCTCAGGAAGTGGTGAATATGAATACAGTGCAGAGCTTCAAACAGGCATGCGATAGGCATAAGGGAGCAATACAGATGAGTATGAATAGATACGCCATTGACAGAGCAAAGTCCGACGGCACATTCATAAGGTAGAAAAAGAAATGGTCAGTCTGGATGGGCCTTGCGGTCCTTATCTGCCGACAACTTCTATGTTTCTAGATCTAACGCTATAGGGATCATTAGACAAATAAGCAGTTTGCTGAATTTAAATCTTCTTCGTTTCAGTTCTCAAACCCTCTGGAAAAATCCCAAATTCAGTAATAATGGTTTAAGTCTAAGTTATTTAGGATTGGACATTAAAGGTATTACAGAGGAGATATTCTTGAACATGCACCTTTAACAATTTTGAAGACCTAGTCAGGAAATATGACATCCCTTTAACAGACAAAATGTATTTTTTTTTTATTATTGTTTTCTCTCCTGCAGTGTGGTCCCCATCTGGAGGGTGCCCCCAGCCCCGTCATACACCAACTGGCGCTGGCACTTACCCCCAGGGCTTTCCCCCCCTGGTGGGGCTGGTGGGGTTCCCCAGCCCCACCGAGACCACAGATCCAGTGGCTAGCATCATGGCTAACCGGGAGTAGGGGTCTGGCAGGCTGCCCTCTTCATCTGCAGCACTGCTCCTTTTCCTGTTTTCCTGCCCCTTGCGGGCATGCAGTGACACCTATGATGGGGTTGCGACGCTCCCATGCATGCCTTCATCAAGCATCTGCCATGCTCCTGCCCCCACATTGTTATGGCTCCATGTTGCCGAGCCCCAGCCTCTGCTAGGGGTCAGGCGTGCACTGACATCCCCCCCAGAGATGGAGAGCAGTCCGTCGGACGCCAATCCATCTCCTCCTTGCTGACCCACAGTGGTCCGTGTTTGTTCCCAAACATGGGTCACTGGTGCGGTGCGAGATGTTGTGTCCAGCTGCCTCAACTTCAGCGCCCGCCAGGGCCGGCCAGACAAAAGTTTTTACATGGAACTTAAAGAGATAGTGAATGCTAATATTGAGTGTGACTCTTTCCTAATGTTAATACACAGAGCTCTTGGGCTGCATGGGACTCTGTTCCAGAATCTCATCATGATATCATTTTCTAGTCGATTCTATCAGAGGTTTTGCTACAGAGCTGACAAGAGTTTGGTCACAGATGTTAGAGACAGAAGCAGAGTCCTGAACTGGACACATTTTGGACATTTTCATCTAAGGCCTTTAGCTCAGTCTGTCTACAACTGCTTCAATTTAAACGTTACTTAATTTATTCTACACCCCATGCCATATGTTTAAAATGGGTCTCAACTCATCTCCTAGCTGTGGTAAGTGTAAAATTGACAGGGGTTCATTGAAACACATTATCTTACTTCTAGAGGGTTCCTTCAGGAGGTCATTACATATAGAACTAGCGGCACCTGGCGCTTTGGGTCGCATGGCAGACTTTTCTAGCAATACCTGACGGGGACCCTCACCCAACCACGTGACTGATGTCAGCGTGATCAGTATATAGTGGATGGTCCCCACGCCCACCCTCTAGTTCTTTCCTACTGTTGCATCGTGTCAGTCACATTGCAGACTTCCATTAGCGATCGTCGTATAAGTTCTTGCGTCAGATTTATTCCATCGCCTTTTTTATTTTTAACAAATTTTTTCTCACTTATGTCTTCACCTAAGAAGAAGTGCTTGTCCTGCGGCACACAAATAACACACAGGGATGGCCACATTAAGGGCGTGATCTGCCTGAGCCCAGACCATCTTGTCTCATCCTGCCCGGAGTGCCAGCCTTCAACCAGGCCACCAGAAAAAGGAGGCAGCAGGCTTTGAGGCCCACCATTTAAAAGTCCATCTTGCTTCATTGAAAAGCAAATAGACCGGCTCCACGAGTCTTCTTCAGGAAAATCTTCCTTCCAAAAAGAGCATAGAAAGGAGAAACTGAGTGGGAGGCTCCGCTGAGGCCCAGCCTGAGGCCTCTCGGCCTCGACGAGCAAGGCCGCTTCTCAGCCACAGCCAAAGTGAAGACTTCTGACGGTAAGTCGGACAAAACTTCCGTGGGTAAGTTGGCTGCCAGCCCTTCTGACGGCCGCACTGCCACAACCGATAAGTCATCCTCCAGGGACCACCTGGTCACCGGTAAGTCAGCTCCCAGGCCTCGGGACCCACCTGGTTGTAGCCAGTAAGTCAGCTGGGGCCTCCCTCCCACCTGCCCGGCTCCATCTGGTAAGATGCCCGCCTCTGACGGCGGATCAGGCGTGGTTCTCCTGTCGGGCCTGACAGTGCCTCACCCAATGTCCGGAAGAGCGGGAGACAGTCCCTCTCCCCTTCTCCCTCACCAGTACCTTCCCCTTCTCAGGCGGGTACTTCAGGCGAGGACAATGCGGAGCCCCTCGATGTGCAGGACCATTCCTCAGGGTCCGTTCCGTACTCTGCCTGGACGGGCCACCGGGAAGGAGGCTCCTCCTCCAGCCGTCCGCCTAGTTGGAGACCCTCCCTTCGGGAGGGATCTCTCCAGATCCGGTGACTATCCCGGTCCCAATCCCACCGTTGGGATCCAGCTCGCATTCACCCAATGCCGGAACCTCTGACAATGGTCTCAGAGCCCGGGCCTTGCTGTCTGCCCCAGCCTTTGGCTCTGGCACCAGACGCGGTCCCTCTGTCGGGCCCCCTTCATCTGGTTCCGATGCTGGATTCTTTTCCGGTGCCAGATCAGGTGGTGCTGGTCCCGACGTCGGTACCCCAGATGATAACTATCCTGACGCCAGACCCGCTGCCGATCTGTACGATGGGAGGCTCAACGTGGGTCCCCCCTCTGTCAGACCCCTTGACGTTGGGGATTTATTCCAGACCCTGGACTGTCCCTCATTACCTCCCGGGGGATCCTGAGGACCACTACCCGGCTGGTCCTCCTCCTGATTGGAGCACTACAGGACAGTACTACCCTAGGTACAATCCCTACCAGAGCTATCACTTTTCTGGTTACCAGGGGTATCACTACCCACCTCCCCTGGTAATACCTCCTCCCCCTCTCTCCCAGCCTCCTCCTCCTCCCCCCCGCCCCCTCCACAGGCTCCAGCCATGCCGGATTTCAAGACCCTAATTCAGACTTGGTGACAGGGGGCACACGCAGAGCTGGTGTCAGATCTGGAAAGCAGACTCCCACCCCCACGCGTTCCTAGATCTCCGCCCTGAAGGAGTTCTTCTCTCCATCCACAGTACATGTCTCATTGTTCTCCCAGACCTTGGAGACCCGTCCGGACGAGGGAAGGACGATGATGATGAGAATGGCGATGAGTTACCAGAGGAGCCCTCGGACAAACCTGAGGTCTGGCGGCAAGGTTTCCCGAGGACCCTGCCTTTTCGGACCTCTTGAGGTCCATGCAAGACTTTTGACTTGGGAGTCAGAGGAACAAGACCCTATGTGACAGACTCGCGAGTCTGTCCCTGGTACTGATTCCTCCATAGATTGTTACCCCACCATGATCTCACCTCTGTGGTCTGGCAGATGCTTTTTCTATCTCCGCTGTCCTCAAGAGGGCAGACAGAGTGTACTGACCACTTAAGGAGGCTCCATTTTCAATGCGCATCCAAGGCAGACTCATCATAATTTCAGTGCGCATAATCGCTTGTCTGCACCTACACATGAGCACATCTCCTCTAGATAAGGAGTTGAAGCAGATGGACCAGTTCGGTAGAAAGGTTTATTCTTCAGCCACATGTGCGCTCCGGTCCCTAAACTATGTGGCTCATATGATGTCACACCAGAAAGCTACCTTGGCCAGGCTGGAGGCCCAAGTCCAGGCTTTGGACCCCTCGGGCCTCAAGAAGGAGCTCGCCAAGGATCTCTGCCTTTCATGTTTTTCTCTGTAGGCATGCTCTGCAGGCTATGCATGACTCCGTCACTCAGTAGCCTGCGCCTTGGTAACAGCCGTTGCCTTAAGACGGCACGCCTGGTTTCGCATTTCTGGCCTCGCCAACGAGGTGCAGTCTGCGATTCATGACTTCCCCTTTCGAGGCTCAGTGTTTTTTGGTGGTGATACCAAAGGCATCATCCTGAGGTCAGTGTTATCCATGCAGTGATTGGGCACTCAACAGAAGCAGCACCTTTTCAGAAAAGGACCTGGAGGCAGAGGAAGCAGGCCCCGGCTCGACGCCGAGGGAAATGCAAGGCCATGGATTCCGCCACTCCTCCTGCCTCCAACAACCAGAGATGCTCATGAGGTCCTCCTCTTGATTGCCTTGCCACCTCCTGACTCCATAGCCTCATTACCTCCTCAACCTCATGGCGAGGAGCCGATGGGGGGGGGGGAGGTTCACCCACCACACACAGGAATGGCAGGGCGTAACCTCCGATGCATGGGTCCTGCAACTGGTGTCTGCCAGACACACTATAGAGTTTCTGGAGATACCACTAGACTCTCTGCCAAAAAGGTCTTCCTACTCCAGGGATCAGGCTCTTCTTGTTCGAGAAGAAATTCAAAGCCTTTTGCTCAAAGAAGCAATAGAGTGCATTCCCTCCAGCAAAGGGAAGGGGTTTATCTCCATTTTTCCTGGTTCCAAAAAGACGAGAGACTGGAGACCTATCCTTGACTTGAGCAGTCTCAACCTGTTTGTTGAGTACAAAAAGTTCCTGATGCTGATGCTCCAGAACTTCTCCCACTTCTTCTGGAGAACCATTGGCTTTGCGCTTTAGACATGCAGGATGCTTACTTGCACATTCCGATCTTCCCCAGCCACCGCCGATTGCTGCAGTTCCTATTCAGGGGGAGCACTTCCAGTTTTGGGCCCTTCCCTTTGGTCTGTCCTCTGCACCTCGTGTGTTTACCAAGTGCCTTGCGGTGGTGGCGGCCTTTCTGCTCTGCCAGGTATTGCGTTTCCTCACCTGGATGATTGGCTAATCTCGGCCCTTCCAGGGTTTCCTTATTGAGGCTCTGTCCTTATTCTGACCTTTTCCTCAAACTGGGATTACTGTTAGTGTCCCCAAATCATCCCTGATACCATCCCAGAGACTTCAATTCTTTGGGCGGTTTTGGATACAGTCCAATGCAGAGCCTTCCTTCCTCCAGACAGGTGGAGACCCTGGTCCGTCAGGCTTCTTTGGTGGCTTCGTCCAGGACCATCCCGGCCCAGGAGGTCGTCCGCCTTCTTGGCCTGATGGCAGCCTCCATCACTACCATTCCCCTGGCGAGGCTTCACATGAGAGTTACTCAGTGGTCCTTGTGGGTGCAGTGGGATCAACTCCTGGATGAACTGGACCATCTGGTCCTGGTGTCGTCAGCAGTTCAGAAAGAATTGCTGTGGTGGAGGGACCCCTGCAACCTTTCCTTGGGACTTCCTTTCAGGAGCCCAGCCCCCTCTGCATCAGTGTCTACGGATGCATTGAATATGGGAAGGGGAGCACCAAGCACAAGGACTGTGGTCCAGCTTGGAAGCATCATCACACATCAATGTTCTGGAGGTCAGGGCGGACTTGTATGCCTTACAGGCCTTTCAGACCCTCCTTTCCAAGGGATCACTGCTTGTCCAGACAGACAATATGTCAGTAGTTTGGTACCCCAACAAACAAGGAGGAACTCACTCGTACCTCCTTTGCAGAGAGGCGATGCAGGTGTGGAACTGGGCAGTTCAGCAGAATCTGGCCCTAGTGGCCATGCATGTTCCAGGTGTTCAAAATGACCTGGAGGACAGTCTCAGCAGGTCTTGGACCCTAAGTCATGAATAGGAACTAAATCAGGAAGTGGCAGGGTCTTTCTTCCTAAAGTGGGGGCATCCACAGCTCGACCTCTTCGCCTCCCATTCCAATGGAAAACTTCCCAGTTTTTGCTCACTCGTTCCAGGGCATTGTGCTTTCTGGCACAACGTGCTGTCTCTCTCTTGGACAGGGACATTTTTGTACGCCTTCTCTCCATTTCACATTCTCCAGAGGGTTCTCCTCAAGTTTCAGGAAGAGAAGGCACGGATGATTCTCATCGCCCCTCTCTGTCCGAGACAGATTTGGTTCCTGCTGCTGCAACAGCTAGCAAGAGAACCACCGGTTAAACTTCCAGTGACTCACGACCTCTTAACCCAGAATCAAGGTCATCTTGTTCATCCATGGCTCAGGACATTGCATTTTCATGCGTGGCTTCTAGACATAGTGGTTTCTCACTTTGGGGTCTTCTCTCGAGTCGCTCAAGTCTTAATAGAGGCACGAAAACCCTCTACTTGTTCCACTTATGCCATGAAGTGGAAACGTTTTTCCATCAGGGTGACTTCCAAGGATTGGAACCCATTTACTTGTTCTGCCCACAAGTCATGGAATATCTGCTCCAGCTTTCACTCAGGTCTGTCATATTCTTCTTTGAAGGTCCACCTTTCTGCAGTTTTGCGCACTCATGAGCTGGGCGGATGGTAAACCTGTGGCTCAGCTGGAAGTCTCAAACCCTTTTCTGAAAGGGATTCTCCATCTGAAACCCCATCTGCAGCCCTACAACCACTTGGGATTTGAACTTCATGTTGAGAAGCTTACTCTCCATTTGAACCAGCAATGATCTGTGATTTATGCTTCCTCTCTTGAAGACATTATTTTTGGTTGCTGATACTTCAGTTTGAAGGATTTCGGAGCTTCAGGCTCTAGTATATAAAGAGCCTTATCTAATTTTCCACAGGGACCAGGCGGTCCTCAGGACAAATCCTAAGTTTTTACCCTAGGTGGTGTCGGAAGTCACACTGAACCAATCAGTGGAGCTTCCAGTTTTCTTTCTGTCCCCTGCAAACAGAGGTGAGGCACTCCTGCACGCCATGGACGTCCTTTGATGTTACACACACCGAACAAAGGATATCTGTAACTGTGATCAGCTCTTTGTTTACTTTGCCCCCAGATCAGCGCGCAAAGCTGTTTCTAAGCAGTCCTCCCCAATTGGTTAGGTAACAGTATTCACTACTGTTACCAAAGATACGACAGACCTCTGCCTGGTCCCATCAGAGATCACTCTACCAGTGTCATGGATGCTTCCGCTGCATTTTTGTGGAACGTTTCTGCAGCTGATATCTGCACTGCAGCAACTTGGAGTTCTGTCCATACCTTTACCAAACACTACAGTCTGGACATTGCTTCTAGGCGGAGGGCAGGTTTTGGCCTAGCTGTTTTGCAGGGCCTTCTGTCCTAGGCTTGGTCCATTCTAGTTCCCAGTTTTGTTGGAGTTTGTTTCTCTCCTCCTCAGTTCTATATGTAATGACCTACTGAATGAACCCTCGTCTCGATGTAAGATAGTACAGTTACGTAGGAACTTACCGTAACAGTAGATCTTGGAGAGAGGTTCCTTCAGTAGGTCATATTTTTCCCTCCCTCCTTCCCCCTTTTATTTTATATACAGGGACTCCAAATCCTGTCTACTCCTGCTGTTAGGCCTCTTCCAGGCTCCAGCAGAAGAACTGGAGTGCGAACGTGGGGACCGTCCACCATATACGGTCATGCTGATATCAGTCGCGTGATGTCTGGTAGTCTTTCAAGTGTTTGTGATGTTCTTTACTCTCCTAACTCTGTATTGTATGGTTTATGTGTGCTGCGTCACACTGATGTTGTTGTTTTGTATCTGACTTGTATCCTTCCGGGTCGTACCTGAAAATAGGCATTCCTATGCCTAGTGTACTCACCCGGTCAACAAAAGCAAATAAATAAATAATTGCTAGAAAAGTCTGCCGTGTGGCCCAGACGCCAGGTGGCGCTAGTCCTATATGTAATGACCTACCGAAGGAGCCTCTCTCGAAGATCTACTGTTAAGGTAAGTTCCTACGTAACAGTACTTTTTAAGGTTGCCCTCCTGTACAGGCTCTGTGGAAAATGTTAAAGAAATGTTTAAATATTTGCCTTTTATTGCAAACTATTTAAACATAGAAACTGGTGTATTTGGGACATTTTGATGAGTCTCAATTTTGGATTCAGGAACAGAAGTACTCTCTACTACTTATAGGTGCCTCAATTAGAAATATTTTATTAAAATATTGGAAAAATGACAATGCCCCATTAATACAGGAGTGGAGAGCACAATTCATAGAGATTTTGAGAACAGGAAAACTTGCAGGAAATAGATTCAATAAAAGGTTTGGCAGTATCTATAAATTGATTTGCAGTTCTAATACAGTTTCAGTATCCCCTAATAATCCAAGATGTATTTAATTTGTATTTTATCCCAGGTAAATAAGTATGTTCCCTGTCTCCATATCATCTTATATACACTTTAATTTCCTTCTACTGCTTCTTTGCTCTTCCCCTTTATGTTTCTCTTACTGTAATATTATTTTGTACATGTTAAAATAATCTTTGTATTAAGAAGCTAGGGTATGTAAGGTATCCACAAATAATCATATATGAAATAAAGGTTCTTCTGTCTTCTTTTTCTCTCTTCCTGTTCATTGTTTCTTTTAAATTTCAGCTTTTTATATTTCCTGAAATTTGGAAATATAAGAAGATTGTATTAGGATTAATAGATATGTTTAGTTCATAAAAAGAATGTAAGTCTTCGTAATTGTTTTGTTATTTAGTGTAGGTTCATTTATTTAATAGTTATGAATTTGTTTTTTTTTTAATTGTTTGCATTGTTTCATAATATTTTAATAAAAATGTCATTATATAAAAAACAGCTGTCATGATAGTAACCTTTATGTTACCATAGGAATGGGCAATTCCATAACTTTGAGCTATATGGTAACATCAATCGGCAATATCAACATTATTTCTACTTTCTTTTACCCTTTACTTTACCTCCTGCTCCGAGTGCTATAGTCTGGGCTTTAGAGAAGGCACTTTGAGGCAGAGATCTGGGTGTGACAGAGATACCTCTGTGTACTACGTAGATTGACAAGTTGGTAGGGGCACCTGGTGAGTCATAGGTTAACTTGAGCAAGGGTTCAACAACTTTTTCAGAACAATGGAGTGGAACAGTCACTTCTTTTCTTGGATTCTGGGGTAGCTACACCAAATTCATTGAATAGCAATAGGGCATTCTCAGTCAAAATGGGTTCTGTAATATCTTCTGTTGTTTCTACAGGTGCTCCATTTTCTTCCTCTTGTACTTCCTCAGATACAGGCTCATCATCTAAGGATACATCTGGTGTTGGCTCAGAATCCATAGAAACATAGACTTTGATGGCAGATAAGGACCGCTTGGCCCACCCAGTCTGCCCATTTCCTACTTGTTGAATAGTTGCAGATTCAGTTAACCAACAACCTTCTACACCACCACTATAGTTGCCTTATGTCTGTCCCATGCATTCTTGAATTCCTCCACTGTTTTTGGACCCCACAACCTCCTCAGGAAGGCGGTTCCATGTGTCCACCGCCTCTACATGAAACAAAACTTCCTCACGTTGCCTCTGAGCCATCCCCCCATTATCTTCAAATTGTGCCCCCTTGTTGAAATGACATGAAGTCTTGCTGTATTCTGTCTGCAGTTAGCTCCAGCCTTTAAACTACCCCAGAGAACAAAGGGTTCATTTTCTGTGCAGTGCATAGAACGTTGAGCTCGAGTTTGATTGAGGTCTCTGTCTGCAGCCCTTTGAAACCCAACCGTCAGATTCTTTACTCCGCCTCACTGAACAGTCGCTCCGGAGATTTCTCCTTCAGCTTGGTTTGAAAGTAAAGTTGTCGGTTTTAAGCCGAATTTGTTCCGCATAGTCGGTTCAGTCTCTGTCTGCGGTACCGTGAGTACTAGATTGTTTTTTGTCTGAATTCTGTGTGGAAATTGTAAAAGTTGTTTGATCGGTTCAGCTGAACTGATCACTTATTGTAATTTTATTGTGAATTCTGATATTTTGTAATTTTATAATTTTGATATTTGTAACAATTGGGAGAAAAAAAGAGCATGGTTACCAGTCCTTATCGGTTCTAAAAAATGGGTTTGAACAGTTTTTACAATACCCGTGACACGGTTAGGAACCATAAAGGAGTCTTGCTAGCGGTTGCCATAAAAAGGGTGTGTTTGGTTAGGTTGGCCATGTCTGAGAAAACCCAAGAAGAAAACTGGACCCACTGTTTCAACATTTGCAGTGAGTGTGGGATGTCTTTGCTAAGGCCGATCCCTCACACCACCTGTGTTTATTGTCTGGGGTTGAACACCTCGATACAGACTGCCAAATTTGTAAAAATTTTCCTAAATCTACCCTTGAGAAGAGATTAGGTAGACTTAGGGAAAAGGAGGCCGAGGAGTCCGCTGACCCGGATGGCCAGCCCGGTTCGGTCCCAACCGAACCAGAAGGAGTGCCCTCTGACCAGGGCGATACTTCTTCGGGCAAGAGGAGAGCCGATCCTGAGGAGTCGGTTCCTACAAAAAGGAAACGCAAAAAAAATCTACCAGTTCGGATCCAGAGGTTCATGTTCTGACCGCCGAGGAAATAGCCAGAGCGATTCGGATTATTGAATCGCTTTGCCCGGTTCCGACTGATCCGGCACCATTTGGCAGGGGTTTGGTTTGGTCGGTTTCCCCGGTTCAAGATTATGCCCCTGGAGACTTTTATGAACCGGAGTTTGAGGAGGAGGGGGAGTTCGAAGATGATGGTGAAAGTCTGGATGTGCCTGTGGAACCGGACATCTCCCCAGACAGGCCTTCTGGTGTTTCCCCTCCTAGGCTTTCTGAGTCCCCTCCCAACTATCTGTTTTACAGAAAAGTGGCTGAAACCCTCCAACTTCTTGTGGAGGATCAGGAGAAGCCTGATTATGTGGAAATGATGGACATCCCAGAGTCCAGGAGACTGTCTGTTCCCCTTCTCAAATCCTCTGGGAAGCAGACACAAAAAATCTTAAAGTCTCCCAATTCTGTACCTCCTGTTGACAGAAGGATGGACAAGAAGTATACACTATCAGGCTCAGATATGGAGTTTTTATACCAACAATGCAGCCGTGTTGGGGTAGTGCAGGCTGCTGCCTGTGACAAGGCAAATATTCCCTTGGCTTCACACCCCCCAGACAAAGACTCCAGGAAGATGGATGCCATGACAAAAAGCAGTACATGGCATCTTCCTTGGGACTCAGGCAGGCAGACTATATGGCCTATACAGCCAGGTACCAGAAGTCCAGGTGGGACACTGTACTGGCACTGGCTAAACAGGCTTTCCCCCAGCTTGCCAAGGAGCTGGAGGAGGTGGCTGCTGATGGGGTTGAGGCATCAAAGGTACAATTTCATGCTGCTGTGGACTCCAGTGATGTGTCATCAAGAGTCATAGCTACATCTGTGGCTCTTCGGAGGATGGCTTGGCTCAGATGTACTAGCCTCTCACACGACACCCAGGCTAAGGCCATGGATTTTCCTGTGGTGGGTAATTCTCTGTTTGGGAAGCAGACAGGGAATTACATGAAGAAAATGGATGATTACAGAACCACTTATAGGAGTGCTCAGGCCAAGGAGAGGCAGGCAACTCCTCAAAGGCAACAATCTAGGGGTAGGGGCAGGCCTTTTTATAGGCCTTTTTACCAAGCACAGGCCTCTTCTCCCTTTTCACAGAGGGGGTTCTTCAGAGGGAGAGGCAGGAGGGAGATGGGCAGGGCTGCATCCACTCCTCAGCCTAAGGCCCTGCCAGCAAGCAGATACCCTGATGGGTCTGCCTGGGTCACTCTCCTATTCCAGTAGGGCAGGCTGGCTTACTTTGTCCAGGACTGGATGTCTATTACCTCAGACAAGTGGGTCCTGGAAGTAGTAAGCCAGGGACTGGTTCTCAGCTTCAAAAAATTTCCAAAGATGAGAGCCAGATCTTTTCCACCTGCAGGTCTCTCAGAAACCCTTGCCCTAGAGGCAGAGGTTTCATCTCTTCTGGCTTTAAGAGCCATAGAGAGAGTTCCTACCCTACACTGGGGCAAAGGTCTGTACTCCAGGTACTTTCTTACCCCAAAAAAGACAGGGGAGTGATGACCCATCCTAGATCTAAGATACCTGAACAAACATCTTTAAAACCAAAGTTCAAGATGGTGACTGGGAATAATTCTTCCTTCTAAGGCCAGGGACTGGCTAGCCTCCCTGGACCTCAAAGATGCCTACTTTCACATTCCCATCAGGTGCTGCCACAGAAAGTACCTCAGGTTCAAGTTGCCCTCAGGCCACTATCAGTTCAAAGCAATGCCCTTTGGTCTAACATCAGCCCCGAGGGTTTTCACAAAGTGCCTGGCAGTAGTTGTTGTCTTTCTTACAGGGCAAAAGATTTCCATCTTTCCATATTTGGACGACTGGCTCATAGTGGGTCAGTCTCCAGACCAAGTCAAGTCAGACCTGCAAGTGACCCAGCAGGTGCTCACTTCTGTAGCATTTCTTCTCAACCTTCCCAAGTCAGTTCTTTAAACAGTGCAGCTCCTTACTTTTATAGGGGCAGAGCAGGATACTGTCAAAGCAAGAGCCTTTCTTCCCCTGGAAAGGTGCAAGAGTTCTTATAGAACTGGCTTCTTCCTTCAGGTATCCCGACCAGCATGACATTTCCTTCAGCTCTTGGGCCATATGGCAGCTTCTACAGCAGTGGTCCAAGGGGCAAGATTCCAGATGAGGGACATTCAGTTCCATCTGAGGTGAGGGCCTTTTGGTCCCAAAAGAAGGATCCCCTTACCAAACTGATTCCAATGACTCGGACTCTGATCCAAGCCCTTCAATGGTGGCAGGATCAGGGCAATTGAAGGCAAGGGGTCCCATTTGTCACTCAGCCTCATTCAGTGGTCCTTACCACAGATGCTTCCCTTCTGGGCTGGGGAGCCCATCTGGGGGCCCTCACTGCCCAGGGACTGTGGTCCCCTCAGGAATCCCTTCTCCATATCAATCTCCTGGAACTCAGGGCAGTTTTTCTGGCCCTGCAAGCTTTCTCTCAGTCAGTGCAGAACAAGGTGGTTCAAGTCAGAACAGACAACACCACCACCATGTGGTACATCAATAAGCAGGGAGGCACTCGGTCCACGGCCTTGTGCATGGAAGCCATGAAGTTGTGGTCCCTGGCTTATTCTCTGCAGACCTCTCAGATAGCAGTCCACCTTCCAGGCAAGGACAATGTGCTAGCAGATGCACTGAGCAGGATCTCCCAGGGCCATCACGAATGGTCCCTGGGCCCTCTGGTGTTGAAGATGATTTTTTTAAGGTGGGGCACTCCAGAGATAGATCTCTTTGCAGCCCCAGACAATCACCAGCTTCCTCTCTTTTGTTGCAGACCCCCAGTATTGGGCTCAGTCCCTCTGGATGCTCTGATTCTGAACTGGGAAGGGAAATTTCTGTATGCCTTCCCTCCCTTTCCTCTACTGTTCAAAGTTCTAGTCAAGATAAGGTCACAACCTTGCAAAGTGATTCTGATTGCTCCAGACTGGGCCAGACAGCCTTGGTACCCCTGTTGCTGTCTCTAGCAGTCCATCTTCCCCTGTCTCTTCCCAGGAATTACAACCTGTTAACCTTCTCTCGGGGGAGGATTTGGTACCCCAATCTTCGGTCTCTCAATCTCAAGGCCTGGCTCTTGAAGAGTTAGAGTATGTAGATTTGCATCTGTCTCAGGGGGTTCTGGATATCCTCAAAGCCTCTCGAAAGCCCGCCACTAGAAAGACCTATAACTCCAAATGGAAGAGATCCAGCATTTGGTGTTCCAAGAAGCATATTCCCCCAGACACTGCTGAATTGCCTACAGTTCTGGATTATATGGTCCATCTGAATAGCCTAGGCCTCAGACCAGCTACTCTCAAGGTACACTTGTCAGCTGTTTCTGCTTTTCTGTCGGTGGGGAAGTCTTCCTCACTATCATCTCATCCTGTGTTCTGTAAATTCTTCAAGGATTGCTTCATACCAGTCCTCCCTTTAGAGATCCTGCCCCTGCCTGTGACTTAAATGTTTGCATTGCTCAACTTGTGCAACCTCCCTTTGAACCTATGTCTTCAGCAGAGCTTAAGTACTTGACTTGGAAAACTGTGTTTTTAGTAGTCATTACCTCTGCCAGACGTATCAGTGAATTGCAAGGCCTGTCAGTGGAACCTGATTTTATCTCCTTTCATAGGGATAAAGTGGTCCTTAGAACCAGTAGAAGGTTCTTGCCCAAAGTGGTTTCAGATTTCCACTTGAATCAGTCTGTATCTCTTCCTCTTCTTCACTGATCATTCTTCCTCAGGAGAGGAGGCTACACAGTTTAGATGTTAAAAGAGCCTTAGCTACTACATAGAGCATACCAAGGGTCACAGGTTTGATTCCTCCAGTTGTTCCTTACTTATGGAGAAGTGGGAAAGGGCAAACCAGCCACCAAGAGAACTATTGCCAGGTGGATTGTGTCTTGTATAATTCTGCTATGAGAAACTAGGAAAGATTCCACCTCAGGCCTGAGGGCTCACTCTACTAGAGGTACAGCTGCTTCCTGGCTGCTGCCAGGGATATCCTCTCTTAGAAATTTGTCAAGCAGCCACCTGGAAAACAGTCCATACCTTTACCAAGCATTACTCTCTGTATATCCAGGCTAGGAGGATGCTCGTTCAAATAACATGAAGTCTTGCTGTATTGTGACATATTGCAGTGATGTCCAACCTTTGAACTGCCCCGGAGATGAAAGAGTTAACTTTCTACGCCAGGCATGGAACGTTGAGCTCGAGCTCGTTTGAGACTCTGTCTGTTGCTGTTTGAACTCAAACCGTCAGATTCTTTATTCCGCCTCACTGAACAGTTGCTCCGGAGAGTTCTCCTTTTCTCGGTTCAAGTTTGTCGGTTAAAGTACTGTTTTTCTCGGTTTTCGCTCTGTCTGTGGTATCGTGAGTACTAGATAGGTTTATTTTCTTGTTCTTCTGTGTGGAACTTGAAAACGTGGGATCGGTTCGGTTTGAACCGATCAGGTTGTTCAAAAAAAGTTTATTCTACTTTTAGAGTGTGGTAACCGGTCCTTATGGGTTCTAAAAAATTAGATTTCATTACGATTTTTCCACAACCCGTAACACGGTCAGGAACCGATAAGGTGTCTTGCCTGGCGGATTGCAGAAAAAGGTGAAGTTTTTATTAGGACTGGCCATGTCTGAGAAACCCAAAAGAAAAACCGGTCCACTGGGTTTCAACAGTGTAGTGTGTGTGGGGAAGTCTTTGCTAAGGCTGATCCCCACACCACCTGTGTTTATTGTCTGGGGTTTGACCACCTCGATTCAGACTACCAGATTTGCAAGAATTTTCCTGCAGCTACCCTGGAAAAGAGAGTTGGTAGGCTCAAGGAAAGGGAGGCCAAGAAGTCCACTGACCCGGATGGCCAGCCCGGTTTGGTTCCAACCGAACCAGAAGGAGTGCCTTCTGACCCGGGCGAAACTTCTTCGGGCAAAAGGAGAACCGACTCCGAGAGTCTGTTCGGTTAAAGAAAAGAAGGGATAAATCAGCGGTGCGGATCCACAAATTCTTTCTCCGACTGCTGATGAAATAGCCAAAGCGATAAGGATTGTTCAGTCGCTAACCCAGTTCGACCGAACGGCACCATCAGGAAGGGCTCGGTTGGTCGGTTCCCGTTCCAGATTATAATTTAGAAGATTTTTATGAACCGGAGGAGGAGGAAGGAGAGTATGAGGATAGTGATGGTGATTACGAAAGTCTGGATGTGCCTATTGACCCGGACATCTCCCCAGACAGACCTTCAGGGGTTTCTCCTCCTAGGCTTTCTGAGTCCCCTTCCCATTTTATGTTCTACAAAAAAGTGGCTGAAACTCTTCAGCTTCCTATGGAAGAAGCTGTGGATGACCAGGAGGAGCCTGACTATGTTGAAATGATGGATATCCCAGAGTCCAGGAGGTTGTCTATTCCTTCATAAGTCCTTTGGAAACAGACAATAAAAATTTTAAAGACTCCTAATTCTATACTTCCTGTGGAAAGAGAATGGACAAGAGGTATACTCTCTCAGGCTCAGATCGGGGTTCCTTACCAGCAATACAGCCATGTTGGGTAGTGCAGGCTGCTGCCTGTGATAAGGCAAATATACCCTTGGCTTCACACCCCCAGATAAGGACTCCAGGAGGATTGATGCCATGGCAAAGAAACAGTACATGGCAGCATCCTTGGGACTCAGGCAGGCTAATTATATGGCCTATACAGCTAGATATCAGAAATCTAGATGGGACACTGTAATGGCTTTAGCTAAACAGGTCCCTGGGCAGCTTGCCAAGGAGCTGGAGCAGGTGACTGTGGATGGTATTAGTGCATCCAAGGTGCAATTCCATGCTGCAGTGGACTCCAATGATGTTTCATCTAGAGTCATGGCTACATCTGTGGCCCTTTGTAGGATGGCTTGGCTCAGATGTACTAGCCTGTCTCAGGATACCCAGACTAAGGCCATGGATTTTCCTGTTGTGGGTAATTCTCTGTTTCAGGAGCAAACAGAGAACTACATGAAGAAAATGGATGAATACAGGACCACCTACAGGAGTGCTCAGGCCAAGGAAAGGCAAGCCGCTCCCCAGAGGCAGCATTCCAGGGGCAGGGGAAGGCCTTTTCATAGGCCTTTCTACCAAGCCCAGGCCTCTCCTCTGCTTATGCTCATAGGGGTTCTTTAGAGGAGAGTAACGGGCACAAGCAGGCCTGCTTCCACCCCTGAGCCTAAAGCCCCTGCCAAAGAGGCACCCTGATGGGCTCTGCTAGCCGATTCTCCACCACCTGTAGGGGCAGGCTGGCTTACTTGTCCAGGACTGGATGTCTCTAACATCAGACAAATGGGTCCTGGAAGTAGTAGTCAGGACTGGTTCTCAGCTTAAAAAATTTCCAAAGAGAGAACCAGATCCTTTCCACCTGCAAATCCTTCAGAGAAACTTGCCCTAGAGGCAGAGGTCTCTTCCTCTTGGCTCTCAGAGCCATAGAGGGGTCCCACCCCTACACAAAGGGAAAGGATTGTAATCCAGGTACTTCTAACCCCCAAAAAGACAGGAGAATGGTGCCCCAACCTGATCTCAGATATTTAAACAAGCACCTTTTAAAGCCAAAGTTCAAAATGGTGACTCTGGGAATAATTTATCCTTCTAAGGCCAGGGACTGGCTAGTCTCCTGGACCTCAAGGATGCCTATTTCCATATTCTCATCAGAAGCTCCCACCGAAAGTACCTCAGGTTCGAGCTGCCGTCAGGCCACTACCAATTCAGAGCAATGCCCTTCTGCCTAACTTCTGCTCCAAGGGTGTTCACAAAATGCCTGGCAGTAGTAGTTGCCTTCCTAAGGAGAAAAAGGATCTCCATCTTTCCATACCTGGACGACTGGCTCATAGTAGGCTAGTCTTCAGACCAAGTCAAGTTACACCTTCAGATAACTCAGCTACTGCTCACTTCTCTAGGTTTCCTTCTGAATCTTTCACAGTCAGTTCTAGAGCCTGTGCAGCTCCTCACCTTCATAGGGGCAGAGCTGGATACAGTAAAAGCAAGAGCCTTCCTTCCCCTGGACAGGGCAAGGACCCTTATCTCACTGGCCTCTTCATTCACCCTCCAAGTGTCTCGACCAGCAAGGCATTTTCTGCAGCTCCTGGGACACATGGCTGCCTCTACAACAGTGGTGCAGGGAGCAAGATTTCAAATTAGGGATGTTCAGTTCCACTTGAGAGCCTTTTGGTCTCAGAAAAGGGACCCTCTGACCAAACTAATTCCAGTGACTTGAACCGTGGTCCAGGCATTACAGTGGTGGCTGGATCAGGACAAACTAAGACAGGGAGTTCCTTTTGTCACTCAGTCTCATTCTCTAATCCTTACTACAGATGCCTCCCTCTTGGGTGGGAGCACATTTGGGAGACCTGACCACCCAAGGGTTGTGGTCTCCTCAGAATCTCTGCTTCACATCAGTCTATTAGAACTCAGAGCAGTGTTTCTAACACTTCAAGCTTTTTCCAAGTCTGTTCAGAACAAAGTAATTCAGATCAGAACAGACAATACCACCACAATGTGGTATATCAACAAGCAAGGGGGCACTCGGTCTACGGCCTTGTGCACAGAGGCAATGAAATTATGGTCTTTGGCCTATTCCCTGAAAACCTCCCTTACAGCAGTACACCTCCCAGGCAAGGACAATGCCCTGGCAGATGCTCTCAGCAGGATATCTCAGGGCCATCACGAATGGTCCCTGCATCCCCTGGTTTTGAAGGTGATCTTCTCCAGATGGGGCACCCCACAGATAGATCTTTTTGCAGCCCCAGACAATCACCAACTTCCTCTCTTTTGCTGCAGGCCTCCAGTGTTGGGCTCAGTCCCCCTGGATGCCCAAGTTCTCAATTGGGAAGGGAAGTTCCTGTATGCTTTTTCCCCCTTCCCTCTCCTGTTCAAGGTGTTAGTCAAAATCAGGTCTCAACCCTGCAAGGTGATTCTGATTGCTGCAGACTGGGCCAGGCAGCCCTGGTACCCTCTCTTGTTGTCCTTAGCAGTCCACCTTCCCCTGTCTCTTCCCAGGAATTACAACCTGTTAACCTGTGCTCAGGGGAGGATTTGGTATCTGAATCTCAAATCTCTCAATCTCAGGGCCTGGCTCTTGAAGAGTTAGAGTTTGCTGATTTGCACCTCTCTGAAGGTGTTATGGATATCCTAAAGGCTTCTCGGAAGCCTTCCACCAGAAACACTTACAACTCCAAGTGGAAAAGATTTTCTATATGGTGCTCTGGGAAGCATATTTCCCCAGAATCTGCTGGCCTGCCCACAGTCCTTGACTATATGGTTCATCTTAATAGCTTAGGACTCAGACCAGCTACACTAAGAGTGCATCTGGCAGCTGTTTCTGCCTCCCTTTCAGCAGGCAAGCACTCTTCCCTTTCAGCCCATCCTGTATTTTCTAAATTTTTCAAGGGATTGCCTCATACCAGTCCTCCATTCAGGGACCCTGCCCCTGCTTGGGACCGTAATGTTTGCATTGCTCAGCTTATGCAACCCTTTTGAGCCTTTGTCCTCAGCAGAGCTTAAGTACTTGACTTGGAAAACTGTTTCTTGAGGCCATCACTTTGCCAGATGCATAAGTGAGTTACAGGCCCTGTCAGTGGAGCCTGATTTTATCTCTTTCCATAGAGATAAGGTGGTCCTCAGGACTAATAGGAAGTTTTGCCTAAGGTGGTTTCAGATTTCCACCTTAATCAGGCTATGTCTCTTCCTCTTTTCTTCACTGACCATTCCTCCTCTGGGAAGAGGAGGCTGCACAGTTTGGATATGAAAAGGGCCCTTAGCTGCTACCTAGAGCGCACCAAGGGTCACAGGTTTGACTCCCTCCAACTGTTCCTCACTTATGGTGAGGTTGGTAAGAGAAAACCTGCCACTCAGAGATCTGTTGCCAGGTGGATTGTCTCTTGCATTCAATTTTGCTTTGAAAAAACTAGGTAGGACTCCACCTCAGGCCTGAGGGCCCACTCTACCAGAGGTACAGCTGCTTCCCTGGCTGCTGCCAGGGATATTCCTATCTTAGAGATTTGTCAAGCAGCCACCTGGAAACAGTACACACTTTTACCAAGCATTACTCTCTGGATATCAGGCTGGGAGTGATGCTCGGTTTAACACAGCAGTGCTTCAGAGCCTAATTTCCTAAGTAGGTTATGTCCTCCTCCATGGAGGTACTGCTTGGTAGTCTGCAATATGTCAGAATACAGCAAGACTTCATGTTGTTTGAAGAAAAATTACTCACCTTAGTCATGTTGTTCCTTCTAATGGAGTCTTGCTGTATTCTGATCTCTCCTGTCTCCCTCTCAGAACCTAGGTTTTGGGATGTGGGTGGGCAGTAGCAGTGTTGGCACTTGGGAGTGCCCACCCTTATTTTCTCACCCCTTTAGTTTGGGTGGGTGGGTGTTGTGTTTTGTTTTATTTTTGGGTTTCCTAAGTCTTTGTTTTGGGACCAAAAAATCTGTTTATTATATTTAGTAGCCAGTTGGCTAGTGTTAAGTTTACAGTTTCCACACAGGACACCTAGTGAGTATAGCTCGTAAAGATCTGACGGTTTGAGTTCAAACAGCAACAGACAGAGTCTCAACCGAGCTCAAGCTCAGCGTTCCATGCCTGGCATGGAAAGTTAACTCTTTCATCTCCGGGGCAGTTCAAAGGTTGGACATCACTGCAATATGTCAGAATACAGCAAGACTCCATTAGAAGAAACAACATTACTAAGATGAGTAATTTTTTCTTTTGGCACAGCAGTACTTCAGAGCCTATTCCCAAAGTAGGTTCTCGCCCTCCTCCATGGAGGTACTGCTTTGTAGTCTGCAGGCAGTCAGAATACAGCAAGAATTCATGTTGTTTGAAGAAAAAATGACTCACCTTAGTAATTATGTTTCTTCTAATGGAGTCTTGCTGTATTCTGACCTCCCTCCCTGCCTCCCCTCTCAGAACCTAGTTTTTGGGAAGTGGGTGGGCAGGTGCAGTGTTGCACCTCAGGGTGCTTATACACCTCCTCTTTTGTTTGGGTGTTTTGTTTTATTGTTATCCTTGTTTGGATTGGTTTTGATTTTGAGTTTCCTGACTTGAGTCTTCCTTGGGAATCCAAAACTTTTTGTTGTCAGTTGGCTAGTAAAAATTTTACAGTTTCCACATAGGGTAGTTAGTGAGTTTTTGCCCATAAGAATCTGACGGTTGGGTTTCAAAGAGCTGCAGACAGAGACCTCAACCAAGCTTGAGCTCAACATTCTATGCACTGCATAGAAAATTAACCCTTTGTTCTCCAGGGCAGTTTAAAGGCTGGAGCTTACTGCAGATAGTCAGAATACAGCAGGACTCCATTAGAAGAAACACAGTTACTAAGGTGAGTATTTTTTTTCTTGCATATCTCTTTTTCTGAAAGATGCTCCCCTCTTGGACTTTGCTGATTCCCTTGAGGTACTTAAAAGTTTCTATCATGTCCCCCCTCTCCCTCCTTTCCTCAAGGGTACACATATTAAGCTCTTTTAGTATCTCTTCGTATGGCTCCTGTTGCAGACCCTGCACCATTTTAGTTGCCCTCCTCTGGACTGCTTCCATCCTGTCTATGCCCTTGTGGAGATGGGGTCTCCAGAACTGCACACAGTACTCTAGATGGGGTCTCACCAACTGTCTGTACAGAGGGATAACAACTTTTTGTTTTCTACTGGTGATGCCTCTCCCTATGCATCCCAGTATCCCCCCAGCCTTCCTTACTGCCTTCTCACATTGCTTGCCTACCTTAAGGTCATCTGATATGACTACCCCGTCCCTGCTCCATTTTTGTTGTTGTTAATAGCCCCAATTGTGTACTCTTCCCTTGGGTTTGTTTCCCATGTGTATTACTTTGCACTTCTTAGCATTGAATCTGAGCTACCATACTTTTGACCATTCCTCCAACCTTGCCAAGTCCCTACTCATCCTTTCCACCCTACCTTATGTGTCAACCCTGTTGCAGATCTTTGTTTCGTCTGCAAAGAGGCATACTTTTCCTTCCAGCTCCTCCGCAATGTCTCCTGTAAAGACATTAAAGAGGACCGGTCCCAGTACTGAACCCTGCAGTACCCCACTAGTAACCACCCTTTCTTCAGAGTGTACTCCATTTACGTCCTGTTGTCCAGCCAATTTGTTACCCAGGCTACCACCCTGGGATCCACTCCCAGGCTGGCTAACTTGTTCAATAATCTTTTGTTTGGGACTGTGTCAAATGCCTTGCTAAAGTCTAGGTAGGCCATATCCACAGCCCCTCCCTGGTATACTACTTTGGTTACCCAGTCAAAGAAATCTATTAGATTCGTCTGACATGACCTTCCTGCTGTGAATCCACGCTGCCTTGGGTCCTATGCCCCACTGGCCTCCAGGTACTCAACAGTTCTTTCTTTCAGAAGTGATTCCATCATTTTCCCTACCACTGAGGGCAAACTAACAGGTCTGTAGTTTCCAGTCTCTGCCTTGCTCCCACGTACTACAACTGGCCAACAAGCTGTCTCATACGCCCTTCCCAACATTTGGAACCGACTACAAGCCATGCTGAAGCTAACCAACATCGTATCAATTAACTCCTACAAAACACTAGCTGTCTCTAAAATAAAAGACGTATGTAGTTGCTACTAGGCCTCCCCAACTCTAAGCCAACTGCCTATGTACCAACTGTCCCTCTACTCATTAAGCTGGAATGTATTGCATAACTTGGCACAAGGATTAAGCTGGAATGTATTTGCATAAATAGCACAAGGATTTCTATTTTGTATACCTCTTGTATTATATATATATTCTTTGCTTGTTCCACATTCAGTTTTCCTGTCAATGTAATAGCGAATTGTATGTGTATGTGACTCAGGACCTCCTTGTGAATGAGCTTGCTCAACGTAGTTTTTCCTACAATAAACTTGAACTTGAAACTTGAACTTTTGTGAAGGGGAATCCCATCCGCCCTCCTCCAGTCCTCAGGTACCACACTATCCTCCCATGATTTGTTAAAAAGGGTAGTCACCCAAGATTGCTGGTGTGGGCTCTGCAAGAGGCACATTTGATGCATTACTAATGGTTCCGTCTGGAGCTATGAACAGTCTGGCGAGATCCCTTATAGGATGGTACACCCCTCCTTCTGATTCGTCCTAGTTACCCTGATCTACTTGAGCATCAGCTGTGTGCTGAACAATTTCTGATTGCTTTGCATTTTGTTTGAGCATAGCAGACTGATTTGCTGAGGTTTTGGAGGTTCTACAGAGTCCACTGCATCACTTGGGACTTACCGTCCAACAGGCAACAACCGATGTTGGTGGCTTGTCCGTTATCTACTTGACTTTCCTTCAGGATGAATCCTGTACACATGCATATCTCACACCTTTTTTCACCACAATGTAAGGGGTTTTGCCCTATCGGTTAGCAATTTTGTGGACTCTCGCAGTCCCAAATTCCTTAACAAAACACAGTGTCCTGGCAGCAGCTTGTGTGCCTTTACCCTTTTGTTGTATCTATATTTATTGACTTTGTTATGCTTTGCTGCAGCATCCGCTGCCAACTTGTAGGCAGCAATTAATTGGTTGTTCACTCTTTGTATGTACTAAAGGTAATTCTGTGGCCTAGCTCTATTGGCAGAGACACCGAAAGATAACTCCATAGGAAGGCGGTCTTCCTGGCCAAACATCAGACAGTACAGAGAGAATTCAGTGGCGTCGCATTGGTGTAATTGTATGCATGGACTAGTGCACTGACTTCTTGTCTCCACTTGCTCTTTTCTTTTGGGTCCAATGTACCAAGCATGTTCGGTAGGGTTCAGTTAAACCATTCAGATTGAGGATCACCTAGAGGTTTTATTTATTTAGTTTTTGTTGACCGGGTAAGTGCACTAGACAAATCCTGCCTATTTTCAGGCACGACCCGGGGGAGGGGGATACAGATGAATGCCAACTGACCTTGAACCAGATTAAGCTGTTGGTGGTATTTTTAGTGAATGAGGGAAATTTGGCCAGGACACCGGAGAAATTCCCCTACTCTTTTCGATAAGTGCCATGTGATCTTTAACATCCACCTGAAGTACCACCAATCCAAGCAGATGGGACCTTGGTTTAACGTCTCATCCAAAAGACGGCACCTCAGAAGTACAGCATCCCTCTCATGCTGCACTACAGTGTCAGTACTGGGATATTAACCCAAGTGCCAGATGTGGGGAACTGAACCCACAGCCCTCTGATCTCCCAGCCTCAGAGGTGAGTGTGCTACCTACTGAGCCAATGACACTAGTGATATGGGGTAGTCTGTTACTTGGTTATTCCCCAGAGGGACAGCATTTCTTTCACTAGGTTGCTTTCAAAATTTCAGCCTTGGTCAGAATGGATCTGTTGTGGATTCCATAGTGTACAAAGAACTTTTCATCTAGAGCTTTCATTTATTCATTACAAATCGGGTTTATAACCTTTGAGTCAGAGACTCATTTACAGAGGCATCTCGTCGGGGGCAGACATCAAGACAGTTATTACAGTGCAAATTAAAACAGAGGATAACATTACAGGTGCAGTAAAAGAACATTTAACATAGACACACTTAGGTTACATAATGTAGTAGTTTGTATGTTACTTAGGTTACATAATGTTACAAAATTGTGAGTTACAGTCATGGATATAGTAGGTCCTCAGAGAAGACAGCGGTTACATCCCTGTTTGGACCTAGTAGGAAGGGATAGGTCTGGGGAGGGAGAGGCTGTCCAGTGGACGTTGTGAGCCAGGGGCAACGAGCGGGAACCGCAGGTTACAACAGGGGGTTAGTTGCACCTACAACAGCGGGTATTAAAGATATGGTTCCGAAGGGCTGTTTTGAAAGAGCCAATTTTTAGCAAGTTGCAGCTAGGGAGGGAGTTGAACCAGGTGGGGGCTCGGTAGAGGATGGATCTCTGGGCAAGAGAGGCCTTGGTTCTGGGCACCTTGAAAGTGGCCTTAACAGAGCTTCGGGGTGGTGATGGACGAAGACGGCTGCTGTAGGGAGGTGGAGACCCCGGGGGGAGAGTCCTAGCAGTGATTTCTTAGCGAGAAGGCAGGTCTGGTAGAGCAGTCACTCCTCAAAGTTCAGAAGATTGGTGGTAGTATAGAGAAGGCAGGTGTGAGTTCGGCTGGTGGCACTGGTCAGGAGCCTACAGGCCTTATTGATGGAGAGTTGGATTTTGGAGAGGGCAGTGTTGTCAGCTGCAGCATAGATGGGCAAGCCATAGTCCACGAGGGACAAGATGGAGGAGGTGATGGCCAGCCTGAGGGCAACCCAAGGCAGGCAGTCCCTGTGCCGGTATAGCAGGCCAATCCGAGAGTTAATGGCAGCTGACAGGGCATTAATGTGGGTGTGGAAGGAGAGGGCAGTATCGAACATGATGCCTAGGTACTTGTATGTGGTCACTTGTTCTAGCGGGTGCAGAGTGCTGGGGATAATCAAGAGGGGGATATTTTTAGCTTTATTTTGGTGGTGGAAGAAGAGCATTGATTTGGTTTTCTTTAGGTTAATGACCAGCCTGCAGTCGCCCGAACCACCTTTCAGCTTGGTTGTAAGCTTGCTGGAGGGATAATTGGAGGGAGGTGGGATTGGGATGTGAGGCAATGAGGACTGCATCGTCAGCGTAGAGGAGTATTTTACTGGTACATGAGCTGGGGAGGGTGTTTTGAGGTAGAGACTAAAAAGTATTGGACCCAGGATGGAGCCCTGGGGGAACCCGGAGCGAATGGGAAGAGTGCTGGAGAGGGAGCTGCTGATCTTGACACGCTGGGATCTAGCAGAGAGGTAGCTAGTGAACCAGGAAATGGGACCACCAGAGAAGCCAAGTTGGTGGAGAGAGTCGAGTAGAAGGGGATGACAGACAGTGTAAAAGGCCTTGGAGAGGTCAGTGAACACTGCTCCTGCAAGGCTGCCAGAGTCAAGAGCAGCATGCAGGTGTTGGGAGAATTTCCAGGAGAGCCGTGGTTGTACTGTGTCCTGGGTGGAAACCATGCTGCTCTGGGCACATAATGTCATACTTGGTTAGGTATTCAGAGAGCTGGATCAACACCACTTTTTCAAGGGCTTTAGAGAGTGGGGGAGGATGGAGATGGGCCAGTAATTGTTGGGGGTGGATCGGTCCCCACTGTTATGTATGGGTGTGATTTCAGCAGTTTTCCAAGCACTTGGGAACTGACCCAGGCATAGAGACTGGTTTAGACGGTCAGTCAGGGCGGGGGACTAGGACTTCGTCCAAGACCATACGGAGGATCCTGGAGTCGAGGGGGTCACTGCTGGGGTTATTGCTGCCTAAGGTTTTTAGCAGGTGCGGCCTGGCTTCTTGGGGGGGATAGGGTGTGCAGGTAGAATGGTGGGCGATGCAGAACCGGAGGGAGAGAGGTGGGGATTGGGTCAAAGAAGCTGCTGGGGAGGACCAAGCTTAGGTCAGAGAAGGCAGTGTTAAGGCAATCGGCTATGAGGAGTGAATCTGTGGTGGGGTGCCATTGATGGAGAGCTGAGATGGTGGGGGGGAGCGGGACTTCCCATTTAGCCCTTTCATATTATCCCAGAAGGTCTGGGCTGAACCCCAAGTGGAAGTGAGGGTGGTCTGGTAGTGCTCTGCCTTGGCCCGCCTAATGGCCCAAGTGCACTTATTGCATTCTGCATTGTAGGCCTGTCTGTCAGACACCTTTCCAGATTCTACAGCAATGTGCCAGAGAATATCTCTGTTTTTGAGTCTCTGGAGGAGGGGTGGGGTGATCCATGGGGCACTGCATTTTTTGGAGTGGATCCTGGTGAGGGGGGCGAAAAGGGTCACAAGCCTTACAGAAGGCATTTGTGAAGTGGTCGAGCTGAGTCAGTGTCAGGGGCGCGCTGGATAGGGGACCAGTCTAGCTGGGCTAGGTATTGTTTTAATTTTCTGAGGCTGCCGGGGCGTAAACGATGGCATAGAGTATCCTGGGACACTGGCTTCAGAGTGGAGGATGACCAGAGACAGAGGACTGGGGAGTGATCACTAAGAGAGTTGGGGAGGACAGTGACATCCCGGATTTTGTAGGGGCGGTTAGATATAACAACATCTAGGAGAGTGCTGGTGCCAGTAGAGTGGTTGAATCTGGTGGGCTGGGTGACTAACTGGGATATATCCAGGGCAGCAAAGGAGTCCCTTATAGGGGAGGCAGTGGAGGCAAGCCAGTTAACATTGAGATCACCTAGGATGACTTGCTCCACTTTGTGAGGGAGAGATGAGATAGTCAATGAGGGACTGGATCGCTTGGTTTTGATTCCTCGGGGGTACGTGGGAGACCGTGAGGAAGAGAGGGTCTCGGACGGGGTCAGGTGTGATTTTTAAGGTGAGGGCTCGGGCCCCATAATCAAGTTTAGGAACTGGGAATGCCTGACCTATAAGGGAGTCCCATACGAGTAGTGCGCAACCACCACCGCGTTTGCCTACTCGGTCTTCCCTGTAGATGGTATATCCAGGGAGAGTGATAGCGGAGTCAGGGGTGGATTTGGAGAGCCAAGTCTCTACCAGTGCAGTTATGTCAGGTTGATGTTGAACGACCCAGCATTGGACGGCAGCAGATTTCTTTAGGAGACTGCAAATGTTTAAGGATGCAAAGCGGAGGTCAGTTGCAGTAAAAAAAAAAAAAAAACAGGCAGGGAGATTCTGAAGCAAGTTTTTATTTTTTTGGGGGGGGGGCACTGCAGCAGCCTTAATGGGACACCGAGGTCAAGGGTGCAGCCCACAGACTTACAGCTCTAAGAGAGGGGGCACAGCGCTCAGGGCAGATAGCAAAATCACAGTACCTTAAGACCTCTCTCAAAACTTAAATCAACTCTTAAGAAATCTCTACATCAGACTAAACTCTCTACATCAGACTAAACATTACTTAAAGTGAGAAATCAAGAACATGTCAAGCAGAGGTCAGTCCTAGCATTAATTTCTTGGCAGCAGTTCCTAGAAGACTTCTGGATTGCTGCACAAAGTGTGAGAAACACTGGCAAACAGGGGCAAGTGAGATCCCTCCAGGGGTAGATGCCAAAATTCAGGGTTCCAACCCGTACCTTGCTTGGAGGGTGAGCGTTGGGCAGCTTCTCTTTGTTCTGCTTACTGAACTGCAGAATGCAGTTTGTTTGAGAGGCGAGAGCCCGAAAGGGCAGAGTTGTCCCTTTGCTTGGAGGGTGAGCATCGGGCAGCTTCTCTTTGTTCTGCTAACCAAACTGCAGAATGCAGTTTGTTTGAGAGGATAGAGCCTGAAAGGGCAGAGTTGTCCCCTTGCTTGGAGGGTGAGCGTTGGGCAGCTTCTCTTTGTTCTGCTTACCAAACTGCAGAATGCAGTTTGTTTGAGAGGAGAGAGCCCAAAAGGGCAGAGTTGTCCTTTGTTGGATAGGCTTGAGGGTGTCTTGAGAAATTATATGTTAATACTAGAATGTTTGCCAAGTTTTTAGAGTCTGGTTCTAGGCTGGGGAAAGTATATGCAAATCAGCTCCATGGGTACACTTGTCACTATGTTTACTAGAGGGTCTGCCCTCTGTTGCAGAGTTTGTGCCTCACACATCTGTTGCATGTTTTGCAATATTGCTCCACGTCACTCCCCATATGTGGCCAATACAGTGCTTCCTCTATTATCCGCCCCTCTATTATCTGCCAGCCTGACCTCCTGTACCTTTCTTTCTCTATGGAAATTCCTTCTATTATCTACCACCCTCTCTATCCACCATCTGTCAGCACTTTCTGATGTACAGGCTGTATTTTCCTAATGTTAGTCTTCCTGTATTATCCACCAAATCACTAGCACTGATGCAGTGCATTATTATGCTTCTGAATTTTTGGTTGTTTTAAAGGGCTTAATAAGACATATTTTACAGTGCATTGCTGAGGACTATGGTACTTTTGAGAATGGAGTTGAAGTTTTCAACAACATCATTTATAAAGAAATTATTGAAACTGTCAGTGGTGGAGAAAAGAAAGATTTCATATTAGAAGCAAGGGTGGATTTTAACATTGTTTTTCTTGTCTGGGGCCTGGACTAGTGCAGATAACTTTCCTCTTGTCCATCTCAACTAATGTAGCTTCCATGGCTGCCAATGAAGTTTAAAAAGTCCCTGCTTTAGCAGGCTCTAGTCCACATGCTAATCTCCTTCATTGTTTCAGATGGCTAGGTATGATTAACAGCTCCTTAAGAGCTGCAATTACATGGCATGTAGCAGTGCAAGGTGGGGATCTCACAAAAGACTCAATGTGAGTCATTGTCACCCTATTGTTAGGGTTTCCAACTAGTGCTTAAGCTGTGATCAGGGGTGGAATACTCTTAAATCATTAGCTTCCAGTGTTCTGAGTTTGTGTCTCCATGTGTGTTGATGTGCCCCACAATATTAAGGCCACTGCCCTTCAATTTCCTGCATTTTGAGTACAGTTGCCCAACATTTTAATGATAAAATGTTGAGGTATATAGTGTCTGCCATGCAGGTGGTGGGTTTTTATCCCAGCCTCCACATAGTCACTCCCTCTCCCTTTCTCTTCCCAATCTCACAGCTCTGTACATTCCCTGGACACCACTGCAGGACAATGAAAGAGGAGGATTTGGATGCTTGAATTAAATTAATCATGACAAATAAAGCCAAACAGATGTCCATCACTGATTACTTTAAAACTGAATGATGAAAAATGAGAAATGAGGAGGCTACAGGATTTGCCCCTGACCGGGCGCCTCTCCTGTGCTGCGAGTTCTGCTGCCACTGCTCGTCTGCCTGCCCAGCCCAGATGTATCAGAATCTAAGAGGCTACAGGATTTGCCCCTGACCGGGTGCCCCTCCTCCGTGGCGAGTTCTGCTGCTGCTGCTTGCGTACCCACCCAGCCGAACCAGAATCTAGGTACACTGGCTGCCTGCCTTCCGATAGCTCAAGCCAGGAGCTGCTTTTTAAATTCTGGTGCCTTTTTCTCCTTTGTTCTCTGTCTCTGCTATTGGTTATAACTTTTTTTTTGTAGACTCTGTTTCCCTCCTTACAGTGACTCCGAGGCATCCCTCCAGTGGACCTACAGGGTCTCATGCCTCCACTGTCTGCCTGAACCCTTGCCTGACTGGGAAATGTGCATGCTGATTCCCACCACCCAGGCCTGTCTAGAGAGGCAGGGGACCACAGAGAGACGAATCTGGTTTGTGCCAGCATTAGGTATGTGGCATGGCCATAGGGCTCCACCTTTGCCTTCCTGGAGCCAGGGATTTCCCTTTGTTCCTTCCCTCCCCAACACAGGACATGCAATGCCGTCTAGCACAAGACATGTGCGATCCCGCCCACACTGCAGGACGGCCACCTGTCATCGACCCTGTTACGTGGTCCCCAGCTGCTTTGCCTCTAGTTTCCACCAGGAGCCACTAGCACTGTGGGACAGATACCCCCTTCTCTCCCAGGAGAGGAGAGCGTCAAACGGATGCTCAGTCCTTCTCCTCTCCCAAGTTTGCTCCCGAACCTGGATCGCTGGGCGTGGCGTGAGGTGTGGTGTCCAGTGCCTCAACCCTCAGTGCCACGGCCTATCTATTGGTTATAACTTGTTAGCTGTAGCAACAGCCTCCAACTCCATTAATGACTGCTATGTAAAATGTATGCTCCGATTTTATTGTTTGTTAGCATCAATGCCTGAATTAATTTCTTTTCATTGCCTGCTACTGAAAGTGAATCTCCCATTTTTGTCTTTTTATTCCTCTGTTCTCTGCTCTTCTCCTTTCTGTGGATGCCACTGTAATTGCTGGTCCAGCTCAAGTCTGTGGTTCGAACTGCCCTGTTTAGCCAAACCACAGACCAAATCAAGGAGCTCCTGCCTGTGCTGTGCGCCGGCTCCTACCCTCCCACCCACCCTACCTGGTGTTTTATATTTATGGGCTTGTATGATCACATGACTGACAAAGTTATTGAGTAGAAAATGATAGTGTCTACATTCCCATTGGCAGCTTATACTCTTTGGCCACTAAGCGGAACCTCAGTTTATTCTCCGTCCTTAACTGTGCTGTTCTATCTGCATCTTACTTCTAGTCCTGCAGATCACAGTTTTCTACATCTACCCTACTGGATCTCCTTTGAAATACTCTTTTTTTTTTCTTTCTTCTCTTACAACGCCAACACAACTAACTCTTGTATAAATACACTCTGCACTGGTACCTTATAATTATGTATTATTCCAGGCATCCTACCCTCTTTGCATATCCTTACTACTAGCCTTCCTTCTTATTTCCTCTGAGCCTTCTACTTCCCAGCCCCTCTTACATTACATCCCCTACTGTTACATTACATCATTACTACACAAGCACTGAGTTCTTCTGTTGGGCAGCATGTCTGCGCCCTTAACATCCACCTAGTCCATCTTGCTTACTATAATTTCCGTGCGAGTGGCACTATCTGTACTGTTGGCCTTACATCATCCCTCCACCCCTTATCCACTATCAGTTAGACCCCTGTGCCTCAAACAGCATCAGTATCTACACCAAAAAATACTCATTGACAGCCTCACAAAACTTCTTTTCCTGATATTGCTATGCTCAGGAAACAATTGAATTAAATCCTGGACCCCCTACGCTATTCAAATCTCCATCAGAGCTCTAACAGCTAAAAGGTCTCAGCTTCTTGCATATTAATGCACGCAGCCTGCTGAAAAGTAGGATTTGATACAGGCCTGGGTTCTTCCACAAAACCTAAACCTGCTGGTGGTAACAGAGATCTGGCTCAAAAGCCTTACCTCTGACCATAGTGTTAATATTCCTCTTATAACGTGTTCAGGCTGACAGGTCATCTTGGGAGGGAGAGTTGATATTTTTGTTCTAGACAAATATGCAGTTTCTGTTATCGATTCCACCTCGGTACCCAAAGAGTTTGAAAGTCTCACCATAAAGATTTCCATGCCATCCAACAAGAATACATTCATAACAAGCTTCTATATAACTCCGTCTGGGGGCCTCCAGATAATATAGCACCTTAGTAAAATTCTGGAATCTTCAAACTCAGACATGGTTATCATGGGCGACTTCAATCTCGACTGGAACTCACCATGCTCAAAGCCCCTAAAAAAACTCTGTCATAGCTATGGCCTTTCTCAGCTTACCCTTATATTACCCACCCTAACACCAAAACTCCATACACAGTACCATTATAAGAACATAGGAAAAGGGTCGGCAGATGGGGACCATCGATCCATCCTAGTCTGTCCTAGAAACTACCACCCTCCTATGCAGCCTTTGTCCTAACTTCTCCACAGCTCCTTCCATCCTAAACATGCCAAGAATGACTTGCCATATTCACAGTTTCTTAGACTGCGAGGTTATGCAGTGAAGATAATGATTTTGCTGAGCAGGCCCAAATAATGCATAGTTTTTTATTATCAGGGATACCCTAAAAGCACAGTAGACAAGAGCACTTTCCTGGGCCAGAAACATGCCCCGTAACCTTGACCCCGTAGGAAGGATACTGTTATGCAAGAACAACGGCCGAATTCCACTAGTGCTTCCCTTCCATCAGAGTATACCATCTCTTCATAGGATCATCACCAGTAACTTTCTTATTTTGCAAACTGACCCCAACATTGGTGTTTCCTTTACAGAACCAACTATTGCCTCCTCCCGCCAGCCACCCAACCTGCGGAATCTCCTGGTAAGAAGCATCCTACCTACTCCTAACAGTTTTTCCCTACCAGGTACCAAACCTTGCAACAGAACTCGCTGCTACACCTGCAGATTTATTTCTAGTGTGACTGAAATTCGGGAGCGCACAGGTGTTTTTCACATCACCAAGGAGTTCTCATGCACCTCCTCTAATGTGGTATATTTCTTTGCAGGAAGTGTTCAGCTATTTACATTGGAGAAACTGGTAGATGCCTTGCTGACCGTTTCAGGGAACACTACAGGGCAGTCAGGAATGGAGACACTGATAAACCCTTTGCATCCTACTTTATCTTCAGGGACCACAGTGTCAATGATCTTTCTGTTTGTGTCCTTCAGCAGGGCTTCTGGAATTCTGAACATAGTAAAACATGGAAACCAAGCTGATCATCTGCCTTGGCTCCCAGCAGCCCTCCAGTTTAAATGAAAGACTTATTTTCTACTAATATATTTCAGCCACTCATTCTTTTCCCTAAAGCCTGTTTGTATCAGTACACATCTATTTTCTTTTTCCACAGATGTCTCCATTTATGTCTCCTTCCCCCACATTTGTCACCTTTCAGCCTTCTTACTAAACCCTGCTAATTAGTCCACACCTGGGGGCTTCTCTAGCTCATTCACTGCTATTATGCCTTGTCACTCCCATCATCACCTTTTTGTTTTCCAGATTCTGTCTTTATCTTGCCATTTATCACTTCTTCTCCCAGAGCCCCCCTTTTTCTTTATGTATATATATATATATATATATATATATATATATAGTAGCATATAGTTAGGGCTAGTACCCCATTTAAGGTTAATGATGGATTTGCCTGAAATGTGGCATGCATGGAGCAGTACCATAGATCTCTGGATCTGCCAAGTTTTGTAATGGTCAGATATCACAGTTGTGGAGCTACATAGCACTATAGAATGTAATATTTACACACTTTTTGCACGTTCTTTGCTCACGCCTAAGGTCGCACGGTCTATGACCAGTCCAGAGGCTATTCAGAGAACATGCGGCCAGGGTCCTGATGTGCCTTTCAAAGATTTCGTGAAAAAATATTAAACGGTTCAAATGTTATTCAAAAAACAAGTTTCCCATTATAGTCAATGGGAAAAGTTAACAAAAAGTTCTACAGTGTCGCAAATGCAGTTTTTAGTGTCTCAAATGACATAGAAACATAGACTTTGATGGCAGATAAGGACTGCTTGGCCCACCTAGTCTGCCCATTTCCCTACCTAGAGGATAAGCTGCAGATCCTGTTTAACCAACAGCCTATTTCTTCCTACCCCCACAAAATTGCCTTATGTCTGTCCCATGCATTCTTGAATTCTCCACAGTTTTAGACCCCACAACCTCCTCAGGAAGGCTGTTCCATCGTCCACCACCCTGTCTGTGAAAAAAATGCTTCCTCACATTGCCCCTGAGCCGTCCCCCCTCTATCTTCAAATTGTGTCTGCTTGTTCTTGCACATCTCTTTTTCTGAAAGATTTATTTATTTATTTATTTAAGGAATCAGTTTACAACCTTTGAGCCAGAGGCTCGTTTCCAAAGGTACTTCGTCACATAAAGACATACATTGTGTTTCAGTTACAAAAACAATAGGCAAAACAATAGACAAGATGCTACCCTCTTGGACTTCGTTGATTCCACTGAGGTACTTAAACGTTTCTATCATGTCCCCCCTCTCCCTCCTTTCCTCAAGGGTATACATATTAAGCTCCTTTAGTCTCTCCTCATATGGCTTCTTTTGCAGACCCTGCACCATTTTAGTTGCCCTCCTCTGAACTGCCTTCATCCTGTTTATGTCCTTGTGGAGATGGGGTCTCCAGAACTGGAAACAGTACTCCAGATGGGGTCTCACCAACTGTCTGTACAGGGGGATAACAACTTCCTGTTTTCTGCTGGTGATACCTCTCCCTATACATCCCAGTATACCCCAGCCCTCCCTACTGCCTTCTCGCATTGCTTGCCAACCTTAAGGTCATCCGATATGATTACCCTAGGTCTCTTTCTAGTTTGTTGTTGTTACTACCTCCCCCATTGTGTAATCTTCCCTGGGTTTTGCTTCCCAGGTGCATTCGTTGCACTTCTTTGCATTGAATCCAAGCTGCCATACTTCTGACCATTCCTCCAACCTTGCAAGTCCTTTCGTCCTTTCCACGCTCCTTGTGTATCAAACCTGTTGCAGATCTTTGTGTCATCTGCAAAGGGCATACTTTTCCTTCAGTCCTCTGCAATGTCACTTATAAAGACATTAAAGGACTGGACCCAGTACTGAACCCTCGGTGCCCACTAGTAACCCTCTTTCTTCGAGTGGACTCCTGTAGTGTCACAAATCTGCCATCTTGTTTTCAATTGGTGGTCACAGAAATGCTTGGCATTTAAATTTGGGACCCTCGCCCACAGTTTTAGACCCCACACCTCCTCAGGAAGGCTGTTCCATCGTCCACCACCCTGTCTGTGAAAAAATGCTTCCCTCATTGCCCCTGAGTTCTTGCTGCGTTCACCTAGTCGAGCCCTGAGGATGTTAGCCATGTCTTTTTTGGGGGGTTAAACACCCCAGAAATGTTTTTTTTTTTTTTTTTAATTTTTGTGAACAGTAGTGTTGCAAAGTAGTGTCACACATTCTACACTTTCGTGCTTTTTATTTGCAGTGTGCATGAATCACGACACTACTTTGCGACACTGTGCCAAGAATAGAAATCTTTGCCACCTGCTGCAAAGAACGGTTTGGTCTTTTGGGCTGAAATTGGAGGAAGAGCAAGATCCCAAATGTGCCTTTTGGTGGTTTACTGACAAAATATTAGAGCGTTGCATAGTTATGGCACTTTGAAGTTGACAATTTTCCATAGACTAACATTACGGCTTCCGCCATGCCTTTGAGACCCGATATCTCGAAAGCGGCAGTCTGGACTTTTCATCGAGGAAAAATGCTTAGCCTTGCTAAGTACAAAACTAGCCAGGAAAGTCATAATAATATGAGATTTAAATTTTTTCTACATCGCACTTGTTCTTGAGATATAAGCAATTTAGTATTCCAAGTGTTCATTTTCTGATCCGAGGGCCATTATTATGCATACATTCTTTGTATTCACTTTGCTTCTGAATGCACCTTTGAGAGAAAAAAAGCAGTCTCGTTTCCATTACTGTTACAGTTAGCGTTTCTGCTTGCGTGTCCATAACCATTTAGTTAGCATTCTGTTTATGTCACCATGTGCTTTACCCTTTGAGTCTGCGTTACTGTTAACATTTGCGTTTCCATTTCCTTTTGCATCACCGTGTGCATTACCACTTGCGCTTGCATACGCGCTTCTGTTTGCGTTTCTGTTTGCATTTGTGTTTCCCTTGGTGTCATCATTGGTGTTAACGTAAACATTTGCTTTTCCAGTTGCGTTACTGTGTGCATTACTATTTGCGTTTGCATACGTGCTTGCATTTGCGTTTCCTTTTTCATTTCTATTTCCTTTGGCGTAATCGTTGGTGTTACCAAAAGCGTTTCCATTTCCAATTGTGCTACTGTGACCATGTGCGTTACCATTTGCGTTTGCGTCCGTGTTTGCGTTTTTGTTACTGTTCCCTTTGGCACCATCGTTGCTCTTACCATAATCATTTGCATTTCCAGTTCCGTTACTGTTACTGTTTGCTTGTTTTTCACCTTTTGCATTTGCATTTCTGTTGTCCTTAGCGTTTCTGTTTTTTGGTAGCGTTTCCGTTGTCGATTAGTTACTGTTTCCTTCTGCATCGCCCGTTTACATTTCTGTTTGCGTTTCTCTTACCGTTTGCATTTTGTTACCATTTGCATTTCCATTGGCGTTAGCATTTCCGTTATTGTTTTCATTACCATTTGCATTTCTGTTGCCGTTAGCATTTGCATTACCGTTTGTGTTACCATTTCCATTTTCATTAACGTTTGTGCTTGCGTTTCTCTTACCATTCGCGTTATCGTTTAATTTGCATCACCATGTGCGTTACGGTTTCCGCTTGTGTTTGTGTTACTGTTACTACTTTCCATTCACTATTTATAGGGCACATTCTCAAAAAGAAGGGAAATTCATGGCAAAAAAACTCTGTTTAATGCATCAGTTAGGGTTGTTCCACAGCCATAAAAGTGAGGAAATTCGCTGTTAGGTTGAAAACCCTAACTGAACATTCCCACCACCACCACCACACACACACACACACACACACACACACATATATACATGCAAGTAGGGGAAGGACCAAGGCCACACAACCAGCAGCAGGTCACAGAACTAACATACAACTATCTAAACCACAAAACCACACATTCATGCTCCCGCATGCTCTGGCATTGGGTTGTCACTGCTAACTCTGATCCCGGACATTCCACGCACCAAAACACATATCACTACACACAACTGGGCATCTTGAGCCACACGCTGCCACCAACACATATGCTATTGTGTGGTTCACAAGATCCAAAACAGGATTTTGAACATTCCCTGATATACTTTCAAAAATCACATTTGCTAATGTCACAGTGTTGTGATATGCATTTGCAACACTTCCATCTTTGCAACAGTATTTTCTGACACTATTTTCCATGCTTTTGCAAATGCGACACTGTTGTGTCTTCCATTGGTGACAGTATTTTGCAACACTGTTTTATATGCTTTTGCAATGCAACACTTTAATGTTTGCAGAAGTATTTTGCGACACTATGCACCTGATGACTGCACATCTTTGCCATCATCCTGCAAGCAAACGGTTGGGTCCTTTGGGCTGAAATTTGCAGGGTGGCAAGTCCTAGTCCTACAGATCTGCCTTTTCCTGCTTTGGTGCTAAAATACTTAAGCATGACAAACTTACACTGTTCCAAAATTGAGCAATTTGCCATAGACTAACATAGCGATGCCCATGACACCTTTTCGCCACCCATATCTCAAATGAAGTGACCTACACTGTTTGTGCTACTGTCAGCTTAACCTAGATTTCTTACCTACTTGCTGTGGTAACACAGATATACACCTCCTGCTGGTTGTGTGTGATTGGTTGTGTTGTCTTGGTCCTTCCCCTACTTGCATGTGTGTGTGTGTGGTGGTGGTGGTGGGGGTGAATGCTCAGTTAGGGTTTTCAACCTAACACCGAATTGCCTCGCTTTTGTTGCTGTGAACAACCTAACTGATGCATTAAATGGAGTTTTTGCCATGAATATATATATATATATATATATATATATATATATATATATATATGTGTGTGTGTACATATTCCTTTTCCTTATTTTACCTCTCCTGTACACTAATTTTGCTTTTCTCTTTTAGATATTTCCTAAAAAGACCTATAGTTGAAACGTCGATTTTAACTCTATTTTCTATTTTCAGCATGCATTTAATATAATCATTTTGTTTTGTTTTCAGACCAGATGTTGATGCAGCACCTTGTTTTGTTTTTACATTTTGTGTGCTACATTTGCTCGACCCATTATGCCTACACTGAAATCTCTTCTCAATTCTCTCTGATGCTCCTTTATTTCATCTATGTCTGCACTCCCTTCTCATATTTCTAAGTCTTCTCTTGAATTATTTTCTGCCATTTGCTCTAATATTAAACTCTGTAATCACCTTCAGTTTCTTTCCAAATGCCGCCACCTGAGGTATTATTCCTCAAGGTTTCTGTTTGAAACTTCACTCCTGTTCATTTGGGTCTGAGATGCATGTTTCCTCCACTAAAAAGCATTTGTCAATGCCGAATGTTTGCTTGCTGGCATTGGCATTGGTAGTGTAGGAGTTAGAGAGAGATGCATAATAGGAATGGCAGTGAAGTATTGAACTGAAGCCAACCCCACCACCACCCTGCAGAGACTGACAGGCATTGGGGTGTGCCTTTGGATCATCAGGCATAATGGCCATGCCATTTCACCACACCCTACCCTGCAGATGCCGACAAGTGTCACGATGTGCCTTGGGGTCTTTGGTCCTTATGCTCACCCCATTCCATCAGGAAATACGGTGAGATGGGTGCGGTATAGGAGAATGGGGTGAACTTTGGGGCCGAAGAGTCCAAGGCACACCTCGTTGTCTTTCACTGGCTGCATGGTTTGGGTGGAGTGGAATGGTATGAGCATTACTGGCAACAATCCCAAGTCACACCTCTGATGCCTGTCCAGTCTTTACAAGGGTGGGGAAGCGTTATGGTAGGAAACCCTAACGCCTCAGGCGTTTGTTAGTATTTCACTCCAAATTTTCAACATGGGTTTTGTGACCCCACCTTATGAACAGTGGCAATAACAGTTTGTTAGCCAAAAGCTGATTTTGCACAGCGACTCTGCCATTTGGCACCATAGGTGCGAAAACACATTTCGAACAGGATGTGAAAAATGACAGATGTACTGTTCATGGGGAGGTGTAAAAAATGGCAATGTTGAAAATCTGCAGTGAAAATATAAAAAAAAAACTGGTGAAGTCACGAGCGTGTGTAGAAACTGCGCAACACACATCCGTAATGTAATTAGTTTGGGGATTTTTTACAGCAGATTGTCAACACAGGCATTTTGGGACCTCTGCTTATGAACAGTGTCACTGTGATTTTCTTAATCTGTCTCGAACAGTGATTTCCCACAGCGACCGCACATTTCTACGCTGGAAGTGCGAAAATACATTTCGGACAGGGTGTGAAAAATGACAGCTGTACTGTTCATAAGGAAGTGTGGAAAAATGCCAGTGGTGAAAACTGGACTGAAAATATTGCAAATTAAGTGAACTTATGAGTGCGTGGAAACTGCTAATTTGCTTTCATAACACAGTCAGTCATTTATGGACTTTTGTCACCAAATTTTAACATAGCCATTTTAAGACCTCTGCTCATGAACAGTGTCACTGTGATTTTCTTAATCTGTCCGAACATTGATTTAGCACACCAACTGAGCCATTGTAGCTACATCGCGGGAAGCACACTTTGGGAGAGATGTGAAAAATGACAGCTGTACTGCTCATAAGGAAGTGTGGTAAAATGGCTATGTTGATTATCTGGAGTGAAAATAAAAATTAGAACTTACGAAGCTATGAGTGGAACTGCGAACGCACATCAGAAATAGTAATTTTGGGAATTCTTTCACCAAAGATTCAACATAGGGTTTTGGGGCCTACCTCATGAACTGTGACACTGTCATTTTGTAAATTGGTCCCAGAAGGTGGTTCCAGCGCACTGACCATGAAATCATCTTTCAGGACAGAATAACAAAATGGCAGTGCCAGAATTCATGAGTGGGGTCCCAAGAACCCTATGTTGAAAATTGGCAGAAAATTTCCAAAAATGCCTGAGATATGCATCAAGTTGAAAAACTATTTATTCCATTATACAGCTTACTGGCATTTCCTCAGTTAGGTAGTAAGCTTTGAAGAGTGCAGGCGTGTTTCAGTCCACCGAAGATCATCACACTGGGCTCCAGAGGTGGGTGTGGGAGGTGGGGTATAGAGGGTGGGCGCGGGGTTGGGGAGGGAGGCAGATAGTCAATCTAGGGATTGTTTTTTTTGTTTATAGGTTTTTTTTTTCAGAACAAGACGACGTGGGGACTTTTGCCATGCTGGAGTGGGCTCCCAGCGTGGCAGCTGGAAGTGTCTTGGGGGCGCAGCAAATGGACGTTTGCCACGGTGGGGTGGGCTCCCAGCATGGCAGCTGGAAGTGTCTTTGGGGGCAGATGGATGTTTGCCACGCTGGGGTGGGCTCCCAGCGTGGCACCTGGAAGTGTGTTTAGGGGGCAGCAGACGGATGTTTGCCACGCTAGGGTGGGCTCCCAGCGTGGCACCTGTGTAACTCCCCTGCAATTGGGGGTTCCCAAAAATCTTCCAGGAGCTTGCCTGAATGTTCCAAGTCTGGGCGGTGTTCAACGTCTGAGCTGTTTAAATGTGGTTCCAAGTGAGTGCCATTTGAGCCTCCACGTACTGTCTCTTTAAGAGCTGTCTGCTTGCAGACTTAATTAGTTTGTATGGGGGGACTGTGTATTTAATGCTTGAATCCCGCCCGAGCTGCTGTCAATTCGCTCTGTCTCTGCTGTCGCTACTTGTGCAGAGGGAGCCTTGTTGAAAGATATAACTGTTTGCCAGAAATCATTTAGAGTGACTGAGAAAATGTAGTTTGTCTAACCTGTCTTCATTTCAGCACGAACTGTTTCAGTGTAGCTCTTTCATTTTGGTCCTGAATTGCTGACTTGGACCAATCAGGATGATAGGGAGACCTTAAGATGGAACCTGTGGACTAATCAGAACTCTGACTCTCAATTTTGAGCCAGCCACAAGGGGATTGTATGGGCAGTGACTCTGGGAAATGTAGTTTTGACCTTGGCGCCTTTTTTCACCAACAGAGGGAGTCTTATTGTGAGTAACAGCCGAACCAGCCAACAGAATGGTGTGGGACTAAAGGAAATGCCCTGCTCTGTTACTGGAAAGCTCAGATCAGTTGTGACAATGAAGAGAGAAGGAGCTGTGTGCTTCTGTGGTGTATAGTTTCCGCGGGAAGCACATGTGAGGCCCTGAGGTTCGGCCTGCAGCCATTGTAAGCGCTAGTTCAGACTGAATCCGACTTGTGAGGAGAAAGAAGAAGTCTGAAAGGTAGAAACCAGGCTAACCCTGTAGAAGACTGGAGAAATTGCTGAATCGTGCTCGGTCTGTCAGGAACTGAAGCTGCTGTGTGTGCTCCTGGGTATTTTGCAGTAATTGTGATTGGGATCTAGAAGCAGCCTGCCTGATATAGTACTTTCATTTTACATATGAATTTGTGTAGTGCTTGTGGGGAATCGCTGTTTCCAATCCCCTATGCTGTGTGTTGAAGCTGGAAGCAAACCCCAGCTTGTCTTGGACTAAATCCGTTTGCTATCTACTGCAGTGGGGTCCAGTCACAAGGACCTTGTCTCCATGCCCTGTTGTTCTGGCAACCCAGAAGAACATCCACCATCCAGTTCTCAGCTTGGGTATTGTGAGTACAAATCAGGTATTCCCCTGCAGCCTGTTTTCAATTACAAGTGTGTCATCTAATTCTTGTTGTTTCACTTCTTCATGGACTGAGCCATCCGACTCTGGATTACAATTGGGTATTGTGCATATACGGTATATGCCACTTATATCAGCTCCTGAGGTAGCGGACTTCTGCTTCTAATGGACATTTAGCCTATGCCAAAAGCCATTTGCTATTCCGTCTATGTTAAAAATGACTGTTAAAGCGGACCTTTTAATTCCTGCAGTACCGTCCAATTAGTTCAAGCAACGAGGCAACCAACGATGCAATTAATGACGTTCAGCTGAATTACTGCCTTCTAATGTTCGTTTCAAAATCCCCATGCTGTTCCTTTCCTCTAGCTGCTAACACTGTTCTGAGAGTTGTGCTGTGCTTCTACTGTCTAAATCATGAGTGCATTCAAGAATGCTGCTGGTAAGAGAACATGTCTCACTCTTTCAAAAGAAGTGGAGATACTCAAGGAGTTAGAGAGAATGCCAAAGTTAAGTATGCATGACCTCAGCACACATTTTCTATCCCCAAGTCAACCTTGTCTGACTTGCTTAAGAATAAGGAGGTGCTCCTGTCAGACTGGCATTGTAATCAAAACCCAGATAGAAAAAGAAAGCGTGAAGGTAAAGATACTGATGTGGAAGAAGCACTTTTGCGTTGGTTTACTAATGCAAGGGGTAGGGAGGCTTTGATTAGTGGCCCCTTACTGTTGCAGAAAGCTGACCAGATAGCTGCTGCCCTGGGAAAAACTGATTTTTAAAGCCACGGATGGGTGGCTAAGTCGTTGGAAAATGCGGAACAACATTTCATTCTGCAAAGTCCATGGCGAGAAGCTAACAGCTGATACACCAGCTGCTGAAGCGTGGCTGCAGGAAGTGTTGCCTGATCTCCTTCAAGGCTACTCACCAGATAACATCTTCAATACTGATGAGACTGGGCTTTTTTTTTCGTTGTGTCAGTTATGGCACACTTGCCTTTAAGTCAGAGAATCCCTTATGTTTGAAAAAAGCTAAAGAATGCATCACGGTCCTCCTTACGTGTAACATGGCTGGTATGGAGAAACAAACACCAATAGTGATTGGTAAAAGTGCAGAGCCAAGGTGTTTCAGAGGCATGCAGCATTTACCAGTCATCTATAAAAATAACAAAACAGCGTGGATGACTTCCGAGATCTTTTCAAATTGGCTGAAGAACCGGGATCTCGGAAAATCGCCTTGCTTTTAGACAGCTGTACCTCCCACCCACCAATAGCTGGTTTAAAAACATTAAACTTGTGTTCCTACCACCCAACACAACATGCTTAATGCAAACTTAGATCAAGGGATTATATACAGCTTCAAGCACCACTATGTCAGGCTGATGAGGGAAGATTGCTTGATATTCTGGATGTTGAGGAAGAAATTACTGCTTCTGTCTGCGTACGACGCATTAACTTGCTTGATTCAGTACGCCTTATACAGCAAGTATGGCACATTGTCTCGCAAGTGACAATACAGAGATGCTTCAGAAAGGGAGGATTCACCAATGACCCCCTAATTGGTGTTGTACCTGAGGAGGAGGAGGAGCCAGCTGATACTGATTTACCCACTGAGATCATGAATGAGCTGTGTTTGCTGGGTAATGACACACCTCACTCTGATGTCGATGACATCGCAGAGGCAATCAGTGCATCACAGGGAGCACGAACAGATGAGGATGATGAGGAGATTTTATCTCAGTAAGAGACCGAGGATGACGAGGTGCCTATAACACCAGAGGATGTAAGGAAGGCAATCCTGACTCTCCGGGCCGTTGAGCAGCAAGATGATATTACCCCCCAGTGGGATCAGGTTGTTAATGTTCAGACTGCCTGGCATCGCTAAACGATAGGAAAAAAACGCCAAACTACAATGGAGGACTACATCTATAAGTAGATCATGCGGTAGATAAGTACAGCACAACCGAGAACAGCGCTTTTGTTTGTTTTTATTTTTTTTAAGCCATTTAAATAAAGTTTACAGAGGTTTTTTTGCAGATTACAACAAAGTCAGAAAAGGACTGTAAATCACTACCTTCGTTACACTCAGCGCTTGCCTTATTTCAGTCTTATTTCTTTTTACACTCTGCGCTCGCTTTTTTTTTGGTATTGAGTGGGGATATTGATGTACGGATGCCACATTTATGGACAGATTGGCGATTGTCAAATCAGTCCGTTACAAGCAACATATACTGTACTTTCTTCTACAGGGCCCTGTCCATCTGCACCTGCCAGCCAACCCGGGCAATGGACCTGGCTAGCCTCCCCAAGCTGGGTACCCAGAGTGCGACTTTTCCGACCCTGTATGTGTGCCCAGTACTGTGATTTAATTCTGCCAATTAACCTGATCTCCTCTTCCGTGTTTTATTCCCCCTAAGTAAACCAGATTTGATGTTGTTAAACTTTAAACTGTCTGAAGTGTCAGTACCTACATATCAAGCATTGTATTGGTTTGTGTATGTTGATTAACCTTATTTTACAGGGGGTCCCCAGAGACGAACCTCAGAATCAGTCTCAAGGGTAAGTGGTACTTTATGAATGAACAGTGTGTACATGTGGGGTATTGGGACTGTAACTTCTGTGCATTGTGTGAGCCACTAGAGGGAATAAAAAGGGGGTCTCAGTGTCCCAAAGGGCTGTGACCAAGCTAGTCTAACCACTACAAACCCTGACCTCTGGGTGGAGGCACCTGCCATAGAACCTAGGCCCCTCAACCTGTCAGTAGTCAAGCAGGCAGGGGTAGTAGCCCTTGGGATAAGGCCACCTGGGGGTTACCCCTGGAAGTGTCTTTGGGGAGGCAGCGCGGGCGGCCGGGGATTGGGCGCCCGTCATGCAGAAGAGTGTGTAAGCATGCTGGGGTGGCTCCTTAGCGTGCATGTATGTGTTAGTGGGAGGGAAGAACTGTCTATGACAGTTCAGATGCAGTGCCAACGTAGGCAGTTTGCATACTGCTGATGGCAGTATGCAAATTTCCTGTGGCGGTGTTTTTCTTAGAACTGTACGCCACTGCATCTGAACAGCTGTCATAGACAGCTCGGACATTCATTGGCGTGGTGCAGCCATGCCTGCAAAAGGGAGCAGGGCATTGGAAGTGGGGGAGGCACACCTACGAAAACTCGTATGGTGGCACTGTGTTTCTTGCACATGCATGCAAGCAAACATAAAAAAAACTTTTGAAAACTTTCTCTAGGAAACTTATCACGAATACCATTCTCTCCATTGAGAAAATGTTGATCTCTGTTGAGCAAACCATCCAAAGACAAAAAGATTTCCTGCAGCGGACAGCCCCATATAACTTTCCTTTTATTAAGCACTGCATCCAACACCTTAACTCCACTCTCTTTCAGGTCCTCAAGGAGACCAAATCTGCCAAACTCCAGTCTCTCTCCCAACAGATTAGCAACCAACATGAGCCTCGAGTCAGGCACAACCTAACAATTTGGTATTTTGTTTCCTCCAGATCTCCCCTGACACAAGATAAGCAATCTCTCCTTAGCAAGGCTCTCTCTTTTGTGCCCACACCGAAGACATCTCATGTACCCCAGGTTCAAGTTGATCTGCAGCGTCTATGTAAGAATCGACTTACAGCTCATTTTTCTAATGAGACTCCTCTTCCTGCAGATGATGATAGTATTACCAGAATAATCAATTACATCAATCCCCAGCATAGTGCATGGACCCCCCCCCGGACGTTTTGCTGCTGTTGATTATTTTGTTACCCAATGCATGGAAAACACCACTAACTTCAATTTTCATTGCGGGCACGACCACTCTAACCTGAGAACTGGTGAACTTGCAACCAGCAATGCAGGAATGACATTGTTATTAAACCAGCTGATAAGGGAGGTGCTGTTGTGGTCTGGCAAAAGGAGCTATACATCACTGAAGCCACACAGCAACTCTCCGACACCAGGTTTTCCTTTTCTCTTCCCCAGGATCCCACTGCTGACTATCAGACTGAGGTTACCACCGCCATCACCTCTGCTATCAAAAAGAAAGAATTCGCTGCTTCAGCTAAGAGACTCATAGTTCAGCATCCTCAGGCATCCAGGTTTTATCTCCTTCCCAAAATCCACAAAACAGGTAACCCTGGACATCCTATTGTGTCTCCCTGCTCCTGCATGACATCCCATCTCTCTGCACCTTTGCACAGCCTCGTGAGACCTTTCATTGAATCCCTGCCCTCCTATTTTTTTTTTTATATGGTTTATTGTTTTCAGCAGAGACAATTACATACAAGTCATCTCATGTCAGAGATCTCATAGCAAGTAAGAAAAGTACATGGATACATTCAATGTAAGAGGCTTTGTTAGATTAGACATTCTTATTTTTGGATAAGGAGGTATTTCTTCATTGATCAGTACAAGGAAAACCCCGAGAAAAGCTGCACCCCACAAGACTTTGAGTGGTCATTTTTAAAAAAATACAAGTTTTACCAAACATTTGTAACACAACATCCTGTGTTGTTATGACCCTCTACCAAACAGGAGATCCAACAGATGGTAGCAAACAGCATTAGAACCCCTCCAATCCCAGCAGTACCTAAGTACAAAAGATATTCCCTTATTGAACTAAATTAGCCACCCGTATTATCCCTTTTTGACAACGTGGGAAAACTACTGTGGCTATTATAAGAAGCTGATTTCCTCATCAACAGTGTAATGATATACTAGATTAGCTATATAGTAAAAGTGCAGCTCCCAAACCAACAAGATTAACCTCAACATTTTTTTTTTTTACAGAAAGAGCAACAGTTCCTTTTTATCTTTAGCCATAGCTTGGGCACATTTTATATAAGAAAACCTGTAGCTTTTCAGGTTTCAGTTTCAATTCAGTCAGTCTCTGCCGTCTTTCTGGATCGGTCGAATTCCTGAAAGCCTCCGCCTTCCTAGCAGCTTCTCCGGGGTCCATGTACTGATAGACATGGCCTCCATACTGGATCCTCAAGCAAGCCGGGCATCAAAGAGAGGTCGTGACTCCCAAACTGCTCCACTTGACTCAGCACAGTCAAACCTTTTCCTCCTCGCCTAGTGGCAAATAAGTCCAGAAACATGTGGATGGTGGATCCTTGATAATTAAGCCGTTCTGTATTCCTGGTTGCTTGTAGAATAGTGTCCTGGATTACTGGACTCATGACCAGGAGGACCATTCTAGGTAGCTCACTCGGACCCAATGCCACTCTGGGTGATACCGTAAGCCGAACAAATTGAGCATTGATTTGGGCATCAAGCTGTAGGGCTCCTGGCGACCACTCCTTGAGGAAATAAAGTAAGCTGTCTCCTTGATATTTTCAGGTAGGCCAACAATGCAATTTTAGATGCCCTCCGGGAGTTCTGTAGGGCTTTCACCGATACTTCAGCTGAGCATTTTTTTTGGTAGATTTTATCCGTGGCATCTAGGGCTTTCATTGCCATAGATTGGCTGTAGTTTCTGTATTGGATCGGCTGCTATTTTCATCCTATTCCTCAAATTTTGTAAGGATCGATTCTGCTTTAGAATCTATCGCCTGCATGGACTTTTGCAGAGCCCACCATGGTGGTTCAGAATCGAGGAGAAGCAGGCCGAGGCCTCCACTGCGTAGTTTGGGCAGGTGGGTTCTTAGGATTGCTTGCTGGCGCTTTGTTACTCCATCCCATGGCGAAAGAAAGGTATCGTTAGATGCAGCTCAAGCTAGTAAACTCAGTTTTTAAGTAAAATCAGCCTTATTTTCAAGTTTTCTTTCAGTTTCGGCTAGTTTTAGTGGGATTAGTTGAGGAGCTCTCACTGAGTGCGTCTTGTCGGTGGGTGTGCTCAACAGCACCCCTCCTCCTATGTTAAGGACACTAACCATGCACTTCAGTTATTTGGCATGTTCAGATTCAGTGATTCCCATCAGCTCATCTTCACCATGGACATCAAATCTGTATACACAGTGATCCCCCACAATGATGGCCTGACAGCTTTGCAGCATTTTCTGAATAAGCGTGCCATCTAGCAGCCACCCACACACACACTTACCCGTCTGGCAGAACTTGTTCTTAAACTCAATGCTTTTTCTTTCAGTAACATTTTTATTCAGCAGGTCAGTGGATTTGCCATGGGTACCAAGATTTTTTTGTCAATATATTTTTATTGGTATTTAAATATACATAAGTCCAGTAACAGTACAAGTTATGAAAGCACATACACTAATAAATATATTGAAATAAGTTGTAATACCTTATACATTATTAAATAGTTGTTGTTAGATGTAATAAATAATTTATGAGTATCCAATATAAATAAATGACAATAAGTTATAATAAATGTATTATAATGTAATCACTATAAAGTATCTCTTAGCAACTATAAGTAGAGGTAAGGAGGAAAAAAGAATAAAAGGGAATAACAGTAGAAGGAAAGAAAAAAAGATTTAAAAGAGAGAGGTGTGTAGTCCAGTTTCCTTAAGCATATTTAGTATTACATTTCTGCCTAGATTGAAATGTCAGGAGATCTAAGACCCATATTGATGTTATTAAGATATATATAATTATTTTGTCCCAAGCAAAACATTAGATAAAGTATACCATTTCTTGATAAACTTGGCTGATTGATCTCTTAGGAGAAGTGCTAGCTTCTCTGTTTTAGAATTTCTATTAGGGTCTTTTCCACTCTTGAACTGTTGGAACCGTGACTTCTAGCCAATGTTTTCAATAAAGCACGTCTCACTGAAACTCCTAATAGCAATAATGTTTGTCTTTGTTCATATGACCAGTGAGTACCTCTATCAAAATGTCCTAGGATACAAGTATGTGCATTGATATATTCTGCAATGATAAGATGACCTTCAAATAGACTTATTACTGATGTCCATACAGGCTTCACCATTGGACAGTCCCAGAACATGTGTATTAGTGTGCCTTGTTCCTTTCCATATTTGTGACAAGTAGTGGTGTTAGTTAGGTGCATTTTAAATATTTGGTATGGGGTGTAATATAGATTATGTATGGTTTTAAACTGGATCAATCTTAAGTCAACTGAACCAAATACTTGAAATGGAAGGGTCCATATTCTATCCCATTCCCAGTCCTCTGTAGGTGCTCCTAATGTATGAGACCACCATCTAATAGTTTCTGTGGCTGAACCCCTGATTAGTTCTATTAATAGTCCATATATAAAAGATATAGAAGTTGACTTTTTAAGACATCCCGAGAATATTCTGGTGTTGTCATTTAAAGATATAGATAGGTATATCTAATTCTGCACTGCTTTTATAACATTTAAATACACTATTTTATCAGATCGGGGACAGCCAAATTTATTTGCTGTCTTCATAAGATAAAATATTGTCATTATGTAGAATATCTCTAACTGAGATCATTCTTTTTTGTTTCCAAACTTAATTCTGAAGAGGGACGCCATTCTGTAAATTCTGTAAAGATAGGGTTTCCCCAAATAAGTTGAGTTCTGACTTGGTTTAACTCCAGTTTTAGAAGACTGCTAATCTGTCTCAGTTGTTTTAGAGAATCTAAAATAATCTTGTTTTCAGGATGTCCGTGGTTTAGCATATATTAATGCACTGAAAGACAAGCCTTGTTTTCCCATTATCTCTTCCTCTGTATCAACCCATTCTGGAATGTATATCTGTGCTAACTCAGTGTAATTCCATTTTACCAGCTGAGCCATCTTTGCAGCTAAGTAGTATACATAAAAAATCAGGGGCTTTAAGACCTCCATTAGTTTTGGATCTGCACATCCTGGTATAGACATTCTATGCCTTTTGTGTGCCCAAATAAATTGTGCTATCATAGAAGTAGTAGAATGTAACCATTTCTTGGTCGAACAATATGGAATCATCATGAATACATATAATAAACGAGGCAATAGATTCATTTTGACAGATTCTAACCTTCTCCATAGGCCTAGAGGCAATTTATTCCATTTAGCAAGATCTTTGGCAACCCTTAATTTAGTAATATTTAAGTTTTTTAGTTACTGTCTTATGTATAGTACTATATATCTTGAATCCTAAGTAATCTATATAATTAGTTGCCCAAGTCAGTCCTTCAGCGAGGATTATTTCTTTCTGACACAGTCTCTTGAGAAGGAGGAAGTTTGTCTTAGCAATGTTCAATTTATACCCTGAAAATTCTCCAAATGAGTCAATAACTTGCAAACTAGCTGGTATAGATTGGGCCGGATTAGAAATCATGAGTAATATATCATCTGCATATGCAGAAATTAAATGTTCTTTTTGGCCTACCTGTATGCCTTGAATTTGTTTTACTATTAAAAATGTCCTTATTAATGGATCTAGTGTAAGATTAAATAAGAGTGGTGATAATGGTATCCTTGTCTTGTTACCCTTGATAATTCAAAGTAAGGCAAGATCATCCCATTAGTTACCACAGCAGAGCTGGAGTTTTGATATAGCAAGCCCACCCATTTAATGACATTTTCAGGAAAGCCATAAAGTGCGAGAATGTTAAATATGTGCTCCCAAGATACGTGATCAAAGGCTTTCTTCGCATCCAGAGAAAGCGAACCGCTGGGAATTGTATTTTTGTTAGCTGTCAATATCACATGAAATAATTTCCTCATATTATCTGCAGAGAATCTTCCTCTCATAAATCCAGCCTGTTGTTTGGTTATGAGCAAGTGTATAACTGGCTCTAGCCTGTTAGAAATAATCTTTGCTAAAATTTTTATGTCTGAATTAATTAATAAAATTTGTCTATAATTTCCACACTCTAAGGGACCTTTTCCTGTTTATCAATAAGTGTTATAAGTCCTTTAGTCATTTCTCTGGATATGTGGTGTGTCTCAAAACCTCATTAAAACCTCTGCTAGTATTGGGGCCAGTTCATCACTAAATTCACTGTAGAAATGTTGTGGTATTCATCCGGACCAGGTGCTTTGTTTTTCTTTATAGCCAAAAGTACTTCTTCAACACTTATGCGATCCCCAAGACTAGCTTTGGACATTTCTGGTACAGATGGGATCAGAATATCAGAACAAAATGACTTCAATGTATTATTTTTAACAGTATCTTCCTTTGCATAAAGTTTCTCATAGAAATTTAGGAATTCCTTATTAATCTGTTTATGTCCTGAAATAAGAAGTCCGTCCCTTTTGCGTCTAACTGCTGTTATGTTTGTAGATCCACTATTTTGACGTAGCCTGATCGCTAATATTTTTGCAGCTTTAGGCCCTGCGCTGACATAATTTATTTTCGATTTACTAATAGCAAATATTGCTTCCCCCTTACTGGATTCATTATATTCCATCTTTAATTTTGACCATTCTTGTCATGTGTTGTTATCTTTATTAGTTAGTAGTTTCTCTTCTATTTTTTTGATTTTTGACAAAGTTTCTTTTTGTTTATTTAAGCTTTGTTTCTTAAGAGTTGAAGCTTCATTTATTAAAAGACCTCTTAAAAGACGTTTTAGATAGTCCCAATTAGTACCCCATGAAGTGTCAAGCGGATTATTAAATTCCTCAAATTCTTTCATTGCTTTCCTTATTTTTTGTAGCAAGAGTGAGTTATCTAGCAGAAAATTGTTGAATTTCCATCTACGCGTTCAACATGTTTTGTTAGCTGTCTCAAAAAATATTGATACTGGACAATGATCTGAAATGACTAGAGTTTCTATCTTTACTAGAAGAACTCTATTTAGGAAATCTTTTGGTACATATATTTGGTCTGTCCTTGAGCCTGATTGATTGCACTGTGACCAGTATGTGAATTCTTTTATATTTGGGTGTAAAACTCTCCATGCATTAATGAGCCGTAAGTTTTCTATTAAATCTCCCAAATCTTTATCTGCCCTGTCTCTGTGTGGTCTGAAGGTAGATCTGTCAAATATAATGTTGGTGTATCCAGCCATCAGGATAGTACTGTCTAAAGGCCCTCTGCCTTTGGAAGAATAGTGTTAAACAGTTCATGTGTCAGCAAAGGTGGGTCCATAAGCATTAATAAAGTGTAAAATTCTTCCCTATCCTACTGTTGAACATAAATAAGATGGTGTCCCATTGGGTCTTCTATGATAACACTCGGTTCAAATAGAACACCCTTTTTAAAAATGATTAACACACCAGCTTTCTTTGAACTGTCCCCTGCTCCAAACACTTGTCCCACCCATTCCCTTCTCATCAAGAGGTAATGGTCTTTCTTAAGATGCGTTTCTTGTAAAAAACCTATTGTCACTCCTAGTTTATTTAAGTGTCTTAGAACTGAATATCTTTGAATTTTCTGATTTAGTCCCTGATTCCATGAGATTAGTTTAATTTTATCCATGTAGCCATCAAGTTTTAGACTACCATAAAACTTTGTTAAATTTGTTGAAATGGTTATCATAAAACTGTAAGCTAAATAGGTGCCATGTTACTACCACTACACCTCCCTTGAAGAAGATAAAAGGAAATATTGAGTAGAGGAGAGGAGAGACTGCTCACTTATATTTAAAACAGTACAAACGTAAAAATGTAACAATAATTCTAACAAAGACAACGTGTAAAAGGTGTTCTATAGAATAAGTACTCTTAGCATGAATATCCCATAGAGTAGTAGGAATTCGAGTAATATCAAAGAGGAGTAGTAATCTAAACTCTAGAGATATCATTAACAACTTTAACATCTGCCAGAGCATTCTCAAATGGCTTAATGAGCCAGGTGGGCCCTCACACCCTCGAATGTTCACAAATTAGAAACAACTATGTGGAACAATAAATTAAATATGAACTTCCACCTACAGATGAAATATACCATAAGGAATATGCTTAATATCTCAAAGGTACCCCAATAAATATAACAATAAATGAAAATTTGAAATCTTTTTTTTAAATGAAAAAACAACTGCATACATATGGCAATATATGATTCTATATGTCTATCTTGTACATAAAGTAGCATCAGTATGCAACTGTAAAAACAGCTTGTCAAATTAAATCTATCTAACGCAATAGCACTCTGAATCAATCATTATATTAAAAACAAATATTTAGGGTTTTGACATCTAGTAATTAAAATATTCAAGAATCAGTAAAACTGCTAGTCTGTTAGTTTGCATGCCAAAAGGGAGACAGGGTAAAGGCAGCTGATCTTCTTACCCTCCATGACCAAAGGCGATCTCTACATTTTTATTTGTCAGTAATAGACTCCACCTGTAGAATGAAAATGTTGCAATATATTAAAAGGCCCAATTGGAGGATATACTGTGGATGGAAGTAAATAAGAAAGAAAAATCTCTCTAAATCATGCTATGAGAAGAGCGCTCTGTGGTGTCATGAGATCCCACCATGCAGTTTAAGGGTGAGAGGTCAAGGACATCTGGGATCACTATGCATGCGCACACACAGAGAGCTTCACAAGCATAAGGCTTCACGAGTCACTGAAGAATCTCTCAATGATTTGAATTTTAACAGGTAAAAAAAAAAAAAGATGGCAAATTTCTTTTTTTGTTGTGCAGATCGAAGGTGGCTGCCGAGCAAGTCCACTATCATTACCTTTCCTAGATTTATAGATTTAAGGAATAAGGCCTTCATGTCACCCCGTTCCCACCAGTAACCACCATGACATATCTCTGGCTAAGACCAAAAGTGTATTTCAATCATTTGTTGGTGTTTGTCAAAAGACCTGATCATATGGGTCCAATATAAGCACAACAATGATAAAAAACATATTTAGCATAATTTTAACCAATGCCTAATTCTGCTCACAAGTCGCTCAAGGCATATTATTTTAGCCCTGGTGAGACTGGGTTAGAGCCGCTATTTCTACCCAATCCGTATTCCACTTCCTTCAAGAATACCTAAATAGATTTGCAGAGGGCTCTCCCATTCATTTTGCCTTAGCTAATTTAGAGCAAAGCCAGCATCAGTACATCCATGGGAGGCAGTAGAAGCGCAGTGGTTTAAGGCTCTGAGGCAGAAATCTGGTGACATCCAGCAGACCAGACCTGGTTTTAATCCCACAGCTTCCACTTGCATACTGTGTGACCCTGAGCAAGTCACTTAACTTCCTGTGCTCCCAGGTCACACCTCTAAAAGCTTTCAGGTTAGTGTACTACTCCTGGTTAAACAACTGAAAAAAAAAAAAAAAGAGAGAGAGAGAGACAAAGCCAGCATCAGCACATCCAGATATTGTGTCTTGCTAAATATAGGATTGGTGCCTTATCTCAAAAGCCATTGAACAAGCAGTGACAAACTGTATTGAACAATGTAAATAAGTATCTAAATGTAGAGTGTGGGTGATTACGTGGCTCAGGGCAAAAGCACGATAAAGAGCATCTCCTCCCCTCCATATTATTTATTTATGTAATTAGAATATACTCGCCAGCACCAGCGACTTTCTTGTCAACCAACGTGAGCCAATGAAACAACCTGTCTTTTGACAACAAACCACTAGGGGTATCTAACATGACTAAGCATTTATACTACCAGTGAAACCTGAGTGACTTCTATGCAGCAATTAGTGTTGAAAATCAAAAGTTTTTTAAAGATGGTAGGAAGTCAGTTTTAACCAGTTTTGGCCGTAACAATTCCGTTACTCTCTCACACCTTCTGGAGCCAGATCTTTAACAGAGGGCAAGAATAAATTGTATTTCAGTCCTGCCTCCCTGAGCCTTTTTTAATTGGGAGAAAGGCATTGCACTTCTGGATAGTTTCAGGTGCCAAATCATAAAACTTTTTAGTTTGCAGCCTTCGTATGTTGTGCTAGTCTTGTCTCTTATCATTCTTTTGCGTGTGTTTGCTGAAAATTTAGGAATTTAAGCACAAGGATCGAGAGCCTCTCTCCAGGGTTAGGTTTGGACTTCAGCGATCTATGTGTTCTTTCGACATAAGAATTTAGTGTCACCTAGGTGGGCCAGCAACATTAAGAAGTAGTTTGTTGGCAAATGCATTAGTATCTATACCTTCAAGCCCTCTCTCAGACCAAAATTCAATATTCCTCCTATTTCTATTCTCCAAATCTTCCAATTTATTCTCCAGCTTAAGAAGTTTCGACTGTCACTAATCCTTTCCTTCTGCTCTTTAACTGCGCTGTCTACTAAACTGCTGATTCTGGCCTCTGCATCATTAATCCGAATAGTATGTGCCAATATTTCTTGCTTAACCTCTCTCAAGTCTACATACATTTCATTTAATGTAAGTTTCATGCTAGATATTTCAGACATCAAGCTATCAAAGTGAATTACTGTTAGTGAGAAGAGGAAGCTAACTATTTGGCTGTGCTACTGCCATGTTCATCTGAGCCATTGTCGCTGTCAGAGAGAGGTAAAGATCATTTCATAGGATTTATTTCAGCCTGGATCTCTATTAGATTGTCAGTTGTTTCTGGATTTAAGGAGTGTTGATCTAGGTAGAGATATTTAAATGATCAGGTGACTGTTGTACCTTGAGAGAGTAATTATTCAGGACGTGGTGATCCCTCAGTGACTGTACAGGACTTCTCGACCTTGCGTTCCGGATGAATCAGTACTTTCTACCAGTGCTTAAGACGTTGCCCATTTGTGAGGGAAAATTACATTAAATTAAGCTTAAAAATGAGATATTCTACTTGAGATATTTGTAAAAATGGTCAGTATCGTGTTAGGATATAAGATTTCACTATTAATAATTTAAAAAGAAAAATAAATCGGTATTGTTTGAGAGTGGAGGCGCCGAGGAGCGCTCACCGCTGGGCGTTGCACAGATCGGCACCATTCAATCGAATCCATGGGTACCGAGATGGGTCCCAGCCATGCCAATCTGTTTGTGGGTTGGATGGAGGAACAGTTTTTCTCTCATTCACAGGACTGTGCCTGAACTCTACAAACGCTACATAGACGACTATGTGGGGGTTACCTCCTGCTCCAGAGAGACCCTCCAAATCCTCTTGGGCAAGTTTACCATGGCCCATCCTTCCTTTCAGTACATTTTGAAGTATCCTCCTCTACACTGCCTTTTCTGGATATCAAACTGTCAGTGCAGAACACTGGTCTGAAGACATCAGTTTATTACAAACCCACCAACTCACACAGTTTCCTCCTCCACAGCTTCTTCCATCCTAAACATGTCAAGAATGGCTTGCCATATTCACAGTTTCTTAGACTTCACAGGTTATTCAGTGAAGATGATGATTTTGCTAAGCAGGTCCAAATAATGCATAGGTTTTTTTTTATTAACAAGGGATACCCTAAAAGCACAGTAGACAGATCACTCTCCCAGGTCAGAAACATGCCTTGCAACCTTGACCCCTGTAGGAAGGATACTGTTACGCAAGAACAATGACAAATTCTACTATTACTTCCCTTCCATCAGAGTACACCTTCTCTTCACAGGATCATCACCAGTAAGTCTCCTATTTTGCAAAACTGACCCCAACATTGGTGCTTCACAGAACCACCTGTTGCCTCCTACCGCCAGCCACCCAACCTGTGTAATCTCCTGGTAAGAAGCAGCCTACCTACTCCTAGCAGTTCCTCCCTACCAGGTACCAAACCTTGCAACAGAACTCACTGCTACACCTGCAAATTTATTTTGAGTGTGACTGACATTCGAGGGCCCACAGGTGTTTTTCACATCACCAAGGAGTTCTCATGCTCCTCCACTAACGTGGTATATTGTATTCTTTGCAGGAAGTGTTCAGCTATTTACACTGGAGAAACTGGTAGATGCCTTGCTGACCATTTCAGGGAACACTACAGGGCAGTCAGGAATGGAGACACTGATAAACCCATTGTGTTCCACTTTATCTCCAAGGACCACAGTGTCAATGATCTTTCTGTCTGTGTCCTTCAGCAGGGCTTCTGGGATTCTGATCACAGACAAAACATGGAACCCAAGCTGATCATCCGTCTTGGCTCCCAGCAGCCCTCCAGTTTAGATGAAAGACTTGTTTTCTGCTAATATATTTCAGCCACCACTTCTTTTCCCTAAAGTCTGTTTGTATCTGTAGACATCTATTTTCTTTTTCCACAGATGTCTCCATCTATGTCTCCTTCCTCCACATTTGTCACCTTTCAGCCTTCTTACTAGGCCTTGCTAATTAGTCCACACCTGGGGACTTCTCTAGCTCATTCACTGCTATTATGCCTTGTCACTCCCATCATCAGCTGTTCGTTTTCCAGATTCTGTCTTTATCTTGCCATTTATCACTTCTTCTCCCAGAGCCTCCTCCTTTTTATGTTGACTCACACTTGCGAGCCAGCCAACATCTTGCAGTAGTAGCAGATTTGGAGGTGCGGTCACTGTGGGCGAATGCAGGGCACACATCAGTAGGTGTGTCTCTCATTCCCCAATAAGTCAGCATGAAGGCGGTGACACCAGCAATATGTAAGGTGGTCACCACATCTAAGAAAAGTGCCACTGCAATGAGAGGCAAGCTTGTCAAGCAGCGACACAATAACACGCCTCCCAACATGCCCTTCCGGGTGAAGTATTCCAGTAAACATGGCCTGCCACAATGCCGACTTCAGGGGTGCCCAATCCCCCTGTCGGCATGCCCTGACTCACTTCATGTGCCGACAGTGGAGCCTGCTCCCTTTTGGCATAATGCCTCCCTCATTTCAGTTGTGTGCTGAGGGGGTGCCCAATCCCCCTTGGCATCATCCCCCCAACAGTCTTTCTTTGCTGACGGGGGGCCCAATCCCCATCAGCTGCAGTCTCCCTGTTCCCAGTTCAGTCTGCTGACGGGGGAGCCCACTCCCCATCGGCATAATGTCCCGCCCATTTGTTGTATGCTGAGGGAGGTGCCCAATCCCCGTCGGCTCTTGCCCCCTGACTCAGTATGTGCCGACAGGGGTGCCCAACTCTCGCTGGCTATAGCCTGCCTAAACACTCAGGTGGCATGCTGGAGCCCACCCCAGCATGCCAAATGTTCCTGTTAAAAAAAAAAAAGAAAAACCTTCCTGCGATGTTTTCTTATTTTAAAACCTGTAAAACTGAAAATGGTCCCTCATTGAGTCCGGTGGTCCCTCCCCCAACCTGCGCCCACACTCTGCCCACCCTGCCTCCCCACACACCCCACCCCATCGCCCCCTCACCCCATACTCACCTCCAGAGCACGGCGTGATGATATTCAGTGGGCTGGGAATACGTCTGCACTCTTCAAAGCTGACCATGAACTGAAAAAATGCCAGTAAGCTGTATAATGGCATAAATAGGGTTTTTTCAACTTTGGTGCATATCTCGGGCATTTTTGGGAATTTTGGCACCAAATTTTCAACACGGAGTTATTGGGACCCCTCCTCATGAATTCAGTCACTGTCATGGTGTTATTTAGTCCCAAAGATGATTTCGTCACTCACGGCGGGATGCACCTTTCAGGACCGATTAATGAAACAACAGTGTCACTGTTCATGAGGTGGGCTCTCAAAAGCCTATGTTGCAAATTTGGTGGGAAAATCCACAAATTGATGTTTTACTAGCGCAGCATTGCACAGTTCCCACGCGATGCTTGTAATTTCGTGAATTTGTATTATTTTCACTCCAGATTTTCAACATTGCATTTTTCCATACCTCCTTATGAACAGTACAGCTGTCATTTTACATATCCTGGCTGAAATGTGTTTCGCACTTCTGGCACAGAATAGTAGGTTGCTATGGAAATCAGTTTAGGGACAGATTAAGAAAATGACAGTGACACTGTTCATGAGCAGAGGTCCTAAAATGCCTATGTTGAAAATTTGGTGATGGAAGTCCAGCAAATGACTGTGTTACAAGCATGCGTTGAGCAGTTTCCACGCACCCTTGTAACTTCGCAAATTTGCAATATTTTCATGCCAGATTTTCAACACTGGCATTTTTTCCCACCTCCTTATGAACAGTACAGCTGTCATTTTTCACATCCTGCCCAAAATGTGTTTTCCCACCTGTGGCGCACAATGGCATTGTCACTGTGGGAAATCAACTTTTGGGACAGATTAACAAAATCACAGTGCCACTCTTCATGAGGGGAGGTCCCAAAATGCCTGTGTTTAAAATGTGGTTAAAAAAATCCCAAAAATAATTGGGTTACGGACGTGCGTTGCACAGTTTCTATGCATGCTCATGACTTAAATTTTTCATATTTTCATTCCAGATTTTCAACATTGCCATTTTTTAAACCTCCTCATGAACAATACAGTTGTCATATTTCACATCCTGCCCAAAATGTGTTTTCGTACCTGTGGCGGCAAATGACGTAGTCATTATACAAAATGACCTTTTGGGTAACAAACTGGATAGTGCCACTCTTCATGAGGTGGGGTCACAAAAGCCCATGTTGAAAATTTGGGGTGAAAATACCAACAAATGCCTATGGTGTTGGGGTTTCCAACTGTAAACCCCACCTTGTAGAGACTGACAGGTGTCAGGGATGTGACTTGGAATCAACAGTTGTAATGCTCACGCCATTCCACCCCACCCCACATTGCAGCCAGTGATATGCATCGAGGTGTGCTTTGGAGTGTTCGGCCCCAAAGTTCACCCCATTCTCCTATACTGCACTCATCTCAGTGTATTTCCATATGGAATGGGGTAAGTATACGGCCCAAAGACCCCAAAGTACACCACAACACTTGTCAGTGTCTACAGGGTAGGGTGAGGTGAAATGGCATGAACGTTATTGCTGACAATCCAAAGGCACACCTCAACGCCTGTCAGTTTCTGCAGGGTGGGGTTGGAGTTGGCGTCAGTTCAGTACTTCACTGCCATTCCTATTATGCATCTCTACCTCCTGCACTACCAGTGCCAATGCCAGCGAGACAACATTCGGCATTGACAAATGCTTGTTTTTATACATTCTTTATTTTACCTCTCCTCTACACTAATTTTGCTTTTTCTCTTTTAGATATTTCCTGAAGAAGACCTATGGTCGAAACATCGATTTTTAACTCTATTTTCTATTTTCAGCATGCATTTAATATAGTCATTTTGTTTTGTTTTCAGACCACATGCTGACGCAGCACCTTGTTTTGGTTTTTACACTTTGTCCTAACTTGTCCTTTATGTCTGTCCCATGCAAATTTGAACTCCGTGATTGTCTTTGATGCTACCAGTTCCTGGGGCAGGCTGTTCCATGGGTCTATCACTCTCTCTCTCTCTCTCTCTCTCTCTCTCTGTGAAGAAATACTTCCTGAGGTTGCTTTTGAACCTTCCTCCTACCAGTTTCATATCATGCCCTCTCATGCGTGCTACTTGATCTAACATTCTGGGGTACTCAATAACTACATTAGTGACCACCGGGCCATAGCCTGCATAAGACACATCCCTAAATTAAACTTTACTTCCACCTTAAGACAAAAAAAGGAACCTCAGAAATTTCAACTGTCAAGACTTTCTGCTTGACCTAAGTAAAATCACATGGCAAAAATTCTACCTGGCTACCTCAGTCTTGGAGGCCTGTACCCTATTCCAAGACCTAGTCCTGAGAATTATTGACAAACATGCCCCCATCGTCAAAATAAGAATGATGAAAAGACTCTACCCCTGGTTTAACAGTACTGCAAGGACAGCCCTACATGACAGAGATCGATTCTGGAAAAGGGCACATAAAACTAAGCTCGCGCAGGACTGGTTGGAATTTAGAAGGTCAAGGAATTTGTGTACAAAGCTTATAAGGGCCAAGAAATCTAAATACTTTCAATCTGCTCTCGCCTCTTCAAAAAACATGCCTCAAAATTTTGGCAAATGCTTTAAGAGATAGAAGGCCACAGTCCTTCATCATCCCTGCCATCTAAAATTATCACTGGTACCTATACCTTCACAAACAAACAGCATTCTAGAACAACTCAACAACCACTTCACTGCTGGTCTTGCATCGCCTCTTCCCATGCGAGTAAGCTCTGTGTACAATACTGCCCTGATGACACATCACTCCACCTTGCCAGGGACCACCATCCTTCACCTTCATTTAGTTTCAAGCTGATATCTTACAAACAAGTGGAAGATCTTCTACTCACCTTAGAAACCAGAAAAAGCACCGGCACCAACCAAATTAAACCTTTCTTCTTGAAACTAGGATCTTACTTTCTAGCACCTCTGATCCTGCATCTCTTTAATCTCTCTCTCTCCTAAGATGAACTACCTGCAATCTGGAAAATCGCTCATGTTATTCCACTCTTCAAATCCGGTGACCTATGCGATCTCAACAACTATCAACCTACCTCTCCGCTACTGATCCTATCCAAATTGTTAGAAAAAATAGTCAACTCCCAATTGAGGGAATAACTGGAAACCCACAATTTGCTTAATCTCGTCCAATCTTGATTTAGACCAAGCCAGAGTATAGTCTCTGCCCTTACAAAAATTACTAATGACTGGCAGATTGCTCTGGACTCGAAGAATTATGTCTGTGCACTTTTTTTGGACCTCAGCAAGGCTTTTTAAACTGTTGATCATGACTTACTACTGTCAAGCCTGCATAATATTGGTCTACACAAAACTGCCTTGAAATGGTTCTCTTGTTATCTGGTGGACAGGCAACAGTAGGTAAAAGCTCAAGGTGATCTCTCACCGATGAAATCTATACTGAGAGGGTACCCCCAAGAATTAGTTCTAGGGCCCCTGCTGTTTGCAGTGTACATAAAAGGTATTAACCATAACATCAGCAGTGCAGATGTTCATCTATCTGCAGATGATAGTTCTGTACGTTGCTAGACTCACCCTTGAACTTGCATGCAGGGACCTACAGATTGAATTCGATACCCTCCAACATAACCTGCTTCAGCTGAAACTTCTACTTATCACTAAAAAGACTAAAACTATGTTTCTCTCTCCACATGCTCTCGCAACACCTGCTAACCCTACCAGTACCAACCTGCAGATATTAACCATACTGGGGGAGCCACTCAAAACAGTTGATAACTTCAAATACTTGGGCTTCTGGCTGGACTGTAAACTTTAATTTATGGTGCATATTGAGGAGGTTGCTAAAAAAACTCAGGCAGAGACTCAACCTTGTTTATCATATTAAACACTTACTTAACCAAGAGGCTAAAATAAGACTGGTGCAATCCACTTTTCTCCACCTCCTTGACTATGCTGGTATGTTATATAGCCATTGCCCCAAAACAGCTCTAATAAAACTGGACACTTTGTATCACAGGGCCCTAAGGTTTATCACTAATGCTCCTTACAACACCCATCACTGCTTCCTCTATGAGCAACTTGGCTGGCCGTCACTTACTTCCAGGAGGCTGAGAAACGCATCCCTCTGGATCTACAGGGCCATTACTAACAAACTCCCTCCTTACATTTCTGTTCTCTTCAAATGCACAATTAGTGCCTACTCTCTTCGTAGATATTACTACATCCTGTTTGATATCCCCAGGATATGAACCCACTTTGGTGCCTCTGCTATAAATTATACTCTCCCTTCTCTGTGGAACAACCTTCTGAAGTCCTTAAAGCTTTTCAACTCATTGGGACATTCTCCTTTAAATCTCTCTTAAATCACACACTGAAGGAAACATGAACCTGCCATTTTTAAACAGGCACTGAACTTGAGAACCTGAAGAAACCTACTGCAGCATTTTCTCCCACTGTGCTGTAACAACCCTGTATTTGATCCCTCCCTGACACATCCTGTCCCTGTCCCATGTTCCACTGCCCCCTTCTCCCCTTCTGTTCTACCTCCCTGTACTCCTCTCACACAACCTCATCACCCTGCTCTAGCGCTTACTCCTATATGTTTTGACATCACTGTACATGGTCCCACTCTGATACATCTTCGCTCTATCCACTGCTTCGTAGCCCCCTCTCCTGCCTCCTTTGATTCTACCTCTCTGTGCCTCTTTCACCCTTTTCTCTCACCTCACCATCGATACTAGCTACATCTAATTGTGCCACTGTGCGCCGCCCCCCTATACCACTCATACCATTGCCTCTCCCTCTTCCTCCCTACCCTACCACTGCCTCTGCATCTTATCCTCGATCTTCTGCCTATTGCTCAACTCCTATACCCTGCCACAGCCATGTTTGTTGTTTGACATGACCATTAGTACTCTTAGTTCCTGTATGTATTCTGAATTTTGGCTTGGATTGACGTGGTATGTATTTATGAATTGTTCTCATGCATATTGTACTTTGACTCTGTTGACCCTATGACATATGATTTCACTCTTTTATGTATGTATGTATATATATGTGTATATATATATATATATATCACTCTTCAAATCAAATCACTTTGTTTATATAAGGTGCCTTTCTTAAACCAAGGCGCCTATACAATAAAACAATATAACATAAAACAAATAATTAAAACAACATTAAAATATTCAAAAATCATTATAAGCTTTACTAAAAAGATAGGTTTTCAAAGCTCCTTTAAAACTTTGGACAGTCGAGCAATTTTGCACCTTTATATATATGTGTGTGTGTGTGTGTGTGTATGTGTATGTATTTTTCACTCTTTTCTTGCATTGTAGACTGTATCTATCATTTTAACTTGTCCACCCAGGACCTTGTAGATGAGCTTGCTCAACTGTGTTTTCTCCTGGTAAATAAAGATTAATTGATTGATAGCTATACTGTGTTTTTCAAGTAATTTCATTACCAAACTGTACATAAATAAAGAAAATGAATACTTATAACCAAAGTTTAATCCTGTACTCATTTTCCCATATTTTACCAATGCAACATAACACATCTCTGTTATCCACCACCCTCTATTATCTGCCAAAAGGTTGGTGCACCAACATTGGCGGATAATAGAGGGTGCACTGTAGAAGTGAGTATGATCAGATGGGGTAGTTCCTTTCTGCTGTTTTCAAGTTTCTGCTGCTGAAGGCAACTGGCCTCAGTCCTTTTTTTTTTTTTTAATTATTCTTTTTATTGTTCATATTTTAACTTATATACAGATAGGTCTACAGTTATTGCCTTATACAGTACATCGATAACTGGCACATTGTCATCAACAGCTCTAAGGATTCAAATGCATTCCCAGTCCAATATTCAGCATTTCCCATATATTTTTCATATATTTTTTTCATTGCTCTCTCATAAGTATTACCCTTACATCTCTGGTCCCCACACAGCAATCCACATATATTGCACCTAATATGCAAGTTCTGATTGCTCTTTAAGGTCTTCAAAACTTCCCCTGCTACTACCACTAGAACACTCCAGTCACTTTTGGGTTCCAGATATTGCATGGTGTTGGGGGTGCACCAGGAAGGGCTCCCACAGAGAGGAGGGATCATCCCTCCATGGTTAAACTCATGAACCACCCTTAAGGAGAGAGAGAGAAAAAAAAAGAGAACTAGAGACGCGAAAGTGGGATCGATCAACATATAGTATAGTTGCCAACGTACCCATTTTACAGTAAAATACTCTCCTCGCTCATTTACACTAAATGTAATCTTTTCCATGTCGTGAATTTGTCGAGTGGTGTCCCACCAGTCACGAATGGTTGGGGGGATGCACTGACAGCCATAGTTTAGTTATCACTTTTTTGGCTGCTGTGATAAGCAGTGTAAGCAGATATCTTGTATTCGGGCCTCTATAGGGTTTAGGGAGCATAAGGAACAAGTAAACCTCTGGCATTAACTGAAAGTGTGGGTCAATAAGCTGCTGCAACTGCTCTTCCAGTTTTTGAAAAAAGCTAGAGAGCACCGGGGCATGTCCAGAAGATATGTGTCAGACTGGCCTCCTGCTCTCCACACCTTCGCCAGCATTCTGCTGACCTGTCCTGTGAATAGTGCTTAGTTACTCTAGGCGATCTAAAATATCTTATCAAAACTTTCCAGGCGAATTCTCGCCAATGATGCGAGCTTGTGACCTTAGAGGAATAATTACATGCCAGCCGCCAGTCTGCCATAGTCAGTTGGCAACCAGACTCCATCTGCCATTGCATGCGGACAGTTTCAGTGGTTCTCTCCCCCTGAGAATCTAAAGAGTGGTAGTATGTGGATATTAAGTGTTCCCTCTTCCCTGAGTCGTTCAAAGAGATCTGACATTTGATTAATGCTGAATAGTTTTCTGGGTCTCATGAGCTTAAGGTAAGCTCTCATATAATGTCGAAGTTGTAGGTACGAAAAAATCTCTATGTGGCAGGTGAAACTTTGTCTGAATTTCTGCAATGACCAGGTGACTCCTTGAGTCATTATTTGAGGTAAGTATCGAGAGGCAAGCCGTCCCACCCGCCAAATCCAGAGTCTAGAGTATTGGGAGAGAACTCCGAAGAGCCTGTATCGGGCATAGGAGGGCAGGCTAGATGACAATTTATGTGATTTTTAATTACATTCCAATTTTTAAATTGCGCTGTCAACCATGGGTTCGTGTTGAGGAGGCCCCCTCTCTCAAGTCTGGACTATATATTGTCCGGAAGTAGGGAATATCACTTATCAATACTTTCTCTATGTCCAACCAATGTGGGCTTGAACTTCTGTTTTGTCTTGCCATTATGTACATCATAGTTATTGCTTGTTGGTAATGTTTTAGTCTGGAAGCGCAAGACCTCCATCAGTCCGGGAAAGCGCCAACACCTTAAGGTTCACCCGGGGTTTCCGCCCCGCCCAGATGAAGTTCCGAATTAGGCGATTAATCTCTTTAAAGAACCTTTGGGGTACAAAAAGGGGGATATTTTGGAACAGATATAGTGCTCTAGGGAGGATTATCATCCTAATTAGTTCTATTCGTTTCAATAAGCTCAATGGAACTACCGACCAGGCCTGCAAGTCCTGCTTCAGTTGTATCATAAAGGGGGAATAATTATACTTGTAGTAACGGGGTCCCTCCCGGGGGATATACACGCTTAAATATTTTAGCTTCGTCAGGTTCCATCTACCCGGAAGGACGTCCAGTGTTGCTTGCGTAGGGGTATAATTGAATGTAAGCAATTCAGTTTTAGTTAGGTTTAATTTATATCCTGACAAACTTCCATATTTGTCTAAGACCTGGCATACCATTGAAATAGACTGCTCTGGATCTTGTAGATATAGGAGGATGTCATCCGCATAAAGGGCGATTCGGTGTTCAGTTCCCCCCAGAGAGACTCCTCTAATGTTGGGGTGCTCCCTGATGCTCTGCGCCAAAGGTTCTATGGTTACTGCAAATAATAGTGGGGACAACGGACAGCCCTGACGGGTGCCTCGTTTTAGTGGAAAATATTTAGAGTGGTGCCCATTAACTCTTACACAGGCCTGGGGTGAGGAATATATATTTTGCAGGACCTGAATGAGACCTGGGGGAAAACCAAATCTATGTAGGGTGGAGTATAGGAACGGCCATGCCACTCTGTCAAAGGCCTTCTGCGTCAAGACTAATGAGCACCGCTAGGTATCTGTGTCGCTCATCTGGTTGACCAGATAAAGGGCGCCTGATATTATCAGTAGTAGTGCGGGCTCACGAAACCAGTTTGATCTTTATGTATATAGTGTAGAGAGTACTTGATCCATTCGGTGAGCTAAAATGCTCATGAATATTTTATAGTCCTGATTTAATACTGATATCAGTCTGTACGATGCACAGTCCTGTGGGTTCTTCCTGGTTTGGGATCACCGATATGGTTGCATAAGACCAAGAAACTGGGGGAGGGTCACCCTGAAGTACTGAATTAAAGACACGCAGCAGTGTGGGGAGGATTGATGGCCTAGCAGTCTTATAGAATTCTGCTCCATATCCATCGGGTCCTGGGGCTTTTTGAGATTTAGAATTGGTAATAACTTGTATTATTTCAGTGGCAGTTATAGGCTGCATAAGGGCCTCTTTACTTTGGTCATTTACGGTAGGTAGAGTAAGTGCCCCAATGTATGTTGCAATACTCTCTGGGGATGGGACTGCCTCTGGAGTGTACAATCTCTTATAATAGGTCTGAAATGCTTCTGCTACATCGTGTGTTTTAGAGAGGGGCTGTCCCCCTACTGGGTGTCTAATATTACCAATTGTTGCTGCTTTTCTTCTTCTACGTGCTTGGTATGCGAGCAAGCGTGTAGCTCGAGGCCCAACCTCATAATACCTTTGCCTCAGGAAAGCTAGGGCAATTTCGGTTTGTTGTATTGCAAGTTTATCGAGCTCTTGCTTGGTGTGCTGTATCTGAGGGAGGAGGGAGCTGTCTCCCTGCTTATGTGCTAGTTGTAGGAAATGGAGAGTTTCTTCGAGTTCGGCTCTGCGCTCTTCGCGCTGCCGTTTCTTCTGCGCTGAATACTTAATTATATGCCCCCTTAGGACCACTTTTATTGTGTCCCAGTGGACCGAGGGATTGTGTCTGGGTGGGTTATCGGTCATGATCTCTGAGATCTTGTCAGAGATAAACTCCTAAATTCTTTTGTGCGAGGGTAGAATGGGTTTAACCTCCATTGAGTGCTTTTAGGTTGGTCACCTAAATCCCATAATGTACTCACGGGGGCATGATCCGAGATAGCTATATCCCCGATCTGAGCGTTACTTACCATCTGCATATTTTCCACTTGCGTAAATGTAAGATCTATCTGGGAGTATGTGTGATGTACGAGGAGTAGTATGAGTAATTTTTGTATGTGGATGCAACGCCTCCAGACATCACCACCACCCAATTTCTGTGACAAATCTTTTAAAGAAACTTTGGTCCCAGATGGTCTCTGTGGCTTCCCTTTGTGGAGTCTAAACTTGGATTCACAAGCATATTAAAATCACCAGCCATTAATAAAACACCTTTGGTAAAGCTCACCACTCTGTCCAGCAAAGGTTTCAGCTGCGCAGTTGTGATGCCCGGAAGGAGATATACGTTCGCCAACGTGACCTCCTTATCGTTAAGCCTCCCACGGGTTAGAACCAGGCGGCCCTCAGGGTCTGACCAGGTTCGCTCCGGTTGGTATGGAGTGTGGAAAGGAATGATAATGGCAACCCCCCTTCTTCTTCCACCTTTATATGAGGCACTCAACACCTGTCCCCTACTTAATTTAGCAAGCTTGGCATGCTCCAGTGGACTCATATGAGTCTCCTGTAAAAAAATTATATCTGATTTAGTTCTTTTAAGGTACGCCAATGTTTTGGATCTTTTATTGGGGAGGCCAACCCATTTACATTTAGAGAGAGAGTTTTAGCTTTGATGCATGCGACATATTGAGGGAGGTGAGAAACCGGGCCCGGCACCCCATCCCTCCTGGGTGCATCCGAAACCCAAATTTTTCGTAAGACTAGTGACCAGAGTGAACTTGATGACCTAGTAGAGAAACATATATACAAAAACACATAACTTTTTCTAAAGACATATAACACCAAATACAAACATAGCCTACAGGCCAACATGGCCACGGTAACAGTGTGAAACTTTTTGGTACTTCCACCGATTCAGGTTGTACCTGGATCGACGGTAGGATCCACGAGTCCTACCTGTGAGGTCCTCTTTTTGTCTGAGGACCGTGGGCAACTAGTACCCAAAGGGATAAGGGTAGTTGGGTTTGGTGACTTTAGTCACAAGGAACAAGCTATAGGCTCCCCAAAGAATATTCATGTAAAAGGACCCTCTTCCTAGTGGAGTAAGGTGGGGGCCGCCACGACCCATAAATGCTGCATAGCGGCCACCAAACCACCCCCACCGGAATTCCAGTGATTCAGACCGAGGCATCCTAAGTTGACATAGCAATCACAGGTCCCCCGCTATTACTAAATGCCCCGTTTACTCTGTGGGATCAATGTTCAAAGCTTTCCTGGGGGTAATATTAGTGCCTTCCAGGGCTAGCAGTTCCACTTCTAAGTGGGGGATCCAGTCCTCCGAGTATTACCCATTAGGTATGCAGGGACACGGTGGGTCTCATACACCACCATACCCCTATCTCGGCCCCAACCCCGTAGTCGTAAGTATGCTTTATTTGATAATTGCTTCTCCCTCTTCCAAATTGGGAGGGGTAGCCCCTCGGGGGACAGAGCAGACCGTAATATTGCCATGGCTCCATATTGAAATGAAGTCATTTAGCCTGCATATCAGCTGCCGTCACTATCCTCCAGTTGGGGCACCAATCTCCAAGTCCCATCCACCTGATTGCCGGGACCACCCTATTTATCTTGTCCTCCCCCATCCACCCCACCCATCAGACATCCCCATTATTTGTAAAGATGCCCAGGACTGGGGACCCCGACCACAGCCACTGTAGCATCCCTCCTCTCCGCACCCCGCCACATCTGGGAAGGTCTAGGGAAGCGGGTCAACCCGGGTTTAGTGGCTAATACTGTCCCCCAGTCCAAAACTCAGCCCGGGCATATCCTTACCTGCCCCCACCACTCCCCAGCAACCAAGAATTCACAGTCTCCAGGCAATGACTTATTTATTCTCAGTATACCCTTTCCCCCTCCCCCCCCCCACCGCCCGCTCCAAAACCCCGAGTCCCTAGGTCCATAGGCCTTATCTTCGCTGTAGTATTGTATGAGTCTGCCTGGTCTAACACTGGCTGAGGCGGATCGGGCCCCTTCCGGACACAGTCACAGACTTGCACGCATCAATCCTCCACCCCTCCGCCTGTGGGGCGTGATCAGATCAGCTGGCAGACCCAGAGCCGGGAGTGCAACCTCTCGCCTACTGCTATGTCTGGGCGCTGACAGGCATCGATCACAGTGTGCTTCCGCCATCCACCCAGCTTTCCACCCTCTTAATACATCCTATTGGTTCTGCTGGTCCCCGAGAACAACCGAAGACAGAGGGACGGGGAGAATAAAGAAACAAGAAGGAGAAGGGAAGAGGCATCCAGCAAGGAGAGAGAAAGAAAGAAAAAAGGGGGGACAAACTGTAACATTAAACGAACTTGCTAGTCCAAGGGGCCATCAGCCCAGGCACTCCAGGGGAAAGTTCCATTCATAGACCGACCAAGTCCTCAGGTTAGTGCGGCATCCTTTCCTTGATCAGGGTTTGAAAGTTCCTGTGAGTCAGCTCTCAGTGCCTTAGCAACCGACTGAATTACTTCAGCTCCCTGTTTTCTCCTCGCCTCTCTTTGTTCCACTGACCAGACTTTTTGTGCCAGTTTTGCTGCGAGTGGGGTTCTGCTGTTGATATTCTGCCCTTGAACCTCTATCTTCCTGGACTGTAGCTCTGTTTTCGCCTCCGCGGCAGACTCAAAAACCTTTGGGCCTTCCTTAAAATAAATCAGCAGTTTCGCTGGGTATAAGGAGCGGAATCGCACCCCTGCCCCTTTAAGTGCTTTCATAACCGGAAAAAACGTCTTCCGACGAGACATCACTTCTGGTGCGAAGTCGTTTTCAAAGAAAAGCCTGCTGTTCCCAAACAAGACCCTTCCTGCTTCCATGCAGTATGCAGCACTGTTTCCTTTTCCTGATAACGGAGGAACTTAATGAGTATGGATCTTGGTCTGGCACCAGCCGGTGGTTTTGGGCCCAGGGAACGATGGACATGCTCCATTTCCAGCGTGATATCGCTGGGTAAGGTGAGGGTTTCTCTCAACAATTTTTGCATGTATGGAATAAACTCTGCCGGTTCAGTGCCCTCCGGGAGCCCCGATAGGCGTATATTGTTCCGTCGACTTCTGCACTCTGCATCCTCCGCTCGTTGTTGCAAGGCGAGACCTGGGAGTACAGTTGGGAGAGGGCCCTCGGCCTCATCCACCCTCTGGTCCGCTCTTTGTAAGCTGTTCTTCGCATCCTCCTGCCGCTTTCTCCAATTTGTTCAGGTCGGTCCTCAGCCCTGTCACCGTAGATCTCATCTCCTTTCTAAAGTCTCGGATCTCGCAAACATCTGGGCCATCTGTCGCTGCAATATTGAGTTGGGGACCTGATCGGACTGGAGTTGCACCGCAGGCGGAGGTCTAGGAGGCCCGCGAGTCCCCACTGTCTGAATCCTCCGTTGCAATCATCGGAACTGCTGTGTTGAAAACTCTGTTTTTCGGTTCCTTTTCGCATTATCCCCTCTTATTCACTCTAGGTATCTTAATTTTGCTTTTTATTCTGTAGTTTTGAGGGTTTTTTATTCACTTCTAAGGGGAGCCTCGCGCTTCAGGTTGTTCACTTCCTCATGACGTCACCGGAAGTCCTGGCCTCAGTCCTTAAGGATAACTTTGATACAGGACAGCTTCAAGCTCATTGAGGCTGGTGTCTGTATGTAGAACATAGGGCTTTGCGAGGTCAGGATATATTAATGCTGCCACATTTGTCAGGCTATAGATATTTCTTTCAATAACTTATCACACTGGGCATCCCATCTGTGGTCGAATGGGTCCCTTGGCTTGTTATGCTTCTTGGTTGGATCTGTAACTGCAGGGTTCTTTTTGTCTTTATTTGTTGGTGGGTAGCATTGAATTAGATTCAGCAATAGTCTCACCACTCAGGTATAGTCTTTGATGAAGCAATTGTAATACACACAGAAGCCTAGGAAACACTGTAGGTCTTTCAGGTTCTTTGGCTTTGGTCAGGTTCTCAAGGCATCACATTTGCTTGGGTCAGTTTGAATTCCTTGGGCTGATACATTCTTCACCTGGATGGTGACTCTCTTCACATAGGCATGTGCTCTCACAGGCACCACACTTGGTTTGACCAGCAGTTCTTCTGGCAATCCATGCTGTTCAGGAGCCTGTATAATCAGGATCTGGTTCTTCACATCTTTTTTCAGTCTCATCACTCCACTGATGCCGCACTCTCATCAGGAGGTAAGACAAGCTGTTTGGCCTATTGGGGAGATGTGGATAAGGATATGTTGGAAGCAATCCAAAGGGTGGCAAGCAAGGGGAGGGTATTGGTAGTGGAGGACTTCAGTCTATCAGACGTGGATTGGAGCCTTCCAGCTGCAGCAACAGTCAGAAGTAGGGACATCCTGGACTCCCTGCAAGAGTCATTCATCAGGCAACTAGTTAAGAAGCCCATTCATGGGGGGTGATACTGGACTTGGTACTGACAAACCGGGACAGTGTTGCTGATGTCACGGTGGGTGACAACCTGGGGTCCAGCAATCACTGTACAGTGTGTTTCAACATAAGGGCTTTGCCAGAACCGAACCACACTAAGATGAGGGTCCTGGACTTCAGGAGGGCCACTTTCAGGAAAATGGGAGAATGCCTCAGGGATGCACTGGCAGGGATAGAGGATCTGGGAGGAATCAAGGAACTATGGGCAAAAATAAGGGGGGGGGCATTGAAAAAGCAACAAATCTCTGTGTCAGGCAGGTTAACAATGGCAAGAGAAAAAAGAGACCACTGTGGTCCTCTAAAGACGGCAGATAAAGTAAGAGCAAACAAACTAGCATTTAGAAAGTATAAAAAGGCACAGAAGGAGGAAGATAGGGAAAATTACCAGGAGAAACAAAGGAAGGCAGGGAAGTCAGTCAGACGTGCAAAGGCACAAACAGAGGAGAATATTGCCCAATTAGTAAAAGGAGGGAAACAATCTTTCTTTAGATATATAAGCAAGACGAGGAAGACCAAAGGGGGAATAGTAAGGATAAAAGGGGAAGAAAGGGGTTGCAAGGAGGAGGACCAACAGAAGGCAGACATATTGAGCAAATACTTTTGCTTAGTATTCACAGAAGAAGGGGTGGGTGATGGGCCAAAGATAAGGGACAAGGACATAAGTGGTAGAGAGGTGGACACCAGTCCTTTTACAGAGGAGAAATTCCTCAAGGTACTAGCTCAATTAAAAGTAGATAAGGCAATGGGGCCTGATAGTGTGAACCCCAGGATACTGAGGGAGCTCAAATAGGTGCTGGCTGCACCTCTGACAACTCTGTTCAACTTACCATTAGAAACAGGAGAGGTTCTGAGGGACTGGAGGAGGGCAGATGTGGTCCCACTTCACAAAAGTGGGAACAGAGAGTAGCAGCAAATTACGGACTTGTCAGCCTGACTTTGGTAGTGGGAAAAGTAATGGAAACACTACTGAAGGAAAGGTTAGTGGAATACTGTGTAACCAGTGGATTACAGGATCCAAGGCAACATGGTTTCACAGGAGGGAGGTCTTGCCAGACAGACCTGATTGAGTTCTTGGATTGTGTGACCAGGGTAGTGAATCAGGGAGGAGTGGTAGATGTTCCCTACCTGGATTTCAGTAAGGCCTTCAACACCATTCCACATAGAAGACTGGTGAACAAGCTGGCCTGTCTGGGAGTGGGTCAAAAAGTTATAAACTGGTAAGAAGTTAGTTAAGCAAGAGGAGTCAGAGAGTGGTGGTAAATGCTGTCACTCTGGAGAAGGCAAGGTGACAGGTGGGGTGCCTCTTGGCTCAGTACTAGGCCCGGTCCTCTTCAGTGTCTTTATTAGTGACATTCATGCATGGGCTAGAAGGGAAAGTATGACTGTTTTCTGGTCACATAGTATGCCTGTTCGTGGATGACACAAAATCTGCAACAGAGTAGACACACCAGGTGGGGAGGAGATGAGGGATGATTTGAAAAGTTGGAAGAATGGTCAAGGGTATTGAGTTGGGTTTCAATGCAAAACACTGCAAAATTATGCACTTGGGGCTAGTTTTCTGTTGTTTACAGTTTATCAGCCATTTTAACTCATTCACACCACAAAAGCTATTTGAGACTTCTGCCACTTGTGCCCTGTATACTCTTAACACTGTATCATGGGCCTTTCTAAGCAAAATCAAGCCATAATCAGCATGCCACAAACAAATGTGAATACCACTTGAACCGTAAGTGCTACACACAAAGTACAAGCGTCAAAGTTGTTCAACACAACATTACCTTTCCAACGGTGCTATGCAATCAATTTACCTTTTATTTTATACTAGCTGAAATACCAAACAACTGTTTTTTTTTCCAGATTTTTTCAAGGTGCTTAGGTGAGACTTGAGAGACAAATGTCAACCATGCACACCATACCAACCAAATGCAAATAACTCCTAAAGTATATGTGGTAGACTCTATGTTTTCAATACATCCTCATCGGTGATGACACTGTTATCCGTAACTTGTTTAATCCACGGAACCCAAATATCTGTACCAAGTAGACGTTGACTCTCTTCTTGTTCCAGCATACCAATACATATCCCAGAATCAAGCATTCTTCCGGTTCATAATTACACGTGAGTGTTATGTATCAAATCTTCTTCATGTATGCCAGCTGATTCTGCATACTCCCAAACCTAGTGGTTTGAGTGCGTCTTCTGTTTCTTGGCAGGCATGATGTTATGTGTGATTGATTGGCTGGTCAAGGCGAAATTCCAAAGCAACAGGTAGAATTTCATGGAATGCAGATGGACAATATTTAGTGTAACTTATCTGTACATTGCAGTAAAAATCCCGAGATGTACCTCTTGCAGAATAAATTGCGGTATCTATCTGACATTTGCATACTAACATACATACTAACATACTAAAATGCCAGCAGAATAAGCCTAGTAATTAACATTATCTGCTAAATTTTAGTCAACCCCACCACAGGTGCCCATTGCTATCCCCTCTAGCCTTCTCTGGCTTCTCCCTCCAGTTCCGGATATTCTTGCTGCATTGGATTTTGCTTCCTGAACCCTTCCCTGTACCTATCCACCACCTCTTGAACCCTCCACTGTCTCTGCCTCCACCAGCCCCTAGGTAGTGCATTCCATGGCTCTACCACCCTCTCGAGTAGCAACTCCTCCTTTCTCCCTAGATCTTCCCCCTCAGCTTCCACCCATGCCCTCTAGTGGCCTTCCTCCTTCCTTTGAAGCACCTCACCTGTTCCTCCCCTTTACCCTCTTCATGTACCTGAAGACCTCTATCATGTCCCCCAGTCCCTTCTCTCTTCCAAAGTGTACATATTTATTCTTGAGGGCCTCTCCTCTGGCCTGTCCCCCAAGCCCCCAAATCATTTTGGTTGCCCTCCTCAGGACCCTCTCCAGGGATAGTGTCCCTCTTTAAGTGTGGCCTCCAAAACTCCACACAGTACTCAGGTGCAGCCTCACCAAGCAGTTATACAGAGGGTATCCACTTCCTTCCTTCAAGAGGTGATCCCCTAGTGATACATCCCAGCATCCTGTAGCGCAGCGGCTGCCCTCCTACAAGTCCAGAGTTGTTCATCTTGACATCACCACCACCCCAGGTCCCTCCCAGCCACTGAGACATTGTAGTATTCCCCAGGTGTCCGCTTGACTTTGGTTTCAGCCCCAGGTGGGCCTGCCCATTTCCCTGCATTAAACCTCAGCTTCCACTTTCTAGACCATCTTCCAGAGCCTCAGGTCCCACCTGCAACCATCCCCCCTCCTCCCCATCCACCACTGCCCCAGTTTGAGTCATCTGCAAAGAGACTCATCCTCCTGATTCCTGTCCTTATGTCAAGATACGTAGGCGTTGAACAGAAGGGCCAAGGACTGATCCTGTGGGACCCACTAATGACCCTCCTTGGGGAAGAGATTATCCCACCAACTCACGACCCTCTGGGTCAGTCCTGGAGCCAATTGCCTATCCAGCCGGATCATCTGGTTTCCACCCCATTTCTCCTAGTTTATCCAACAAGCGTACGTGAGGAACAGGTCAAATGCCTTGCTGAAGTCCAGAAGGGACGTCACTGGTCTACAGGTCCAAAGCGCCATCACCCAGTCATGGGAACTCCACGGGTTTGTCAACCACGATTTCCCCGGGATGAATCCATGCTGTCTATCGTCCAGGCACCTGACTTATCAGGGCCCCCAGCCTCTCCTTGACAATGCCCTCCATCTTGCCCACCACTGATGTCAGGCTGACAGGCCTGTGGTTCCCCTGCCAACTCCCTTGAGTCCCCCCGCAGCGGATGGGCACTACATCGCCACCTTCCAGTCTGGGGGCACCCACCCTGTCCTCAGAGATGGTGAAAAGCTCTGCCAGGGTTTCACCACAGCATCTGCAGTTCCTTCAGCACTCTAGGATGTAATTTATCCGACCGATTGCTTTCTCCGTCTTAAGGGGCTGAGGCTTCCCTCACTCTCTCTGTGATTTCCACTTCCAGTACCTCTTCTCCCGCTTAGCCTCCCCCACCTGCCAGTGATGCCCCCCTCCCCAGACCTGCCGATTGGTAAGGGGCCCCCCCTCCTCATTATCTCTGTCTCCTCCCATGTATGATGCAGCATCCCCATTTTCCCCTGGTGAAAACTGAGGTGAAGTACTCATTTAGTACCTCAGCCTGCTCCTCTGGGTCTTGTGCCCATCTCTCCCCTGATTTAATCCTGCTAATCTGCCCCTTCACCCTTCGTCTTTCCCCAATGTATCTAAAGAACCCTTTTTCCCTCTCCCTAATTTCCCTGGCCAGGTTCTGCTCCTTCCTTGCCTTAGCCACCCTCACCACTCTGGCGGCCCTTCTAGCCAACAGCTCCATACTCCCTCGAGTCCTTTCACTCCTTGAGCACTTGAATTTCTTATAGGCTGCTTTCTTTCCCTCTCCACCTCCTGGACCTCCCTGGTCCACCAACAGGGTTTTAGGCCCTACCGCATTTTCAGTCTTACTCTTGCACAGGTGTTGGTAGCATCCTGCCCCTCTCCTGATGCTTTCCACCTACCTCAGCGTCCATGTCTGACCAATCCCATCCAAATGCTCCTTAAGGATCCTTCCCATTTCCTTAAATCCACCCCTGAAGCCGGTTACTTCCATCTTTGTGCAGCCTTCTCCCTCCTAGGTCCAGGCAGAACCAGACAGTGGCATGGTCACTCCCCGCCAATGGGTCCCTTACCTCCAGGCCCCAATCTGGTCACTGTCTGCCAGGACCACATCCAGTACCAGTGCCTCCTGGTCGGTTCCCTCACCTGCTGAGTTAGGCAGCGTCTTGAAAGACATCCAACAACCTCTGTTCCCTGAGTCACAGAGAATGTCATAGTCTCCCAGTCTGTTCCTGGCATGTTTAAGTCCTAACACCACCACCTTTCCTCTGCCAGTCTGCAGTGTCTCTCTAACATCTGCCACCAGACTGTCCTCCAGCTCCTCCGCCAGGAACAGGGGTCTATCACCCTCCTATTTTACTCTCACCCCCTTGTTATCAAGGTGACCCAAATCGCCTCCACGGTTCCCTCCGCCTCCTCAACTCCCCCTATGCCAATGCAGTTTTTTACCTATCATTGCTGCCTCCTCCCTTCCCTCCCCTGTCCTTCCTGAACATAGGTGCAACCCTCAGGTTCAGGTCCCAGTCATGTCTTGCAGTGGCCCAGAGTCTCAGTGACCGCTGCCACATCCACCTGCTCCCTCAGTTAACATCGCCTGGAGCTCAGGCATTTTGTGACAAGCTCCTGGCATTTTATATGAGACTTCACCTTCCACCCCTTTCCCTATAGTTTCATTTCCCTGCTCATTGTTCCCTTAGGGATTGTTTTCTCCCTGGTCTGCACTTTGCCAGTTGGTCTTTTCCTGCAATCCTCCTGTGGTCCCCAGGAGTGGAGACAAGTCCCTCCTTTATCGGCATCCCCTTGACTGCCTTTTCTCCCATCCCACCCCCTTCACAGGTTTAAACCCGCACTTTTACCAATGAACTCCTCAATTTTCAAGCTTGAGTTCCCTCCTCCAAGTTGAGATGTAGTCTATCTCTAGCATACAGCTCCTTGTCCTCCCAGGTCTCCCCCCAATCCCCCATCAACCCTTACCCTCTGGCCTCACGCCCTCCTGAGCCACTGGTTTATCTCTAATTTTATTTTGTGTTCCCCACTAGCCCTTAGCACTGGCAGGATTTCTGAGAAAGGAAACTGTGCATCCTATGTCATGACAGACACTAGCGAGCTCCCTGAATCTTGCCTGTATCTCTGGCTGCTATTTCCCTCAATGTCATTTGTGCCCAGGTGGACCAGTATGTCTGGGAACCCCCACAGTCCTTTGCCAGCTGATATACCTCGTGCTAGGCCCTGTGCACCCGTTAGTCAGGAAGCATCTTGTCCCTAACTGACCAGGCTTCTCCTCCCTATCCCATTTGATACCCTGATCCATAGAATCCCCAGCAGGAGCACTCTGACCTCTCCTTTTCCTCCATTTCCCCCCTTCCATGTCCCTCATCCTTTCTGCAGCCCTCCACCCAGCTGGCTCCTTGTTCCCTCCCCCTATCTGGGTGCCACATGCCACCGTTCCTTATTTACCATGGCCACTCCCTCCCCTCCAATCCTATGCCTCTCCTCCTCCTCCTGAGTATCCTTCTGTACCTTGTTAATTCCCCCCTCACTGCTCGCAACTGGTCCTTCTCCCCCATCTGCTAAACTAGCCTGGCTCATCCTCCCTTCCTTCCTGCCTCCATTTAGTTCCTCCTTGCTCATCGTGCTCCCCTGGCCTAACCCCTCAGCTCTCTTTACTGAATCATCCTTGTACTTCTGGTCCTTCTTTACCTTTCCTCCCAACTGGTCCTTCTCCTTGCGCTTTCCTCCCTCTTCCCCCTGCTCCGATTTACTGCTCCCCCCATTCTCCTGCATTCCAGGTCCCCCCCTGTTCTTCCTGCTATCAGCCCCTGCCTCCTGCCCCCACTCCCACCCCTTTCGTCTCTAATACACCTCTGCAGTAGCTACATCCCCCCCATCCTTGAGCAGAAGAAGGGGTGGGCCGGTTTACTAAGTATAAGGTCTGATCCACCTCCTGCCTTCTTCCTTCTGTCCAGCACTGGCTATCCGCCTACTTCCCTGAGAATGTTGTCCTTCCGTCCCCCTTTGTGAGGGTCCCCAGTTACCTGCCTGCTTCCTTGGTAGGGTCCTTTGAGCCCCCCTCTGCCAGAATCTATGTGACCCCTGAGTATTCTCCTGCACTCCTTTCCTATACCCCGCCCCCAGTGCTTGGTGCAACCCTGTGGGAGATTCCAGCCCCTTCCCCAATATACCACCCCTTCCCCAGCTTTCTCCTCATCCCCGCAGCCTCCTCCCTAAGCTGTGCCAGCTGGTAGCACACTGGGCAACCACCAAACTTCCAAGCCAGTCCAATATCATGGCTGCTCCACACCATGCACCCACCACCTCCCAAAGATGCGGCCCTAATGATGTGTGGTTCCATCCCGTTCAAATAGTTTTCCTTGGGTGAGCCACCAGGTTCCCCTATTCCAAGATACCCCTACTGCCTAATCAGGTCACCCACTAATCCTAGAGACAGTCCAACTGTACCAGTAACTCTGTTACTAGGTGCAGTACAACCACATTATACATGTAGGAAAATGAACAACTCCTAAGCTCCTCTCCCGACCTTTAAATCCAACCCCAGTGGCTAGAACCAAGAGCTGCACCAGCCTTTTCCTCAATTGCAGGCAGGTCTTCTCCTATAAATTTGCAGACTTCTGGGAGGGCGGGTCTTGGGCAGACACCTGACAAGAGAGAGTGTATCAGCCTGTCTCCCCTCCAAGCCCTGCAGCTAAGAGCCATCTCAAAGCAAATCCCACGAACAGGTTTTAACTCAGAAGAAATAGGCCTCTACCAGGGTGCAGCCTGTTACAAAAGTGAAACATCCACAAAGAGCCCACTTACAGCCACTAAATCAGTTCATAACATCCAGGATCCCCCAGAACAATACCCTACTATGCCCTTAGAAGCAAGAAAGAAAGAACTAACCTACCAAGTAATATCCACAAGAACCTCTGTAAAAGCAGCAGCTACTGTCCTGGAACACAACTGATCCTGCCCCTCCAGTTCTTTCTGAGAAGACAAAGCAGCAACACCTCAACCTGATTCAGCCCTGCCTCCACTCAATTGGCTGAGTGAGACCTGGCCAGACCATTAACACCCTCCCCACTATGACTAACCTTTACAGCTAATGGAGTCAGCACAAGTAATCAAAATTCAAGTCAAAGCCCCAAACTATGTTTGCACCAGAAACAGGTCTCAATTTAATCAGCTTCACTAACACCAAATCAAACTAGGCTTGAAATTAACAGATATAGGTCTCCAATTCAAATAACCATCTCCAAGCAAATCCCACCAAACAGGTTTTAACTCAGAAGAAATGAGGCTCTACCAATTGCAGCCTGTTACAAAGTGAAACATCCACAAAAGAGCCCCACTTACAGCCACTAAATCAGTTTACAAACATCCAGGATCCCCCAGAACAATACCCTGCTAGCCCCTTAGAAGCAGGAAAGAAAAGAACTAACCTACCAAGTAATATCCACAAGAACCCTGTGAAAACAGCAGCAGCTACTGTCCTGGAACACAACTGATCCTGCCCCCTTCCAGTTCTTTCTGCATAGTGCAATAGAAACAAAAGAGCGTGCGCTGCTACGTAAGGGATATAATATCAATCGTTAAATATTATTAGTAATATGCACATATGGTTGGATGAGGACGAAAGACATGATCAAGACAACATGGCAATGATTACAAAGAATCCACACCAGATTACATGTGCATGGACAGACAGAGTGACAACATGCAGTGAAATGAATGGATGCAGATAGAAAACAAGAGAATTCTGCAGTGAGAGACAGAGAGAATCGTCACCAGAAGGAAGTTAGGAAGACTGTCAAGTCTATGGATGGTGGCATAATTTCATGATCGATCACCGGTATTAACTGTGTGTAGGAGAAAAGATCGGACGTGGTCTCACGCACACCGGGCCCTAACTCACGACACAAATCGAAATCATGGCCACAATATTTCTGCATCTTCTTGATGGATGTTCATCCTGTCGAACGGAATGAAATCGAGATAGCTATGCCAAGAGTCTATGGACGGCAGCGTAATTTCACGATCGATCACCGGTATTAACTGTGTATAGGAGAAAAGATCGGACATGGTCCTACACACGCCGGGCCCTAACTCACGACACGAATCAAATCATGGCCACAATATTTCTGTATCTTCTTGATGGATCTTCATCCTGTTGGACAGAACGAAATTGAGATAGCTACCCATATGACAATTACAATACATACAGTGCATTTGTTTATATTTCATCATATACAAGAACATTTTTTACTCACCATAGCCTCCATAATTTCCATTTGCTCCATCATTGGAAGCAATGAATTACATTCACTGCAAGATGAATATACTTAACTTACCAATACCAATCTTCATTCCATGCATACTGTATTAATACTGTACCATGCTCTAACGCTGCTCGTCTCATCCACCTTCATTCAATTCCTCTGCAATCCTGTTGGTTTACAAAGCCACATTTGTAATTATGAGCATAAAAATTAAATGAGGGCACAAAGACTATTTGTACTGCTATATTTGGCATACCTCATAGGAAAGGAGCTATAGCCATCTTCAGGTCCCTGATGAAAATGTCACATCCCCGATCAGTCAGGTGGACTCCATCATGCCAGTACAGTTCCGGGTAGCAAGTCCTGATGTTGTTGTGCTTGACCACGCCGCCGGGCAATCTTCTCAAAAATGTAGACATCTCTATGTTGATCTTCATCCTCGTCTTGTCCATCACCTTCCAATTATCGACCCCACACCATTGCACTCGCTGGATAATGTGTGACCAGATGATGGTTGTCCTCATCATGCGGTGCTTGAGTTCATTGATGTCGGCCTTCATCTTGCGCATAAGTGAGACTGATGTATCCACTCCCAAGTCGTTGCCTCCTAAGTGGATAATGATGATGTCTGGATCAGCCTCCTTCCAGCACTCCTCACGCAACAATGATACCAACTGACCCCAATGCATACCTCTGCGTCTGATCCAACGCAAATGTGCAGGACAATTGTCAAAGGTCAGGACTGGTCCACTGGATCGTGCCCGCTCACGATGCTCAGCCCAATGTACGAAGGAGTGTCTGCATATCCAAATGGTCTTCATAGTGTACTGCATTGCTGTGTAACAAAACAAACATATATTATAGCAACCAGAGCAAGACAATGGGGCAACGATGAGAAAAGAGAATCCACGTCACATGGACATGTGCCAGTCCAGGTACTGACTGACAAGAACACGCATAGTGATGCAGTGACCTGAATGGAAGCAAACAAACATGTGGCTATGATGAGAGAAAGATGGAACTCACACTGGAAGGAAGTTAGAAATACTAGTGGACTGTAACTGGTGACATGCTGCAGCATGAGTGGATGTGGACGAAACAAATAAAATTGTTAAAACCTTAAACCTGATTTACTCTTGAAGTATATAAGTGCTGTAACCCATGACAGGACATTTATTTATGCATTGTCTAAAGTCAAGAGCATAGGAATTAGGATATTGATATAGTCTGTATCAGTGAGCTAAGGTTTATTTCTTCTGGGGAAGAATACCATGATCATACACCAACTCTTTAATGAAAATTACCTTGTGATTCAGAGAGAAACTTTACTGTGCTAGTGTGTCTACCTTTTATGCCAGGTTGTACAGTAATGCATACGGTATCATGTCATGGATTTCAGCTTGCAGCAGCACACGCCCTTAATGACAACCCACCCTAATGTCTGTTATTTAAATGGATGCATTCCTGTACAGCGGCAGACAAAGTAAGTCCCGCTGTAGAGAAGGGCATGCAGTGACTCCTGCGGATGGAGTGCGTACTTGTCCACACGCGCTGTTTCAGGAATGTGCCCCATCTCCACCCTACATCTACAGTGTTGATGCAGTGTAACCTAGCCTCTGATAGGGGCCGGCCAAATGCAGACTGGCATCCCCCCCTCCACAGAGAGAATTCCCTCGGATGGCTGATCCTTCCGCATCCCTGTCAACCACCAGCAGCCCATGATCATTCCTGAACACAGGTTGTCGGCATGGCACAAGATAATGTGTCCAGCACCTAATCCCTCAACACCACCAGGACAGCCCATTTAAAACTACTTTTAATGGACTTTCATAGTATATCTGCCACTATACACAAAATAATGTATCGTTTTTGCATTCATTCTGAACAGTATCCACGATAATCTCATGCCTTGCTAGATGAGTCACTTACTGTTAAATCCAGAACAGCTGAGTTAAGTTGCAACAATATACGAACATTAGAAATTACCACTGGTGGGTAGAAACCAGGTAAATCTTACCTCAATTGAAATGGTAATGGACAGTGTTTGGTTATTTGTTCACACAGCTGCTCAGCCAATCGATGTCCCTGCAAGAGAAAAAAATATTTTTCTGTATGATGACATGATTAAGCAATGCCAAAAAATATTAAATTAAAAACAAATTACCAATCACAACTGTACATACAACTACCACTTTTTTTTTCTTCTGTCTCCGGAATGGTCCCTGAGAGGAAAGGCGCAAGGGAGGATCAGCTTGGGCTCGGGTAGTGCGGCCCTGGGTTAACATTAGAAGGTGCATGCTACAGGACCATGCAGAATGCGTAGACCAGCATTGGGGGAGGAGGGGTGATGTTGTGTGTGTGTGTGTGTGAAATAAGAAAAGGACAGTCTGACAGGCTTTAATGAAGCCGTGACTGCACTCCACACTTGCGTTTTTGTTACACAGGCTATCTGGATTTGTTCTACATGGAGGCTGCTCTCCCCTCCCTTGTCCCACAAGGGGCTGGTAATCCAGGGAGAAAATAAATTTGAAATAGAAGGTTACTCACAATTAACTGTAGCTGCAGTCCTCAGTATGTCCGATGTTCAAATGGATGCACAATGAATGATACAGGAATAGGTAAAGCAGTAGTATTAAGTTATTTCCAATAGAAAATACCTATAAAAGAAAGTGTAAGTTGGTTAGTATTAAATGCAATAACAAATGCATTACTAAAAATACTAGAGAGGAGCAATCAAATTATGTACATGCATGACACTCACCTTTACTTATGATCCCCCGTTGTGTTTTCAGACTCCTAGTGAACAGCTGGAACAGTTAAATATTTGACGTGACCCCCCCTCCCGGATATCAGCTGCTGAGGCTGATTGAGGTACCACTATCCATGATACTACTAGACGCGTGGAAGGGAATATTTTCAAAGGAAAAGAATGGACAGCAGGGACATTCAGTGAACTGGTACAGTAGAAGGAAATCAGGACAGATTGCCTGGAAGAACACATTCTTCCAGTGGAAGTGGTGGGAGTGAAAGCAGTGTGGTAGGCTTGAAGTATGAATGGGATAGGCTTGACAGAATCTTACTTCTTAGCTGGGAAGCAGGAGAACAATGAAGTAGAGTCAACATTACATTGCTCCGCCATATACTATTTACTAACCTTTTTTTTCCACCCTACGGGCTGCTGTACTAATAAAGTTTTGTTTTTCCCTTGAAATCATGTGTCGTTATTTTGTTTCCAGTGAAAGTGCAAGCTACTTTGAAAATGCAGACTGTGTATTCAAAGGGTAGGGTGACCGTGGGGGAAGGGGGGTATGTCATATGTGGCAAAAAATTAAGGTAACTTCAGTTTTATTGAGACATCAAATAATAACTAATAACAGCAGAGGAGTGGGGAGAGGATAGCAATACCACACAGTCACATGATTAAGGCAATCGATCAGTTGCTGGGTGGGGTAGATGCACACTGCTAATTGGGTGCCCTGACATCACAAGTCATGCACGCAAGTTGTAAGAAAGTAATGCACAACTGTGGAAAAACAGATTGTTTTCTACCAATGTTTGTCTGCCTGTCTCTGCCCCTCTGCACACCATCATGGTATAGAACATTTTTTTTTCTATTACATCATCTGCCAGGCCCGTTTCACCACCAACCATCAGCAACAAACGCAAGCATGATCACGGCACAGCACAGGCAGACTGGCACACATTTATTTAGAAAATACTGTTCCAATCTGAGACACTAGACAACATGCACACCCGACCCACCCACTTCCAACCACCACCTAGACCAGAGCAGTTTTTTTCAGCATGCCGACCAGTCTGCCTGGCCTGTCCCATCACCGACCACCAGTGACAGACCCAGTAACATGGCACAGACCAGGTGGACTGGCATCCATGTACAAAAACATTGTTTTCTGCAAGGATGCCAGTCCACCTGATCCATGCCAAGCAACTTGGTTCTGTCGCTGATGGTCGGTGGTGGGACGGGCCAGGCAAGACTGGTGGTGTAGGCATGCTATAAAAACAATATTCTGGCCTTAGGCAGTGGTTGGAAGAGGTCCGGGTGTGCATGCTGTCATAGAACAGTCTTTTTCTACATGAATGCCAGTCTGCCAGGGCTGTGCCATAATCATGCTTGGGTATGTCGCTGATGGTCAGTCTGGTGGGAAGGGACTGGCATAGCAACAACTTACTGGAAAAAAGTGTTCTGTGCCTTATAGGCAGTGGTTGGGAGAGGGCGGATGTGCACGCAGACTCATATGATTTTTCCTACGTGGATGCCAGTCCCTTGATCCATGCCACGCTGCATGAGTCTGTCGCTGATGGTTGTTGGTGGAACGGGCCTGGCGATGGGTGGGCATGCAGAAAAATTGTTCTAGACCATGGTGATGGTGTGCAGAGGACAGCAAGTACCAAGTAGAGACCAACGTTTTCTGCCTGTCTGCCCCTCTGCACACCATCACCATGGTGTATAACAATATTTTACTACATCATCCCTACCCCGTCTAACAGGCCCATTACACCACCGACCATCAGCAACGGACCAAAGCAGTGAAACAGAGTAGGTGGACTGGCATCCAATACATATGTTCTGAGCCAGCACATGCACACCCACCCCTCTTCCAACCACCGCCTAGTAAGGCCAGAACAGTTTTTCCTAGCATGCCGACCAGTCTGCCAGGCATGTCCCACCACCGACAGACCAAAGTGTATCATGATTCATGGCACGGAGCATATGGACTGGCATCAGTGTAGAAAAACATTGTTCTGTACCAGGATGCCAGTCCACCTGGTCCATGCCACACTGCTTTGGTCTGTCACTGATGGTCAGTGGAGAAATGGGACTGGCAGTGGCAGACGGGTAGGCATTTCTGTAGAAAAGAATTGTTCTACACCATGGTGATGGTGTGCAGAGGGGTGTCCATGTAGGATAACATGATTGTTTTCTGCTTGTCCGCCCCTCTGCACACCATCACCAGCCGGACAAAAAAATTTCTTTCTACATCTTGCCTACCACCAGTCTGCCAGGCCCGTACCACCTCCAACCATCAATGAGTCACAGACCAAGCAGTGTGGCATGGACCAGGCAGACTGGCATGCATGTACAAAAAAACTGTTATGTACCACTCCCAGCATGCACACCAGACCCACCCACTTCCAACCACCGCCTAGACCAGAGCAGTTTTTTTCAGCATGCCGACCACTCTGCCTGGCCCATCCCATCACCGACTACCAGTGACAGACCCAGTAGCATGGCACAGACTAGGTGGACTGGCATCCGTGTACAAAAATATTGTTTTCTGCAAGGATGCCAGTCTACCTGATCCATGCCATGCCAAGTACTTGGTCTGTCGCTGATGGTCGGTGGTGAGATGGGCCAGGCAAGACTGGTGGTGTAGGCATGCTGTAAAAACAATATTCTGGCCTTAGGTGGTGGTTAGAAGAGGGCTGGGTGTGCATGCTGTCATGGAACGGTCTTTTTCTACATGGATGCCAGTCTGCCAGGACTGTACAATGATCATGCTTTGGTCTGTTGCTGATGGTCGGTGGTGGGACGGGACTGGCAGAATGGTACAGTGGTGGTAGGTAGGCATATTGGAAACAAGTGTTCTATGCTTATAGGCAGTGGTTGGAAGAGGGACGAATGTGCATTCAGAGTCAAATTTTTTTCTACATGGATGCCAGTCCGCTTGATCCGTGCCACATTGCTTGAGACTGTCACTGATGGTCGGTGGTGGAATGGGCCTGGCGATGGGTAGGTATGTAGAAAAAAATTGTTCTACACCGTGGTGATGGTGTGCAGAGGGGCAGACAGGTAGAGACCAATGTTTCTCTGCCAGTCTGCCCCTCTGCACACCGTCAGCATGCTGTATATAACAATATTTTTCTACATCATGCCTACCCCATCTGCCAGCCAGGCCCATTACATCACCGACCATCAGCGACAGAAAGCAGTGCAACAGAGTAGGTGGACTGGTATCCATTACATATGTTCTCAGCCAGCACATGCTACTTGGGTCTGTTGCTGATGGTCGGTGGTGGGACTGGCATGGCAGACTGGCACACATGCTGTGAAAACACTGTACTGGCCTTAGGGTCAGGCGCAGGTTGGAAGAGGGTCGGGTGTGCATGCTGGCAGAACACTTTTTTTCTACATGGATGGATGCCAGTCTGCCTGGGGTGTGACATGATGCTTGAGTCTGGGTCTGTGGCTAATGGTTGGTGGTGTGACGTGCCTGGCAGACATGCTGGAAAAAATTGTTCTGGGCTTAGGCAGTGGTTGGAAGAGGGGTGGGTGTGCATCTATGCTGGCTCAGAAAATTTTTTTCTACATGGATGCCAGTCTGCCTGGTCTATGCCACACTGCTTGGGCCTGTCACTAATAGACAGTGGTGGAACAGGCCTAGCCGACAGGTAGGCATGTAGAAAAAAATTGTCCTAGACCATGGTGATGGTGTGCAGAGGTGCAGACAGGCAGAGAAACTGTTTTCTGCCTGTCTTCCCCTCTGTACACCATCACCATGCTCTAAATAATTTTCTTTTACATCATCATGCCTAATATCACTAATTCTGCCAGTCCCGCACCACCTCTGAGTCTGACCATCAACGACAGACCAAGCACTATGGCACGGACAAGGCAAACTGGCTTCCATGTACAAAAAAACTGTTCTGTACCTCCCCATGCACACCCACCCCTCTTCCAACCGCCGCCTAAGGCCAGAACAGTTTTTTTTCAGCAAGCCTACCACTAGGCAGAGTGGAGGTATAGGCATGATGTGAAAACACTGTTCTGGCCTTAGGGCCAGGCGCAGGTTGGAAGAGAGTCGGGTGTGCATGCTGGCATAGATTAACACTCTTTCTACATGGATGCATGCCAGTCTGCCTGGGCTGTGACATGATGCTTGGGTCTGTTGCTGATGGTCAGTGGTGTGACGGGCATGGCACACTGGAACATGCACTAATAAATTGTTCTGGGCTTAGGCAGTGGTTGGAAAAGAAGCGGGTGTGCATGCTGGCTCAGAACATTTTTTTTTTTTTTAAATGGATGCCAGTCTGCCTGGTCCGTGCCACATTGCTTGGGTCTGTCGCTGTGAGTAATAGTCGGTGGTGGAATGGGCCTACCCATCTGCCAGGCACATTCCACCACCGACCATCTGCGACAGACCCAAGCAGCTTGCCACAGACCAGGCGGACTGGCATCCATGTACAAAAAAACTGTCCTGAGTCAGCGATGCACACCCCGACCCTCTTCCGACCACCGCCTAAGGCCAGAACAGTTTTTCCAGCATGCCTAGCAGTCTGCTAGGCCGGTCCCACCACCAACCATCAGCAACATACCCAGGCACCATGGCACTGACTGACCAGGCAGAGTGGCATCCGTAGGAAAAACTGTTAATGCCAGCATGCTCACCCAGGCCCTCTTCTGACCACCACCTAAAGCCAGAACACACACACAGTCTCACCCACAAAAAAAAAAAAGACACATTATTGTTTCATAGTTACGATTTATTTAAAGAGCAAGAACATCAGCATCCCTCCCTTCCCTCTCCTGCCAGAGCACAACCCCAAGTGTGGCCCGTTATCCCTCCCTGCCACCGTGCTGGTGTGATCTGTCCCCCTACCCAAGCCTAAGGTGCAGCGCTCTGCATTCTTCCTCCCAGGCCAGACTCGGTGTTACCCGACTACCCTCAGTCAAGACTCAGTCAATGCCCAAGTCCAAGTGTAACCTTCCCCCAACACCACTGTAGCAGACTGATGACACCCTCCCCAGCCAGTACAGCTGTGATCTGTCAACTATCCCCGCTGGAGTCCAATTGTGAGCTGCACATCCTCCATGCCAGAGTGAGACTTGGCTGGCCCCCACCCTCTGATGAGAGCTGCACTTTGCAGCCTTCATCCCAAACCAGAGTCCAACTGTGACTCTGAGTCTGAGCTGCCCACCCTCCCTGCCAGAGTTCAATTATGACCTGCACCACCCCTGCCCAAAGTACACTACTAGTAGTACTTTGCAGACCACCTCCCTGGCCAGAGTCCTACTAGTGTGAGCTACCCACCCACCCTGCCAGAGTCTAGTTGTGAGGTATACAGCAGCACACCCTCCCCACCACAGTGTGACCTGGCTGGCCCCAACACCCTGACAGCAGCACTTCGCAGCCTCCATCCCAAACAGACAGTCCAAGTGTGACTTGGGTCCTCTGCAACATACCTGCCTCTCCACCCAGAGTCCAAGTGTCACCTGCCCCCCTCTCCAGCCTGACAGCAGCACTCTGTAGCCTTCCTCCCTGGCCAGAGTCCAACTGTGACCTGCCCACCCTCCCTCCCAGAGTTCCAACACAACAGTGACATGCCCTCACCCAGCCAAACTGCAGCAGTACTTAGTTTGCAGACACCCCTCCCAGCCAGAGTCCAACTGTGAGCTGCCCATCCTCCACACCAGTGATGAGTGAGACCTGGCTCCCACCGCCACCAACCTGAGTGCATCACTCTGCAGCCTCCGTCCCTGACCAGAGTCCATGTCTGAGTTGCCCACCCTCCCCCTGTCAGAGTGCAGGTGTAACCTAGACCTGATCCTCAAAACCGAGTGTGATCCTCTGCAACACGCCTCTCCAGCTAGAGTCCAAGTCTGGCCCATTATTCCTCCCCAACACAGTACCGATGTGACCCGCCCCCCTCCCCAGTCTAAAGTACAGTGGTCTGCATTCTTCCTCCCTGGCCAGACTCGGTCTAATATAGTAATCATCATGTGACCCGACCACGACAATGCCCATGTCCGGCAAGTGTGGCCTCCCCACCACCACCACCACCACCACCACTGCAGCACTGTGCAGACACCCTCCCCGGCCATGCTACAGCTGTGATCTATTGAAAAAACACCAAAAAAAAAAAAAAGTCATGTCTGCCTGCACAGTGACGGCGAGGACTGATGCGCTACATCAGATGCCTCATCTCATGCTGTGCCAGTGACTGGGGTTTGGGAACAAGCCCTCAAGCTGCCGTGGTGCAGACGGGAGACAGTGAGAGCAGGATTGAGTAATGGCTCTCCTCTCCCAGAGAAAGGGGGGGTTGCCCACCTGTAGTCTTTCTGTCACCTGATGGAGGTGCCTCCACACACATGCATCATGTCAGGGACACGTAGGAGTCGGGACTTAAGGGGAAAAGTGCCAAAAAAAAAACCCACACCTCACTCATGCCTGTCATCATAGGATTGGAAGGGGAATGTTGTGTGGTGCCTGATGACCATAATGTCAGGATGCCTGTAGGAACGCAGTCTGTGGTGCTGAGGGTTGAGGCACTGGACGCCACACTGGCTACCCAACACAGATCGATGGGAGTCGGCGAGGTAGCATCCAACAGACTGCTCTCCTCAGGAATGTGGGTGGGTGGATGACTCCTCGGCAATGGTGGCTCTCAGCGGAGGCTGGGAGTTCAGCAGCCAGGGGATCACGATAGGATTAGGAATGGGAGGAGCATCGGTGGACGTAGAAAGGGTGCAAGAGTGCACCAGGTTGCACAGGACATCAGTGCATGTCTGGGCTCCAGGAGAATCTCACTCATAAACAAGCGAAAAACAAGGGAAAAACACAGCTGGAAGACATTGCCTGCCCCCACTGTACCCTGCCCACAGATCCTGGTACCATCAATCACCTACACATTGTTCTCTGCCTGTCTGCGCCTCTGCACACCATCACCATGATGTAGAAAAATTTTTCTCTGCATGCCTACCAGTCTGCCAGACCTGTCCCACCACCGACCATCAGCAACAGACCCAAGCAACGTGGCACCGACAAGACGGACTGGCATCCATGCAGAAAAAAAAAATGCATACACACAAGTCACCTGACACACAAACATGCCAACCACCTGATCACATCAAACTACACACACACATCTACCACCGCCACACACGACACCCCTCACCCACCCCAAAACAACTACTACTAGAAAACATGATTCTCCTCTGTATCCTCCTCCCCAGTATACTGACTGAGCCTTCCCAAATCTAACACACACACACGTATGTTTACCCTACAGTAGGTTAGTCAGTGGCAGACCACCCAGGGTGCAGGGCATACAGGACCATGACTGAATGAGGAAAGGCACTGGCAAGGAGATGGTGGGCAAAAAGGGAGATATGCAATTGAAGCACAGAGGAGCAGCAAGTCAGTAGTCTTTAGGGAAAAGAATCCAGCTCTGTAGCAGACGTGCATACAAATGCACCCATACCACCACCTCTGCACACCCACAACCCAAAAATACCTACGCCCATACATTACCACACACACACAACCCACAACTCATCCACACAAACCTCCAACCACCCACACATAACTCGCCAACACACAATACGCATATAAACTTAGACAGCAAGAATATGGAATATATAATATTTTTTTTAGTTCATCCACCTACTTTTCAACTGATAGACATAATTCACTTGTTCATCGTGGTTCAATTAATGTGATACTGTAATATTCATATAAAAATTTCTGGAGAGGTTATTAATCTAGTATCACCCACATAACTCCTCGCCAAGCCACATTACATTTACAACCCCCACCCAAGTATCAGGAGATGAAGAACATTAATACCCCACTTAATTGGTAAAGAAAACAATAGACTCTAGAGTGCACACTAAACTGGGATAACCAATAACCTTGCCAGTGGTCTTCTGCTAGTAGTATCTCAGTCTATGGCAATTGTCTTGCATCTACTATAATTTTACATTCCTTATATTTATCCTCCTGTCCTAAGCTATTTCATAAAGCAGGGGCTAGATGAATGTGTAGGGGACTGGCACTGACAGGGGTGGGGTGATGGGGGACCAAGGAAATTAAATGAGTGAGGGAAACAGCAGTTACTATCAAAAAAGAAAAAAGGGGAATGCTTCTTTACTAGTAGTAGTACTACTTCATTGTGGGCAACATGAAAAAGGTTCTCTAGTTCTATCAGGGTGTGTTGATTGCTTGCAGAATTCAGTAAAACGAGACTAGCATTTTAATTAATCCCATTCAAAATCTTCCACTGCACTAGTGCTGTGTCAGTGTGCGGTCGGACTAGGGAGAGTGGTGGCATTGTCGTGTTGGGGGGGGCCTATGCAATGGTAAGGCTCGGGGAGAATTATTTAGGTTTGACTCGAGTGGGATTGGCAAGTCTGCAGTCGGTTTAACTAACCCATGGCCCTGCAAAGCATGTTGCTGAACACATCAATGTAACCAAATATGACTCATCTCAAAATAGGCTCTAAAATCGAAGGGGGGAGAGCGAACTGCAACGACGAGTGTGAATGATTGTGAGAAAAAGATCAAGTACCTAAAAGTTAAATTAACACACGTTGTAAAATTAACAAGGACAAGTGTACTACTGGTGAAGCATCATCCATCGGGCATTGTTAGTGACCAGCTGATGCATGAGGAGGTGATTATTTTAACGATGAGTCCCCGATGAAAACCATCACACTGTGCCTCCAATCTAGCGGGACTCCCGAGAGGTAGGAACTGGGGGTGGGGGTGGGGGTGCTTGTTGCCAACCGGGGATTTGGCTCGCCATTGACATGTACTTTAAAGAACGGGCAATAAAGGTTTGATGCAGGATCCTGCTAATAAAATGTATATGCAGGATTCTGCATCGAACATAAAAATCATCCAACTCGTGAAGTCACAGTGGAGATGGACCCCAAACTGGAAGGATGAGGGGATGGCAGCTCGAGTCATCATTGGTCCTGGAATTTCGCGGGGTCAGTGAAACAATCAGCCTGCATCCCAAGTTGTGGAATGATCCGAGGACTGGAGTGGCTGCTACTTAACAAGTTACTGTATTTTTACGTCGAGCTGGTGGATGGCAGAACAACAAAAACTTGAAAAAGGGGACATAAAGATAAAAAAAAATTTGCGCAGGATACCTAACTAAGCCTCAGCGGCACAGTATGAACCCATGCTGGCTCAGAATGCAAACTTTCAATATCGGACTGCTTTATAGCACCGTAGTGACATGCAGTACAATTCCAATTTGTAGAAATTGTTGATGTGAGATCTGCTCTCATCAACAATTTCTACAAATTCGACTGTTTGTTTTTACAGCAATATTCTTGTTTAACTGAATACAAACATTAGTGGAATTGTACTGCAGGTCACTATGGATATCTCTTTAAACCAGGCAACACTGATTCAATTCAGAGACTCGGTGGCAGTAAAACTCACAGACAGAGCAAAACACATCTCCTGGACTGTGGGGTTATTTTTACAATCGCCCAACTTCCCTTCTTGTTTATCGACAGAATAATGCAGCTTTTAACATAACAAAATTGCTAACTAGGAAGATAATAAGGCAGTCTTTATATCTGTTGTCGTTTCAGACCTACCTCAGACCGTTTTGGTGAGTAAAATGGCGGAGTAATGGTTTTTGGCTCATATAGCCTACCTCAAAGGCGGGAAACTAATGAGGGGTGTTGTGTCGTGGAGAGGACATCATAAGCTTCATTTTGATAGGCTGCATGCTATGGTACTGTGTTTCACAGTTACTCCAGCAGCCAAAAAAAACAGCACGGTAGACTAAATGTACCATGTACAGATTCTGACAGTCACAGACATGACACAAGCGCGATGCGGGCGGCAACAGCAACATCACGCTGACTACTTTCTTGGTCATTTTTTTTTTATAACCAGAACTGCCAGAAAAACCACACAAAAGACACAAGACTGATTTATATTATTCTTTATTAAAATACACAATAAATAGATCACACCACCAGTAAAAAAAATAGCTTTTATTGTTTTTTAAAGTACATCATCACAGAACACATAAGAACAATGCTGGATGGAACACTCTGTCTAATCTCTATAAGGCACCCAGTGGCATATTAATTGTTTTATGCATTTCTTATTGGCTAAATTATTTTAAGGGAGTTTAGCACTAGCATTTTCTAGGACAAAGTTCACTTTTAAATTTGCCTTTTCTATTGCTGATTAGAGTTCCAGTTATTAGATAATTTCTTTTCCTTCAGTACTAAGTCAGATGCTACAGGGATGTTTAGTCTTTTAGTCATATAGTAATAATGGGGGTAATTTGTAAACCTGTTATTGAATGATTAAAACATTTCTGTGAGTTACAGCAGAAAATTAGTTAACTACACCATAATAAATGATCTGGGTGGTGGGGAGCTGAGAGTGAATGTTCTGCTGTTTTTAATAATGTTTCTTCCTATATATGGAACTTGGGGATGTTTCACCTATCAAGGGGCGGTATAGATGATTAATTAATCTGTTTACTAGAGGATTTCCCCACTCATGGCAGCAATAGCCTTTTGGTGTTCTGTTTAGATAATGTTAAAGTTATACAGGTAACCCCCACTTGTACTACGTTAGGAGTGACATAAATACTGTAATACCACATGTTGCTTTTTGTTAACATTATGCACAGTCCTATGGGAGATGCTTGTATCTATTGTACTACAAACACAATAAATATAAGTTTAAAAAAATAGTTCTAGTACTGAATGAATATAAATAAATAAACAGTAGTTGTAGAAAGGGTCCCAGACATGCTACAATCTGATTGGCTGTTAGGATTCCAACAACCATACATTAATCCCTGTTATACTGTCATGTACAGCCTGATCACCATGGTGCATGAATTTTTCTTGCCAGCATTCCATCTTCTAGTGCTGCTAATTGACTGGAATGATACATTCTGATTTTGAACCAGCATTCTTAAACTGTTGGTGGGAAAACTATTTTATTAAAAATCTCCCTCTCAGCCAGCCCACCTGTGCAGCGGGAGCAGTACTGCTTGCGACGCCGTTGACTTGGGTTCGAGAATGAGCCCAGGAAGACAGAGAGCCAGCCAGGGAAAAGGTTTGAGAATCCAGGGACCGCTCGCCTTCTCGGGGTAGAGCTCGACATTTGGCTGACCTCTGGCAGAGGCCAGGGATGCAGCATGCATCAGTGCCAAGCAGAAGAGGACAGGGGCATGACCGTCGTTGGCACTCACATCTTGATGTCAGGCACACATCACACCCCCAAAGATCAAGGAAAAATTGGCTCCCGGAGTGCCGGAAGACAGAGTGCCTAAGTGCAGACCCCAAAAATCCCACCTGCCTGCCCAGCCTGGTACCCAACGCAGAACAAGAAGGACCTCAGGTTGAAGGGCCCTGCCCCGTACCCACCTGGTGGTATATCCACGGCTCCATGGGGGATACCTCAGCAGGGTCAGGTAGGTGGAGAAGTGGAGCAGACACCACTGGAGACTCCCGATGAGGGGGCTCCGGGAACCAGGGGGAGCACAAATAGAAAGTAAAAAATAAATAAAAAATCTCCCTCTCAATGAGGAAAACATTCAAAAAGTACACTTTCAACACTTTTCTTCTGGAATAATTGTTATGATAGCAATAAGGCACTCCCAGGAGTTAGATTAAGTCAGTTTATCATCCCCAGGGGCAGTGTATCTTTCCTGGTGAAACAATTCAATAAATAAATAAAAAATATGGCACTTGGCTGCTCCCCATCCCACATTACACTGCTAGGGGGTGATTAACGACTGTTAATCTAACCCCTGGTTATGCCTTATTGCTTAAAAAACATATGGGTGCAAGGTGAGGTAAATAATAGACCACAGAAGGAATGAAAAGTTATAAAAATATCAAATAATCAGCAGCATGGATCACAAAACATAAATAAAAATAAATAACAATTGAAATCATTTTCCAGTTTCCTGCAAAACACTGACAGTTTACCATCAACTGCTATGCCTCACATAACAGTCCCACAAAATTAGAATTGTAGGGTAGTTCAGTATTTATTACTTAAGACAGTTGTGTGAAACATCATCTTTTCCTATAGATGTAACCTGCTCCTGCTGCTTATACACTTATCGTGAACTCATAATCTTATGTCTGTGACATCGGAATCATATGTGATGATCTCAAGGTGATGAGGCAGTGCAACAAGGCAATGCAGTACCGTAGGAAGGGTGGGGCGGGTGGTGCACCAGCCCCAGGCGCATGCCTCAGTGGGGCGCAGTTTTCAAACCTGACTGATTCACTTGCACATGCTACAGCTGTGTGCTGTAGCTTTAATTTTTAAAATGTGTAATACCTAATGCCGACAGCGGGGCGCATCCACGGAGGACCAACAAGGCAAGTGGACGGGGGGGGGGTCGCGGTCCTCACTGTCTGCAAGCAAAAAAATCATGTGGTGCAGACAGTGGCACAGGCGCTGCCGTGGTCCTATAAAAGGGACGTGCAGACTTGCGGAGTGTGTGGTTGTGAGAGAGCAAGCGACCAAGGCAGTAGTTAGAGAGAGACGAGAGAAAAAACAAACAACCAACCAAACCAGCAAAGCGATAGAGTAGAGAGGTTTAGCGTGGAGCAGAGGAGAAGGAGGATAGATCTCACATCCGAGTGAGTGACTGAAGACGTCAGGAGGACTCGGAGTCTTTGTTGGAGATTTTATTAATAATTTGTGTAAAGCAAGCAATAAAGCAAATGAAAGCAGGCAAGCAGCATGGGGGCAGCTAAGCTTTCAACGTATTAAAACTGCCTGACTGCTCTGGGCGAGGGTCCTCCGTCTGTCCATCCGACCTCCCGATTGAAAAAAAAACATGTCTTGTCTGGTGTTGGCTGCAGCAGGCAGGCTTAAGTCTCAGGCAGATAAAGCTGTTTCTGATTAATTACTTTACTGTCTGGGGGCCTGGGCCACCCACCTGGCTGCAGTCACTAGTGCCTGCTCCTGGTTTACAGTGATCATAATCGGATTCACCAGAGTCGGAGAAGAATACACTTGCATTACTACTTCCTGTCTGAGTTGTGACTCAGACAGTACTCCCTTGCCCTGTGTGTTTTCTCTCTGTCTCCGTTAGTCCGTTGTCCGTTCCATTCAATGACTCTGTTGCAACTTGCAATGTGCCACTCAGACAAACTGGAGCTCCTGCCCTCCCCATAACTATTAAATTTCTGTCTCTTCTTTTCTTGCATGCACAAGCTCCCTTCCGGGCTGGGCCGCCAAACTGCACTGCTTTCCTAAAGTCCAGGTGGGCGGCTGGCCTGCTGAATCACGTTAGCTTTTTGGGTTGTCTAACTCAAGTGCAATGCAAGGCACTAAGGCAGGCAGACAGCAACCCCTTTAATCCTCATTTTAATGTGGGAGCCCAGGATGGAATCAGGATGTCTGTGATTTGATTAGGCTATTAGCCGGGGCTAGGGGCTAGGCTAGCTAGGGCAGTAAGAGCACACAAGATTAGCAAATAAATAAATTTTATTATGGACGGTTATGGTCCATGGCACAAGCACAGAACAGTAGAACACAACTTTTTTGAGGCAATAAAAATGCCTTTCCCTCGAGTCTCTTGTTTAAATGTATAGATACACATTAAAATGCTTTGAATCTATGTCTACAATTGGAAACAGCATTTTTATTACCTCAACAAACTGCAGTGTCTGTATCAGTCAAACCTGTTCTAGTCCACTGTCCTGTCATAAGGAATTTATTCATTCACAGATTAATGAGATTATTTATGATATTATGTGCCTTATGTCATGATATTGTACCCTTACCAGGGGGAGCACAGTGTGCAAATTATACTGCATGCATGACTGCATCATTCCTAGCTGACTGGGGGGCCCAGTCAGCTGGGAAGGATGGCTTGCAGTCATCAGTCATACAATATAATTTGCAGATAGTGCTCATGGGGAAAATGAGGACACCTTATGATGAAGTAATATGTAATTTTACTGTACGGGGTGGCAGGTTTATTAAAGAACATTGTCTTGTCTCTTAAGAAATAAGTACAGTAGGCTTCTCTGGGAGCTGAGCAGACAGCAGAATAATACTGTAACTCTACACAATTGGCTATCACCATCTGGCAGGCCAGCCGTCTGTCCCAGAGAGAGCCAGCCAGTCCAGTAGTCACTTCAGTCTAGTGTGGTGACAGTGTCACCTGACTCCAGTACTTAAGTTTTCTGACTGTTTATTATCAGCCTAGAGGGTAGCAGCACCAGGCAGTGGTAGTAGTGGTATTGGTACACTGTACTTCCCTGGTCAGGTGGGTCCCTCCCAGTTTTGTTTGGGAGGAAGTGAGTCAATAACTGGAGTCCAGTTGCGGCTCCCTTCCTCCCAAACAAACTGGAGAATCCACCCGACAAAAGGAAGTACAATGTTCTGTACCACTACTACCACTGCCTGGTCTTAGGCTGATGAAGTAACAAGTCAGATATTCTAATTAACTTAAATGAAATCAGCAACACAGCAGGCCACTAATAAAGGCCAGTCTCACAGCCTGGCCACTGCTAGCAGCCAGCTGGCCAGACAGCCAGGCACTGGGTATGGGTAGCAGGCAGCACTTAGGTACACTGCAGTCACTCCACTGACTCCAGGTCAATTAATAAGCACGCCATATAATACATATATATATATATATATATATATATATATATAGGCCCAGTATTCAGACTGCACCTGGCAATGGCGCATGTGTTGGTGCAGCGCAACTGTGGTGCACCGGTGAAACCCAGGGATATATTCAAAGGAGATGAGCAATGGCACATCTCCTCTGAATATATCAGGTAATGTGCACTGTGCAACTATGATGCACTGGCACATCCCCCGACAAGGCTGAATACTAGGAAAGGAACTGCGCCAGTGCAACAGAGTTACGCTGTGTGCAAATTCCTGATATTCAACCGGCAGTATGCAAATAGAGCCATAATATATGCAAGATGCAAATAGGGTCATTTGCATGTCATTATGGCCCCATTTGCATGCACTGAGCAGGGCAGGTCCCCATGCTTTATGTAGCAATCTTTCCCAGTATATTTCAAAAATCCATAAGGGTGGGTGGTTGATGGCATTGTTGGTCAGCCACTTGTCCACAGCAATTGCGGCTGCACACTCTGATGCCAGCCAGCCAGAGACTCCCACATCTCATATTCCACGGGAGCAAAATATTCCTTGAAATCAGGGGTAGGGAACATGTAACAAAAGTATGGTTTTTCTTCAAGAAAAGCCCCCAAACTCATCACAGAGCAATGTAAACCCCTCAGAGCTTTTGAGGCCTTGCTGACCTCAGACCTCCAGCTTTTTTTTGGGCGCAAAATTTGTCACTTGCCCAGGGCACCAAAATGCCTTCCTACGGCACTGAGGCAATGGGTAGGATCAGTGGGATGTTGGGGTACATAGGCAGAGGTATCACCAGCAGAAGGAGGGAGGTGGTGTTGCTGCTGTATAGATAGCTGTTGAGACCCCACCTGGAGTACTGTGTCCACTTCTGGAGACCACTTCTCAGGAAGGACATAGAGTGGAGACAATCCAGAGGAGGGCAACTAAAATGATACAGGGTCTGCATCAGAAGCCCCACAAGGAGAGACTAAAGGACCTCAGTATGTACATGAGAATGGGAATATGATAGAGACCTATAAATACCTCATGGGGGTAAATAAAGTACAGAAGGGGAGTATGTTTCAGAGGAAAAGATGCACGAGAGCAAGGGGACATGCAATGAAGCTGGAAGGGGGTAAATTCAAGAATGAGGAAATACTTCTTCACTGAAAGAGTGGCAGATGCCTGGCACAGTCTTCCAGTGGTGGTAATTGGGGTAAAAACAGTGGTCGGCTTCTGGTATGCATGAGATAAGCACAAGGGAATCTCAGTGGGAAGCTGAAGATCAAGTAGGGTCTGTGGTGACAGTATAGGCAGGGAAAAAATGAGCAGACAGGATGGGCCACATGGTCCTTATCTGACACCTAATTCTATGTTTCTATGTTATTGTGTTTTTTTCATTATGCCCCCTTGCTGTCTCCATCACCTGTCTTCCTCAGGAACACCCAAGGCACACCCACCCGGCATCCTGTACTTCTACATGTGAGTATGGTCCTCCACGAAGCCAGACTTACCCCCACCCCCCCCAGTCAGTTTCATCAGGAGGTACTGCTGGTGGTGGTGCAGGGCTTGCATATACTGGGATCCACTGTCACTGGAACCATTTTCCATATTTCCCCCAGGACATCATCATGCTAGGGGCCCAGTGCAGGGGTGCATACAACAGTGCAGCTTCCACACACCTGGCTGACATCCTCCCTCTCATTCTGCCTAATGGTGCACCACTAAAAAAATCAGTTACCAAAAAACAATAAATCAGCTGGTCTCAGTATTGGCAGTACTGATAACCCATCTATTCAACAACTCACTGCAGTCCAGGATGGTACCAGTGTATTGGAGTTCCACTAGCATAGTACCACTCCATAACAGTGGGGGATAGACAGGATCCAGGCAACTACTATCCTGTCAGCTCTTTCTGCCATCATAGGTAAACTGGTGTACACCACAGTAAAGGAGAAAAAGTCCAAAAGGGGATTTGTGCTCACGTTAGTGCAGCAAGGTGGCTAACCCCTAAGCAATTGACAAAATGTCCAAACACTACATTCTGAGTTCTGAAAATAAGCCAGCACCACTGCCAATAAATCTGTTTCAAGCACTTTTATTCCTTATAATCAAGTGCAGTTTAGATTCACTGCTGTGAGGTGCACAGCCTCTAGCCTCTCTGTCAGTCTTCAAAGTAAAGGAGAGTTTGGTGGCCTACCAAGAGGACAATGGACTCAAGATGAAAAGTGACATGGGGTTTGTGCCAAGGAGGTCTTGCCAGACCTACCCGATTCTGATTTTCATTTGGGTCACCAAGGTGATAGACGGGGACAAGCAGAAGATATGCTCTACTTCAACTTCAGCAAGGCCTTTGAATCGGTGCCACACAGAAGGCTGCTGACGATGTTGAAGGACTTGGGAGTGAAACCACTTTTAGTTAGAGGGGTAGGAAACTGGCTAAGGGGGAAGGCAACAGGGAGTAGTGGTTAATGGGGCTATATCAGGGAACAGGGAGGTCACTAGCAGAGTGCCACAGGCATCAGCTCGGTGACCTGTCCTATTTAACATGTTCATAAGTGATATTGGGAAGGGTATCCAGGGAAAGTTGCATCTCTTTACTGATAACACCAAGCTATGTGGCAGGGTGGATCATAAACAAGGGGTGTGGGAGCTCCAGAAGTCTCCAGTGAACTGTTAAAAGAAGTTTCTTCTGTAAGGTATTGGGATTCATAGCCCAATAACTGATGCCAGCATGAGTAGATTTGGTTTGGTTCAGCATGGTGTCGGGGAAGGGGGGGGCTTGCCAGACTAACCTGAATGAGTTCTTTGACTGGGTAACCATGGAGGTGGATCAGGGAGGAGCTGCGGGAGTGGCCTACCTGGATTTCAGCAGGCCTTCAACGCTGTTCCACACAAAAGACTGGTAAACAAGCTGGACAGCCTAGGAGTAGGGACTAAAGTAGTTAAATGGGTAGAGAGTTGACTAGGAAACAGGAGTCAGAGGGTGCTGGTAAATGGCATCCATTTCGGAGTAGGCAAGGTGACCAGTGAAGTACTGCAAGGGTCAGTACTAGGCCCAATCCTCTTTAATATATTTATTAGCAACATCACAGTGGGACTGGAAGGGAAAGTATGCCTATTCCCGATGACACGAAGCTCTGCAACAGAGTAGACACGGGTTGGGGGTGGGGTAGAAAGAATGAGGGGCAATCTACATGGGCTAGAAGAATGGTCACAGGTCTGGCAGCTGAGTTTCAACACAAAAAAGTGTAAAACCATACACTTGGCACACAGAAATCCGAGGGCAATATATGAACTGGGAGGAGTGGAATTGGCAGTCACAAAGCAGGAAAGGGACTTGGGGGTAATCATTTTGGAATACCTGAAGGTAGCTAAACAGTGGGACCAGGCAGTAGGGAAGGTTAATAGGATGCACGACTGCACATGTAACCCCCAGGGGGCGCTACCCTTAGGGCTACTACCCCTGCCTGCCTCCCTTGAGACAGGATGAGGGGCCCAGATCTGTGGACGGGTGCCTCCACCCAGAGGTCGGGGTTAATACGGTCGAGACTGCCTCGGTTACAGCTCTCTGGGTTACTGCAACCCCCTTTGTCCCACTAGTGGCTCACCCTGGGTACCAACAATTCTTTTCACCAGTACACTTACCCCCCGGGTAGTATCTCTCAGCTCACTCCGGGGACCCCCTGTAAAGTAAGGTACAGTTATATCACAGTCACTATGTAGCAGTTCACCAGGGATGCACAAACCAGCCAGGATGTAGTTGCAACACAATAATCTGATTTATTAAAGGGGCAGATAACAAGGAGAGGGGGGAAATCAAGTTAATTGGCTTATACTATAATTATCTACCTAGGGTTCTGTGCACAGGCCTAACCCTAAGATTGGCTGTCCTTGAGTACCCAAGCCCTAATGGCTAGTCCAAACATGGCAGCTGGTTGGGGCCCTTTACACAGATAAACGTTACAATCCTGAGCAAATCAGAATAGGAGGAAAGTTTAATTAGGCAGTCAGCAGTATAACAATACACCTGGAAACCACTGTTTACACACTCTGCAGGGAGCTACCCTGACTCTGTACTCACAACTCCAGCAAGTAACGATTCCTTCAACGCTGCCAGGACAAAGCCTGAACTTCACCAGCCTTCTCACACATTTATATGGCACAACAGAGGGGTACCATACCAGGCAGCTGCTTTCAGGCCTTCACAAACTTGCAGAAGAACTCAAGACAGCAAACTGCAGCTTCAACATCACAGGCGGACCGAGCGCAACTCAGCAATTCTCTCCAGTCCTCTCAGATTGAGCCTGGTAGGTAGCTGGGCTGGCCCCAGCCTCCTCCTGACCATGCCTTGATGATTTAGTCCGACTCGCTTGAAAGGGCAAAACGGCCGCCTTAGGCCTCTTCACGCCTCCCGCTGCGAACACCCACAAGCGCAGGTGCTAACAAGGCCCATTCCTCTCTTCAGCCACAACGAATCTAACTTTGGCAACCTTGAGCACTCCACCCAAAGCGGGCGCTACCCGTTTCCATTGGCTGGCTGAACATGCCAGTCACTTCCTCCGGCTCTCAGTGGTGCGAAAAAGCGCCATAGCCCATAATACCTCTCTCAAAGACAAGCGGATTCCCCATTGGTCTGCCAACTCTGTAGGGTCCTGAGGTACTGACTGGTCCAATTCAACAGTTCTGGACCAAAATTGGTGGAGACAACCGAACAGTCCTCACTGCAAAAGGAAGGCAGGTTAGAACAACCACATTATCATTATTATTTTACATCATTCCCAACAAACAATTGCATCCTCCAACAGAACTCCCTCTGCACCACTAGCGATGGCAGAAGGGAGTTATTTTTTCGGTGTCCCGGGCGGGACTCGGGCATACAACCACACAGCCCCCCTCCATTTCAGTTACTTACGGCTGCAACAGGCAGCCCTTAAAGAGACAGCTTACAGAAGCTTTTAAAAACGCTCAACTGCTACCCATTTAAACGACTTTTATGCCGATCACCAACCAGGCATGGAGCATGGAAACGAGCTCCGAGAAAGCGTTCAGGAACCCCCATTTACAAGGGGGTTACACACAGGCAGGGGAATCACTAGCAGAATGACGGATCTAGTGATACTCTGTATAGGTCACTGGTGAGACCACAGCTCGAGTACTGTGTCCAGTTCTGGAGGACCCATCTCTGAAAGGACATAGGGTGGAGACAGTACAAAGGACAGCAACCAAAATTGTGCAGGGCCTGCATCAAAAGTGCTACAAAGAAAGACTAAAGGAGCTGAATTTGTACTCCCTAGAGGAAAGAAGGGAAAGGGTGATATGAAAGAAACATACAAATACCTAACAGGTAAAAACGGAGCCAGATTTTAGAAGACACAGATGTAACATGCGTAAGTTACGTATATGCGCAACATACACCACCTCAAGTACAACAAAGTGAATACACCATATTCTATAAAACAGAATAGTTGCGACATGTCACAGAACACAATGTTGTAGCTACAAAATGCATCATAAAAGGGTGCGCAAGCCACAGGAACAGCGGCCAGAGCAGAGCGAATGCGATAGCGGAGCAGGCAGCATGTAGGGGGGAAACAGCACAAACAGCCGCAAGGGCACAGAAAAGAAAAAATAACTTTTCCCATGAGGAAACCAACATCCTCATAGAAGGGGTGCATGCCAAGGCATCCCTACTGCTCAGCAGGGATGGAGAAAAGGCAACAAGGGACAAAAGAAAGTGTGTCTGGGAGAAGCTGATCAGAAAAGTAAACGCAGTGGCCAGACAGAGGCACACGGTCCGCAACCTGCAGAAAAAGTATAGTGATGTGAAGAGGGTGGTAAAGCAGAAGCTGGCACACAATTGGCGGTCTGCCCAGGGCACTGGAGGAGGACCAGCAGAGATACAGCCCCTGTCAGCCACAGAGAAGCTGGTGGCCACACTCCTGGATGACCATAGCATTAGCGGGGACAGCAGCCTGTGCCTGGACACCTACAGGATGCAGCATGTCAGAGGTAAGCGGAGGGGGGAACAACACGTAGCTGTGGGTATGGACATGCATACGTGTATGTGTGTGCCAACACAGGACCACCCACAAAACAGCTAATCAACAACTTGTGCCCTCCCCACAGGTACCACAGTCCAGGCAGCAACATGCTCACAACAGGAACTGCAGGAGGAGGACACAGACCAGGAGGACAGTGCCAGTGACACCAGCAGCACCTCATCACCTGCCACCCAGGAGGGCCCCAGTGACACGAAAGAAGAGGATGCAGCATCAGCCGTGGATGTCAGTGTGGGTGGTGTGAAGGACTGGGAGAGCGACACAGCACATGGGCAGGGGGAGTCCAGGGATGAACAGGAGAACACACACAGGTGGACACCCAAGGGAGCACAGATGGCGGCAGCACACCAGACACCATGGCTTCCGGGGAATGAGTACGGCATGGTGACAGGGTCGCAGTGCGCACACCAAGCCTTCACGAGCACAGCACCAACCAGGAGAGAACCCCCCACTGGACAACCTAGAGGACCAACCTGATGATGGCAGATTGACAGAGTTATGGGACGAAAGCACACCACAATATCTTGGTGACTACTGCAAGACAGTAGTACTGAAGCAGGCTGAGCAGACAGGGGAACCTGGACTCCTGTGGAACAGCATGGAGAAGCATCACAAACAGATGGAGGGACAGATGTCTGGGATCTGCAGTGCCATATAGGTAGGGACACATGACAGCACCACAGGCCTGGCGGACATTGCATTGGCCCTGCATGGCCTAGTGCATCAGGCACAGCTGCAGATGAAGGCACACCTGTGGTGCACTGCTGCTGTAGAGCGATACATAGTGCAGCAACAACAGCACACAGAGGCCATGATAACTGCCCTGCATGCCATGGCAAATGCCCTGCTGGCCGGACAGCAAGAGGCTGCAACACACCCACCACACATGGCAGCCATGCAGTACACTGTACAGCCAGTGGCCGGACCCACCGGCAGCACCATGGCCGTGGCTACACAGACAATGCCTGTGGACATACAGACGGGCATCATCCAGCAAGGGCACCACATGCAACAGGAAGGCACAGCTGACCAAGGGGCCACAGTGTAGGTACATAGCTATACCCAGTGGAACAGCCACAGACCACCATTGTACCCCACCACAGCCAGTGCGCCAGCGACCACCACACAGGCAGCCACAACTGACCAGCATATGGAGCCCAGGAGACAGACCAGCAACAACCAGGGACCGGAGACCCACCCAGGAAGCATGGCAAGAGGCCACGGGGCACAACAGGAGGTGCCCCCGGTGCAGGGACATGACAAGGTGTGCCACAGGAGCCAACTGATGTGGGGCCCAGGCATAGAGCAAGGGTACAATGGGCACAACCAATGCCTGCAACACCGGACAGTGATGGCAACATCCGGAGCCAGAAATCCGGCACAAAGGATGGCAGTGGCACATGACTGATACGGGGACAATGCACAACAGCATGACCCACTGCAGCTCCCTGACAGACCTTGGACAGTGTGCAGGATTGCACACCATTGGACATGAATGCCATACTGTGGGCACACACATGGGACTGCACACAGGGACACTGGCAGAGCACTGTATGTGGGTGTGGGCACATTGTGCTGAAGACTGGCATACGCAGAAGCATGGGATGCGCCAGACACTGATGGGGTGATTTGTATGTATGTAGGGTGAAATGCACAGTGCACTAGTAAAGCATGGGTACCAACACACCTCAGTGTGTGCTGTGAATGCTGTGTGTCTGTGCGTGCAAACCCCTGATGGATGGTAGACAGGCTCTACAACGGTGGGGGACATGGCCGGTGTGTGTGACTGACATCAGTGAACATCTGCCCTTGTCAGTGTGTGCTGCCATGCACACTGCTGACATGCCAGCCACTGCAGGGGACACATGGTTGCATGTGTCGATGTTTGCATGGCTGCACACACCATGCCCTGCACCACACACCAACACTGCAGCATAGCCTTTGCCAGCTCTGACACACACACACACACACACGAAACACCGTACGGGACGCTGCACAGCAGCCATGGTCATCAGCACTGTAATGGCCACTACATGACACTGTACATACCGACATGCCCGCCCCAGGTGCAGTGCTGCACACCGAATCTGCACTGCAGCATACCCATGGCCTGCCTGCCACACCCACCCGCAAGCAGGGCAAGCACCTGCCTGGGTCCCAACACTGTTGTGCATGCATACTGTAGCTGATGGTTGGCAGGCGCTACACATGGGCCTCTGTCATGTAGCACACAGTGTCACCACCCCGCTATGCTGCTGATACCACCAGGCACCACACACCAGCCATGGCCACTGATATAGAATCACAATGGTACCATGGCAGGTATGCAGCACCGGGAGGTGCACTTCTGTGGATGGCATGTGGAGTGCAACCCCATGACACTGTGCCAACGGTGCCACCTGCTGGTCAATGGACACAGGCAGGTGGGGTTGTGCCATGTGGGCCAATGGGTGGTGGCGTACCACACGTGTGTTCACAGGGCAGGGGTACAGAGCACACCGCAGTGCATCCCCAGCTGTGCACCATGGCATGCTGTGCTGTACATCTGTGATGCACCAATGGCTGTGTAGTGACCAGCTGCCACACAGGCACCATACATGGGGTCGTGGCAAAGCATACACTAGCACGACTGACTGCATGCATGCGGCCACATGTGGATAATGTCAGGGATACATGTAGGGGTGGTAGTAAGGCCCAATAACAAATACACAACACCAGCAGTGTAACCTGTAAATGGTAACAGTTTATTATCAAACAGCAACAGAAACATAACACTCCCCCCATATAACGGCACTGTACAGTGCCACAGAGTGTCCCAACAATAGTCTTGGTGCCCTACGTGCAACAACCTACCCAGTATGATGTACCTCCCAGCCAATACAACAGCATACAATGTAGTGCACATGGACCACCACCCTACACAGCAAGTCCACTGCCCTGCCCAGCCCTCATGTGCACTGCATACTACGGTGGCCACTACTGTTCACGTAGAGTGGTGAGAAGGGCACCAAGTGATCCATGCAGCCAGGCAACATCGGCCATTATGGCCCAAACTAGGTCTGCCAGTCTCCTGTCCCTGTCCATGGCCGGTTGTCCCTGTGGTCGCTGGCCCGTGTCCCCCATAACTGCTTCCACAGCCACGCCCACATCCTCACCACTGTGTGACCTGTCCACATCACTGGGCCCTACCTCAGGCATTTCCGCAGCGCACACCCCTGTGCCATCCTCCTGCTTGTCTGTCTGTCACCAGGCACGGTTCTTGTACTGCGGCCACGTCCTGCTGACTGCTGCCATTGTGGTCCCCTGTGTCGGCCATGCTGCCATCCATGGTTGCCACACCAGTGTCTGTGCTGCCTGTCTCAACCAACATGGCCTGTTCCGCCTCGGGTGCGTCCACTGCCACCGCAGGCAACACTGCCACAGGCACTGCCTCTGCTGTGTCATCCATCGCCTGACGCCCATCATCCTCATCCTCATCTGATGTTTCCGGCGGCAGTAAGCTTGCCCTCCTCCTCCACATCTACCGTGTCCTTGCCCTGTAAGCAATGGCATCCTGGTGCTTCTGCTCCGCCATGGCCTGGAGTAGGACCCTGTAGCGTGCTGGTACCGCTGGCGGCCCACCTGTGACAGGGGAACATGACACCTGTTAGTCTAACATGGCAAAGGTCACTCTGTGTTGTTACATATGCTGGCAATGTGCCCGTGGCATGCTGCACACGTCCACCAGTGCACGTGGGCAATACCTACCTCGGTGGTGGTGGTGGTGGTGTCTGTGCTGTCCTCCTGCTGGCCCATGTCTGTTACCACTCCATCCTGTAGTGTGAGAGAGGGACACAGGTCAGTGTGACTGTCACACGAACGCGGACGTGCAACCTTGCTGGGTGACATTGTATGGACAGGGAGCACTACTCACATTCCCTGGGTGTACCTCCGCCTCTCATCTCAGCATCACGCCTGGCTACCATGTCCATGAGATGCACCAGGATAGGCCTGTCCCTCCTGTAGAGGTCCTGCCATCAGTGTTTGAGCTGCCTGATAGTTCTCCTCGCACCTGATTTCTCCTGCACGCATGAGCTGATGGCCCTCCACACCCTGTCCCTCTCCCTAGATGTGTGGGCCCTGCATCCTGGTGGTAGCTGTGTGGTGTGCCACTGCTGCACCAGGTTAATCAGCTATACAGTCTCAGCTGCACTGTAGTTGGGTGCCCTGCCACTTAATGTGAACATTATGCAGTCCCTTACACACCTGCAAGCTGTTTCCAGTAGGTCTGTGGCCACTGTCTGCTGTGTGCAGGCTCCCCTGTACCTCTGCAGGCCTGTGACGTCAGTACTATTCGACTGCATGTGGCTGCCGCATGTGTTGCATGCACTACACGTGTAGGCCAGAGCCACATATACACTGTACACATAATGCAGTTGCAGCGTGCACATCCGCATGCATTATCATTATGCGTGTACATTACAGACCGCACTGCATGTACATTTCTGATGCACTTGCATAGTGCTTTTTGCCAGGCCTGTCCATGTGTTCCACGCACCTGCGCCATTTCCCTCCCATAAATGCACTGTTGACTGTGTGTGCTCTTGGCAGGCCTCTGTTGATGTGTGCATGTCATGTCTACAGTGCTGGCAGGGTACCTGACGTAGACCCCTCTGTCACATGTGTGCATTGGTCCGCTGTGTCATGGCCCACACACCACACAGGGTGGTCAGGCTATGTGGGCTGGATGTGCCATGCATCAGTGCACACAGGTCTTGGTTGGGTGGTCTGTCCACCTGCCACTGGGCACAGGGTTGGGGCACTGGCAGATGTGTACAGTGTCGCCCTCGCATATCCCCAGCACCAGGCAGCATCTGCATGTGTTGGTCCTCCCCCACTGTATCGCCTCTGTATTGCTGCTGGTGCACTTTGCATGACGTTACTGGCCTTCTGCAAAGTGATTGTCGATCGGGGCCCATCTGCCATTTTGTCCTGCATGGCACAGTGCGGCTTGTGCCTGCGGCTGTCTCATGGGCCTGTCCTGCTGGTGTCCATCCACATCATGGTCCACGTCCTCCATGTCTGGCAGTGATACATTGTTCCTCATGCAAGACTGTGCAGGATGCAGCACGTGAGGAACATCTTGCAGACCATCTCCGGGCTGTACTGGAGGGTGCCCCCCGACTGGTCCAGGCACCTGAACCGTGCCTTCAGGATGCCAAAGGTGTGTTCCATCATGACCCTTGTCGCTGTGTGTGCATTATTGTATCTGTGCTCTGCGGCTGTGTGTGGGTGGTGGAGAGGTGTCATCACCCATGGCAGCTGTGGATATCCACTGTCACCTGTTGGGGGTATGGGTACATTGTAAGTGTTCTGCTGTGGGTGCCTGCCATGCTTGTGTGGTCGTGTGGCCCCCATGTGCCAGTTGTACCTACCAATGAGCCAACCTCCTCTGATGTGTCCTGCCTCCCATGCCTCATGCAGCCCACAGTTCCATAGTATGCACGAGTCATGGCAGGAACCAGGGTACTGTGCCACAACATCCAGGATCCGGCACTAGGCATCACACATGACCTGCATGTTCATTGTGTGTATCCTCTTCCTGTTCACGTAGACATCTGCCTGCCCTGGTGGTGCCCTGATGGGTACATGTGTGCAGTCTACTGCACCTAACACGTGCGAGAACAGTGCCATGTCATAGAATGCCTGCTTGATGGCCCATTGCTGCTGCTCATTCTGTGGGAACCGGATGTCCGTGTCCACCCGCCGCAGCATTGCATCCACAAACTGCCTCAAGCATCATGACATGGCAGGCTGCGAGATGCCCACTGTGTCAACTGTGGGGGTCTGGAAGGTCCCTGTGGCTTGGCAGCAGAGTGCTGCGGTGACCTTTACCTCCATGGGGACTGGGTGCCCCCTATGGGTGGTGCTCTGGAGCTCTTCCCTGACATCTTCACAGAGCTTGGCTATGACTGCACTTGGCAGGCGGTAGCGTGCAACACACTGCTCCTCAGTGCGGTCCAGGTACAACTTTCTGGGCCTGTATACCCTTGGTGCTATGTGCCTGGCCCTTCTTAGCTGCTGTTGTGGCTGCATGTTCCTCTGGTTCCTGCCCTCATGCACCCTGTGCTGCAGACGCTGCCTCTCTGCTGCCAGCAGTATGCCCAGTAAAGCTATTGGGGCTGCCATTCCTCTGTTGCTCACTCATGTCCTCTGCTTGCTACACAGGGTGTTGCCCCTGTGAAGCTCCTTGGTTGCCTTTTATACTGTGCTGAGTTACACCTGCTCACACCTGGTGTAACATCCGCCACTTGCTCTTGGCGTATATTGTTCTTCCCTGCCTTCTAGAATACCGTTCCTGCACTATCACCTGCTTTGTTTGGTGCATCTCGCACTATGCATACGTGTATCTTGGGGTATGTCGCAAGTGTGGCATAAGGGGCCTTTGGCGTAGGGTATTCTGCTATGTCATACGTGCCTGTTGTAGAATACCGCATGTCACAAATGCTGGCGTATCTTGCGTCTTGCACCATTTGTTTTTGTGCAAATCACACTACGCCTGGCACATCCCTTCCAGAATCTGGCCCAGGATCCAGGAAGGCAGCATTTTCCAAAGAAAAAGATGCTCAAGGGCAAGGGGTCACATTATGAAGGTGGAAGGTGGGAGGCTCAGAGGAAATGTAAGAAAGTACTTCTTCACAGATAGGGTGGTGGATGCATGGAACAGCCTCCCACCAGAGGTGGCAGAGGCTAAAATGGTTACTGGATTCAAGAATGCATAGGACAGATACAACGGTATCTTGGAGGTAAGGCAGGAAGAGTCCGAAAGACTGAGTAAGGGTCTGTGGTATTGCTGTAGATAGGGAAAAATAGGGCAGACTAGATGGGCCATGAGGTCTTTATCTGCCAACATCTTCTGACTCTGAGGTGTATAAGGATGGGTATCACCAGCAGGAAGAGGGAAGGGTTGATGCCCCATATAGGTCATTGGTGAGACCCCACCTAGAGTACTGTGTCCAGTTTTTTAGACCACATCTTAGGAAAGACAGAAAGAGTGGAGGCAGTCCAGAGGAGGGCTATTAGGATGGCACAGAGTCTGTATCAAAAGCCCTATGAGGAGAGACTAAGGGGACTCAATATGTACACCCTGGAGGAGAGAAGGGAGAGGGTGGATATGATACAGACCTTTAAATACCTCATGGGGGGGGATAAGGTACAGGTGGGAGGTATTTTTTGGGAGGAAGGGGTGCTCTATAACAAGGGGTCATGCTATGAAACTGGAGAGGGTAGGCTAAAGAGAGATGTGAGGAAATATTTCTTCACAGAAACAGTGGTGGATGCCTGGAACAGTCTTCCAGTGGAGGTAATGGGGGCAAAAATAGTGGTGAGATTCAAAAAACCTGGGATAAGCACAAGGGAATCATATGGAAAAAGAAGCGTGGTGGAAGAGACAGTGCCGTAGACCAAGGAAGGTCTGCAGCGAAAGCAATCACAATGAAAATGGGCAGACTGGATGGGCCAAGTGGCGGGAATATGATGTCAAACATATGTTTCTCAGGGGTATAAAGAAGGTAAACGGTGAGGACACATTTGTAAGAAATAGGGATGCAGTCACTAGGGGGATGACTGGAGGTTGGTCGGTGGGGGGGCAAATTCAGAAAAAACTTGAGGAAGTTCAGTTCAACATTGCTGTAAGGGTGGAGGATGCATGGAGCAGATTTCTGGTGGACTTGATTGGGGCAGCTATCTTATGACTGGTTTAAACATGGTTGCAACTGGGCAAGTGACTCATAGTCCCCAAGGGGGGACAGCAAGGGTTTAAAAGGAGTGGTAGTGTGTGGGGTAATACAGCCCACTGGGGCAGTTGTGCTGGTGAAGTGAAGCAGTAGGAGGGGTAGGCTCAGGAGAGATGTGAGGAAATTTTTTTTTCACAGAAAGGGTGATGGAAGCCGACCCAGTGGTGTGAAGGGCTGAGGCATCATGCCTTACCTCCTGCCATGCCGGCGATCTGTGTTCGCAGGGCGAGTGGGTCATCGTGGGTCAGCCAGGGTGGGAGAAGATCAAGCGTCCGAAGGATGGCGCTGCTCTCCTGGGGAGGGAGGGCAGCAGAGACTGGCACCTGTCTGACACCTAGCGGTGGCTGGGTGTTGACAAGCCAGGTCCTGCACACTGGGGCATGGAGGTGGAGCAGCTGACTGGTGTGCTGTGTGTGGACGTGCGTGCAGCTCGGCCATTGTCGACAGTGCACACTCCCCTCTGCAGAAAAAGCAGAAAATCTGGTCCCAGCTGAGCGGCATGATGGCCATCCTCCGCAGGCACCGCCCTTTAAAAGACATGTCCCTGATGCTGGATCCAGACTTGGCGGGTCAAGTTGCTCCCCGCCACCCTGCCATGGAGGGCAAGCCATGGGGGTAAAACGGGAGGGGGGCTGACATTCGGGGGACAGGGCTGGGAGGATGGCAGGAGAAAAGGGCTGGCCGGGACAGGGGGAGAAATAATTACAGAAAGGGTGATGGATGCCTGGAACAGTCTTCCAGTGGAGGTAGAGGGGGTGAAAACAGTTGTGGGATTCAATAAAGCCTGGGACAGGCAGAAGGGAATCAGGACAGTGCGGTAGAGCTTACAGCTACACATAAAGCCACAAGTTAGACACCTTTAGAACTGCACTTTTGCATTAGGGCAGAGTAAAAAGGGGGGAGAGAAAAAAAAGTGGAAGTCAACAACAGTCATGTTCGGAGTGGTGCAATACAGTGGCTGTGTGGCGGCAGTCTTCAGGGAAACATTCTGGAGACTGTGGTGCTGCCCCATTGTCAGGCACCTCTCTGGGTTGAGGGAGGAGGTTGCTCATCCCCAGGCCGACTTGGCTAGGATTCAGAAGGCCTCCTCCCCAACCAGGGACCACCAAATCCACACCTGCTGGCTCAAAGGATGCCAGGAATGAAGGACAGTTGGACAAACATAGAAACATAGACTTTGACGGCAGATAAGGACTGCTTGTCCCACCTAGTCCGCCCATTTCCCTACCTATTGGATAAGCTGCAGATACAAGTTAACCAACAGCCTACTTCTTCCTACCCCCCCACCAGATGTGTCTTATGTCTGTCCCATGCATTCTTGAATTCCCCCACTATTTTTAACCCCATGACCTCCTCAGGAAGGCCTTTCCATTCATCCACCACCCTCTCTGTGAAAGAATACTTCCTCACATTGCCCCTGAGCCATCCCCCCTCTATCTTCAGATTGTGTCCCCTTGTTCTTGCACATCTCTTTTTCTGAAGATGCTACCTTCTTGAACAAAGGTAGGTTCAGGGAGGGTGAGGGAGGTGGAGCAGAGACACATCAAACCTGAGGTTCCAATCCACAACTCCTATGCTGTTGTGGCAGGGTGGGACTGTCTCAATGAGACACATGCAGTGGTGGACAAGGTGGATGCAGGGATCCTCAACAGTGGAGACCCCCTGGGGATGGCACGGGACCCCAGAGGAGAATGAAGCAACTCCTAGTGGGGGACTCTATTATTAGGGGGGTAGTCCTGGGGGTGGGAAACAGGGAGGTCAGGTGCCTAGCCGGCACCACTGCTTGGAAGGATCAGAAGCGAATCCAAAGGATTGCTTGGGCAGCAAGGCGGGAGGATAAGATAGATATCATTATCCACCTGGGAACAAATGACCTGAATGGGTATGAGGTGAGGGCAGTGCAGAGGGAGTTCGCAGACTTGGAGAGGGGTCTTAGGTAGCACACACAGCAACTATCTTGGAAGTGCTACCTGTCTATGGCATGGGAAGGCCAGGGTACTCTGCACCAGGAGATTCAATGAATGGCAGAAGAGCTGGTGCAGAGCTAAGGGGATTTGGCTTAATTGGGGACTGAAAGACCACCTGGAGGGATGCAAGCTTGTACGGGAGGGACGGCCTGCATCCATCGGTGGGGGGACGAGATCCTTAGTGAGAGGTTCAAATGTTTCTTTGGCAAACATTTAAACTTGCTAAGGGGGGGAGGGGTGGAATTAAGCAAGAAAGAATCAACTGCCTTCCCCCCACAGGTTAAGGTAGACAAACAGATAGATACTATAGCTGAGAAAGGAACATCTAAACAGACCAGTCAGCCTCACCTCGGTAGTGGGGAAGATCATGGAAGCACTACTGAAGGAGAGATTGGTGGACCATCTGGTTGTCAATGGACTACAGGACCCAAGGCAGCATGGTTTCACCAGGGGGAGGTCATGTCAGACCAACCTCATTGAATTTTCAACTTGGTGACTAGGGAGGGGGATCAGGGGAGGGCAGTGGACATGGTCTATCTGGACTTCAGCAAGGCCTTTGATACGGTGCCACATAGAAGACTATTACACAAACTGGGGAATATGGGTGTGGGTAGGACAGTAGTGGTGGGTAGGTAACTGGATGGGTGGCAGGACACAAAGGGTGGTGGTAAATGGCTGTCACCCACAGAGGGAAGAGTGACCAGTGGGGTACCACAGGATCAGTGCTGAGACCGGTCCTATTCAACATCTTCATCAGTGACATTGTGCAGGACTTAGAAGGCAGAATTTCCCTGTTTGCTGATGACACAAAGCTCTGTAACAGAGTAGACACACCAGAGGGTGTAGACAGAATGAGAAGGGACCTGCAGAAACTTGAAGAATGGTCAGGGGTTTGGCAGCTGAAATTCAATGCAAAGAACTGCGAGATAATGCATATGGGGCACAAAAACCCTGGCACAATACATCAGTTGTGGGGTGAGGATATAGCATGCACCAAGCAGGAAATGGATCTTGGGGTTATCATCTCTGATGACCTCAAGGTAGGGAAACAGTGCGACAAGGCAGCAGGTAAAGCAAATAGGATGCTGGGATGCATAGGCAGGGATATCACCAGCAGGAAAAGGGAGGTCATAATTCCACTATACAAGACACTAGTGAGGCCCCACCTGGAGTACAGTGTACAGTTCTGGAGACCTTACCAACGTAAGGACATAGACAGGGTAGAGAAAATTCAGAGGAGGGCAACAACAAGTCCTATGAGGACAGGTTGAAGGACTTGAATATGTACTCCCTGGAGGAGAGGAGGGAGGGAGAGAGGGGATATGATAGAGACATACAAGTATCTTACAGGGAGGAATAGGGTGCAGGAATACACTATTTGTAAGTGAAAAAGATGTTCCAAGATTAGAGGGCATGGGATGAAGTTGGAGGGAGGACGATTCAGAGGAAACATGAGGAAGAATTCTTCACAGAACGGGTGGTGGACAAGTGGAACACCCTGCCAGAGGAAGTGGTGGGGGCTGAAACAATCACAGGCTTTAAGAATACATGGGATAGACAAAGGAATTCTGGAGGTACGGGGCAACAGACTTCTAGAAAAACATAAAGTGAACTTACAAGCTCAAATGGGCAGACTAGGTGGGCCGTAGGCCCTTATCTGCCAACACTGTCTATGTATCTATGTAAACTAGCCAAGGGGGGTGGCAAAATTAAGCAGGGAAAAACCAACTGCCCCCCCCACACACACACAAAAGGTAGACAAACAGGCTGATACTACAGCTGTGGATGCAACAAAAGGAAACACAAAGGGAGGTAATGGGGAGGGCAGACATGGAAGGAAGGCATAGGGATTGGGATGGGGGGAGCTGGTACAGGCGGGGGCATCAAAATATGGAAAGCAATGTGTAGAAATGCCCGGAGGCTGGGAAACAAGATCCCAGATCTAGCGGCCTTGATGGTGGAGGAAGACCTAGACACTGTCGCGGTCACTGAAACATGGTACACAGGAAACCATGAGTGGGATGTGACCATACCAGGGTACACAATCTTCAGGAGAGACAGGAGGGGCAAAAGGGGAGGGTGGCTATGTACATCAGAGAGGGATCAAGGCAACGGAGTTAGGGGGAAGACACATTAGAGACGGAAATGGTACTACCATCCTACATCGGGAGTTGCTCCACAGACTCCAGCATAGGGGAAGAAGTAGACAGGGTATTAGTTGAAACCATACACAAAACGACAGAGAAAGGGGAGGTGTTGCTGGTGGGGGACCTAAACACGCCAGATGTTAACTGAAACACATATGCAGTGGCCACTACCAGGAGAAGAGACATCTTGGATGCCCTGGAAGGAGCGTGCCTCAGACAGTTGGCGTAGGAGCCCACACGGAAGGGAGCGATACTAGACCTGGTTCTCACAAATGGTGACAGAATAATGGATCTATCAGTGGGCAGCCATCTAGGGACCAGCGATCACCATACAGTGTGGTTTAAGGTGAAGACAGTAGTAGCATCAAGCCACTCAAAAGTACAGGGTCTGGACTTCAAGAGGGCATACTTTGCAAAAATGGAAGAACACCTCCGGAGAATCCTGGCGAAGGGGGGGGGGGGTGTGGATGAACAGTGGGAGAAATTTAAAGGAGCCATAGCAGAGATCACAGGCCTCTGTGTAAAGCTAGTAAACAAAGCAAAAATAAAAGAAAGAAACACTGTGGTTTTAAAAAGAAGTGGAAGGGAAGATTAGGGAAAAAAAGGCATTCAGAAAGTACAAGGAAACACAGAGGGAGGGAGACAGGGAAATGTACGAGGCAAAGCAGAAGGAGGTGGGAAAAGCAGTCAGGTGCGCAAAGGTGCAAACTGCAGAAAGGATAGCAAAATCAGTAAAAGAAGGTGACAAAACCTTATTCAGGTAGTTCTCTGAAGGGGTGATGAGTGCACTGGATCAGGGCAGGCCAGTGGATGATCTCTTTCTAGACTTCAGCAGGGCGTTTGACTCGGTGCCAAATCCTGGGCTGCTGGGGAAGCTGGGGGATATGGGTGTGGGTGTGGGGCGCAGATGGTTAAGTGGATAGGAAACTGGCTAGTGAGGCATGTACAGAAGGTGAGGGTTGGGGGGAGGTCTCATCCCCAAGGAGAGTCATTAGCGGAGTCCCACAGGGATCGGTACTAGGCCCACTCCTGTTTAATGCCTATATCTCAGACATCAGAAGTGGTATCAGGAGTGGGATGAGCCTCTTTGCCGATGACTCAAAGCTGTAGGCAGTGGTGGATGGGGAGGAGGGGAAGCTGGCTCTCCAGGAGGACTTGGAGACTCTGGGGAGGTGGTCACGCACCTGGAAACTAAAGTTTAACACTGGGAAATGCAAGGTCCTTCACCTGGGGCCAAAAACCCGGCTCATGTATACATCCTGGGGGGAGACCCTGCAGGATTTGAGGGGGGAGAAGGACCTCGGGGTGGTGGTGGATGCCAAAATTAATAACTCAGAGTAGTGTAGCAGGGCTGTGACCCAAGCAAATAAAATGCTGAGGCATAGCCAGGGGGATAACTTCAAGGAGTAGAGAGGTGCTCCTTCTGCTGTATAATTGCCTGGTTAGACCACACCTTGAGTACTGCGTGCAGTTTTGGCATCCTTACTTAAAAAGGGATACTGCTCTTCTGGAGAGGGTCCAGAGGAGGGTGACCAGGATGATGCAGGGACTAGGGGGAAAAGCCTGATGGGGAGAGACTGGAGGAGCTCAAGCTGTACTTGCTGGAGGAGAGAAGGGACAGAGAGGATATGATCGAGGTCTTCAAGTATCTCAAAGGAATGAATAGGGTAAGCCTTGAGGGGGTGCTTCAGCTGAGGGAGGTAGGGGCCACCAGGGGACACTTAATGAGGCTGGATGGGGGAAGACTAAGGGGGAAACAAGAAGATGCTACTTCACTGAGAGGGTGGTGGAGCCCTGAAATGCGCTGCCCATGGAGTTGGTGGCTGCTACAACTATGGAGGAGTTCAAGAAGGATTGGGATAGGTATAGGGGACGGTGCATCCCAGAGCCCCACTGGGGGTTGGGGTGGGGGACCTTGTAGGGAGGGAGGGGGAGGTTATAATGGTGCCCTGGGTAGACACTGATCCTCGAGCAGACTCGATAAACCATAAGGCCTAATCTGCTGGCTTTTGTTAAGTATACAGTACCCGAGAAAGGAAAAAGACCAATGGAGGGATTGTGAGGTTGAATAAAGCGTTGAATAAACGGGGGGTGGGGAGTGTGCAGAGGGGGACCTAGAAAAAACAGAAACTCTAAACAAATACTTCTGCTCGGTATTTACAAAGGAAGAAGAAGGGGCGGGACCAAAATTAAGGGTAAAACACAGACTGGGGTGGGGGGGGAGTTGGATACCAGTCAATTCACAGAGGACTGAGTCTTAAAGGAACTCTCGGAACTAAAAGTGGACAAGGCAATGGAACTGGATGGGATGCATCCCAGAAATACAGTACTGAAAGATCTCAGGGAGATACTAGGGGCACCACTGACAGCCCTATTTAACAAATCACTAGAGGATGGAGTGGTACCAAAGGACTGGAGGAGGATGAATGTGGTACCACTACACAAAAGTGGGAGCAAGGTGGAGTCTGGAAATCACAGGCTGGTCAGCTTGACCTCAGTGGTGGGGAAAAATCATGGAATCCATGTTAAAGCAAAGGATTGTGGCATATCTGGAGGCTAGTGGGGCACAAGACCCGAAGCAACATGGATTCATAGCTGGGAGATCTTGTCAAACAAATCTGATAGATTTCTTTGACTGAGTAACCAGGGTGGTGGACCAGGGATGGGTGGTGGGCATGGCCTACCTAGATTTTAGCAAGGCATTTGACACTGTCCCACATGGGAGGCAACAAGCTGCGCAGTCTGAGAGTAGGTCCCAAGGTGGTACACATTGGGTCTGAAATTGGCGGAGCAACAGGACACAAAGGGTGGTGATAATTAGTGTCCAATCCCAGGAAAAGGGGGTGACAAATGGGGTGCCACAGGGCTTGGTTCTGGGGCCGGTCCTCTTCAATGTCTTCATTAGTGACATTGCAGAGGGGCTGGAAGGGAAGGTAAGCCTCTTTGTGGATGACGCCAAGATCTGCAATAGGTTAGACACTCCAGACAGGGTGGAAAAAATGAGAAGAGACCTAGGCAAATTGGAGGAGTGGTCAAGTCTGTGGCAGCTTAAATTCAATACAAAAAAGTACAAAGTCATGCACTTGGGCCACAGGAATCCTGGAGAGGAACACAAAATGGGGGGATACTAAGAACAACAAAATTGGAATGGGACCTGTGGGTAAACATAACGGACGACCTGAAGGTGGTCAATCAACGTGAAAAGGTGGTGAGGAGGGCCAGAGGGATGCTGGGGTGCAAAGGAGAGGCATCACCATTAGAAAACAGTAGGTGGTGATGCCACTGTGCAGACAATTGGTCAGGCCACATCTGGAATACTGTGTTCTGTTCTGGAGACTGCATCTCCGGAAGGACATTGACAAAATGGAGGTGGTCCAGAGAAGGGCAACAAAAATGGTGAAATGAATGCACCAGAAAACATATGAGGAAAGACCAAAAGACCTCAATATGTATACCCTGGAAGAAAGGAGGGAGAGGGGGGATATGCTAGAGTCATTCAAGTACCTCAAGGGAATCAACAAGGTCCAGGAAGGCAGCATCTTTCAAAAAAGAGATGTGCAAGAACAAGGGGTCACAATATGAGGCTAGAGGGGGGAGACTCAGGGGTAATGTGATGAAGTATTTTTTCACAGAAAGGGTGGTGGATGCATGGAACAGCCTCCCAGTGGAGATCGTAGAGGCTAAAATGATCAGTGAGTTCAAGAATGCATGGGATAGACAGAAGGCAACCCTAGTGGTAGGAGAGAAACGGTAAGCTGCTGATCATTTAGGATCGGGAGTTAAGTAGGTAGGGAAATGTGCAGAATAGGTGGGCCAGGCGGTCGTTATCTGCCATCAAAATCTATGTTTCTAGTATAGTAAGGACGAGAAGACTTGATGGGCCTTAAGTCTTTTTCTGTGGTCAAATTCTATGTTTCCAAATAAGTAAATTACCACCCATCATCTCTCATGTGACAACACTGCAGGTGAGGTAGTGACCTTCCCTCCCTGGAGGAGTGTGTCTTCTAAGATGCTTAGTCCTCCTCCATGACTGGCACTCCGATGACCCGAGCTCATATCCAAACCTTTATTGTCAATGTCATGAGCGGTACCCCTACCTCAGTGCCAACAGGCTGCCTATTAAAATAATTTCTACAGAAACAGTTTGTGATGTCACAAGCAGAAGACTATGGAATCAGTGTAGGTATGAGCAGCTGGAAACAGATGAGATCTAAGGGGAAAGGCTCCAGGGCTCATGAAATTGGAAAAAGATCCACATTCGCTGCTTGCTATCATGTGACCCTCATGCGCACGCAGCATTACAGCCATGAGTATGCTTGCATTCTTTGATGCACAGCTAAACAACCAATGGCAAACTACTTCACACACTCATTTTGGCAAACATCTCCCATCCCCCATTGTTTTCAATGGCATAGCTGAAAAACATTTGCTGGCTTTGATAGCAATAGGTACTGATCTGCTATGCAGACCAGACCAAAAACCCAGAAGCAAGGAAATGGCTGATAGTGTCACAGTCACCTTTCAGAAATACTGTATACGTAATATGTATATATGTAATATTTTAAAAAAGGAAATAAAAATGAAGGTCCACATTACCATTTATACAGGGGTATAAACTGGAGTGGGTGAGAATGTTTTAGTGCTACATTCTCTGAAATGTCCTCAAGCACTCATGCAGAGGAGAGGTTTTCCTGACAAAAGAACAATTTAGTTGTACTAAATTGGGTAGCCACTTGATCAGAAACTGAAAAAAAACAAGTTGACAATGCTTATGAGGGCAGGTTAGTATGAATGGAGGTCTGACTACCACCAGTTAGTAGATCATTACAGCTGTGATAATGGCTTAGGTTCCTTTTTGCCTTGAAAACCATGTAAGGGCTGACTGTTCCACTCCCCATTACTAGTAGCAGTGATGAGGCAAGAGACAGGGGCTGATGGCTGCATGGGGACCCCACTTTCTCAGGTTTACCTGGGTAACCACCCATACCACCCAAAGAATCTGCCAAGGATCGTTATCATACTTTCCGTTAGGGGGTCTGGAAGCATCTTGCCGTGGGGACGAAAATGGATGTTCATGTAAAATGGAGAGAATTGTTTATGACCGTATTTGTCCTTGTACATACATACAGATAAACAACATAGGTGATTTAATAACTTTTATTGAACCAACAAGGAATTTTCAGAACACAAGGTTTCAGGCCTCTCAGTGCCCTTCTTCAAGTGACAGCAGTTTTTACGAAAAGCATTTATCGTACATCTCCCCTTCCCTCTATATTTGTGCAGCTCTCCTCGCATTCTTGTTAGGTCTTCTGCCTTTTGCCCATAACAGTCTCTCTCTCAGCTTCCTTGCTCCACCACCTTGCAGACAAAATCTCAGCATCTCAAATCCCTTATAACTTATACGCTAGGCTAGCCTCTGCGCACTGTGCTGCTCTTTCACAGCCCCCACCTCGGGCTCCTTCCTGTGTTCCCTCAGTCCTGCCCCCTTTAAAATATGCCTATCACTAAATGCTATAGCTTGTCCTGGTCACTGCTAGCTACGACCTCTCTACTCTTATCTCTGATGCTACTCAGCTTCCTCACTGTACTCACACCAAGATTACACTCAAAGCAGTTTTAGCCTCTAAATGACTATACCTACTCCAATATGCTAATATTAACAGAATATTACACAGACACTACCCTGCTCTCCTCCCTAAACTACTTCATCTACCATGCCACGGCATCCACCACCAAGCGATGGCGGACTGATTGGCGGAGCTGCACCAAAACGGTACTGCATAACTTAAGGTACCTCATATTACTGGCCCTTATGCTGTCTGGTGACATAGAATTGAACCCAGGTCCTGCAACAGGCATATCACCTCTAACCTCCTCTAAACATAATTTAAAAGGCCTTTGCACAGTCCACCTTAATATCAGGAGCCTCCTCCGCAATCAGGCAGATCTTGAAGCCTGGGTGGTTAACCACCAACCTGATGTGCTCTGCTTATCTGAGACATGGTTAAGGCCCTCAATCCCTGATTCCCTTTGCCTGCTTCCCAAACTACTCCCTTGTCAGGTGCGACAGACCAACTCCTAAACGCGGTGGGGGTGTCACAATATATTACAAAAGCAACCTGAATATGACTATGTTAACTAATAACAAAAACTCCCCGTGTGAATATATTCATGCTATTCTTAGACTCGGAGAGAAAAAACTCCACATTGTAAGTGCCTACAACCCACCTACCAGTGGAACACAAGGTTAGCTGATTTACTGGCTCAAACAGCTGAACTTTCGGGGAAAAATGAGCTCATCATTCTCGGGGATATAAATCTAAACTGGTTTGGCAAAACTCATGACTCACTTCAGTCCCTGGTACAGAGCTACAATCTGCACCAAATCATTACTGAATACACAAGGGTATCAGCTAACACAGACTCCAGCACCCTTATTGACTGGGTATTAATCAATCATGTGGATCGAACTGCAAAATCTGGAACCATGCCAGACAATATCAGTGACCACTCCCCTGTCTTTTGCATAAGGAGTACCTCCACACACTCCACGTCCCACCAAAACTATATATGCTTCAGAAATTATGCTAACTTAAATCAAGGTAATTTCCTTTATGATGTGTCCCACACTGACTGGTCCCCTGTCTTCCACTCTACTAGTGCTGAAGATGCCCTGCATGCCTTCCTGAGCAGGTTCATCCTCCTTCAGGATACGCATACCCTAGTCGTCACTTGGCGCGTTCGTGGTACTCAAACCAGATGGCTGCACAAAGACCTCCTCACTGCCCTCAAAAACAGGGATAAATGCTGGAGTAAGTTCAAAGCATCTGGTCTCCCTGCCGACCATAACAACCATAGAGAACAGCGATCAAAATGCAAATCACAAATTAGACTTGCAAAAAGTCAGTACTGCAAAGGCCTCCTGCTGGATTCATCGGGGAACCCCAAGAAACTTTGGTCTCATGTCAAGACTTTCCTCGGCTCAAATAAAAGGCCACTAAATAACGACGTGATATTAAAAAGGTGTCCATTGCAATGACCCAGGCACCATTGCCAATGCTTTTAACTCTTACTTCTCTGACCTCTCGAGTTACACTTATATTCCCTCCTCCCCTAACTTATTACCAGAAGCCCCCCATCCAAAAGTAACTACACATACGCCTACCTTCTACTTTAAAGTTATATCGAAAAATGACGTCCTCAAACATCTAAACTCCATATCAGACAGTGCTGCTGTTGGGGCTGACCGCCTTGAGCCCAGACTCCTCAAACTATCGGCACCTTTCATCTCAGGACCTCTGGCTTGCATATTCAACCTATCCCTGAGTGAAGGCGTGGTGCCCGAGGTATGGAAACTAGCCAGAATCACGCCAGTATTCAAAAAAGGCGACAAAAAAGTCATAGCCAACTATAGACCAATAGCAATATTGTCAACACTTGATAAAGTCCTTGAGAAGCTCATCTCAGCACAGATCTCAGAACATCTCACAAAATACAACCTACTGCACCCAAACCAGCATGGTTTCCGAAAAGACCATAGTACTCAAACTGCTCTTTTGCAGCTGACTAATGATATTCTTCAAACTATGGACCAGAGTCACCTAACTGGTGCAGTTTTTATCGACTTGACAAAAGCCTTCGATCTAGTCAACCACCCTCTTCTGCTTGCCAATCTCCACTCCCTGGGCTTTTCGCACAATGTTATAACTTGGTTCCATAGCTACCTATCAAACAGGCATCAAACTGTGAAATTCAATTCAGCCACCTCAGAAAAAGCTCTCATCAATATTGGTGTACCGCAGTGATCTATCCTCGGACGCCTGCTTTTCACAATATTTATTAACAACATTCCTCAAGTGGTGTCCTCCTGTTCATCACTGCTTTATGCTGATGACCTTGTCCTTTATACAAACTCAGATAATGTCCACTCTATTAATCATAAGCTCTCTATGGACCTGCAAAATATTCAATCCTGGATCACCAAAAACAAACTTGTCATAAATGTCGCTAAGACCAAGGCCATGTTCTTTGGTTCCTCTATTAAAGTAAAACAGCACCGTAAATCCTTCCAGATCGCCTGGGCGGACAGCTCCCCACTGGAGATGGTAACTTCTTTCAATTATCTAGGGGTCTTACTTGATGAGTCCCTCACCTATGATGCCCATATTACCTCCACCTGTAAGGCTGTGAATGCCAAACTGGGCTTAGCCTACAAAACAAGCTATATTCTTACCCCCACTGCTAGGACTGCCATTGCTAGAGGTATCCTTCTTCCATCACTTTCTTATGGATCCATACTCTATACAAATACATCTAAAGCTAATCTTCATAGGTGGGACACTACTTACAACAATATATGCCGCTACACCTCTGCTTCTTCCAGGCTAAAACATCACTGCTTGCTGTACTATGATCTCAACTGGCTTTCTCCTACTTCTCAATGTCTCCTCTCTCTTGGGAACCTGACAGACAGTGTACTTCGATCAAGTATGCCCACCTACCTGGCCTCCCTGCTAATCCCTCAGCCCATCTCCTATGGTCTCCGTTCTACTGAACTTTCCTTGTTTTGCATTCCCAGATGTAGGACTACCAAAGGGAAATCAGGCTTCTCGCATATAGGCCCCTCCTACTGGAACTCGCTGCCCCTTGATGTTCGCTTTACGCCTAATCATGCCATGTTTAAGAAATTGCACTGCTCCCTCCTTACCACTGGTGCTCAATGTACCTGCTTCAACCCTCCTTAGGTCCAGACGTAGCCCTCCCTGACCGCCTTGGTTACACCCTCTACAGTGTTTGATTACACCTCTCTCCCCCCACTACTCTTATCTCATCCTTACCTTTCCTTCCTGCCCCTCCAATCTTATACCCTATCACTCTCAGTACCTTGTCATAATGCCGTCGCTCAATTTGACTTCTTCTTTGTGTACCTCATATCCTTGCTATTACTATGTTAATCCACACATGTGCACTTATCCACAATTGTTTAATTGTAAACCTTTTATGCCTTGTATCATTATTATGTCCTAAAGTTATCTCACCTTATGCTTGTTATGTATTGTATGGCTTCTGACCCTGTATTCTATGTAAATGTCATCTCTCTATGTTGTTCTTACCCCAGGTCTGCCTGAAATGTATTACGCAGCTCCTGACATTGTAATCTTTGTAATCTGTTATCTCCCTTTGTTGTTGACCTCCCGGGTCGTGCCTGAAAATAGTCACTTCCGTGTCTAGCGCACCTACCCGGTTATCAAAAAATAAATAAAATATAAGAATTTTTTTTTGTAAAACTTGCAAGCAGCTGAAGAAGGGCACTGTGAGGCCTGAAACCTTGTGTTCTGAAAAATTTCTTTTCTTAACTTTTATTTATTTTCATTTGATGCAAAAATTATAATAATACCTCATGTAAGGCAATAGGTAATTAAAGGGAATCCTGTTATTTGTTCTGAAATTTCTTGTTCGTCCAGTAAAAGGAATCAAATTGCATTCTTTGTTTATGTAAAATGGTCACATTTTTTATATCTAATTTATAATTGATTAGGTCTTTTTAGAAACATCTGTTCTTGCTCTACCATGTGCAGCTGGTGCTCGTACTTTTTAACTGCTATGAAACAGGTAGGGAAAATGGCAGACTAGTTGGGCCAAGCAGTCCTTATCTGCCATCAAATTCTATGTTTCTATTTCATATACCACTATATATTCTACATCCAAATTTTCCCTTGCTCCATGAAGATTTACAGATTTTTCACATAATCTTAGAGCTATTTCTGGACACACAAACTATTAAAAAATTAGACTGACTGAGTCAGTAATAAGTGCCGTGAAGGCAGGCCTTGCTATTCCCAATATGTGAGCAACAGCTTGCTCCTTTGCACAAATCACATGCCTTGCACAGCTGAATTATCAAGCTTACATGCTTGGCCTGACCCTGGTGAGCACCAGAAATGGAGGAGAAACACAGACAGTGTCGACAGAAAGCGACCAAAGTCCATCCTGTCTATCCAGAATTGAGGCTATAGTACTGTACCTCACTTACATGATCTGATTAATAAATATGATGCCATTCATTTGACTCTAAGTAGCCCTTCATTTCTTTATTTTTATTTGTTTTGAGTGTGACCTTCTTGTGTTTATCTCTACCCAGAATTCCTACCTGTTACCCCAATGGCTTCCTGATGAAATGGATCTATGTCCTCGATCAACCCCTCAAATTCTCCTAGCTGTCCCCCCTCCTGTTACCGCCCTCGTTTCCTCACCTTTTGGTGCCACTAAGCACTTTAATTTGTCCCGCCCGACCTTGATTACATAGAAACATAAGACTTTGACAGCAGATAAGGACTGCTTGTTCCACCTGGTCTGCCCAATTTCCTACCTATTGGATAAGCTGCAGATCCTAGTTAACCAACAGCCTGCTTCTTCCTACCCCCCACCAGAACTGCCTTATGTCTGTCCCATGCATTCTTGAATTCCCCCACTGTTTTTGACCCCACAACCCCCTCAGGAAGGCCATTCCATACGTCCACCACCCTCTCGGTGAAAAATACTTCCTCACATTGCCCCTAAGTTGTCCCCCTCTATTTTCAAATTGTGCCCTCGTGTTCTTGCACATCCCCTTTTCTGAAAGATGCTACCCTATTGGACTTTGTTGATTCCCTTGAGGTACTTGAAAGTTTCTATCATGTCCCCCCTCTCCTTCCTTTCCTTGAGGGTATACATATTAAGCTCCTTTAGTCTCTCTTCGTATGGCTTCTATTGCAGACCCTGCATCATTTTAGTTCATCTCCTCTGGACTGCCTCCATCCTGTCTATGTCCTTGTGGAGATGGGGTCTCCAGAACTGCATACAGTACTCCAGATGGGGTCTCAGCAACTCTCAGTACAGAGGGATAGCAACTTCCTGTTTTCTACTGGTGATGTCTCTCCCTGTACATCCCAGTATCCCCCCATTCCTCCTTACTGCCTTCTCACATTGCTTGCTTACCTTTAGGTCATCTGATATGACTACCCCCAGGTCCTTTTCCATTTTTGTTGTTGTTAATACCTCCCCCCAACCCCCATTGTGTACTCTTCCCCTGGGTTTTTGTTTCCCAGGTGCACTACTTTGCACTTCTTTGCATTGAATCTAAGCTGCCATACTTTGACCATTCCTCCAACCTTGCCAAGTCCCTTCTCGTCCTTTCCACTCCCCCTTGTGTACTAACCCTGTTGCAGATCTTTGTGTCATCTTTGAAGAGGCATACTTTTCCTTCCAGTCCCTCCACAATGTCACTTACAAAGACATTAAAAATGACCTGACCCAGTACTGAACCTGCGGTACCCCGCTAGTAACCGCCCTTTCTTCGGAGTGGACTTCATTTACTATTACCCTTGTGTCCTGTTGTCTAGCTAATTTTTGCAGGCTACCACCTGGGACCTCCCAGGCTGGCTAATTTGTTTATTAATCTTTGTGTGGGACTGTGTCAAATGCCTTGCTAAAGTCTAGGTGCGCCATGTCCGGCCCTCCTGGTCTACTACTTTGGTCACCAGTCAAAGAAATCTATTAGCTTTGTCTGACATGACCTTCGCTGTGAATCCATGCTGCCTTGGGTCATGTGCCCCGCTGGCCTCTAGGTACTCAACAATTCTTTCTTTCAGAAGTGATTCCATCATTTTCCCTACCACTGAGGTCAAGCTAACAGGTCTGTAGTTTCCTGCCTCTGCTTTGCTCCCACTTTTGTGAAGGGGAATCACATCCACCCTCCTCCAGTCCTTAAGTACAACACCATCCTCCCTTGATTTGTTAAAAAGGGTAGTCAGTGGTGCCACTAGTTCTCCCCTTAGTTCTTTTAGAATTCTGGGGTGAATCCCATCAGGCCCCATTGCTTTGTCCACCTTCAGTTTTAGGAGTTTTTTCAGAACCCTTTCTTCTGTGAAAGGACTGGTATCGACCCCTCTATCCAGAGTGCTTCTATTGATTGGATTAGGTACCTCCCCCTCCTCTTCTTTTGTGAATACTGAGCAGAAGTATTCATTCAGTATCCCTGCTTGTTCACTGTCACTCTCTGCCCACTCACCCTCCCCTTTATTAAGCCTCGCTATCCATCCCTTGGTCTTTCTTTGCTCCCTAATGTACCTATAAAAGGTTTTATCCCCCTTCTTAACTGAGTTGGCTATCTTTTCCTCTGTTAGTGCCTTTGCTATTCTGACTGCCTTCCCCGATTCCTTCTGCTTTAACTAGTACAGTTCTCTGTCCTGCTCCTTCTGTGTTTCCTTATACTTCCTGAATGCTATCTTTTTCTCCCTAACCTTCTCTGACATCTCTTTTGAGAACCATAGTGTTTTTCCCCCTTTGTTTGGTTTTGTGTATTTGCTTCACACAAAGGCTTGTTGCCTCTGTGATGGCAGTTTTGATTTTTCCACATTGTTCTTCCACCCCTCCTTCTTGTCCATTTGCTAGTGCTTTTCTGAGGTACTCTCCCATTTTGCCAAAGTAAGCTCTCCTAAAGTCCAATACCCTCGCTTTTGTATGGCTTGACTCTATGGCTATGTTTGTCATGAACCACACTGTTTGGTGGTCACTTGTTCCCAGATGGCTACCCACTTCTAAATCTGAGATCCTCTCTCTGTCCCCATTTAAGAGTACCAGGTCCAAGATTGCTCTCTCCCGAGTGGGTTCCAACACTAGCTGTCTGAGGCATGCCCCCTGTAGGGCATTGAGAATGACCCTACTCTTGGATGTGGCTGCAGCAAAGATGCTTCAGTTAACATCAGGCATATTCAGGTCCCCCATCAACAATATCGCCCCCTTTTCTGCCATTCTGAGGATGCTTGCTATCATTTCTATCAAACTGTAAACTTGGTCTTGCCTATCGAGCGAATAACTGTCTTACCCCCGCCGCCCGCTTGGCCCTCGCCAGGGGAGTCCTCCTCCCCTCACTATGCTATGGTCTCTTAACTTTTGCCCCTGTTCCCAAATCCAGCCTTTCAAAATGGGACACAGCTTACAATAATGTTTGCTGCTTCGCACTTTCCGCCCCATCTCTCACTCACCGTTGTGACCTTTACAACCGCCTGGAGTGGCTTCCTCCAGAGAAGCACCGTTCTTTCGTTCTAGGTAATTTCATTGACAACATTCTTCGTTCTAACACCACCCCCCCAGCCCTTCCCCTCAAACTCGGTCCACCATCCTACCACCTAAGATCTGGGACAACCCAGGAATGCGTGGTTCAGGACCAGGACCACTGCACCCAGGAGATCGGTCCTTCCATGTTTTATGCCCCAAACTTTGGAGACTTCGCTCTAGGCAAGTTAGGCCCTCCTCTCACATCAAGCTTCAAAGCTTCCCTCTGGTGCTTCCTAGAACCTTCTTCCCCATGTCCCTGCCCCCGTAGCCTTCTCCACTGCCCCTCTCCCCCCAGTCTGTTCAGTGGGGGCCCCTTAGCCTCGCCTCAGCCCCTGCACTTCTTCCCACTCCGCCCAGAAATCCTCTGCCTGACCCCCTGCAATGGGGCCCTCCCTCGCAGGCACTTACTATTGTCCTAGCTTCCGCCTGCTCCACTGTCCTTGTCCCACCCCTTTTGTTTTGCTCCGCTCCCTCCTCCGTCCTAAAGCCAGGGCGAAATGCTTCCAACATTAGGGGTTTGTCTACCTGTCTCCTCAACTGTTCACGTGTGAACTCCTCCCAACCATGCACTGCCACTAGAGTAGCCATACCCTGTTTATTCCCTATGTGCATTCCTCTATATCCCCAATTGTTCGCTGCATGTAATCCTTGTACCACCTTTATGCCTGTCTCTTCTATGTATTTTTTGAATCGTCTACTGTTCATGTCCGAAGTTCTCACCTGTAACTCTCCCGGGAAATGCTTGCCCTGAAACGCCTGTCTCTTCTATGTATTTTTGTATCCTCTACTGTTCATGTATGAAGTTCTCACCTGTAACTCTCTCGGGTCGCACCTGAAAATAGGCACCTGGTGTCTAGTGTGCTTACCCAGTTAACAAAAGCAAATAAATAAATAAATAAATTTCCTTGTCCAGTTCCTCCCCCTGAGACAGGGATCTGTATATAACCCCTGTGCAAATTGTGGTGCTATTTCCTGTCTCCAGGGTTACCCACAGTGCCTCCTCTCCTCCCCTCCCTGTTCACCCTTTAGGTCCATTGCTTTGATCCCTTCCTTTATATAGAGAGCTACTCCTCCTCCTCTTTTACCCTCCCTGTCCCTCTTACAGATTGTGTACCTTGGTATGTTGACATCCCAGTCATGATTCTCTGTCTACCATGTTTCTGTGACTGCCATAATATCCAAGCGACCCTCTTCCATCAAGGCTACTAGTTCAGGGAGCTTGTTACCCAGACTACAGGCATTGGTACTCATCACCCTCCATTTTTTTGATGGCTTTACCCCTTTTAGCCCCTTCCCTGTCTTTACTGCCCTTGCCTTGTTCTCCATGTACCCCTGTCCTACTTCCTATTGCCTTCTCTGCCTCGGAGTTTACCTTGATAACTACCCTGTTTTGTTGGGTGGGGAGCTAGGTTTTCTCTACTCCTTTTCTGTGCCTCCCACCTTGGCTAGTTTAAATGCTTGCCAATGAAGCATTTAAATCTATCACCTAAAGCTGGCCCGGTGGTGCAGAGGGCTGAGGCGCTGATGCCTTACCTCAAACCACGCCAGCGACCTGAGTTCGAGAACGGACTCAGGTGCCGGGGGTCGGCAGGGGGAGGAGAGGATTGAGCATCCGGAGGACTGCTCTCCTCTCCTCTCCTGGGGTGGGCTGGTGGAGACCAGGAGCACTACAGATGTGGCACAATCAGGGAAGTTTGGAGGAAAATAGAAAAATGGCACCTCGATCAGCTGGATGACGGCCGCCTGGACCATCACCTCCATGGAGCCCCGAGAATGCCGACCTGACCTCAGCAGCACCCAGGGGCAAGAAAGATGGCCGTAAGACACTTTCTCCCTGGAAGGGGGAGGACCCGCCCAACAAAGGGATACACTGGGTTACCCTGGGGATGACTGCGATTTGAGGTCGGGGGTTGGTGACAGGGTCCCAGGGAAGGAGTCCTTGGCAATGGCCTGAAAGAGAGGCCGATCAAGATGTGGGAGAGATAAATAAATGAATAATACAAAAAAAAATCTATCACCTAGGATCCTGGTGCCCCTCCTGGACAGATGCAGACCATTGCTCCAGTATAGGCCTGTATCCCTCCAGATAGAACCCCAGCCCCCAGTGAAGCCAAAACCCTGAGCTCGGCACCAGCTTTTCAACCATTCATTGAATCCCATGGTGTGGAGTACCCTAGCCTCACCCATGCCATAGAGAAGCAGCACCTCCGAGAAGGTTACTGTGCGTGCTACTTGTCTAAGGACCCTCCCCAACTCCACAAACTCCTCCTGCACTACTCTGATCCCCCACTTTTTATCAGTTAATCTTTTTATTGAAAATGTTTTAAGGCAAGCACAAGTACATACAGACTCTACATGTATAGTTCACTGAATATAACAAAGTACAGTATATCCAGTAACACAGGAAGTCAAGCAACAATAGTCAGTGGAAGAACTGCTTGTAGGTAACAATAAAAAAGACATTAAAAATAAATTATAAAAATATTAAATGCAAGCCTCCATCGCTGTGTCTAAGGGTATGCCAGGTGGTAAATGTCCTGGGGAAGGGGCGCTGTACACCCAGAAACACACAGTCCAGAAAACAAAAGATGCTCATTACTTGGTTCTTGCTTGCTGCGAGATGGCTTCACATTGCTGGGGAGGAAGCACCTTGCTTTGTTACAGAGAGAAATGCTGCTGAAAACAGTTCTCATTAAGTAAAACCAATGTCCACTCCAGAATCAAAAGTGCAAAATTGATTTAATGTAAAAAGTAATTTGATAAATCACTCCATGGAGCATGAGGGTTACATGATAACGGTGTGAGCATTCTTGCAGGCACAGGACCTGACCATAAATCTGCATGCAATCTATTTTTCCAACTGATTGACTTGAATCTATGCAGTCATCCCCTTGAGCGGAACAGGCTACGATTCCTGACAGCAGCACTTATCTGTGGGCCGAAAAGGCTTCACATACAGATACTTGGACCATTAACAGCACTTCCATTTCGTCTTCCTTCCTTCACTTCCTCCCAACCATAGACTTATATTTAATCTCTCTCTTAGTCTCAATCAAACTCAGACTGAGGTAGCACCGAGACAGCACGAGTCGTTTCCACTGTCCCAATCCCATTCTTCATTTACCTTCTAAACTTGGGGTTACTTCAATACAGGGGGAAACACTTTAAAACTGAAACATTCAAGCTTTCCTTTAAAGGTGTTACTTTTAGCATGAAAGGTACTACTGAAAACCCTCCAGCCACCAAATTGCTGATGCCACATGCCTGATCTGGGCCCCCCAGGCCATTATGAAAACCCCATGCCATCCCAGAAACTTCAGGCACTGTCCACTCATGCAGCAATTCCAATTTCAGGACAGATTTCTCCCAGGGGACCCAAATGACGTGCCACATGGAGCACCCAGACAGACTGCCACCCCACCTGCGGTCCTAACCAGCCACTCCCACACAAGACTCCTCATGCCTCTACTGGCTGCACAAACTAGGAAGCTCCAAACACTGCAGTGGCCCCATGGACTGGGGAAAAGGGAACAGTCTGCCATACCACACACTCAACGATCCAGGCTGCCACCTCTGGAGTGCACCCCAGGCCCTCTCTGCCATATCAGACCCGACCATAGAAAACTCACTGCATCCTAGACTGCATTCACCCATGGGTGAGAAATTTTCTAGAAAAGGACAACCATCTTACCCTACCAAAGTGCCAAAGATCACTTGGTGGGCCCCAATTTATTCTCCTCCAGGCTTTGGCTCCCGCACACAGCACCGATGAGTCCAAACACTAGTGCTCCAATGCTCCCCTGCTATCAATGGTCTGAAATGCCGTACAGCCATCACGGGTCTTTGAGGGACGAGGGCCGGGGTGGCAAGCGGACCACCCCGGCCCCACTGCGGCCCTCCGGTCGAACTTGAGGGCTGAACCCCCCCGACGCACTCCTTCCTGGTCTTCCTCTCCACTGGCCTCTCTAAATGGTACCAAAATCACCTTTCTTATACTCCCTGGGGATGGGGCCCCCTGCTGGCCACAGGCAGTCCCAACACCCAAGATCTACAGGCACCGAACTTCCCTGCCTAAACACAGGAATTTAACTAGTAAGCTCCCAAAGGGGAGCTTACATAAAAATAAAGGCTAATAAAAGGACATGAACCTCCTGGAGACGGTCCAAAGGAGGGTAACAAAGATTTTCATGGGTCAGCAGGGTAAAGCATATGAGGCGAGGTTAGGGGCCCTGAACATGTACTGTACTCCCTGGAGGAGAGGAGGGAGCGAGGGGACATAATTAAGACCTACAAGTACTTCAAAAGGATAAATAGGGTGGCAAAGGAGGGTCTCTTTAAGCTAAGTGGCAACCGAAACATGAGGGGGCAGAGTCTTAAGTTGGAGGGGTGGAGGTTTAGGAAGGAGGTTAGAAAGCACTTCTTCATGGAGAGAGTGGTGCCAGTTGGAATGCACTGGCTGAGAAAGTGGTCTTGTTGAAGACTGTGGGCAGCTTCAAGTGAGGCTGGGAGAGACATAAGGGAAAGCAAGGGTCATGGGAGGGAAGGATGGAAAGGATGGGAGGATTGGGGTGGCAGGGTCAGTAGCTTAAGCTGTGAACCCTGCAATATGAGCAGACTACATAGACCAAATGGCCTTGTTCTGCTGGCTTCTTCATATCTTCATTTGTAACAGCAAAGGCATAAACATAGAAACACAGAAGTTGTCAGCAGCTAAGGACCTCTTGGCCCACTTAGTCTGCCCAGTTTTCCCTGCCTACTGTGCCACTGCAGACCCCACTCGATCTCCGGTCATCTCTTCCCCTTGCCTTTGCCTTACTACGAAGGCCCCCTTGTATCTGTCCCGAGCATGCTTGAATCCTATCACTGTTTTGACATCCACACCTCTGCTGGAAGGCTGTTCCAAGTGTCCACCACCCTCTCCGTGAAGAAGTATTTCCTCACATTTCCTCAGAGCTTCCCCCTCCAACTTTATAGCGTGACCCCAACTTATTTAAAAAAGGGTTTGAAAGTTAAACGTTTCTCTTTGTGAAACTTTGCACGTGAGGCCCAATCTCTATGCAGATTGTCTTACTTGGCACTGATAATTCAGAATATAGAAAATGAACTGAATTTGCCCAGAGAACCATGATGGCATCAGCAGTGATTAAATGGCAGGTGATGAAGCAAATGCAGGGAAGCGAGAACTGAGGGTAATGAGACTTGGGGAGACCAGAAAGCTGCTGTAGGTGAGAGAGAATTGAGTCAGGATTTGAATACGAAGAGCTAAAACAGAGGATACGATGTAGTGGAGACAGGGTCAGGGAGGGGAATAGGGATCGGATGGGGAGGATTAGAACTCTGGAGGAACAATAAGTTCCAGGGATTATAGGGAATAGGGGCAGACTGGATGGACCTCTGGTCTTTTCCTACCATCATGGTCTATGTTTCTTTGAAGGCCTCCATCATCATCGGTGGCAGTTTAGGGAATGGGAAAGATTTTTGGTAGGCTCCTAGTAAGGGGGACATAATTTCATCACAGAGCAGCTGATAGTAGTCAATAGGGAATCCATCTCCACCGGGCACTTTACCTTTGGTCTAGGCCTTATTGGCATGCCGCACTTCTTGGTAGGTAACTGGAATATCTAAGGCTTTGGTCTCATTGGGTGTGACTTGCAGTATAGGGAGACTTTTAAGAAAAGTGCTGATTCTTTCTGTCATAGGTACACTGCCTGAAGAGTACATATTTTTATAGAACGACTGCATGACGCTGTTGAGGGTGCTAGTATCAGAGTGTACTTTGCTATTGTTGACCCTGAGACTGTCAAAAAAGTCTTTCAGCCTGACTTCTCTTCACTCTATAGGCGAGAATTTGTCCGGCTCTGATGCCTCCCTCCCATTATGTGTGTTTCAAGTAAAACAGTGCCAGATCAGCCTTCCTGGTCAGCAGATCATTGAGGCACATCCTGAGATTGGTGAGATAGGTCAGTGTCTCCCAGAAAGGGGGATTTTGGTGTTTATAATCCTTTTCAACCACTACCAGGTCCACCCCTGGAGAGTGAAGTTCTGATTCACGTTCTCTACATCTGTGGGAAGCATAACTGATTACTCTCCCCCTCATGGTAACTTGATTCACTTCTCAGACTGATACCTGCAGGTCTTCCCCATGTTGGCTGAGGCACATGAAAGCCATGGTCTCCTCTCTGACCCAGGTTATGAATTTAGCATCCTAGAATAACAGTGGATCCAGTCTCCAGTTGCACAGTTTTGGAGGTGGACAGCTCCACATCACTGTGAATGATGTTGGAGCATGATCCAATATAATGATAGGAGTTTGGTGGACTGTATGTTGTAGTGGGTCATCTCTGGGAAGGTAAGCCATTTATCAATGTAGCTGGGTGAGTCCCCAATTTCACTATGTATTACGGCATTCTATTCCACTGATCCTACATTCTGCCAGTGACGAACAACTTCTTCACTTCCTTCTTAAACGTATCCCCAGGCTCTAACTAATCTTCACCCATGCCCTCTTGTCACAGCACTTCCATTTCTAGTGAACAGGTCCTCCTTGTATTCTTTGTTTATTACCCTCAGGAATTTAACATTGTTTTCCCCCCTCTCTCTCCTGACTTCCAGAGAAGTACATGTTAAGAACTGCCAGCCTTTCCTCGTACATACTGTCCTGTTACTTCTGGATAATCTTGGTGACCCTCTGTTGCACTGTCTCCAGTCTGTCCCTCTCCTTCCTCGGGTCTGAACTCCATAGTTGAGTACAGTACTACAGGTGAGGTCCCACCAGGGACCTGCACAAAGGAAATATCACCTCCTTGTTCCTGCTATAGAAACCCCTTCCTATACACCCCAACATTTTGGTTGCATTGTTGTGTGCCTTGTTGCACTGACTCAAAGTTTTGAAACTGTCATGGCTAACGACCCTCGATAATGATCCCTCTCCTCTGCTGTTGCTGCTGTAACCCCTCTACTAATGGGGGTTCCCAAAAAGTCTTCCTTGAGCTTGCCTAACTGCTCACTGCCAAGCTGATGTCCTGCATTTTAGCAGTTTAAATGTGATTACCAGAGCCTGTATAGCCTATATGTGCTGTCTCTTTAAGAGCTGCCCGACTGCAGCTTAAGTAATCTGAGAGGGAGTTCTGTTGAAAGATGTAACTATTTACTGAAAATCATTTAGAGTGATAATGATAATGTAGTTTGTTTAACCTGCTTTCTTTGTAGCAAGGACTGTTTTGTTTACTAACATACTAACATACTATTTGCCAGCAGATTAGGCCTTATGGTCTATCAAGTCTGCTCGAACCTAGATCCTTAGTTGGGTTTGTCTCCACTATCTTGGTCCTGGACTGCAAATTGGACCAATCAGTACTGGTGGGACCTAAAATGTAGCTGGACTACAGGAGCGGTCTGAATTCAAAATCTGTAGGAACTGTAGTTTGAACTTTTTGTGCCTTTTTTGCAACTGAAGGGGGAGCTCTTTCTTTGACTGCCAGCCAAATCAGCCAACCAAATCTTTTGGATCTTGGGGAAGTCCCGGGCTGCTTGCAGTTTTCAGTCAGATCTAAGCTGGAAGCTGAACAAGAAGGAGCTCAAGTGTATTTTGGGCAGCAATCCTAAGTGGATTCGCATAGGAAAACTGTGAAAGGGCTGAGTTTGGCTTGCACGTCTGCCTGCTGCTCCTGAGAGGGAGAGAACAGAATTATTGTGGACTAAATCCAAGTTTATGTGACTAAAGTAAGCTACTGAAGTGGGCCAGGCTCAACCTGAAGAAGTCCGAAGATTTTGCTGAATGCGATTGGCATGTCAGGAGTTCCAGCTACTCCTAAGCTCCCGGTGTGTGCAGAGACTTTGGGATTGTGACCGGGGAGCGCTTTGCCTGGTACAGTAGAATTCCCGTACATGTAAATGTGCTATGAGCTGCTAGTGGGTCGTGAGTTAGTTCCCCACTGTGTGAACTGTGTTCTGCTTGCTGGAAGCTGTATCCAGCCCAAAATGGACTGCATCCGAATTTGTCTCCATGCGGTCTGGGCCTTGCCAGACTGGCCCAGCCAGACTACCCACTGCACAGAGAAGCCATCGACAAGAGACCCGCCTGGGGATCAGCCCCCTGCTTCACGCTTGAACAGGAACGACGCCTCTGCGACTTGTGGGGGCCCTGATTTTCCTGGCATTCCAGATCAACCACCTGTAGTCTCGATTTTCGTCCAGCCTGTGTCCAGTCTTGGGTATCGTGAGTAAATACCAGGGTAGCTCCCTGCAACAACAGCTTAATCTGAGTGTGTCATCTGATTGTCTTGTTGTTTCATTTCCTTTATGAACTAAGCCCTCTGGCTCCGGATTACAAATACTGTGTACTGTGCATGTTGTGTTTTCCATCACAGGGCCCCAACTAGCTGCAACCCCAGGCAACAGTCCTGGCTAGCCCATCTCTTCTCCACCTGGGTACCCAGAGGTGGACTGTGTGGGGGGACTCAAAGTGCATGCAGAACAGCTTGATTGATATAACCTTTAAGCTAATTAACCTGATGTTGCCCCTTCCTTGTTCAAGTCCCCTGAATAAATCAGATCTAACTTTTTCTGCATGTAATCTGACTGTGGTTCCAGTTTGTGCTCAAAGTACTGTACTGTTGCTATTTGCTGTGCGTAACCTTGTTTTACAGGGGGTCCCCAGGGTCGAGCAAGAGGAACCAGCCCTGGTGGTAAGTGCAAACAGTGTGGGTACTTGTGTGGTGTACCAGGGGTATTGTGAAAGTGATTATTGTACAGTGTTCAGGCCACTAGAGGGGAAAGAGGGGGGTTACAGTGTCCCAGAGGGCTGTCCCCAGGTTAGCTTGACCACTACCAACCCTGACCTCCGGGTGGAGGCACCCGTTTCAGAACTCAGGCCCCTTAACCTGCTACTAGCCAAGCAGGCAGGGGTAGTAACCCTTGGGATAGCACCACCTAGTGGTTACACTGCTATCTTTATCCCACCTATCCAGTACTCTGGTTTCTTCTTTCCAATATGCATCACATTCCACTTCTTGGTGTTGAACATTAACTGCTATAATTTGGCCCACCTTTCCAGTTCTTCTAGGTCTTTCTTCAATTCCCTGATAACTTTCTCACTGTTCACCCAGACACAGAGTTTTGTGTCATTCACAAAGAGACACATCTTGCCCTGGATACTCTCACCAATGCTGTTGATAAACATGTTGAACAAGACAGGCCACAGGACTGACCCCTGCAGGCTGGACCACTGATGCAGCAGTAGTGCTACCACTTATGGTGCCAACCACCCAGGTTTGGGAGCAAACTCTGGGCATCAGAGGGTCAAACCAGGAGGAGGAGGATTGAATGTCCAGAGGACTGCTCGCCTTCTCCTGGAATGGAGTGATGGATGAGGCATGCCTGGCCCCTAGCAGTGGCTGGGGAGGCAGGACACTGGCAGCTACAACAAGTGGGTGAGGAGCAGTGGCCAACATTTACATCACATGCAGAAGCACATATGACATCACCCTAGACATCATTGTTCCTTCAGGGTGGGACAGAAAATTCGGAAACACATCCTGGCTGCAGGATGAGGGCTTGCCCTCTGCAGGCCCTGCACCAGTGACCTAGTCACCTCTTGAAGCTTCATCTATGACAAGGCGGGTCAAAGGGACTCCCTGCCACCCCTCCATAGGGGGCAAGCCATAGGGAGCTCAGGAAGGGTAAGTCCAGAAGAAGCTGGGTGATAGAGTTGGGGGGGCAGTGTGAGGGGAGCCAGCCAGAACAGAAGGGGGATTAACAGAATAGAGGACTGACCCCTGCAGCAACCCCTTGTTGCATCCCTGGCCTCAGATTTCATCCCATGTGCTACCATACTTGGTTCACTTCCCCCCAACCAGTTCCCTGTCCGTTTTGTTAGCCCTTCCACTATCCATAAATTATACAGCTATTTTAAGTGCCTCAAATGCAGAACTAAATTGAAGGCTTTGCTGAAATTGAGATAAAGCACATTGACAGCCTATCCTCAGTCCACTGCCTTGGTGTCCCAGTCAAAGAATACTATCAGGTTGGTCAGACGTGATCTTCCTGTCACCATACCATGCTGCCTTCTGTCCTGCAGTTCATTAGTATTTAGGTACTCCACATTTTGCTCTTTAACTATGGTCTCTAGAAGCTTGCCAACAATTGAGGTAAGACTAACCGGCCTGTAGATTCTGGGTTCTCCTGGTCACCACTGCTGTGGCATGGTACCACATCTGCAGACCTTCAGTCTCCTGGAACCACCCCCTTTCCAAGGGGCACATAAAGAGATCTCTCTGGGGTGCTACCAATTCCATCCTCAGTTTTTCAGCACCCTCAGACGTAATTCATTGGGACCTGGTGTCTTGCCTTCCCTAAGGTCTTCAAGCCCCTTTAGCACTCTCTTCTACATCATCTGTGCCAGTACCATTCTTCATACTCCTCTTGAGGATGCCTTAATGGTGTTTTCAGGTAGTTGCCTCCTGGTCCTCAACAGTGAATACAGAACAATAGCAGTTGTTCAATAAATCTGCCTTCTGTCCTCCATCCTCCACTCAACTCCCCTCCTCCTTCAATGTGATAATCCCCCCTTGATTTCCTTTAGGAAGGAGTGCATAGGTGCTGAAACCTATGAGCACAGGGGTTGTAGCACCCCTACTTTTGCCCATGAGCATTCACAGGGCCTCTTTACTTGCACAAATTACCTTTTTTACCCTATGCGCTTTTGAACTACAGCACCCTCACTTTTCCAGTTCTAGCACCCATGGAAGGAGGATCAGCTGAGTGATGAGATTTAGCTATGCCACTGGCCTACCTGCAGACTTCCTCAACATTCAGTGTAACAATGGATCAGTCAGTCAAGGCAGGCCGTGGCAGTGATAGGAAACCATGAGCCAGCCTCTATGACTATGAACAGCGTCCATGTACAGAGACAGACACAGAGCCAGCAGACTAGTAAGAATTTCAAACACAAATGAAAAAGATCAGGACTTTGTCATCTGTGTCATCAGTGGGCTGCAGGCAAACAGCCTGAAAACCCCCCAAAACAAACAGTGATGAGACGTGATTAAAGGTAACAAAAAGACAAAGTTGCTGGGGGCGGGCGTTCACTGGAGACGATCACCAGGGCCAGTCGCGATGCATGCGGGACCAGGAAACCAGAGGGACAAAGTAAACCATAACATGCAAGCTGGGAAGGAAGAGGCAATGAGAAAGGGGGGGGGGGGACTGAAACACACTGGAGTCACTGGTGAAGGGGGAGTGACATGGCCTATTTCGGCAGGCCTGGGATAAACCAAAGGAAAATTATCCTTGAAGTCAGGAGGTGGGACAAAACAGAAGTGTGTTTTATCAATATAAGCCCCAAAATGCACCAGAGAGCATCTAAAACCCCTTTTTCTTTGCTAGAATGTCCTGGTTTTCCATCCTAAAAATATGATCACCCTTATTAGGATCCAATTGGTTACCATTCAGGTAAAAATGGAATCCAGATCCTCCCATGGTACTGTGAAGCAATGAGTAAATAATCAGGGAGCAATCTGTTCCAATCAGGATCAGTAAACACTTCAGTTCTAGGAACAAAAGGACCACTTACCCAGATATGTAGTCACAGAGTAACCAGGTTTATTAAACCACTCAGAACATTCTAGGTGCCTATACATCACCTGGTGCATCTGTACCTAGAATGTTCTGAGTGGTTTAATAAACCTGATTACTGTTTGACAATAAATCTGGGTGAGTAGTCCTTTTTTTTTCTAGAACTGAAGTATCATTCAGGTCACCCAGAATATTGGGCACTATGCACGATCGTGCGTTAGGAATGCACGAAAAAGATTTATCTGTAGTGCGTATATACACGGCATGCACAAACACCCACGCAGCATACGTGAACCAGGTGACGGGACCACGGGGTCTGCATAGCGGAACATACAGCATGCACAGGCATGCCCAGGATACATGGTACCACCCCTTGACCCCACCATATATGGACATGTGCCTCGCGTAACAGTAGAGAAGTGAATGCCACACAGCAAACAAATGCAGCCACAATGGTAGAGAGAGGTGGAAGTGCGGAGTGCACCACCCCACCACTGGCACAGGCCAAGGGGAGAGGCCATGCAGCCAGACATGTCCACAGTGGGGGCTGCACCGGGGCCGGAGCACGATCATGCACTCCCAGCTTCACCGGTACACAGGTGGTGGCCATGGTGAATGACATACATGTCCACTATGGCAAACTATACAGGGCACAGGAACTGACAACCCCCGCCGAAGTCAAGCCACGGCTGTGGCTTGACATACAGGCTGCTGTCAATGATGCCAGGCTGGAGGCCAGGACACTCTCCATGATATTAAACACAAATGGCGGGACCTGCGCACCGCCGTGAAATGCAAGGTCGCGACTGGAGCACGGGCACAGCAGGGCACTAGTGGTGGCTCACCCACCATAGACAGCCAGCCAACACCTGTGGAGCAGATGGTGATGGATACACTGACGGATGTCAGCATCCACGGCAAGGTTGAGGGAGTGGACACTATGGCAGGTAGGCATGCACACACCAGGCATGGCAACCCCAGGGAACCATATGCAGGGATAGCCTAACAGACGTGTCTTGCATCCACAGACCCAGCCAAAAATGGACATCCACCAGCTGTCAGCATGAGCAAAAGCCAGAATGCACCAGTAGCCCCGGTGGCATGGCAGGGGAATAGTCGGGATGAGATCAGCACAGTTAAGTACCCGTGGGACACACCGAGAGGCTGCTGTCACTGGCACTATACTGTACATGCTAACTAACACAACCTCTACCCCAACCAGAACGGAGCAGGACATGGAGGATCAGCAGGGGTCAGACACGGACATGGCAACAACAATGGTCGACACAGAGGAGGGAATGCAGGAGACCGCCGGCAGGATGCTGGATGAGAGTGGCAGCACTGAGCAGCACATGGGAACCCCACCACAGCCACATATAGATGCCAGTGTCCAGGGCACCAACAACGCACACCCAGGTCCCGCCACACAAGGCTGGTTGGTGGGGGTGGGCGTTGCCTGCCCAGGACCTGTACCCATGGACAGTGGCGACAAGGGAACATCGACCCATCCTGCACACACAGGCAGTGCAATGCCATGCTGGCATTGAGGGGCAATACAGAGAGCTCCGTCAGCTGGAGCTCAACAGGCTGGATGCCCAGCACCACAATACCGACGTGCTGGTGGCACTGACAGGCATGGTGTGGGAGTTGGGTCATGGCATAGACCACATCGCCACTGCACAGGAATGCATGGTGGAGCTCCTATCCAGACGTCATGCACTACCATACCGCCCCACCAACACACTCAGGTGTCACCAGATACCACCACCAAGAAGCAGGAGGAGGACACGGAGCCCTGGACCACAGACATTGCAGGGACTGTTGGGATGCAGAGCCTCATGGAGGACAGCATGATGGCATCTGGAGCACATGTTGTGGCCATACAGGACACTGACACCGGTGGTACACAGTGGGGACTGCATGGTGATACCAGTGGTCAAAGAACCACGGACACGGACGCACAATGTAAAACTGATTCCACAGTATCCCAGGGCAGTAGGTGGCAGCGGCGCGGTGCCAGGTCACAGGCAGCAGGACACTGACAGGGCAAATGCACATCATCCTGGCTACAGGCCATGCCACACAACCCATGAGGGCCATGACACGCACCAAGCACATACACACAGGGTTGGGGCAGCACCAGGGCATACTGAATGGCACTACACAGGACACATGCACACCCCTCCCATGCAAGGCACTCACTAGGACATGTACACATTGGTGGAGGGGGCAGCACAGCATAGTGCAGGTGGCCGGGTGGTACATATTCGACGTCGAGCGGTGCCACACGCCACACACAGCATGGCCTGGACAGACCGGAAATCATCACAGCAGGGGATGGCAGGGCTCAAACGGACCCACCAGTGCGGTTGGGGCATGGCGTGCCCTCAGAGCATGTTACTATCATCAAGCTCCCACAGCCAATGGAATGGGCCACTTACACAGACCATGTTGCAGGGAGGCACACGGAAGACACACACACACACCTGGCCACCCCACTGCTGATGACCGCTTGCAGGCATACGTGCCTGGCCGTGGACGTAACTACCATTGGAATGTGTCCTGCACAAGTGCTGCACATGCCGCACAGCCCCCTGCTGTCTCCTACCCTCAGCACAGCTCCCCCACTGGTGGCTCCAGTGGATGGTCTCACTGCGGGTACTCTGGCATGGGTACGCAGTGGCACAGTGTCATGTTGTGCAGCATGGCACATGCGGTGAACACCTTGCAGGCATGGCCCAGGGCCAGCATTATGGTCCCCCAGGAATGGTCCAGGCACCAAAAGCAGATCTTCAACAATCTGATGGTCCATTCCACGATACTCCATGTCTTCTGGTGTGCATGGTTATAAGCCTCCTATGTGGCTGTGGATGGTGCAAGGATTGGTGTAATCAAATATGGGCATAGTGCGTATCCGCTGTCACCTGAAGGGGAATGGAACATATGTCAGTCCCATGCATGCTGTGCCATGTCCTTCACTGCCACACACAACCGCACCTATACTCACCCAATAGCCAGCTGTCAAGCCATCCTGCACTTAGCATGGCACCTAGTCTGGATGTGTCCAGTATGAAAGCATCATACTGGACACCTGGGAACCTAGCACACACATTTATGAACATACCAGAGGCATCACAGACAACCTGGCAGTTCACACTGTGGAACCCCTTCCTGTTCCTGCATGCCTCCTCATTGTTGGATGGTGTCAGGATGGTAATGTGAGTGCCAGACAGCGCCGCAGATGTTGGGCATGACATGCAGGGCATAATATGCCTGCTTTGTGGCACGGATCTCCATGTCCGATATTGGAAATCTGATGTGGGCCTGCATATGTGACAGGAGTGCATCCATCACCTGCGACAACACCTAGGAAACGGAGGACTGGCTATCATCCACGGCATCGCCAGTCACATGTTGGAATGACCCAGATGCATAGTATGTCAGGGCACACACCTTGGTTTCGACCATCATTGCCATGGAAAGCCATGTACTCGGTGCCGTACTGTCCTGGACCATGTCACACAGGTGTGCTATCTTAGGCCAGGGGAGCCAAAAGCACTCTATGCAGTGTGTGTCCCTGTGCATAGTGGCATCCATTCATGGTCAGAACACACGTGGCCGTAGTTGCATAAGCCTCTGCCACTCCCGCACCTGGTTGTGCAGGTATACGTTCAGCAGCAGGCCAGGACACATCTTCCCTGTCCTGTAGCTTCCCCGTTGCCACACATGGACACGGTCGCAGCCCGTCATCTGCTATGGTAAATGGGCGTGCACCTTTATGTGGGCATGGCATCTGTCACGTGCACCATGCCCATACGTGTATAGGTATAAATGCATCACATGTCTGCTCCTGTGTTGGATGGGATGGCTGATTGCGGAATGTCTTCGGCAGGTGTGGCGTGTTGCACTATGTTCCCTTGGTGCCTCTGGAGGGAGTCCAAGGGCACCTTCATGGATCACCATGGCAGTGGGACTCTGTAGCATGTAGTCTGCGATAGGCAGGTAAGTGGCATGTCTGCTGTGTCTGTTGCTGTACTTGGCTGGGTGGGGCTGATGTGCATGCTGCTACTAATGCTCTCCCCATCTCTCCCCATACAGGACTACTGTGGACTGGCACAATGGCTTGAGTTTCTGTGGATCAAGCAGCCAGATGGTTCACCGTGTGTGGTGTGGTCCCCTCGACAGTGTACTGGATGGTGGAGGCTCAGAGTCCCTGGTTACTTTGCCCAGCAGTATGACGTGGATGATTGAGTGCTCTACAAGTCGGACACCTACGACATCTGGCATATGGTGGTGCCGTCACAGGTGAGTCACGCATGGCATGTGCTGTCCCACTCCTGCACACATGCTCCACTTGTCAGAGGACACTGTGCATGATGTTCTTACTGACAGACCTCTCCCTTTGTTTTGCAGTGCTACAGGGGACCAGTGAGGCGGATTCATCCTGGCAGCCTGGGCTGGGAGGACACCTCCACATCTAGCAACACAGAGAACGACAACAACGTGACCACCTGAGGGCGTGGTGGACATCTGGGTGGCTCGTTTGTGTGTTCCAGGCCATGTGGGCATGGTGGATGCCCATGGCACAATGGACTGCCACTGGTTTCCGTTATATGTTTACTGTGTTGTATTGTTGTTGTACTGTGTACGTACCTGTCAGTTTGTTTTGCATGCCCACTGTTCAGTTGACTTTGCACAATAAAGCTTTTACTACTTTTATACTGTGTATGTTCCCTGGCTCCGGGACCGGGGAGCTGCGGGTGTTGTGGTGTGGGTTGGTGCCACTGGGGGGCACATTGTGCTTTGGCACTGTGCATGGTGGCACTATCTGGGTGGTGCATGTGAGGGGGGCTGCTACAGGCGGTATCATCCTTGGGGTACATGTTGCAGCCATTGTGGTGCGGTGTACCGGCCCCACGGCTGACCTGTGTGGCTATGTATGGCAGCCCTCCCACTGCCGTACATGTCCACACCCTGCCTCTCGTGACTTTCAGCTGTAATTGGCTTTATGCATGGGTGCATCCTGCTGCAGTGCCCAGCTGTGCGCGGTCACGCACCTGTGTGTATGCTGTGTGTTGGCGGCATGTGGGTGCACGCCAGATGCCTGCGTAGCAACCCATACAGCCACTGTGCATGCCTCGGCGTGGTGCCATGCGTGGGATTCCCGTGTGTATTGCCATCCGCGCACCCCCTGCACGCAGCACGTTCCATTCATGCATAGGGCCCAATATGCTCATGTTTTAGCTAACTGGACCTATTTGTGCTCAACTCTACCACAGTCAGAACTTTTACCAGGTAAATTGTATATCTCTGTAAGTCCAAGTAGTACCGTACTGTACTGTAATAATGTATTTCTTAATGCAGTAACACACACAGGATAATGTTTTCCAGGCCCCCCCGATGAAAAAATACCATTTTATTGCTGCCTTCCCCTAGAATACATTGGCATTGACCTTAACTTTTTTTCACACTAACCAGCAGGACTAGTTGATTCAAAATTGCACTACCCACAGGTAGTTGTACTAGTTCATAATTGTAATGAAGAATTGTGCACAGTTACGCAGGAAAAAGTGCAAGCCAAGAAATATTCAGATAATTGCACATTTGTCCTGCTCCTACATTGCTTCCTATCTCAGTAAAAAAAGACGTGCCTAGTGTAGCAAACTGCCCATGCCCTCAGGGTTCACTTCTCCAAACCCTCCGGGGGGCCAGCCTAGGTTACCTAAAGTTGTGCTACACTGGGTACTTAGGCTCAAAAGTGGCATGGTGCCTCCACCTGAGTTAGAAATATGGGGTACCTGGATGTTGACACACAAGGCTACCCCCCCCAGGAAATGGTGTATAACCTGCCCACACAGTTCTGCCCAAAAAGTGACACATCAATGGCAATAACAACCCCCAAATCAAGAAATGCAGTTCAAACAAATAATCTATATAAAAGAGGAGGGTACAGAAAGAACAAGGGGACAGTACAAAAAATGGGAGCAAGGGGGTAGCAGTAAAATCCTTATACTCATGCAGCAACAACAACTATTTGCTCCATACAGACTGCCCTCCCAGCAGTCCTTCCACCCCCCAAGCAAGTGCACCTGACTTAAATCCCCCCAAAAGGCCATGGGTAGAGCTCTCTTTTTAGTCACTGTAGGTACCTCACTGGGATGCAGTTACTGCTGGCAGTGTGTAGGAGCTTGGTGGTGTGCTGTTGCAGGCAATACACACTTTTTTTTTTATAGATTATTTTTATCATCCTTGTGGCAGGTCGACCTCAGCGTCTGCTCAGCCTACCGAACTCGGGGTCTTTTGGGGGCTTCTAGCGCCATGCGCGCCCCGGCAGATCCCCAGAGTTGGTCCAGGGGCATCATCCACATCGACCCCCACAGTTTCCTCCATTTTCTCCTGTGAGCTACCCCGAGATCCCCAAAAGTGGTGATGCATGCGCATGGAGGCGCACATGCGCACCACAGCTCCGGACCGGGTCCCCTCAACTCTCCCCACTATGTCTAAGCGCTCTCATGGCGCCATCCCTCCGGCCTCCACCAGAGGGCTTCCAAGCTCTGAGAGAGCTGGATACCTCCTCCTGAGGTGGAGCGCTGCCTGCCAGCAGCTTCTCACATCCCCCCCCCGCCGGCCTCCGACGACCCTGGCTCGTTCCTGAACCCGGGTCGTCGATATCACGCAAGGTGTGGCATCCAAAGCCTCAACCCTCAGCGCCACCGGGCCAGCAGGCAATACACACTTTAAAAGCCAAACTGTTGCTGAACAATTAAATGGTTAACTATCAAAAAGGGGACCCTATTTGTAATCAATAAACAAATGGATAGCCGGATGGCCTCCACAGATCTCTCTGGGCTATCAAAGTGGCAAAATCCTGTCCAGGACTTCTCCCTCTGTTCCTGGCACAATCACAATTTTCCGAGGTATGAGGCCAAAACCCCAATGGTTACTCTTGGTTTTGTAGCTTCACAGATATCTCAGGTGTCAGAAGATGGAACAGGCGAGACAGCTGGATGTGCCCTGGCTGGATGGCAGACTTCCCACAGTCATCTGGTGTTCACGCACCGATCTCAGTCATCTCACGGTCATCTGCTACAGTAGGTGCAGAGAGTCCAGGGACCCTGAAACAGGCAGTGGCCTTCTCAGTTGGTCGGTTGATCTGTGAAGTAGCTTGTCCCCCAGAGTTGAAAGTTACTGGTGGGGAAGGAAAACCCCAGCTCCAATCCTCACCTTCAAACTGTTAATTTTTATAAAAAAACTGTTGCTTTCTTCACAAAAGAATCAGTTACTGGGTACCCAGACTTCTTTAGCATGCCAGGTCTGCAGTTGCTGACAGCAGTGGCTCACCAGCTTACAGCTCCTCTCTCTCTCTCTCTCTGTCACACTGGCAGAAAAGTGGCCCAGATCCCTGGGAACAGACCCTTTTATAGGGAATGAAACTCGACACTCTGTTGGTCAGTCCTGTTCCTGGCATCTTTAGAATGTTGACACAGCCGTGCTGGGCTTGAATGCAAGCTGGGGAATGATGCAGGCTGATTTGCTGAAATTCGCGGGCTTTTGCAGGAGCCAGAGGTTGACAGACTACGTGGGTGCCACCATGTTTGTTTACACAGTGTCTGCAGCGTTTATCAACTTGCTGCTGCTTTACTTTAAGCCCTTCTGGGCTGATCTTATGTTATCCTAGCCCTGCTGCCTATCCTGGGGCAGGGAGGTGCTTAGTTATCTGTGCACTTAGCCTGTTTTTGTTTTGGGGTTCACACTGAAGAAGGCGACCTTTGAGACACTCTCTCGATGTCTGGTGTGTGCATTTGCACTGTATTTTATGTTCCCGACCCACTACCTGCCCTGGCCTAGGAACGATTATTGATGCACAAGATAGTGCTACTGTACCTTGGTCCCAGCTCTGGTGCTTTTCTCTGAAGCCAGGATCCTCTCAAGCAGTGGACGCATGACACAGATTTCAAATTGTCAGTGTCAGTGGCTCAGTAGGTAGCACACTCGCCTCCGAGGCCGGGAGATCAGAGGGCTGTAGGTTCAGTTCCCACATCTGGCACTTGGGTTAATATCCCAGTACTGACACTGTAGTGCAGCATGAGAGGGGTGCTGCACTTCTGAGGTGCCGTCTTTCGGATGAGACGTTAAACCGAGGTCCCATCTGCCTGGATTGGTGGTACTTCAGGTGGATGTTAAAGATCCCATGGCACTTATCGAAAAGTGTAGGGGAACTTCCCCAGTGTCCTGGCCAAATTTCCCTCATTCACTAAAAAAAAAAAATACCACCAACAGTTTCATCTGGTGCAAGGTCAGTTGACATTCATCTGTATCCCCTTCCCCCGGGTCGTGCCTGAAAATAGGCAGGATTTGTCTAGTGCACTTACCCGGTCAACAAAAGCTAAATAAATAAATCAGAGCTCTGGCTCAGTTTAGGTGCTGCCAGGCATCACTGGCAATGGCTGCATGGCCTGTCTCGGTCCCTGATCCCTCTTCTTTTTCTGGGAGCTAGGTACTCACTTGGTTTGCACCCACTGCTGTGGAGATGCCTGGTCTTGGCCCAAGTGGCAGTCTGAGGTGGGGGCAGAGATAAGGGGTTCTGCGATGCGGCTCAGGCAGTGAAGATTACAAATGGAGCCTTGGCTCAGCTCCCATCAGGGCTTCTGGATAGCGCTGCTGTTGCTCTACCGAGCCCCCTCTCCTTGGCAGTCCTAGGGGACCAGAGGATGAAAACAGAAGGTGAGGGCCAGAGGAGAAAAGCACATGTAAGCCCCCAGAAATGGGAGGCATACACACTCCCCCCCGCCAGACTCCTGGCATCCTTGCCAAGACCATGTCCATACTGTCTAAATGTCCAGTGACAGTGGCATGAGCATTATCAACAATATATTTAGTTCTATCAAACACCTGATGCCTAACTACTCAGTGCATTTTTACATATTTACACAGAATACATTTCTGGCAAGACAATTGATGACTATCTATCCATCCATAGCATTCCGCCTGTATACACTGACATTTCCCACCTGAATCTGTGTGCAGCACATTTGGGGGTGTATCACAGTGGAAATATGCTTATGAAGTTTGAACTACATGGATGGGGATATTAGAAGAGACACCAAGTGTGTCGTGATGAGAGCATGATGATGGGCTTAGGTTCCCTTCCAGACTTGCGAGGTAACATTGTTTCTTTGTCAGGAATAGAAACATAGAATTTGACGGCAGATAAGGACCACTTGGCCCACCCAGTCTGCCCATTTTCCTACATAACAGATAAGCTGCAGATCCTAGTTCACCAACAGCTTACTTCCTCCTACCCCCCACTAGGACTGCCTTATGTCTGTCCCATGCATTCTTGAATTCCCTCACTGTTCTTGACTCCACGACCTCCTCAGGGAGGCTGTTCCATGCATCCACAACCCTCTCTGTGAAAAAATACTTCCTCACATTACCTCTGAGCCGTCTCCCATTATCTTCAAATTGTGCCCTTGTTCTTGCATCTCTTTTTCTGAAAGAGGCTACCCTCTTGGACTTTGTTAATTCCTTGAGGTACTTAGAGGTTCTATCATGTCCTCTCTCCCTTCTTTCCTCAATGGTATACATATTAAGCTCCTTTAGTCTTTCTTCAGTATTTCTTCTGGTGCAGACCCTGTACCATTTTGGTTGCCCTCCTCTGAACAGCCTCCACTCTGTCTATGTCTTTGCGGAGATGGGGTCTCCAGAACTGCACACAGTACTCCAGATGGGGTCTCACCAACTGTCTGTACAGAGTGATAACAACTTCCTGTTTTCTACTATTGATGCCTCTCCTATGCATTCCAGTATCCCCCAGCCTTCCTTACTGCCTTCTCACATTGCTTGCCCACCTTTAGGTCATCTGATATAATTATCCCTGGTTCCTTTCTATTTTTACTGTTAGTATCTCACCCCAACTGTGTACTCTTCCCTAGTTTTGTTTCCCAGGTGCATTACCTTGCACTTCTTTGCATTGAATCTGAGCTGCCATACATTTGACCATTCCTCCAACCTTGCCAAGTCCCTTCTCATCCTTTCACTCCATCTTGTGTATCAACCCTGTTGCAGATCTTTGTGTCGTCTGCAAAAGACATACTTTTCCTTCCAGTTCCTCTGCAATGTCATTTATAAAGACATTAAAAGGACCGGTCCTAGTACTGAACCCTGCAGTACCCACTAGTAACCCTCCTTTCTTCACTGTGTACTCCATTTACTACTACCCTTTGCGTCCTGTTGTCTAGCCAATTTTTTATCCAGGCTACCACCTTGGGACCCACTCCAAGGCTGGCTAACTTGTGTATTAATCTTTTGTGTGAGACTGTATCAAATGCCTTGCTAAAATCTATGTAGGCCATGTCCACAGCCTCTCCCTGGTTTACTACTTTGGTCACCCAGTCAAAGAAATCTATTAGGTTCATCTGATACGACCTTCTCATTGTGAATCCATGCTGCCCTGGGTCCTGTGCCCCACTGGCCTCTAGGTACTCAACAATTCTTTCCTTCAGAAGTGATTCCATCATTTTCCCTACCACTGAGGCCATACTAACTGGTCTGTAGTTTTCTGCCTCTGTCCTGCTCCCACTTTTGTGAAGAGGAATCACATCCGCCCTCCTCCAGTCCTCAGGTACCACCCCATCTTCCCATGATTTGTTAAAGAGAGTAGCCAGTGGTGTCACTAGTTCTACCCTTAGTTCTTTTAGAATTCTTGGGTGAATCCCATCAGGCCCCATTGCTTTGTCCACCTTCAATTTTATTAGTTCTTTCAGAACCCTTTCTTCTATAAATGGACTGGTATCGACCCCCGTCTTCAGAGTGTTTTTCTTGTTTGGTTTAGGTACCTCTCTCTCTCTCCTCTTCCTTTGTGAATACTGAGCAGAAATACTCATTCAGTATCCCTGCTTTTTCACTGTCACCCTCTACCCACATTCCTTCCCCTTTATTAAGCCTCAGTATCCCTCCTTTGGTCTTTCTTCGCTCCCTAATGTACCTATAAAAGGTCTTATCCCCCTTCTTAATAAAGTTGGCCATCCTTTCCTCAGTTTGGGCCTTTGCTATTCTGACTGCCTTCCCAGCCTCTTTCTGCTTTAACTGATAAAGTTCTTTGTCCTGCTCCTTCTGTGTTTCCTTATATTTCTAGAATGCTATCCTTTTCTCCTTAACCTTCCCTGCCACCTCTTTTGAAAATCATAGCAGTTTTTTCCTTCGTTGTGTTTTGTTGATTTGCTTTACACAAAGGCTTGTTGCCTCTGTGATGGCTGTTTTGAATACTCCCCATTGTTCCTCCACTCCTCCTTCTTGCCTGTTTGCTAGTGCTTTTCGGAGGCACTCTCATTTTCCCAAAGTCAGCCCTCCTAAAGTCCAGTACTCTTGCTTTTGTATGGCTTGATTGTATGGCTGTGTTTATAAATCAACCACTGTTTGGTGGTGCTTGTTCCCAGATGGCTACCCACTTCTAAATCTGAGATTCTTTCTCCATCCCCATTTCAGAGTACCAGATCTAAGTTGCTCCCTCCAGTGGGTTCCAATACTAGCTGTCTGAGGCATGCCCCTTGTAGGGCATCAAGAATGACCCTGCTTTTGGATGTGCCTGCAGCAAAGGTGCTCCAGTTAACATCTGGCATATTCAGGTCCCCCATTAACAATATCTCCTCTTTTTCTGCCATTCTAAGGATGCCTTCTGTCATTTCCTTGTCCATTTCCTCCCCCTGAGATGGGGATCTGTATACAACCCCCATGCGGACTGTGCTGCCATTTCCTATCTCCGGGGTGACCCAGAGTGCCTCATCTGCTCCCTGTTTACTCTTTATTTCTGTTGCTTTGATCCTTTCCTTTACATACAGAGCTACTCCTCCTCCTCTTTTACCCTCCCTGTCCCTCCTGTAGATTGTGTATCCTGATATGTTGACATTCCAGTCATGGTTCTCTTTGTACCATGTTTCTGTGACTGCCACAATGTCCAGGCAACCCTCTTCCATCAAGGCCACTAGTTCAGGGAGCTTGGGACACATGCTTTCCTCTTCCAGCTCTGTGCACAGCACAAGGGCATTGTCAGGAATGACAGGGATTATATCAGTGTCTGAAATTTATTCCTCCATTCAAACTCCACATCGCTGTCCATAATTTGGATTTTAAGTGGATCAATTGTCAATTCCTCTGGCACAAAGGTGCTGCATCTGGGTTCAAATTGTGTGAAAGTTCATTGTCTGTTGACTAGGTGACGGTTTAAAACTTCTCCATTGCTCATTCTGAGGTCTGCCAGATACTCTGGTGCAACACACAATGGCCTATATTCAGCAACATGCATGGCATGCTATGCACCATGTAACTGCCCATGGAGGGCCATATGTGTGATTCACATGCATGTTATGCCTAAGTGGGATGCATAGCCAGGGCACACAGTGTGCATAAGCATGGCGTGTACACACCCCAGCGAAGCTCCACGCTAGGTCATGTTGGATGGCTATGTGCTACATGCATAGTGTAATGTATATGTACAATGCAGTTTATGCCAAAAAGGTGCATGCACGGGCCTTGGCATATTTATGCCGGGCAGACCCCTGTTGTAAACCTGACTACACACCCCACCACACAGTGATAGACCAGAATGTGCAATACATCCGTGCCTGGCCACCCACATATGCATCACACTAAGGGATGAAATAAATTAGCTCAGGTGGGAGCTAGAGAGAGAGGAGTGGAAAAGAGGTAAAGCTCAGTGGGGAGGGAGGGCGGTGGTACATGTAGAGGCTAGGGTGGAGAATGCAGCAGGTTGTCTCTGCCAGGCAACAACTCGGGAGGATTGGGGGTCACATATGGGAGTAGCCCACCAGGCCCAATGTCAGAGACAGCTCAGGGTCAGAGTGGAATTGAGATGGGTACATGCAAAGTGGTTAAGAACTTGAGGAGAAAGGGAACAGGGATGGAGCAGAGTAAGGTGCATAAGGTAGGGTATCTAGGGATCTTCAGGATGAAGGGAGGGAGTCTACGAACAGGTTCTCAGTGTTAGCAAACTTAGGGGATCAGGAGGGGAGGGGTAGTCATGGAGAAGGTTAGTGTAAGAGGCGGTAGCAGTTTGGTGGAATGGTACAAAGACAGAACACTGTAGTGTAGCTTTAGCGGGGGGGGAGTAGGGCAGCAGGTGAATTTTACTTCTCGGGGGGCAGGTGGGGGACAGTAGGGTAAGGAGTTAGTCTAGGCAGGATGTCGAGTGGGGGAGGGAGTGGGGCAGAATGATGGGATAAAGCAGGGGACAAGCTGGGTGTTGGATGGAGTGGGTATTAAAAGTGATGTGGAAGTTCAGAACAGTGATCAGAAGGATGGAAAGCACATCAGAGGAGAGAAGGAGTTGGGGGGAGGGTTATCATTCTAGGGGACTCAGTAGTGAAGGGAGTGATATGGGGGAATATGGTGCAAGGAAAAGCTGCATATGGGTGGAATGTATGCCAGGCATGATGGCAGGAAGGGTGGGACAGTTCATTCCTAGATGTGTGGCAAGGGATGGGGAAAAGCCTCACATAGTGGTCCATATGGGTACTAATGACCTGGAAAGGTGTAGGGTCGAGGATGTGCAGGAGAGGTTAAAGGAAAATGAGATGCTCTGTATTGATGTCGGAAGATCTTTGGTGTTCTCAGAGGTCCTCCTGGTCCCAAGGATACATACAGCTAGAAATCAAATAATTGAGGTATTCAATCTGTGACTGAGAGAGTGGTGTGATGCCATGGGTTATGGTTTAGTGGAGGGGTGGGGTAGAACGTGGGAGAACAAGGAAATATTTGGACCAGATAGGCTGCATCTAAGCAAGGAGGGCTCAGGGGTACTGAAACATAAACTGGGCGAGTCTATATCAAGTAAGATTAATTTAAACTAGGTAAGGGGGGAGGCGAATGGTGGGGTGATAGTCAGTGCCACCCAGCAAGGAAGTTCAAAAGGCCTCCCCCGTAGACAGACCAGTGGGGATAGAGGAGAATAAAAAAAAGGGGAGGGGCGACAGAGTAGTGAGAAGGGTGGAGAGTGGACAGGGGTCACGTTGGAAGGTGATATCCTTGAATGCAAGGAGCCTGGGAAACAAGATGGCAGAGCTGCAGGCATTGATGGCGGAAGGTGGTGTGAACATAGCTGCCATCACTGAGGATTGGGCCACCCAATACCAGGACTGGGACCTCTTGATCCCTGGGTACAAGTTGTACCAAAGGGACAGAATGAAGAGGAAGGGGGGTGGGGTCGCTATCTATGTTAGGGAGGGGATTCTATGCAGTAGGGAGGAAGGGGAGGAGGGTGGAGCTGAAGCCTTATGGGTACAGTTCCAAAACTCGAGAGGGAGACTGGATAGGCTGGGAGTAGTGTACAGGCCACCTTCCTCAAAATGAGGAAACTGACAGGGAGTTGAGGAGCAAATCAGGAGGATCTGTGGCAAGCGCAATACTGTTCTTGTGGGGGACTTCAATCTACCAGGGGTTGATTGAAGCACCCCAGCTACCTTTAGTGCTAGGGAGCTGGTCCTTCTGGCAGCCTTCCAGGACAGCTTCCTGACATAGATGGTAACAGAGTCAACCAGGGAGGGTAATACACTGGACCTAGTGTTGACAGATTGGGGTATGTCCAAAACATGTGAGTGGAGGACCCCATAATGGGAGGCGACCACCGCACAGTGTGGTTCTTTTTTTTTTCTGTACTTTTTCTTCCTAGGGGCCACCAGTCTTCCTTACCGCTACACATCTGGCATCCTCTGGGTATTCAGGCCACCATCTCCTGGGACTACTTCTCCGGCTCCACATTCGGGCCCGCAGCTATCCCCGGAGCGGGGTGGAGGGGAGCTCTCCCCTAGCTCAAACCCCCAGATCAGGATCTAGTCCTCTCTAGAGATGGCCATCATGCTGCCACAACTAGTGCCCCTAATTTTTCAACTTTTCTCCCCATCGGCTGAGGCGTGCAATGACACCTAAGGCCCCAAGCGTGCGCATGTCCGCACTCACTCCAAGCCAAGCATCTGCCCCAGCATATTCCCTCCATGTCCATGCCAATGCTCTACAGCCACCCCCAACCACCGCCAGAGGCTGCTAGAGCACCGATGGCAACCCACCCCCCTCCCTGGAGAAGGATAGCAGTCCTACGGATGCTCCATCCTTCTCCTCCCTGCCGACCCCCGACAACGCAGGCTCATTACCGAACCCGGGTCGCCGGCATAGCATGAGGTGTGACGTCCTGTGCCTCAACCCTCAGCACCATCGGGCCGGCTCACAGTGTGGTTCTTCCTTAATCTAGGAAAGGACGCAACCAGGATCCAGACAAAGGTGGTGGACTTCAGAAATATGGACCTCAGTAGGATGAGGGAAATACTTGTGGGGCATCTCGACAAAATCTGCCCAGACAGGGATGCTGACCAGAAATGGTCCATCATCAAGCTGGGTCTGATGGAGGCCACTGATACTTGTATTAAGACCCAAAGTAAGAAGTCAAGGACCAAAGAGCTGAGCTGGTTAAACAAGGAGGTAAAGAAGAAAGTGAGGGAGAAGAGGGCCGCATTCATCAGCTATCAAAAAATCTGATCAGGAGATGAACAGGGAGGAGTACTTCATGAAATCCAGGGAGGTGAGTAGAGTAGTCAGGGTGGCCAAGGCTTCAAGGGAGCTAAGGCTGGCACATGGGATCAAAGAAGGGGAAAAGGATTTCTTCAGGTACATAAGGGAGAAAAGATGCTGCAAGGATGAAATAGTCAGGCTCAAAGAGATAGAGGGTGGGCGGGGGGATCAGGCAGAGGCACTCAGTACTTCTGTTCAGTGTTCACCAGGAGAAAGATGGCCTGTGCCGAAGAGGAAGGGTAGAATGGGCACAGGAAGGGTGGGGGTTACAGACGGGGTAATCTCGGTGGATAGTGTACTGGATGGTCTCAAGTCCCTGAGGCTCCAGGACCAGACAGTGTGCATTCAAGAATCCTGAATGAGTTGGTAGGGTTACTGGCAGAGCCCCTGGCAGACTTTTTTTTTTTTTTTTTTTTTAAATTTTCCTTTTTACGCCCTGAGCCGCCTGCGCCTTGTCCTTCAGCCCGGTCACGGGCCGCTGCCCTCCAAATCGGCCAGCACCACCGAGCACCGGGCTTGCCCCCACGGTGGGGGGCCCGCGGGCATCCGCCACATGCTGCGGGCACTGGGATTAGGTCTGGGGCCTGGCCTGGAGGGCACATAGGCAGGGCGGCGTCATCTATGGCAGCAGGTGGCTCCTCCTTTTCCTGGTTTTCTCCCGAGGAGGCGGGGCGTGCAATGGCAGCCAGCGTCAGCACTCCCCATGACGGCGTGTCGGCTGCGTGGGGACTCCCGGTCTCCATAGGGGTCTAGCCTTTTCGAATGCCGCCCGCACCCTCCTCGAGTAGGAGAGCTGCCCATCGACGCTCAATCCTATCTTTCCGCCGACCTCCGGCTAACTCGGATCCGCTCTCGGACCCGGTCGCCGGCGCCGCAAGCGGAAATCCCACCGCTGCGCCGACGGGCCGGCCCCCTGGCAGACTTGTCCAACACCTCTCTAGAGACAGAATATGTGCTTCAGGACTGGAGGATGGCACATGTGGTGCCCCTCCGTAAGAGTGGGCCCAAGGACGAGCCAGGTAATTACAGGCCGGTCAACCTTATGTCCATTGTAGGGAGGCTAATGGAGTCTATTCTCAAGGAGAGATTGGTGATTTTAATGGAGGAGAATGGGCTCCAGGACGATAGGCAACATGGATTTGTCATAGGTAGATCCTGCTAGATCAACCTGATCAACTTTTATGATTGGGTGACAGGGGCACTTGATAAGGGCCATGTGGTGGATGTCTTGTATTTGGACTTTAGCAAGGCCTTTGACTCGGTGCCCCCATGGGAGGTTGATCAGTGAACTGAGGGCCCTGGGAGCCGAGGAGAAGTTGATAGAATCGCTTACTAGCTGGCTGAAGGACAGACAACAGAGGGCAAGTGTTAGGGGGGAGCTCTTGTCTCACCGAGCTGTCACCAGTGGGGTCCCACAAGGCTCAGTACTCAGACCAGTGTTATTCAATGTCTGCATTGGAGATATACAGTAGCAGATGGGATCAAGAGTAAAATTATCCTGTTCACTGATGACACTAAGATTTGTGGGGTGGTGGACAGTGAGGAGGGGAGGTAGGATCTGCAATATGATCTGGCAGAGCTTGAGCACTGGTCTGACAGTTGGCAGATGAGATTTAATGCTAAGAAGTGCAAGGTCATGCACTTGGGAGTCAGAAACCCTAGGTATGGCTACTGGCTAGGGGGAGTGCAGTTATCCACCTCAGTGGAGGAAAAAGATCTAGGGGTACTAATTACAGGGGACATGACTCATTCTGCGCAGTGCATGAAGGCAGAAGTTAAAGCTAATAAAATGCTGTGGTGTATTGCCAGGGGGATCACCTCTTGAAGGAAGAAGTCATCCTACCATTGTAAAGGCTGCTGGTGAGACCACACCTAGAATACAGTGTGCAGTTCTGGCACCCATAGTTAAAGACATCAATCTACTGGACGGGGTACAGCATAGGGTGACAAACATTATCCTAGGCCTGGGGTCATGCCATATGAGGAAAGACTGAGGGAACTGAACATGTATTCCCTGGCGGATAGGAGGGAGACAGGTGATATGACTGAGACCTAAAAATATTTAAAAGGCATAAATAGGGTACATTCTGAGGACATGTTCCGAATAAGGGGAGGAAGTACAAGAGGGCATAGTCTGAAATTGGAGGGGGGTACAGTAGATTCAAGAGGGAAATGAAGAGGCACTATTTCACAGAAAGGGTGGTGGCAAAGTGAAACCAACTGCCAGAGGAGATGATTTCACTGACGACAGTGGGCAGTTTTAAGAAGGGGTGCGACAGGGTCAGAGGTAAGGTCTTAACTGAGGGGAGGGGAGGGGAGGAGGCGGTCTGGGGGGATAACACAGGTGTTGGGGGCAGATGCAGTAGAGTAGACTGAGAGCTGCATATTCGAGCAGGCTTGATAGAGTGCTATGGCCTGTATCTGCTGGCATTTTTCTATGCTTGTATGAGTGCCAAGGGATGTGTACCAAAATGCATACTGAGCACCAAGGGTGGTGCCGCAGACGCTGCCCTCAGTGGGAATGACAGAATGGGGACATGAAGTAACAGTGACTGGAACAGGGAGCATGCCCTTGTATGACCTCAAATCATTTTATTGGATAGCAAATTGAGAGTAAACTTTCTTTTTCAATTGTGTCCAACATAAAACATACAAAACATACTTAATACATAATACACACAGTTACAAGATTCATAATTTCATAAGCCATACAATATTAAATGCAGAATATAATCTCATCCATAATAACCACACTTCAAGATTAACAATCTAATAATACCATATTTAAAACATGAAATAGATAAAAGAGTTACACATTTTAGTTTCTTCTGTATAACATCTAGGTACAGGGTATATATACCGACAAGGAATATTCCCCATATTTTGTTCGGTACCTCTGTGTTTGATACTGTGGTAACTCTGCTGATCTTAGTGCAAAGTTGTTATCTGGTCTTAACTTCAGTGAGTTCAACAAATAAGAGGGAAGCATGCCAATTATAAATGTATATGTAAAGAGATACCAGTGCAATTGTCTCCTTGTTGTCAAGGACAACCAACCCACTGCTGCATACAATTTGCAGTGGTGGGTTTTCCATGGGAGCCCCGTAATGAATCTTAAAGCGCTATGATATAGTGGATTCGGGGTTCCCAACAAAGTTTCTGAGGCTTTTATATATAAACAATCTCCAAAATCTAACTGTGACATAAAGAAAGAACTTACCAGGTTTTTCAGTACTGAAAAGCTAAAACATGCTTTATTCCTATAGACGAATGTCAATATTCTCTTTAATTTGCTGGATAATTTTTGAATGTGCAAATTAAATGTTACATTTTTATCTAAGTACATTCCAGGTATTTATATGAATCAACCCTAGTTGTCTCCACATTTTTTAATGATTTGATGGTTAAGTTCACATTATCTTCTCCCTTTGTATTAGTAAATAAGACCCATTGGGTTTTCCCTACATTAAGTAGCAATCTCAGTTTTTCAAATGCATTTTGTATCCCACTAAAATCGTTCTGAATTACACACATTGCTTTGTAATTATCTTTATCTTGTGCATATAATATACAGTAGTGTCGTCTACATACAAGAACGTGTTTGTACTGGCTGAGCTACATTTTGGGAGTTCATTAATATATATTAAAAATAAGAGGGGTCCTAAAACTGATCTCTGTGGGACCCCTCTTCCTATACTAATCGAATCTGAACACAGTTCTCCAGCCTTAACACATTGCTGTCTTGAATGTAAATAAGAAGCAAACCAACACAAAGAATTCAAACCCAGTCCAGAGGCTTTTAATCTGTTCAATAATATAATATGTTCAACTGAATTGAACGCCTTTGATAGATCCAAGAAAATCGCTGGGACTTGTATCCTCTTATTAAAGGAAGAAACAATATCAAGAACTCTTGATGTTACATAAGCAGTATTGTGACCTTTTCGAAAACCTGCTTGATATTCAGTCAGAATTTGAAATGTAGTTAAATAATATGAAAGTTGCTTATGAACCAATTTTTCAAGTATTTTTATAGTCGGTGAGAGTACTGAAATTGGACGATAGCAACCTGTGTCACCGCCTTTATATATTGGGATGATATAAGCCATTTTCTAGTCCCAGGGAATTAGCGAAGTTCTCAATGAGAAATTATACAGATCGGTCAGATGTCGTTCTAGCACTTGAGCACCAATTTTGTAAAAAACTGAATCAATTTTATCTAGACCGGCACTTTTTTTGGTGTCTAATTTATTTAATTCCCTCAAGACATCATGCTCCTTGATATCACTAAAGGAAAATAATGACCCATTATTTACTGTGGAAAAGTCAACATCCAGAACAGTAGGTGGTAAGTCTGTGTTCCCTATCCAATGCATAACCCGCTTCTGAGAAGAACTGATTAAAGGCACCCACGTGTTCCTCAGGATTATTGTGTCTGCATAATTTAATACTTTTTAATTTATTATCTTTTCCTTGCATAGCTTTTATACCTGCCCATATTTTTCTATTGTCTAAAGGATTTTTAAACTGGTCATTACAGAACATACGCTTAGCTTTCCTTATTTCTAAAGTACATTTATTTCTTATTGTTCTGTAAACCTGCTTAATTTTCAAATCTTTAGTAACCTTTGCTTCATTCCATAAATGATCTTTATCTCTCAACAGCCTTCTCAGGCTTTGATTAAACCGAGTTGCAAGTATAGACCTAACTCTTTTTTTTTTTTTATAGTGGGTGTGTATTTATCAATTACCTCTAATAAAGATCTCTTGAAATATTCCCATGCTGAACAGACATCTGGGCAAGCATACATTCGAGACCAGTTGACTTGGAGTAAGTCATGCAAGAAAGCCTGTTCACAAAATGATTTAAAATTTTGTGTAATTATTGTATAAATCATAGGGCACAACTTAACTTGAAGTCTGATGCAGGCGATATAACAATGGTTGCTTACATCAGAGTCAAACACAGCTGTTATATACTTATGAGGTGTGGCAGTCAATATTATGTCCAATAATGTATCCCTGTCTCCATTAGATCTGTGGGGTTGTGTCAGTTCAGTGATAATTTGTGTTAAATGTAAAGCCACAAACTGAACTGATAGAGCATCTGAAGGATACAACATGTCCCAGTTTAAACGTCCATTAGTACAAGTTCCTGTCCAGTAAAAGGAGCTAGTAGTAGACTCAAACAATGTACAGTTTCAGGTGTTGCTGATGGAGGTCTATATCATGCTACCAGGTGAAAAACTGAATTGCTGTGAACCCTGTACCTGTAGAATTAATAAATCCAATTGATTAGAGATAGATTTATGCCACCTTTATTTGTCCCTTCAAGCTATGCTTCATATAAACTGCCCCCCGTTGCCTGGTCCTGTCTGAAAATCCCATACCCATCTATTGCCACATCAGAATCTAAGATTTTTTTGTGTTAACCACATCTCTGTTGCTACAAATATGTCTGGACTAGCATTATGCAACCATGCTCTTATGTGATCGATCTTGGGCATGAGACTTCTAACATTAAGGGGTACCATACCTAGGTTCAATTGATTACAGTAATCCTCTAATGTAAAAGTATTCTACGGAACATCTGGTCCTGGGTTGGAATAAAAATTACCAGAGAAAAGCAACATTAATAAAATAAAAAGTCTTGTAAAGGGCGAGAACAGCTTTTTGAGTTTTGCTTTTGACAAGGGACCACTGGTATATTTTTTCCTTTTAGGCATGAACACATACTTAAACATGTGTACATGCCTAAATATGTGTACATACCTAAATATGTGTGCATGCCTAAATATGTGTACATGACCCTGATGGAGGAGATTCGATCCCGCTGTCTCACAGTCTATCTATGAAATGCTCTGCCCTGGCAGTTGCTGACCCCTGTGGTGTGGTGTGGTGGGACCTTCTAACGGGTCCCACCACCACCAACACACAGTGTGCCCCTGAGCATGCCATGTCCCTCAGATCCTATGTGCCCTGCTCATGCACCATCTGACTGCAGGATACACAGCAGTGCCCCATTTCTGACAACAGGGGACATACAGTACTGTATTCACGGGGGTCACAATCATGTGGGTGAACACAGGTACCCAATCACAATACATCTACTATGCCCATATAACAGCTCCACACCCAGGTACCCACAATAGAGGTGTCTACACAGTCCCAGTGTGGCCCCATGTATACCCTGGCACCATGACTGTGCCCTGAGAACAACCAACCATAGCAAAAGCATGTTCCCCACCCCCCATGCCAGGCTGGTAAGACCCACAAACCACCCAGCATACATGTACCACATGCAATGACCCCCACAGACCACATGGACACAGCATTGTGCTGCACATGTCATTTATTCCAAAGGCACCCTTTGTGCATATGTGTGAAACAGAGGCATGATCACAAACATGAGTGTTGTATTCCACACAGCACCCTACATGGCAGCAGGGCACCGTTGCCCCATGGACAGACCCCAATATCAGATACAACATCTATATGGGGATCCACACCTGGCCCCATAACCGGCAGTATGTATCTCGCTGCAACCGGTTGCCCCAGAGACCCTCAGTGGGGCATGCACAACTGTCTCCTCAATGCCCACTCAACGGACATCCTCACTCTGCGGCAGAAAAGTAAAACCTGAAATAGCCAGTCCAGTCCTGGAATGGTGGCTTACGTCACATCCTCCGCGAATCATGATGTCATCAGACTCCTCACTGCTACCAACAGATGGGCTTGAGTATGGCAGAATGATGGTGACCAGTCCAAATAGATCCACAGCCTTCAGGCAGAGCCTGTGCACAGGTCCCCAGGAAGCCTAGAATGACACAGATAGGGGACAACATGTCAGTGCTTCAGCCTTGCATGCCACACCCACAAAGCAACATATACCTGTTATAACGGGGTGGTAGATGGCCACAACAGAACAAGGACTGTCATGCCCATAGATGCAGGGTCTTGGGAAGGGGTACCAGACATAACAGATAATACCTCACCACACCAAGGTAACATGGGCTACCCTTGGTGTCCCATCCCAACCCATCGTTCTCCCCATGGCATGACAATCTAGGCCACTGTTGTACCTCCTCATGGCATGCATACATACACTTACCAGTGATGGCTCAGCAATTCTCCACAGGATCAGTTAGTCATCCCTGTAGGCATGGCCTTCTCACCACAGGCCCTCCGGTAGCCACATTGGTGACCGTGCCCATCTGTGTGCCACAAAAACAACAGCAGCCCTATGCCACTCCTCCAGCTGCAGTGACAGCCTTGTTGGCCTGCCAGCATGACCATGCATGGTGTAAAAGGGGAATATACCTCAGCATCACAGTACTACACATAGAGCTCTCCTCCCCCCAGCACAACACAATGCTCACTTTCAGGGGCCATGTGACATTCTGCAGCCAACCCATATTGTCCCAGTAGATCATCATGCTGGCCTGAATGAGACTACATGGCAGCTCAGGCACCTGGAACTGTGTCAGACACCATTGCATCAGACCACTAGTGCTATACCACCTACATCAACTCTGCTTGGACCCTGCATGCCCAGCGCTCACTGCCTGCTATAGCCAACACAGATACCAATGCCCTAGGGATGTGCACACAATGTCTGCCTTGAGGAACGTGCATCTGGACATGGCTGGGAGGAAGCCCATTGCCCACATCACCACAGGGGTATATACTGTAAGGGGGTTGGAACATCCATGCCTTGGACCAGCAGAACCTGTCTTGGACTACCAGGGCCACACCTCCGGACATAGCATGATGTGGTAGTCACACTGCCTACACATACTTGTTCTGAAGGATGAACTGCTGTGGGAGCAGGAATATGTAAAGTGCCACAGGCCATGGCTGTACCACCCACACCTGCAAGTGGCCTCCCTTGCACATAGACAGTGCTTCAGTCATTTCCGTCTGGACCACGACACCATTCAGCACATCCGTCATCTGATAGCTCTTGACACTGCACCCACTATGGGCTGATCCTGTGCACTGACCACAGAGCAGAAGGTACTGTGCACCCTGACATACTATTCCATGTACTCATTCCAGAGGGTGGCTGTGGATGTGATAGGCATAAGTCAGTCAATGGTGTCCCCTGCACCGCACCTGGTGACCGACACCCTTGTCCGCATGCCTCCAGCTACATATCTTTCCCAGCCTCCAAACAGGCTCTGTGGGCCACCATGGTGGGGTTCCATGCATTGCATGACTTCCCCGAATGTGTTTGGGGCCATAGACTATATACACGTGTCCCTACAATCCCTGGCACTGAATGAGGTTCATACCGCAACAGGAAGGAGTTCCACAACCTTAATGTGTAGGTGACATGCTATGCTGATGGTGTCATCACCAGTGTACTGGCAAAGTACCCAGACTCCTACCATGATGCCTACATATTCGACCAGTCACATCTATGGGCACTGTTTGAGCCACATGGTGGGCTCAAGGGATGGCTGATCGGTGAGTGCACATGTGAAGGGTGATGCTTGTCTGTCCTGGCCATGGTGTACAGTACCTGTGTTCTGTTCCCCTCCACAAGTGACAATGGACATATCTTCTGACCTCTGCGTGTACCCGACTGCTTAGACCGAGGAAAGTTACAGCGAGGCACACTGTTGGAGCTGTTTTCAGTTGTGGAGAGTACATTTGCATGCTTTCTTTTTTCCATTAATAATTTTTACTGATTCCAAAATGAGAATAACAGCATAACAAACTTTACATAAGAAACAACAAAAAAATACATCTCAAGAAACATATTAAATAAAAAGAAAACCTTCTGGAGATATATAAATATCACAATAGTCTAAAAACTTGCACGTACAAAATGGAGAATAAAAGAGACAAAGAAAGAAAAAAATTAGATTGTAAAACATTCAGAAAAAACAGACTTGGTAAACAATTTGTACAACTTCTGCTCTGACACAGACATTGTAGCTACAGGTACTGCTATTGTTTAGCGGTTTGGGTAAACGGATTTCAAAAACAGGGACCAGATTCTTTCAAAAGCTTCTAAGTTTTCTATGATCAAATAACTAATTGTAGTATATGGTTAGGGCTTATTGTGTACGAAATTCAGTCGTTTTCTAAAAGTTGTTGTAGGACAGTTCAAAGGTCACAGAAAGTTGTTGTAGCATCATTGTGACGTCATAGCGATACTACAACAACTTTTCTCCTTTGAACTGTTTACATGACTCCTTAGTGCAAAGTTCTGATGGCAGATTGTTGAGCACTGGTGGATGGAGCCGCTCAGTAAAGCTGCATTGCTGCTATCCAAAAAGAAGTAGGTTACTTCAACTTTCAAGTACCTCAAGGGAATCAACAAAGTCCAACATGGAAGCATCTTCATGAAAAAGAGATGTGCAAGAATAAGGGGCACAATCTGAAGGTGGAGGGGGCAACGTGAGGAAATACTTTTTCACAGAGAGGGTGGTGGATGCATGGAACCACCTTCCTGAGGAGGTTGTGAGGTCAAAAACAGCGGTGGAATTCAAGAATGCATGGGACAGACATAAGGCAATTTTAGTGAGGGGTAGGAGGAAGTAGGATGTTGGATGACTGGAATCCACAGCTTATCCAACAAGTAGGAAATGGACAGACTAGGTGGGCCAAGCGGTCCTTATCTGCCATCAGAGTCTATTGTTCTATGTTTAGGTAACTAAAGTTTAAATAAAAATACTGCACTTGTTTTACTTTTATTCGAGTGAGCAGGCATGCATGCGGCAGAGCATAGTGGGGGTTGTGGCAGGAGATGAGTTGGTGGGAGAGCACGCGCTGAGCACTGTGTAACAAAATAGTTTTTCTAAACCATATACTATATAAAATAGTATATGGACAATCATACACTAACATGGCTGTGTTACCATCTCAGATTGAAAAATGTCCCAGTAGACTTGTATGGGGTCTATGCTCTCCCTACTTAGACATCACGAAACCTCTGAGTGCAGGGGCAGGGCCGGCAGATTGGGAAGTGGAAGGGATTGGCTAGCCTTGGGTTCGGCTGCAGTTATGATTCCTCCCCTCCCTAAAAGTACAAGATTAGAAATTATACTTTTGGCAGAAATTAGCTAACGCTGCCATAAGGTATTCGGCTATGAAGCCCAGTTGTGTATCTTGGAAAATTCCTTTAAGCTTTTCATTCTAATAGCTATTTTCAAAGTAGTTTTTAAAAATGTTATCTCACAGTTTTTTTCTACAGTAATGCCTTTCTCATATTTGATTCATGTTATCACATTTTGAAATTGTATTTTCTTTTTTCAAACGGTTTGCTAGTAATTTTCCAGGCTTTTCACCTGCTTCCCAATATCTCTGTTTAGTTCTAAACAAAACATATTCTACTTTGTTAAAAAGGGCAGTATTAATGTTATCTTTAATGGAAGTGATTCTATGTATTAAGTTCCTATTTGGGCTTTTGGTTTTTTTTTTAATTCTTCTTCTAGGTTCCTAAGGCTTTGTTCTTTTTTTTTTTTTAAATGTTCTCTCTCTTTCTTCTTGCTAGATGAAAACTGTATAATTTCACCTCTAATATATGCCTTATATGCATCCCATGGAGTGCTCTGAGATACCAGCGGAGGCAGTATAGTGCAGTGGTTTAAGGCTCTGAGCTGCAAATCTGGTGACATCCAGCAGACCAGACCTGGGTTTAAATTCCACAACTTCTACTTGCATACAGTGTGCCCCTGAGCAAGTCACTTAACTTCCCTGTGCTCCCAGATCACTCCTGTAAAAAAGCTTTCAGCTTAGTGTGCTACTCCTGGTTAAATGACTAAAAAAAGAATACCTCACAATTAATATTTAGGGAAAACAGTCACTGGTTTCCTTTTTTAATAATTCTAAAAAGTTTGTGTCCTTAATCATACTTGTATTCAGTTTCCACATAAAAGCCTTCTGTGTCCTTTCTTCAAAAATTAGTTAAGTATGTATTAGCCCATGATCTGAAATGATTATGGGTTCGATATTGGCTGAGAGACAACTGAGTTGATTGTCTTTCTTGAAATTCGGAAGTAGTCTAATCTACTGTGCAACATATGTCTACTGGAAAAATAAGAGAAGTTTCTGCCATTTGGCTGGACCAACCTCCAGGAACCTACAAACTCTAAGTCAGATAGCATTTTTTAAAGAAAACCTAGATTTAGCTTCTGTCAGTTGCAGTTTGATAGCATTTCTATCCGTAGGGGTCTATGACCTTTTTTATTCTATTTATTTATTTGTAATTTGAAAACACCTTTGCGCACAAGTGCTCTTTTTCAAAGGTTCCACATCAGTAAAGGACAAAGAACAAACTGGAATACAACAGGCATTCACCAGCTCAAGGGGAGCCTGGTCAGGTATAAGCAGCAGAAATTACCGCGTTACAGCACCAGAACATTACAGGAGCATTATCATTATACTGTATCACAGCAGTCCCAAAGGGATAGGATTTACTAGTAGCAGTAAGGTACTATCGAGGCACTGGAAAATTGTACCCCAAATATTTCTACAATATTTACAGTTTTCACCGTTCTCCACACAAAATCCACTGTTTCTTGCAGCTTATTGAATTTTTGACTGAAATTATTAAAAAAAAAAAAAAAAAATTCTCAAGGAAAGATGCTCAAACATGCTAACAGTTTGGTATGCAGGCTTGCATTTGGCCAAAGCAATAGAGGAGGGTCCCAGTGTGATTCTGCTTTCATGTGATTCACTTCCCTGGTTTGGCTCAGGCCATGCATATTGCACACTTAAACACTTAAAATTTGTCAGAAGCAGACCATCAAAAACTTGCTGTTGCCACAGAGACTGAAACAATAGGTGTGAGAAAAGGTGCAAATTGCCCCATTCACCTAAATGGAGCATTAACTACAATGCTTACTTTTGCATGGTTAGGTAGGTCTTTCTTGTATACATACTTTCATTCTGAATGGATTTCGATTCAAATGTCTGAGGAGTTTGGATGACACTGCTAATTGCAGGATAAACTTGAATGTGCTTCTGAGGGTGTTGGTGACAGTGGCCCCTTACTTGATAATCTACCACACCTACATGCTCACATACAAAGCCCACAAAAAGACACAACAGTTCCGAAAACACACTGATTAAACAGGTGAAGTACTGTATATTTAAACTGTAACCTTCAAATAGACAAAAATCATTGCAACCCGAACAGAAGGACAGTATTAAAAACTATTGTATGATGTTACGAAAAGCTACAGGTATGATTTAAGACTTTTATCATGTGATTTTAAAATGTTTGTGCTTATAGTGCTGATTAAGAACAGCAATTATTTTAACAAAAGAATCATTTTTTTTTTTTACTAGAACTTGATGCCGGCTCCATGACACCGAGCGAAGGGGTACGCCCGGCATGCTGGCAACCCAGGTTCACACCCCAAACCCGGGTACCAGGAGCAGAGACCAGCAGGGAGGGGATCCAGAGCGTCCATTGGATGCTTCCCTCCCGGGAAGGGGGGTGGATAGGGCCTTGGCACCTGGAGGTGGATTGGGAGTCATGCTAGGGGACGTGTAGCCTCGACATGCCCCTGCACGTTCCAAACTCAGGTCAGCATCCCCACGCAGGCCCAATCAGGCTACAGTGGGCAGGCCGGAAAAGCAGAAAAAGCCCCCTGACTGGATGATGGCCACCACTCCCAGCACGCCATGGTAGCGCAGGATAGCCCATACTGACCCCCCCCCACTGGCCCCCAGGCTAACTAGTTGTGCCTAAGGGCACTTCTTCCCCAGAGGGGAGACCCACCCAATGAAGGGTTACATTGGGTCATCTTGGACCAGCAGTAGTGGGGACAGCAGATGGCGATCGAGGAACAGGGTGGCCATGGGTCCCAGGTGGCCCAAAGGAGTGGCCAGTCATGGGGAGGGAGGAGCAAAAAAAAAAAAAAAAAAAAAAACTTGATTGGGCATCCCAGTTATCTGTTTATTTTTTATTGCACCAAGTGAATAGCTGTTAAACAGTTTTCATTATTTGACCTTATGAAATGGGTAGAAAGAATGCTGGCTCCTGATTAGCCTGAGGTACTTTCAGTTGGGCCGTTACCACAACACAAGAGTCTGGCTGCCAAGTACCTCAGCAAAAATATGTTTAAAAAATACATCCAATTTACTAAAAAGAACCCATTTCACAATCACAATAAGGCACTCCTGGGGGTGCATTATGGTGGGCTAATGGCCCTTCGTGGGTGATGGAAACACTTGGCTTCGCCTCGTGCTTCAACCCACCTGAGGTGGGATGTTCTCCCACCATAACACACACCCTATCATGCCTTATTGCTTAATCTAGAAACTGGCAAAATATGTTGTTTCAGGATTTATTCAATATTGACAGACGAAATTATTAAATAAAATCTAGTTAGCACTGCATGAGGTAGATGTCTTTGGATTTTAGAAGATATGCTACATAATGATTAATTTGCAATTTATTTCATAAACCCAACTCTTTCTTCACATTGAAAGTCTGTACAAGTGGCATTATATTTATCTAGCAATTTATGACAGCAGTACATGCTGCAGCAAACAATAAAAGATTCATTAGGGAACACTGGGGATGTATAGTGAACCCCCGCAATTTCTCTGTAATTTCTGAAAAAAGTCTTTATATTTTGGGGTAAAGTTTTCTGCAGTTTTCCAGTGACCCTGGGTATTGCCAGTGCAGATTACAAGCAATGACAGTTAAGGGGGCAACATGAAAAGATAGCTCTGAGTCAATTATGGCAGCAACCTTACTGAAATGTCTTCAAACTCATGGTCAGGATAAGCACACAATTAAGCAACAATCTCAATAAAGATGTGTCCCGCTTAGCACTGGAAGCATAAATATTACAAAATTGGATTTTCTGACCCTCTGAGGTGCCAGCTAGATTCTGTATCTACCCTCTAGATCTGCTATGTGAGAGTCTGACAGATTTAATTCCTTTCTAATTAAAATGGCTGTACTTCTCTTCCTAGAGGAAAACATAACAGAATTCCATCTGGTCTACCTATTCCATTTTCAGCTTCTCTGCTTCTGTTGGTATCAGATGTGTTTCCTGAATAAAAGCAATATCTGCTTGTTTAAATAATTTCACATCTTTTTCCTTTTAACAGGAGAATGGAAACTTTGACAAACTTGTGAGGGTATAATATGAGTCAGATTTTGAACACCAGCTAGAATTTTATTTTAAACTTTGGTAACCGGGAAAGGCACATTGAGCCAAGGCTCATTTCCAGGTGCAGAAGAGATAGTTATTAGTGATAGTAATACAACCTGTAGCAATCAAGGCAAAGAAAAGAGAAAAACACAATCAGTACTTAATTATTTGAGAAATGTAAAGCTTTATCAAACTATACGAATATTTCTAAAAATAGACGCCACCCAGAAAAATTAAAACGAGCATTTGTCAATGCCAAACGTTCGCCATTGGTATTGCTGTTGTACATGCTGTATTCTGCTGCTGTACATGCTATGTTTGTTATGTTCTCCCAGCACTGGTTGCTGTCATCAAGATTCTGAATCCCACAAACATGTGTGGACCTCAAGCAAGGACAGCTCCACTGCATCACTGCTCAGCCTGACCACATCCCAACTCCATAGCACTGCTCAGTCCTCAGCACACATAATAATATCAACACAACTGACAGCCAACCCAACTGACAGATCGAGCTAGAGAAGAGAGGGGTTAATTTTAAAAAAGGTAGATGAGACAGCACTTCTCTCAAGATGTTGTGCTACTGTCACACACACATACGCACGGACACACACAATGAAAATGGAACAATTAATTGTTAGCAGTTAAAAAAAAAACTCAGTCATGGGAAGGGGATACAACTCATGGCAGCACCAGAGCAAGCAAACAAGCAGAATGTACAGCGCTACAAAGGAAAAGGAATAAAAGCTATTAAAAACAAAGATTTTGAAAAGAAAAAATGAATTAAAACAGTCAATACATATCAATCAGATGGTTGTCTCTCATACACAGTAAACTGTAGATACAACTAAAGACAGCAAAAGACACTATGAGGGTGAGGCACCAGTGTGAGCATAGAGCTGACGCAAGTCAGAGCAGGCCCGAGCCTGGCTCGAGCTTAGCACCTGGCTCAGCTCAGCTCGACTGTAATGGGCATGGCCACCCCGTTACAGTCAACACCCCAAAATAATATAAAATAGAGGGACTTACCTGCCCTAGGGAGCCAAAGGTAGGAGTCCAAAAGGGTGACATACATTGTACCTGTAAAATAAAAGAATAGGAAAAGGGGTCACAAAGGATCCACAGCTCTAAGGGGGGGCAATAGGGCAGAAGGGACAGGATAGATATAAAAGTATACTTATCTGATAAGGTAGGAGCCCTCAGCCTGTCACACCTGTAGAAATAAAAGGAAAATAGGTTAGTTAGAAGAAAGCATAAAAGAGCAGAAACAGAGGAAAGGGAGTGAAGTTTGGGGAAGGGGGGCTCAGCTAAAACCCCTCTGCCCATTAATGGGGGCTGAGTGACCAGTAATTTATTTTGTAGGCCAGGTGGCTAGTGGAGGCTCTGAGAGGGCTAGTGGGTTCTGTGGGTAAATAAAAGTGCCAATGGTGGTTTTGTGGGCTAGGAAATGCTTGGGGGGGCACAATGTAATAGCTCTGGTGGACTAGCGGGCTAGCTACATGTATGCCTGCCCTAACAGTCGAGCTGTTCAAAAAGGGGCTAAAGGCCCACTTTTCCATTTGGCCTTCCCTGATGAGGGTGACTGACCTGTATTAACCTGATAAAACTACTTAGTCATCCTGAGATGTATTTTATGTATTTAAAATTTTAACTTTTTACTGCATGTTGTATTGTATTGACCCTACTTTTATTGTAAGGCACCCAGAGCCTCAGGAATTGGGTGCCGGATAAATAAAATTTGCCTTGCCTTTCCTGAGGCCAGTGTTTTGTTCATAATAAAATTAAACTCTTCCCTGGGGTCTAATGGGAGCTTCCTGAGCCCTTGTATTATGTGGGTAGTGTTGGAGGGCTTGTTTGCAGCAGTGACAGGTAGAGGAGAGCCAGTTTGGGCTGTAGTGGCAGCCAGTCACTAGTGCAATCATACTACAAGGAAAGTGCCTGCAGGTGATCTAAACTCCCTACCCGCACGGAGCTCAGGCTGCAGCCTGCTCCACATGGGTGGGCGAAAGAGGACAGGAGAAATCAGCGGGAGGTGGCATGTAAAGAATGTGCCTCCCTCTACCTCCCCAAATCACCACTCTGGCAGTGCAGTTTATGCCCTACTGGGCTCGTTTAAAACCCTCACCGCATCTGTTCTGCCGATATCTTATCCGATGTGCTCAGTGACCACTGCCCTACCTTCTGCATTAGGAAGTCCCATCCTCCTCCCATCCCCCAAATACATCCAGTATCACCCCCTCAAATACCTTGATGTGAGCAAACTTCTTCATGACCTGGCCCTGGCAACCTGGTCCCCAGTTCTTTCCACCCCCTCGGTCAACACTGCCCTTCCCACTTCACATCCATCTTTTTAAATATCTGGGATGCCCATGCCCCGCTAAAAAAAAAAGCCAACCTCCCCTGGATCACCCCCACCATCCTGGCCAAGAGTAGAGTCTGCGAGTGTGCTTGGCGCTGTTTCAAATCCTCAGGTGACCAGACCTCCCTCCAAGTCTTTCATACCCTCCACAACATTTGCACCATCAGCATCCATCGTGCAAAATCTGACTTCTTCAAGTCATGCTTGCACCCCTCTAATAGCACTCCATCCTCCTTCTGGCAGGATCTCCGTTCACTCCTGCACCCCCGCTCTGATTCCCCCCTCCCCCCCAATCCGTTAGGCTGGCTCACTTATTTCCAATCCCTCCCATTGTCACCAAAGCCCTAAACAAGTATTTCACTTCATGTGCTGTTTCTTCTGGGCCCCATCTTCCCCTCCCTCCCCTTCCCCAGCTCTCAGGTTTTCAATTGCCACCTATTTTACTATCTAAAGTCCTGAGAGCTCTACCTTCACTAAACCCTACTACTCTTATAACACTGCTACTACTCACTTCAGGTGATATCGAACCCTCCAAACACCCAATTTGCCAAAAGGGCTAAGTATTGTCCACCTAAATATTAGAAGCCTCCTCCCCAAAACTGATCTCCTGCAGTGACTCGTGTCACATCTTAAACCCTCAGTTCTCATTATAACAGAGTCGTGGCTCAATTCAAAAATCCTGGACTCAGACATCTCCATTCTTGAGTACTCCATCACCTTCCAAGACCAAGAATCCAGGGCTGGGGGAGTCTATCAAATACTCTGTCTACCTATCCACTACATCTCTTTCTGCCTACAAACTACTACTAGTAAAAATATCCCTCTCCTGCTCTCTCCCAGTCTACGTCAGCAGTGTCTACTGCTGTCCCAACCTCCCTGTCTCCACTCTTTCCTCTATCACTGATCTCTCCTCCATCTCTTCCCTTGCCACCCCTGGTGAACTATACCTCTTTAATGACTTCCACATAAACTGGCTGTCCAACAAGCAGTCCAAAGTCTGTAATCATGTCTCATCATTGAACCTAAAACAATTGATTACAGACCCAACACACCTAAATCACAAAACAGGTAACACACCTTAATAACTGGGTACTGTCCTCACACCCCCAACATGTCATAAAATCTGGCTTACTCCCTGACGCACTCAGCGATCATCATATGGTATTCTGTATGCGCAAAATCCACCAGGTAAAGTCCCCTCCTGTCATCCTCAACCTTCGCCCTTTTCATTCCCTCGACCTGTCCTCCATCCACAGTGAACTGACCAATATTGACTGGTCACCCATCGCCTTTGTCTCCTCAGTGGATGCAGCCTTGAGCTTTTTCAGCACGCAATTTTTGACTGTATGGGACCACCATGTACTGCTTAGAAAAGCTAGGATCCATGGTAACCACTTCCCCTGAGTCTCCGCCGAACTCATTGCATGTCAATGTGCCCATGACCAAACACAGGTAGCGTTTTAAACCTCTGGTGCCCCCCACGCTCTTCAGCACTATTGCTCACTCTGGAATGCCTGTACCAGGGCCATCTGTCTTGTCAAGGCAGAGTACTTCAATGCCTCCTTCCAAGAAAACAGTAACAACCATCCAAATTCTGGAAGGTTATTCACACCTTTTCTCTCCCCACCCAGTCCCCTCTTCTATCCTTAAATTAGGCACCCAGACAATAGATGACCCACCCACTGTGGCAGAAGAGTTCAACAAATGTTTCACTACCTGTGCTTCCTCCCTCCTCACCTCACTTCCCCTACTGCCCTTTTCACCCTAATCCGCCTCCCTCACCTGGTCCCCATCACCTCCTGCTTCACTTTCAAGCCTGTCCTCCCTGTTGACACCCTACGTGTATTACTTGTCCTGAATCCTAATAAGGGAAAAAGCCCTGACAGTCTCGACCCAAAGCACCTCCACCTCTGCCTACGCTATTGCTCCTCCCTTGATTAGTCTTCTGAATCTCTCCTTCTTACACACTACAGTTCCAGAGGCTTGGAAATCCGCTGCCATGGTCCCTCTTCCCAAAAGTAGGGACCCATCAACCCCTGAAAATTTCCACCCATATCATTACTTCCTACACAGCTAAGCTTCAAGAACACCTGGCTCTGGAGCAACTCTCCTCCTTCCTTGCTCTGCCTCCTTTTCATCCCTTTCCAGCCTGGATTCCACAAAGCCCACTCCACCACCTCCTCCCTCCTTCGGCTCACTGACTCCATGCTCACTGGCATGGATCAGGGACACATCACCTGTGCCATCTTTGTTGATCTGGCCAAATCCTTTGACACTGTCACCCACTCCCTTCTCTTCTTTAACTGACTGCTGGCTGGCCTCTCTGAATCCACCACTGGCTGGTTCTGGTCCACCTCATGGGCCAGACCCAGCCTGTCAGAGTCGGTAACTCCACCCCCCTCACAATCAACACAGGTGTTCCCAAGGTTCAGTACTTGGACCAATACTGTTCTCCATTTTCCTGAATGATCTACCTGAAGCCTGCACATCTGCTAGTACTCCACATGTGCACAGATTACACTGTGTTATTCGGCCTGGGAGCTCCCCTCCGAGGTGGCTACCAGCCTAGGTGGAATTTAACAATGTCTAGCGCTGGTTTAGCACCAACCAACTCTCAATGAATGTCAAAAATGGTCTCAATGACCTTGGCACCAGGCAAAATTGTCCAGATTTGATTCCCACCTACCTTCCTCAGCCTCACTGGTGCTAACCTGGACGATGTCCCCACATTTAAGTACCTAGGCTATGGCTTGCACAGCATCTAGATCTTTGGGGTTCACGCTGATGCCATCCACAAAAAATTACTCCCTAAGCTCGGTGCTCTGTACAGACACCATAGCTGCCTGCCTATGAAAGCCAGGCAAGAAATTATCCAAAAGATGATTCTCCCTGTCTTCAACTTCGGGAATACTGTCTACAACTCTGCCCCTAAATCCACCCTATCCAGACTGGGCACTCTCTTCAATTCCTTCTGCCGCTACATGCTTGGTTGCCCCCTCTCACCCACCACTGTAATCTTTATACCTCGTTCTCATTCCCTTCCCTCAATGCCAGACACCTGTCACACAGTGCTAATCTAGTAGGGAAATACTGGCTCAGTTCTCTGCCACCCTGTTTATCCTCCCTTCTCTTGTGCCCTCCTCCCTCCTGCTGTTCCTTTCGTTCCTCCACACATAGAACACTCGCCCTCCCCACATGGCACACATCAACTGGTCGCGCCGCCTTCTCTTACAAATTCCATAATATCTGGAACTCCCTCTCACTAGAAATTCGCTCTGCCCAATCATGCCATTCCCTTGGTTTCCTCCTCCGAAGCACATTGTTCACTGTTGCAACTGCACTTAATCCCTCCCTCCTTTTCCTCCCCATCCCCACCTTTTCCATAGCCCCTGACTCCCCTTCTGCTCCCCAGCCAAACTCTTTCCCTTCTCCCCTGCCTTTCGTCTCTTCCCCACTAATGCCTCCCCAGCCAACTCCTAGCCTATCTAGGCTATTTGGCCTCCTCTACTCTGATCTCCACCCACCTTGCTTCTCACCCTTCCCCCCCACTACTCCTACCCTCCTTTCTTTTTCTCCACTATCCTGCCAGCTCCCTGTCCCCTTGCAGGGTTCTCAACATCCTGAAGGGGAGTAAGTATAGCAGGCCTCTCTTCCTCTTTCCCATCTCCACTATCTTGCCAGCTCCCTGTCCCCTTACAGGGTTCTCACCATCCTGAAGGGGAGTAGGTATAGCAGACCTCTCCCCCCGCCACTATGCCTACCCCCACTCCTCTCTCTCCACTATTCTTGCTAGCCCCCTCCTTTCTCTCTCCCCCTATCTTGCCAGCTTCCTGTCCCTTGCAGGGTTCTCAACATCCTGAAGGGGAATAGGTATAGCAAGACTCTCTCCTCCCTCCGTGTACTCTGCCACCATCCTCCCAACCACCTCCTTTACGGGTCCCACCATTTCTATAATATAGCATTTAGTTCCCAGCTTCTCAGCCATGCTCTCATTGAACACTTGTGCTACGTACGCCTCCTACCTGGACTACTCATAAGGGAAGGAATCAAAGCAACAGAACAAAAGGGAAAACAGGGAGGAGAAGAAGCACTATGGGTAAATTTGGAGACCGGCAATGGCACCACAATCTGCACAGGGGTTGTATACAGACCCCCTTCTCAGGGGGAGGAAATGGACAAGGAAATGATAGAAAATATACTTAGAATGGCAGAAAAAGGGGAGATATTGCTGATGGGTGATCTGAATATGCCAGATGTTAACTGGAGTGCAGTTGCAGCAGTCACTTGAAGAGTGGGGTTATTCTAGATGCCTACAGGGGCATGCCTTAGACAACTAGTATTGGAGCCCACTCAGAGGGAGCAATCTTAGACCTGGTTCTCTCAAATGGAGATGCAGAGAGGATCACAGATGTAGAAGTGGGTAGCCATCTGGGAACTAGCGACCATCGAACAGTATGGTTCACAATAAACACAGCAACAGAGTCAAGTCATACAAAGGCAAAAGTACTGGACTTTAGGAGGTCTGACTTTGCCAAAATGGGTGAGTGCCTAAGGAATGCAAATGGGCAGGAAGGAGGGGTGGAAGAACAATGGGGAATAATAAAAACTGCCAGACCAACGCGCTTAACAGACGCCAAACCGAATGCACAGACCGAAAACACTTGTGTAAATTGAAGTATAAATGGCACAGCTTACCATATCTTCAAATTTTATTCACAGTTCATTTTCACACAGCAACATACGAGGTGCAGCAACTAATACCGGGTAGAGATAAAAAATATAAAACTTAATGTCACAAACGAAGCATGTTGATTACATTGACCGGAGCAGCCGAGCAGACCAGCCCACGCTGCGTGATGACGCAGCGGAATCAGCTGACGTTTCGGGCACAAGCCTTCCTCAGAGCTGATTGGTCAAAGAATCATTCTTTTAATAGTGCAAAGGCATGCATATTAAATACCCATCACCCAATAAAAAACAAGAACAAGCTCATGAATATTCATAAATGCCCCCCACGCTCATATAACAATGTAATAGCAACTCTTCATTTAAACCTTTCGGTTGTAAAGTGTCCAACTTGTAAATCCAAAAGCACTCACGTTGATTTAACTTTTTAGCTAAATCCCCACCACGACTCCCAAATTTTATTTTCTCAGTACCAATGAATTTTAAGTTAGCTGGCGATCCATGGCCAGCAGATGTAAAATGTCGTGCCATTGCATTTGTGGAGACATTGTTTCTAATTGCTGATTTGTGTTCACTAATCCTTTCCCTAAGCTGACGTTTTGTTTGTCCAACATAATTTAAACCACATGGGCACATCAGCATATATACTACTCCAGTGCTTCTGCAGTTAATAAATTCATTGATTTCAAACTTCTGGTTCGTGTGAGGATGTATAAAATACTTACTATTGTATGTATTGTTACACTGTGCGCATTAAACATTTATAGTTCCCTTTGGGAAATTCGAATCCAAGTACTTTTTAACCTTTCTGGTTTTGGACACTATGCACTAACAAATCTTTTAAATTACTGCCCTTTATATGTAATTCTCGGACTTTTATACATCTCCTTCTAAAAACTGGATCTCCTTGTAAGACTTTCCAATGCTTTCTAATCACACTAGAAATCTCCTCTGCCTGATTAGAAAATTCTGTAACAAAATAAATATGGCCTTGAGTATCCTTGATTTCATCCTTTGGTTTTAACAACTCATGCCTACTCATTTTAGCAGCTTTCTCAATTCCTTTGTAAATACATTCAGCGCCATACCCTCGTGCCTTAAAACGTCTAGCAGTCTCTTGAACATTATTTTTAAAAGAACTCTCATTACTACAAATACGTTTCAAACGTAGCATCTGACCACCTGGTATATTTTCTTTTAAACTCCTCGGGTGACTGCTATCAAAATGTAATAATGTGTTCTTACTCATGGGCTTCCTATATAGAGTAGTACCCAGTTTGTGTCCATCTTTATATATCACGAAATCCAAAAATGGCAGCTCTACCGAATTGACCTGCATAGTAAAACGTAAGTTCGTATCAAAAGTATTGATCAAAATTATAAACTCATGCAGGCTCATTAAATCAGATGTCCAGATAAAAAAACAATCATCAATGTAACGCTCCAAAAACGTACATATTTGTTAAAATTTCACATTTATAAAGATGCAACATTTCCATTGACCCACATACAAACAAGCAATACTGGGGGCAAAAGTAGTGCCCATTGCTGTCCCCTTCTGTTGTTTGTAAAACTGATCTTTATAGACAAAATAGTTCGATGTTAAAACCATGCTGGCCATCTCAATAATAAGATCTAAATCAGGGATAGCATCAGGTTGTATTTCAGAAAAAAACTTTATAGCCTGTATCCCCCCTTCATGTGGCACATTGGAATATAAACTCTCTATATCCAAAGTTACCAACCATTCATCAGGGTTGGTAACCATATTTTCAATTTGTCTGATCATGTCACCACTGTCCAAAATGATAGCAGTCACCCGAGGAGTTTAAAGGAAAATATACCAGGTGGTCAGATGCTACGTTTGAAACGTATTTGTAGTAATGAGAGTTCTTTTAAAAATAATGTTCAAGAGACTGCTAGACGTTTTAAGGCACGAGGGTATGGCACTGAATGTATTTACAAAGGAACTGAGAAAGCTGCTAAAATGAGTAGGCATGAGTTGTTAAAACCAAAGGATGAAATCAAGGATACTCAAGGCCATATTTATTTTGTTACAGAATTTTCTAATCAGGCAGAGGAGATTTCTAGTGTGATTAGAAAGCATTGGAAAGTCTTACAAGGAGATCCAGTTTTTAGAAGGGAGATGTATAAAAGTCCGAGAATTACATATAGAAGAGGCAGTAATTTGAAAGATTTGTTAGTGCATAGTGTCCAAAAACCAGAAAGGTTAACAAGTACTTGGATTCCGAATTTCCCAAAGGGGAACTATAAATGTGGTAATTGCGCACAATGTAACAATACATACAATAGTAAGTATTTTATACATCCTCACACAAACCAGAAGTTTGAAATCAATGAATTTATTAACTGCAGAAGCACTGGAGTAGTATATATGCTGATGTGCCCATGTGGTTTAAATTATGTTGGACAAACAAAACGTCAGCTTAGGGAAAGGATTAGTGAACACAAATCAGCAATTAGAAACAATGTCTCCACAAATGCAATGGCACGACATTTTACATCTGCTGGCCATGGATCGCCAGCTAACTTAAAATTCATTGGTATTGAGAAAATATAATTTGGGAGTCGTGGTGGGGATTTAGCTAAAAAGTTAAATCAACGTGAGTGCTTTTGGATTTACAAGTTGGACACTTTACAACTCAAAGGTTTAAATGAAGAGTTGCTATTACATTGTTATTTATGAACGGGGGATTTATGAATATTCATGAGCTTGTTCTTGTTTTATTGGGTGATGGGTATTTAATATGCATGCCTTGCACTATTTAATAAGAATGATTCTTTTGACCAATCAGCTCTGAGGAAGGCTTGTGCCGAAGCGTCAGCTGATTCCCGTCGTCATCGCGGCGATGAGCTGTCTCTTTCGGCTGTTCCGGTCAATGTAATCAACATGCTTCGCTTTGTGACATTAAGTTTTATATTTTTATCTCTACCCGTATTAGTCGCTGCACCTCGTATGTTGCTGTGTGAAATGAACTGTGAACAAATTTGAAGATATGGTAAGCCAGCCATTTATACTTCAATTTACACAAGTGTTTTCGGTCTGTGCATTCGGTTTAGCGTCTGTTAAGCACATTGGTCTGGCAATTGTTTTCTCTGTGTCCGTTTTGCACCAGGTCAAATTGTTCTCAATTTTGAGTGAACTTTGAGCACCTCGAAGTTTGTGTTGTTTCATTGAATAATAAAAACTGCCATCACAGAGGTAACAAGCCTTTGTGTGAAGCAAATAAACAAAATAAAATGATGTAAGAAACCACTGTGGTTCTCAAAGGAAGTGGCAGTGAAGGTTCAAGAGAAAAAGAAAGCATTCAGGAAGTACAAGGGATCACAGAAGGAGCAGGACAGAGAACTGTATCAATTAAAGCAAAAGGAAGCTGGGAAGGCAGTCAGAACAGCAAAGGCCCAAACTGAGGAAAAGATAGCCAACTCGGTTAAGAAGGGGGATAAAACCTTTTATAGGTACATCAGGGAGCAAAGGAAGACCAAGGGAGGGATAGTGAGGCTTAATAAAGGGAGGGAGGGTGGGCAGAGGGTGACTGTGAAAAGGCAGAGATACTAAACAAATATTTTGCTCAGTATTTACAAAGGAAGAGGGGAGGTACCTAAAACAAACAGTAGAAACACTCTGGATACAGAAGTTGATACCAGCCCATTTACAGAAGAAAGGGTTCTGAAAGAACTCTTAAAACTGAAGGTGGACAAAGCAATGGGGCCTGATGGGATTCATCCCAGAATTCTAAAAGAACTAAGGGTATAACTAGCGACACCACTGACTACCCTCTTTAACAAATCATGGGAGGATGGGGTAGTACCCGAGGACTGGAGGAGGGCAGATGTGATTCCCCTTTACAAAAGTGGGAGCAAGGCAGAAGCAGGAAACTACAGACCTGTTAGTTTAACCTCAGTGGTAGGGAAAATGATGGAATCACTTCTGAAGGAAAAACTGTCGATTATCTAGAGGCCAGAGGGGCACAGGACCCAAGGCAGCATGGATTCACAGCGGGAAGGTTATGCCAGATGAATCTAATAGATTTCTTTGACTGGGTGGCCAAAGTAGTAGATCAGGGAGGGGCTGTGGACATGGCCTACCTAGACTTTAGAAAGGCATTTGACACAGTCCCACACAAAAGATTAATATACAAGTTAGCCAGCCTGGGAGTGGGTCCCAAGATGACAGCCTGATAAAGAATTGGCTGGAGAATAGGACACAGAGAGTAATAGTAAATGGAGTCCACTCTGAAGAAGGGGTTACTAGTGGGGTACCGCAAGGTTCAGTATTAGACTGGTCCTCTTCAATGTCTTTATAGCTACATTGCAGAGGGACTGGAAGGAAAAGTATGTCTTTTGCAGATGACACAAAGATCTGCAACAGAGTTGATGCAAGGTGGGGTGGAAAGGATGAGAAGGACTTGGCAAGGTTGGAGGAATGGTCAAATGTATGGCAGCTTAGATTCAATGCTAAGAAGTGCAAGGTAATGCACCTGGGAAACAAAAACCAAGGGGAAAAGTACACAATGGGGGGTGAGATACTAACAACAACAAAAATGGAAAGGGACCTGGGGGTAGTCATATCAGATAACCTAAAGGTGGGCAAGCAATACGATAGGGCAGCAAGGAGGGCTGGGGGGATACTGGGATGCATAGGGAGAGGCATCACCAGTAGAAAACAGGAAGTTATTATCCCTCTGTACAGACAGCTGGTCAGACCCCATCTGGAGTATTGCGTGCAGTTCTGGAAACCCAATCTCCGCAAAGACATAGACAGGATGGAAGCTGTCCAGAGGAGGGCAACTAAAATGGTGCAGGGTCTGCACCGAAGACAAATGAAGAGAGACTTAAGGAGCTTAATATGTATAGCCTCGAGGAAAGGAGGGAGGGGGGACATGATAGAAACTTTCAAGTACCTCAAGGGAATCAACAAAGTCCAAGAGGGTAGCATCTTTCAAAATAAAGAGGTGTGCAAGAACAAGGGGCACAATTTGAAGATAGAGGGGGTCGGCTCAGAGGTAATTTAAGGAAGTATTTTTTCACAGAGAGGGTTGTGGATGCATGGAACGGCCTTCCAGAGGAGGTTGTGGAGTCAAAAACAGTGGTGGAATTCAAGCATGCATGGGACAGTCATAAGGCAATTCTAGGGGGTGGGGCAGAAAGAAGTAGGCTGCTGGTTAACTAGGATCTGTAGCTTATCCATTAGGTAGGGAAATGGGCAGACTGGGTGGGCCAAGCGGTCCTTATCTGCCATCAAATTCTATGTTTCTATGCTGTTCTGGTTTTCATCTCAAGGTCACATACTATCTTTATGTGGCAGCTTTATGTTATGTTATTTCAATGATATTTTTCCTCTAATGCCTATATTCGTCACAGACAGATAATTGTTGTGGTCTATAATGTATTGTATTGATTCATGAACAGAATGGGACATATGTTTTTTAAAAGGTACGATACAGTGTATACATTATTGGGAGGAGTACCCTTGAGACAGTGAGGAAATGTCATGTCATCTCATCTCTTGAATGGCACAATTTTAGGTATTTAGGTTTTAACTTGCTAGGTATTCATGTATTCTTAACTTTCCGATCTGGTTGTATTAAACAGAGTAAGCTAGAGCTTCTTTCTTGTCTTTTCTATCCCCATTTTCCTTTTCTTCTCTTCCCTTTTTATCTCTCTTCTCTTCTTGTTACTTATTTCCCACCTCATCAAATCATATTATTCTACTGCATTTTCTCTTTCTATACTACACTCTAGCTTAAGCAACAGGCACATACTTTATTCAATAAAAGGTTGCAATAAATCTAGGTAAACTGATATCTTTGAGGATCAGTTAGTAAATACTCTAGTAACTGTGGTATGTTATACTGTATAAGGTATTCTTAAGTAATTATTTTATGTATCTTCTTTTTAATAAGCAGTTTTTATAGAATCTTTAACATATTGGGTTAGCTTTTAACTATTTACTGCTGACGCCTCTTATGGGACATAATATTTGATTTATCATTTTTTCCTTTTACTTAAGTATATTGTAATAGTGGAATCATTTATATCAGGATCCTTTTATGTTTCATGAAATCTATTCTTTATGATTGGATTTTTTTGTTCTTCTCTGTCTCACTATGTACTCTTATGTATACTGTATATTTATTTGCTTCAATAAAAATGTAATTGATAACTAAAAAACATTTACACAATGTATTGTAACTTAGATGTGTTTTATTCCTTCCCCTTCGTGTAAACCCCCGAAGTTACTGGAAATGAGCTGTTTACAGCTCATGTTGTCTTTCCTGGTGAAACTTTTCAAAAATAAACAAACAAATAAATAAATAAAAACTCTAAGTCTAGCCCTGATGGTCTACATCCTAGGCTCCTTAAAATCTGGGCCCCCTCAATTGTTACCCTGTTAACCCACATCCTAAATCTCTCGCTCTCCTCAAGCACCGTTCCTTAAGTCTGGAAGTCTGCCACGGTCCTCCCTCTTTTCAAAGGTGGTGATCCCACCATCCCTGGCAACTATCGCCCCATGTCCCTTCTCCCTGCCCTTGCAAAAGTCCAAGAATCCCTTCTCCTCTCTCGGCTCAACAAATTCCTCACATCTAATACTCTCTCCCCGTTCCAGTCAGGGTTTAGGAAATCCTATTCTACAACCTCCTCCTCCCTCCTTCGTTTTACAAATGTTATCCACTCTGCCATGGATCTCAGCCATATCACCTTGGCTATTTTCATCGACCTGGCAAAGGCCTTTGACTCGGTGTCCCACCCTCTTCTACTTTATAAACTAAGCTCAGCTGGCCTATCCCCTGCCTCAGTGTCCTGGTTCTGCTCCTACCTTACTGGTCGCTCCCAGTCAGTGTCAGTCAACAACGTCCAATCCTCCTCCTCCTCCCTTTCCATCCTCGCTAGCATGCCCCAGGGATCTATCCTTGAGCCTGTTTTTTTTCCTCTTTATAAATGATTTTCCCTCAGTTTGCACCCAAGCTAATATTCATATGTACGTGGATGACACTGTCTTGTACTTGTCCGGCCCATTCATCCAAGCCATCCAAACTCACCTTCAAAATGATCTCACAGCTGTCACTGCCTGGTCTGATGCTAATTCCCTAAAACTGAATACTAAAAAATTGTTGCCATGACCTTTGGCTCTAAACAAAAACTGGCCAAGCATCCCTCACAACCAGTCTTCTTCTCTGCAGCTAGTACCCCTTAGACAATGTCCACACATACAAATACCTTGGTGTCTGGCTTGATCCCTCCCTTGATTTCTCCTCCCATTTCAGCGCGCTCCACACCAAACTGCGTCCCAAACTAGGGCTACTCTATCGCCACAAGGCCAGTCTCTCCCTCCCTGTAAGACTTGATCTTTTAGTTAAATGGATCCTCCCTGCCCTCGACTATGCTGACATAGTTTACAGTGCCACCCCAGCCACCTCCCTCGCCAAGCTGGATGTCCTTGTTTCACGCCTTCTGTAGGTTTGCTTCTAACTCTCCCTCCTTAATGCACCACTGCGAACTATACTCTTTCTTCTCCCTCCAGTCACTTGCACAGAGGCATGCATCTCACTGCTCCACCTTTATAGCCAAATACTGGTTCGGATCTCTTCCATCCTACCTTGCCTCTCTCCTTACTCCTGCTACTCCCTCGCCCTACAACTCATGGTCAAACTGTGCCTGCACCTTTTCCCTCCCCCACGTCCACACCTCAGCAGGAAGACTCTCTTTCTCCTATAGACTTCCTTCCCTTTGGAACAGCCTTCCCTCCCCAACTCATCTCTCTCCCTCCTTCCCGCTCTCAAGAGCTCACTCAGACCCACTCCCATAACTTCCTGTATCTGTTTGCCCTCCTAGACCCGGCTTTCTACAGAATGTCAGTTCCTCTCTTACTGTGAACCACTGTAAATATCTTTTGTACTTTAGTTTGTATATATACTGTTGCTTGCTAGCTTTGTATTTATTTAGCTTGTTCACACTTGTATATAGCACCTGTGTTTGTACAGTCTCTGATTCTGTAACACCTCTGTTGTCTTGTCTAATACTGTACCCTTTCTCCCGGGTCACATCTGGAAATGAGCTTCAGTTCATTGATGCTTTTCCCCTTCATCAACTTTTAAATAAATAAATAAAAGGAGGCAGCCAGGGGTGAAAGGGGCCAAAGCAAAAGCAGGAGGGAAGCTGCTGTTTAAGTAAAGCCACTCTGGCAGCAGTGAAAGGAGCGAGGAGGCAACAGAATGGCAGGTGCTGCACCGTGTAAGCTGCACCACAGCTTGTGAGGGCCGGTGGGTAGAGAGTGCCTGCGGGTGCTCAAAACCCCCAGCCCACACGGAGCTCAGGCTGCAGCCTACTCTGCACGGGTGGGAGAGAGAGGAAAGAAGAAGTCAATGTGAGGAGGCATGTAAAGAAAGTACCTCCCCGCACCTTTCAAAATCGCTGCTCTGGCTGTGTAGTTTATGCCCTACGGGGCTCTTGTTTTAAAAGGAGGCAACCAGGGGTGAAAGGGGCCAGAGCAAAAGTAGCAAGGAAGCTGCTGTTTAAGTCAAGCTGCTCCGGTGGCTGTGAAAGGAGCGAGGAGGCAACAGAGCAGCAGGTACTGCACCGTGTAAGCCACACTGCGACTTGTGAGGGCCAGTGGGCTAAATTTAAAATAGAAAATGAAGCCTGCAGGTGCTCAGGCAAGGGCAGAGCACTCCCTGAGGGGAGAAATGATTGAGGAGCCACACCCTGGCTACAGATGAGCCCTGAGGGGCTGTATAATGGTTGGGGGGGGGGGGGGGCACAAAAGCAAGCAAGGAGAACATTTGGTGTTACAGCTGGTGAGGCTCAGTGTAATGGGATGGGCTTCCAGAATATTGCAGTAGATTGGGTCACCTTCAGAAAATCAAGAAATTATTGTACCAAAATCATTACGGCAGCCAAAGCAAGTTTTTTCCAGTCTAAATTAGCCTGGGCTTCCAATGACTCAGCAAATTTTTGGAAAACCCTGAGGGAAGTCGAAGGTCACCGCTCAGTTAACACCCTCCCTACTAAGATTAACTCAGGTAATATTAGCACCACCGATAGGCACTGCATACTTGACCTATTAAATAACCATTTTGCAATGGCTGGCCTTGCTTTTGATACATCTACAGCCAGTAAACATCGCCAGGCCCTAGACCCTGTTTCTCTTAGACATCCCACCAAGACCCCGGTCCACAAGACACAATTCTCATTCACCCTGTCACCTACAAACAGGTAGAGCATGGAGGATTTACTCCTGGGTCTAGACACCAGAAAAAGTGCAGGTGCAGATAACCTAGAACCTTACTTCATAAACGTGGGTTACCAAGTTTTGACTGCACCCATTGCCCATTTATTCAATTTGTCGTTAGCTCACGGCGAACTCCCATCGGTTTGGAAAGTGGCATACATAGTCCCATTATTCAAGTCTGGGGAACATAGTGAACGTGAACAATTACAGGCCTATATTCTTACTGCCAATCCTTTGCAAACTACTCAAAAAAGTAATAAACACCCAGATTAGGAATTACCTTAACTCAATCCAGTTGTTAAACTCTATCCAGTCCAGTTTCAGAAAAAAATCATAGCACTATATCCGCTTTAGCCAAGGTAACAAATGACTGGCAACTGGCTCTCGATACCAAACACTGCATCAGCGCCTTATTTCTCAACCTATGTAAGGCCTTCGACACGGTCGACCATGATCTGCTGTTGTCCATACTCCAAGATATTGGCTTGGATGCTATAGCTGTTAACTGGTTTACTTGCTACCTTAAGGGAAGAAAACAACAAATCAAGGTGCAAGGGGAACTGTCACCACTTAAAACGCTCCATAGAGGCCTCCCCCAAGGCTCTATTTTAGGACCCTTGTTATTCGCGCTTTATATTAACAGTATTGATGCAGGCATCAGTCAAGCAAGTGTACGCTTGTTCGCTGATGATACTGTTATTTATGTTGCTGAGCCTACCCTTGAACTTGCTTGCAGTACGCTGCAGCGTGAATTCAACCTCCTACAGCGTAATCTCCTAAACCTAAAACTCTTGTTGAATGCAAAGAAAACAAAAGCCATGATTCTTTCACTCAAACCTATTTCAGACAATCCCTTGTCCCTGGGAGCTCCACCACAAATAATGTCCCTCTTGGGGGAGCCCACTGAAGCTGTAGATAAATTCAAATATCTTAGTTTTTGGATAGATCATAAACTTTCCTATTCGGTCCACATTGAGGAATTGGGTAAGGGCTGAAATAAAGTTTAGGACTGTTTTTCAGGATTAGACACCTTCTGACACAGGATCCAAGCTAAGACAAGTACAGTCTACATTTCTACCCTTGTTGGATTACACAGACATTATGTATAATCATGGCCCTAGCTCAGCTCTGGCAAAGCTTGACATATTATGCAATAGGGCCATAAGATTCATTACCGGCACTCCTTTCACGATGCACCACTATGCACTGTATGGCATGTTGGGTTGGCAGTCCCTAAAAACTAGAAGACTTATAAGTATGGCTACTTGGACCTACAGAGCCCTTACCGGTAAGCTGCCGTCTTATATTTCTAGCCTACTTACTTATTCCACTGGAACTTACTCACTCAGGAGCTATTCCTGCCTATTTATTGACATTCCCAGATATAGAACCAGTTTCAGGGACTTCCAGTTGGACACCAGACATATGGCTACCTAACTGCTGAGCTCCGACCCGACTAGAATATAAATCGGTGGACATCATATACAAAACTTTCCATCCTGTCCTCCACACGCCACATTACGGACTACCTAATGCCTCCAAAACAAAAGTGGAAGGAGAATCCACCAAATTTAGCCGCAAAACAATTAAAAATTGTCTTTGATCCGAAACACCAGGCTGCGGCCCGCCAGCCCATGGATGTAACTAAACCGAATGACAATCAGGGGGAACTGGAGGAGATGGAGTGTACCATTACCTCGAAGCAGCTCTGCCAGACATTGCAACAAATCAACGAGACATTGCAATGACTAGAAACGAAGGTTTCAGAGCAGTATCGGGAAATGGGGGTCCTAGCTCAAAGAACGAGTGATTTGGAGACGGTGGTAACCTACTACACTACCACAATGGATATCTATAATAAAGCCCTCCTGGACCTCCATCATCACACTAATACACTTGAGCAGCAATTAGAAGAACTTGAAAACTGCAATTGCCGAAATAATATGAGAATACATGATCTACCTGAAGGGACCGAGACTGGAAACATGGTGACCTTCATAGATTCCTTTCTTCATGAAATTTTAGATATTCCCCCAGACAAAAACCTGAACATAATCCAGGCACACAGATCTCTGATTCCCAGACGGAGAGATCCTAAAGCAAAACTGAGATCTGTGGTTTTGGCATTTTTGGATTACAGGACACAGGAGGAGATATTATCCCTGGCCTGGGCCAAAAAAACAACTGCTGGCGAGGAGAAGGCAAGTTTTAAATGTTGTCCGATTGTTACAGCATAAGGAGCAAAAAGTTTTTGTGGAGTACCCTGCGCAGCTTAAATTACTCACTGACAAGGGCCCGCTTAGATTCCAGGAGTTAAAAGATGTGGAGGCATACCTGAAACAGTATGGCATCTCCATCCAGGACCAAGGAACAACTTTAAGGCAGCAACAGTTAACTAGCAGGAGCTGGTCAGTAAGTGGATCCAAAAGACAGGGAACCGGGGATACATCGGGCACTTCCACTTTGTGGGACTCAGTGAAAGCAAAGAAACATTCCAGAAGATGAGGAGGAGAAAAAGAATCCCAAAACATGACCGAACCAAGTGAAAACATCTCTGATGCATTGCAGGAGCAAGAGGGGACCTGAAAACATGCAAGTACTAGAACTGATCCATCTCTGTTTAATACAGTGCACCCCTGTATAGACTGCTGCAAACTGAAAGGGGAATTAGTCTAACTACATAGACTGAAGGAGCAGGACAACTGGAAGTAGGTGAATAGAAAAGTTGTTTAAAGTGATTGGTTTTTGTTTTTCTTCAGCTACTACACTCGGCCCATTTAAAAGGCAACTACGACTTCACCTCTCTACTATCAGCCAGTGTGATTGCTTCTCCTAATTGGTCGACCTCTACACTCACGCCTGGCATCGTGTGGCCCTAAACTCCCTCTGGCCAATCATCCTTGTCCTCCACTTTCCTCTCTCTCACCTTACCCCTCCCCCATTCCTCCCCTACCTCACCCACACCCTCCCATCTTTTAGTACTTCAGACTTCTGTCTCCTCTACCTTGCACTTCTCATACCAACTCCCCCCAGACAATGGCCCTTCAGCCTGCCCACTCCTTCCTGACCCCACACCCCTACTGGTTGCTCATCTGGCCTCACTATCCTTTTGCTGTCTCTCTGCTTGAAATACTGTATTTTGTTTTTGAGACTGTATTAATGTTTACCTTTGTTTGTATGTTAACCTTCCATCCTTTAACATGGAACCTTTGTAAACGAGCAGTTCTTGCTCGAAGGTATTTTAATCCTAGAGTTTAATAAATAAAATAAAAAAATAAGTAGCAGGAGCATTCTACTTCCCCCTGAAAAACATCTGTCACTGCAGGAAGCACGGGATGGTAATAACCAGAAACGCATTAAAATAATGAGAGGATGTCCAGAGGAATGAAGGAAAAGGGCCTGGCTTGGAGGGTTAACCAATGGTCTTCGGGGGGGGGGGGCCTTCCTTGCCCGTGGAGGTAGCTGCCTGAGATTAAGTAGTGGGGTGGTGTAGCCTAGGTGAGCTGATCTCCTGTCTAAGTTGGTGGTTGCGTCAAGTCTGCTGTGGGAAAGGTAGGGCTCCACAATACAAACAACACCTTAAGGGTGAGTGTTTATAGGACTACATGGGCCCATATAAATAATTGTCAGCCAAAGTAGCAATAATGGGTGGGGGAGATGGTCCCTGCTGCTCGAGGACCTGAACAGACCTTTGGGGGGGGCCCCACAAGCCCCTGAGTGCTTAAAATAGATGGATCTGTCCTAAAGAGGAAAGGGTCATGGCCGAACCCCGGTGGATATGGATGAAATCATGAATTTTAGTACTAAAGGCACTTAATAGGAGTGCTTAATTAGAAATCAGTAATTTAGGGGTCTGGCTTGCCTAGGGCCGCAACTGCCCTGGCTGCTCCGAGAAGGGTGGCTGCGCCGTGGGGGCTTTACCATCTTACCCGTGGCTAAGTGAAGGCTCATAAGGGGCAATATGATAGTCCCCTCAACACCGTATCCTCCTCCTAACCGCTACAGAACTTTGAACAACAGAGACTGGTAATTGAATGGCCGGGTTTTTCTGAAGTTACTATGAAGATCATTTTTTCTTTACTGGACACTTAAAATAACGTAGAAGTCCAGACAGTGTTCTACCAGATAGACATCTAGTGATCAGTGGCCTATCTTGCCCTTAACTCTAGGGAAGGCGAGAGGCAATCACTGGATGTGATACAGAGCCCAATATTCCATCACAAGGAAGCTCTTGGAGGGGTCCCTCAATGGGGACATTTCACACCTCTCCTTATATGCCCTCCCTCTAGAGGGGTGCGTACACAGAGATCCTTAAGTTAGGATCTTCAATATTGGAAGTCACGATAGCATTGTTAATTATGAGGTTGCCAGTTATTTCTTTGCTGTTTTGCTGTTTATTTGTATATAGTTGTAAGAAGTTGCAATGGGTACAAGGGGAACCAGATCTTGCTCACTATAGAAATGGGGTTATGTGGAGACAGAAGAGTTGGTTTCAGAGGGTAATCCTCACCTCCAAAATCTGCTATAATAGCTAACCCAGGTATGCTTGTCTGCTCATATAATGTTAATGGGCTAACTACCTCAATCAAAAGAAGTAAAGTCCTAAGTCACCTGCGGAAAACATCTGTGGACTACCTGCTTTTACAGGAAACACAGCTGTCAGAGAAAGAGCATGGGAAACTTTTAAAATTTGGTTTTAAGGTGATAGCGGCTGCCTCATAAAAAAATGGCAGGCGACGAAGAGCGGCTGTATTAGTGCCCACTAAAACGTGGTTTGAAAAAATTGGGACAAAAGTGGACAGGGAGGGCCGATATGCACTTCTGAAGGGGAGGGCTGGGGATCAGACTATCACCTTGGCATCTGTATATTCCCCCCCAGGCTCCACGTAACAGGACTATTATGTTTTTTTAGCACTATTACAGAAGTGAGGAGAGGGGATGATAATCTGTGGAGGGGATCTGAATTTAGCACTTAATCCCTGATTAGACACAATCTCGCAGATCCCACGGAGGGTTCATCAGGTGGTGAAGAGGGTAAACATGTTGCTGGAGGAGTTGGGCTTCTTGGATGTCTGGCGACACCAACATGGAGGGACTATACATTTTACTCAGCCGCACACCATACAGTGGTAGTCACTGAAAAGTTTCACAGTACTGAGGTATACCTAGGTATACTGAGGTAGAATGAGGCAGGATCACATTACAGTCAATGCAAATTACCTCAGTGGTACCTCAATGTTACCTCGAGGTAGGAAACTTTTCGATAACTACCACTGCATGTACTCTAGGCTAGACTACTTTGGATCAGCTAAAGGAGAAGGATACAGGGTTCGTGACTCATGGATAGGAGATCTGCATCTTTCAGACCATGGTCCAATATTCATGAAATTAGATATGGGCAAAACCCACAGAAATACTTTCTGGCGTCTAAATATTTTTATGTTGAAAGACACAGAAACACAGGAGACAATCTCAGAGACCGTCAAAACCTTTTTAGAGGAAAATGGAGGGCAGTAGATTATTCAATCCATCCTCTGGGACGCAGCCAAAGTAGTGATGCAAGGCAAATTCATACAGTTGGCCTCCAGGAAAAAGAGGGAGAGGGAGGCGAGAAGAGAAGCTTTAACTAAACAAATCAAGGATTTGGAAGAGGCACAGAAGCAAAACTAGATAGGGGTGCACCAGACAACTTAAGGCACTTAAAAAGGAATTAGGAGAAATTTTAGACTATCAGGTGAAGCAGAAACTCCTATTTCTTCATCAGAAGTATTATGAAGGTGGGACTAGGTCGTTGAGACTACTTGCTAGCAGGCTCAGGGCCCAATGGGCCAAAGTCATAATAACAGCTGTTTGGCATCAACAGAACAGAAAAATGGTATATGGGGTAAGGAACATTGCAGAGGCCTTCCAACAGTACTATACTGACCTTCCCAGGGATGAGATAACACCAGACTTGCCAAAAATTAGGGAATTCTTGAGAGAGCTAAGACTGCCTGGTCTGCCTAGGGAGCAGAGAGAGGTCTTAATGGCCCCAGTGAGGATGGAAGAGCTAATGAGAGAGATAACTAGACTTAAGGCACGAAAATGCCTTTGTTCAGACAGTCTCCCGGCAGAACTCTATAGGGGTTTTAGAGACCTAGTACAGCCTTTGATCCTGAGGGTCTATCAAGGGGTACTGAAGGGGAAGGACCGGGCTCCACCAACCTGGACTTTAGTGTTAATCTCGGTGATACCCAAGCCAGGAAAGGACCCCCACCAAATGTCCCTCCTATTGCCCCATCTCCCTATTAAACATGGACTACAACATTTTTATGTCGATTACAGCCAAATGCATCCAGCAGCTTATGCCCTCCCTAATACACTTAGACCATACAGGCTTTAACCCAGGATGCCAAACCCAGATAACCTCAGTAGATCAGTTCACATTACTGACCATATAAATCAAATGAAAACACCCTCGTTTATTATGAGTCTAGACGCAGAAAAGGCATTTGACAGGGTGGCCTGGTCTTTTTTGTGTGATGTCCTTTCCCGGTTTGGGTTCCTGAAGGAATTTATATGGGTCATTTTAAAGTTATATGAATCTCCCACTGCTTATGTTCAGGCCAATGGCCATGTCTCTGCAGCCCTGAGTCTAGGAAGAGGGACGAGGCAGGGTTGCTCGCTAACCCCACTTTTGTTTGCCCCTTACATAGAATATCTGGCCCAAAGCATTAGGCAAAATGTACAAATTAAGGGGATAACAGTGGGAACCTATCACTACATTCGGGGTGTGTACCTCAGGACTGGAGGATGGCTCATGTGGTGCCCCTCCACAAGAGTGGCCCCAAGGATGAACCGGGAAACTACATACCAGTGAGCCTCACATCCATCGTGGGTAAGCTAATGGAGACTATCCTGAAGGAGAGGCTGGTGGCCCTCCTAGAGGCCAAAGGACTACAGGACAGCAGACAGCATGGTTTCATACATGGCAGATCCTGCCAAACCAACCTGGTCGAGTTCTATGACTGGGTAACTAGGCAACTGGACAGGGGCCATGCAGTGGATGTCCTGTATCTGGACTTCAGTAAGGCATTCGACTCAGTGCCACATGGAAGGCTGGGAAGGAAGTTAGTAGGCACAGGGGCGGGTGCAAAGCTGGTGAGATGGGTAGGAAACTGGCTGCAGGGAAGGCAACTGAGGGTGGTGGTGGGTGGGGAGCTCTCACACCCAAGGGCAGTGATGAGCGGTGTTCCACAGGGCTCAGTGTTGGGACCAGTGTTGTTTGGGATATTCATTGCAGACATATCATGGGACATCAAGAGCAAGATCAGTCTGTTTGCTGATGATACCAAGGTAGGCGCGGTGGTGGATGACCTAGGGGGATGGCAGGGGTTGCAGGATGATCTGGCAAAGCCTGAAACCTGGTCAGACACCTGGCAACTGGGCTTTATGCCAAAAAGTGCAAGGTGCTGCATTTTGGGATGAAGAACTCAAGGAGGAGTTACCAGCTAGGGGGAGTGCAGCTAGCCCAGACAGAGGAGGAGAAGGATCTGGGTGTGCTCATTATAGGGTCAATGAACAACCTGCACAATGTAGGAAGGCAGCTGCAAAGGCCAACAAAATGCTGGGTTGTATTGCAAGGGGTGTATCCCCGAGGAGGGAGGAGGTGATTCTGCCACTGTATAGGTCATTAGTTAGACCACACCTGAGTACTGCGTGCAGTACTGGTGTCCGATTCGAAGAGGACATTGTTACTGGAGGGGTGCAGCAGAGTGACAAAGATGATCAAGGGGCTGGGGACTTATCATACGAGAGGAGGTTGAAGGAGTTGAACATGTACTCACTGGAGGAGAGGAGAGGAGAGACGGGTGACATGATTGAAACTTTTAAATACATGAAAGGAATAGACAAGATGGGTACAGAGGGGCTGTTCAAAGTAAGGAAGGGGAGGGCCACCAGGGGCCATGATATGAGACTGGAGCGAGGAAGGTTCAGGAGGGAGATGAAGAGACACTTTTTTACAGAGAGGGTTGTGGCTGGGTGGAATGCGTTACCTGCTGAAGTGGTATGCAGTAGAACAGTGGACTGCTTCAAACGAGGATGGGACAGGACAAGGGGGAGGGTTAATGAAGGGGAAGGGTGGAAGGGAGGGGCAGCTGCAGAATAAGGGGTGCTAGCTGCACATTTGAGCAGACTTGATAGACCTCTAGGCCTTTATCTGCTGGCAAATTTCATATGTTTGTATAAGTTAGCATTATACGCAGACAATGTTCTTTTGTATATTACGGATCCTGAGGCTTCTATACCTATCTTATTCCAACAAACTGAAGAGTTTGCTTCACTATCGGGGTATGAATTAAACCAAAGTAAAACTGAGGTTTGTGTTTCCACTAGGCTTCGAGTGAAGAGATGAAACAAAGCTACCAAATGAAACTGGACCTCCTGAGTATGAAATACCTGGGGATTGTGGTGGGCCTTGAGTACGCCCGGTTATGGGAATTAAATTATCCCCCTTTGATTAAACAACTTAAGGCTGATTTCCAGAAGTGGTCACTGCTTCCCTTATCTTTATATGCCAAAACACAGGCCTTAAAGATGAATGCCCAGCTGAGGCTTCTTTATTTGTTCCAGTGCGTACTATGTATTGTCCTACAGAAAGAACTTGAGTCATGGCAGAAGATGTTTTTCTCCTTTCTATGGGAAGGGAGAAAAGACCAAGAGTGAAAAGAGAACTTCTCTTTGCCCCCAAGGAGAAGGGGCTGGGCTTCCCACATCTCCAAAGTTACTGGGCTGCATCCCAGATGAGGGTTGCCCTTTTATGGGGAAACATGAGATATGATTCCCATTGGAAAAGGATGGATCTCCAACAACAAGTAGATCCACCACTCCAGGCAATCCTTTTTCTGGACAGTGGACCCCGGGAGATTGTGGGGCACTTAGGCACACTAACGGTTTTGGAAGGCTGGAGCAGAGGGACCTGCAGAGGGTATACTCAGAGGCAGCTTTGGAGAGTCAGATGGTGAACATATGATCCCCAGTTTACCCCTGCAATTTATGATAGGTGGTTTTGGAAACAGGCCAAAAGAGGACTGCACAACCCTTTCCAGATAATGACTGGGTACTCCATTTTGCTATTTGAACCAATACAACAACAGTTCCACCTGAACCTCTCAGACAAGTTTAAATACTACCAGTTGAGAGATTATGTAAACAAACAAGTGAATAAACAAGACCCAGGGATGCAGGATGTGGACAGGGATTTACCCTTTCATAGAATTTGGAACTCGGATAGAGCCGAGCATGCTATTACACTGCTATACGCTGGGTATCTATCAGATTTTGAGTTTTCCTCACACTACCTGAAATATAGATGGGAGCAAGACCTTGCTCTCACCCTAACAGACCAACAATGACTAATATCTGGAGGAACACGTGGGGCACATCAGCTTCTCCAGTGTGGAGGGAATTCAGTTGGAAACTGAGGACCCGTTATTTCCTAGTACCAGTCCAGGCAGCTCACCAACATGCAGGGGTAATGCCAGCTTGTTGGCGTAAATGTGGGGAGGGGCATGCATCCCAGGCCCACATCTTTTGGCTCTTCCCTGCACTGGCATAATACTGGGGTGAAGTCCAGCAACATCTGTCCCAAATTTTCACAGTACAAGACCCACTGGGCCCAGAGCATTTGATTTTGGGCGTTGTCCCAAGGGAAATGAGAGGCAAGAGGTGAAGTACCTGTGGTTGGTCCTTACCATTGCCACATTAAAAGCTGTCACAAGGCAGTGGTGGCAAGAAGATCCTCCCACAATTAAGGACTGGAAGGAGGTGGTTGAACATATTCATCACATGGGCAGGTTAACCTTCAACCTAAGGCAACAATCCCATCTTTATTGAAATAGATGGACAAGGTGGCTGTTATATGAGAATTCCATAGAAAATTAAGCTGGGGGGTAACCTGAATTCTGGAGGAAGAGGGACTGCCTTTGGATGGCTAAGGCTTAAGGGTATACATATGAGGAAAGGGGGGCAGTCTATATTTCGGGCATGGAGGAGGCGTTTGCCCCTGTTCCTGTCTTAATTTAGTACATGCCGATCAGGTTAAATGTAAGGAATTGACTTTGATATCTGTGATCCTGTATACTAAAATTTTGTGTTTTTATATTTTTAGTACTTCGTTTACTACTGTTAGTGTAGGTTGGAGAAGTAGATAAAAACAGAAAAACATAAAGTAGGCAACAGCCCTGTAAAAGATGTAACCAAACAGTGTTAACATATCAATTGTATTTATTTATTTATTTATTTTAGATTTACAACTTTTGAGCCAGGGGCTCGATTACAAAGGTACCTCATCACAGTGAAGACATACAGTGGAACATAACATTCCACAGTAACAGAAAACAGTGTGAGAGAGAATAACAGAGTAGCTTCCATATGCAACAAATTACAGCAAATATTGCTTGGCTGAAGAGAGCCTATTGAAAATGTATTGTAAGCATTTCTGAATGTGTTAAAACAAGTCATGATTCAATAAACGAAGTATAAAGAAAAAAAGAACCAGCTTAGGGGCCTCTTCCTTAAGCTACGCCCTACCAGCACTTTGGAATAACCTACAGAAATCGCTGAAGCTTTCCTCTCTGATTAAATGTACCCTTTCAAAACACTATTAAGGCAGCACTTTACTGAATCTTGCAACTGCTATTCTTAACCTTTGTTCTTCTCAGTAACAAGGGCCATGTTGCTGGGCCCCTCTCAAGAACTTCACCTTGTGTAAGCCTGCACCTGCTCTGGCTCCTTACATCCAATTCTCACACACATATTCATATCATCCCCCAGTCCCTTAATTGTCCCTCCCCCTCCTTTCTCCTTTCCTGTACATCCTTCCCCCCTCCCTCAAGTGTGTTCTCCTTTACATCAACATCCTGTTGCGTGTTGTCTGATATAACTGTTTTGTAGTATTACAATACATTTAGTTGTAGACTTCGTAAGAGTTCTGTTTGCTTACTCCTCATTGCACAAAACCCTATATTCATGGTCCCATGTTATATTGAAAATATATTTCTATTTTTTATACTGCATCTGTCATGTAAATATCTCCTTTCTTCCTTCTAGTAACCATACCAGTAGCCCCTCATGTACTGTAACGTATTTAATGCATTTCTTTTGACTCTGTTCAGCTATTTTTTTTATGGTCTGTATTGTACTGCTGTCCAGGCCCACTTTTTAAATGATTTTTTCTCAGCAGTGTTCCACCTGGTTAAATAAAGATTATTGATTGATTAACTTGATTGAATATTGTTCCATATTTAGCTGATCAGGACAGTAATCAGCTGTTTGCTGGGCCATGTTTGTCCCGCACTTCAAAGAAAAAAGCCGCCATATGAGTGGTGCGGCTTTTTCTTCACAAGTATGTTTCCAACCATGAAAAAAAAACACGTCACAATTAGCATCCATGATGATTGCTGTGGCACTGACTTGCCCCTTGCAGACTACTCTGTATTGGACAGACAGTGTCACACCCTACAAAAGGCACTCATAGCAAGAAGTTTGCTGCACGTGTGTGCACAGTGAACTTAAAAAGGCAAACTATTTACAGTAGTTTCTAAGCACAGCAGAAAAACTGAAAATGCTTAATTTGTATTCTACTAACTTCCTTATACTGTATGAATTAGATTATAATTGAAAATTGTAATGAATTGAACTTTACAAAATTCAAGTTGTAAACAAATTAATTTAGAATATAGCTTAACAGCACAGTTAGGATAAGTAAGTTGATATGCTACTTCTTTATCATGGACAGTTGCCTGACCAACGTCCAAGGCACTGGCGTTTCACCTGACTACCTTTTGTTAGTTAGTCAGATGTTATTACATTTTGCTTCTCTGCCCAATGTTGACAAAAAGAAATGCCATTCATAATTAACAGTCTTTGAGTTGGTTCCATTTAGGTAGGTATCAATTCACAACATACTTCCATTTCTTCATATTAAATTTAAAACATTTAAAATGAAGAGTGAGGATGACTTGAGGAAGAGTCCTACTTTAAACTTGTAAGCTGGTCCAAGTGGAGCAAAGGATTAACTATACACCTAACATTAACCCCCCCACTCAAAAAAAATCAAAGTCAATATATAGCTCAGCTGTGGACACAACATTTCATACTACGCAGAGATCTTAGTGCTGTTAATCTATTTAAAATACCTAGACATATCAGCATGGAGTATACCAATGAGCCATCCTACCCAGGAATCCTAATGGTAGAGACACAAAAGTAGGGATTTACCCTACACCCTCTATGAGAGTAAGGTACTTTCAAACTATGATTTAGACCTTCTGTAGAGCATTCATTTAATTTGTTTCATGAAAACAGACAGCTCAACAATATAAGCTCTGTATTAAGAAGTGTACATTGAAAAATTCTGGTTTGATAGAAAAAAGAAGGTATAGTTTAGTTACATTTGGACCAAGTTAAAGAAAAAAGTCAAGCCAGCCCTCCTATTATAAAGACTCCTTATAATTAAAATATTTTCATCCATTAGATGCCATAGTGACATGAAAGTATACCATAGCTTTACTAGTTCCAAAAATATCATTTGAATGAACAACAACAATAGCAGTAATCAGCACTCCTGCCAACCATGAATAGTATACAGAATTGTAACTTGGTCAGGAAATGGAATCTAGAACGTGACATAAGAGGGAGGGAGGGAGTTCAGGGGAGAAGCCAGAAGCCAACCAGGCAGGATGAGTTCACTCCTGCTGCAGATCCCAATTAAACAGCACCATTCCTGGTGCTCTCCCCAAATAATAAATAATAAGAACCCTTACTTGCCCCCAAGTCATGTAGTGTCAGTAGCAGCATTTTTATTTTCCCCTATTTTTGAAGGGAAAGGATCGTATTTTGGCTCTGTGCAGCTGAGCCGTCGATTCCTTCCTACTTCCTGTTAGTGCGATCCGCCCACTTTTCTGATGTAATTATATGGAGAGTGCGGTGGCGCACGCCATAGACATGAATGGGGCTGTTTTTTAAAAGCTGTTTTTCATATTGTAGATGGCCACTGGGAACAAGTCAGAGGCACTGGTCAACTAACAAGGTCCTTTTGGACAGGACACTGGGGAAATTTACCTACTCACCTGCAATGGAACCTCCGGCCATCTGAACGATGGCCACTCCTGGTGGGAACGAGGAGATTATGGATGTGTTGGAGGCTGGGGAGCGGGTCTCCTCCCTTGCCTTGGCTCCTTTAGAGACCAAACACTTTTTTGATGCTACTGGAATACTAGAAAAATTGCCAGCTTGCTCTACAGTTGTAACTACAGACAAGGAAACAGTACCTGTAATCCAAAATGATGTCAATCCTCTGAACTCGACAGTCACTCAGACGATACCCATTTCTAATTCACTGGAGGTCTTTAATGCTGAACATTTGTGTGCATTGTTGACAAAGGAAGAAGCTTGCTTTACAAACCAAAAAAAGAACTCACGATTGCTATGGCAAGCTTGCAAAATGCTCCTGCTACCACTCCCAAGGATACCACTACCAATACACAAGCCCAAATGCCAGCCTGTGATGCAAAGACTACACAGAAGGATGCCATGAACATCCTTACTGCTGCGCAACCCAACCAGATGCCTTCTGCATTGCCGAAACAGTTCACCTTCTCAGCGGATAATTGGGATCCTGAATTATTTGTTTTGGGTACAAAAAAGACTGTTAGTACTCCATCCAGAAAGGCACACACAGCTGACACTCGGTCTAGCCAAGGATGGATTCTAACATTGTTAAATGTTGCTCCTTCAACTCTGGACTGGTCAGTTGACTCAGCACTATGGGCAGCTGGCTGGGAAAAGTCGTGGGAGACCGGGAAGTGGATTTCAGGATACCTTCCCATTCAGATGCCTGAACAAGAATCAGCTCCTGGAATAGGTATGTACTTGTTAACTACCACACCTACTACTGCTCTGTCTTCTGCTGCTAAAGTGATTTCTGGCTCCGAAATGGATACTGTTAGTATCGGTGCACTGTCCCCACTTGAACTCCCTGTTTATCTGCACCTGAGTCAAAATCCTGTTTTACATTTGGTTTGTGCTAATAATCTAGCACCAGAGGTTTCGAGGTTTCCACCCAGGAAAGTGTTCCATAGGATCCACGGCTCAGTGGGTTATCACACTCTCCCAGCCTACAACAGCCAGCAGTTTCTGTACCCATTTCTGGTATTGAGGCATGTAATTCAGACAAAACTAACTTACAACAACAAAAACCTGCTACAAGACCTTATGCATCTTTGTTTTACACTCCTGTTTACCCAGCAAAATGACATAATGCTGTCCGCCTCCACTATAAAGGGGGCTTGGAATCTCTGCCAGTTAGTGTTTTGTTGCCAAAACCCTGCTTAAGGAATCTATGGGCTTTTTTGCCACTGAAGTTTGTGCCCTTATTCATGTCTCCGGAGAGACAACTTTTGACATCAGTTTCAAGCTAAACAGTAGGTTGGACAAGTTTTGAGAAAACTTTCAGGTTCTAAAGCACACTACTTTGAGGGCACCATTTGAAGCAGCCCCCTTGACAAAGCCAGCCTTTAAAACAATTACTGTACTTTCTCACAATGAAGGCGTCAGTGTGACTGACCTGTTTATTAGCTTAAACAATGCTGTACTGTTTTGGGTAATCCTGAAGCTATTTTGTGACACTGAACAGATTTGGACAGGGGGCTGGAGGATCTGTGTGGTTTTGAACTCTACTGACTCAAGCCTGCAACATTTGTCTAACTGCTTATTTCTTGGCTGTGGCATTCTTCTCTGCGCAGGCCAGCCCAAGGCATGTTACAGATGTGGAGCTACTGGACATCTTAGTAGTTTGTGTGGCAAGCTTAAATGTACACTGTGTAATGAGCTGGGCCACGCAAGTGGTTATTTTTTGAATCCTCAACTCTGCAACCTTTGTGAAACCAGAGGTCACACATATACAGCTTGTCCCTGGGCAGCCCATAATCAGACTAACCAGGCTGACACTGAAGAACAGAGACTTTTGATTACTTTAGCACAGTGTTCCAGTTCAAATAAGGCCAATTCGAGACCCAGGAATTTACCTACCCCTATACCCACTTCTTCTACACTGCAGGACCATGCAGTAGTTGCAGCCCTTCCCCCAAGCACCCAGCAGAGCAGGACCAGGTGGAACTGACAACTCCTGGAACATCAGATCCACTTTCAGCCTCTCAGAACTTACCTCTCCCTGCTTAATCAGAAATGGAGTCTGCCCTACCCATTATGGGGGAGGTATCTACCTCCTCTAGCTCTGGAGGCATGCCCCCCTCTTCTTGACTGTGAAATGGACAGAATGGTTACCAGATGCCAACAGGGTAGAAAACTTCTGCCCCCAAAAGTTCCAAAAATTATTCTTGTCCCCCCTACCAACAGATCTGACTTTCTGCACACCCACTCTGATCTCTCAGGGGATGAATCTGATGAGTCTTCCCTTAGTTCCTAACAACCAGATATAGTGACTGACACTGAGGATCCACCTTTAGATGACACTGAAAAACTCACTGTCCAGCCAGGCACTACTCCCTCAGCTAAACCAAAAAAATCTGGGTCCACTATGGGAAAGAAGAAAATGCCTCCGTGACCTTATTTCTGGTAATATATTTTCCCCCTTTGCACTTTTCATGGCACCTTTCCTGTCACTTTGCAGCATAAATACTAAAAGTATAAAAAGTAACAGAAAGAGAGGAGCGTTTTTTTCCCACCTTATTTCTAGAGGTACAGCGATTTCCTTTCTTAAGGATACTCATTTGCACTCTGTTCCTGAAATATCAAAGGCCATTAAAGAATGGGATGTTGGACCATCACATTGGTCCACAGGACAAAACACCTGCTCAGGTTTAGGTATTTTATTTCAAAATGTTACTGTACAATTAAATTCATTGATCTGGTCCCAGGTCGGGCCTTAATTTTTGACACTAAGATAAATAATTATCTTTTTCATTTTATCAATATTTACACAGCTCAATCCAAAGCTGAATGGATTTAATTGTTTTAATTAGTACAGCCCTATCTTTTCTCAGCCCAAAATACTGTTTTAGTGGATGATTTTAATTGGGGGTTATCTCTGTCTGATAGGGGTAAACAGACTAAAACAACAAAGGTCTATTGCGATATGTCTTGTCTTACCAATATTATCAACACTTCTACATTGAAAGATGCCTATTATTCTTTCCATCAGAAGTCAGACCCTACCTTCCAGAAAGGGCCACTAGCCACGAGAATTGATTTCTTTTTTATTACTAAAACATTCAACTACATGCTGCTACCACTTCTCTGGTGGAATTTTTGGATCATAATATTCTTTCCTTACAGATTGGTAATAATAATACCCCGCTTCATGGTCCTGGTACCTGGAAATTTAATTCATCTTTATTGTCCCAACCTCTTGTACTTCAGAATGTTTAGTATTTTATTACTGCCAGAAAATCTGTTATTTTTTACGAGAGACCCCATCAGTTGGTGGGAAGATACAAAACACGACCTATGGATATTATTACAGACTTTGAGTAGAACAAGGCAGAATGCTGACTACTTCTAGTATTTATAGAATAGAACGACAATTCCAGAAATTATTATCCTTATATTATTTGACTGGATTACCACACGCTGATCAAATTAAACAGGGTGAAGAGCCTCATGCTACAATTTCATGCACAACAAGCTGATAGTCTTAAAAAACAGCAACAGTTTGGCGTGCATGGGAAGGGTGGGACAATTTGTCCTTTTAAAAGCTGCAGAGATAGGTTCTCCAAGAAAACCATGGATGGTTTGCTAGACCACAATAACGTGGTCTGTACGGCTGCAAAATATATTATGTAAGTGGCTGCTGACCACACTACTACTTTATGTCTATGTTTATTTAAAGAAAACCCAACTGATACCACCCATAGGGCTTAATTTTTGATAGTTTCTCTCTTCTGCACTGCCCAGCCACAGTAGTAACATCTTTAACAAAAGATATAGCTATTTCAACTTCAGAAGGTAGTATATCATCCTTTAAAAATGAAAAAGCCCCTGTACCAGATGGTCTGACTAGTGAACTCTACAAATTATTCCGCACTGAACTAGGGACTGAATTGGCACTTGTCTTTACTACTCATCATATGCCCCCTACCATGTCAGCGCATCTCTTAATCTATTTGTTTAAAAAAGGGTGATAGACATGATTTCCACAACTGGAGGCCCATTAGCTTACTGAATACAGATTTCAAACTACTGACAGAGATTATAAAGTCTCATTTATCATTAGCAGCTCAACATCTCATTACATCTGCTCAATCATGTTCTATCCCAGAACATACTATTACTGATAATTAGATTTTGCTGAGAGAGATTTTTGAAAGGGGAAGCGGATAGGCTTCATAGGTTTGTTTTGGCCTTGGACCAGTGCCAGGCCTTTGATTCTGTCGATCATGATTATTTATGGTTTGTTTTGAAGTCATATGGCATTCCACAATTGTTTATACAATGGATACAATGCCTGTACCAAACAGCTACAGTAATTCCCATAGTGAGGCTGGAAAGGACACATGAGCCCTATTAACAGTGGGGTTTGGCAGGGATGCCCATTAAGTCCGCTGTTATGTACAGTCCCACATAAAAGATTATATACAAGTTAGCCAGCCTTGGAGTAGGTCCCAAGGTGGTAACCTGGATAAAAAATTAGCTAGACAACAGGACACAGAGGGTAATAGTAAACGGAGTCCACAGTGAAGAAAGGAGGGTACCTAGTGGGGTACTACAGCGTTCAATACTGGGACCAGTCCTCCTTAATGTCTTTATAAGTGACATTGGAGAGCACCTGGAAGGAAAAGTATGTCTCTTTACAGATGACACAAAGATCTGCAACAGGGTTGATACACAAGGTGGGGTGGAAAGGATGAAAAGGGACTTGGCAAGGTTGGAGGAATGGTCACATGGGTGGCAGCTCAGATTCAATGCAAAGAAGTGCAAGGTAATGCACCTGGGAAACAAAAACCCAAGGGAAGAGTACACAATGTGGTATGAGATACTAACAACAACAAAAATCAAAAGGGATCTGGGAGTAATTATATCAGATGACCTAACAGTGGGCAAGCAATGTGACCTAAAGGTGGACAAACAATGTGAGAAGGCAGTACGGAGGGCTGGGGGGGATACTGGGATGCATAGGGAAAGGCATCAACAGTAGAAAACAGAAGTTGTTATCCCTCTCTACAGACAATTGGTGAGACCCCATCTGGAGTACTGCATGCAGTTCTGGAGACCCCATCTCTGCAAAGACAGAGTGGAAGCTGTTCAGAGGAGGGCAACCAAAATGGTGCAGGGTCTGCACCAGAAGACATATGAAGAGAGACTAAAGCAGCGTAATAGGTATACCCTCGAGGAAAGGAGGGAGGGAGGGACATGATAGAAACTTTCAAGTACCTCAAGGGAATTAACAAAGTCCAATAGGGTAGCATCTTTCAGCAAAGGAGATGTGCAAGAACAAGGGGGCACAACTTGAAGATGAGGGACGGCTCAGAGATAAAGTTCTAAAGTATTTTTTCATGGAGAGGGCGTTGGATGCATGGAACAGCCTTCCTGAGGAGGTTGTGGAGTCAAGAACAGTGGGAGAATTCAAGAATGCATGGAACAGACATAAAGCAATTCTAGTGGGGGGGGTAGGAGGAAGTAGGCTGTTGGTTAACTAGGATCTGCAGCTTATCCATTAAGTAGCGAAATGGGCAGACTAGGTGGGCCAAGCAGTCCTTATCTGCCATCAAATTCTACGTTTCTATGTTATACATTTTTAGCATTGACCCCCTGTTATAGGCACTGAATTTGTCTCCTCTTCTACTCCCCTTGCAGTGGCATGAAGGAGTATTGCCTTACAAGACCATGGCGTATGCAGATGACCTTTGTGTTTTTGTCTCAGACAAAACTTCTGCAGAACAAGCATTACGCCTCTGCGTTACACATGGAGGCTTTTCAGGAGCCTCATTAAATGTTGCTAAAAGTGTTGGTAAACACCTTGACAATCACAGCTCCTCTGTACGTGTGACTGCAGGCATAAAAATGACAGAAGACGCTATGAAAATTTTGGGCATTTTTTTTTTTTTACACTGGACCTTTGGATATGCTTAATTGGACACCTAAACTGGACCAAAGAAAAGCTGTAGTGGCCAAATGGAATCAGAGACACATGAGTAAGAAAAAGAGAATTGTTCTTGTTAAAACATAGAAACATAGAATTTGACGGCAGATAAGGACCGCTTGGCCCACCTAGTCTGCCCATTTTCCTACCTAACAGATAAGCTGCAGATCCTAGTTAACCAACAGCTTACTTCCTCCTACCCCCCACTAGGACTGCCTTATGCATGTCCCATGCATTCTTGAAGTCCCCCACTGTTCTTGACCCCACAACCTCCTCAGGGAGGCTGTTCCATGCATCCACAACCCTCTCTGTGAAAAATACTTCCTCACATTACCTCTGAGCCGTCCCCTTCTATCTTCAAATTGTGCCCCTTGTTCTTGCACATCTCTTTTCTGGAAGATGCTACCCTCTTGGACTTTGTTAATTCCTTGGAGGTACTTGAAAGTTTCTATCATGTCCCTCTCTCCCTTCTTTCCTCAAGGGTATACATATTAAGCTCCTTTAGTCTTTCTTCATATGTCTTCTGGTGCAGACCCTGCACCATTTTGGTTGCCCTCCTCTGGACAGCCTCCACTCTGTCTATGTCTTTATGGAGATGGGGTCTCCAGAACTGCACACAGTACTCCAGATGGGGTCTCACCAACTGTCTGTACAGAGGGATAACAACTTCCTGTTTTCTACTATTGATGCCTCTTCCTATGCATCCCAGTATCCCCAGCCTTCCTTACTGCCTTCTCACATTGCTTGCCCACCTTTAGGTCATCTGATATAATTACCCCCAGGTCCCTTTCTATTTTTACTGTTGTCAGTATCTCACCCCCCATTGTGTACGCTTCCCCTGGGTTTTTGTTTCCCATGTGCATTACCTTGCACTTCTTTTGCATTGAATCTGAGCTGCCATACATTTGACCATTCCTCCAACCTTGCCAAGTCCCTTCTCATCCTTTCCACTCCATCTTGTGTATCAACCCTGTTGCAGATCTTTGTGTCATCTGCAAAGAGACATACTTTTCCTTCCAGTTCCTCTGCAATGTCACTTATAAAGACATTAAAAGGACTGGTCCAGTACTGAACCTATGGTACCCGCTAGTAACCCTCCTTTCTGCCACCGTACTCCATTTACTACTACCCTTTCAGTCCTGTTGTCTAGCCAATTTTATCCAGGCTACCACCTTGGGACCCACCCAAGGCTGGCTATCTTGTGTATTAATCTTTGTGTGGGACTGTATCAAATGCCTTGCTAAAATCTAGGTAGGCCATGTCCACAGCCCTCCCTGGTCTACTACTTTGGTAACCCAGTCAAAGAAATCTATTAGATTCGCCTGACACGACCTTCCCATCGTGAATCCATGCTGCCTTGGGTCCTGTGCCCCACTGGCCTCTAGGTACTCAACAATTCTTTCCTTCAGAAGTGATTCCATCATTTTCCCTACCACTGAGGTCAAACTAACTGGTCTGTAGTTTCCTGCCTCTGTCCTGCTCCCCTTTTGTGAAGAGGAATCACATCTGCCCTCCTCCAGTCCTCGGGTACCACCCCACCCTCCCATGATTTGTTAAACAGAGTAGTCAGCGGTGTCACTAGTTCTACCCTCAGTTCGAGGACATTTATGTGAAGCTTCTGCTCGAACTGAGACCAGCTGCCCCGAGTCCTGTGGGACCCCAGATGGGCACTCCAGCCTGCCCCAGACACATCTGTCGTCAGCGTGGTTTTTTTTTTGGGGGGGTCTTTACAAAATAGGACCCCTTCTCTAAGGTATTCCTGAACCATCCATCACTGCAATTCCCCCATTGGGACCGGAGAGTCCACTGGGAGATTCTCATGTGGAGCTGCACTAGCGGGACAGTGGGAATGGCAGCCGCCATTAGCCCGAGAAGGCAAAGGACCTTTCTGGCCCTGACCACCCGAGACCAGACAAGAGATGAGCTTGACTTGAAAGCATCTCGACTGTCCAGCGGCAAAAAAGCTTTGCCTAGGGTCATGTCCAACACTGCCCCTACGAACTGCAGCGGCTAGCAAGGGATCAGGTGGGACTTGGCTTGGTTGACTGATACCCAGGCTGAAGAAAACTTGTAGGGCGAGAGAAAGGAAGCACAAGAGTTCCTCTCGGGATGGAGCTGCTATAAGTCAGTCATCCAGGTAGAAGAAGACTTGAACTCCCTGGGAATGCAGGAAGGCCACCACTACCGCCAGGCATTTGGTAAATACTCGGGGAGCCGAGGAAAGGCCAAATGGGAGGGTCCTGAACTGGTAGTGTGACCCCTGAAAACAAAAACTTAGGTACTTGTGGTGGGAACGGCATATAGGGACATGGAGTCCCGGCCAAAGCATGGGAAAAAGACTCTGTAGCGAAAGCATCCTGAACCGTTTGTATTCCAGAAACGGACTGAAGGAGCAGAGATCTAATAAGGGTCTCAGATCTCTGGTCTTCTTTGGTACTAGAAAGAAACTGTAATAGTAACCAGTCCCCTGCAGGTGTGTGTGTGAGGGACGGGGAGATGAGATTGGTTCTACTGTCTCCTTCAAAAGAAAAAAGCAGATTTCCTCTAGCACCAACTAAAGGTGTAGAGGGAGAGACCCACTGGGGCCGTCTGCCAAGAGGTTTTTCGATAAACTCCATCGAAAGCCTCCTGATACCAGCTGAGCACCTCGAGCCATCTGCAGTTATCTTCTCCCAACCCGGCAGATGGGAGAAAAATCTCCCCCCTACCGGCTCCTCTAATACTGACAGAGGCAGAGGGCAGAGCAGCGACAGGAGCTCAAGGCTTTTTTGCTGAGGGAAGCTTTGGCTGTTGACATGGCTCAACGCTTATTCAGGCATTTTGCTTGTGTTAGTTTTTGGCAGATTTGGTGCCGAAAGGGACGTTTCAGCCCTTGGGAGGATTCACACATTGTCTGGACAGATTTCAGTGCTGAATGCGCAGAATGGACCAGGTCTCCCAGTTCCTTAGTCTGGGAATCTGGGAAGGAATCCAGTTTCGCTTCCACCTGACAGAGGATGGACTTCTTCTGGTAGTTCCCCATATGACCGATGTAATCTAGGGCCCTCATACCCAGAGTGTAAAAAGCATAAATCTTCCCATACTGGTCCAGAAGTCGTGGTTCCTTGTCAGGAGGGGACGAGCCGAGGTGCTTTGGGTTGGCAGATCGGTCGTGAGCGGCGCTAATCACCACCGAATCCACCTTGGGGTGGAGACTAAGGAAGTCTTTCCCCTCTAGAGCTTGGTATAGCTCATCTGCCTTTCTAGGGAGACGAACTAATGAGGAAGATTGTTTCCAAACAGTGGAAACAAGATCTGCGTGAGGCTCGACCCAGGGTGGAATCCAGGTGGAAGAGGTCTCCGGGACGTCCAGATGAGCAGTAAGTTTTTTTACGCTGGGGATCTGGTTCCCACTGATTGCCACTCACAAGCAGCCTGGATCTTCAGTAGCTCTAGAAAGGAAGGGTCCTCCGGAGGAGACTTCAGAGAGAGCACCATGGCCAGGGGTTTTCTGGAGTATGTGGCTCGTCCCCAGGATCAGAGTGGCCAGAATCCGAATCAGACTGATGGCTCCGGTGAAGAGGAGTTCTCCCTGTGTGGGGGTGGACTGTCCCCTCTGGGGATACCCCAGGGAAGCATATCCTCCCTAGCCCAAGATCCAGATGGTTCTGCCCTGGCGTTGGGTAAAGGTGGAGAAGTCGAAAGGGGTCCAGCGTCGGCAAACTGCTTTCGACTTCCCTGGTAGGCTGGGTCTTAGCCTTAGCCCACGAGGAGGCCAAAACCTTCATCAAGTCCACCTGAGGCTGTGTGTGTGTGGGGGGCTCGGATACAGGTAACTTGTAAACCTGTAATAAGGGTACCTATAACCCGACAGCAGGTATTGAGGTGCCGGGTACTGTGGCGTCAGGTATCCAGGGACTCCAATGGAGCCAAAGGTCCTGGCATCGGCCTTGCAGGCGGACTGGACGGATCAGGCATCAGCCTGGAGGGCGTGAGGCCTGAAGTAGGAGGACCCACGGGAGGGTCCGGGAGCCCAACCGGCCCCAACAGCGGAGTGGGTCTGCCATCTGGGAGTGGAATGCTGGAGGGTGACATTGGGTTATCTGGCGTCTGGTCCAGCACTGGAGTGGAGGAACCCCCAACGGCAGCATTCCAGCATCCTTGACCTCAGCCGGGGAGGGAGGGAGGAGCCGATCCCGGCGGGGGGAGTCTGAGGAGACGCGGGGACCTCATAGGGCAATGGGGCAACTCCCGGACATCAGACGTGGTGTCAGCACCTGACATGGGGTCACGGGCTGGGCAGTCGGAGGAGCAGACAGATGACTTATCAGACCCACTCTTACCGGCAGGCCGAGGTTTAGGGGCAATAGCGGGAGTGGAGGCCTTTTCCCCAGAGGCTCCCAGTGGGCCCGGGCACTCAAGCCAGTCCGGGGGGGGCGCGACGCCAGCTTAGTTACCACCGAGGCAGCTGAAGGACAATCCCACGGAGGTGAAGTTACCTGAAGGGACGCAACTCCAGCCGAAGTCACAGCAGCTGTGACAACTAGTCCCGGTCTCAGTGTTTCTCCTTGTCCCTCTTTTTATGATGGCCCTCAGGAGACGTGGATGCCTGCCTCAATTTCTTCAATTCTTCACAGATGCCATTTTCTTTAACAAATGGGCCTCCAGGGACTGCAATCTCAGTTTCTGGATGGCAGAATTTAATTTAATAGTGCTTGCACTCCTCCACGCGGTGGTCCAGGCCTAAGCAAAAAAGACAGTACAGACGTCCTTGTGAGGAAGCAGAGATCCACACGAGTCACACTTGTTATGCAATTCTGAGGGCACTGGGAATGACATGCACAGCGACGTAATTGAACAAATATTAGAGAAACAAAAAGTGTCAAAGAAAAGAGACACTCATCTAAATTTGCAAGACAAGTGAGCGCTGTTCTTCCACGAGGTACTTTCGCAAGCCAACAGTGGGAAAGAACTGGAGGGCAGGTGTGGGGGACTGCCCCTTTATACTGACATCAGACGACGCCAGTCACCTGACATGGGGGTGGTCCCCCACCAGAGACTGCTACCTAGAAGTTTTTCCGTGTGGTCCTGATGCCTGGTTGCTTAGTCTTATGAGAATACCTACCGCAAGAGCCCTCTCGAAGTAACATCTGCCATTTCACATTACAAGTTCAGATACAGAAAGCTGGAGTTCTGACTGAGATGAGACTTCTACTTATTGGGCACTTACCTCCCTTTAGGGACATGGCACCCACATATTGAAAGGTAGCCCCCTTGGGTAGCACATGTCGCACCCACTGTAGTGACTCTAGTTTGGGAGTGGATATTAGAGCCAGGCAGAGGGAACTGGGAAAGCGCTGGTGCACAGCAACACCACCAGCAAGGGAGGAAAGGTGCATCAGGTATCGCTGCACTGGTGACCTCAGTGGCGGGCCAGGGAGTGGGACATGCTATGTGCAATACCTCTTTTTTATATCTTAGTTATGTCTTTCCCCCACTGAAACAGCTAGAAATGACCCTTTTTAGTATTTTTTTTCATGTAGTTTGGGGAAGTCATTTGAACCCCATAAAAAGGAACATTCTCTACCTCCTATCAAAGGGGCAAAATATGGTAAATCCCCATGTTTTTTTCTATTGTATTTTTTCCATCACTAACCTGAAACCATTACTCTTCCATACCGGGAAATGTTGGAGTAATTTGTTTTTCTTTTCTTGTCAACCCTGGTTTAAACGTTGGGATACTGGAACTTTGCAGTTTTTAGGTACTGCACTACAGACACCTCTTTATATCAGAGGTCTTTTTCTGTAACTTAAAACATGGAAGATATCCAGTACAATGATCCGAACTTAGCACAAGAAAACCTGTTATGCTCACAATATAGTCACTTATTATGCTGAATCCCTCACTGTTCCTTCCTGTCCTCTCCCCTCATACCCTCTTTGCAAGACTTTGTGATTAATACTAGAATTCCACCATGTATGGGATGTACATTGGCTTTGTTGCCATGAAAAATTAAATATTAAAGCTAACCAAAAACATAAACAGTTAGTGGACTAAATATGTTGTAGGGACTCCTGTTTTCAACAGCTTCAGACCAAAGATCATCTTTTTTATTCCTGTACATATACTTCACAGTTTTGGCCGTTTTTAGCTAATCAGTGGTCTGAATCATGTTTTGCTTCAGTTATGTATGACATTTTGATGTATGGCCATTATCCAATTATATGGAAAAAATGATGCAAGAGTACACTTCACATTGTTTTTGCAGTTACAAAATGGTATCTCTGGAACTCTAGATGTCTATATACTCAGCAGTAAAAACACATTTCTCATATTGAGTTAGTTAAAAAAATTACTGTTGATTTGCAGATTTTCTTTGCAGAAGGAAAACAATTTACTACAGTTTTTTTTTTACATGCTACATGGAAGAACCTGCCATGGATTACCAATACTGATGTGCCAGGTACTCTTGTATCACTATATGTAGAAGTTGTCTCTACCTGTGTGGGGTTAGATGCATTGTTTCTTTTTTTCTGATTTACCATACCCAGGTATCATGTTTTTTTTTTCACAACCAGATTGGTTCATATTTCTGTTCTACTGTGTTTTTTTGTGAAGCTTTGTTTTGTATGATTTTCCTTCTCATATAAACTCCCCTACTCTACCCTTCTCCACCAAAGCAAGATGGTGGCTGCTGCTGCTGAAGGTGGTGGAGAAGAGGATGCAGGGGGGACCTCTTCTCTGTGTTTCATCCCGTTTCTAATCCAGCGCTGCTACCCTCTGTGGTAGCAGACTTTGAAATGAACAAATCAATGGATTTACTTACAGAAACTGAAAAAAAGGAAAGTCAGGAGCTGGTTTCACAAACTACAGGTGTGAATCAGCAGCTGACAGCTGCAGAGCATTCTGCAACTGCTGGAATGGACACTTTTTCATCAAAACAAGAGGAATTGATTTTGAAATCAGCTGTGAGAAAAAATAAAGCTTGACTTTGAAAATTACTGAGGGAAGACACAATTTTGGACACTCAGCAGCAGTTGGAGGGGACTGGGATTGAACTCCCCCCCCCACCACAACCACACACACACAGCATCAGCGTGAACAAGAACAATTTTCCTCATTTTTTTCAACCTCTGGAGACATACCCTTAGAACTGACCCAGAAGATGACTACACAATTTGAATCAACTGACATGGAGCTGCCACAACCAAAGTCTTTGGAGCTCCATAATGGCTGGCTAGACAGCTGTTTTCTGCATTGGAACAATGGAACTACACATCTGCTTTAAGTGCTGAAGGTTGGATCTCAAACAGAAACGGGAAAGGAACGACATTTCCAGGACCGATAACAGCAGCTGAAATTATTGCAGATGCACAGCAGAAAATAAATGGGGAAAATATTTTTCCTCATTCTCAGGACTACAGTGAACAGGCTGGAGCAACTGATACTGCAGGAACAGCTGGAGAGTCCACTTCTGTTATTTGTACACTAAGCATCCAGCTAAATCCCAAAAACTCAGAAGAACATGCTTTTACACAGCCAGAGACTCCTGATATCGAAAATTTGCAAAATAAAAATGGAAATAAGGACACAAGTACTGTTACTGGGCCCAGTACATCACAAAACACAACACAGGATCATGCCACATCAGAAATGCCTCATTCTGAGAATGGTAGACGTAAAACAGAGGGTTTGGTTTTACTAACGCCCTCTGCATCTTTAACTAATCCTGGCATTTCGGCACCCAAAGGACTGACACAATCATTGCTGAACACTGAAGAACAACCACCTAATGCTTTTAAAATGTCCAATCCATTCAAACGAGTGGGTGAGCCAGCTCAACGGAGGAACGCTGTAAGGCTAAAGTACACTGTGACTGAAGAACTTTTCCCAGATAGGGAATTTGTTATTCACCAATTGTTAAAAAACACCATGGGAACCAGTGCACAAGAAGTATTTGCCACTATCCATGCAAAAGGTGAAACTACATATGATGTTAGTTTTAGGAATGCACAAACCTTGGAAAAATTTAGGCAAAAATTTGAACTGGTCAAAGATACACCTCCCTGGAAACCTTTCTTCCCTGTACCTCTGACCAAATCAACAGTCAAAAATATTACACTGCTTTTTAGAAATGAGGGTGTAAACACTGAAGATGTTCAGTACTGGCTTAAACAAAAATGTGATATTTTACAATGCCCAGTTCCCATCTTGGATGATGATCTAGTCTGGATTAGTGGGTGGAAGATTAAAGTAACTTTGAAGCATACTAACTTTGGGATTAGCCACTTACCAAGTAGTTTTCACATAGGCAGGGACAGAGGTACAGTATATGTTTCTGCCCCGGCAGCCCAACACCTGCCGCAAATGTGAGGCCAGAACACACTTAAGTTCTGCTTGCAATAAACCAAGATGCAGTTTATGTCTGGAATAGGAGGACGTCAGTTTAGGGTGCCCAAACACCTTCTGATGTAATCTGTGTGAAGATACAGGTCACTCCTACCAACAGTGCTCTTGGGTGGCCCATAACATATTGAACACGGTGATGCAAGATCAGGAATCCCTGATCACAGAATACCAAATTAAAGCACAACAATCTAGGGATTCAAGACACATCCCCACCCCAGAATCTCAGGAACATCCTCCTCCTATTCAGAGGGATAACACCCCACAACCGGACCCTACTACACCCAGGGAACCCAAGTCCTACAGCACAATAATTGCTCCCCTCTCCATTCAACAAGATACTTTTGTGATAGTAATCACTGGAAAAAATGGGCATCGGAAGAAAAAAAAACTGAATCCATAGTGACAGATGAACCAATTCTGACCAGAAACCATTTCAGTATCTTATCAAAATAAAAACAGTGGGGGCATACTGAGGAAGAGAAGGGAGACTCAGATATGTCATCAGTCACTCCAGTGGCAATGGACTATGTGCAGACCCCTAACTAGAACTTTCAAAAGCAAAAAAAGCTAGAGGAAGAGCTAATTCAAAAAACAGACCAGATAGATGATTTTACTATTACTCCTTAATCACCCATGGGTCACAACATACTCCCCCTGACTGTAAACATTAGCAGTATAAAGTCACATAAAAAACAAATAACTACTTTTCAAATACTGAAAGATTTACCCAGTAATATTTTGTTCCTACAAGACACATGCATCAATACACTTTATGAAATATCTCAAGCTAAGCAGTTACGGTCAGAGGGGGCATCCTTTTGGTCCCAAGGAGAGGAAATCTTCGACAGAGTAGCTAATTTATTAAAAGGACTCACTTTAAGGTGAAAAGAATGGTTAATATTATAACTGGTAGAGCCCTTTTGTTAGATTTGACCTATGCATCTTTTGATTTTTGCTTCATAAGCATCTATGCTCCACAAAGCATAGCTCTCAGGGTAGAGTTATTTCGAACAGTGCAACCCTATTTCCTAATTACATACAACAAGATCAATATATATATATATATATATATATATATATATATATATATATATATGTATTTTTAAAATCTCTATTTATCCACCCCAATCTCTGTAGGCTCCACATTATCGGAGCACCCATGAAGTCTGCCCCCACTTCAGCCATCCTACCTGAGTTCTCCAGTCTACCCCCATGAAGCCACGGTTCTTCCCCCCAGGTGGGAATGAGGTGGGGTGGGCTTACATCCCAAATGATTCTGGTTTCATCAGGGACCACAGGACCAGAGAGGTGGGAGCAATTAGGGGTTTGCTTTGGTGCTCTGTCTTCCTGGAGCCTGCAGAGTGATTTTCTCTTGTTCTTGGGGGGGTGGCATGTACCCAGATGCCATGGTATCACTGCCGACATCGCCACTCCCCATCCCCTAGATGTCAGCTCTGCGCTTGCCATGCCAACTTCCACCAGAGGCCATTCAAGTGCTGAGAATGGACCCCCCTCTCTCCTGGGAGAGGAGAGCTGTCCTCCAGATGCTCAAGCCTCTCTCTCCCTTGCTGACCCCCAATGGCCCGGGCTTATTCCCGAACCCAGGTCACCGGTGTGGTGCGAGGTGTGGCGGCCAGCGCCTCAACCCTCAGTGCCATTGGGCCAGCGAGATCAATAATTTTTGGCGGAGACTTCAAATGTGGAATGTACCATCCAACAGAGGACGTAAGACCAACAAAATCTTTAGTGACATGTCCTGTCTGACCGACCTTATAAAAAAGCAAACTTACAGGGCAGCTTCACTACAGTAAATCAAAATGGAGAAAAAACATTTGTTAAAGGTGTATTAGCTACCAGGATTGATCATTTGTTCTTCTCAAAAAATATTTCTTCTCAGAAAGCCAAAAAATAGCCATTGAAACCTCAGACCACCTGGCAGTGTCCTGCTACTGCCGAGTCCACACTCAGCTTATCCAACCAAATCTTGATGGAGGTTAAACAATAGTCTATTATCTGATCCACAAATCATAGAAAAATGGGAACATCTTTTCAAAGCAAGGGTATAACTAATAGATGTGTATGATACAGTAGCAGAGTGATGGATAGACACTAAAAAAGATTTCAAAGAATTTAGTAAACAAGCAACATGGAGAGGGAGAAAACAGTATTTTTAGTATTTAAAATTAAGGTATCAATTACAAACATTAATTTCCCCTAGTGCATGAGCATAAACAAAATTTAGGAGCACAGAATAAACAAATAAAATAGGAGATGTTTCAATTCTAGTACAACAGATCTACAAGTTTGAAACTAAAAGCACAGTATGGGGCACAGGAGTGCAAATCTGCACTAGATATTTTTAAAAGTTGTGCAGAGCGTGCAAATCTGACACATATAGAAAGCATTTTATATTTTAATAACAACCAAAAACATACAAGCCTAAAGAAAATTATGAATATTACACAGAACTATATACAAAGTATGTCTGGAACCCATTTAGTAGCTATATGGGAAGAATCCTTTTTACAGGGTCTGAATATTCCTAATGTCTCACCACAAATCTCACAGAGAATAGTGGCCGATATTTCGGGAAGATGAAGTTCAGCAGGCCATAGAATCATTAAACAATAATTCAGCCCCTGGTCAGGATGGTATCACACGAGAATTTTACAAGAGTGCTGCATAACTTTGTCCGGTATTGGATATACTTTTCAGCACTCTTCTGAAAGTTAACCATTTTCCAGTAGAGCTAACCCAGGCTGTCTCCTTATATTTAAAAAAGGAGACAGAGGAACTATTAGAAACTGGAGGCCCATTGGCTTATTGAATGTTGATTATAAAATCCTGTTGATCATTTTAGTAAACCGATTATCAACAGTAGCAGTAGAAGTAATTTACCCTGCACAGACTTGTGCACTCCCTAATAGGTCAATGTTTCAAAACATTCAGCATCTGACAAATTTAATAGAATTAGGGAAAATGAGCAAATATTCTGGATTTTTGCTATCTCTAGACCAGGAGAAGGCATTCAACAAGGTTTGCCAAACATACCTGTTCAATGTACTAAAGGGTTATGGAATTCCAGCAATGTTTATTTCCTGGTTAAGAAACTTATACACAAATGCTTATGTCCTATTCATAAATGGAAAAATGGGTGAGGATTTCAAGATATGCAAAGTACTTTGACAAGGCTGTCCTCTCAGCCTACTCTTTGCAATAGATCCCTTTATTAGAAAAAAAAATCCAAAAATCCCTGGTATTAAAATTTCAGATCAACAAACATCTAGTAATGTCCTCACCTATGCAGATGACATTTGTCTCTGCATACATGATGAGATAGCGAGTCCAGAAGTACTGCATTCATTTTCAGAATATGAGAAGGTGTCTGGTGCTAAACTAAACTATGCAAAATTCAAGGCTTATAAACAGCATTTAATAAACAAGACAAATATTTCATGCACTGCAAATATACCTATTAAATCTGAACCAATTACAATCTTCAGGGTTGTTTTTGGCACACAAGATGATGTAAACACGAACTGGGAATCTGCAGTATCTAAGGCTTCAAGTTATGTTCAACAGTTGAAACACAAAAGTATCTCAAAAAGGGAATGAGTTTTTTTGATAAAAACATTTCTTGTACCACAATTTGCACATGCGGCGCATGTGTATCTAGTTCCTTTTACTATGGAAACACAAGTTTTTTACATATTCTTTCAGGGACTTTGGAGAAACCGCTTAAGTCCCTTAAAAAGAACCTACACATATTATGATTATTGCCATGGAGGCATTAGAATGGTTAACCCCATTGTTTTTTCCATAGTGTTTTTATTTATAGTAATGTTTACAGTTTATTAAAAGGACATTTCACCTTTTGGCAAGGCATCACAGTCACATGGTTTATCCCACTCAAGGATAGATGGAGTCAGGGCACAATATCAGTTTCGGCAATCATTAAACTCAAAGATGTATCTTCCCATATGAAACCCAGCCTAAAAAAAACTAAGACAATGGCAAACAACACAGGTATTCATAACTTCGAAGTCTAGGAAGCAGTTCTAGTTAGGAATTTTACATGACAAATGTGATTCAGTACCACAGTTCCTATTGTACGCAGACACTAACACAGAGGTAGCTTGTCAACAATCGACAGATAAAAGAATACTGTTCCAAATGTGGGATGTATGTTAGCTAGCACGTCATGGGAAACGTGGAGTGAGAAATACATTAAAACATAACTCGACTGAAGCACGCGTGTGCCCCTGACTATCATGCAATCAAACTGTAGAAACATTAAAACACTTTTTTCTTCAATGTCCTTTTCTACAGAATTTCTGGTACTTGTTTGCACAGATACGGAGAGTTAAACAGTTACTACCAATTACATACAATATTCTGGTATTAGGGATATATCCTTCTAGACTACATAAATATAATACCAGCACCCTTAGAGTACTTTTTGCAGCCTGCAAATTCTACTTGTGGCAAGAGAGGTGTGTGTTCCTTTTGCAACAAAAGGAATTGTCAGCAATGCATATTGTACAACAGATAATGACACTATTGAGGAAAAATTGTTTATGAACAATGAACAGTAGCATCTTCACTTTTTTTTTATATAGCTATTTGGTCCCCGTCACCTCCTCTCGCCAACTGGCGATGGGGACACACAGGTATTTTTTTTACAGGTTTTCTTACCTTGCCCCCCCCCAAAGGCCCTGGCACATGACCGTGGAAGCACACATGCACCTCATGGCAGCAGCTCAGCCCCTTCCATCTCCCATAACTGTTTGCCACCCCCTCTCCACCTACGCTACCAACCGGACCTCCACCCCACCCGGTGGGAGTGGAACTACGGGGGTGCCAACCCACACTCACCACCCTCAGGAGAGAAGAGCTGCCCATTGGCATACTCAATCCTGCTCCCCCCATGCCAGCACCCCGATGACCCAAGGTCACCAGCATAGCACGAGATAAGGTGTCCAGCGCCTCAACCCTCTGCGCCACTGGGCCCGCACATCTTCACATTTGAAGAGATACTGGCACCATTGTACATGGTTCCTAACAAATGAAAACTTAGGTAACTTGTAGGCATCCATTAGAGTTTGTTAAAATCAAATAATTACTGTTTACTTTTGCTTTTCTTTGTTTTGTTTTCTAACCCTATATAACTTTTGAATGTTATTAATTGTATACTATTTTGGATTACCTACGGATTGGTGATGGTTTTTCCTAATGATCTTTGTGTATAATAAAAATTTCCCTAATAAAAAACTCCCTATTCTTTGGTAGAGAGGAGCTGCTGCTCACCTTCCTGACCGACTGCCAAAGATGGCCAATGCAGAGATGGAGGAGGACAGAGGTGTAGCCCACCTGTCCTCCGACTGCCCTTTTCAATGCTTTGTATGCTGTTCCTGTACAGATGGATGAAGAAGCACAGTTTACTAACATTCACGGGCAGACTAGGTGGGCCAAAGGCCCTTATCTGCCAACATCTATGTATCTATGTACTACCACTACCGGACTGTTGCTGGATCATGCTGTACCTGCTGTGGAAATCCCTATGGAAAACCCTATGAATATGAGTCTTTTGGTGCCTGCTGTGCAGTTTTCTATTGAACCTGGATTGTCTGCAGTGACCAGTTCCCCTATGGCTTACTTCTGGATGACCTATTCTAATGCTGCACCTGTTGGTGATATGCTGATGCTGAACAGTGCTTACAGGACCAACTCACTCAGAAAAAATGGCTTTATTGGTATTAATCGAACTGGAAGAACAAAACTTTCTGAGGGCTCAGACAGAGTTGCGTGCTCATGATAGGGCAAACCTGCTATAGTTTTCTCCACTGGATAGTGATTTCACCTGTCTACTCACAGGTATGGAACTGCCTCTGCTACTGCTATTTTCCCTCTTTCGACCTCTGTACAGACTACAGATTGTTTACCTGTACAACTGCTGTGGTGGGGTCATCAGAGCAGCTCTGCGTCACTTTCATCTGACACTGTCTTGGATGCTGATTCTCAGTTCTCTCCTTCTGTTTTGCATGATGTTTCTGCTTCTCCAAATGATGAATTTATCTGGACTATTTTTCCAGCCGACATTGCTCAACCAATATTGCTCCCTATCAACAAAGATGTACTATCATGTGATACAGCTTTTCTGCCAACTTCTACTCCTGCTGGCATCATGTACTCTAAAGTAGTTAATTCTGCAGATCTGAGGTCAGTGGCCAAAGGAACCCGCATGGAGCCCACCAAATGACCTGCTACCCCATTGACAGCTACTATAGAGGAGGCACCTGCTGGCTGTTGGAGCCCAATCAGGGCTTTTCAGGAAGCTGGGTGGATAATAGGTCCTGATGGGCACAGTTAGAGCCCACATTCTGTTTCAGTTCCTGCCTTTAAGATTGACACCTGTGAGGCAGCTCCTCTGCATGCCATTCCTTCCATGGGACCGTCCTCTTCAAGTCTGGGGTCACCAACTGTTATGGAGGCTGTACCTGCAACAGACATTGCCATGGCTGGTACTAGCTCTGCATTTGCTCCCCCCCCCCAAGGCAAATGAGGAGGTCACTGATCCCGGTCTTACAGCACTGTCCACTGCCTTAGTTCCTACTGTCATAGACACCACTGCAGCCACGCATCAAGAATTGCCTCAGGGTGCTCCTGCTCCCTCCTGCTCTATGGAACAGCTCCCAGAAAACCCCTTTAAACTTTCTGATCTTTTTGCTGCACAATCGGCTCCTGCCCCACAGTGCAATGTGGTCAGACTCAAGTATACAAGTGGCCTTGAACTCCCTCCTGACCATGCCTTTTTGGTTGAAAAGCTCTCGATGGACTTTCATCCGACTGACATTTATGCTTTTACTTATGTTTCCGGTGAGGTGACGTGTTGTGCAATGTCAGCTTCCAACTGCCTTCCTATTTGGATCAGCTCTGGGCCAAATACAATCAGCATAAGTTTTCAGAACATTGGCTTTCTTTTCAGGTCATTCCTCTCACTAAACCTATGACTCAAACCATTATGATTATGTTTTGCAATGAAGGGGATGTCAACAATATTACCTACTGGATTAAACAACGTTGTGAGGTTTTAAGTAAACCCGACCCTATCTTGGATAAATATGGCATATGGACTGGAGGGTAGAAATACATGGTTCAGCTCCAGATGACAGACTTTGGCATTTCTCATCTCCCAAACAGTTTCTTTCTTGATCAGGATAAGAGGGTCTGCTTCTACTCCAGGCAGCCTAAGGCATGTTTTAAATGCGGATCCCTTTCTCATTTGAATAACGTCTGTAACCAGAGATTCTGTAATCTGTGTCTGGAATATGATCACATCAGAGCCTAGTGCGCCAATAAGGTGAAGTGCAACCTCTGCTGGTTTGAAAGTCATTCTTTCCATACCTGTTCATGGGCATCACACAATTGAACTGATAATCCATGCCCTGACAGTATCCTGGCTGCTGCTTGAGTGGCTGGATCCAGATTGGTTCCAGCACCTAGATCTTCAGACCATCCGGTTCCATCTGATCTCCCTGAGGTACCGTCTGCCTCAAACATGACTATTTCTGTGGCTCCTTTGCAGATTTCCTCCATCAGTAACAGTGTCCATGCTGAGCACCCTTTGGTCCACCCTTTAACTCTCCTTGCCTGGTCCCTCTTCCACCTCTGCTGTAGCTTTTTCCATTGATGCTTCCATGCCCCCTCAAGATTCCTTCCAGGTGGTTACATGATGAAGATCCCTGTGCCTCAAGCCCCTACAGATCCCTCCACAGGCCGTTCCTTCTGGACAGGTGCAGACAAAGAAAGGATTTGATCCTCTGGCTCCGGTGAAGGACTGGGGTGATACTGCAGATGATCTTGACTCTGAGACTTTTCTGTTTCTTCTCGGATATTGGTCCTCTCTGACACTGAGGATAATGTTCATCTTCCTGCCAATGTCCGTGAATGGAAGGATGACCCTAGTGTGCATTCCAAAGCTAAATCTAAGAAGAAACATACTAGTCCCCCATAGGACTTTGTGCTCTGTAAAAATGCCGTTCCCTCTTCATTGTGGATGCCATTTGCCTCACTAAATGTTAACAGCATTAAGAATTTCACCTGTAAATGTGTGACATTTCAGATTTTGCTTATCCTTCTTACCAATATTTTTTTTCTGCAGGATACTAAGCTTCACACCTTAGCTGACATCAGGGCTGCACAACAATTATGGACCCATGGGGTGTCCTATTTCTTGGCTGGCACAGAGGTGTGTACCAGTGTGGCAGTATTGTTTAATAGAACACAACCTAGGGTGACGCGGGTTCTGGATATTCTCCCAGGGAAGGCTGTATTACTGGAATGCAGCCTGGATCAGTTGTCTTATCGCCTGGCCATGGTATATGCACCGCAGTCCAAATCTGAGGTTTCCCTCCTTTTTCAGTTAATCCATCCCTATTTATATACTTATAAAATTGTTATATTTGGGGTGACTTTGTCTTCTTCAACTCCAGGACAAAGGTGCAAAAACATCCAAATTGTTTTGCAACTCGTGTGTCTGGATAACATTCATAAGGCGGCCAATTTAGTAGATGCCTACTGCACTCAATTTCCTATTAGTGGTTATACGTATTTTAGGGCACAATTTGCTACAAAAATTTTTTTTTTGTTTCCTGCACTTGTTTTCTTTCAGGTAACAAAACAATGCCTGTAGAGACTACTGATGATTTCCTTGTTGGCTGTACTGTTTCACTTAACCCCAATCTTCAAATAGGGAAACCTTGCCCGGAGATTCAACAGTTCTATGTTTCCTGACTTAACCTTTCAGGCTGCTATTCATGAAGTATTATGGGCCTGTACTTTGGTCTTTGGTTTATATACTGATGTCTCAATTTGGTGGGAGGAAACCAAATGAGAACTTGGAGGTCGGGCAAGGAGTTACTCCAGATCCACTTGTTCACATAATTACACTGCTTATTTGGAGTTGCAGTAGCAGTTTAACAAATTGATTTCTACTCAGTACAACAGCAGTATCTCTCTCTCCAGACTCAACTTTGCAGTCTCAGGGACCATATGACTGCAATTCAATATGATAGGACCAAGACTTTAGTCTTTGAATGGAGCTATGGGACACAAGGACAACATTTAGCAGGTGATGTTTTCCATAGTTGTTCAGTCCATGTTGGGCAGCAGAGAATGCATTCTTTGGCTGACTGTCAGGGAGTCCCTTGGACTTTCAAATCTCATATGCTAAGCATTGTCCACGACTTTGTACAGGGCACCGTAGGCATGCGGTTCCAGCTTGCTGATCCTGCCTCACGTTTTTTGGGCACTTTGAATTTGCTGCAAGTTTCTGCCTTGGAGAATAATGTTCTTAAACATCCCATCAGTAGCTCAGAAGTTGCTTCAGCTATTTCTGCCCTACGGAAACAGACTTCTCCTAGTACAGATGGTCTCACCTCTCACCCCTGAATTCTATCTGACTTTCTCTTTGCATTTCGCCCCGACCTTAGCCTTTGTTTTTAATTTTCTTTTACATCAGCTATCCCTCTCGAGCTCCATTACAGAGGCAATACAGATATTTTTATTTAAGAAAGGTGACCCTTTAGAGTTACCTAACTGGAGACCGGCATGTCTCCTGAATACGGATGCAATGATCCTTGCCAAGATTTTCTGTACCCGGTTAGCTACAGTCTGTGCCACTATAATTCACTCCTTCCAGTCGTGTTCTATCCTGGGTCGTAAAATACAGTACAAGTTTTTTTTGATTCAGGAAATGATCGACAATGGTCACAGATATTGCCATGGGCATTTTCTGTTACTTTTGGACCAAGCTAAAGCCCTTGATAATGTCCCCCACAATTATATTTTTGGGGTACTGTAGAAATATGGCTTTTTGACTACCTTTGTAATATGGATTTCCCTTCTTTACGCTCCCATTGTATTATCACAGATATCAGTGGGTGGTTGGGGGATCGTATGCCATTGCATTGGGGGGTCCGCCAAGGGTGCCCTCTTAGTCCAATCTTGTATGTCTTAACTTTAGATCCTTTATGTGCCCGTGCCTTGACCCTTGGTTCCAAGGTATTTCGCACCCCCTTTCTAGGTTGGAGGTGACAGTTTCAGCCTATGCTGATGATGTTTGCTTATTCTTGAAGGATGCTCCTTCAGGAGAAGCAGCACTACAGTTGATTCACCGCATTGCTCTGCTAACAGGTGCCCAGCTCAATTTCATTAAAAGTCGAGCAGTACTAATTGGAGTCCACAAGGTTCTTCCCTGAGCTATCAGCACTGTTCCTGTGTCCCAAGCTCCACTTAAAATTGTAGGTAATTATTTTGGCCTTTGCAACTTAGAACTGAGTTAAACTGGAAAAAGGCTTTGGATGTTGGTACCTCACAAGTTGCACAGTGGAAGTCCTGGCAACTCTCAAAAAAGAAACGGGTTTGTATCATTAAGACATTTTTGGTACCTTCCTGTTTGCATTGCAGCGCCATATTTCCTGTACCTTGGCTGTATGAAACCTGTTTACTTAGGTTTTTTTTCAAATGGTTTGGGGTAGCCGGCCAAGTGATGTGGAGGGCTGAGGCATCTGTGGCCTATCTCCTGCCACAATGGCGTCCTGTGTTCATAGTGCAAGCGTGTGTCAGAGGTCAGCCAGGGAGGAAGAGGATTGAGCATCTGGAGGAAAGCTCTCCTCTCCTGGGGAGGGTAGATTGGCAGTTCCATCAAATGACTGCCCCCAGGTGGAGGCCTGGGGACAGTGTGGGTCAGGGACACCAACAGATGGGAGGATGCCACAGGACCCATAATGTGCACACGTCTCCACGTATGCATGCTGACGTCTGCACCCCGGCAACAGGGAGGGAGGGAAGAAAAAGCAGACAACCAAATGAAGATGCTGCAAGCACCATGACACCTGAGCCATGCTCTCAACCCCCAGCACCACCAGCCAAACTGGATTTGCATATGGGGGGGCTGCCCTCCCTCTCCTGGCCCCACCATGGGGGAAATCCATGGGGGATTTGCAAGCAATGGGCTGGGGATCAGGAGAGGGCAATGCAGCTTAACTGGGGCAGAGGAGAGATCTCTCAAGGAATGAGTTGAAGTAGCCTACCAGCGGAGCCCTGGGATAAACAGAAGAAGAAAAAAAATAAATAAATGGTTTGGGGTAGCCAGTTGAATCTGTTTAAAAGGGATGTCTTGTATTTACCCCTGGAAAACAGGGGATGGAATATTGTTAATCTGGTTGTTTCTTTTTCAGTATTTTTTTTTTCATTTTAGTATTGTTCCTGGTTTCTGGTTGCCCATCGCTGTGGTGTGTTTGGGCCGAGGTCTGGCTGACACCTCTCCAACTTGAATGGCAGAGACCACATCCCTTTTTTTGGATGCCGACTCTTTTTCCATACTTCTTGACGCCCTTTTTAAAATGTATCAAGCTGAGAAAATTGTCTTGGGACATAAGCAGTACACAATATCAGAAAGTCTTTTATAAGTCATTAGTGGCCACAGAGGTAGAGGTGATGCCTGGTGTATGCCCCTCCTCTGAAAACTCTTGCTTTACAGTATTGGACTAATATGAGGATACCTCCTCAATATTGGAACATCATTTGGCTCTGCTGTCATGACAGGTGAAACGTCAGAAATAATCATAAGCACAAAAGTGTCACGGAACGGTACTGCCCTTGGGGTGGTTGTGGGACCCAGTGTGAAACAATCAGTCACATATACCTTGATTGCCCATTTATTCAAGTCTTTCGGCCATTATTGGGTGTGGCTTGGTCTGACCTGATATGGGCAGCTATTTCTTATGAGGCTCTTTTTTATGGTGACTTGAGCCACTTTTCTGCCAGATACAATAGGTTTGTGATACTTTTGCTTCTCTTTCGAGCATTAAAATTATGATCTGGCATGTTTGCTGTAAATTTGTATAGCAACAGCTCTTTCTGGACAAAACTGTCCTCCTCCACATGATGGAGAGTGATATTCAGACAGCTTGTTCTTTGGAAGACACTAAATTGCCTAACTCCAGGTGGATTAGATGATGGAAACATTTCCCATGGGCTGTGTTCTGACTTCACCTGTCCAGTTCAGAGATAGTTGGTTATGTCCCATTACAGCATGTCTGCCTCTGACAGTCATCATTGTTTTTGCTGATTCTTTCATTGCATTATTCCTTTCTCTGACACCTTAATTTTGTTTTTGTAATTTTCTGATTATATGCTTTGTGTTCATTTTGAGGGTTGTCATTTTTGTTATTATTTGATTTTTCTTAATAAACAATTCCCCAACTCTTTTCAAGAAGTGCCATGGGATCTTTAACGTCCACCTGAACAAGCACCGGAACAGGCAGATGGAACCTCGGTTTAACGTCTCATCCGAAAGATGGAGAGATAAGCAGAGAAAGACACTATCCCCACCCCCCATCCCCACGCTGTGACCAATCAGAGAGCTGCACTTCAGAAAGGGTTTAATCTGTGTCAGGTGAGCTATGGACAGATCTAGGTTTTCTTTGGGAGTGGGGTGTCAGACAACCATAGGAGGCTTGGGAATAGAAAATTTCACATTTTTATTAATATATACAATACAAAACTATAGATTTTAATGTGCTCTGCCTGAATAATAGCATTTTTTAAACACTGATCTTTCATCAGCCTAGAAGAACCTGTCCCAAGGCAGGAAGCTCTGCCTCCTCTAGATCTACAGTATCTAGGAGGATCTATGCACCCACTGAATGCCCGTTTTAACCTTTACATTATCTATTTTTTGGGGTTTATTTTTGCACCAGCCATGCACCAAGGCACTGTTTTTAGGATTAAAGGACATGCCGGTGGAATAAGGGTGAGAGTGCATGGATGGCATTGACTGGTGTCCATTGAGAGGAACTGGGCACTCCTACACTTGCAAGTAACAGAGGCTATGGGCCTAAGGATGGTCATTCCAAGGTCCTCCTCTTTCATTGGCCTGTGGTGGTGTCTGGGGAAAGTATACAGCTGGGAGATTGGGAAGGGAGCAGGTGCAGCTATGGGGAGATGGGGATAAAACCCAACACCTGCATACCTCAACATTTTGTCACTGAAAGGCTGGATACTGACACTCAAAATGTAGGGAAATATGGGGAACTGGCATCATCACACACACAGCCAAACTCAGAACACTAGAAGCTAGTAGCCTAGCAGCATTTCACCAGTGATCACGGTCTGGACACCAGCCACAGTGAAGTGCTAATAATTTGACTGGAGTCTTTTGTGGCATCTCCATCTTGCACTGCCAGGAAATTGCAGCTCTTTAAGAACTATTAGTTACACCAGGCCATCGGGAACACTGAGGGAGGTTAGCATGAGGACTAAAGCCTGCATAAGTAAGGCCTTTTTCAGCTTCATTGGCAGAGATGGAGGACCTGCACTAGTGAAGACAGACAAGTAAAGGGTTAATTGCACTAGTCCTGGTCAATTTGCACAATGCCCTGGACATGTAAAACAAGGTTAAAATCAACCCTTGCATTTCCCCCAGTACATTTTTTTAAATGTTTTCATGCCCCCTGCTCTCTCCAACACCAAGGTTCACCATTACCACTTACTCATCAGATGTCTTCAAGGGTCCATACTGTAGCCTTGGATACCCCCTACCTCATATGGATGGCTAGGAAGCCAGAAACCCCCTCCAACAGGATTCGTTGCTTTTGGCCCCTCTCCATGAAGATGTTCTGGTCAAGGGTGGTAGGCTGGATATACCAAGGCTGATGCCCCTACCACAGCCCATTTTTGCATTCCCCCCTCGGTCCTGAGGAGGTGCAGATGGTGATGCCATAAAGTGTGCACCTTAATGGGTGCAGCACTTTGGCGTCCATAGTCGCTCCTTCCCATTCACGTTCCCCTGTCGCACTACCACCTGAGATAAGCCAGCTGTCAAGGTAGTGGCAGAGGAAGCAGCTCTCCTTCCCTGGAGGAGGAGGAAGAGGAGAACGTGCTCTGGAACACTTGATCCCCCGGCCCCGACTGGCCCCTAATGACCAGGACTCACTTGTGAGCCCTGGTAACTGTTGGCTAGTGGTAGCATTACCATTGTGCCAGTGGTTCTGCTTCCCAAGGCCTTTTTAAAAGTTTTTTGAGATTTTTGGGGGGAGGGGGACCCAGACACCCTGCCTCCCCTCTCATGTGCCTATGGTCTGATAGTCCCATCTGGCTTATAAAATTTGTAATTATGTCCAATCCTAAGAGGGTCTGGCAGTATAGCCTAGAGGTTATAATAACAAGCTGTGAATGAGTTTGGTACAGCCAGCAGACCTAGGTTTGATTTGCATGGTATGCCGCACTATCAGCGACATTTCGACAGCGTGGTCCCCTACAGTGACAATAGCACCACGATGCTGTAGGGAACCCACTGGAACCTGGCACTGTCTTTTGGGGGTCCTGCACCCCCCCCCACGAATCAGCTCCAACTTGGAGTTGAGAATCCTAAGTGGGGGGGTGAGGGGGCAAAGCCCTCCGAAGAAAACACTTGTTTTCCTATGAAACTGGCAGCCAACTGCAAAATGCGGTCGACCTGCCAGTTTTGCTGTCTGGTCATTCAACAAAAAATCTGTCGACTACCAGTCATGGATCTAATTCGCACAACCTCCACTTGTATACTGTGTGTCCCTGAGCAAGTCACTTAACCTCCCCAGTGCTCCCAGGTAACCCAGAAAACAGGCATGTGCCTAGTGGGCCTCAGTCAGTCACAAAGAAAAAGAATAAAAAGAAAGAAAATAATGTATAATAATGTAGTGTCTCTTAACCAATGACGTTACTGGACTTTTAAAGGCCATTTTATGTATGTATGTATGTATGTATGCATGCATTTATTTATGTGCAATTGAAGTTTATGGAAATTTTCAACAGTACACACACACGACAGATACAAGACTTCATGGACCCCGCTGACACCCTCACCCCAACCACCTCTACCTACCTCATATTGTAGCCATCCCAGGGGTAGCTTGGTGTATCCCTTCACTGGATAGGCCCCTCTCCTCCGAAGGGGGAAGGTGCCAGGGAGGACAACCAGCGCAAAATCTGTTCCATCCCTAGGAGCTGCTGAGGTGGCTTCAGGGCCTCAGGGCACTCAAGGCAGCCATCATCCGGCCAGCCGAGAATCAGTTTTTCCGGTTTGCTCCCCCAGGAGGGAGTGGCATGGTGTGCCACAGACATCAAGGCACATGCCTACATTCACCATGTCCCTTGCGTTCAGTGGGGCTCGCTGAGCTGTCATGCTCCCGGCCTCTGCTACGAGGCAGCACACAGCGAGCCGCATTCCCTCCCACCCCTGGAGAAGGCAAGCAGTCGTCAGACACTCGAGTCTTCTCCTCCCGGCTAGCCCTCCAGTGACCCGGGTCCATTCCTGAACCCGTGTCGCCACAAGTGGAAATCTAACCACTGTACTAACAGGCCAGCCAAATACAAGATTTCTGATCAAAGGACCAAAATAAAAGTACACTTTCAGTTTACATCACTTAGTATATAGCTTTTAATTACGTCTACTTCTTCAACAAATAGCAAAACACAAAAGAAAAACAAGCATTTGTCAATGCCAAATGTTTGCTGCTGGTATTACTTCGTACTACGTCTTGCTTGCATAAATTATAGTGGCATGGTAGCACTAGCTTTCAATGTTAAACCTCAAATGTTGCACTTTAATACCTTTGTAAACATTCAACGGATTTGCACAAACTTTTGCATGTGTGGTCTCATGGGGTAGATCTCTTGACATGCCGAGATTTGCTGCAGTTGGATGTGTGAGTTCCAATATCTGGATAGCACAAACACCTTAAAAATCACCATTTTCACTGGTTTTTTTGTCATCACCTTGCACCGAGACTGTTTGAAATTTTGGTCTGACATTTTCAGTGTAGAAAGGGTTTGGGTCACAGAAGTACCTTTCACTTGTTCAGTGAAAAAATATGAATCTGTTCAAAAGTTACTAAATTTTTAAGTTCACATTATTTTCAACAGGAATTTCACTCTTCTGGATAGCTTCCAGTAACGAAAAAATAATTTTATCGAACAAAAAAGAATTCTTTTTCTTGAGGGCCCAAATTCTTTTTTATTAGAAAACATTCATTTTTCATTTTCCACCATCTTGTTGTTGTTTTTGTTTTTTTTAATTGGCAAAACTACCCAAAATGACGTCTTACAGACATACCAAAATATGTATCTTCCTCACCGGGACTCCATTAGGTGAATTCTGCACTTTTTTGCTGGAAAAATGTCCTCAGAATGGCTTTTTTTCATTATTGTACATCCTTTTTCATGACTCGCTAATATCCTTTTTTGTCAGTCCCTTTTCATTCAAACAAAAAAGGATCATGTCTCATGAAAAAGGATTTCGGAAAGAACAAAGTCCGAAATCTTTTTCGTTCCAACAGATCCTTTTTTGTTTAAGTGAAAAAGGTTAATGAAAAAGGATCCCTTGACACAAAAAAGGATTTTGAACTTAGTTTTTTTCCAAATCCAAAATCTTTTTTTGTGCCAAGGACCCTTTTCGTTGAACAAAATGGATCCTTGGTGCAAAAAAGAATTGGGGAACAAATAAGTTCTGAATCCTTTACATCTAAGCATCCTTTTATGTTTGAATGAAACTATCAACTAAAAGGATCCCTTAGCATGAAAAAGGATAAAAAAAAGTCCCAAATCCTTTTTGGTGCCAAGTGATCCTTTTTCATTTGATAGTTTCATTGAAACGAAAAAGGATCCCTTGGCACAAACAACAATTTTGGACTTAGTTTTTTCTTGATTCCTTGCTTGTTTTAAGGAATCTTTTTTTGTTTCATAGGGTAAAAGATTCTTGAAACGAAAAAGGATTTTTTTTTCATTGTTCTTGTGATTTTTTGTTATTTTTCCCTGGTGTCCACAGTGATAACCCCCCGACCCCCAATAATGGCCCAGTCCCCATAAATATATTATATGTATCCCCAGTGTCTAGTGGCACCCCCACCTCAATTTCCTTCCTAAAACATATTTTTTGTATCCCTAGTGTCCAGTGGCACCCCCCACCCTCCCCTGCCCGACCCTATGAAAGTAAAATTTATATCTGGTCTAGTAGCACCCCCAACCCTCCATTGGCTGTTGCTGCTTGGATGGCCAACTCTGTCAAATGTGGGTTTATTCCTGGTGTCTAGTGGCATCCCCCATCCCTCTGATAGCTGTCAAATTCCATGTTCCTGGTTGCCCTCATGTCTGGTGCCCCCCGCCATGTCCTCTGACTCTGTAATGAAGAAAATTGTCCGTCGATGTCTTCTTTTTTCTGTAAAGAAAAGTCCACTGTTGATGCAACCACCCCCCCACCATGACCTCAGCTCCCACAGAGCACCCACCACCCTGCACCCCCAGACCCCCACACACCCTAACTCACCCGAACAGCTCCCATTGTGAAGATCCACTTTCCGATCAAAGACACAGTCTTGCTGTTGGAACCAGTGACTGCAATATGAGAAACTAAGGTAAATGCAGTTCAATGTATTTCAAGGGGTTTTTCAACTTTGATTCATAACTTGGCCATTTCTGCATATTTTGACATTAAATTTTCAACATGGCCTTTTTGGGACCCCATCTCATGAAAAATGTCAATGAAATTCTGCAAATCTGGCCAGAAAGACAATTTTGCTGTCACTTGGAAAAATCATCTTTTGGGGAAGGATTTGAACAATTTCACTGACTTTGTTCATGAGGTGGGGTCATAAGAAGGCTGTGTTGAAAATGTGGGGTCAAAGTATTTAAAAATGGCAAAGTTATGCAGATGTGTTGAAATTTAGCTACGTTTGCTTGTAACTCCGGTAATTTTAAACATTTTCACCCTAAATTTTCAATATAGACTATTTACACCACCTCACGAACATGACAGCCTATCCTTTTAAATCCTGACCAAAATGTCTTTTCGCACCTGTGGCATGCAATCATGTTGCGGTGGCGCAGAATTACATTTTGGCAGGGATTAGAAATTTATTTCGTCTGGGGTTCATGAGGTGGGGTAATAAGAAGGCTATGATGACAATCTGGTTGTGGTTTTGCAAAATTGGAGACAGGGCCTGGTCGGCCCACCTCTTCCACAACAACACACATATACAATTTGTGGATGGATTGGAGCCAGGGCCCTGTGCTCCCACTGGCAAATGAGGATGCAATTACACCATCTCAAAAGTATGGAAATTCATTACAAAAAACTTAGCTAATGCACCGTTGAGTGTTAAACAGTGGAATGGGAGCAAGAGGCGTTTCCAACCTCAATACCTCATTTCCCCACCTTGCAGGCATCAGGTGGGTGGTGTTTTGGGTTTGTCAACTCTAACGCTCACCCCACTCTGATATACAGTACCCATCTCAGCTTAATTTACTGATGAAATGTGGTGAGAGTCAGGGTCGACAACTCCGAGGCACACTCCATACCTGTTGCTGCCTGCAAGGTGGGGGTGGTGTGTTAGGGTTGGAAACCCTAATGCCATATTTCCCTACTTTTGTCACTTTAGCCCTATCTAGTGCATTAACAAAGTTTTTTTGCAATGAAATGTTACTATATATTTACCCAGGATAGAGCAGATGAGATGTAATGTCTCATTTTCAGTGGTGTCCTACTTTTACACATTGTTAGGCTATAATTACCTAGGACAGGGCAGCCTAGAGGCAATATCTACTTTTAAGTGGGCTCCCACATTTTGATCCCAAATGTTGAACAGTGTTTTTATGACCTGACATTATGATGAAGACATGTGGAAATTTTAAAATCCCATCTAAAAGGTGATCTCGCTATGCGAGTGCAAAAACAAACTTTGGAGGGGATTTGAAAAATGACACCCACCATGTTCAGGAGATGGGGTAACACAAGAGACATGTTGAACATTAGGGATCAAAATCTGCAAAAATAAACTTATGAATAAATGTTGGAACAAGTAAACATTTCCTCATAAGTTAGTTGGTTTTTCACATTTTTACCGGAAATTTTCAACATAATCTTTTATGACCACTCCTTCTGAGCAAGACAGATATCAGTTATAAAACAATGGCTGAAACGTCATTTTGCATCACAAGTGTGAAAACACATTTTGGGTAGGGTTTGAGAAATGACAGCTGTCACATTCATGACTTAATGTGAAAAAATGACGGTTAAAAATCTGGGGTCAAACTACTAAAAATTACCACAGTTATGAGCGTGCGTTGAAAAATTTCAATCAGCACTCATAACATTGATTTTTAATATTTTAAATATTTGTACCCCAAATTTTCAATGTAGCCTCCTTATGACTCCACATAACCTTTTTATGACCCTACCTCACTAACAAGAGTGGATAACATTTTAAAATTGTGCCTGAAAGATGATTTCATGCCACATGTGTGAAAACACATTTTGGCCAGGATTTGAAAAATGGCAGTGGTTACATTCATGAGGTAGTATGAAAAATGACTGTGTTAAAATTCTGGGGTCAAAATACAGAAAATTACCAGTTATGTGCATGCATTGAAAACTGTCAACGTACACTCCTAACTTTGTTGTTTTTTTTGATATTTTTACTCCAAATTTTCAACATAGCCTTCGTGTCCAGTTTCCCATTAGCAGATTATAAAGATCTGCCACTAGAGGGACCTTAGTTCTTTCATTTGCTCAGCCAATCAGTTCCTTTCGAATCCCAGGCACTGAATCCCAGCCTAGCTGGCCAGCTTCTCCAAGCTTGCTGTGCCGCACCTTGCTCTGCCTTTCGGCCGCACTCCGAGCTCAACTGCACTGATATTTTCTCCTGCTTGCCCATCCCGGCCCCTGCCACTCTTTAAATACACTTGCTCCCCCACCTACCCTACAGTGCTGCTCTGTTATTGGCTAATCCCAGGTCGGGAATGAGCCTTATAGGAGCTACAAACTTATCCCACAGCTGTTTTTTTGACTACCTTTCCAAGTGCTCCTAGATACAGTGTATGAGCTAAAACATTCCTGCAACCCAGCTATTGTTATCATGCTTCCCGCCTTGTCTCTCAATTTTCTGTACACCCTCTCCTATCTTCTCTCCTCCTCCTCCTCCCCTCACCCACCACATGAGTGCTCCTTCCCTTCCCCCTCCTGCTTATTCAGCTCCCCACCCTCAGCACCACCATCTCTCTCTCTCCCTCCTTGCCTTCTTTGATCCCCCCTCACACTCCATCCTTTCACTTACTCTCGCTTAGTTTCCTTCCAGCCCATATAAGTTGCAGCATCACTCTAATTTGTTGCTCCAGGCATACACCCTTTGTCCTCAATATCACCAACGGTTGTAAACTGCCTGTTACTTTCTCTGTGCTCTTTTTCCTATTATTAACAGCAGGATACATCGAAAGGAACCCTGCCCCCCATGTCTCCACAACAACAACCCACCCACAAAAGCCTAAAGATCATGCACATATACATTAGGAGTCCCCCCCCAAAACTGGACACTTTAAACAGCTGGAGAGCCTGAAATACCCCTGACATCCTATGCATCTCCGAAACCTGGCTTTCTGCCAAAATGCCAGACTCGTTCATCTCCATCCCTGGCTACCAAATCCTAAGGCAGGACCATGGCAAAAGAGGAGGTGGAGTAGCCATGATTATAAGACAGCACCTCTCTTATTCGGCAATGAAAAAAGAATCCTGCCTAGGATCCCATGAACTAATACTAGCTAATTTCTCCCTTCCCCATATTCTCCCCATTTTTATCGGGGTAGTCTGTTCTTCTCCTCGGCTTGGTCAAGAGGCTCTAGCTGCATGCATCTCTGCTCTCCCACCACTGGCTCAATCTGATGAACTAATTGTCCTAGGAGATTACAACCTTGACTGGCTGTCTCCCTCATCTAAGACCACAACCTCCAAATTAAAATCCCTAAACCTCGCTCAGCTGATCATGGAGCCTACCAACTACAACTCCCGACCCTCTAATCACTCCCTCATTGATTGGGTCGTCTCTTCCCACCCTCACTGTATATCCTTAGTGGGTCTCCTTGACCCCGCCTTAAGTGACCACTGCATCACTTACTGCATTAGAAAAACACATCTTCCCAAATCTGCCCCAAAATACATTGAAACTCGCCCACTAACCTCACATGACACTAATTCCTTCCTATCGGACTTACACAATGCCAACTGGGCACCAGTTTATTCTGCAACTACAGTCAATTCTCCCCTAGCCCAGTTTATTAATATTTTCAACCGTGTTTGGGATGGTTCTATGTCATAATAGCAAACGCATTACGGTGATTGCTATTATGGTGAGTGTACTGTATATCACTGAAAAGTAATTCAGCAATATACACTTGCAGGTGACCACAAAACCAGCAACGGGATGTTAGGATATGTGGAGGTCTGTGCCCCCCGCACCGCCCTACTTAGGGATTCTCATCTCCAGTGGGGTGCATGTGTGTGTGTGGGGGGGTACAAAACTTGAAAAAAATAAATAATTGGCCTGATGCAAAAAAGACGCCTGTACCGAACCCAGCACTCTCCTAACCTCAGCTTGCCACCCTATCCATCACACCACATGGCCAGCTCAGCAGCCGACAATTGCACTACACCCCACATGCCCTCCCTCCCTTCAGCCCATCGAGCAAGATTGGTCCCCCGTGTGTATATGCACATGCATCCTGTCGCTGTAGTCGGCTACCCCCATATTCCATCGCTACCCTGCCAGTTAGCCCAGAACACGGGCGCCGTCACTAAGTTGCCCTTTTTGCAGTCACTCAATCAATCACAGTCGCCATGTTCACTGGACACTGTCTGGGACTAATACGCCCCCCTCAAGAGATCCAGGGTCAGGAAGCACCACAACCCATAGATTACCACCCCTATAACTGCCATGTGCAAAGCCTGAGACAGAGCCTGGTCTGCCTTTAAATCCTCCCTATCCCCAAGTTCAAGACACGTGTGCAACACAGTCAGAAGGCCATTTGTAAAGCTAAGGCGAATTACTTTAAAGATTGCCTTAACACTGCACACACATCCTCCTTTTGGAATATTGTACATTCCATCATCAATCCACCTCCTCAATTTACCACCCCTACCCTTAAACACAATGGCATTAAAGTAATAGACCCCATCCAGGTTGCAGACACCCTCAACTCCTTCTTCACTACCTGTGCTTCCCCTTACCCAACTGCATCTACTACACTGTCTGCCTCCAAACCTTCCCTACATCACATCCCTAGGCACAACTTTCTTCTAGCCCCTGCCTCCAACAATGATGTACTGCTTGCCCTCCTATCACTCAACACATCAAAATCCAGTCCAGATGGTCTACATCCTAGTCTCTAAGGCCTTTCTGCTCCTGCCATCACACTTCCTCTAACCTTCATTATAAACAAGTCCTGCTCCTTGGGTGTTGTTCCAAAAGACTTGAAATCTGCATGTGTCATCCCTCTCCCCAAAGGAGGTGACCCCACCTTACCCGGGAACTACCACCCAATCTCCCTCCTCCCTGCTCTGGTAAAACTCCAAGAACTTCTTGTGCAATCCAGACTGACTGAATTTCTCTCTGCCACCAACTTCCTATCCCCCTGCCAGTCAGGTTTCAGAAAAAAACATTCCACCATATCCTCCCTTCTCATATCACAGGTCACATTCAATCTGCTGCTGATAAAGGCCACCTCACTGCTGCGGTCTTCATCAACCTGGCAAAAGCATCTGACTAAGTATCCCACCCTCTTCCCCTGGACACTCTAGAGGATGCAGGACTTGCTCCTCCTACCACAGAATGGTTCAAATCTTATCTCACCAACAGACACCAATCATAAACTCCTCCTCTCCCTCCCTCCCTATCCTAGCTGGAATCCTTCAAGGCTCTATACTCAGCACTATCCTATTTTTTATATTTATAAACAATCTCCCATCTGCCTGTTCTTCATCCCGCATACATATGTATGCAGATGATGGCATTCTGTATGCCTCCAGCCCTGACCCAGTCACTAGCCACTCTGTGCTACCGCATGACTTCCACTCAGTTCAATCCTGGTTCCAATCAAAATAACTCAAGCTCAACATTTCCCAAACAGTCTCTATGACTTTTGGAACCATTCAAAGATTAGCCAAAGCTATCAGTGCCCCTCCAATCACCTCTCTCAATGGCACCCCACTAAAGATCATTCCCTCATACAAGTTCTAGGAGTTTGGCTGGACCCACAGTTAAATTTCACTATCCGCATTGATTACATGGCCACTAAAATCTGCCCTAAGCTTGGTATACTAAAGGAATAATGCACGACAGGGTGTGTGTTGTGCTGAGATAATGCCACGCGCCTGGGGGTTGGGCACGAGCCGCAGGCAGTCGATCAATGCCAGGCGTGGCGTTATCAAACAACACACACACCCTGGAGTGCATTATTCTATTACACAAGGCTTGTTGTTATATAAAAAAATAATTTTAAAGAATGTTTTTGTTAGTGTGGAAAAATATTTTTGTTTCTCAGAGAAGATACAAAAAAAGAGGTCATCATGGTGGTGGTCATCATCCATATTGGTTCACAGTGCTGAGACTAGACCTGTGGCGACGTGCTGGGATAACGCCACAGGTCCAGCCCCAAACTGACCAATTGGAGACCAGGATTCTTTCTTGCCATTGTATAATATACCATAACAAAGAGTCTCTTCCTGATTTGAACGGATGGCAGCGTTCGGTGCAGACGTCCCGCTCTGAGCTCCGTAACGGCCTTCCTCCTTCAAATTTAAAATGTGATTTATTTTATTAATTTCTACAGCCCTTTACAGAAATAACTGCCAATAGCTACCAGTACACTATTAATCTCACCTGGCTGTGACTCACATGCTTTTGGCAGACTAAAAACGTATTATTTTTCTGTTTAAGTTTCTCCTTAGCGCCACTGCAGTTAGCAGTTCTGTATATACGGAGAAGAGCTTTCGACAGCTGCACAGCAACAAACAGTGCCTACATCAAGAAGTTGTCGAAAAATAAAAGTCAACTGTTTTTATATACAATCCTGCATCTAAACTGGTTGTCATTTTGCTATATTATTTGAGGTATTTGTTCAGCATTTTCTATTTTCACCCAGAACAACTGGCTTATTAATAAAAAAGGAAAGGACAAAGGAAAACAAAACAAAAAAAAATGTAAGTTGCCATACAAAATGGAGATAGACGACAATCTGGTAACTATGAGAGATGAAGTCAGTAAAATTAAATGTCCTATACCCAATTCTGACAGCAGCTCCGATGATTTAAACGAACATGCCCCAAAGAAAGCTGCCTCAGCTGCTGCTTTAACTGTAGATCATTCTTACCTTGTAATGTCAGAAAACACAAGTCTGAGTCTCAACATTTCAGATATGCAAACTGACCTGAGGGATGTTAAGCAGGAGTTAGTTTCTCATACCACTTGAATAACTGATACTGAAACAATAATTAGTAGCTTGGAAGATACAGTAAATAAAGACCATTCAGACAGGGTCATGGATAATCGTAGCATAACCAGATTAGAATCTAAAACTGAAGGTCTTGAGAACAGAAACAGGAGGAATAATCTCAGGATTTTTGGTCTTAAAGAGAGCATAGAAGGGGCAGATCCACTCTCTTTTGCTAACACTCTCTTCACTAAAATAGCTGGTCCCCCTGCTGACACTAAGATCTGTGTACTAGAGAGGGCTCACAGATCACTGAAGCCCAAGCCAAGCATAGGAGACAGACCGTGATCTTTTGTACTGAGGTTCTTACATTTTCAGCAGAAAGTACATACAGAGAGCCCTCAGAGACAAAAATAACGTCATCTATGAGGGTTGTAAAATTAAGGTGTTCAACGATCTTTCCCTGGGACCATACAAAAATGTGAAGCTTTCTTTCCTGTCAAGAAACAACTTAGCGAAGCAGGACTGAAATACAATTTATTTTTCCCAACTCTACTGAAAGTCTGGACTCCTGATGGTACTAAGGAATACAACAGGTTTGTAGCTGTTAAAACTGGGCTAAAAGCTGATTTTTCCTCCTATGTTCCTGCTCTGTTCAAAACATTTGACTTTCAGAACTAGACCTTGTTTCAGACTGCCTGCTGTATCTATACTTCGTTATATGCCTTCTTACTTATTCTGTAACTTGGTTTTGAATGCATAGTTTGATCAGGGGCTTTCATATATGATCAATTTTAGAGCACTGGGGGTGATGCTGAGAGTTCATTGTACCTGGAGAGGCACCATTAAGGTTAGGCTTATTCCCTTTTAGAACCATAGGAGGAAACAGTACCTGGGGGAATGGACCCTCAAAAATAATCTCTTTAATATAGACTGAAGTACAGTGGCCCTGTAGTTTACCATGAGGCCCTAGCCTAGAGATGTTTTCTCAGAGAGAGGTTCTCTTACAGCTTGACCCATGTCTGATGAGGCTGTTGTTTTAAAACATTTGAACATACAATACCATGCCAGTTGTGATGCCTGAATGTACAGTATTCTTGGCAGCATGAGTCGTGGTGGGTCTTTATGTCGGGGCAAATATTTTCTGAGGCTTTTGCCACAAAATGTGACCTACTGGTGTCAGTACTGCTTTGTCAGAGGGTGCAGGATTCTTCAGTACTTATGGCCTATGTTCTCCCTGGTGCCTGTATGGCTGTATGAGCAGAGTTAAAGGCTTATTTGAAGTTAGATACACCTGTTCACCTGCAATACTTAACAGTTTTGAGCAGATATGGATACCAGTTTATACATTTTTGATTGCCCTGAGGATGATCACTATTCTCATTTGGCTAGTGGCTTTTACAGGATGGGCAGGCATTCATAAATTATAAATATCTTCTGGGTAATGTGCATTAAGTGCTTAGGAATTTAAAAATAAAAAAATCCTGGTATTCCAGTTATTAGTGAATTCTACGTAGCTTCTCAGAGATGGGAGATGGTGAGAAAAAAATGCCTCTGCAATTTTCTTTTGGCAGTCTTGTGTGGGTTTGTTCTGGCTGCTATAGTGTTTACACAACCTCAGGAAATTATCCATCTTTCTTTTTTTTCCCCACTCAAATAGCTGTTTTTAAAAGTTACCTCAAGGCTCCAACTATTTTTTTCTGAGGGTTCTGTTGCTGCGCATGGCTTCTTTTGAGTCATTCACTCTGTACTGATACAGAATCACATGGGGGTCTGCTCCTTGCACTTTGCCCTGATCAAGATCCCTGGGTATTCACTGCTGCATTATGGGAACTTCATGGTGGCTCACGATAGTTGGTGGTGCCTCTCCAATAGCAGAATTACTGAAAGCCAGAAAAATTAAGGGGTTTCCTTTTGCCTAATTCCAAAAATGACCCTTTTTTTTTGTTTGGATAAGGAAAAAATGGATAAGGAAAGCCTGCTCCCAACTAATTTTTAGTTAATATTTACTAAAGCAAACAGCTTATGTTGGGCCGGGGGGCTCAAGGTAAAACATTTTGAGTTTGAAGGTGCATTACTCACTTCCCTTCTTTTAGTATTTGATGTAAGTTGTTATGTATTCCTACCTTTCTACCTATCGAGCTGATTGGAAGCAAGCAGAGGCACACTGTGGTTCCTTACTTCAAGCCTCATTTGGGCTTCTGGATTAGAGTATGGGTATGCCAGCCTCTTATGAAAATGCTGAAGTCTATTTTCAAGAAATTTATTGTGGAGGAGCGTTAGCACAACATCATTTAAATGAATTTATGCTTTTTATTGGTGAATGCGCAAAATGACTGAATCCATTAACTAGTGAATTTATTATCCATATTCAAATATGTCCTTTCAAACTTGGCTGAAGATGGGGAAGTAACAGACAACAGGTGGAAATGGATCTTCCTTTTTGTTCCAAGGGAGGAATTCATTTACTGCTGGACTAACTCTTACAGGCAGACTAGAATATGTATTTTTAGGTGTTTTTTTTTTTTGACAAATAGGATTGTTTTTACCTTTTTTGTACTATTAATTGCACTTCTCAATTGCTGTGCACGTTGGGTGTTCTTGTGCTATTCGTTTTAATGTCATCTATTTTGATGATCGTTAAACAGATGCAGTTTAAAATGCATTTACAAAATATTAATGAATATTTTTATAGTTTCAAAAGTTTGTTATATATTTCTATTCTATTTTCATGGCTTACATCCTCTTCTCTAGCACACTTTCATTTACTCATTCTCTTCTTTTATACTTACTTTTCTACTTTTAAACAAATGAAAGCTTGGGAGTTCTGGTTGCGACATATTTTCCTGACTGTGGAATTTTTACATCTTGTGTGTATACATATATATATATATATATATATATGGTTTACTATTGCGGAAATCAACATGATGATTAATGATAAATTAAAATTGGTCACGTGGAACATTAGAGATATGAACCACAAAATTTAAAGACACTTGGTGTTGAGACACTTAAAGAGACTAGACACATCTGTAGCTTTCTTACAGGAGACACATTTCAGGAAAGAACATTATTCCTTGATGCAAAGGGAGTGGGTAGGTAAAATGTTTGGGGCAGGAGACAGTTCAAAAATAGCAGGTGTGTTAATATTGCTTAAGAGGGGTTTAAATTTTCTTCTGAATACAATCATTGGGGATTCCCTGGGTCATTACCTTATCCTTAATGGTAGAATGAGAGAAGAATATTGTACATTTATAAATGTTTATGGTACTAACTCCTCTTCACATGAAGTCTTTAATATCATATTTACAAAAATAGGTAATCTGGTAGATAGCACATCATAATTTCTGATGACATGAATAGCAGTAGATCCCATTCTAGATAGATCTACCTTTCGACCACAGAGATCCAGAGTTGAGACAGATTTAAAAGACATGGTAGATAACTTAAGTCTAGTGGATGCTTGGTGGATCCTTCACCCAGATGGGAAAGAATACACCTTCTGGTCCCAATGTAACAATTCAGGTTCCAGACTGCATCAAATTTATACACTTAGCACTTTTATATCTAGAATACTTAGTGTCACTATTGAGGTGCAGGTAATATCTGATCACTCCCCTGTGTCCCCTACTATTTTACACCTCTGATAATCCCCACAGAACACGGAGATGGAAACTCAACAACTTTCTACTTGAGAAAACAAAAATTTGCAATAAAGTTAATGCTAATATTGAAGAATTTTTTTCTTTCAATAATCCAAGTGATGCTTCTTGGAATAATACCTGGGATTGCCTCAAGTGTTGTTTGAGGGGGGTGTCTATAAGGGAAACCTCTATTATCAAGAAAAAACAATATTAAGAAACAGCAAGAAACTCAAGCAAAAATTAAAGATTTGGAGAAAACATTACTGAGTTCCAATTCTCCTGAACTATGGAGGTCATGGTCTAAAATTAAATTAGAATATAATGAATCTATTAGCAGTGAGGCTATCTTTGCCATCAGGAAAGCTAAGCTAAATGATATGGTCTCAGGACCTAAGGCTTCTAAAATCCTAGCTATGAGAATATCCCAAAATAGTAATGCCACTAATACCACATCTGTCAGAAACAAAACTACTGGGAACATAGTGGTGGACCATCTACAAATAAATAAAGAATTCCACAATTTCTATCAAAAACTTTATTCTAAAGAGGATGGTGCTGCATCTATTAATTTACAGGAATTTTGCAACTGCATTAATATTCCTACTGTGCCAGACTCACTTAAAGAAGGATTAGGGGCTCTAATAACAAATGAAGAAATATTAACAGCCATCAAACAGCTTAAAAAAAATAAAACACCAGGCCCAGATGGCTTCTCAGCCAACCTCTATAGTACATTTGACCAAAAAATAGCTCTTGTTTTGATAGAGGTCTTTAATCATGCATTTGATGATGGCAAGCTCTCCCAAGAGATGACTAAGGGCCTGATAACTTTAATACAGAAAGAAGGTAAAGATTCATTGGACTGTGGAAGTTATAGGCCTATCTCCCTGATCAACACAGATGATAAACTTCTGGCCAAAGTATTCGCTAAGCGACTGGAGACAGTAGCTCATCTTTTAATATCCAATCACCAGATGGGTTTCATGAAAAGGAGATATGCAGCTGACAACACAAGGAAACTATTCCATGTGATGCAAGCAGCCAATAGCCAGTCATCACCCTGTGGCCTTGTCTCGCTTGATGCTGAGAAGGCTTTTGACAGGGTGGCTTGGCACCATATTATTAATTCCCTTAAAATATATGGTTTTCCTGCTGCCTTACTAAACTGGATTCACATCTTATATCAAAATTCCTCTTCAGCAGTAGTGACTAATGGTGTGATTTCTCCCTTCTTTGAAACAGGAAGAGGCACCAGACAGGGTTGTCCTCTTTCACATATTCTATTTAATATCACCTTAGACCCCTTAATAAGGTGTTTGTTACATGAAAAGGAAATTAAAGGCATTAAAACCAGCCAAAAGGAACAACTAATTGCTGCTTATGCAGATTATATTCTTCTCATGATTTCAGACCCAGTCTCTTCCCTTCCACATGTTTTTAAAATAATACAAAGCTTTGGGGAGATCTCTGGTTACATGCTTAATAAGGGAAAGACCAATGATTTTATCCCTCAACAATCACTGCATTAAGGAGGATATTGACAATATTGGGATCTCATGGTCAAAAGATTTTATAGAGTATTTAGGTATTCATATCTATAAACAATTTCAAAAAACACAACAAGAATCAGACAAAAGGCATCAGAAGACTTAATTAGATGGAACAAATTACCCTTAGATCTATGGGGAAGGATAGCAACCATCAAAATGAACTTTCTACCAAGACTACTCTATATATTTATGATGAGTCCATGTAGTCTGATGAAGAAATTGATACAGGGACTGTCATCTCAAGCAGCACATTTTATTTGGGGGTACAAAAGACAGACTAGCATACACAAAAATGTGTCATGTTAAAAATAAAGGGGGCCTTAAGACACCTGATTTATATCTCTATTTCTTAGCGGCTAGAACAACCCAATTAGCTTTTTGGTTTAGAAAAGGGACAACACAAACATATATACCCGATTGGGTTTATATTGAATAGGCAATTATGAGCATACGAGGGACAGATATAAGATCTCTTTTCTTCTCAAAACCATTGGGTGCTTATAATAATAAAATACTTGCTGATTATATTAGACAAATCAAACACTTATCCCTTCTACTGAATCTTAATTTAGGTCAGACCAGGAAAAAACCTATCTGGAACAATTCAAACTTTCTGAAAGATGAGAAACCAATTAATAATAGAAGTTGGAGACATAAAGGCATTCACGCTATTCAGGACATTAACAAAAACAGCTCATTCATACCCTTGCTGTTGGTATTTCTCCTGGGGATGGTGCACTCTATACATCCATTCAACAAATAATTCAGGATAGACATGATCTAGCCATACTGACTAATGAAAATACTTGCTCTTTCTTAGGATTTCAGAATGACTCTATGATCTCAAATAACATTCAAATAAACACATGTACCTTGGGTCACTTTGATACTAATACACACTGGATGAAAGATCAGAAACAATCTCTTCTCCTAATAGGTGCATCCATTAGGAATGTTATACTAATATATTGGTTGGAGGACAAAGTGCCTTCCTTACAAGAGTAGAGGAATAGCATTATAGAAATTCTCAGACTAGAAAGACTATCTGTGTCATTAAAAGATATTCCACCCAAAACAGTTCAAAAATGGGATTCCATATATAAATTGCTAAGTACTACAGATCAGACCTAGATACTGTCATGATGCCATAGCTATTCAAGAATACCTTTTGTACATTCTTATGTCTATAGATGATCTGTCTGACTTAGAGTTACCTATCATAGGCTTCTCATTCTTCTGATACTCTCCTCTCTCTCATACTCTTCATTTCACTTCTCTTTATCTTTCTACCTCCATCTTTTTTGATTATTCTTACTGTGGACTATCTGGCTTTACTCAACTTATCTATCGCCTTTATTGATATTTACTAATTCAACAATATTGTCTTTTATAGTTAAGTAGCTGTTATATTACCATGAAATATTTTGTGTTTTATTATATCGATACTATCACTATATTTACTTCATTCTACTCCGCCTTACTGGATGAATTCATATTTAACCTAGATATCTAAAAAGATAAAAGTAGTATTTGGAGCAGATATAGTATCTAATTGTTCTATACCTATATTCAGGTTTATTCTATGTATTTATATTTGACTCTTTAGACAGAGATCTATTTAATGACTGTATTTACTTTTCTGTACTTATATTATAAAATAATAAAAATCTTATTGACAAAAAAAAAAAAGAGTGGTGCTGATGGGATTCGGGCATGTGTCTCTGGGTTCACTGCTCTGTGTTCTGGCTGCGGGGCTGTACCACCTCTCTTAAAAAGTTAAACAATATTATTATTTTTTATTTATTTAGTTTTTGTTGACCGGGTAAGTGCGCTAGCCAACAAGTGACTATTTTCAGGCATGACCCGGGAGGTACAGTTACAGAACACATAGATATATAAGAGATTACACAAAGCAGGATACATTTGCAGGATACAAAGAAATTACACAGAGCAGGATACATTTGCAAAGGACAAAGTCACACAGTGTAGTCAAGCATAGCAATAAGGATAGAATTACATGTAATCAGTTGTTGAGAACTAGGGGGAGAGGTGGTAGAGGACAGGTGTAAGGGTAGGGCAGGAGAGAAGGAGACCAGGGGTGGTAGGGCACAGGAGGGAGGTTAAGGCGCCAAGTGCGGCATTAGCGGGAGAAGGTTACCACCTGTGGCGGGCCGGTGGAATCGGGGAGTTGGCAGAGACGGAGAGGTCGGGAACAGGACCGTGAAGTTATGGGTGCAAAACAGGGAGGGTGAGAGGGTGATGTACAGGGGAGGCAGTGGGGACACAGTGCAAGGGTGAGGAGGATTGAACTACAGGAATGGGGGAGGGAAGGGTAGGGTGGGAAGGGCAGGGTATGGGGAAAGGATGAAGGGCACGGAACAGATAGGGAAATGAGTGGGGGTAGGGAGATAGAGTGCACCTACTAAGAGCGCAGCAGAGCAGAAGGGAGGAGGACAGGAGGCGAGGCAGTGAAACGGCCTTGGCGGATAAAGTAGTAACCTGCGGCTGAGCCGGTGGAACTACGAGACGACAGGAGAGAGAGGGGAATAACGGCCGGGCGCAAACTGGTGGGAGGCAGGATAAAATAGGAGAGGGAAGGGGGTTAGGACTGAGCAAAAGGAGAAGAGGGAAGAATAAAGAAGGAGGGGAAAGCTGGCAGGGAGAGGGGCAGAAAGGTGAAAGAAAGGTAGGAAGGGTGGCGGCAAGTTACGGCATTAGCGGTACAAGGTATCAACCTGTTACCGGGCCAGTGGAACCGAAAGACGGCAGAGAGGGGAGAGGAGGTCGGTTAGAGGGGGAGTGAGGCGGCAAAGAGCAGGAGAGGGGAGGGGCAGGAAAAAGGGAAGGGGTAATGACAGGGGGTACTGGAGAAATGGCTAGGTGGGACGGGAAGAGAGCGGAGCTGGGAAAGTAGGTGTTACAGGCACAGAGGTTGCAGGTTAAGGAATGAGGGTGGGGGAAGACAGCTCAGGAGCGAGGGCAAGCTAAGTGACTAGGCAGTGATTAGAGAGCTTTACAATTGGCATCAGAACAACAATGTTATACAGTATCATCAACCATGAAACATAAAATCAAAAAACAACCAAGAAGAAAAAAGCGCAAGTGCCTATAATACATAATAGGGAAGGGGAGGAGAGCAGGTTAGGAGCATGGGATTCAAGAGGGATCAAAACAAACACATTTGTCCATCGAGGCGAGGAAAGCTCTGA